>CM046814.1:30054712-31321191 GCA_025617385.1 Murraya koenigii | reverse complement strand
GCTTGCTTTAGTCACGTTCGTGTTTTGTTTAATTATTTTAGCTACATATACATATAATTAATGTGCATTTTGCAACGCTGTAGAGCAAGTTTGACTGCTTTGATTGAGTTTGGTAGTTGATTTTGTTGTCAGGAACATTAATTAAATGAAAATTTAGGGTTTGATAAGAGAGTGTTAGCACACCAGATTGGCAGGTTTTGCTAGGACTTTAATTAGTCATTTTTTTCTCCTGGTGTGACTAAAAAGTATTTTGTCACAATTAGTTTGTTAATATTTAAAGAAACATAGAAACTAATATGCATGTAATAATATTGAATTGTTACTTGCGATAACTTGTCCTTAGATGCTTGTTAGGTTTAACAAACTCATTATCACAGTTTATGAATCAAAACAAAGCTTACTTATGATCTTTCTACATCTTTGTGATTTATTCAAGACTATGTATGTATAATAATAATTGGATCGAGGAGCCCACGCACAATCACACATTTAATCTTCCAGGTTGCCTAAGAACTAATGTGTAAACACACTTGACTAACAAGATGATCCATCATTCCCCCTCTTTTTCGTCTAGTTATATATGACGGTTTATACAGAGCCTGATTATTGATGGTTGATATTAATGCACTTCCATACCTGCTGTATCCGAAATATTTATTATTTATTATCTCTGAACCGTTCATCAATTTACAGTGGGTCATTCTTGTTGGATCTTCCTAACTCTTTCTTTAATTTGTGCAATGTGTGTGACAGGCAATCCGAGTTGTGGGACTTCATGGACATTTAAGATTATATCAGTCGTTGGCTTTACCTTTTTGTTATGGTCACTAGTGAATGATTGGCTATATATATATATATAATTCTCCATGAATAAATTAACTAATTAAAGTTTTAGAAAAGGCCGCCTTTGGCAACTTGAATATTTTGATTCCCTTCAAATGCGTGCTTTCTGCATAAGAAAATTTACAAATTATAGAGTAATGTAACCCTAATTTGTTAACAAAAGAGTAGCAATCTCTCTTTATGCTTGATGTTATGATTCGATCGGTGTTTATTTATCTTGCATTTTCGATTGCTATCCACCTTTCATTGATTTGTGTTAATTGAGTGGTTTGATCTGGTGTAGCTAGAAACAAAACAAATAAAAGCTAGTTGTTAGTTAGGGGGAAAATGGCTTATGATATGGCTCATTTGAGTGCATGGACTGAGGTTATGTTTAAGATTGAGATGCTGTCGAAAAAAAGTTTATAATAAAAGTTAACAATATATAATAATTATAATTTTTAAATAATAATTTTAATAAAATTATTAAAGACATAATAGATTTTTCATCATACAAATGAAAAATTATATTAACATAACTTCTAAACTACAGCAGTTAGTGTTTATCAAACATTTTAGTGCTATAACTTTAATCTACAGCTGTCCAACCTTAATCTCAAACATACTTTAATACTGATTAATATGTCTATGGTTTATACATTCATATTCCGATATATTGCTATCTTCCCTTGCCAAACTTAAATCCAAATGGAAATTAAATCATAATAGTAATAAGTACTTGCCAAGAGTTAATTCACTAACTTATCATAATGTTTGGGCTATGTATTGCTAGCCAGCGTAATTCAATTATGGTTGAGGCAATTTCTAATTGAAGTAGGGTTTGAGTATTACTCATCATTATTAAGAACATGCGTTTGAGTCCATTCTTCTTTCATCCGGAGCTGCCGTAACTTGGGCTCATCATGCTATACTCGCGGGGAAGGAAAAACGAGCAGTTTATGCTTTAGTAGCTACCGTTTTACTGGCTCTAGTATTCACCGGCTTTCAGTAAGACAATCGGGCTTACCTCAATGTCGGGATATCGGGGTTCCCTCGTTGAATGGCGGTTGAATGGTGTCGGCCTTGGTTGGCTTTAAGGCCTTTTCTGTAGCTATGTTATTATAAATTTATAATCTGCATACCATTTTACGCCTAACAGTACTTGCAGTTCTTATTAATTCTTCAATGGATACCTATCCTCTTTTGTTCACATTGTTATAAATATAGTTCATGAAAAACAAAGTAACTTAAATTTGATCGGAATGTTACAATTAAAGGGTCCCGTGGAGAATGGTTGCATAGATATAATTAAAGGATCCTGTAGAGAATTGTTGCATAGACCATGTGCCACTGAACTATAATTCAATTCGCCTCCCGTACGCTACTCAGTAATTGTATTTTGAGAAATTCAACAGTTTTTTTTTTTTTTTGTTGACTTATGTATATAGTTCAAATTAAGAAAAGACGTATAATAACATTGTAAATGCTAGCCGTAGCACCTGATTCACCATTTATTTTTCCCCTTTTTCTGTGATTGTTTGCGTATGTGCACTAAATGAAGAATTTACAAACCCTTTCATAAGGCAGATGAAATTGTTGATACGTACGCTGCGTTAATTTCATTAACTTTATCAGAAGATTTATAACTGCATAAACTCAACAGAAACACAGTGGATGCCGGTGCCATTATGCGCTAGCCGGCTTCATGTACACACCCAGGGGAATGTACATATTGGTATTTGTATTCTTGCACATGCACACGCCTATTCATTGCTCATTACTCTTCTTGATTTTGTGTCAATTTCTTATATTATAGACAAGCATGGCCATCAATGATGAGGTGAGTATAAGTTCTAACTGATGTTCATACACAGAATTGCAAGAAATTATAATAATTATGAAGCTGCAGCTTGAACTGCAAGGTTTTTGTCCATGAGCTACTCACATGGATGAATATCATGAATCTGATCAATTGTATGGTACCCCACCTTATGTGGTAACTTCATTTCATTTCTTTTTTCTTGTGCTAATTCTTCTTCAAAATATAGAATACTATCACAGGGGAACGAGATGGGTGGCATAAGCATATTTGGGACCTTTGGTGAATAGTTTTAACCAGGTCTTCTTAAAATTTGAGGCAAAAAAATATATATTAGTTATATTATAAATTATTTTTTTAGCATCAATTCATCCAACTTTTTAAGATGTAAAATTATTAAATAAAATTTTTTATTATAATATTGCTAATATATGTTTCAAACTAGAAAATAGAATTTTCATTAATTGTTCATTCACACTTACTAATTCTTCACTCAAATTACATTTTTTTTTAACCACTCCTCCTTTTAGATTAAAATAATTTTTCTATTCTTTTTTTTTTAAGTTTTTAGATTTTTGTTTCTATTGAAATAGATAAAACAAGTACACACAAACAAAAAAAAATTAATAGATGAACAAATGAATATTTTAAAAAGAAATTAAATAACAACGAGTATATAACACAATTAATTAAGAGAATAATAAAAAGATAAAACCTGAAATTTTAGATGAAATCACAAAATAACTTTATCTTTAATTGTTTGGGAATTTGAGCAGTAACCAATAACCATGGAGAATAATATATATATATATATATACACACACATTGTTTTGTTAAAAGAAAGTAGAGGAGGTATTTTCTCCCCCTTAAGCACTAAGACCATATAGAGATTTTGTAGGATTGAAACTAATAAATTTAATGGATTTGTAGAAAATTAAAATTAGTTAGTATTATATTAAACAGACTTTATAGGAATTTGATAATTTATTTAGGAAGAGATAGTTATAAAATAATAATAAATTAAATAAATAAAAATAACTTTAGAATTTATATTTATTTTTTATATATAAAATAATAATTTAACATAAATGAAAGGCTTTTATATATAACAGGCCCTAGCGGGCCCTAAGCAAGGATGGAGCCTCTCCCAGGGACAAATGCACATTAGCATTTTCTTTTTCTCTTAATCATAGAATAAGAACAACATATATTAGTAAACTGTACTTATCGATTTTATGTATATGTAGATTCTTTTAACTCAGGCCTGAGAGATGCTTCAATCAAGCTTGCTGTAAGTTAATCACATTCTTTTTTCCTATCAAATTGTGTGCAATTCAATTCTTCCAACATGCAGATTTTTGCATGTGCTACATTGCTGCATTGGTTAATACTTGCACTGTACCCATTTATTAAGGGTTCGGAAACCAATGCAATTACGAGGTAGCATTGTGTGGCCTTTAGTATATAGTCAATTGTTAAGTCATTTTAAAAATAATTTATTTATTTTGTTTTTAGTGTAAAAAATAATAATAAGATAATATATATTATTATATTTTTTAAAGTTATAAATTACTTTTAAAGTAATTTAACATGTATGTATATATATATATATATATATATATATATATATATATGGATGGCTGGCCTTCACTGGTTAAAATAAAACAATACTGAAATGGCTGGCCTTCACTGGTTAAAATAAAACAATACTGAATTCTTTATGACTCTTTGATCGAGTTTGTTTTGTTTGATACATACATAGATAATTCAAAATAGATAGACGGAGACACGGATTTTTTGGCCCGTTACATAAACCAAAAAGTGGGAATTAGCTTTCAACGCCACCCATAATCAATAATTCTTAATAATTTCACAGATAGTAGTAGCTTTAAATCCGTGTCATCTGCATCATCATCACAGACTAACAGTAACAACAACTTACAAGGAGGCAACAACAGTGGCTCATAAGTCATATCCGCTGAGCCAGAGACATGAGAATTGGGCAAAAATCAGATTTTGGGTGTCGAGCCTCAGGGCCCCCTTGTTCTATTTCGTCAAACTTGCCCGGAAAAAAATCTCTTCGAGGCCCTTGGTCCTGTATACTCCATCACACTTAAAACTCAGAAGGTTAACGTATATTTATTTGCCACATCAAACACAAGCGCCATCGTATGTGCTATTCCTGATGTGGCAAGCAATGATTGATGCATTTGAGTGGAAGCTCTTGTGGTAGCTGCGTACGAGATAAAATTCAAAAATTCGGTGCCTCTTTCCTTGTGCAACGTAACATTAGATTCTCCGTAAATTGAGTTTCCAATTAGTGCTAGACAGAAAACGCTTTATCTACTTTTCATATTCTTCTTTCTGCCTTTCTTTTCTGCTTTTAAGTTTCCACTTTTAATTCTCTTTAGTTTTTACGTTTTTACGCACAAAAGAACCACACAAACAAGGGAACTGAGGAAGACACTCGAAGCAACTGATGGGTGCTCGTGGTTCTAATAATAATAATTTTCTCCAAGTTGTTGCTAATAACTTTGATGTTCTTGCTTTGTATGTCTCTTCTTACTGTCTTAGCAGTTCTTAATTGAATTTAGTATCAATAATGAGATGTACAATGTACATGTTACGCTTAATGTTTGATGCATCTTAATGGTTAATGCATTATTGTGCTTGTTTTGCTCTGCACTAAATCAAATTCTTGGTTTTTGTTTGCAGGCCTGTAGTTACTCTTGTTTTTCCTCTGTAAGTTGGTTCTTTTTCTGTCAACCTTAAACTATAATGTGCTGTAATTGAATTTGAAGCCAAACTTTTATACGGGTTGTGTTATTTTTAACAGATATGCTTCAATTAAAGCTATAGAGACAAGGTCTGCTTCTGATGACCAGCAATGGCTTACATACTGGGTTCTTTATTCAATGATTACGCTCTTTGAACTCACTTTTGCTAAAGTCCTTGAACTGTAAGCCTGCTTTATATTGTTTTTAAACCCCTTTTTTCTCTTGAAATATGTGCTTGTCACTTCATAAATTTGCTAAGTAATTAACTTGGTATTTGTTTTTGTTTTTGTTTTTTTTGTTTTGAGCAATCATAATTAAGCTCTAACATGTGTGGTAACTTCTCTTCAGAGAATTTTTAGATGTGTTTATTTAATTCCCGTTTCCGGCTTCTTAACGTCTGCAGGATCACCATATGGCCTTATGCTAAGCTGATTTTTTCATGCTGGTTGGTCTTACCACAGTTCAATGGGGCAGCATATGTATATCGGCACTTCATTAGACCTTTCTACATGAACCCACAAAGTGCAAGCTCTAAAATATGGTATGTACCCCGGAAGAAGAATATCTTCAGACAACAAGACGACATTCTGACTGCTGCCGAAAAGTACATGCAAGAACATGGAACTGAAGCATTTGAAAGGCTTATTACAAAGGTAATGGCTAAAATATATGATACTGTCTTATGAATCTTGTGTCTATAGGACTAATAAGTTGAAGGGTAGCCATTGCTCTGATTCCAGCTGTTATATTGTCCAAATTAGACACATCAGGATCATAATTATTTGTTTCATTTGCAGACTGAAAGAGAAGAAAGAACCAGGAAGAGCAACAATTACATGATCTTTGATGATGATTATATATATTGAACTTCTGTGACCATTGATGTTTTAAGTTGTATTGCAATGGAAAATGCTACTCTTATTGATAGTACCTATCTTCAAGAACAAAGTGCTCTGTTACTGTCGGTTATTGGGACAGTGTGTCTCTTCTCACTGCTTGGCTAGCTAATTTGGTTCTGCTTAACAATTGTGCCTGTTTCAGGCAAAATGATGCAAGAATTCATTACTCTATCTACAATATATCGATATAAAAACGTTCAATGGCAGGAATAAAAACACAAGAGAAATTAACTTCATCTTGGCAGCCAATTAGGCCCATTGGCAAAATTGATAAAATTTAGCATGCATGAATCTCATAATCTTGAGAATTGCTTAGCTGAAGCAGAAAAATTACTCCTGTGAAAACAATAGCTGAGATGTTGGAGAAAATTAAACCCGTTGAATCAAGTAATGCAAATGGGATTAATCTCATCCAACTCTCACGTATGGCTGTATTCACATTTTCTTTTGAACCATGCTGTTCTTACGTTGCTGAAATTCATTTTTATTGAAAAGTGGAGGTGAGATATTGAAGAAAATTAAAACCAAGTATGTAAACTATCATCCCCCAGGATTAATTTTTACCCAGAATCCTCAAGCAATTGCTCTTGAGAGACACTATATTGGTTTTTATAAAAATGATCAACACACTCACAATATGTGAGCATCAGAACTTCCAACAAAGAATACATTTCTTTGGACGCAGAAGAAGTGTGAATTTGAGTGCATTATACAAAAAGATGGCAGCAGGCAGGTGGGCCGGGCCTGAATTCAGACCAGACCAGACTCTTCTTTGTATTTCGCAGTAGTCCGCATCGCATCACGTGGAAAAAAGAATAATAATAACAAATTATAAAATTTATTTTATTTGGAGATGCCCGGTATCGATCACGGTACCTCTGCAAGAAAGGGCAACAATCGCCATCCGAAAGATTTCGGTTGCTGACGTGGCAGTCCCCGCTCCAACATAACGAAATTTGCTGAAACAGAGTTTATTAAATAGAGCTTGCTTTTAGAAGGGAGGGTAATGATAATAACAACAGAAAATAACTTCTGAAAAAAAAAAAAAAACAACAGAAAAGAATATCAAGGGAGGAGGCGCACGTTAACAAGCCCTGCAACTACATTTCTTCGTTCGTTCACAATTATCAAAGCGCGTTCACCTCCATCTCTCTGAATCAAGATTCAAGATTCTCCCGCCTTTTCTTTACGAGCTCAGCGGCGTCATTTTGTATACAGAAGACAATTACTATTCTCGAATTTGTGTATTCTGCTGGCAATTTCGGTTAATTCAATCGCCATTGTTGACGCTTGGAATCATGTTAAATGTACGAGAATTGAAGAGTTCTTTGTCAAATTCAAAAGCGTTCACCAATTTCTAGGGTTTTTCCATTTATTAAGAAGTGATTTTAGCTGTTCACGAGCTGGAAATTAATGACTCGAGCCTTTTGAGGTTCTGTTAGTTCGGCATTCTTTTATTGATAGGGTTTTAGCCGAAAGTTAAAGACTTTTGAGGCTCTTTAGTTATTATGGGATAGATGACGGAATTATCATTCATTCATTTCCATTTCTAAGCGGTCTAGCTTAGAAGCTTGCTCGGCCGAGTTCTTTTTCCTGTAACTTTGGGTCATGAATAATTAAACATTCGCTGCTTATGATATGCAATACATTAGAATCAGAGGTTGTTCAAATGGGTATTGGTTCTACGTATGGGTGTCACCTTGAATGGCTGAAACTCAGAGAGGTGGTCTAGCCGAGAAGGAAATCGAGCAGGTTTTAACTTTGCTTTCATTAGTTTTTTAAACAAAAGGCAATGTGCTGTTTCCATTTATGAAATGTGGGTGTTTTGAAATTTACTTCTCAATGCTAGGTTCTAATTACATTTGCATTCCTGCTTCATGCTCCATAGGAAATCACTAAAAGGTATAGAGTAGCTAATTTGTGGACCAGTTGGATACTTGCTTGTATGCTTGTTTTGAAAGTCATACGTCAAAGCAAATACCTTGTAGTTTACTGAATGATGATTTGATTTTCATGTTTTGATTGCACTGGGCACTAATTATTAATCCTTATATTCTCTGGTATTTTTTAACCTGTTCATCGGTATTCCTCTCTAAGTGCATATTCTTACTTCTTTGGAAAAAATGGTTATCGGAGTGTCTTTGTGAACATGTAGATGCTAGTTCCCAGTTATCATTTATTGATGGTATTAAAGTAATTGCAATTTTAAATTGGGGCAAATTAAGTGGTCGATCAGCAAATTCATATCCAAGAAGGGTCTTGATCTTCGCTCATGAGCTTTATTTTACCATTCTCCTATTTATTCACCATTTTAATAAAATTCTTTTGTAAGACAAACATTTGGTTTTGCATAGTGATGTTTTATTTACAGGCCATTACATTGCTTAAGAAAGGTGCATATTTGCTGAAGTATGGGCGCAGAGGAAAACCGAAATTCTGTCCATTCCATCTTTCAAATGTAAGTTTACTTGGCATGTTTTCTCTGTTTGGATAATTCTTCCACTGACTAAGTTTAAAAACTATGGCACTTATAGGATAAAAACAATCTTCCAGAAGTCCTTAAATGGTGCAGGAAAATCACCTTTTTGTGAGATTATGCGAATGGTCCGGTGAACTGCTTTTTTGTTTTATATAAATAACTAATATAATTGCTTTCATTATTTTTCAGTTGCCAAATATTGTTCTGACCTAGGTACCCCCTGAACATATTTTTTTTTTTAAAGGAAAAATCTGTTTCCTTTTCTCTTTGTTCATTTTCTTCCATTTTCTTGCGTGTGTAATTGGGTGGGTGAAGCTAGAAAGTAAGTATCACTATTTTCAGAAAAAACTTTTGAGGAGAGAGAGAGGACTCGGGAAGCGGATATAGAGTAGCAATACAAGAGACTGTGATAGATCTCTATTTGCTTTTAATAGAAGGAAATAGGTACTCCATAGTCATATTTTTTGTACTTTGCTTTCTTTTGGGCAAGAAGATTCCTCTAAATTCAAACATAAAGATGTCCAATGCCTTAATTTTGTCATTCTTACAAGAATATTGAGTTTACAAAGTTATAAGGCAAAATAACTTGCATTTGCATTTTGTGTCGAAAAATATTTATGTTGCTTGGGCTTCAAACTTTGTAAGCAACCTTTAGCATTTGAATATGGTGGAGAATAATAGTAGAAATTGAATTCTTAATACTCATCTAGCTAATCAGAGTGCTATTCTGTGCTAGGATGAGTCTATGTTGATATGGTACTCTGGCAATGAAGAAAGACAGCTTAAGCTGAATCAGGTCTCGAGGATTATTCCAGGACAGCGTACTGTAAGTTTGTTGATCATTTCTTTGTTAAAATATATAGAGAATTCAACCCCTCAAACCACTACCAAGATGTAAAATATATGTTGTGAAACCTTTTGAAGCCTTGACATTCCATTTGAAAGAATGTTCTGAGGGAGGTGCATAAGGGACTACTTTAAATTTAATTGCTTTGTACAGACCCTTAATAATAATTTTTGCTACCCTGGATGACTGTGTTTCCTTTTAGGAGATTTGCCATAAGTCTTAATGTCTATTTGGTTATTAGTTCTGAAACCTTCGACAATCATAATGATGACTTTTCTTTCAGGCAACATTTCAACGTTATCCTAGACCAGAAAAGGAGTATCAATCATTTTCTCTGATGTACAATGATAGATCATTGGATTTGGTGAGTGTGACTATGTGATGGTTTCTTTTGGCATAAGAATACTGCATACCTATCAGTCTGAATTACAGAAAGCTTTTTCTCTCATTTGTTATCGTTTTAAATTCAGAGGTTTGATTTATTAATATGTGGACAGAGAGGTCTTATAACTTGTGGATATCTTTTGACACAATTATTGTCTAATGGACAGATATGCAAAGACAAGGATGAAGCTGAAGTTTGGTTGGTTGGTCTTAAAGCATTGATCACACGGGGTACTCACAGTAAGTGGAAACCTGGCACGATAAACTGCAGCACATCATCAGATGGTCCACGTGCTCGTATTCGAAAAACTTCTCCCACTGTTACCCCATTTGTGTGTGGCAATGATTTCTATCAGCTTCTCATTTTCTAATGACTTTTTTTTTTTTCTCTCGTTTCTCTTCTATTGATTAACCTTTTGGTATTACCTCAGGATTTTGGAGATATTCAAGGAACGCAAGTGCCTTTGGATAATGTTTCAAACAATGGACTGGGGAAGGCATTTGCTGACATAATATCTTATACCGAAGCAGCCAATAATAACAGTCAAGCAGAATCAGTTTCCTTTTCTCCAAGTCCATTGACAAATGCATTTCCAGATAACTCAAATGACCGGAGTTCTGCAGCTGAGACATTTCGAATCAGTTTATCTAGTGTTGTAAGCTCGTCAAGCCATGGTTCTGGTCATGAGGACTTTGATTCCATAGGTGATGTTTTCATTTGGGGAGAAGGTATTGCTAATGGATTTTTGGGCGGTGGCGAGAATAGGGTTGGGTACTCTTTTAGCCTCCAAACAGATGCTCATCTACCCAAGGCAGTGGAATCAACAATGGCTTTGGACGTTCATAATATTGCTTGTGGTGCCAGGCATGCTGTGTTAGTTACTAAACAAGGGAAGATCTTTAGTTGGGGGGAAGAATCTGGAGGGAGGCTTGGGCATGGCATAGAAGCAGATGTTTCTCACCCACAGCCCATTGAATTTCTCAGTGGAGTGAATGTTGAATTAGTAGCATGTGGAGAGTATCACACCTGTGCAGTTACACGCTCTGGGGATCTTTATACATGGGGTGATGGCACTTATAATTCTGGTCTACTTGGACATGGAAGCAAAGTCAGTTGCTGGATTCCGAGAAAAGTGAGTGGAAATATGGATGGCATACATTTATCTTATATCTCTTGTGGTCTTTGGCACACAGCAGTGGTGACATCTGCCGGCCAGTTGTTTACATTTGGAGATGGATCTTTTGGTGCCCTGGGCCATGGAGATCATATTAGCACAAGTATTCCTCGAGAAGTGGAAACACTAAGAGGGCTACGAACAACAAGAGTTTCTTGTGGTGTTTGGCACACTGCTGCAATTGTAGTAGTGACTGATTCATCTAGCTCACCTTCTCGGAGCACTTCTTTTGGAAAGCTGTTCACCTGGGGGGATGGAGATAAAGGCCGACTTGGACATGGTGATAAAGAACCTAGACTCTTTCCCGAATGTGTGGCCCCATTGATTGAAGAAAACATCTGTCAAGTAGCCTGTGGACATGATCTTTCAGTTGCTCTGACAACCTCAGGACATGTATATACAATGGGGAGTACAGCATATGGACAGCTAGGGGTTTCCGCAGCTGATGGGTTGGTTCCTACTCGTGTTGAAGGTGAAATAGCCGAAATTTTTGTGGAAGAGATTGCCTGTGGTGCTTATCATGTTGCAGCTTTGACTTCCACAAGTAAGGTTTACACTTGGGGAAAGGGTGCAAATGGGCAACTAGGCCATGGAGACAAAGATAATAGAAATTCACCTACACTAGTTGATTTCCTGAAAGATAAGCAAGTCAAGCGTGTAGCATGTGGCTTGAACTTTACAGCTATTATATGTCTTCATAAGTGGGTATCTAGTGTTGACCATTCTGTATGCTCCAGTTGTCATAACCCATTTGGTTTCAGAAGGAAACGTCACAATTGTTACAACTGTGGGTTAGTCTTTTGCAAAGCTTGCAGCTGTAGGAAATCTCTGAAGGCTGCTCTGGCTCCAGGCATAAACAAGCCATATCGGGTGTGTGATGATTGTTTTACTAAACTTAAAAAGACTGACACTAAACTTAAAAAGACCAGCGGATATACTCCTGTTGTGCAAAGTCCTAGAGTCAGAACTGGAAATGTGAATCACAAAACCGCGGAGTTGGCTGATAGGGAGGCGCAGGGTCCCAGATTGCAGGATCAACTTTCAAGATTCTCATCTTTCGATTCAAACAAACAGACTGAAAGCAGGCTTTCGAAGCAAAATTTGAAACTAGAATTACAAGATAACCATGTTTTTCCAGTTAACAAAAATCTTCAGATGGGAAGAATATATTCACCAAAATCATCAATTTTTCTAGCCAAATCATCTAAGAAAAAGCTTTCTACTTCTGCTTCTAGTTCCAGAATGAGCTCCCTTGCAACATCTCCTGTTTCAGGCAAGTCGAGTTCAGCTCGGTCTTCTGCAGTAACAGTTGATGATTCAAAGCAAATGAATGATAGCCTAAACCAAGAAATCATAAAGTTAAGAGCACAGGTTGGTCTGTCATAGATGCTTTAATGCCTATATTCTATTCTCCTTTTGCAATCACGTCCATGCTTCCATCTAAATCTTACTTTTTATGTCTTATTCCTGGATGAGTAAGTTGTTCAAATGGTTCTGCAGGTTCCTTATTATTTTTTCAACTTTTGATAAGAAAGAAGTACCATTGTAAATTTATTCCTTAGGCGTATCCTTTCAGTTATGCTTTTTTCCTATCATCATGAGAAAAAATCTGTGAGCTTGTATTTTTGAGGCTTGATGTTTGCTTTACCCCTATGCTTTATGACATGTTTTCTCTTCTCTAAATTCTCATTGTAGTACATAAAAATGCTCCGTCTTAGAGATCTTGAAGATTTTTGGAAATGGTATCTCCACCTCATGAAAACTTTGTGAGCTAAAACAAAAAATGAAGTGATCTTCTGACAGTTTCTGCTACGAAGAAATATGAAGATCTTATTGCTGCTTATCAAGTTTTCCTTATAATTTACTTCATAGTTTTGGAAAATCCCCCTTTCAAAGAACTGACCATAGATATCTTGTGGTCCCTAACGTGTTTTTATGCTACCAATGGAATTCCTCAAGTAATCAAAGCTTGCAGTTTGTGTCTGTGTCTTTTTTAATTCAAACATAAACTGAAACCACACGGATTAGCTATTAACACTAAACTTCCAGTTCGTTCTTCGGTTTTTTCTTCATTATATTTCATTTTGGATGCTGATCATGACTCATTTGAAAAACGACCAAGTATATGAAATGTTTTTTTGACCTTCCGTTTAACAACTCCAAGTTTTCATATATTTATGTTGATTTTCTTAATTAGAAATAGTTGGAAACTAAATTTTTTGTTCATGTGGGAATTTTTTCATGTTAAAATTTGGAAGTTCTTAGTGGAGCCCACTGGAAACTTATAGAAGTTGCTTCTTAAAGATGCAAGTACTGCATGAATGCCCCCGTGCAATATTTATGACAATTTGTTTTAGGAAAGAACTCTAATTCACGGCTTTTAATGTATTAAAAACTCCCAAATAAGTTTTCAGTTCATATTTGTAATTTTTCTGTATTGTTTATCTATATTGCATGAGCTATAATTTGCCCGCAGATAGTGGGTAAGGGGTTCGATTGCATTAGCAAAGTGTGACTGATTTAAGTGGTTACTTATATTTGGTGGATATCAAAAATCCTGTGTAGGTGGAAGAGCTTACTTCCAAATCAGTGCACCTTGAAGCTGAACTTGAAAGAACATCAAAGCAATTGAAAACAGTCACTGCTATAGCAGAAGATGAAGCTGAAAAATGCAATTCTGCGAAGGAAGTAATAAAGTCCCTAAGTGTTCAGGTAGGATTCATTATTCTTTTAAGAACTTGAAACAGTTAGGTTCTACATGGGAAGTTCTATTCAATGAATTGTCTTTGGCAATGATTTAAACAGGTTTAAATAGTAAGGTTGGACTTTGGAACAGTCCAGATAGGAACAGAGAAGCTTTATTATGGGAACAGCTGGGAGAGGCCGCTTTAAACTTGCAATTATTGTCTGTTAAACAGCCTGTGTATGTTTGTTAATGTGCTTCCATTTTGTGCAGTCCATATTGGATATGCAATTGCTATGATCTTTACAATGAAATTACTACCTAATTCCATTTTTAAAACAATGCAAACACCCCCTCATGAGCAAGTATGCATGAGTATATGATTTTACTGAGCAAAAAGTAGGAGTGGACTTTGATGGTCACTACATGCAGTGTTCTGTTGTGCATGTCTGAGCCCTGAGGATCCTTACTTTGGCAAGACATGTAATGGATTTGCAAGAGAGGGATGTTCTGCGAATCTTAGTGTACAAATATGTGGAGTTCATTTCCATACCAGTGAAATTATGCAGTGAATGTGATTGTGTTGTCTGACTAGTAAATGAAACAACCAAGACTGTCAAAACTACAGCCCAATTCTTCATATTGCTTTCAATTTGTTATTTTCTCTGATTTTGAATGGATGGTTTGTATTACAGTTGAAACAGATGGCTGAAAAATCACCGAAAGGAGTGAGTCCCAGCATCACTTCAGGTTCTACTGCCAGACATCCCTCTGGTGTTCGAACAACATATTCAACTGAAAGCCACAAAACAAGCACAACAGCTCCTGCAAGTGAGTCCAATAGCAATTCAGCTCACCAGAACTTATCTCATGGAACCAAGGTACAAACTGAAAAGAAAGAGCGGATGGTGCAAGCTGAATCTGGTGTGTACATCACTTTATCTACCTTGCCAGGTGGTGGTAATGAAGTCAAGCGTGTTCGCTTCAGGTACCCTAACGGCCGTCCTTGATTTATGAAATCAAGAAAAAAACATCGTACTTGATTGAAAATCAATGGCCATATGATCTGTTAGATTTTAGGACTTAATGTGTTTAATACTTACCTTAATATTGCTTTCATTTTTATTTGACATTCTTATTGCTCTGAACTAGCCTTACTCATCAATGTTAATGGACATTTAAATGTTGTTTCAGTCGGAAGCATTTCACAGAAGAAGAAGCAGAGAAGTGGTGGAGTGAAAATGGAGCCAAAGTATGTGAGCGGTACAACATCCAGAGTTCACATTAGCGGCTGGTGCTTCCTTATTTTCCCCGTAAGAAGGCAGACTTGACTGACTATCAATGCGGACCTTCTTCCTCTCCATTTGAAGCTGTAAATCTTTTTCTGAATCATTCAGTAGAGCTTTTTATCGCTCATTTTAGGTCACACGTTGGCAGATAGGTTGAGAGATAAAGAAAATAACGTAGGAAAGGGGATGGACGAAATAGTAAAAGTGCATTTTGACTCGAGGATTGTGAATATGCTGAGAAAACTGTTGGCAGATTTTTTTTTTTTATTTAATTTTCTTTTTGTTCCCAATCTAGTTAATACTAACTTTCCATATATATATATTTTTTTATCAAACCCCAATTTCAGATCATATTCTGTTATTCGATGTGGCCTCCGTAATTTCCCTTCGATCGAATTCTACCGTGGCCCAATTCTTCCCCATTTGTTAAAACACAATACATCTTAAAAACACTTTAAAATCTGCTGCTGCAATCTGTGAAATAGAGCCCATGTTTAGTACAGATTTCATACAGACGTTTAAGGCTTTTTCAGAAAATAAAATATTTTATTCTGTAAGGTGATGCATTTATACATTAAGACACTCCAATTTACAAATTCTGTCAAGAGTAGATAGGCTATCAATGCTGTTACTGCAATATCTCCAACCCTGACAAATTTGGGTTCCGGGTAGACAGGAAGCAAACTACCTCCCCCTCGAGGGAGTGAGACTGCCGCTAATCGGAGTCCTGTCTTCCTTAAATGGTTGAGTCGAGGGATCAGATAGACTTGGTAACCTTGAAACGCTACCCTTCCCTTTCCTGGCATTTGGTCCAACCTCCTCTATCATGTATTTCCACCCATCGATCGGTCTCCGCCGACTAAATATGTGAGTCTTAATAAAACTAGCTATCTGCAAAACAAATTTATAAAACCAAAAAATAAGAACCAATAGCTAAGACAAACAATGAAGAATCTGGTTACAAGAGTAAAGTACTGAGAATATCAACCCGCATTGAACGCACCAATAGCGCTGTATGAATAGGGTCTAGGATAAAGACTAACATAGGCACCTGGAATTTGCAGTATGCAATTCGACGGTCAAATTCTTGCAAGAGAATATCTTCTTCTCTTTGTGACATCTCCCATATGTTTCCATCTTGTTCCTTGGCGGTTGTTTCCCAACCATCAGGCTTATTTTTGAACTCAGATGAGCTTGGGATCTTTGCATTGTCCAAATCATCATTGGTTGAGTCAAAAATCCTGCATTTTTAATCAACAAGAAGTTAGCATCTAACAACAGCTGTCTTTACAGGTTGCTTCATACAAAATCCAAACAATTAAAATGCAGAGAGTATTACCTTTAGAATAGAGAATGAAATAAACTGGAAATACATCCAAAGCCAATTGCTCATATCATATAATTTTTGTTATAGTACCATCTCGACTTAAATGAAGAATGAGGATCAGTAACGTGTGCGCATTCAGATTGCAAAAGTTGATCGAACTGATATGACATTTTTCACGTTGGATTTTGGCAAATCAAATCAGAACACTCCAAGGCGATCAATTCAGAACAACTTAAACTACAACTCATGAAATCACACATTAGACTTGTTTTTGAATAAATCTAATATCAAGTATTCCTTCCTAGTAGGAGCATCCAAACCAAAAAGCATGTTTGTTACCCAAACAGCAGCACAACAGTGACATAGAAGTATATAATAAACATGAATAAAGAAGAAAGAGCATTACTCAGAGCAGGTATCGAGCAATCGATCAATATCGTGATGATGATGGGGGCCCAACTTAGCTTCCTCTTGTTTCTCAATCTCCTTCAACCACAAGGCAGCATGAATCCTCTGTTTCTTCAATCTATAATCTTTTTTAATACTCTCCAAACTGTAAAGCTTATCACCACTTCCCTCAGCGCCAAGACCAACACTACTGTTGACGTGGTGCTTGACTTTGCCTTTGTTGTTGTTGGCGCTGTTGTTCCTCCGCTCGTCCCAGTTGTCATTCATGTCCTCCACGAACGCCTTCGTCTCGGCATCGACATCCGATGACAAAACGATCTCTTTGGACCCGAAATTCACGTCCACTTCCCACGGAGCTCGGTTCTTTGGTGTTAGGTCTTCTGGCAGCCAGGCCGTCTCCCACGCGTCGTTCCATTCATCGTCCCCGTCTCTGGGGGGTTTCGTCGACAGGGCTTTCATCAAACTCGACGATGTCATTGTTGTTGTCATGAATTTTTTTGATAACATCCGCTGAAGGGTTTGCATTTTTTTTTTGTTTTTTTAATTTTCTATTTTAGGGTTTTTGGAGATGAAGAAAGACCGACCGACCGACCGACCGATCAAATTTTGCTTAAACCCTTCTCACGACGAAAGTCGAGGGGAGGGTGACAGCCTGTGCCCGGCAAGTAGATTGGGGCCTTTCGGCTTTTGACAAACAACCGAATTGTATCACGAGCCCGATTGGATTTGGATTGGGTCGTCAGCCCGATTCGATTTGGTATTCTTTGGGCTCCAGACTCCCCATCGGTCATAATTTCCTCAAATGATCCGTTTTGATTCGATGATATACTTTGAATAAATCAAAATCCAAAAATAAAAAAAATAATAATAATAATCGGCTTAGACCTTACCTTACCCTTGAACGGTTTTTTTATACTTTTTTTTTGGATTTTAATTATATTGAACTAACTGATAAGGGTTAGTTTCGGGGTTAAAATTTATAATAAAATGATGCAACGATAGCAATTATTAGATTTTCGTTAAGAGGTAGTTAGAGATGTGCGTGAAATTTGGCTAGGGATGTGCGTGAGATTTGGTCATTTAATATATAAATTAAACGAAAAGAGAGAGAGAGTTAACTCAACTGGACAGATTGTTAGTTAGATTAAATTTGAAGCGTTATTATAACGAAGAATATCAAAATAAAATTATAGGGAGAGTCTGGAGAGTGAAGTTTGAATTTGGGGTAACGAAGAAATTTAACAATTTTCAGGTCACTGAAAACAACTTACTCGTAATAATCGACATACTTCTTTACAACCAACAACAAACGAAGATATATTGAGGTGATGGTATAAGTGCAATATTATTATATATCCAAATTTTGTTCATTATTATTATTATTTATTTAAAATTTTTCATGATTTATATATTCGTTATTCCGTGATTTCTCCTGATCAAATTTTATTTAGCATCAATGTTGAAGAACTGGATATCTTGTGAGATAAGTTTAAATATTTTAGCAATTTCGTTCACTTATTATTATTCTTTGAAGTTATACGCACGTACGTACGTACTGTTGTTAAAATACTTGCACCCTCCCCACCGTTTAGAAGAAATTCATAGCACAGGCCACAGGGAAGTGGCTTTGGGTCGTATACATTGACTGGTCGTATTCATAACAAAATAATTTCATAATCATAATGATTAGATTTATTGTTTTGCTTGTGCCATGACAATACATTGGCTGGTGTACGTACCTCAAGAACGTATTTATGTTATTTATATTATCAGTTGGGCAACAAACATATGGAACCATATATTATTTAGATGGTTTATACTTTGCAGAGTATAATAATAAGTGTTGATAGGAATAACAAGCTGTTCCGAGATTCCAATATTGTAATTGTCTCCAGCATTTTGATTGAATAAATTCGGGGATTTCATTTTCAAAAGACCCAAGATGTCCTGTGAACTTTTTCCCTTTTTTTTTTTTAACCATAGAGAGAGGTGGAATAATGCATGGCATCTAAAAAACTATTAATATAATTTTAATTGAATGATATTTTATGTATATATATATATATATATATATATTGTAATTACAATTTTCTCTATTTCACATCGCAAAATAGCAATTATGGATTAGTTTATGAATCAAGCTGTGTGCATGTTTTCTCCGTGATCACTATTTAATAAATAAATAAAAATCGCAAACGGGCTTGTTAGAATGTTATGAAATGGGCCCGATCTTTTTCTCAAAAGCCCATTGACTTTAAGAGCTCAATCAACTAGGGTTAGGGTTTTGCAAAAGCACATACACATACACACATATATATAAAAGGAGTCATTAGAAAGAGACACGGCCTCTTCACGCCATTTGCTTAGGCTTTCACAAAGATCGCAGAGAGAGTGAGTGAGGGTACCACCAGCGGCGCGCAAACATGGTGCACGTTTCGTTTTACCGCAACTGTATGTGCTTCTGTTTCTACAAATGCTTCATCTTTTGTTTGATCATTATTGTTCTCTCTCTTTTTTTCCTTAAATAATAATAATAAATACTTTGTATATGATTCTTGTTTCACTCTGATGCCGTCTCGATCTCGTTTGTCAGTGTTGTGTAATATTATTGTTTGGATCCAAAGAAAGTGAAGGAAACTTGAGACCTTTTTTAATGTGTTATTTGATCCAAATATCGGTAACTGAGCATCTGCTTTTTTAGATTTAGCTAGTAGAATATTTGGTAGCCGGTGTTATGTTTGTTTGCAGATGAAGTTGGGGATTGTTCGACGCTCATTATAGTACTATTTTATGACGTATTAATTGTTGATGGTTAGCGTTTCTTGTGATATTTGAGCTTATGATTGATTATGAATCGATGTGTGAATAGATGGGAAAACCTTTAAGAAGCCAAGACGTCCCTATGAGAAGGAGCGATTGGACGCTGAGTTGAGGCTCGTTGGGGAGTATGGGCTTCGCTGCAAGAGGGAACTCTGGAGGGTTCAATATGCACTGAGCCGCATCCGAAATGCTGCCAGGGATCTTCTCACTCTTGATGAGAAGAACCCACGTCGTATTTTCGAGGGTGAGGCCCTTCTCAGGAGGATGCACAGGTATGGCTTCTTGGAAGAGAGCCAGAATAAGCTTGATTATGTCTTGGCCCTCACTGTAGAGAACTTTCTTGAGCGTCGTCTCCAGACCCTTGTGTTCAAGAGTGGCATGGCTAAGTCAATTCACCATGCCCGAGTGCTTATCAGGCAGAGGCACATTAGGTATAATATATGCACTGTGTTTCATTTTAGTCCTTGTCTTCTTTTTTCAGTGTCTGTAAAATCTTCAAATGCTGTTTTTCATGCGTTACTTTTCTATTATGCTAACTTTTGACCAATATGAGTTTAAATTGCTTGTTCCACCTGGATGTCTATTACTGAGTTTGTTGGTGTTAACCATTGCTAGTTGTTCTTAATTATTTGATTTCTTTTGCAGATGCAACACTGTCAATTATTTTCTAGTTGCCTTTGGGTTGCTATGACTATTGGTTTTGGCTTTAAAATTTGTTAAATTATCTTGAGTTTGTGAATTGTGTTTTTATATACGCAAGGGTTATAGTTATATTATTTGAAACTTGCCCACTAATTGGTAATTGTAGTGTCATAATGTATGTAATGATTCTAGTATTTAAGGTCTATCAGTAATGTGGATGATATTTTAGATATTATATATAATGTTTAGTGAGTTTGATTGTACTTGAGTTTACCATTCTATACTTGGGGCATTAATGCTTTAGGCCTGTTAATTAGTGTATTCAAATTCTCTGTTGCAGTTGACATCAGTACTGCTTTTGGTTGTCTCAAAAAGTGTTTCATTTTTTTTATCCCTTTGATTACTTTTAATGTTGCTATGGCCCATCCCTTTGAATTGTCTTATTTGATTTTGTCTTTGTCAACATTTTCTTTTTTACAATTTTGTGACAAGGCATTGTACTTCTTCTAAACTTGCTTCGAGTTAAAACTTTTCTTTTTCCCTGTTGGTCAATCAGCTGACTGTTCTTCTGTGAATGTATAAGGTAATGATATGTTGTTCAAGTTTTACAAAGGTTATTTGATTTGGGTCGCTTTGATGTTCTAGCCTTAATGTTTTATTAAGACTGTTTTGAGGTCTTGAAGCGTGGTTATTTTGCATGTTAATGAATGTCTATATTTCTGATTATCAGGGTTGGAAGGCAGCTTGTCAACATTCCTTCATTTGTAGTGAGGGTTGATTCCCAGAAGCACATTGAATTCTCACTCACAAGTCCATTTGGAGGCGGGCGCCCTGGAAGAGTGAAGAGAAGGAACATTAAGGCTGCTGCCAAGAAGGCTGCAGGTGGAGATGGAGATGAAGAGGATGAAGAATAAACCTCTTGCGTGAACAGATAGTTTTTTTATGGTTACAGTAGGAACACTGGCTGAACTTTGCAAGTTGACTTATCTTCTCTATGTTTTATGTTTTTGTTTGCGAATATTCTTGCTATAATAGGAGGTTTTGATTGCTTTATGTTTTTTACAGACTACTCAATGAGGGAGTTGTTTTTGTTTTGGGGATGTACTCTTTGATCCTTAAGCTATTTTATGCCTAAATTAGATCTCTGGTTCGTTAGTTGTGCATTGAGACCGCTACCTACTAGGACTGCAGCATGAACACGATATGCTTCTAAAACTTCCGTTCATAAAGGATTGTGTGTGTGTGTGTGTGTGTGTGTGTGTGTGTGTGTGTGTATATATATATATTGTGTATATATATTAATGCAAGTACTCGTATTGATTGTAAATGGTAAATTGTCACAACTGCAATGGCAATGCAATGCTAATCTGATGCGTTCTGATGTGTGCATTTGTTATAGATGTGATGTGTCAAAAATTTCCCCTCTTGTGAGAGAGTCATATATCCAGAATAGGCTTGGGCTTGGGCTTAACATGGGTTTGTAATTAGCTCTCATTGGGCACGTCTCGTGCTTGGGGTTTCTACGTGGGTGCAGTGGTTGGTGAAGTAGGCTGCAGAGAATTAGAATTGTTTGTTGTTCGCACATTAACATATGAAAGCGTAGCATAAACATGAATTCCCGATATTTTAGAGTAATGCTTTTCACACCTTTTAATATTCTTTCAAAATCATATTTTGTAATCATGGTTCTATACTTCTATTGTTAGAAGAAATTACATCAAAGGATAAGTATAAATCTAATTAAAGTAGATCTTAATATATGGTATAATTATTATTTTGTTTTAAATTAAATTTTGAATAATTAAGAAATAAATGACCTAATAACAAGAATTTTATTATGAAAAAGTATGTTTACTATTATTTAATTTATTCTAAATGATAGTAAAATTTAACTAAATTTCTATTGTAATTTTTTGTTCTTTTTAGTAATTTTACCAAAAATAAATAAATAAGGGGTTTTGGTTTTATAAGAATTTTAAAGGAGTGTTGGAAGCTCCCCACTCGTTATTTTAAATTTTGTCAAATATTTGATCCAACTTGGTTCAATTAGGAACGTGAGTAAAGCACAAGACTCGCTTTCATTATGGACCTTGGTATGATGCATAATACATCAAACCTAAAAGTTACTTTTATAAATTCAAAAAGTGGAGAGTTTTATTGATTCAACTTTTCAATTGTTGTGGACTACCATTAGGATAATATGTCGTAGTCCACAACATTATAATGTATCATAGCATCACCCATTCATTGTTTCCTTTAAAAATTCACATTGAAAACACGGGCTGCTTCTGAATTTTGCAAGCTTATCTCAACATGTTCACCGCCTTTCTCAATCGCCTATTGAAATATTTGATCGAATTTCTGTCTCATGAGTTGAGATAATTAAGGCTTAAAGTCGGTGGAGAACTCAAGATCCTTTTGACATTCGCAATGTAAGATGTCATGACGAATGGGCCGTTGGCTTGGTAGGATAACTCTTAACACAATTTGAGCTCTTTTAAGTAATCCTTTTTATACATATATAGCTTGTTATCCCCCATATTTGATGCATGAAAGAAACCCCCTGTAGATTATTTATGGAGATTTTTAGCTTCACAAGAAAGTCAGTTGTTCACCCTCCCTTTCACAAAGATGTAATAATAAATAAAGTAATAGGGAACCTTTATGAATTTTTTTCCCCTTTGGAATTCAATAAATTCACCATACTTTTAGCCAATAGTGATCGTATCAAATTATTATGTATTGATCTTGTTGCATGTCCTGTTTCTCCAATAAATAGAAACAGGAGATGCACAACCAGAACTACCAACCGAACTTAACCCAACAATGAAGACAGTTTTAGTTTTAGGTAGGAGCATCAAGTTCTGTCCAGTTTAAAGTAAAACAAGTCGAATTTCCCATTTCATACACCACAGCAATAAAAGGGCAACTACAATCTGATGAACTCCGCCGGGCATCGGCGAATAATTTAAAACTAATTAATAACAAAAATTACAAGTAGTGACGTTGTTGTATTTCATTTTCATATGGGATATTATTGTTATTACTTCAACTTCAACGTGTCTAAAATCGGTGGAGCTTGAGAGATGAAAGGCGATTTCGTAAAGGCAAGTAGGAACAAATAGCTATCAGGGACCAGGCCGTGCCCATATGTCATTTCCTTCTTTCTTTCTTTCTTTCTTTTCCAGAAAACAAAATAAAACATTGTATAAAGATTCTCACCAATCTAAAATTGAAGTGCCGTACTTCAATTGCCTAGCTAGTTGCCTCTGTGGATTTGGAATCTGAAGTTGACGCCCAAACCGCCATTCTCCTCGCAAGTTTTATCTTTTCGGCTATTGGATCCGTGGCCGAATAATGTTACTACGTCATTGGCCTATAATGCCTTGATCCTAATGCAGGCTGTGGTGATCCAATCACCTTTCAGTTTCGGCTCAATCAATCTTCTCCAGCTCAGGTCAGCTGTATCTATATTACTTATATTATTATTAGCGTCGTTTCGTTTCAATTATAACAGCATAATAATGCGTATTGAAAGGGTCCAAAATGACCAATAGTACACACCGTATATGTGAAATGCAAGGTCATTTCTAACTCTAGTACTATAAATTCAGATAATGTTTAAGATTAAAGCTTAAATTAAGGCAACGCCTACAAAGTCCAAATTATAAAACACAATTGCAAACACTACAAAGATTTAAAAGCGAAAAGAAAATAAAAGATTATGCATATAAAAATCTCAAGAAAAATTATAAAAATTTTATAGAACTAACATACCTACCTCAACTATTGGAGGTGAAAATTATCTCTGAATTAGAATTGGAAAACGAAGAATATAGTACAGTGTCCCCAACAATAACACAACACTATCACAAACACAAACATAAAATAATAATAATAAAAGCCGCATAGTATACCCAAAAAAATAAAAAATCACATAAAGCCACTAAAACAAGAGCCTACTTAATGAGCCCAAGGCCATCGAAACTTCGATGCACCAATTTTGGAGCCAACCTAAACGTTTGAGTAAAAACATTGGCAAATATTTATAAAGAATGAATGAAAAATCAACACGCATATGCTTAACTCTACGATACAATTGCCCATTTCTTTGTATTGTTCAAGTTGAATCCAAACAATTAACCTTACCTACCAACGGAACATTTTGACATTAACAATCATAAAAAAGTACTTGAGATTTTATGCCAATGCCTCGTAGGGATCAATCAAAGGAATCAAAAAGATGAAAAAGGAAAAGACGGAAGAAAGAGGAAGGCAAAAGAAATGAAGAGCAGATTTCAACAAATGGAATAAATGGAGCTGGAGAAAGAGCAACCTTAACTTGACCGAAGTGACTCTGACTCGTACGAAACGCACAAACCCAATTGGAGATGAAAAATTTTGGGTTTTCATACCTATGTACGTGATTGTGTCTGCCAATACACTGTCCCAAAGATTCTCAATTCCATTATCTATCTATCTTAGATACCTGGTCTTTCATTGCTTCTAGTTCCGGATTTAAATCCTAAACTTACTTAACCAACGAACCCAGTTAATTGATGCACCAGAATCATCTGAAGGTGATGGTGCATCAACTTTTCCTTATTTAAATAACATTTGAGGAATAAAACTCAGTTGTCTAAGGGTTACAGCGAACACTTCAAAAAGATGCATTATTTTCAAGTTTTTTCTTCTTTAAAAACTCTCACTTATTTACCATTATTATTACTAGTTGCCTTTGGATCTGTCAAAAATAAGTTGTTAGAGACATAAG
Organism: Murraya koenigii; assembly: GCA_025617385.1. Taxonomy (NCBI): domain Eukaryota; kingdom Viridiplantae; phylum Streptophyta; class Magnoliopsida; order Sapindales; family Rutaceae; genus Murraya; species Murraya koenigii. Next base: position 31,296,046 of record CM046814.1, on the reverse strand, counting down.
GTGAAGGCATCTGGTTTTTAATTTCACAACTGTGGTGAAATGAGATCACTAATTCGCTATTACCGAGGAAAAGCAATTTTACTTTTTATTTTTTCCAAAACAAACAAGGATAACTCCATTAAAAAAATGATATGCATATATTAAATTGAGTTAAATTATGTTAGCACTGGGCTTAATTTCTAACCTAGTGGCTGCAGCCAGCAATCTCAAAAATGAACCCCTCCTTGTATAATATAATTAATGTGGATAGATAAAAGTATTCCTCCTGATAATGTATGCATGATTTAGGTTGATTATAGTAAAGATCTGATTGTAAAATATGCAGATGACTCTTGATTATATATATACCCATACAGATAATAAAAAATTCAAATAACCCTGATCACAAACACCAAGTTAATTTGACGCTTTCAACTGATATGATATTTTCCATAAGATTCATCCTCTTTGTGCCTTGAAAATTTCCAATTGGAAATTTGAAACTTCAAAGTTCTGGATCTAGAAAGAAAATGACATTATCTACATTAAAATTTAACACATATATCAATATGATATATGGAATAAAATAGAGCTACAAATCAACATCAACTTGATATTATGGAGGAATCTGCCTTCATACAACATATTAGACACCGACGATAGATTACTCTCCGGTAGACAGAAAAGATAAGAAAATTTAAGTTTTACAGAAGAGGCGGCGTTGGAGAGAGAGAGAGAGAGCCAGTAAGAGTGGTATGTCATGAATAAAGCTTCGGTGATCACAAAATTTGAAGTAAATTGTAACTTGTAAACATACAAGTCCTGAGATTATTGTCGATGATATAAAAATATCAACCGGAAAATCAAGAATATTCAAGCAAAAGGATCATGACGGGTACGGCACGGCCCCTTAACAACGACATCAAATTATTTATTAATCATACATCATACATGTCAGCTTCCAAACATAGAAGATAAATTAGGGGTTAATGGACTTGTAATCCTTAGACCCACTTACTCTAATTGCGGACAAAATCGGTCTAACAAAACATCATTACACACTCTTTGGAAAATTGATGGCCGTTGTTAGTTTGGCTTGATTAAGAAGATGAGATATATATGTCACGTAACATCGTGATTGTCAACGTATTTGTCTTTGCAATTCGAGCTACTAAATTTTCAATTTCATTGTTTGAAACATAACTTTAGAATTCATCGAGAATCCTATAGAAACAGCGATAACCGCGCCTCGTGTGATAACTAGCCACACCACCCCGATGCACGACTGCACCGTGCGACACGCCTTCGGGACGCTCCACTTCATAAAAATTTTGGACCATTTTGTTTATGAAAAAAGTTGGACATCATGTTCTGTCTCCCTCATTTAAGGTTTATACTACCAGGAAAACACGGAATGCTATCTAAATTTGCATGTATTGGGCGTCAGTGCGTGCGTGTTTATGTTCTAAAATTTTGCTTTTGGACTTTCATTTTCTTAATTAGGTTTCAAACTATAAACTAACAAGAGTAGAAGCTGGCTATATGAGATATTCAATCTTAATTCCTATCTTATATTAAACATTGTATTCTATATTTCGTATTTTTCTAACGACTAATAAATATTATTTTTTTAAATAATAATTTAAATATATATATATATATATATTTAAAAATAATAATATATTATAATAAAATATAATAAGTGTACCAAACGCACCATAAAGGAAAAAAGTGGTGCTAGGGTTGGCTACGGGATAAATCGGACTATAATTTGACAATTTTGAATCAATTGATACAAAAAGTATGTCCCAAATAATAAATCGAGACAAAAATTTTCATAATCTCAAGCAAAATAAAATCTTAAATCTTAATCAAGATTCTAAATTATTTCTGATGATATAAATTTATTGTCATATATAATTTATAAAAAAACGATATGTTATACGCTTACTATTAACTTATATATATATATACATTTATCTAAAGAATTTGTCATACATATATGACCAACATATCAAATTTATGTCAATCATCAAATTGACTTGTACATTTATATAAATTTAGATTTCAGGATATTTAGGATCTCGATAGAAATTTTTAAATCGTTCTAAATTTCATTATACATAATAAATCGAAATAAATTTAAGTTCTAAATCTTGATCCAAATAATAAATTAGAATAAAAATTTATCTAAATTCTGTTCCAAATGAGCCAAAATCTCAAATCTCAATAAAAATATGAGAAATTCGACCTCCTCAAAGTAGTGTTATGGTTTCCACAAAGAAATATGGCACTAATGGTAAGGTCTTTGCTCCCAGAAACGAAGTTAAATCTTGGCCTTCCACAATCTTATTCCCTTATTATTATTTAAAATAGTCCCAGCAAGCGATGAATGATCACAAATACTTAAAAGGTTGAATGCTTATCTAGTGATGGTTTTTGTAATAATTCATTCGTGCTAAAATAGTCGTCTAGTTGGATCTAGGAGTGGATAAATTAGGATTTGGATCAACTTCATCAGATTTTGGATTAATAGGATTGGAAAAAAGGTAATTTATATTGAATCGGAATTTGTAATTCAATTTGATGGAATCAAAATTTTCAAATATATAATTTTTTAAATGTGTGTAACATGATTGAATTTTTTGAACCCAATTTTATCATGATCCAATCTAATCGTGTTGGAAAATTCATATCCGATCGGGTTGAGGAGTTCTACGGCATCTGATCCGGGAACTAATTATTTACCCACCCTTAGTTGGGCCCGCAAAAGTTGTAGCGGGGAAAATTTGAAACATGGCCATCTCATTCCAAGGATGATACATCTAACCACTAGCATTATGTAATAATGCCCATCATCATATGTGGACAATGGACATGGCAAACACACACACACAACCGTGACCTTTTGTCACAATCACTATAATTGAGACGGACCCCACTACCTGTTCCCAGTTCATCTGTGGCCCCTGTAATCACCAAGTTGCCCCTAGATTATTCTAATATCATCATTCAGGTCCCGCACCGCAAATAGCACGTACGATCCATCACATCACATCACAATGTCACGAGTCTGTTCCTGCTGTATTTTATTCTCATATTTTTTTATTAAAGTAGTATTAATACATATTTATTTAATTAATTAAACTCTAACAAATTTTGTAGCCACTTCACATAAAATATAGCAAATTAAACTCATATGATAATACATCAGTTTAAACAATATATTACCTTCACATTAAATTTATATTTTTAATATTTATTATTTTCTAATAATATTATAATTTAAAGTTTATAAAAAAGATGATAATATTTTTTGATAAAAATAATAAAATAATAATTGAAATTTTTAAAAGCTTTTATGGCTCAATAAATCACTTTTAAAAAAACAATTTCTTACTTAATTTTCCAAAACTGAATGCCACGAAATAGAAAAAACTTATAAAATAAACATATTTTGAAAGATTTATCACTTACTTTTTCTTGTCAAAAATTACAAAAATTGAAGTACGTTTTAACCCCAAACACAATCGAGAGCAGCAAAGCACCTTTAATGGTTTATCATTTAAAAAAAAAAATCTTTAATGCAAAGTTTTCCTTCAAACCGAAACGGTCGCGCTAAAAGCTGACGGTATATAATTTAAATAAACGTAACATTGTTGTAGAAGGAAAAAAATTTCAATTATACCGTCAGCTTTTAACTCGATAATCATCAATCATTTAATATTATAATATTAGTTAATTTTCTTATTAATTATCAACTTTCTTTTTTCCCAAACCACATCAAATATCTTGAACAACCGTCGCACTACACCTTCTATATGGCGGCATTTCACTTTTGTATAGGGCTATGCCCCATCTGTTATTTGTTTGTAAAGGAACAATTTTGTCTTTTGACGGTACCACCGTCAGTGATAAGCTGTACCTATGGTATGGTAACTCTATAAAAGAAATATAAACTGGGAAGAAACCTGAAAAAAAGAAAATCAGTTATATATTTCTTTATTTAAAATTTAAATATTCTGGAAAGAAGAGAGGACACATGGATAATTTTTAGTTTTTTTAATTTTTTTTTTATACAAAAGAAAAAGGGATCAAAATGAAACCTAAAAATTTATCCATTTTTACGAATCTCCCCCGCTCACTCTTGTCTAATTCATTTTGAACCCCTACTAATTAAATTCATCCTATCTTTAATTTCTTAACTTATAACACCACCTAAGCTACATGAAAAGCTGAGACTGTAACAAGGTGTAGTAATTAGCAGCCTCATCTTCAAGATCCCACAAGCCATCACATAAAGTCAAACAATCCGCACTACTAATCCCTACTTCATCAGAATCAATACTGCTGTTATTAGCACCAGAAGCTTCCATAGATGGAATCCCAAGCTCATCATCAGAAGCTTCAAGAAGATGTCTCATGACGCTCTCTTTATCATCAAATTCATCTTCCTGCTTTGAAGAAGAAGAAGAAGAAGGAGAGGAGGTAATGGGGTTGCTGGATTCTTGGTCATCGTTAGTGTTTGGACATGGGACAGAGTCGTCAGAAGAAAGTTCGTGTTGCAAGCATGTCATTAACGAAGACAGGCCTTGAGCTGGCTCTTCTTCTTCAGCTTCATCAAGCAAAGACAGTATGTGGTTGTATGATGATGGCTTGTGACGCTTTGTTTCTTCAACTTCAACTAACTCCTCTATCTGTTTCCCTTCTCTTTGGCGTTTTAATGTCGACTCAGCCATTCGATGGAGGAGAAAAGTTTAACAAACAAAAAGGCTAGAGCTTCGTTTGAGGGTAAGCGATGAAAGAAAAGTTGGAAGTTTGCAGTTGAATGAAATGCAAGTATGAGATAGGGGGATGCGAAGGTTTATATAGCAACTGAAGCAAGCAAACTGTTGTTCCGGTCAAACGAGTTAAGCAAGAAAGCGAGAATATTTAATGTTTGTGTTGTGGGGGATGGTGGGTGTTTGGCTTGGTTATTATTTATTAGAGGGAAAAAAAATGCTTAAATAAAGAGAGAGATTATTGTCATACTCATGAGTTGGTCGTCCTTAAATATGAACCGTTGGATGTAACTTCTGAAGAGATTTGTGATACCGATGAAGATCGGACGGGTGATAATTGAAGAAGACGTCTGACAAAAGATCTTGAGATGACAATGACAAAAGTGGACAATAGAGTTATTATTATATAAAATAAATAAAAGCCATACATGCGAAAACCGAGGCGGGTTACACTTAGAACACGAAAAGTGGTAAAATCTCTTTAAAAAGTGCGTTTCTTTCTCAGTAATTTACTGGGTCTGGGTGGTCCGAAAAAGTTAAAAAATAAAATATTGATTAATTAATATGTACGAAGTAACAGTGATAAGTTTCTGAACGCAAAGATATCTATCAATAATTATGAATTGTATCTTCAACCGATCAGCTTTTCGCAGTTCTGTGGACGGCCCAGATGGGTTTGCAGGTGAAGTATCTGTAGTGACATATAAGATCAACTTTAATACCTCTAGGTGTTATTAAGAGTTTCGAGATGAGGAGTATAATGGTGATTTAATAGGCGGTTTGGACGTGACAGATCACATCAGAGAGAAGGGGGTGATTGATGACTTATCATGTGATGCACGGATGAGCTGAGCCGACGGGGGTGAGGGTGCAGCTGCAGCTGTGAGAGCAGCAGTCCCCAAATTAAATCTTAAGCATTTTGATTTTCTTCAAAAGAATATTGTCGGGCGGGCTCATAGCTGTTTGGCAAACCATGGACCCAATAATTTTAGGAGCATGGGTGGTTCGAGAATATTGTATGTTGGTTGAAAAAAATGAAAAGACATGAGCCACTCGGCTGCAAGTTGAGCAGTGAGAATTTAAATTTTTACAAATGAGTTGGAATTTAAGTTTTTATAATAATATAAGAGTTTAATTTTTTTTTACTTGTTTATTAAAAATATGAATGTAATAAGTGTTTTTTAAATATTTATAAAAATTAAAATTTAAGTAATACTTTATATAATTAATATAAATTTTTATTTTAATTAATAGTTTGATGTATATACCAATTACAATCTTTAAATTTTTTTTTCTTACAAAGAATACTGTATGATGGTTGGAAGAAAAGATAATTTTTTAGAAACTTTCCCTGAGGTTAGGTATATTCTCAATTTGATATAAAGTATTTATATATTATCAGACACCTCCTTTGTTATAAATACTCCGTTTCATGTATATATTAGGTTGGTGAGGACACAATCTTAATTGAAAAAGTAAATGATAAAAAATTCAAAAAATTTTAAGATTTTCACGTTGGGTTCTAGACTTTGTTCGTATCTTTCATCCACCAAACTCAAAAATACAATTCATCTCTCTTCTCTATCAAAATTGAAGCACAATAGCTTAAAATCCATTTTATTTTCTCTGTAATTAATTGATCAAGTACTTTGGCCACAAACTCAAGACCACGACGACAAAGTCGATGGCTCTAATGTCGATCACGAATGATTCACGACTGCAAGACAAGAGAGTACATACTATGGAGTTTTGTTGTCGAACAACCAATCATCCTATTGTTTTAGAGTGGTAAATGAGATATGTATCAATTTCTTTTAGTCCATGTTATTTTCATTAGGTAGAATTAAAATTTTTGGTGCAAATTTGAAAATGGGTCTCAAAATTGTTTCAGAATATAGTTATTTCTCCTAATTTTTCCATAAATTTATGTTAATTATAGTTAAATGACTAATTCAAATCATATCGAAGATAGAGCTAAGTCAAATATTGTAATTGATTGAAAATAGGTCTTGAAAATTGTTTGAGAATTTTAGTTGTGTGCTTTTGATTTTTTTCATGGATTCATAATAGATGAAAATGCTTGTTGCAAATTAACTTGAAGTGCATGTACATGGTATTTTGTTAAAAGGTTTCTTTTTTTTTGTTTATATTGTGGTATTTACATGTCTTAAGTTGAGAAAAATAAAAATGATTCGCTACGTTCAATTGATTGTTTTATTCGTGTGATGTGTTATGGGAAAAACATAATATAAAATAACTATATCGTATATCAATTTGGATGTGATGTAAAACTATCAATTACAAAAGGCTAAAATTAATTTTTTATTATATTTTCATCTGAAAGTTATTAGCCAATGTCTTCTTTTTAGTACTTAATATGCATTTTTCTCTATTTTCTTGTGGTGGTGCTATTACTCATTTTGAATTTGAATTGACATCTTCTATTGTATATGCATGTTTCTTGGATTCTAATTTGTGTTTCATACGATGAAGTTGATTTAAATTCTTTTTTCTTAATATCAATAATGTTCATCTAGGTTTTCTATTTTGGTTTTTTTTATTTGAAGGTAAATACATTTATGTCATCAAAATATGTTACAGAGACTGTAAGTTTTGTAGAACTCAATAACAATATGTTTCAATGTCTTTTATTTTAGAGTAGTGTGAAAAATACTTATTGCAATATGAAATAGAGAATATTTATTTTATCATGTTAATCGAAGAGGATAATGGATGATATTTATGTGAAAAAACTTATGTTATTTGTGTTATTGAAGCTTGTATTATGCTTTGATTTGCTATTTCATAATTAATATATTTCTATAACTTATTAGAAGTTGCATATGTAAAATCAAAGCACTACTAGGATTTTTAAGTATGGTATAATGAGATGAGGATTATGACCTGTAATTTCTGTTGTTGCTATACACGAATAGATTGAGGTAACTTAACTTTTATTATTCTAGATTTTTTTTTTCTTTATTCTACTTCTGGTTTCATCTTTAGCATATTCAATAATTAACATGAGCAAATAAAAAGGAAGCATGCATAATATGCTTTAAAAAAAGGAAAAATAAAAAAGAAGATATCTCTACTTCATATATAAGTAGAAGAGAAAAGGGCACAGATTGAAATTGTGGAGAAGAAGTTCTTAATGTATAGGAGATGACAATAAAGTATCCTACAACTGGGAGCAATTAAAAAGTCCTATTCAATTGTTTTTTAAATCAAATTATCTTTTATACTTATATATATATATATATATATGTGTGTGTGTATGTATTTTGTGTTTTAAATTTTTATTTTACATTTTTTCAAGACATTTCTGTATTATTATTATTTTTAAATCTCAATGTAATTAAAAAGTAGTTGATGAATATTTAATGTCATTTTTTTTTTCTCGACGATGTTTTAAGTGTTTTTACGTTGAATGTGATATTTGGCGCTAAAGCAAAAGGGCGTTTCAAGTTTTTTTGTGTCAGAGGTAATTTTGTATTTATGTCATTCAACAAACAATCAATGGACGAAAATACAAATATCAGGGGAGGTTCTTAATAATATATGAATACTTTTTATTAAACTGAGAATAAACCAAATCTCAAGAGATATTTCTGAAAATTACCCTTAGAAGAAATGAAGGGGCTGGATAAAGAACTGACAAAAATAAGGAGAAAAGTAAATGAGTAAAATAGACGGTAGTGTCAATTTATTTTTTTTGTCTGATTGGGACATAAAAATTTTTTTTCTCTCTCTCTTTTTTTTTTTCTTCTCTTTTTATATTTTTTTAAACAAAACATAGAACTCTGCTTCTTGTGGGAGAAACCAAACGGTTACCATTTATCAAATCCCCCCAGTATCACCAGCCTTAAGATATGGTCTCTCCAAAAATATTCTTTTTAAGAAATACAAAATGCTTCCCGGGCCTTCAATAAAATTTGCTTAAATATACATAACTATGTTATTGGTTATAGTGATCCTATTATTTTTTATATGAATATAATTATTAAAAAATGAGTCTGTATAATTATTTTTAAAACCAACTATGCACATGTAAACAAACTTTAGGTCATTAATGTATTCCCTAACAAAACCAAAATTGGAGGCTATCAAAAGTCTAATTTCATAAAATTAGGGCACAATTTACAAGATCTATCTAATAAAATTGAAAAAATTGCACTAATAAAAGTGAGTTTCACTACCACTTCTAATTATTTACACGATTGAAATGTTGAAGGAAGAGATACCAACCACTTGGCCATGGAGTGGTTGAAAGTTTCCAAACTAAATGAATTTACAAATCCAAAACCCTTTTTAATTTGGCTTTCACTTTTTATTAATATATACTTTTTTCTCTAGTAATTACATAAAATTATGAGTAGAAATCTTCTTAAGGAATCAATTAAGGTTGAGATTAAAGATTGAAAAGTATAGTGGAATCTTAACAGATAGCCATTTAAAATTAATATTAGAAGATAAAATTCATTTGGTCCCCAAATTTGAGATAAGTGTATAATCAGGCTACCAAAAGTTGGTTACAACTAGCGGTTCCCTCTTAACAAACTTGTAACAGAAAAATAAGCTGCAACCAACTTATCAACAATGGATAATTATCTATTTTATTATTAACTATATGTATATATGAAAGAATTTACCCACTCTTTATCCCTTTTCAGCTAAAAATTTGTAGGGAAAAAAAAGTTATAAAAAAGACCATCCACCGTTCCTTTAAAATCACCCTCACGAATTAGGCCGTTCTTAAGTTACAATTGTATAAACCGAGACTCACACTAAGAGAAACGGTGTCGTTGATTTTATAAATAAATAAATAAATAAAGTGGGTGATGGAAGTTACAAATACTATTAACTTAACAAAACTCGTTATACTATGGTATAAAATTGACCATATTTTGTAGATGTTAAATGATAAGATAATTTAATTATTGATAAATGAAATTTTTTAGTGATATCAAGTCGTGTGTCAAATGAATTTGTGCGTTAATTTTGTAAGCATTACATAATCATATAAATTTTACCTCTTGTGTGACCTAATCACTACTAGTTCGTGATTCAAAGATATGTGATAACCTAAAATTTGTATATATGAAATTATTACAAATACACAAAAGGCATTGTAAATTATTTTATTTCCTTTAAAAAGAGGTAAGGAGTGTATTTCTGGGAAGGATTTTGAAATATTTAAGGAAAGAGATTTCTATGAGGAAAATAGAAATAGATTATATAAATAAATATATTCCCAAGAACTTTTATAAATAAAAAAGAAAGGGTTAGTTTGTTTGACCACATTGAACAATTAATTTCCCTAAAAGTTCTGGTTTAAAAATGGCAGATGCTTCCCCAGAGGCGTTTTAATTGCGTGTCTTATGGAGATTTGTATTTGTATTTGGTGTGGATCGTGCAACTTTGTATGATTTAAGACGACCAAATGTACTTCACCGCAATTAATTAAGTTTCAACAATTATTTTTATTATGGGATTAGGATCCAAATCACGTGGGGTGTTTAGGTTCAATCAATTCAACCGACCCATTATAAAATATTAAATAAGTTTGTTTAGTTGTTGCTTGTTGGAATTAGAGATCTAGATCGCTTGCTGTTGCTCATAACTTAATCAATTACTTTAATTAATTGAAAGAAAGGCATCCTAATAATAATAATAAACAAACAAATTTTCAGTAATGAGAGAACACACGGCGGCTTTGTCGATAACTGAACTGTCTGAATTGATGCTGCTTTGTTTCACTATATTTAGGCTGACCGAAATTTTGTATCTATATTTAATTTTTTGAATATCTTATGCATATATGGTTCTAGGGTTAAAGCAAGATCTCTACGTCATATTCTCGGTGAACAATTGTATTACTACGGGGGTACTTTAGAATTCCTAAAAGCCTGAGGTCGTAAAATGAAATTTAACCATTTCTTTGTACTTTTAGCATTTTTCGGCCATCAAGTTGATTGTTTTTGTGTTCTGGCCACTGGCCAGCTAGCTGAAGGCTGAACGCTGAACTTTGCGTTTTCTGCCCAATCGAACAAAAACGACTTGAAAAAGAGTCCGAAAATTAATAATATCGATCTTACTGAAGATAGGATCAAAAAGTTTCATTTATGATTCCCTGGACCAAATTACTCGTTTCGTCAAAACCCTATAATGGGATTTGTTATTGATAACCAAAGCGTTGTGGCATAGCATAAAAAAGATTGTACAATCATGAAAAAGAATTAGAAGCCCATGTGGATGTGGGAAACATGAAAACTGCTTTAGCATGTGCATGCGATGTGGATGTGGTTAGTGGACCTAATTTTAAGGGCACGGGCGATTGCTGCATATGAATTAACGAATAAGTCTTATTAGGGTTTGGGCACTCACTGTCCCATTGTTTTTTTGAGCTGGCCAGATCGTGATTATTAGGCGATGCCAAAGCATGAAAATTTAATTTGTAAGTTTCCTTTAGGTTGGTTGGTGCCTCAACTACTAGGCATATGCACCATTTTATTCTGTCTTGAATTAGTTTTTGTTGGAAGTTGCTTTGCATTGCCTTTAGGGTTCAGTTTTTGTTTTAATAATAATAATATTCAACAGTCCAAAATTTGTTAATTTGAAAAACAATTTCAAATTATTCGATCTTTAACCTTGTTGAACTTGTTCATTTTTTTAAGATTGGACTTTTTATGTGAATTTAGGTGAAATTGTTTTGATAAACTTCTCAACTACTCATTAATTAACGTTAATGTTAACATCTCTTCCTCTATATACAAGAGAATGATGAGATTATATATAAGGATGACACAAGTGTGTAAAATAAGGCATATTCAAATCTTATACAAGTTTGTGTCAGACATATTACAATAGCTCGTGCAAAGAAATTTAAAGAATTACTTAATGGGCTAATTCAAGAAATTTGGGATCAATCAAATTCATGGAGGTCTATTGAAAAAATCTCACAATATATTCAAATCAATAAATGCGTGATTCAAGTTCTTGAATTTTATGAGTAATTAAATCTATGAAATCAGCGCACTAAAAATAAAAGATATGCCATTATATTTTTAAATAGTATTTCTATTTTTAAAAGAGGCAACAAATCAGTTATTTTCATTTTATTTAGTCATTTAAGATACTTTTTTATTAAATTAATATCCTGATTTATTTAGAATTATTTTCTTTTTATTAGATTAGATTATGATATATTTATGATTCTTTCCTTATTTTAATTTGATTATGATTTGTTTTCGATTTTAGATTAGAATTTAAGACAAGAAATATCTAGGACAATTATGGCTGAAATGTCTTGTAACCTATATATATTTGCATTCAATAAGAGAGGAAGAAAAAATTTTTCATGCAATTTACTTAAGAGTATAATTTTTTTAGTTCGTAAATGAACTTTTTGAACTTATCAGATTTTCCATGACATTCAACCCTTAACTTATCAATCAAAATAATCTATAGCTGATTGTGTAGTTTTCACATACTAAGATTCTTGTTTCATTAAGTAACGAGTTGCGGTTCCATTCAATTCATGAAATTAAAAATAATCTTGGAGTCTAATTTAATTAGGATCTCATCAATTCTTGGCATAGTTAGTATCAGATGAGATAGGAACATTAATATACTTATCTATTACCTGTTAAGATTGAGGAACTAAACTGCTTTACTTACAATAGTCAAAATATACATTTTAGATATCTATTTATTTATGAAAGTTTAATTGTCCATTTGGAACAAACTTTGGGAATCTTCTTATCTTTCAATTACTCTCATATAACTAAATTAATTCTTTAATGATTCATGAAATTTCTTTTATGACTTTACATTATATATATATATATATATATATATATATAAGTGCATCATTATTATCCAATTAAGAACCGTTTGATTATGAACAATTGCCTAACATTCATGACTTTATACAATTAAATATTTGCTTACCCAACAGCATATACTATTATACTTAATCTTCAGAGATTACAAAATCAATGATATTAACAGCCCGCATGCCCTGAAGAGTAACTAAAGTTTTTAAAAGTTTTATAATATGTATACGCAGCTGATGTAACAGAGCATATAATTAATTATATTTCACACATAATATTGTTAAGCGATAACTAAGCTTTTGACCCCAGATGCCACATGTTTAAGGGATATAATGATCATAATTAAATGTTAATCAAACTTGACCATTCTAGAACCATTTTAATTAATCACTCCAGTACATTTTAATTAATCACTTCAATTTGTCTACTTCTTCTTTCGTTGAATGTTCTCCACCATCACGTCAAGAGTATTTAAAATCTGATTATCTTTAATCAATATTTAAAGATTTTCTTTATGAGAGTAATTTCATAGCTACTGAACAATTTAACAAGGCTAAAAATTTCATGCATATTTATTGGCCGGGAGGAAGAAGCGTCCTCCAAGCTTATCATTTCAGAATCTTAAAAGGGCAGGCCAGTTAAAAGTTTAAATAAAGGTAATAAGTAATATATATGTAATGGAGTTGAAGATATATATTGTACTCTTTCCATAAAATTTTGAAGGTAGAAAAATAGATGGTTTCTACAATAATAAACAATAGTCTTTTAGGGGCCTTAATATTTAGATCCCAATTAGTATCTTAAATATATGTGTTTTTTTAAAAATTAAATTTATTAAGGAAATTACTATTATGGCATTCAATAGGCAGAATCACATAAGTTCGGATGTAAATATTGAGATTATAAATATTATTATACTTAAAAACTCAAAATTTAAGAAAATTTTCTATTTGTTAGTGAGATCTTAAAGAACTAGCCAGAAGTTAAATTGGAATTAAAAACTATTGACAAACCTTCTCAAATTGAAGCTGGCACTTGAGACTAGGAGTGGGAGAAATAAATTTCGTGTTCGGTTTAATTTCGGTTCACCCGTAAAATTCGAACATGTTGAAAATTAGAATCTGATGGGATGTGCTTAGAAAAATAAAAACTAAAAAAGGGATAAAAATTCGAATGACAAATTCATAATTAAGTATTCAAGGCAGCTAATCTAACAAAAGCTTACAAAACAAACCCACCGCCACCAAGCTGCCGACACACCCAAAAACCTGCATCACTGCAGTGGACTATCCACTACTGTCGTCACCCGTGGGCCATAGCAGCCTCCAGCCATTTGTCAACACTTAGCCGTTCGTTGCCGTAGCAACTCCCTTGCCTTTGTCTAGCCGCTTCCATCGCTATTGCACTGCCTCAATCTCAGTTCAAGGTAAGCTTAAGTGAATAACTACTTTAGGTTTATGAAAGAATTTTTATTTTATCTACCTACAAAGATTTTTCATTTTAACTCTCATTTTCAATTTTGACATTCGTGAGAACTACCAGCAACTAAACAAATGATGTGATGAATGCATTCGAATAACAAAATCTTCAATTGTTAATTTCCTCACATTATAGTTACATATAATATTTATATTACTTTATTTACGCATCTTCTTCTCTCCCTCTCTCTTCCTTTTTAAATAATAGTTATAATATCATATGCCTAATTGCCTATAGCCCATTTTGATTATTACTATCTATATGCTGTCTGGTTGTATATTTCCTGACCAACTCAATTGTTTCAATTTTGCATAATGGTCTGATTTGTTTCTTAATTTTGTGACCAGGGATGCTTGATTGCTCGAGGTTAATTGCCAACCCAATTTGAATTGGCAATCCAAATCAAAATAGTAATCCAAACCAAATATTAACTTGAATTTTCAATCAATTAACAAACCTAAACTGATCCAAACTAATTTTAACTTAGTTCGGTTTAGATTTATTTAATAAAATCTGAACCCAAACTAAACAATCCGAATTGAAATATGACTTGTCTACCCTTACTTGAGAGTTCAATCATAGACTTGACAAGAAAATATAAAACTTTACTAATAGATAAAATTTTATTAATAGACTTGAAAGTTTATGTTCTTAGTAATAATAGTTAACAATAATATTAAATAAAAGTGTTTTTTAATAAATAAAGACAATAAAAGCTGGCAATTTTTTTTATTCAAATTATTTTTTATTTTGTCATTGTAATGAAATGTATCATAATTCATAGGTACCTTCTTACTTACGTTAGAAAAGATTATGGGGGTTCTGCAAGTGGGTTGCTCAAATTTTATGGAAGAAAATGAATTAAAAGTCCTAAAGTGGGATAATAATATAACATGTCGAAAACCCAATTGTATAAAATGATTAGGATAAGCATTTTTGGACGTAAAACATGTGATCTCCCCACCTTCCCAAAACAAATGAAATGCCATTAGTTTGATGGTTCCGTGGGAGACAATCAAATTGAAAGAAAATATGAAACCCACTTTCCTCTTAATTGCAATTGGGTTAGTGAAGTAAAATTAAGCATCGTAACCACTATGATTTGTTTGGAAATCTAAGAGAAATTTCAATCCACTAAGCTTTAGCACCACTAAGGGTGTCAGCTGGCTGAGTATTTTGGGGCCACTAAGCATATGTGCACTCAGTATTCAATTGGTGCTTTTGTTTCTTTCTTTCTAAGCCTTTGCTATGGTCAATAAGGATATCTGAATTGAAGAAACCTGAAAGCTGAAGATCTTCAAGAGATATGAAATAACGAGTAATTTGACACGTGGATTTGTTTTGAACTTTTGAAGGACAAAAAAAAAAAAATTAAACAAGAGGTGGGTGGGGGAGCAAAATCACATGTTTAATTTAAAAGGAGATAGTGGAAACCACGCAGAAGCTTAGCTAAATTTATTTTCAGCTAGGTGGCTGGTTTTTCGATTCTTATAATCAGGCTGTCCTATTAGATGCGGCCAAGAATTTAGAATTATTAAGTTATATAGCCAAAATGAAACCAGCTTGTAAAGCAGATAGATTTTTGCCCTTTTGATTGATTTGATTCTTCTGTTTTTATTCTTTTCCCCGAAAGGTGATTCTTTTGAGTTTGAGCACGTAAAAAATACAAGACTTAGGAGTGATTTTAATTCAGAAAGTCAAGTTCGAGAGGGTTGCCTCCAATTTTGACTAATATTTAATATAAAAGGTTCAACATTTCTTTCGATTAAAGCATGAGTTTAGATTTGTCATATTTCTCGGTTTTGTAGTAAAACCACAAATACTTTACCTAAACAAATTTCTATATTATTTTATTCTAATTTTCTTGTTTGGCTGAAGGATTTTCATAACTATATATATCTTTGAGAGTTTGTTATTCAAAAATAAATGAAATTTATTATTCAAAAAAGAAAATTGCAAAGAATATTGATAAAGTAAAAATGATTTCTTTTTAAGAAACTTATGGGATTAAATTTCTATTTCATGTATCTACAACTACAAGATATACTTTAATATAGGGGGTCCAGCTTATTTTAAAAATTGTGCATTATGAGTAATACATTGACGATCCAGCTTATGTTAAACATTCCAATACACTTTCAATTCTTTTTGCTCAATTCAAAAGAGAGGATATGGTAGTTTTTTATTGAGTGAGTTGCGTAATAAGACTCACAACGTGCCGCTCATCTGATCAAATCTCTCTTTCAAAATTTCATTTTAAAAAATTTCCTCCACCAAAATTACACAACTCAAATTGATAACAGCTATTTTAGCTAATTTGTGAGCCTTTTCATTATTAAATTCTCAACAGTTGGTCAACAATTGAAAAAAAAAAAAAAAAGGATGTATGTGCCTAAAAAGGAGATTCTAAGATTTTCCTTTTTTTTTTTTTCTGAAAGATCGAGATGGAGCAACGATGATGTATTTACAGGACAAGGAAAAGAGGAAAGAAGGTTGGTTTGAAAAGGTGAATGGTGAGTGAAATCTTCTGTTTAGAAATTTCTAAAATTCTTGCCACAATTTTATTGAGGGTCTTATATCCACCTCAAGAAGTATTTAACGTACCATAATTAATAAATGAGATAAAATTATCACATTGACAAAGCCAAACTACTGACTTTTTATGATTCTTTCTCCGATTCTTTCTCCGAACAACTTTTATTGAATTTTTAAATTTTTGTTCTGTATTTGATTTTTCTGGTGTTGATTTTAATTTGATTTATCTTTTCACATCTCAGTTGCAAACAATTACTAGTAGAAACGCCCTCAAGGGCGTGGTCGGGTTACTCACCGTGCTCGTCGTAAAACCGTGACAACTCGGTTTGATTCTTGAAGGTGGAAAGGGAGATTAAAATTATATTTGGGCTTCCCACCCCACTTTCCTTTGAAAATTTTTAAAAAAAAAGAAAAAAATTACTAGTAGAAATGTATTATAAGATTTTTAAAATTTTAGGAAAATTACATTATTGTAAGAGGGTACTAATTTTTATTTCACTTTATTCATATAAGTTGCTTGGATTATGAAATTAAGTTATTGCACCAATAACACAAGTGATAGACCGGAAAAATGATAAGTAAAATTAAGAGATTGTTTGTTTTTTGTCTGAAGTCTTAATTTAACTCAATTTAATATGTTTTAATATTTTGATTTGTTTGTTTTTGTATCTGAAGTTTTATTGTAAGACATTTCATCTGAATGGAAAAAATAAAATTTATTGATTTTCATCTGAATAATAAAATGTCTTAATAAAAAATTATTATTTTTTCTCACAAACAACCTTGTTAAATGTATTTATTTTCTACGAAACTATTATATGTTATATTAGAATTTCACTTAATTTTAAATTATATTTAGTATTAAATACTTAATACACATTGAATTTGAATTTTAAACAAATTATTTTATTATTAAATGACAATTTATATATATAAATATTATGTTAAATTGTAAAAAAATAATATTATCAAAATTATTTTTCATAAATTATATATCAAATGCTTACCTTATAAATATGTATAATATTAAAAACTATTGTACTAGAAAACATTATAAATATATACTTATTTAAAATTAAAATATATATAATATTTTCAAGGTAATAAGTGTAAAAATATTAGAATTAAGATGTTTTAAACTTATAAAAATAAACAATTTACTACTTATATTTAAACGTCAAACAATAAAAAATAAATAAATAAATAAATATATATATATATATTTAGACTCATTCAAATTTTAGATAAAAAAAAAAAAATACTACCTAAATATATAAATATTTTTACTTGAGGAAAATACACGGACAAGAAAGAATTAAAAAAGCCCAACAAGAACTGAAGCGTCCATTCGCAAACATTTAGAGGCCCACTCAAGCCCCTTTTTCATAAATTTGCGAGGAGTTCACAGGGTTGCTAAATTGTTCCATTCAATCTCCATATGTTGGAAATACCCATTAAAAATATTTGTAAATGACACTACTTTTAACAATTCCCATTTAAATTCCAATAAATCTCATTTCTCCAATCTTAATGGAATAAGCCATATTCCACTCAGTCAAGGGCTGCTTTCGAACCTCTACAAAAAGGTATTTTGAGGGTTAATTATTTCCACTATAATTGAGTAAAAATAATATGATTCTTTACGAAATATAAATGAAATATACGTCTCTTGAATATTAAAAATTTCATGAGATTAATGTGTAAAGTAATATCAGTAATAATTTGATTGTAAATTATATATTAATATAGTGTTATGTAATATGAGTTATAATTCAATTGTAATAGTCAGTATAAAAAATAAAAACACAGGAACAAAAACTATGTAAATTCTAATTTTTTCACATCTGAACAAAATTTAAGTTAATATTTTGACCCTTACCTTTCTTAGGATTAAACACATATGACCAATTAAATAAAATTGTCTAAAAACCACGTATGAAACTGTAATACGATTAATATCATTTTCAATTTGAATTCCTGCTCACTTTTTAATTTTTGTAGCCATTTAACTTGCGACATTAAACTCGGTAATATATATATATATATATATATTAACTTTGACATAAGCGCCGAGAATTTGTGAAATTGCGGAAAGAAAATTGTCTTGATCGATAAAGACGATGATCACGATGCAGGGTTTGTTTTGTTTTTTGTTTGTAGTTTTTGTTGTTGAAAAGACATGATGCTTGCAGGGTTGAATAAGGCTTGAACTGTAAATTCCAAACAGAAGTTTTCAGAGGCTTTTATGGGAAGGTGCTGAGATTTAATAATTAAATAATATTAAGTAACTTAAATTTTTTATTTTAAATAAAATTATATTTATTAATTAAATAATAATATAATATAATATATTTATTTAAATTTTATAAATAACAATCAATCAATTAATAAATACTATATTATATAAAATAATTATTTAACAAATTTTTTTTTAAATATTGATCAATACCCTAAAATTTAGACCAAAATCTGACCCTCCAGAACGAAGAAGCTGGAATGCTTTACTTTACGCAGAACGACGGACAGCTTTTGCCTTTTGATCTGTAATTTCACTATTAACTAAATTGTTAACATTAAATTATCCTGTAACTGGAAAATTATACATTTAACGATGCTGTTTAAGAAACGAAAAAAAACTTTCCTTAGTAAAAAAGAATTTTACTGAGGCCAGCGAAATATCATCTCAAAAGTATATTTAATAAGATATACTGGAAAATTGCCCATGGTTAGAAAACAGATTTTTGTTATTTTTTTATTATTTTCGTTTATAATTTCATGCAACCAGCAACTATTTGACATCTCCCTATAGAAAAATCATGAGCAAACGTTAATAATAATAATAATATACGCACGCTTCAGAACAGGAGATGAATGCTTAAAAATAAAATGCAAAAAATCAAGGTTCACATAAAACAGATCATTTGAGTCGAGCTCGAAAAGCCAAGTGCTTGTTTCAGGGTTTTGCATGGCTCCAAAACAACTATTCGTTGAGTTTCTTAACATTTCTGATAACCTGATGTTTAAATAACTTAGCTTTTAAATCACGGCACCACCAGTTGATCTATCGAATTTCATACAATCCATCTCTTTTCACCAATTTTAGTTTCAGTTACTGGACCTATAGGTTTCTGCCCTAGCTTTTCTACTTCAAAAAACTTCTTTCTGGAGGGTGAGGTATCCAGCCCCATGATAGCTCATATGTGTTGGAAGTTAGACATGCTAATGGCATGTACGATTATGATGTTTACTTGGTGATTGTAATATACTAGCGCTAGATAATATTTTAACAGTGGAAAGAGTGATATTTTCACAAACTTATAGGAATAGATTTTTCCTAAAAGGGAAAGGACTAGTGCTACATTATGGATAAGTTTTAGACTTAAAATTAATGATGACCATAAAGATTATCAGAATCCTCACTGTCAGTTTTGCTTCTTATTTCTCAGGCTCTTTCACATACAGATCATCCAGCAAGTGAAGCTTCCCATCCCATATACACCATGCATGTATCTAGACAGATCCTAAAAGATACTGTCCTTCTTCAAATAATTAGATAGATCCCTATTCCCTAGGGCCAAGGACTCTATTACACAACCAGCATAATCATACAACATATCAGAAACAAATGTATCTTAGTTTCACAAACTAAACAGAATATGAAAGTTTCCAATTGAAATTTAAATAAATGAGAAATCCAAATATTTGAGGAATGCGGTGCAGCCTTACATTGTAACATGACAACAATAGAAGAGAAGACAAAATGGTCAAAAAAGAAAAAAAGATAAACAATAGAACTCTATAAGTCATATCGATATAAAGGGTAATAATATATAACGAATGATATATCATTAATAGGTATCATTCATAGGCAAACAACATTAATTGATAATTATCAATTCAGAATGCAATGGCACATTGTTAATCAGTAAGAACAAAAAATATTTAAATATCCAAATCAATTGAAGGCTCCAAAAAGTTACAAAACAGATCCAGAATAAAATGCTCATAATATATAGCCCATCAATTGCAAAGATAATGTAATCAGTACATATGCCAGCATCCAAGACAACAACCTCCCACAACTTATTTCCTCCCTTGAAGACAATGTCATGAAAATTGAGGATTCATGAAACCCATATACTACTAGTTCTTAGTTCTGTGTTCTTGAAAAAAAGCTTCTGCAATCTCTAATGACAACCTACCAATGAGATGGTACTTCAAATTATTAACCTATTCCTTTGCTACATAATGCCAACATTTTGGAAGTATTCATGTGACTAAAAATGGGTGAAGACACAAATTTAATGGAAGAAATTTTGAATTAAGTTTGGAAAAAGAAATAAAAAACTCAAGATCTCCTTCCAATAAAACATTTCATTGAATCTTGAGTAAAATCAGAAACTCTTCCCCATCCTTCCCCACCCAGAAGGGAAAAGATAGAAAAAGAAAGAAGGGGAATAATATTACCGATTAGCTCTTTTAATCCTGTGTTGAAGGAAAGAAATCTTGTACAGTCTGCATGGTGCCACCAAGATCCAACTCTTCAGCAACCCATCACAGCACAATTATAGACAAAATTAGCCGACTGTTTTTTAGCAAGCAAGTTCCACTGAGGAGGGCCTTCACTGGGAACCCATGAGTTGAGCTCAATAAAACCTTCACCAGAAGCCTTAGGTCCACCAATTACAATAAGCCGATCACCACAAGCTCTAAATGCCAGACCCCAACCATTCATGGAGTTTGCCCTTTCAGGCAATCTTCCTATTGTAAACCACAATCTCCTCTCCTTGTCATACTGCCTCACCTCCATGTCAGCATAATCAGCTGCATACAGTTCATTATTTACCACCGCTACGAGAGGAGGTGCCTCAGCAGATGCAGGCATCTCAGTCCCCCTGGCTGCACCACCCCGTGCAGGAGACATGTTAGGAATTTCAGTCCACGTTTCTGTCTCCAAATCATACTCCTCACCGCATGTAAGAACCTTGGACTCACTCCCTCCTATTCCCCCAATAACATAAAATTTCCCATCCATGAATACACCAGAACACATCTTCCTTGGTTTTTCCATGCTTGGCAGTGTCTTCCAAGTTTGAGTCTCTGAATTATACATCTCTGCAGAACTTAAAATATTTCCTTCCAAATCAGAACCACCGGCCAAAATTGCTATTTCTCCTAGACTAGCAGAGCCAAACAAACACCTTGGAGCATTCATCCTCATCCCAGATGACCATGAGTTTGTCAAAATACTATATCTATATATAACATGAGATATAAGATGGGACGTTAACTCCCTACCAAACACAAGAAGTTCAGTGCCCACAGCCAAGGACTCCTTATCAGAACACATAAAGCACTCATTAGAAGTCATCCTAGGCAAATGCATCCACCGGCAACAAATAGGATCAAATGCCTCCCACTCAAGCAAGTGACAAGAAAAATAAACCCAATGCTCAATCACACCGTTGAGCCGCCTCAGCCTATACAACTCTCCACTTCTAATCAAGGACCGAAAACTCTGATTCAGAGACGCAATGGAACCATAATCAGACCTCGAGCAACGTATAAGACAACTAATGGAGTTGTCCCGACCAATAGGTTGAATAAGTGAGTCCAAATCCGACGAATCCCCAGCATTTGATTGCTGATCATCATCAGACTGCTGATTATTATCTTCAGACCGTAGGTTATCATCAGATCCCTGATCATCATCAGATTGCTCCCGTGAAGTTCCTGCTGTTTTATGAGAATTGGATAGCTTTAAGGATTTGTTACTTTGGAGATCACAATCATCATCGCCATCAATTTGTAATGGTCGCTTGCCATTTAGGTCTATCATACAGGTCACGTAAGACCACTGGGATTCCGGATGGCACAAGCTAGTTATTTCTCTCGATGTCAGCAAGTATCGACCTTCCAACATATCTTTTCAATTACCACCAAAACAAATTAACAACAGCAACACACAACTCACCTCAGAATTGTCTCCCAGTCAAGTCAAGTCCCTGAAAATCGCAGTTGAAACAATGAAGAATCAACCTAGTCAGAAAATTAAACGAAATTTTTTTCCGTTTCAATTGTTTATCACTGATATAAAATCTATAAACGCAAGTGGGAGAAAAAAAAAGAAAAAAGGCTAAGCTTTGAGCTTTATCTCAAATGTTAAATGATCTGAATTCCAATAAAGCAACGATCCAGATTGAGCACAAAAAGAAATCTTCCAAATCAAAGCTCAAATTTCCGAATTAGCTAATGACAATTAACTATAAAACCGGCGAATTCAATTGAAAAAATATAACCTCCAGATCTTTGTACTCAAATTTAGATGAACATGAGAATTAAAAGTTCCGCAAGCAAAGTCTAAGCAATTAACAAAATTTAAGCGTCGAAATACAAGATTTAAATGAAGAGAAATCCAATTAATTAAGATCTGATTACAATTTGATACTCGTAACCGAAAACTTATCCTCTAATTTCTCATTTCCGAAATAAATAAAAAATGACGAGAAAAACAAAAATATAAGAAATGAAATGAAACAGAAGAAAACGTTTAACAAAAAATTAAAAACTAAAGAGAGAGGGATCAATAGTAATGCAAAAGAGGCTACTTACGAGTATCGGATTTGGATTGGATAAGAACTAAATGAGGACTTGATTGGAATTTTAAAATTTTAACAACTCTCTCTCTCTCTCTTTATTCATTCATTCATACATACAACAAATAATAACTGTTTTTGTTCTTCGCGTTCTCTCTGTGGATTCTCTGCTCTCTGCAAATCAGAGCGCAGCTTCTTTGCTGGTTTAATTTTTTTTTTTTTTTTTTGGCTTTCAAGAGCAAAATCTTTTCTGGCCCCCCTTTACTTCTCTTAAACCTATATTTTTAAATTCTATTTATCTTTATTTCATTTTTTGTACTCTGCAAATTTATTTTATATATTATTAATGTGCAGACGGATAGATATAGTAATGTGTGTGTATTTTGTTTTGTTTGGATCTTG
The DNA here is from genome assembly GCA_025617385.1 of Murraya koenigii. Lineage (NCBI taxonomy): Eukaryota > Viridiplantae > Streptophyta > Magnoliopsida > Sapindales > Rutaceae > Murraya > Murraya koenigii. Next base: position 31,272,436 of record CM046814.1, on the reverse strand, counting down.
TAAATTTAATTTAATGGGTGGTGGTGGTGGGTCCTATAAAAAAACAAAGATGGTCGTTTTTTATCATTTAAAATTTGAGAATTCGTTAATTAATAGAGTAGTAGTATTGTAATAAATTCTTATATTTTTAATCTCGAGAATAAAAGTTGGAGATTAATGGATTAATTTTTTTAAGAAGGTTGTTAATTTCTCTTTTATTATATTTAATATGTATCATTTATTCTCTTGTTATTTTTTTGATAGACAATAACCATTCTAACAGCATAAATTTATAATATTATTCTTATTTTTAAATATATTTTTATTTTATTTATTATAAATTAAATAAATCATATAAATTAAAATAAAAAAAAATTAAGTATTCAAAATAAGATATATATTTTATTGTGAACAAAAATTAATATAAAATATTTTTCTTGTATTTTTTTGTTTTATAAACATTTTTATGATAAATATATTATAAAATTATTATAAAATGATAAAAATATAAAAGATCATTATAAGAAACTTGAATGATAAATAAAAAGTTATTATAAAATCAATAATAAAATTTTTCTTGTGTTTTTTTACATTTAATTTTAAAATATCTATTATAAGAAAATATTTAAAAAATAAAAAAGTACAAGAAAAATATTTTATATTAATTTTTTGTTCACAATAAAATATATATTTCTTATTTTTAATACTTAATTTTTTATTTTAATTTCTATTCATGTAATTTATTTAATTTATAATAAAAAAAATAAAAGTGTATTTGAAAATAAAGATAATATTGTAAACTTATGATGTTAGGGGATTATTGACTATTAAAAAAATAATAGAGAGATAAACGGTACATATTGAATATAATAAGAAAAAAATTGATAATCTTTCTAATTTTAATCATCTTTTAATTATTAAGTGAAATTAAATTTTTTTAATTTTTTCTCTCATCTGAACGGTTTTTAAATATTAGAGAGATAAAAAATAAAAATAAATTAGTATTTAAATTTTTTTAAAAATAATAATACAATATGGGTAAGAAATAAAACTCTCTCCCTCTCTCTCCTTCTCTCTCTCTCTTTTCATTCGTTCTCTCTGTAGAGATGGGAAACAGAGTGGAGGGAGCACTCCATTACCGCTCCTGTCTTTTTTTGTTCGTAAAAATTATGCAAGTTAGTAAATCGTCTAGTCAATTTATCATATTAACGACGGAATTTTTGCTCATGTAAATTATGAGAACATGAATTTAATTGAATTTAGTTCACTTTTAATTCTAATTATCCAAAACTTGTCACATCGATTGATATTAGCTATTATCAAAGTAATAATCATGATGATAATTATAATTACCAGGCATTTAGTTATTTTTGACCGGTCAATAACTGATAAATTGAATTCACTAGTTACCGCATGATTTGTATTTAAATTTATCTGGGACTAAAATTAAAAATTACAAATTACAAATTCTTTTATAAATGAAAAGAAATAACCAAACATTGGCCGGCACAATTGGCTCTGCGTTTGGCTTACTCACGTTTGTCTGTCGTTCAGCTGAAAAAGATAACGGGACTGTTAGAATTGTCAATCAACAGCACAAATTTAATAAACCTTTCACTGTACCCAGATTCTCAATAATCATTCCAACTTTTAATTATGCATACTATAGTATATAGGCTTCAATGGGGTCTCCTTATTACTTTCTTCTCTATCACCTTGAATATAATCATAACCTCCTCCGCCTACCTCCCTTTACTTCGTCTATTTAAAATTAAAAATATCAAAAATTAAAAGTTACAAATTAGCGTGGTCATATCTGATAATCATAATCATTGACCTTGATTTCGAACGTGATTATGTGATAAGACGACCCTTATCGCATTGTAACAAAACGACATTTCATAAAAATAGTAACATATTTTTTGACGTGATGACGCCGCATTTTTAAGAACGACCTAATTGGACAAAACGAAAAAAATGATCAAGTCAATATAAAATCACGTTTTTATTTATTTAATTTATCTTTTACAAAATTTAGTGACCGATTAATAGCATTTTTTATTGGATTGGCTATGTCAAAAGAACCGATAATGAAAGTGACCACTATCTTCGTTCAATCGGATCCCACACCAATTACCAAACAAGTAAAGATAATTGAATTAAAAAAAAAAAAAAAAGGAAAAAGACATTATTAAATATTATAAGAAAAGGAAAGCAAAATTTAGTTGCAATAGTTTGTTTGTGTTCGGGTCAGCTCTTTGGTGGATGTGATTCCAAACCGTCAAGCTGGTAGTGGTCCCACCGACTTTTCTCTCTTTACGCCTCTCCAAATTCACATCATACGATCCAATTGCGACCTTTTCTTATCCTGATATATTGACCGTCGAAATTGATAATTTCTAACAAGATATATTTCTTCCTCCAAAAAAAAAAAGAGTTATATATATATATAATATATATTTCTTAAAAATATATATTTGACATTATTAAGAAACGTGATACTCCAGGGCACGTGAAAAGACGGATTAACCACGGTCAAATCCGCGTTATTCTGCCTTTTAGAGCTTATCTTAACGGGTAGTTCTGAGATTTCACAAAGGTAAAAACTGTTTCAGATCATCTCCCGTTTTTCTTTGCGTGTATGACTTGACGGCGTCGTCGAGGAACCAAAAGGGACCAATGAGTGGCTCGTGCGGCGCACGTGATCGAAAGAAAACTTCGATGTTTAATCTAAACAACCACACGCACACACACGTGTACAAACGTTAGCAAAGACATCGCTCTAGGTAAGCGTGCCACGTGTCGGAGCACGTGGGCAGCTTTTACTGGAGGAGAGTGTCAACTTTAAAAAAAAAAAAATGGCAAACGTTACTTTGTTTCTTTTTCTCTTTTTTGGGTATTTATTTATTATTTTTTATACGGCTGCATCTACACTGGGCTATAATATCGATTAAGCAGCAGTACACATGGGAGAATGTCCATCTGTGCCGGCTTTTGCTTCCATTGAATTGATAATTTAATGCAATATGATGATGATTCATATACTTGTTAAATATATATTATGCTTTTAATTGTCAGCATTAATTTGATAGTGGATGAGTGTGAATTAAATACTAATGATATTTTTGGATGATTTTGTGAACAGAAGAAATTAATCAATGGTCTCGATTTATTCATGTATGCAGGCAAGTGAGTAATCATTTTCCTATTAAGTGATTATATCCCGGTAAAGTTTTGGGATTTACGAAGCGATGACTGATGAGTGATTGGGTGAACTATATTTGAATTGGGTGTTTGTTCTCATTTCATTTTCTCAAGTAATATACTAATGGTGACTTTTGCAATCGTGCCCCTTATATTTTGCTTATTTATACTAATTTTTTCCTTATTTATATTATATGCTTGTTGTTCAGCTTATTATTAACATGTTGTTGGTTCTTCAATTCATTCTAAACTTAGATTGCCACAATTTTAAAGAGTTATACCTTGTATTAAAAAAGGTAAGAATGGTGTATTTTTATTTATTTATTTTTCCAATCGTTAGGTTGCAACTTGCTCCTTTGAAGCCCTTCTCACTTTTAAAATAAATATATCATCTTGAATTTAAATCATTGACCTTTTTATTCCTCTATAGAAGACCAACCAACTTAACTATCTTTCGAATATATGTTGTAGCGGGTTGTATAATTTTATTGTGTATAGATGCAGTTTTTTTCAATTTCACCCATCCAGATTTTATTTAGAAATATAAAAGGCATGTTATAAAAGTTCAGAAATATTATACATGTCTAATGATTTTCTTTTTTAAAAAAATTTTTGAAACTTCAGTTATTGACATATTTATTTTCTTACTAGAGTTCAAAACTATGTGAAAATTCTTATCATTGATGTTAATATACCTCAAGATATTTTATAAATTAAATTGCCCCTAGTGATTTTACTAGTTTAATGAATAATTATCATCTTATTAAAATTTATTATTTTATTATCTTTTCGTTCATATTTTGTGTTTTTAAAAAAAATCATGTATATGTGAAGTTTTATTTATGAATAATTAAAATTAAACTCTACGGTAAAATTAATGAGTAAATATATCAAGGGGAAGTTGGGAAATTGTCAAAAGGGCAAAAAAAAAGGGAGAGAACTTTTTAAAATAGTTTTAAAGTTGATCTGAAAAATGAGAAAACATAAAACATGGCCACGTGCATACATCATCTTTATCGACTTAAAAAAGAAATAATAAATCATAATTAAACACATAACAATATGTAAACACACACACATATATATATATATATATATGTATGTATTAATTAAAATAAAACAAACTTCAAAACCAAGCAAGCAACTCCCACTATACAAAAAAGATTCTGGCGTGCACTAACCACTTATAATAATCCCATCACTCATAAACCGAGGCAGCCTCTCGTCCAATGCCGGATGAACACGTGTCCGTCACTTGTGTAAAGACGTGTGGTCATGTGAAGCATTATTGGACGGTGAGAAAGTTATTAATTGCTAATTGCAACTTCACAAAGCACACGCACATTTTGATTTACCAAAAGATTCATACAAAAGTAACGGGAAACGCCCTCTCTCTCCCTCCCGATATTTGACTTGTACTATTATTATTATTCTGCGCAATCTCGCGATATTTGTATAAGTAACTATTGTATTGTGTTTATTCAAATTCAATTCATAAAAGTTGCAGATTAAAATTAAAAGAATGTACATTAAATTTTTAAATAATAAACTGCGGTGTGTGAAGTGAAGATAATGAATGAAATGGGTGTGTTTTGTGCATCTAAGTTGTGTGGTAATTGGTTTTGCTTCTTAACTTTTAAGTAAGTACATATTATGGGATTGTTGGTGGTTGTTCTCTTAAAATTGCTTGAACTTTGTGGTGTATAAGAGAAGTGAAATACAAGAGTGAGGGGGGCTACCCATGTGACATGTATGGTTGTTTACTTGACACAGATTGCATTTTAGTTTTGAGGTTTATCTGGCAAGGGCCCATCAAGTGGGTTTAAACCAACGCATCCTCCTCAATTTTCTATTATTATTACGATTAATATACATTATTATTTTCGACAATTACTAATGACAATTTAATAGATGAATTTGGGTCTTTTAAAAATTTATAAATCACTTTTTGCTTTTTTTTTTTTTTTAAAGAAAAAATTATATCTCATGCTTTGCAATAATGAAACTAAATGTCTGCTCTGTTCATGTGAGTGAAATTCTCATGTATGTGTTAAAGAAATTTTATTCGTGTGAATCAATTAGCACCCACTAATTCATAAGGTGCATATATTATTACCCAATATGTCTGATTACTTAATTAGAGTTTGTTTGGCTGTTGTATTCGCTTCTTAGTCACAATTTAATGGTCTTATCAACGAGAAGATATCGACAAATCAAACATGCATTGTACATCAACGTTATGCATATATACTGGTTTATTTATTTTGTTTGAATATGAATGTGTACATAGAAAGAAGTATGTACATATCTTAAGCTTTAAGTTGTTAGATACAAAGTTTTCGATATGTATTAAGAAAAGAAAAACAAGTATGAAGCATCACTCTGATTGGAGCAATTAAGTCAATAAATATAGCATAAAAAGCCAAGTGGAAAGGGTCATCAAAAGAGACGTATCCCTTGTGGAATTGCCTTCCCCCTCTTCCATTTCCACAAGAAAGAAGTACAATAATATTATGTGTAAAATACATTGTTAGGCAAACGTCACCTTCAATCTCAATATTTTTTTTTTCATTAATTTGATATGTATACACACACATAATTATCTATTATCTTCTGTCTTAGCAGTTTGGTAGACGATGGTATGTGGCTTTATGTCGTCTTCATAAATAATAAACAGGAAAACACGAAATCCGTGAATTTCGCCTAACCAAAGCAACCGACTTTGATTAGTTTAAAAATCCATGAAAGGAGAAAAAACTACTACTACTACTCGGTACTCACTTATATTCATTGACAATGACTTTGGTCTACTAACAGATTTGAGAGCAAAAATGGTTTTTGAAAAAAAAGCATCTTTGATTTTCAAGATTAGCTTGCTTCCCATGAGTTTCATTTCTCTTCCGTTCATTGGACATCACTTCCGAAAAGCCAAATATTAAGATGCTTTTCCTCCGATTAATGATATGACTTGAACATAGACAGGTCTCTCAAATTCAAATTCCTCTATCCCCATATCATCACCCATCAATTTCAATGAACATTTAAGCTGTGTGTTCCCAATACTTATAGATGACTTTTATATTATCTATGTTTTGTAATTAAAAAATTAATTTGTATTTATTCAATTAATAGATACTCCAATATTTAAGTTTTAATTTTAATCTCAATTAATGTGGTATTCATAAATTGAATGATTAGTAATTTTATAAATTATGAAATTCATCATCTAATAAATAAGTGTCACATATTATTGAGACTCAAATGCTATGATCTCTGATATTATTATTATTATTTAATATTATATTTTAACAGTTAAGTTGTATCAAAAATTTATCCAAATCTACCATAACGTAATTAATTTAAAACTCAGCTCAAACATATATTTTAGTAGAGGATAGTTGATTTACAAGAAGGAAGACTTATGCTCTCACACTACACATATGATGATTCCTCTAACTTAATTAGTTGTGAGATAAGGAGGTGACAAGCCGCAAGAGGAATGAGTAAATAATTAAATTTATACTTAATAATTAAAAATTTTAAAGTTTGTAAAATATCTCATAGAGAGTTTAAAAACTCACTTTTATAATATTTAATTGTGATAAGCAAAAGTTATTTTTCAAGTACAAAGAACAAGAATCTAACGTTCATTGAGGGATTATCGTCAATGATTTAACAAAGGGAAGGATATGGATTATATATTATGAAAAATCTTAAAAGCATTTTTTTAATCGTTATACTTGATTAAATGATATTGTATTCTGGGTTTTATTGATGGTCTAGGATCATATAGGGATAGTATAATTGGAGATCTAAATTCATACAATGTAATGTAATCGAAGAGTGTATTAAAATAAACATGGCCAAAAAATTGTCCAATATAATAAATATGAGATTTACGCTTTTTTTTTTTTTAAAAGGAAGAATAATCTACTCTCGTTGGAAAGTTATAAAATTATGTAGCGGTGGGATTCCAATCTTAACCTCATAAGTGATAATATTCACCCCTTCACTTGTTAAAAAGGAAAAAGGAAAAATGAGAGAATCTTTTAGGTGGGTGACGACGCCGAATTGGAATTGGTTCAATTTCCATATGCATGATTAATTGCATTGCATTTGCATTATTCCACTGCTGGCTAGCTAGTGCTTTGAGAATATCGCATGTTCTGATGTTCAATCTTATCAATTTGTCAATAGAAATTCGTTAATTTTAAAAAGCGTTTTCTACCGCGTGGAGCAATATTAGACGTACAGGATTAGTTTGGTTGCTCTCTAATGTGGGGTCCATTTTTGCATGGTTTTATTACATCACGCAAGCATAAAAAAGGCATTATTAAAAGGAAAATTTATGGCAAAATCAACCAGCGACACATGCCTGAAAAGGCCATTAGTATTTCAAAATTTTATTTATCTAACTCCAAAGAATGAGTTCAATGATTTTTTTTTGGGTTTGGCAACCATTAGCCTAGCCGGCAAATGAGTTTTAATATATTGAAATTCAAGTTTACTTGATCTATTAAAGTTCTCAATAAGTTAAAATATTTAATATATATATATACTATATCTAATAATATATTATTATTTTTTTTTTAATTTGTTTTTTACTCTAATGTGGCCATGGATCCAACCGCTCAGCCAAAGCTAAGGTTATTGTCCTCACAACAGAGCAACGTGGGGGTTGAATGCCTTCTTCAATTGTAATAAATAATTGAGTTGAAGTAATTTTCTTATTTATGAAATATTCAAATATTTATGAAGGTAAAAATTTAGGTAATATTTTATAAGATTTATTATAAATTATATATAGTTATAATTTGATAATCTTATGTTCAGTGAAAAAATAAAAAAGGTCAATGATCCCTAATTAGTGTCTTATATATGTATAATCTTAGCTTGGTGAATAGTGATGCTCATCTTATGATAAGCGACATTATTATACAGCTATGTCTAATTAATCGTCAACTTTAATATTATTAACAAAAAATCACACAATTTTGTCAAATGTATAGCTATCAAGCACGTGGGGTGTACCAGTAATCACTAGATCATCTTTTTATATATTGTCATGCTTAAATAAAAATACACATCGATATAACGATGTAAATAAATTTTAACACGATTTTTATAATACTGTTAACTAAAACAAAGTTAAATGAACGTGTTCACATAAAATTTTATGAGGGCATTCACATTTGAGCATTTATATGTATTGAATTGTATTTAGGTATGAACATTCACACTTTAAAAATTGTTCGGACAAAACTAAGAAATAATAAAAACATGAACTCTAATAATAAAAAAAAAACTAAAAAAAATTACAATATTTATTTCTCTTATTTTTAAGCTCTGTCTGTTTTAAATTTATGAAGAGGTTCTTAGCTAAACAGAACTCTTGCCCTCAATCATGATAAGTTTTACCTTACTCTAATCATGGAGCTATGGGTATAGCCTTCTCATAGGCTTGCAGCTACAAAATTTTCAATGGGTAGTGAGTTTGTTTTTATTAATCTGAGTAACTGTTACCAAACCGTCACAATCTGCACTATACAGAGCTTAAAATTAAAAACAGTTGGCTTGTGGAAATTTATAGCGCTGCTTGGGGCAGTAGGCTTCTGTTGATAAGTGCTTAAAAGCGAGGCTGCCTGTAAGCAAATTCATGGTGTTTTGAATAAACGTTTATTCAATAATTGTTTCTTGTCAATTTTGCCAGCAAGCTAATGACATGATTGACAATGAGACATTTTATATAGCATTACATTATTTTTATTGTTATTATTATTTTTTTTGTTTTGGGTATCAAAAAGATTGTTGAAATTTTCAAAAGTTACACGAGCTAAAAAGTTTATCAACTAATGAAAAGCATTAAAACAACCAAAGAGCAAATGACAAGACTTATAACAACGGAAAAGTGGGAGGCGAAAAAGTAAATTATCGTGGCTGTTTAAGCTTTTAATGTCGGTTTGATTAGATGCATAAGCTTGTGTTTTAATCAAATATGCGTACTTTGTTGAACCTGTGTGCCTGTTTTTATCCTGCGGTCAATTGAAAATTTGTTAAATTTCATTCATTCTTCTTTTTGGGCTAACAAATGTTTTTTTTTTCTTTTTTCCTTTTTCCCCCCCCACTATCTCCCTTCTAGAATAAAGATGACAAAATGCAATTTATTAATTATTGTGATAGCATAAAAGTTTAGTGAATAATGTAAATAGCTTGACTTTAGATGTTGACAGGCCAACAATACAGACCACTATGCACCGAAATCAAACTAACGTTCGCCAGAAACTTTGCAAGTGCACTAATTGTTCTTGTCCATGAACAGGTCCAGTTCGAATCTGTAATACCCCCGCAAAGTGTTTGATATTTTTATTATCAGTAGTTGTATTTCATAGACTTTTCACACTATCTTTCATTACGTTGTAAGTTTGGAGTTTCATGTTCGCTCTACTGTACTGACATTGTTGAGTTTTCTCTAGATTGCAAACGTGAGAAAATAAAAGAAAAGAAAAGAAAAAAGGAAACTAACACTTCAAAATTTGTTAAAATGAACAATTGAGCCTCTATTGTTTTGAGAACTGAATATTCCTGTTACTTTCTACTAATGAATTTTATCTGTTTGAATGAAAATAAAAATTTATGCATACGTTAAAGATGGCGGACTTTATCACCAGTATTATGTCTACTTCAGTTACAGTATGGTTTATTAGTCTAACATGACAAAGTTTTCAGGGTGCGGGTATCTTTTCCGAGAGTAAATCCGAAAGATTTAAGAGGCAAATGGAGAGAGATGCCATGATTAGCAGGAGGTCCAGAACAAGAATCAGATTCTGTATGGAGTACAAAAAGTGCAACTTCTGGTTACAGCTACAGCGGGCATCTGGGCGTGGAATAAATACACACGACTTTGTTTTTAGGGTCATTTCATTAAACGTGCCTTTGTAATTTAATATTCTCTGATAGCTACCTGTAGTGACTGGTAATGGAAGGCTGGCTCTTATGTGGCAGAATTTGAGCCATAACAAATGAAAGTTACGAGTATAATTAATTAATTACTCTCAATCTCGTCACTTGAAAATGTACTTTGACGTACGTGGGATTAATTTTGTAACATCCTAGTAAATTCGAGCATAATTGATGGTTTGATACCATTAGGGCAGCTGGTTGCTGGAGTTGATTAATTGCCTATGTATGTACACCTCCACTGGAAAATTAATAAATGTTATCCTTGACACTATTCTTTTATATTCCTTTATGGATGTGAACGAGGCACTTCATAGAGATTAAATATTTATGTTTTAATTTTGATTTTGCATTAAGAACAGAAGCAAGAAAGTTTAATTACACCAAAATAATAGATCATGATTTAGTACCGAACTCAGTTTTTATTTGAGTATTAAATTTAAAAACAAGATGTATTTTATATTTATATATTTTTTGCTTCTCTTACTTAATAATCATTTGATCCAATGCTTAGTAAAAATTTAATTCGGTACTAAATCATTATCCAAAAAAATAACTCGTAGGTTCGATTGAGTAATACAATAAATTCAAATAATAATGGAGACGACTGTTGGCTTGGCTAGTCTCCATAAAACTGTACTTTGTCCTTGTGCACACTGCTAATCATTGTACCTCTTTAGTTATACGAATCGGATAACGCCCAAACTTCTATGTCCAGATATATTTCATTAATGATCGATCCCCTGAGTTTTCATTTTCGACTCCCAAATTATCAAAGAATGGACGCCGCTGTACTCGACGTTGATGTATTGTAGACATAGGCAGGGGTTTCACATACTATAATCTAAGTTTAAATATCACTAGGTTCAGTGATGACCTTTCAAGTTTCAATCGTGAGCCAGGTCGGAAGTCGGAACAATGAATGGGTGGGTTACCTAAAAGGGCCTTTGAATACTGTGCTAGAGTAGGCACTAGGCAGAGTGGCGTCTTTAAGCACATCGCGTACGTAGGGTGGGGTGTATCTAAGAATGGAAAGGTGCCTTTCCAATCGAAAAACTGCCCAATGATATAAAATAAAATCCTATTTATATGGGCCCAGAGGATATAAAACTGCCCATTTATAGATTAAGGCTATTTTCGCCATTTCAGCTTCTTCCTGCTCTAGTGTACCAACTCAACTAATGTTTGTGTCATTTCAGATTAGTCTCAAAGCTTCACGAAGTTTAGGTTATCATCGGAAGCATCACGTAAAGCCCAAGACAACATGTTGAATGTGATTAGGATCTTTCTGACGTTAATTGCTCTTATTGGCACCGCCTCGTCCCAGGATCCCCAGCTCAGCTCAGCTCGCGTTGTCTTTCAGGTTTTTATTTCATTTCCTTGTTCTTTTTTCTTCACCGGTCTGAGTCTGACTGACCCGTCCGCATGATCAATTTTGTAAACTTTTGATGCAATGCAGACAGATTATGGAGACATTGAATTTGGGTTTTATCCACTTGTTGCACCTCAAACAGTTGATCACATATTCAAACTTGTTCGTCTCGGTTGTTATAACACCAATCACTTTTTCCGGGTACTAGTGCTTCAATTTTGATTTTAAAAAAATATATAATTAATTTTGTAATGCGGGTGGTGGTTAATTTTTTATTACCTTGATGAAGGTTGATAAAGGGTTTGTTGCGCAAGTAGCTGACGTCGTGGGTGGGCGGTCAGCTCCTATGAATGAAGTGCAACAAGTCGAGGCTGAAAAAACTGTTATCGGTGAATTTAGTGATGTTAAACATGTTAGAGGCATTCTTTCAATGGGAAGGTGATGTCTTTTTTCAAGTATGTTTGGGATTGAGTTTCTGAAACTTTTAATCTATGGTTGTTATTCGTGAATTTAGTGGTGTTAAACATGTTAGCGGTCCAAGTATAAGTTTGCCTATTCACCATGGATGTACACAAGTCCCTAACACTCCCTTCATCAGAGTATTTTTGGATAGTCATATGTGTTTTCAAATTTCATATGCTATGCAAATATGTGCAATTGGAGGTTTAATCAGTGTGTTTTTTGCTTCTCTAACTGTTGTGGTTGCTTTTCAATTGAATATTTCCTTGACCTCAGCAAATACTTGAATTTGATATGATGTTTGAGCTTCACATTTTGCATTGATTTTTAGGTATTCTGATCCAAACAGTGCATCTTCCTCGTTTTCAATACTTCTTGGAGATGCTCCTCATCTTGATGGTCAGGTATGCCTGAAAAATTATTTCCAAAGAATGTTCTCATATGTGACTTTTGCTGTTGGATTGATTACATTGATGCTGTCCAGTATGCAATATTTGGTAAAGTAACTAAAGGCTATGAGACTTTGAGAAAGCTTGAGGGACTCCCTACACGTAAAGAGGGGATCTTTGTGATGGTATGCTTCTAAGTATGCTTCCATTATATTCATGCAATCATGCTTAACATAATGATGGACCATTCTCCAGACTGAAATTTTTAACACAAGGATGAATAGCAGAAATCTAATATCTGGTTGCATCTGTTACTAAGTTTGTCATTGGGGAAATTTTCTGTTTACAGTTTCAGATGCTGCCACTTTCTTCTAATTAACAAAGGAGAGAAATGGTGAGGTCGTGTGGATTTGGTTGGTATAGGTGGCTGCATTATTGTTGTTCCTTAAGTCCTATTTTAGCACACTTCTCACTGTGATGCATGATTATGGATTTTGTCGCTTACTATTATGCTGTTATTGGACTTAAATTGACTATCAAGGTGAATTCCTCTTACTTTACAATATCAAGCAGCTAGAGGTAGAATGAAGAATTTGTCTGTTGTCTCTGACTTCAGTACGTTCTAACAAACATAACGAGTTGCATATAATAAATCAGGCGTGCTCTCTTCTCTAACTGATTTGAGTATTATTCTACCTTTGATGATTTTATCATTTCATTATTGTCAACTTTGCTTCACTGCTTCCAAAGCACCAAGCTAAATATTCGTTCTTTTTTCGCTTCCAGCCAACTGAGCGCATCACAATCCGTTCATCATATTATTATGGTGAGATACAAGCATTCTGTTTCTAGTTTAGTTTGTTGTATCTTATTCTAATGAGCCAAAAGTGGATAAATTCATAATATTATTATGGTGAGAATTAATCAAATCAGTGGTAAACTAAGAAAATGATATTTAATCATCACAATTATAACTGTGGCTGTTACTTGTTTCAGATACAGAGATGGAAAGCTGTGAAAAAGAGAGGTCTGTTTTGAAACGAAGGCTAACTGCATCTGCCATTGAAATTGAAAGACAGGTGATTTGGAGTTCCATTACACTTAAATTGATTCCACCATATGCATTCTTGAGTAAATATGAACCATCTCCCATCTTTTTGCAGAGAATGAAATGCTTCCCGTGATTTAGCAAGCAAGAGGTTGATTGGCAAGAAAATGAAATTCTATCATTGGAGTAAGCTATTTAAGATCACTTGCTTGTTTATAGTTAAACACAGCATTGGAGTTGGGTCATTCAGGGCTGGAAGAAAAGAAATCCATATCCCCTGATATGGTATGCAAATACGAAACTTATTGTTTTCTTTAGAATTTTTACATATTTCTTCTTCAAGAGCTTGGTTTTATTTATCAAGAAATGGACCACAAGCCATGTCCCTTGGTAGGGGAACAATAATCACATGCATAATCAGGCAAAGAAAGCAATCATTTTGAGACAGTGACTGTAACCTTATTGAACTAAGCGATTCATTTGTCTGCACTATTCTTTTTGCACCGCCATACCATCAACACAATCTGAACATTGAGTGAAATTTCAATTTCGAGAAACATGACATGTGCCGCCTGCCTGGTAGCAAAACTAAATTTTCACTAGACTGACCAAATTTGGATTGTCTCCTCTTGTTGGCTTGTTCTAGCCACAGTAAGCTGAAGCCTGAGGGACTTTCTTCTGACTTCTGCGTTACCTTGTGGAATGTGGTCTGATTGCATTGTCGTCTATTCACAACAATCACTTCCCATCCGAGAAGAAACTGCATGGGCAAATTACAACACTACAATGTTACGTTGATGAAGTTATGAGCTATATTTATATAGTTTATAACTTAAAGTGTATAAATCTCACTGTTCATATATATATATATATATATGTATCTCCCGAGAACCAACTTCATTCACAAATCACAGCAATACAAAGCTACGCAGATGAAGTTATTAGCTAAACAGGCGCGCGCGCACACGCGCGGACACGTGTTGGTCTTTTTTAAACGGCTTCTTCAATCTTTCATTAGACGCCAAGAAATTGTTTCAAACGATGTGTTTGATGGAGTTTATTGTCTTACTATAAGCTATAGCAAACAATTGGGAAGCAATGAGAACATGTATCATATATTATATTCATGCGATTAAAATGCTTCTGCAAACAATTTAATCAACATTTTTGGGGAACACTTGAGGTAGGGTCCTATATGTTGATGAAATTTATGCTGACCCCTTTGTTTTTTGTTTTTGTTTTTGGGGGATGTTGATGACTTAGAATGCATGACCTTAGGACTTGTAATTGGCTCCTCTAAGCAAAGGGAGACCAAACACAGGCCACATTGTAAGGCAATGACAAAAGTTTGTTCTTCGATTTAATTTTAATCACGTAGTTGTGTCTTCTTGTTTTTCTAGGTTTCTTGTTGGGTCGGCTCAGTGAATTGACTGCAAAATTGCAAATGGATGATACACAATAAGATAAAAATCCCAATAATTGCAAGATGATCATGGAGCAAATGCTCATGGGCCATGGCTGCTGTTCCATATTAATACAGATTCATTTCTAGAACCTTAGCTAGGCTCTTACTATATTATGAAAGAAAAATGAAAAATAACAAAATAATTTCATATATCGGACATTACAGAATTAAATGGACTGTTATGTTTCGCATTCGTACATTTAAACTGCAAATTTAATATACAGTTAGACATTACTATCTAATTATAATTTAATACCGAATTGTAATTAGATGATCCGTGGTGTAACCTCACACTTGCATTTTAAAACGTGATGTTTGCACTAAGTAGTGACTCAAAGTTCACTTTTCTTTTACATTTCTTGAGGTCAGAAAGTGGTCGCTCGGACTGACGGTCTAATTATTGCAAGATACGTGAATCTTTGGTTGAATTTATTATTATTATTTTTTTGCAATTTTAAGTAATGACGAAGGCAAATTGCATGGAAAGGACACGTAAATATTGCGGAGGCACGTCACGATTTTGAACTATATAAATTGGTCGGCCAATGGAATGCAAAGTGACCCTTATGGCTAGCCGATATGCCTTGTTCTTATAATAACTGGCATTGACCAATGACATAAATTTTCATGTGAGCGTTTTGGCATTATTGATGATCCAAGGATCATATTTGGATTTTGTGACAAATTAGTATAGAGTCCTCATAAGTCGCAACAGCAATGCACATATACAGTTTTTTCTGATTATAGAACATAAAAAAATGGGAATACGAGCTACTCTAGAGTGTCTAGTGCGACTACAGCTACCTCTTCCCTACGTGTTTCCACGCACGTCCTCGACCGTCCCATCCCAACTCTTCATTAAGACATAAAGCGATTTAACTTAATTAATTAAGTTAACAAGAATTGTTTGTTTTTATATCTTAATAAATTTTTTTAGATAATTTTGATTTAATAAAATAAGTTAATTTTTTTTAAATTTTTACTGAATAGAAAAATCTGAATAAACTAAATAATTTGTAATGTGAAAAAAATATCTCCACTTTATAAATTACTTTTCATGCCTAGTCTAAAACCCATCCGATTACCCACTAATAATCTCATCTTATATTATGTACTATTATTGAGAATTTGTGATAAAATTTAAAACTTATGTTATTTTATATATTATAAATCCAAAATCATTATATATTCAATTGAATGTGATTTTGCTTATATATGTTAAAATATTATGCTATTTATGTTCTTTGGGATGTATATATATATATATATATATTTGACTTTCAAATTTAATAAGATACAAATGTAAAAGTATATATTTTTAATTTTTTAAGTTGAAAAAATAAAAATTTAACACTTATTTTTAGATATTCAGACATTCAGGTTTATTTATGATTCAGATCAATTCAAATCTATTTAGATTTCAGATAAAAAAACAAACGCTACCTAAGAAGATATTGACAGGATCGTTTGTTTTCATTAGTTGCAAATTGGTCCGATCCATACGCTAATTATACGTTATTAGGATAATTGAAGGGCATCTATACAAGTTTATCAAACTGGCATATTGAACGGTAGCCAACCATTCCTAGTACCCTAAAGTATTTTTCTTTTCTTTTATCAAAACAAGTACTTGAATAACAATTTTTTTTTTAAAATAGCATAAGAATAACAATTAATGAAACTTGATAGTTATATATATATATAGAAGAAATAAATTCTCTAGGTCGTGAGCTGTATTGTATAGTCTTACACACGTTCCTAGCCAATTTTCAGTACTTATTGATCTCAAAAAAGCTTAAATTTTATTGAGGAATATGTATATATAAAAGTTGATGCGTTGGTATTGTGGGTTTAATTTCATGAATGGCGAACTACTGTCACCTGCTTGGTGGCTATGCAAATTCAATTAGGATCAGCCGATCACATGTGAGTACTCAAATAAAACCGCATTGTTTAATAGTTTTATTAAATTTTAACAAAGTCGTGTATTTTGAACCAAATCAACACTCTCTCTCTCTCTCTATATATATATATATATATATATTCTTATGCGCACACGTCCTTAGGTCTGGCAACAGATGAAGAACTCGGCAGAACTAAAATTTATCATGTATTACGAATGTATCTTAACGTTTGAGGTCAAATCACCGAGCAACAGTGACGTGGAAGACCATAATGTCAAACATTTGGTCAGCTTAATTAAAATGTATCTTCCCTTTCTCAAATGCAATCCTTCACGTAGTTCTTTGACAAACAAACCTAAATACACCATATTCAGCACTTTGAACCATGCATCTAGACACCATCAGATCGAGCAAATTAATGCTGTTTACAGTTCATGTCGCGGCGCAAGTGCCGGCTTACTTCTTCTAGCTTAATTCTGGTTTATATATATGGATTGCACATGCTAATTAATGTCAACCCAGATGCATGATTCATATGAGAGCTGTACCCATACAAGAGCAGTGACCAAAACATGCACGTAATACACACACACTGTGAAAGTTGATTATCATTGAATTTGGCCGAATCTATCGAGTAGCCGGGTCTCGGGGACATTGATCAGCTGTTTGGCATCTGAGCGTTACATGCTGGATTAATTTTTATTGAAGTTTAATTAAGGATAATTTCCAAATAATAATCCATATATATGCGACGAACGATGAAGTGGTCGGATCAATTCATACATTTTATAATTGCCCGTGTCGACCACACGCATGATGCTTGCTTATTTGTAGCTCTTTTGTTTTACTTCAACACTAACCTACTATATACGACACACGAAAATGCTTTATCAGTTTTGATATATATACATATATATATGTGTGTGTGTGTATATGTATGTATATATATGTATGTATGTATGTATATATATATGTATGTATGCATATGTATTTATATTCATAATTTCTTCGAGGGAAAATCCGTTGAATTTAGAAATCGTGAGGGTTCAAGTCTCTCTATCCCTACCCCCAAAAAGTCTACTGATTCTCTAATCATTACTCCTATTTTCTTCTTTTTTTATTAGTAGTTCAAAAGTTTGATAGGTTTCTCATCTATCCTACTCTTTTCCATTTCCAAAAAGAAATTGGCACAATTTTTTTCTCTTATCCAAGACATATGATCTATACAATATACATAGAAATGAATACCTTTGAGTAAGGAATTCCCGTTTTAATGATTCCCAATCCATATTATTGCTCATATTGAAACTTACAAAGTCTTCTTTTTAATGATTCAATACAAGAAATAAAATCCCCTTCCAAGACTTTTAATCCCTTTTTTTTTTCTTTTAATTGTCATAGACCCAAATCATCTAGTAAGATGAGAACGGTGTGTTGAAAAAGTTTGAGATAATTCAACTGGTAGAGCAGAGAACCTTAGATAGTTCTTAATTACATCTTCCAACAATTGTGAAATATGATAGTGCTAGAATAGTGATTTTGTTTCTTTAACTAGCATTTTAAAATAGAGATTCATTTTATCAATTATTATTATTATTGTTATTTTATAGATAGAAGGTTAGGTAAAACACAAACTAATATTCTATTCTCTTATCTTCTTATTATTCAAACTCAAGTGACCAGTTATGCTTGAAAATCATTCGGCCAACTGTAAAAGGGAGATGAGTGTGCTCATGAAATACAAAATCCAAATGTTTGTACCAAGTGCTTCAATTTACATCGACAAGCCGACTTATGCCGGGAATCTCGCCTGAAAAAGTTGCTAAATATCTCAGTCACGTGCTTACATGTAATGCTCAGCATTTACCCTACACAAGTTACCTAGAAGTAACAGGCTTTACATGAAAACAAAAACAGACACAATTTCTATAATTAAAAGGAAAAACACAAGATTCTATTAATTATTAATAAGTCTGCATCTAAGTGAGATGAGATCATTACATTTAGGTAAGTAAGATACTATGCCCAAAAAAGTGCCGCTTTAGGGTTTTAGTTTTAGAGATAGTTTTAATATTTAATATTTAATGTAAGTAGTAACACAAGCAAAGGAAATTAGGCCGAAGAATCGGGTTCGGTGTAATGTATGGCAGAGATTACGAGGTGACACGTGTTATGCCTGTAACTCAAAATTATGGAAGAGTATGGAGATGCACATCTGACTGGTCAACAATTTCACCCTCATAATTCTCAGGTAATACGCAAATATGCAGCATGAGTAATCAACTTTGGCTAAATGAAAATTAATTTAAAAAGAAAAAAAAAACCCATGTATATTTATGAATGAGAATTGAATAATTAAAAAGGGTTCAAAATGACAGAGAGTAAGAGTAACTAGATAACGTGCGCTTGTGTGCTCAAAGAGGCGCAGAGAGGGCCGGGTCGTTGGCGGATAAAGAAGCAAATTTGTATTAACCCACTCGAGTTGAGACACACAGAGAAGGACAGTATGTTGTATTTCTCATTTATTACTTGGGATTCCTCTCTCTCTCTCCCTCTCTCCCTCTGTCTCAGTCTATTTAATAACAAGCCCTTATCCCACTTCTTTCTCCCATCCCATGCACTACTCACTTCACTTGTCTTCTTCATCATATTCATCTATCCAAATCCTCCTCTGCTCTTTCTTCTCTCTTGCCCAGTGTCCACAACTTGTCTCAAAACACCCACCAAATAAAAATAAATAAATATATAAATAACCAATCTACCTCCTTAATTAATTTAATTAGCTTGTCACTTGTTTCTGACACTTGTTATATATTTATATTTTAACTAACAATGTCTAGCAGAAGATCGCGGTCTGGGCAGTCGTCAGGTGTTTCCAGGATCAGTGATGATCAGATTAGCGATCTTGTTTCCAAGTTGCAACAACTTATTCCTGAGTTTCGCAGCAGGCGTTCCGACAAGGTAATTGCCTATAGCTAGCTACTTTAAATTTGGTCTTTTCCTTTTTCCTTTCTTCTTTAATTTTAATTAATTTCCTCTCTTTCTCTCTGCATCTTTTTACATGATGAATTCAAATTTTGTGTGGCTTTTATTTCGTTTTTAATTTGGAGAAAATATTCTCATAGCCTCATTTATTGAATATCCAGTGGTGCAACAAGTTGATGAGTTGTGGAGCTGATATATGTTCCCCTATATATTAGAATCTCATTTTTACCTGGCTTGGCACATTTTGGTTTTTTTAAACTTGGAATTATTCATAATCTTTTTTATATACAAAATCTAAATGGACATGCTGCAGGTATCTGCTTCTAAGATCTTACAGGAAACTTGCGATTATATTAGAAGCTTACGCAGAGAAGTTGATGATCTAAGCGATAGGCTATCTGAGCTGTTGGCGTCAACAGACAACAACAGTGCCGAGGCAGCAATTATTAGGAGTTTGCTTATGTAATTCTATTTAATTATTATAACGTTTTTAATTAATTTTGTCTACTCGTTATTAATTTGTTAAAATTCTCTCTTCTTCTCTATATATGTATCTCTATAGGGTTTAGCTTCATCCTTTCGAGTTGAAGCAACTATATATTAATTAAAGTACTGATGATCATATAATAAAGGTAAAAAGGTCTCTAGAGTTCTCGACCAATTAATTTTGGGTTGATATACTCACCGACGACGGCCATGGCTTCTACTTTTAAATTGAGGTAAAGACCATCATATTAGATGTAGCTGATAATGACACTTTGAATACACAATAAAAAGATGCATTATCATGGCCAAAATTTCAAAATTCGGGGACTGAAATTGCGATGTCTGTTGATCTTCTGTCAATTTCTATTAAACCAGAAACTGAGGAAGTGGACCAGCTATGTGGTCAAACCTTGGAGCAAATAGCTATAGCACGTGACAGATTTGCCCCACACCAATATAATTATTTGACAATTCAGTTCGCTTCAGGATGCGCATGTAGATGTTGCAGTAGCCCCATGAAATATTACCTTTTTTTTAAAAAAAAAAATATTATTATTAGTCTTTTTATCAAGGTGATATTAATGCTAAGCATTTTAACAAATTTTTGCCTATGCTGAATTTGTTCTCAAGACTTAATAAACTCATGTTGCTGCTGTTTACATCGTTATTAAGTAAACTGTCGAGAGACTGATCGAGAAAGACAGATTTGCATGTTGTACGATTCTATTTAATTTGATATTTCGACAAAGGTATAAATCGAATCTCAGCTTTTGTAGAGAGTTTCTTGTTAACTAACTAAAAAATTATCACTTAGTCGATCCTCAACAATTTAATCATCTTGATTGATCTCCTGAACTGCTGAACCTTGCATGATTACAAAATGTATATGCATGAATGATGCGTATGATCAATTATATTTCAAAGAATAAACCATTTTAGCAGTGCGAACAAACTCGTTGTTTATAAAGAATAAAAAGGACCTGATATTGTTGAAATAATTTTCCAAAGTTAAATGAGTGAAGTGAGGAGTCAAGGGCATGCAATGGATCGCAAAAGTATAAATTTAGGACGACACATGTCCCTACAGGTCACATTGTATAGTTATGATATTCACAAAAACACTAATTAAAATAAATTATCTTACTACATGAAGTCAACATGATTCTGCCCCTAAATAGCTTATCAAAATTTATCTGTGTCAGTCGCTCAAAATTTAATGAGATAAGGCCTCCTCAGACCATCATAATTTGGTTTATGCCATGTGTATATTTTTGAAATTTTTGACATTTTGAAACACTCTTTGTTTTCACTAAATTTTCACTAAGGTATTGTCCGATTCAATTGACTGGTTTTATCGTATCTAATTCAAATATGATTTAAATAAATTTTTTAATATTTAGAGTAAGTAGTTTAACTGAGGTATCCTATGTGGTGAGGTAAAGTAATATATATACATAGTGAGTTGAAGTGAGACGTTAGTAAAAATATCTCATATTAATTGAGTATTGAACTTTGGTTAAATATATAAGACTTGAACAACCCTCAACTCTTAAGCTAACTTTTAGGTTGAGTTAGATTCATAGATTTCTATATAGTATCAGAGCCAGACTCATGCATAAATGAACTCACACTAACTTATCATCTGACAAGAATCAGTAAAAAGACCAGTCTGTACGAGATGAGAGATGTTAGGGAAAATATCTCACATTGACTAAATATTGAACACAGGTTGATATATAAGACTTTGACAACCCTCAACTCTTGAGTTAGCTTTTAGGTTGAGTTAGACCCGTAAACTTCTATGTGGTTATATAAGGAATGATAGGGAGAGCTCAATGGAGTTCCGTGGGAGTTAGTTTATGGAGTTGACATAGAAGGCTAATGTGTGCTTCAAAGTAACTTAGATATATGCGGGAATAACTCAAGTGGTCTCATAAAGCACTTAGTGTAACTAAGATACCCCAAGTATGCTTATATGTAAAACATAATCTATATCTAAAAAAATATAGTAAAACAAACATAAATATAAAATATACACAATATTTACGTGGTTCGGTATTTGACCTATCTCCACGAGAGTAAATTATCACCAATCTGCTATATAAATGAGAGATTACATAATAATTTATATTCTATAATGTAAATAATATAAGTTATATAGTTATATAAAGATGTTTAATTTCGTGTTGATAAATATGAAATTTTTTAGTAAAGTTATGGAGAGTGATAATATGGTGGAGGAGGTAGAGAATGTGATGAAGGTGAAAAATATAAATAGCTTTTCAAAAATAAAGAAATAGGTGATGATCTAAAAGATAGAGAGAAGATGATAGAGAGTGATGATAAGATATAAGGCAATGAAATGATATGATATGACAAAAGATAATCTTGATATGAGTCAATAAAATATTTATATAGTAGAAACTAGTTGTGAGGAGATGGTATAAAAGTTAGGGTTAGATATTATTTTTATATTAAAAAAATAAAATATTTTTAGGATTATATGTTATATATAAAAGAAAAATAATAAAAATATTCTTTTGATATTAAGTTTATTTTTTCTCATAAATATTTTAACATGTGAAATCTTAACCATTGATTTTCAAGTCTATTTAACATCTTTATATTACTTTAAATATTATTATCATTTTGTCATTATAAGTGCCCACGTGACATTCATTTAGTTGTTTAAAAATATCTTTTTAAATTTATTCCCAAACAACTCTTTTTAACTGTGAAAAGTCACCTGTAATATAGCTTAATAAAATAATTATTCGACGCTTCAAAGTTAATAAATATGTTCCGTAGTGCTTTACTTAAAGACTCTAATTATTAGACTCTAATAATCTAACAATTCTTTAAATTTTTTATTTATTAACAAGTTGTTGGCGGAAACTTGTGCATCCCAATCGGCCCAATCCTGCCTGCCTCCTTACCTCCTCAGCAGATAAAATGTTATGAGCAGGCATTAAGGCTCAGTTCTATTTCGAGGTTGACTAAATTTGTAATATTTTAAATTAAGTATTTTTTTAATTTTATATTTAAAAATTATCTTAAGACATCCTGTTATTAAATATGTTACACTTCTATATTTATTTCAGCTACTTTTTTATAATAATAATTTATCAACAATATTCTTAGTAATATTAATAAAAATAAAAATAATGATAATTATCAAATTAACCTTAAAAGTAACATAAAATTTACTTAAATTATTATTATTATTTTAAATTTAAGTTTAATTTGATAAATAATTATTTATAAAATAATAATTATTAATAAGATTGTTACACAAGTATAAAAATAATATTTTTTTTACATTGATTAATTTATAATAAATAATTATTAGTTATTTTGCTCATGAACTTTTTTATAGGTAAATTAATTAATGTCAATAATATTGTTGGAAAGATATTACAACAAAAAAATCAAAATAAAAAGTAAGTATAAAAATGTAATAAATTTAAGTGTTTGAATATTTTAAGATATTTTTTAACATACAGTACGTAGAACAATATCGGTGTTCGAATGTCTTGCTAATTTCAAAATCAATTTTATTTAAATTCAAACAATAAATCCCATTATACAATTTCGTTTCAAACTTTTAAACTTAATTATTTAATATAATAGTCATATGCCAGTATAACCCGAAAGACTTGGTGATGGTGGTTGTCGACGTGGAGCAAGCTGCAGTGGTCGCGGTTGCCGGTGGAGCAAGCGGCAGCAAATCGGGTCGGCGCAGTCGGTCAATGGATTGGTTCCGTGTGGTGCATCAGTGATTGCTGGCTGCTGCTTCTCGCGTTTGGGTCTCCGATCCTTGTGTGTGTTTGCCTGTGGCTGTTTGGCGTCTCCGATCTCCAAGGCCTGAACTGTATGTGCCATGTGTGACTGTGTGTGACGCTACATAATGTACTGGTGTGAATGTGTGCCCCGTGTGTGATACTGTGATTTACTGATTTAGATTTGTTTGTGATTTACGCCCGTTTGAAATTCATTTTGAGAATTTATAATTAATTTTAGTGTTCAAGAAATTTAAAATCATTTTTATCAAAATTAATTTTTTTTAGAGCTGATTTTAAAAATAAAAAAGAGTAAATTTTATTTTTAATACAATTTCATAAATATTTAATTTTTAATTAAATTATTATAATATATTATTAAAATTATTATATATATATATTTTTATATGTATAAGTAAATTTTATCTTATTTTATATATTTTAGTTATTTATTTTTTTTATAATAGTTTAATAATAAAATTTATCAAATATCTATAATTATTTTTAAAATAATTTATTAAATATTTAATTAATTTTTTATAATTAATTATTTTATAATATAATTAATAATTATTATTTTAAAAACTAAGTACCAAACTAATCCGTACAGATTTGGCTTGCATATGTGTTTGCTGTGGCCGAGTGTGTGTGAGTTTTGTTTACAGAGATTTCATTTCGATTAGGCTCGGTTAATTTTATACTTTTGTTTTTGATTTTTTTTGAGAAAATTAACATAAATAGCTAGACATAATTTTAAAATTTTAAAATTAATCCTTCAATTTATATCTTATTAAATATAACTAAATAAAATTTATATATCTTAAATTAGCTCGATATTTAATTTTTCTTCCTTTTACTATTCATCATCTCTGCAAACTTTCCACGTTGAACCTTGCAAGCTATTTTTGTTATTTGAACTAATGGAACGATTGTCATCAAAAACTTCCTACACCCAGAGACAAAATTAGATTAGAAGCACATTAATATGACCAGCAGTCTCTAAATCTCACCGAAAAGGGCCGCTTAATAACATCGCTCAAAATGGAAATAGAAAAATGACACTAGTTAGGCAGTGAATTGGAATTTAGCGGGCCAAAAAATTTTATCCTTACATTTTAACTAGTATATTTTAGAACAGTGATAAACGTGCATGTAACCATATATAGATAAGGTAAATATTCAAATATTTTTTTAAAAAAAAGGGAAAAAAAGTCCGAAATCTGCAACTTTAGCATCAAATTCTTCATGAAGCAAGATGTTGCTTGCTTTGTTATCCCTATGGATGATATGAGGAGTGAAACCATGATAAAGAAAAGCTAGACTACGAGCAGCACCGCATGCAATTTTGTAGCGTTTAGCCCAATCAAGAACTTCACGGGATCCTGTAACATTTCTTAGCCAAAGATCTAAGGCACCATTTACCATGAATTCATACACAAGTATCTTCTCCTCATCAATTGAGCAATAACCAAGCACCAGCACAATATTCCGGTGCTTGACCTTGCCCAAGGTTTCCATTTCTGCAGTGAATTGTCGGTGACCCTGTGTTTTAGCCTGGCTGAGCTTCTTAACTGCAACCGTTTTCCCATCAGGCAAGGTAGTTTTGTATACGGTTCCAAAGCCACCATCTCCATTCTCATATTGGCCTTGCAGAAGTAGTTGGTGCCTTCAAGAATGTCAACCAAAGTTAATTTCAGAAGAGGCGGCTGAAACACAGATATATTGATGCTCAAAGCCTCTTTCGACCTGCTGCTACTCAAGGTTATGATCTAAGAAACGGTTTTCGTCAATTTCAAACTGAATTCTTTCTGCTGAGAAATAGAATCACAATCATTATTGCCATTTCTGCATACTTACATTGTCTGAAGGTGGTGTGGATGAGAAGGATGAAAGGTCACGAAAATCTGAGAGTGGCCGCAAGTCGATCCAAGGACTACGCGATATATTACTCCTCTTCTTCCTTGCACCAGTTGCATTACTGAACCTTAATCCTTTGAAATCTTCCATATTATCAAATTTGTTAAAACGTGTTTATAATGAGAATCTAGAATTTGCTGCGACGGACACCCATTGCACCAAACCTAGTGCGACGGGCACTCATCGCACTAGGTTTGGTGCAGATTCTGGTGCGATGGAGAGCCCATCGCAATCATGGGTGCTGCCCATTAAAATATTTCACTTTCTGGATTATGTTTTTTGTTTGGATTATGCAAGGGGGAGGTGATGAAGAGAGATCATAAATCACTGACGAAGAACTGTGAAAAAGAATTTTGGCGAGAAAAAATTGAATGAGAGAAGGTGTGAGGGACAATTTTATCCTAAAATTTTATGTTTGACTAATTATGATATTTAAAATTTTCAAAAATTATTTATAAAAAAAATAAATAATTTAAAATTATTTATGTCAATTTTAACTTTTTCTTCAACCCAACTCGATCAAATTTTTAGATCGAATTGGATTTAATCCCATCCAATTACAATCTAATTAAATTGAATAAAATATCACCTTGGATTAGATCAATAATCCGACCCTATCCAAATTTATTAATTTTTAAAATCTCATCAAATCAGATCCCAATTATTTACCCACCCCTACCACTATAAATTTCTGTCTAAGTGACATAGCCTCAATAGCTGGCTCAGCCATGCTAAATCCAAGTGTATAAAATTCTAAAATAAAATTCCGATCCGAAAATTTCAATGGGCCCCAGTAAGAATTTTGTAACCGGCGTTCCTTCGGCTCGACGTTGAATCTCCAATTCCCTCTTTGGATCCTAAACAAAATACAGAAGCACTTGCATATTTCTTTCCTTTCTTCAGTTTCCTGAGTCTGATTAAGAAGATTCTGAACAGGTATTTAAGTTTATTAATTACTTCCGTATCGAATTTAATTACTTCTTTTTATTTATTTATTCTCCTTTTTCTTTTTTCTTTTTTTGATTTATTCTCCTTCTTCTTTCCGCTACTAACTGGTGTTTATTATTATCCATTATTAATCGTTGTTTGACCATGCAGAAATTTGGTCAACTCTAGGGTTTTAAAAGAAATGAGTCAAGGAGAATTTGCAATAGAAGTCACAGGTCTTTCTCCAAAGGCTACAGAGAAAGATTTGTTCGAATTTTTCTCTTTTTCTGGTTCAATCGATCATGTTGAAATTGTCAGGTACTCACTGTCACTTCAACGAGCTTCTACTTGCGTTTTTGTTTTCTAGTAATTGGTTCTCTAATTTTCTAGTTTATATGAGGAGTAAGATTATTGTTTAGATTGTGTAATCATGCTAGTGTAATTCTTCGTGACATGTTTTCTTTGAGTATATTTCTAATACTTGTTTGGAGGAGACAGATCTGGTGATTATGCGTGTACCGCCTATGTGACGTTCAAAGATGCTTATTCTCAAGAAACGGCTGTCTTACTCAGTGTGAGTGTTTGATTTTACTTGTTGCCGTGCAAGTGAGAATTTTTAATTGAAACATTGTTTTATTGTTAGCTTATTGAGTTATTGTCGTCAAATAGTTTTCTTTCATGCATTCCTTAACTCAGTCATTGTATTGCATTGAAATCTTAATCCATGAACTAATTGTGAAACCGACACGTCAATCCGTTATATTAATCATTGTTTCTTTTGTACAGATGAATTAAGCAACAACAATATGTTGATGACATTGGCTCATTTCATATAAATGTTGCTTCCCTCTCATTTGCTGAATAAATTACGTGTTGCTTCTGTACATTATTTTAAGTGGCACTTCTCTGACATGTAATTTGTCGATTCGATAAGGATCATATTTAGTTTTCGTTCGCTCATTCAATATCAATGATTCCAACTTTCACTGTTTATTTGTGCTGTACAAATTATTTTCTCCCACTCATTTGACTCTCACCACCTATCTTTGTTTGCATTTATCTCATTCATGTTTGGGATAACTAAATGTAAATGAAATGATGATTACTCAAGTTTTTGGCTACCAATTAGTTTGTGAGCTTCATTATAAAATCTTTTCATCTTAGGGTGCCACGATTTTGGATCAACGTGTATGCATAACAGGCTGGGGACATTATGAAGATGAATTTGATCTTTGGAACAGGCCTTCGCACGGGCTGGAAGATGAAAGAGAGCCAAATGTATGAAATCTTTTCTTTTTGTTATCCTTCTCTGGTCATAGTGTTGTTGAGGTTCCTCGATCTGTTATTCTATTATCCCTCTAGTAATTGAATACAATCATTTCGTGACAGCCCCAACAGAGGAGCAGCCTTGTTTCTGACGCTGGAGAAGCAGTTGCAATGGCTCAGGAAGTTGTGAAAACCATGCTGGCAAAAGGATTTGTTTTGGGCAAAGATGCCTTAAGCCAGGCCAAAGCCTTTGATGAGTCTCATGGAGTTTCGGCATCTGCTGCAGCTAAAGTGTCTGAAATGAATCAGAAAATTGGGCTAACTGATAAAATTGGTGCGGGGGTTGAAGCTGTTAAATCAGTGGATGAAAAGTATCACATCTCAAAGACCACTAAATCAGCAGTATCCGCCACTGGACAAGCTGCAGCAGCAGCTGCAAACACTGTTGTCAATAGTAGCTACTTTGCTAAGGGAGCTCTGTGGGTATCTGATGCTCTAAACCGAGCAGCTAAAGCTGCTGCTGATTTAGGTAATCGCGGGGCTAACCATTGAGGCATTTTGGCAAACTCTTGGGTACTGCCTTTCACCTGTATACCAGCATCTTAAAATATGTTGCTACTTGCTAGGTTAGTCTTATACTTAGTAGTCTACGATACACACAGTCTGCTTAAAACAATAGAGGGAAAAACTTTTTTATGTATAAACTTGTATTTCTGTATCTTGGTGCTTCTTTTCCCCGCGTCACTATTGTATCTGTAAATTATAGTTTAAGTTAAAAAATCAGCGGCAACTAGAGGGAAGTTCTCTTCTCCCCACATAGAGAGATATTGTGTCAACCATTGGGCTTAGCCCAGTGAATTTTTCTTTTAATTTCGTGTTTCTGGTTTCAGTTAATTGGCGAATATCATCCGTTGAGGAGAAGGATGTAGACGTGCCTATAAATGTGTGCTTCTGCATTCTTTTATAGCCAAATTTGTTAATGGGTGGTTTCCTGGCTTTCTCTTTCTTAACAGTAATTATGGTTTCCCGTGGACCCAGTTTAAGATTTTGCCGAAAGGACAAGAGAAGTCTTACTTCGCGAATTTCCAAGCAGCCCGAGAATGAGCCGGACTTTTCAACTAAAGAAAACACCTTAAAGTTTATGGTCAAAGTGATCATCGTCAAGCAATTTTTAATTGAACAAATCAAATGTAGGATCATCGACATATGGGCTATGTGTCACGTTGTTAAACCTGGTATTCAGTACAGCAGATTAAAAAAGCGTGTAATGTAGACTACGTGAAATCGACTCTACCCTTCTCGCGTA
The DNA here is from genome assembly GCA_025617385.1 of Murraya koenigii. NCBI lineage: Eukaryota > Viridiplantae > Streptophyta > Magnoliopsida > Sapindales > Rutaceae > Murraya > Murraya koenigii. The sequence continues at coordinate 31,242,993 of CM046814.1, read as the reverse complement.
TGTAGGCGTCAGCCGGCAGTGTGATTTCCTAGAGATATTTTCATTTCTCTTGCTAAGCAACGACCCCGATTCAATCCTCCCTGGCAAACCAACGTCCCTGATTCGATTCTCGCTGGTATAGCTTTACTGAAAATAATAATAAAATTAAAAATCACGGTCAATCACATCCGGTGGACCCACGCATTCCAGGTTTCGATCAATGGTAGATGGCACCGCAGCGTGAGACTTCATGCTGTTGCAATGTACCAACGACTGACTGGCGTCCCCGAGTTCTCTCATCAGCCGACTCCACCCCGCCCATATTTGATCTCGTTCGTTAACACACACTCACTCTCTCTAACCCTGGAATCAGATCTAACTCCCCTACTTTAATGTAAAGGCAATTTTGGCTTCATATTCATAACATTAAACAACTCAAGCGAGAACCGAGCAAGTGATGTCGGAGATGAAATCCTTTAAGGTTCCTTACAGGAACCTTAAGAAGGGGACAGCAGCAGAGGTTGAAATGATGGAAGTTGAGGAGTTTCACCATCGGATCAATCTTAATTCTAATGCATCTTCGCCTCCTTCTTCTTCTCATTCACCGATTCCCAACGGAACCTCCAATTTCCCTGTCAGATCGAAGCAGTGTAGCTTGATTACTCTCGTCCTCAGTTGTACGGTCGCCGCCGGTGTTCAGTTCGGTTGGGCCTTGCAGCTTTCTCTATTGACTCCTTACATTCAGGTCTTCTTTTTCGCTCTTTTCTCTTGCGATCTGAAATTTTGGATTTGATAGACCAATTAGAGATGTATAACCATACTGAGCGAATTGAATAATTTTGATCGTGTTATAATGTGTTTATTGATTGTCGATTGAATAGTTCTTAGTTTCAGTATTTTGAATCTATACTCTTCTTCTGTTTTTGGAATGATAGATAAATTAACTCGCTTTTATGCACTTTTGCAATTATATGAAATTTGAGATGTTTGCTCTGCCAACATGCAATTTTATTGCCATTTATGCTGGGTACTACTGCCAGGCTTCTCTATTATCAATGTCATTTTAACCTGCAATTTATACAAGTGAATGTAGTCAATTTAAGAAAGAGTGGGTATGCACCACAGCATTTTACCACTACATCTTTTAATGTGTGTAAGCATGTTTAGGTAATTAGGTATGACTGCAATGATGTTTTCATTTCTGAGGTTTTGGAACATTTCAAAAAAAAAAAAAAATTGTGACCTATGTTTTTCATAATCACTGTATACTGATTTCATTTTAGCATACAGCCATATGTAACATTTTTTTTTTCTTAACCATGCTCTTTATGGCTGATTGCTGCAGACACTTGGAATACAACATGCATTTTCTTCATTCATTTGGCTCTGTGGCCCTATTACAGGCCTTGTGGTAGGTGATGGCAATCTTTTTCACTTTATTTTTGTCTCAATTGTTTGCCTAAATATTTGGATTTTTAGCACTTCGATATAACTTACTGCTGATATGTCTACTGTCTTTGTTATTAGAACATGCCATCACGGCTTGCTACATTTTATTGGAATCTATATGGGGTGTGGATATGATATAATCCTATATTCCGTTTAAATGGATAAACTTCTTTCTCATAGGTGCCTACGGGCTACTCCCCTCTATGAATTATTAAACTTCTTTCTCGTAGGTGCCTACGGGCTACTCCCCTCTATGAATTATTAAACTTCTTTCTCGTAGGTGCCTCTCTATTGGTCCCCTCTTATAAATTATTAATCCATTTTTAAATGTGTTTAGAAAAAAATAATTTTTTCCCCAAAAAGTAAGATGATAGTTTTTCTGTGGAAAAAAAATAATAACTATAAGAATTCTTAACAAAAAGGTTTATGTTACTTTGTAAACCATACCTTTTTATGTTTCGGTGTTCTTGGAATTTAAATGGTAGTTTAGATCCTGCTATCTGTAATTGATAATTTCTGACTACTGGTCCTTATGTTTCTATTTATTATGATCTCCCTGTTATTTGTAGATGTGATGTGGGTGCCATATTGTTGAAAACAAGAAGTCTGAGGTTTGAACCTTGGAAGGGGATTAGGTTACCATTAGGCTAAATAATAATATAATGTTATTTGTAGATGTGATGGTACAATGCTGCTTGTAACTTGCATTTACATAAATAAATGCAAAAATTTTTACATCTCTGTTCCTAACCGGTCCTGTTTGATTTGAATGTGGACTTCCTGGGTTATTTGCTCTTCTCATATTAGGTTCAACCTTGTGTTGGTATTTGGAGTGATAAATGCACATCAAAGTATGGAAGAAGACGGCCATTTATTCTTGCAGGATGTCTGATGATTTCTGTTGCTGTAAGCATTGATGCATTTCAAGTTTATATTTTAAATTGTTTATACCTCACTTTATACCAGCTGAACTAAGTCTTGCAATTTAGGTGATAATTATAGGGTTTTCTGCAGACATTGGTTATATATTAGGCGATACGAAGGAGCACTGCAGGTTCATCCATGCTTTTGATTCTTTTTTTTTTTTTTTTTTTCAATTGTGCAAATATAAATATAAATTCAATGATGACATATCATTTATGCAAATGCAGCAAGTTCAGAGGTACTCGAACAAGGGCAGCTTTTGTCTTTGTCATAGGGTTCTGGTTGCTGGATCTTGCAAACAATACGGTCCAGGTAAGTTTGTTTTAGCATTTAATTGTTCCTTGAAATCACTGCTGCATGAAAAACAATGGTGTTGACTGTCTTCTATGCTTAATAAATTATGGTCTTTTCCTCTACAGGGACCAGCTCGTGCCCTTTTGGCTGATCTATCAGGTGACTTTTCTTTTTTCATTTTTTATCCGCATGTTCTTGAATAGAACCATTTTTATGGTGGAATCTAAAAGTTTAATTTAGTTTCAAGTATTTAGTTTTGCATACATTCTGATGCAAATCATGATATAGAATGGTTATGTCTTAGGTCCTGATCAACGCAATTCAGCAAACGCTATATTCTGCTCTTGGATGGCTGTTGGAAACATCCTAGGGTTTTCTGCTGGTGCTAGTGGAAGTTGGCACAGGTGAAACCTTTTGGATGTAGTTTTGTGGTTAAGTAATATTTCTATTGATGGTCATGCTCGAACACATATTATTATGGGCTTTTAAAAATTTTGAAGTTCATTATAGATTTTGAGAGTTTATTAAATGTTTGGAAAATTCTTTCTCATGATTGATGATTGAATGTAAAGACACATGCATTTTCACATGACATGGTTGCTACATTATCTCAACAAATACATATTCTTTGCTTTTTTGTTATTTAATTTCTGCTGATATACTTAATGATTGATCGAACCAACAATTGTCTGAGCAGATGGTTTCCTTTCCTCACAAGTAGGGCATGTTGTGCAGCTTGTGGGAATCTCAAGGCAGCATTTCTTGTGGCAGTGGTTAGTAATAGTATAATAGAAGTTTAAATTTGCTTTCATGGTAAAGATCATGTCATTATGTATGTATCATTGTGAGAAATTTAATGCTTTTATTAAGAAATTTTTTCTTGCAGATGAGCATGATTAGTGTCTGGAAATAATTAATCTTAAATGCCTTAATTGTTACCCTCTTCATTTGACATTTGCGATCAGTATTTAGCTATGGATACCTCCTCTTTTGTGATTGTATATTGCTAATTATGACACAATAATATGTTAATTCTGCTGTTAAAGTTTCAGATAAGCAATGATGAATAGTAAATTGGTTGGCCTCATTTATTCTCTGTCTACTACATACATATGCATAATAGATGAAAAATTTAAATAGGGTGAGGTTGTGGTTGATAAATAAAAAAAAGGTCACCTATATACATAGATGCTTATTTTTAACACACCGTTCTATTAAATTTCTGTTGGATTTATCTTTATTCTCTTATTGAATGAGAAATTCCAGTTATGCTTGTTCTGTCTATGCATAAATGTAAAAGTATTGAAAATGTATTTATACAGTGCTTCTATTTAAATTTTCTTTTGTCTTTTATCTGAAGTTTTTTTTTGGCACATGCGCAGGTGTTCCTGACCCTATGCGCTCTTGTGACTATATATTTTGCTGATGAGGTTCCACTAACTGTAAATCAGCCCAATCATTTAGCAGATTCTGCTCCTTTGTTGGATGATCCTCAACAAAATGGCATTTCAAAATCAAAACCTGATATGCCAGCTGCTCCTAATGCCAATGGCAATAACGTTGAGAGTGGCCATGAACGTGATGCCCATCTAAAGAATATCAGCACAAAAGCTGAGGATCCAAATGGGAGCTTCAATGATGGACCTGGAGCTGTATTGGTCAATTTATTAACCAGTTTAAGGCATTTGCCCCCTGCGATGCATGTAGTGCTTGTTGTTATGGCTCTTACATGGGTAGGTGCTTGAGTAATTATGGGATAACCTTGGGTCAGTTGCATTTGATAGTATTTTATTAATGATAATAACAATATATCTTTTACGTTGGTTGCTGTTACAGGTTTTCTTAGTCCATTTCATTTTGTACCTTGTCTTTTTTTTTTTTAAATTTCCTTTTGGTTTTCTCAATGATCTTGTGTTTACCTGCAGGTGTCCTGGTTCCCCTTCTTTCTTTTTGATACAGATTGGATGGGAAGAGAGGTTTATCATGGGAATCCAAAGGGGAACGATCACGAAGTAAAGTTTTACGATCAAGGTGTCAGAGAAGGTGCATTTGGTTTGCTATTGAATTCAGTAAGAACTCAGAATTTGGCATCAGCATTTTGGATTTTCCTAAATACTGTCATGGTTGGTTTTAATTAAAGGAGCTTATTTAGTCCACTTGTGGCCAGAGATAGTTATATTATGTGAGCTGTTATCCTTTCCCTTTTCAGCTATTGTTAATTTGATGTTCTTTTTTGGCATAGGTTGTTCTTGGCATCAGTTCTTTCTTAATTGAACCTATGTGTCGGTCGATAGGTTCGAGGCTTGTATGGGCAATCAGCAACTTTATTGTGTTTGCCTGTATGGCAACCACAGCCATCATTAGTGTGATATCTGTCAGACTATATTCTGCAGGGTTTGAACATGTAATTGGAGCGAATCAAGCAATCAAGGTGGCTTCCTTGGTTGTATTTACCCTGCTTGGTTTCCCTCTTGCTGTATGTATCTGCTTTCTTGGAGTATATCAATTTGCCTTCAATTTCTGTCAGCAAAAGTTCATTTTTCCGTGCACAAATATTTCTCTTGTAGATTACCTATAGTGTTCCCTTTGCTATCACGGCGGAGCTGACTGCTGATTCGGGTGGTGGCCAAGGTTTTTTAGTTTTTATCCATCTCCTTCTACTTTATACGGTTTCCAAATCTTGCCAAACTTATTCTGGCAAACTTACATCACTGTGCAGGATTGGCAATAGGAGTTCTGAATCTGGCAATTGTCATTCCACAGGTCAGTTAATATGTTTTTTGCCTTTTTCTTTCTTCTATGTTTAATTTCAAGGTTGCTATTTTTACTTTTTGCCTTATCAGTGTGAAGATATTCTTCTTCAACAATGATCTAATTATTGTTTTGCTTTCTAGTGATAATTTAGTTTGCTATCCATATATTTGTCATATCGAAAAGGGCGAAGTTGCATATTTTATTTTATTCAAAAAAAAAATATTCCTTTATCATCTCTTGGTCGAGTTTGCTAGGTTTCTGACCTGACATATAAAAATATTAATCATATTGTAAATTTTACATTTTCTCGTCATGTGGGTGATGAGTATAAACTTTTTGTTACCCAGTAAAAATGATTTTCATTCGTTCATGGCTTGTCTAGATGATTGTATCCCTTGGTGCGGGTCCATGGGATGCTCTATTTGGTGGAGGTAATATACCTGCATTCATTTTGGCAGCCTTGTCTGCTCTTGCCGGTGGTGTTGTTGCAACTCTTAAGCTGCCACATCTTTCAAGCAATTCGTTCACGTCATCTGGTTTTCATTTTGGCTGATGACCACTGAGACATTGTTTTGGTGATAAAACCAATCTGTATATCATTAAACCATAGGAGCGATACTAGGTGATTTTCTTCCAGAGCCCGTCAGCTATCCCTTAAGGGATGACCAAGATCTTTGGCTTAACACCTTGCGGAAAACGATTGTTCTACCATTATAAATATGTATATTTTTACAAACAAAAATTAGTGAATTGCTTATTCAAATTTATTCATTTTTCTCGCCGTCTGTGGGCACCTGTATCTTATGTAGAGTGTACATCTCTAATATTGAGAAGCTATTATAGGAAACGCATAATGCCAATCCTTCCTTGAAAGTGCTTTTTTGTGTTAAAATCTCATATTCTGAGATCTTGCTTTTTCTTATCTTGGGTGATATTTACTTGTGTGGACCGTAACTGAATTTGGCTTATGTTGATCTTGCCATCGAGTTGGAGCTTGTATGATGTTCAATTCCCTAAGCTCAAAAATGGTCGACATTTATTTGTTGATTCAAATGAAAAGCCACATAGGTTAGCGTTGCCCTTTTGGGAGAGGGAGTGGCGAGGTAGCATGTAGATACTGCCGTAAGTTGAGTCCTCTGGATGAGTGGAGGTCTTGAAAGAACTAAAAATGGTTGCGAAATTGGAACTCGATTTTGTGAAAAAAGGCAGGCGGTGGCTTCTGGGTTCGAAAAATTGTTTATGCAAAACTGAGGCAAAAGTGTTAGCTTCCTCCTTTCAGTACAATGTACGTTGTAAACAGCACCCATCTGAAGTTCGACATGAGTGTTGTCTGCTGCCTGTGTTTATTCTGGCCAAGTTAGCGTGACACGTGGGAATGGGATGATAAGGTGACGAGAGTATTTGAGCTTCTTGATTCTTCAACTGTGTGCCGCTGAGAACATTATGGGCTGGCCTTTGTTTGTTGGTTTGCGCTTTCACATTGGAGCTGGTTTTTGTTTAGTTCATCGGATTGGGGGCCCGGGCAGACCTGGATGGCCACCGGCCTACGACAAGTTAAGTCTGAGCTGGTTTATTATTATTATTACTATGAAAACATACTTCGACACCAATGAATGTATGTAATATGTATGTTTAGTTTCTTTTTCTATTTTCCAAACGCGTCTGAGTTTAACGTGAACCTAATTGTTTCTTTAAAGCGCTGTTTTCCTCCGACTTTTATTCTGCCGAAATGATTCTGGTTAATTAAGGAAATAAAAAACGGAGAAAAGTACGTATATTTCCTTGTCAAGCTGTGGGGTTAAAGGTGTCTTTTAGCATGTAATTAGTCAGGAATCACTTGGTTTAGATTTCACAATCATTATTGTTCTTCCATCCCAAAGCAAATTTTAACGCCATTACCAATTTTAAGCCTAAGTGCATGTATCGATTGGAGGTGTGAGCCAACAAATTAAGTCGCACGTACATATACATATATTGATACTCCCTTCACTTTTGAGAAAATTTTGTCTTCAGAGTTCAAACACTGAGGTAAGGTTATCTATTTATTACTTGTCTAGACACCAATCGAAAAGCCAGAAACCAAACTGGCTTTTGGTGCAAATTAAAGATTTGCCAGAAACGTCTCTAATGCATGGTTGGCGGGTCAATTCATTTTTAATGCTTACTTCAATTTCTCCGGCTTGTTTTGGGACAAACCATAAAAGTTCAGCATACAAGTTGATGATACTATATAAGTAAAATTGGATTTTAATAAACCACAAAATCTTCAAACTAATTCTTAAACGAAGGGTTGATTTACTTTATTTACCCTTTTTTCAGATCGTTACGTAATACTATTGAGTTGTGACTAATCTTAGTGTATATGGACGGTTCTGATTAATGGGGCCATTTCTTTGGAGAAAAGTTAAGCATGGCCACGAGGATTGAATTAAATAATAAAAACATTACTGGACCAGCAGTTGACAAATCACCATCAAAATGCATGTTTTCAAGTTTCTAATTGCCCAAAAATATGAATAAAATCACCAAATGAGAAACAAAGGAAACAAAGAAAGAGTATGACATGAAGCTACGAATGGCACATGGGATCAGCGAATGCTGAGCACAGCAGAGAAACAAGAGGGCATGCGGATGGGTAATTCAGGTCTCTTCTTTTATATATATTAATTTTCGCAAACTTGCTTGATATCAATATTATTATTAAAGAAAATTCAATAACAATAAAGAAACGAAAAAAAAAAAGAAAAAGGTTGAGCAGAATAAGAACATGGAGCCACCACATTCCACCTAATAAAGTCATGTGATGCACTGAAAGTTGCTTTGTCTTTTGGCTAATTTAAAAGCAGTATTTTTTTGTGGGTCCTTTCAAAACCCATCAATCAACAATATGCAGATTGATGGGTCCGACCATTCTTTTTTCAGATACATCCCCGGTGTAGAGTAGAGACATGCAATGCTAATGATTATCCCTTATCATAAGAATTTTTCTCTCATCATAAGATTCATCCACTTGACAACGTAACTTTCTTTTTTTCTTATAAAAAAAAAAAAAAAAACCCTCTCCTATAAACCTCTCCCATGCATGCGCTGCTTCAATCACCAGAATCTATGAGCCAACTCAACTATTGCATGCATCGATCCATGCACGCAGCATATATATGCCGTAATTAGGGTTTTTGAGGAATATCGTTTATGTTTTTATGGGCATTAATTGTAAATTTGTCATATATTAGTTAAAAGAGGAATTAAAAGCTAAGTAGATGAATGATGAGATTCTCTTTCTCTCCATTTTTCATTTGAGTATCAGTTGAAAGACTACTAATCGAAAAATTGAAATCCATTTTAGATCATTTTATTTATGTACGAATGTGTGGCTAAATTAGCTATTTTGAGGACCATAGGTTGGAGACTTAATTCTTTTCATGGGACCAATGTGTCTCTTTTCTTTCAATGCTGTTGCTATAGGACAAACTGATAAAGCGAGAAAAAGAAAAAGAGAACTGTGGAAAAAATAGTGGAACTTTAACGTGTATTGCTTTCACTATTACTTGTACATGATTTATCCATGTGTAAAAAAAGAACAAAGCTACATTGCAAGTACTAAGGTAATTATATTCACTATATAATTTATTTTTATTTATAACTTACCCAAATTTTAGAATCATTATTTTTTCTTACCATATGCATGTTATTCCTATACAAAGTATCGTTATAGAAATGTTTTACTATATACATATTTATAAGTTCTTCTTTATCATGGGTACTTTTATTTTGTTTTATACAATACGTTATTAAATTATATAATTTAATAAAATTATTTTAATTAATTATTAACTTATATAATTTAATAATAAGTAAAAAAAAAGAAAAGAAAAAAGCTCTAAGAATGATATATATTAGTTTTGATCGATTCGTTGCATAAGATATAGATCCATTTTGGTGATGAGGCCACAGGCTTGATCAGCTATGACCACACACGTTGTGCCAAGCGTATGGAGTGTGCTTCTGGGTAGCTTAAATAAATCAATTTAATTATATGATGCTTCTTATCTATTAGGCAATTATAATACATTATATTTGACAATCTTGTTTGTTTATTATTATATTTAAGCGGCCCCATGTTCATTACTTTTTACCAAAAATAACATACACACGACACTGAGAAGTGAAACTGAAGCATACAAATGAAAGAAAGTTAAGGATCGATATATGTTTCGTACCTTCACAATTGCAGTATCAGTTTTATTTCTCTAACATCGTAAAGTGGAAACAGGTGTGCGAAATTTTAAACGATGAACCAGAAGACTCTACAGAATATAATATTAATGATAGGTAAGTAACGGGACATCTCGTGATTGCACATTTGAGAGCAACGCATATATTATTTGACTTTCAAACCAGAGTGTAAAGTTGAAGATGAAAAGGTGTTGGCAGTGTATCAAATTTGTGAAACCAAAAACATGAATCCACAGTTTAAAGATATACGATTGAATGGATGGACGCATCTGTCATCTCTGTGTCTATTTGCAGTCAGGATTTTGATAGGTTGAGAGTGCCGCGAATTTACCCTTTTCACCCATTGTTGTGCTCTCTATTACATTTATGGTATCGAAGGATCTAAAACAACCCTTTGATTTGATTTTACTGTTTCCTTTGATTTGATTTTACTGCTCTCTTTTAGTTTCGAAACAAACTAAAAGATACCACATAACTATTTTCCTAAATGTTATCGTCTAAGATTAATTTTTTTTTTGAAAGTTCCTCTACAATTGATTCAGATACATATGAAATTATGAATAGACTTTGAAATCTAACTGCTTGTATAATATCACTGCAAAAAAAATTATTAACTAACTAAACCAACTAACAAAACTAATATAATAATGAGTTATTAGAGTAATTTTTTAATTATATGTATATATTTTGTTAACATTTATTTAAAATCAGCTAATAAAATATAACAATGAGTTATTAGAGATTATTTAAATAGCAAACATTATATAAGTCCAGCAAGAGGAAACCGGATTGGACACGAGGAGGGCCACAAGGTGGTGGGGATGTAGCAGAAGAGAGAGAGAGAGAGAAATGACCAGAAGTAGAAGCAGTGAGACTTATGATCGATCGGCAGAGATGGAAATTAATATATTAAGTAATAAAATTTCATATAAAATAAGGCACATATGTTTATGTGTATAAATAGTATGCAGTGACAAAAAAGACCAGCTCTTGTAGGGTAATTCGATTAGGGCTTTTCAAAACCCCCCATCTCTCTCTTTCGGTTTCTCTCTGGTCAAAAACAAAACAACAAGAGCTATTTGCATGCATTGAGAATGCACAGAGTCAGAAGAAGAAGGGGCTAAGCATTAAGCAATAAGAAAAACAAAAACGCTGCTAGCTGCTGAGCGCTGAGTAGTGGTGATGACTGATGAATGAAAGGATAATGAAGTTGAAAGAGATCCGTCGCAGTGCACGATACCTGTTGGTGGGTTAGGTAGCAAACCCTGCCCCTCTTCTTGGACCCATCCCCTACGTTCTCTCTCTCTCTATTTAAACCTAAATATGCATAAAACCAGCTCATTTCTCTTTTCTCTTAAGTAACCTCTTTTCTTCACTAAAACATCACGGCATAAGCTATCAATTACAATGTTGTTACTCTCTTTTGGATTGCTTTTACAAAAATTATATATGAACCCATTTGAAATTCTTTCCGGTTTTTATTTATGCCTTCCGGTTCTATATATTGTTAGTGATGCCACTTGGCCTGAACAAAAGAGAATCACCTAATAATCAATAAAACACTCACATGTACGTTGAGTGAGAATTTATTTTTCAATTTTTTGGATAGAGATCATGCCTATCTTGAACGCAGACATTTGGAACTGTTGTGATAAAGTATCTAAACAGAATTGCAACAAAATTGTTAATATGTCAATACCATTTGAAAAATTTTTAAAACAACATAAAAAATAATAAATTTTTACTTTTATTGGTCCATAAACACAAATACTCAAATTAAGGCTGTAAATATGAAAACAAAGTGTTACAATTGTCATAGTTGGGAAATTTGATTGATTTGATTGATTCAATCAATGTTAATGTTGATTTACATTCAACCTTTGAATTGATTGACAAAAACTGCGAAAATCACTTCCAGATTAGTTGTCTCTGTCCTCGTCTTTGCTTTGATTCTTATACTGACGAGAGTGACGAGTGAACAAAAGAAAACCACTTAATAATTAGTGAAACAGTACTTTTTATACACGGAGTTCATGTCACATGTGCGCCGTACGTGGGAATTTTTTTTCTTTTTTTTTAAGTTATTTGGATAGAGAGAGGGTAATGTTTATTTTTACTTGAAATATGAATGAATTTAAATATTATTAAAATTTAAATAAATTTAAATATATATATATATATATATATATATTTTTTTAATGTCCGAATATAAATGATAAGTTATTTATTTTTATAAGTTTAAAATATTTTAATTTTAATATTTTTATACTTATGATTTTAAAAATATTATATATTTTTTAATTTTAAATAAGTATATATTTTATATGTTATAAATGTTTATAAGGTAAGCATTTGATAAATAATTTATTAAAAATAATTTTGATAACATTATTTTTTTATAATTTAACATAATATTTATACATAAAAAATTATTATTTAATAATAAAATAATTTGTTTAAAATTCAAATTCAATATATGTTAAGTATTTAATATCAAATACAATTTAAGATCAAGTAAAATTATAATATAACATCTAATAACTACGTAGAAAATAAATAAATTTAATAAGATTATTTGTAAGAAAAAATAATAATTTTTTATTCAAACATTTGATCATTAAAATAAAAGTCAAGAAATTTTATTTTTTCATTCAAATGAAAATATCTTACAATAAGAATTCAAATATAAAAATAAACAAATTAAAATATTAAAACATCTTAAATTAAATTAAATTAAAACTTTAAATAAAAAAAAAAAAAAACTAACTCCTAACTATATATTGAACTCAGACGTTGGAAGGTGCCGTAACTTAACATCTAAACTGTGACACAACAAATTTGTAAATTTGACATTGCAATGTACCCAAAAAAAAAAAAAATAGTGAACAATAACGAGCATTTTATGGATATTTTTTTTTTTCGGCTTTGAAGTCATGCACCCACTTCACATAAAAGTGACATTTAAAATGAGGCCCATTTTCTCTCTTTAACAATGGAATCAAAGTGCTTTGCTTCTTATTTTAAATTTTATTATTTATGTTAAAAGACAACTGTCTTTATTGAGATAACACCACTACTTGTATCTTAAGTCTGAGGGAGCAACAAAACAAAAATATTATTTATATAAATCACCACAAGTTTTCAACCTTGCAATAATTACCTAGTTATATCGTTTTCAATTTAACACAAGGTCATCTGGCTATGTCATTGCCATATTAAGTGGGGCTTGCGGGGGAAAAATAATAATTTTTAAGTTACTTTTATCCTTTAGGTATAAAGAGGGTTGAATAACATAACATTTTCCAATATTTACCAAATCACAATAAAAAGGAAAAGAAAAACACAACTCACAATTCCATTTCATAAAAAGAGAACATAAACTATAGAATCATCGTACATTTTTCCCCCACACCATCCCTCAGACCCCCAACAACACCCCCCATCCCTCCTTTGCTTTCTCTCATAAAAAATGTAATAATCTGTACACAATCAAATAAAATGATCTCTTCCTAGCTTCAAGGTATATAAGCAATCCCTCCCACCAATCTTTGCATTTCCTTCCTTATATAAATTGAGGAAGCTTTAATTTTCTTTAAGATTCGTCAAGATATTACATTTGCATTTTTCAGTCTAGCTCTACTAATTCCTCATCCTTCTTTCTCAAGTTTGAACATGACAGTAAGATCATTACCACAATTCTTAAGCATATTGGTGGCACAAGTTTAGCTTAAGCTAGAGCTAGCTAAGGTCATGTCTTGCAATGGGATGGCTTTCTTCCCAACAAATTTCATGCTTCAAACTCCCCATGAAGATGAACATCAAACCCCCACTTCTCTCAATCCAATTCTTCCCTCTTGTGCTCCCCAAGACTTTCATGGTACCCTATCTTTAACTCATTGAAACATATGTATAACTCTTGTCTTATAACTGAAGGTTTGAAATAAAATCAATTATGTTTGTGTCCAGGGGTTGCATCTTTCATAGGGAAGCGATCAATGTCGTTTTCGGGGATTGACGTGGGAGAAGAAGCAAATGGGGAGGATGATTTTTCTGATGATGGATCACAAGCAGGAGAGAAGAAGAGGAGGCTTAATATGGAACAAGTGAAGACTCTTGAGAAGAACTTTGAATTGGGTAACAAGCTTGAGCCAGAGAGAAAAATGCAGCTGGCTAGGGCTCTTGGGCTGCAACCAAGACAGATTGCTATTTGGTTCCAAAACAGGCGAGCTAGATGGAAGACCAAGCAACTTGAGAAAGACTATGATCTTCTCAAGAGACAATATGAAGCAGTCAAAGCTGATCATGAAGCACTCCAAGCTCAAAACCAGAAGCTTCATGCAGAGGTTTGTCTTGAATTCTATTGATTAATTATTTTTGAAATATTGCTAGCTTGTTGGTTTGTGCGATGCAGAGTGACTAATTAGTGTATGTTCTTCTAATAATTATTTGCATTGACTCCGTAGAATAAAGCTGGAAATCATGTTCTTTTTTACATGGTTTCATAATTCTTGACCTTCTCATTGAATCATGACTTTCAGAACCTTTTTATAACCAATGGAGGCTTTTTCATAAAGCATTCTTTTCTCTATCATCATTTCTTTAACTTTTGATATATTGATTGGTTACTGTTTAAAGGTAAAATCAAGAGTAATCATGGCCAGAACTTTTCTCTTACATAATTGTCATACTTTAAATTTCTTATATATTATGTCTATTGGCAAAATTAAAATTATCTCTGGCTACATACTTTGAATGGTTAATTCTATGTTGGCAGATAATGGCACTGAAAAGCAGGGAAGTGACTGAATCTATAAACCTCAATAAAGAAACCGAGGGGTCTTGCAGCAATAGAAGTGAGAACAGTTCTGATATTAAGTTGGATATTTCAAGGACACCAGCTATTGACAGCCCTTTGTCTACTCATCTAACAAGCAGAAACTTGTTTCCAACAACATCAACATCGTCGGTAAGGCCGACAGTAGCAGCACAACTTTTCCATAACTCATCGTCGTCAAGGCCTGATCTTCAATGCCAGAAGATTGAACAGAATATGCAGGGCACTAAAGATCAGGAAAGCCTTAGCAGCATGTTCTGTAGCATGGATGATCAGTCTGGATTTTGGCCATGGTTGGAGCAACACAATTTCGGTTGAAATTAATCATCATCAACTCCAATTAAGCGAAGCGTCAAATTCTAATATATCCATTTCCCAGCATTGCCGTGGCAATTTGCTTACCCTATTTTCTGTATGAGTTTCTAGTCCATGTTTTGTTACTTGCTAGAGTGGCTTATCGAGTAGAATATAATCAAGTTGAGTACTTTTCATGAGGGCTGAAGGATCTTTGTTTTGAAGAAATAAAAGGGTATGTGCTTTTGAGTTAAATACAATGTTTTGCTAGTTATTTGGATCATGGGCACCGAAAATAAAGTCAAAGCGACAATTACATTTTGGTAGTCCTTGGGGCAGCAGCTCTAGCCTCTTGCTACTTGCTATTAGCGATAGCATTAGCATAGGCCATGAAATATTGAAATACAAAGATGAAAGATGGTTCTCTACCTCTTTACATATTTATTAATCTCTTGTTGTTTATTCACCCTTTTAATTGGTTTGGAAACATGGGTATATCTCTTTATGACTTGTTTTTATTATCTTTTTACTGTTGACGAAAATTGAATGGCAGCGGTCTGAAGTGAAATCTTTTGTAATGATGGGTGCTGATTTCATCATTCAGTGCTACACGGTAGCCCAAATGGTGAACAAAATCTAGTAGAAGTTATTAAAGTATAAAAGATAAATAAAAAAAAAAAAGTATGTTATGTAAAAGAGGTATGGGACACACATTCCAAGAGAAGAAGACGACAAACAGATATATGAAAGAGTAGAAGAAATCAAGGAGAGTTGGAAATGGTCGTTCTCGTGAAGAGGACATTGGGCAGGGCATTAACAGAATTTTCATTTTTCCCTTTTTCTTTTTTTAAATGAAAGTTGAAATGTGAATTGAACGGTTTCAATCCAATTCAAAAGCTAACTATACTATTCATTCCACCCAACCCAACTTATGGCTATCAGATTCAGAGAGCAGAGTCAGTGCTGAGTCGTTTGTCAGTCTACATTGCTCTCTCTCTCTGTTTTTTTTTACTCTTTAAAATTTCTTTCATGTGACCCACTGTCACCCACTCCCTGACGTCCAACACTCACTCCCCTCTCTTTTAAGTTTTAACTTTTAGCCCCACTTTCTTATAGCAATTGCTGCAACTTACAATCTTTTAAAGAGGTAACGTAAAAACATACATGAGACTCGTATATATTCGTAAAAGGGATATAAATTATATAAACAGTAATTTAACAATTTTTTTTTATATTATCATATTAATGAGAGTGCGTTTATTTATTAAAGTGAATAATGTAAAACGCAAAATTTTTATCACTCTACTATTTATAATTGTTATATAAATAAAATTTATTTTTATTTAATACTCTCATTCTAATATAAATAAATAACTAATTTTTATTATCACCCCGCACTCTAAAATTTAAGATTTTTACTCTAGTTAGAGAAGTAAATATTATTTCGGTCTTTTTTCACAAACTCCATTTCCTTGTTTTTCTTTGAGAGCGATTACAATTCAGCGTTTCATACTGTAAATAATTCATGCACATACACTCGCTTAAAGTTGTAAGTTAGGTTGTTGCTTTTGTATATAATATATATATATATATATATAATAAGCAGAGGGAATGGATTCATTTATTTATACGAGCATTATATTGGAAGCTACAAAAGAAAATATTATAACTACATTATAATGACACAAATTTCGGGATTCTAAAATCATAACCTTGAGGATTAATTGTTTCTTTGACTTGACATTGTTCCCCAACCCCCAAAGTTTCCTTAACTTGAGACTTGATATTTGAAACCATATTCAAATAAACTAATGTTTTGCCCACCACGAATCAATCTGCGCACATGAGCATGGAGATTTCACAAATTGCAAATCTAATCCATCACTGCAAAGTGGAAGCTAAAAGCGCTTGTGTTGTGCCTTTCAGATTTTACAGTTTGTGTGCATTAACTGTCATAACAGATAATAACTAAACTCTGCCACTCAATTTACATATAACCGAAATTATAAGCATGTGACGGAATCGTCAAATCCTTCTCAATATCTTGAGATATTCAAGCAGGTAAGCTCAGCCGTTATATATGCACATTATTTATTCTAAATCATGTGACGCTGCAGGTTGATGTAATCTTTGGCAACATTGCTGGAAACTTTGGCATTTGATGGTAGTTTTAGTGGCCATATTAAAAATTGTTGTCTGAGAAGACTTTGCTAAGCGGCCACATGCATGGTGGTTTCCACTCCTTTAAGTAGGCATTTAGAAGACTATACTAATATTAACAATGGAATAAAAATAACCTGGAATTAATGACACAGTTCTGTTCCTAGCGTGTCTGAGATATATAATTGCTAATTTTAAATTAAGCCTACATGTGAATGCCAATAACATGTAAACTGGATTATTTTTATGTTTCGGGTAGTGTCAATGGCTAACAAAATATAATAACAAGCACCTTTTATTGATTTGCTGAAGTGATCACTTCCGCTGAAACAAACTAGATTTGAAAAATGCATCTTACTCGTCCATGCACTAACATAATAATAAAAATAAAGCACTATTTTTTATTATTTTTCCAATATCAAAGTTCAAGGTTGATGCTGATGAATTATTGATGTCCAAGCTGGGGCTCCAAACTAGCCCTTGTTTACATCGGGAAATTTATGAAAATGGTCTAAAATTAGCTTAATTTACATAATAACTCATTTACCATTTTTTATTTTTTATTTTTTGGAGGCAAAAAGGAGTATTTTGGATAATAACACCTGTAAGTAAGACTGTATTGATAAATATATTTTTTTCTATTAGGGTTAAAAAATGAAAAAAGGGGTGAGTTATTTTTGTAAATTAATCATAATTTTGGATAATTACTGTAAACTTCCCTTGTTCATTTATTCTCACAATTTTATTTTTCTGAGTGGATAATTACTGTAAATTTCCTTCGTTTATTTATTTATTTATTTTTTCTTTTTTGGGGCTACACAAACAACAAACCTTCTGACTTCTGTGGTTATGTTTTGGTGGGCTTCACTAAAAGTTCCATTAGCCTAAGAACTCTTTTCAGACTAGTGCTATTAGCATTTAGCACCCCTCTTACAGCTTAATGAATCCCCTTCTAATAATTTACAGTCTTATCCGTGTTTAAAATTACACGTAACCCGACAGAATTTCATTTTGTGTGAACTTTTAACAACACCCACGAATTGCAGACTTGATGGTACGAACTCTAAGCGCCCACAAATAGCACATCCTCCATATGTTTTTAAATCGATTTCAAAATAGGGTTTTACTAAGTTACAACATTGTAACTTACAACCCACACACAAAGTATGCAAAAACTTGTAACAAGTAATGGACCCTACATAACATTGTGTGTGTAGTGTAAGTTACAATGTTTGTAACTTAGCCGGACCCTTCAAAATAATGGAAAAAGTGTTCAGTAACAAATTCTATTATCCTTTATCTTTGTATTCATATTGATGCACAAAATCTGGTCAAACTGCTTAGTGACAAGAGATGATCATACCAACACTTAAATTTATAATTGGGGAAATGGTTTAATGCTACCGCTTTTCAACCGAACAAATACAAGTGACCTCGAGCACTTCACTCTAAAAGATGTGTACTCACAAAAAAATATTAGGGGGACGCTAGAAGTTAATCCTTTCATGTTCAAGTCAGTTTTTTTAATTTATTGAAAAAAAGTATGTACCAAGCTTTTTGTGGCTCGATTATAATTGATCAAAATAAAAAAGTATTTTTAAGAATTAATAAAAAAGAAAAGAATAAGCTATGTCCCTAGGATTTTTAGAGAGAGAGAGAGAGTTCAATGATAGAGAGAGAAGAGATAACTTACCTAGTTTGAAATTTGAGGGTTTTTATAAAAGTCTGAGACTCAAGACCCTTGGATTAATGAGAATAGACGTTAGTAAATCAGATTCATACCTTGATTTTTTAGAGGAGATCCACGAGTTGACTTTGATTGAGTCTTTAGATTAACTTGGTTTAAATCTTTCCTCGCAAGACCCTTATGCGACCACACTTACAAAGAAATTTGTTCACATATTCACAACTCGAAGAAATCATTTACGAGACTAAACATAATGGTGAACCTCTCCTTATGATTGAGATCAGGTAAATACCTCCCAGCCTATGGGCGGATCAAATTGAAGTTTCCTTAAATAGCCATCGACCTACATTACCAAGGGTACTTTTTATTGCTCAATGTTTTAGGTCGAGGGGAGCACGATGTGTACGAAGGTAAGACCAAACCCTTCTTTATCCACAAACAATTCATATTTGCTTTCATTTAATGAGTGAAGAACAATTACCCATTGTCTTACTCCTTTAAAATTAACCAAAGCATTGTTTTATAATCAAAAATCAAAATAGTCTTAGATTGGTATGAGTCTGGAGTTCACTTTTCTTTTAGGTATTGTTAACCCCATATCTTTTCTTTTGTGAAATTCGAAAAACTAATTATGAAATTCTACTACTTTTCTTCAATTATTATCATCTGTCGTCTCTCCCTTCTCAAGTTACCAGGGTTATCTATGGAATAGGGCAGGTGCCATTTGAAAAATGTATTCATTTCAATATTTTCCATTTGGTTTAATAAGAAAATGGGCGGTAAGAGGATTTTGAGGGTGTCAATAGGACCGCATTTTTTTTTTTTTTGGGTGCTAGTATTGGGTCAATGTTTTTTAGTAGGTTTAATAAGAAGTGGGGTGGTTAGAGGATATTTTAGGGGTGTTAATAGTGCCTCGTTTTTTTGGGTGCTGGTTTTGGGTCAATGTTTTGTAGCAGGTTTAACAAGGAAAGGGGTGGTAAGAATATTCTTGAGGCGTGTCAATAGTATCAAACTTATTTTTTTAATTTCAGCGCTAGTATTGGGTTTAGGCTAACGCTGCTACTCATCAGCCCATGGGGCGGACAATAAAAATGGGTTGTTTCTTACTGGCCAAGTGTCAAACACTCGTCCACCAAAACTTGCTTGCAATCACCCTTCACAAATCAACCAACGAAGAGGCCTGCACTCTCTGTTTGATTAACGGATAAAGTAAAGCGTCTACCATGGCCTCCACCAGAATTCTTTCACCAACCGCCGCCGCCGCCGGTATCACCCACAAGTCACTCTATCTCTTCGCCAAACTCCGGCCCTCATCCTCCTTCCCCCGTTTCACAGTTGCTCATAACAGACCAATCACCAAGTTAAACGTGTCCTCTCCTCCCAACAAAACCCCAATCACCACCACCACCACCACCTCAACCACCAATAAAGAAACCATCTTCTTCGATGGTGGAGCACACTACGGCGACCTCTTAGCCAACCTGCTTCTGGGTTTCACTCTTTTTTGGCTACCCTTAACTCTAGCAGCAGTTTCAAGAGCTTTTAACTTGAGATACAGGTTTACAAACCTGCGGGTGACGGTTATTTCAGGACTGACAGGCGAGGATAGGAGTGACTTCTCTTACAAAGTGATCAAGGACGTGCAAGTAGTGCCGAGGCTTATTGGTGAGTGGGGTGACATTATCATTACATTGAAAGATGGTACTAAGGTTGATCTCAGAAGTGTGCCTAAGTTTAGAGAGATTGCTAAGTATTGTCTCTCCATGGCTGAGCAGCCTGTCGTTTTGAAAGAAACTGGCCCTAAAGGGTTCTGACTTATGAGGATTAATAGTTCGGTGAAAAAATATTTTATTTTCATTTTTTGCCTTTGCCCTTTGAAGATGTGTAAATTTTGTTAATGGTAATTTGGTGGAATGTTGGAATCCATGTTTTATAGCAATTTTCATTGTAAAGATCGTTCAAGTTCACTTATTTTGTCATGAATTCATTTCATTTCAGTTACACTACATCATAGTTCGAAGCAAGACTAGTTAAAGAAAAGGGCCCTTATATATAAATTTCAATTTTATCAGGTTGAAACTTGGATGTACGTTTTCCTGTCTGAGTGTTGTATTCGGAGGTTGTTGGGTGGGAAATTAACAAATTAATAAGTAAATTTTAAGTTCAGTTAGAATATATCAATCCATGAGGCAGAGCCAACAGATTTTGATTTGATTGATTGGGGAGATTATGACCATTTGGTAAGAGAGTAAATGGGAGATTAAGAATTAGCAAGGTTGCAATCTTGGTGTGGTGGAAAACTATGGTTAAACAGATCTACATCGGTGTATTAAGAAAGACAAGGGATACTTATTGTTATGTGTCTCTGCTGGACTTGTACCTATCAGCCGAGTTGCTTATTTTTTTCCCTTTGCATCTTCATGCACTTGGAACAACCATTCATCTGTGCCTTCATGTCTCTGATGTAATTGTATATTTTGTCTGACAGATTTTATCTAACATTCATAAGAATGAGCACCAGGAAATGAGAATCAATGTAGGGGATAGAATGTGTTGTAATTTTGTACGCATGAAGAGTATGTATGCACAATAGTAGAACATGCTTTGCAGTTTGCTCAATAGTGGACAGAACGTGTTCTGCTTCGCTCTGTTTCCCTCTCTCTATTTTCTTCATTTCTTCGAACTACGTTCTGTTCAGTTGAATGTGGGCTTCGGTGGTGATTGATGACTGTACATGGTCCACATTTAGATACAAAAACCCACCTGGAATCTCCAATGTAGACGAATTTGGGTTGTAACTTAATTGAGAAAGCAGGAAGAGCCCGATGGTTTTAGGAGTCCAGTATCTTCACTCTTCAGAAACCAACTGTACTCCATGATCTTTTCATGCAGCTTTTAATATCACAGGCTACTTCAGTAATCACTAATCAGTATTCTTCTCATAAAAGCATGTCCAAAATACTCCTTCCAGCCTGCTCTAGACCGTGCTTTGCTGACGCTGCCAATAAATGAGACCAATAAGTCACAAACAGGTTAAATGTACAATTACAAATGATGAATTTGTTTATTATCTTTCTCCTAAAATGTCTAGTTTCTGCTTCTCAGCTATTTAGCTGGATGATCCTTCTAAAATAAACTAAGATTGAATATTCGAGGATTAGGATGCATTAGAATGTTAAAATGGATTATAGAAACACAACTGGGAATTCATTATGTATACCACATCGGCTCAAGATTAACGTGAAGTGAGGAAACATGGTCAACAAAAGCATCGTTATATTTTAAACCCAATTATGAAAAGAAATGCGACACTTCGAGTGTCTTCCTTTATGCTTGAAGAAGCTAGGTAGACGTTTGAGTCGAAGTATTTATGGTGAAAATTAAACTAAAGAAATTTCATAGATGTAAATCTTTGTTGCCCACGTTCTGTAGATTAACACAGAAGCTGCTGATCCCAACTCTTATCTTTTCCCAAGTTAAAGTATTTGATGGGTCAACACCATAGGTCCATAGCCATCAGGCCTTATCAAATTAATGTCATTCTCATATTATGTTTATTTTTTTTTTTTCAATTAAAGCTTGAGTTCTGTCACTCTCATTTGTTTGAATTTGCCTCTTCAGTGTGCATTCATGTCTCTTTTGTAAGCTTTCATCTTTAGTAGGGTCGATGAATACTGTTCATCTTCTAATCTTCATCAGAGGTTATCATCAAAACTTACCTGTATATTTTGAGGGTTGATCTTGGGAAAAAATTAACATTTAACTATTAAAATTCCCAGAAATTTCTATAAAGAAAAGTACCTCTGAAGAATGGTGACACCTGGAGTTGTTCTTGTTCCCTTGGCTCCATTCAAGTTGTGGCTAAAACCAACCAAAAAAACTTTCGAGTAGTGATGAAGAAAAAGAAGCATCAAACATAAGCTCCCTACTTGTATTTGTAATTGATGCAAAATGGGGTCCCATATAATGGGGCTTTGAAAATGAACCATTGCATTTATTTGACAGACATGAACTTCAGTTAAAAAAATTATGAGAGCCCCAATCAAAACAGCTTAGCTGCTACAATGATGCATGTATGTATGGAACTATGAGCTTTTACTCATTAGAATCTGACAAAAATGTTAAAACTTTAACTGTTCAAAAAAAAAAAAAGTAAGCAATCATAGAAAAAAAAACAGTTAATCTTCTCACTCTTTGTGAGTCCTAATCCAGCCACATTTCTTTGAGCATGCCTGCACCAGCGTCTGAAAAGTGTACAAAATCTCCTCCTTTTTTTAAAAAAAGAAAAAAGAAAAAAATCAAACTTCATGAATAAAATTTGTACTATTAGTGGGACAGAGATACTTGGGATCAACTGTTCTTGGCGAGACTTTCGCAGAAGTTTCCGATACTGTCAAGGGCTTGCATTTCTACTTAATGTGCATGTTAAAAGTAATCGTTAAACACAAAAGTTTAAGCAGGACAAAAAATAATTGAAAGAGACTATGGATTAAAGGAATCGACAAGAGTGATTATCTGTATATGATTAATTACATAATTGTAATTACCGTTTCACCATCTTTCATCTAATTAAGCAGGAGATCAATTCTGTAACTATCATAGATTGACATATTGAGAAAGAACTTAGAGGCGGGCCATGAAGATTATTGCTTAAATATCACATCGGTGCTTGGTGTGATGGATATTGATGGGTTCAAATGGTATAATAGGAACTGACACATTTGAGTTGAGTCCCATACATGCTCCCATGCTTTGCTTTGCTAACAAAATTTAGTCTTGTGATCCCTACACAACAGAATACAGATTTTAGGCAGAGAGTTAAAGAGGAAAATTAGGAAAAAAAAGGGCTGAAAAATGGACCAAACTAGTCACAAAAAGAAACTGAAAACTGGGGTTACCAATTCAATTTCATAAAGACTTTTGACCAGGCTTTGTTATTTATTTGGTTTCCTTTGAAAAAGCAAAGACCTATAATTAAGCAGCTTAGCCTGCAGCCTGCTTGGTGTCATGTCATAGTTCTTGATATAGAGCTGCAGGGTCACTGGTAAAATTAGGTGAGCTCTTTCATGAACACATATCATCTTTATTGAAAGATGCTAAAGATGCAGACCCATTTTAGAATGACAGATTGTAAATTCATCCTTAACTTCCCTTTGTCAGTTGCCACTCTGCAGATACTGCCATCGTAAAAGTTACTCTTTAGCGATTGTAAATTGTTCTCTTTTTGGTATACCATTGCATGTATGTTAAAATTGCACTGCTTCTGTTCACTAATTCACTTACTAGCTATTACTTGCTCTCAAGACTCGTAATAAATAAACAATTCCAACTCCAATCTCAATTCCATCATCTCTGACTTATATAAATCTAAAATCAATCTTTTTTTTTTTTTTTTTAATGACTCAAACTCAATTGTTGGTTGTCAAACAATTGGGAGTTATGGGAGACTAAATTTGAGCAGCTGCCTATTCATCTTATTCCACAATCAATTTGCGGCAGTTAAAAATTTATTCTTTTTTTTTTTTTCCTGTTTTAAGTTAACTGCCTGGAAAGTTCCTTCAGGCTTTTTTTTTTTACCTGAAAAAGCAGAAGGGGTGTAGTTAAAAATCCTCTAAGATAATTTTATTATATTTGCTCATGATAGAGATGGTCTTTATAGAAAATTATATCATGTGTACTTTTGTAATAAGTAATTTTTAGTAAAACAAAAGTGTCTAAATAAATTTAATTGTACAAATACTCTCATCCTTTCCTTTTTATAATAGATGAGTTATCCTCAACTTAAATTTTTTACTTAAAAAGTGTGATCTAATTTTGTGCCTATTAGATTCACTCAATCCAACAGTAAAACTTTGAATGGTGCTCATATGTTCAACTGCAGCTCAAAAATGACATCAAACTCAAAGCATTATTATAGCTTTACTCTTTTCTCTGTGCAATCACGTTTGAGAAATAGAGTCAACCATGAATATGAATGATATACTGGCGGGAAAAACTGACAGAGAAGGAAGGCTCCATCTTAAGACATGATTTGAATCGTCTTTTAATTCTTGATTAAGAAATGGGAGCTCTTAATCTTTTGATAACATCTTTATGGGACCATTTAATTATTTATTAATTAGGTTTGATAATATATTAGTATTTGAGCATCGAAGTGGGTTAGTATTAATTACCAGAAAAACAATCGTTTAACGGGTTAGTTGAACCCATCGACGTAAAATCTATTTAATAATTTCCAAGGGACATCCCACGGAAATCATGTTCCTACTAAAATAATTAATCAACTCAAATGGTATGTTCTTGACTCCCCTTAATTTCAATTACTAGCCACAAGCACAAATTCAATTAAAGATCATTATTCCATTATTCTTCTTTTTCTAACAAAAAATTTTCGAACAGATAATTAAAGATCATAACAGTGAGGACTTTCAACACATTTTAACAGTTCATCATTGAACTTCCCGTTTCAATTATTTTACTGCAGGCAAGCTTCAATAGCTTTGTGAATAATAAAAATGATAAAGGTACAGGTTACACTTAACACATAACAGAAAGAAAATACGTGAAAGTTATGATAACATATTACACATGGGAATCTAGTCATCAACGAAAAGGTAAATAGCAATAAAATTAAACACAAGTGATGGAGAATATTTATATGAGGAGACATAGGATTCCCCAAAAAAAAAAAAAAAATCTCTTTAACAAGAGAGAGAGCGTGCTTTGTAGAAAAGATAAACAAGGGAAAGCGATTGAATTGTGAAGTGAAGATCTGCCCCAGACCTTAAAAAGTTGGCTCAAATATCAAAAGGGAGAGCCCACAGGGACGTAGGAATCCCAGGCAAAGTGAACCCCAACATTCATATAAAGCTAAATTGGGATTGATATAAAAATTTCTTTTAAAAAAATAACACCTTGCTGATTATGCTCCAATTTTTGTTCCACACGTGGGTCCTTTAATTACTATCCTCTCCTTCTGTTTTTTGACATGGGATCGATGGAATATTTTCCCACTTAGATTTATAAACATGGTTGATTGAATATCTACGAGATTTTGTCATTTCGCAAAGAATATTGAAAAAGGAAAACTTATGTAGAGAACAAAAGAACAAGATTTTTTTGTACCTTAAATATATTATGATCTTGAACAAAGCTGATATTGACTTCATGATCACCATAGACCCCATGATTTAAAGATTGAAATGGGTTTTTGACGTTGGTGAATCAAAAAAAAGGGGGGCTGCAATGACTCCAAATGTAAGCAATATGTGAATGATTAATCAATTAATTAATTAAGGTGGTGAATTGTTTGAAATTGGATTCCACATGCTTATCTAATTAATTTCTTTTTGAGTTTTTAAAGATTTTGTGTTATATTCGAATGTAATTGATAACAATATTTTGACCGTTAAAATCTGATTACTTGTCTACTACTCTTATTGATACCTGCTAGTCATAATTAGCCTTGTATTGTAATGATTTATAAGGCTAGGATATGAAATGGAGTTCTAAATACATTACTAACACAATCTTTAAATAGGAATTAGATATTTGCCTCAGAATTACAATTACAAAGTTTCACAATTTTCCGTTTTTATTTAAAAAAAGAAAAATGTAGAAAGTTGTATGTACTCTGTGTTTTAAGTTTGTTGATTAATTATTCAACGTGGAACTTTATTTGTAGGGTGTAAAAAACACAAAATCTTTTTTCTTTGCCTTCTTTTTGGACCTTCTCGTGCTCTTTATGATTCATTAATTCCACTTTGATTTAGTTGAAAAGATATAATTAGCGAGCCTAAACAAATCTCCTAAATTGGGACCCTTGGCAACAAAAGTAAGGATTAGTTTTTGTAAATAACTTATCAATAGGCTGATTATGGGACAATGCACAAACAACAAGACAAAATAAACATGAAGTACTTAAGCAATAAAATTGCATAGTATTCTATTGAAAAGGCCGTTCGCCTAATAAAGTTGTCCCAGACAATTTGATTATCTCTTTCCGAAAAATAGTGAGATCCAAGGAGAAAATATTGCATTTTTTTTTAATTATTTTGTTCATCTTCAAATGATAAGTTTAAAATATATATGATTTAATGAATGCAAGTTATACATTATACATACAAACTAAAACTATTTGTTAAAGTTAAGTGGTTCTAGACAATCTTTTTCTTTACTTTTCTTAATCTTTTTCTTTAATCTATTTTAGAATTGAGATGATAAAGAAAACATAATCAATAAGAAGATAATAAAACGGTATATGTATAAAGTATGCTTTTTCAGCTATGGAGAGATATAAATGAATCATAAATATGGCTCAAATTACTTTTAATTTCTGAAATCATGGTTATGAAATAAATCTAATACCATAATGGTATAATTGAAAGAATCAAGATCATCATTAAAGATAATCTAGAAATTAAACGGGAGCCAAATATTCATGATCACTAAAGCATACTAGAATAACAAATGGCATTTAATAAATTAAAAACAAAAGATTACAGGCCTAGAGCCCCAACATATTTAAGCAGTCAAATAGTCAGATTGGATTAGAGCAAAGCAAAAGCAAGTTATCATAAGCTCATTGAATACTTAGTACTTGAATCATTTTTCACATATGCTTTTTGTAGTGAATGGTTACCCCAGAAAAGGCCCACGTGTTTTTGCCCTGTTATTTTGACAGAAAAAAAAAAAGAAAAAAGAAAAAGAAAAAGTCTGAGAGAGCGGAGCCACATGGCGCGTTGTAATTGATTAAATGGCCGCTCTGGCCGGTATATGATGAAATAGTTCTATTTATAAAAAGGAGATGAATAAATTCAATATATAAGCCCCACTCCCATCTCATGAAAAATCAATAATCTCTTTGGGAACTTGGGCCTCTGCTCCAATCTCATCATCATGCATTGTATTTTGGTTAAGATTTTTTTCATTAATGGAGCGCATATGCTATTATTGCGTGTTCTCTTTTTATTACTTTCTTAATTTCCACTCAATAATATTGCATGGTTTTGGTTGCTTTTTCTCAAGTAACAAGTATTTTTCCAGTAAAAGTGTTTCTATATATATATATATACACACACACACACACATCAGTCGCCCACAATGGGGGAAAAAAAAGTACTTAATCAAGAGGATAATGTCAATATATTTAGGCTTTTGAAGTTACATCAAGCAGAAAAATAATCAACATTGATCACTAATGCATATCTCTTTCTTTTGTTTGATTGTGGAGGTGGGGGAAAGCTAATACAGATAGAAAACCCAATCAAATTATTCTCCAAAGTCTAAGACGCTGGCCATAGCCTGAGAAAATTCATCAATCAATCTCTTTTGTTAGGGACCCCTATATATACTGCCTTTAATTTATTAATTTGGTATATACATTGACAAGTGCAATTAATATCTCTATTTTTAAAATAAAATTTCTCGGTCCCCGACCAAGATTTTTGAAAAAATATTTAAGCATATATACAATGGACAGTGCTGCAATAGATCAACGTAGTAGTGGGATGTTTTCATACACTAAAAAGGATCCTCTTGGCCATATTTGTTAATTGATTGTTTCAAACCAATATGAAATTCAATTGTATTACTCATGAACAAGAATGAATGCCTGAGGTACAAAATGTATGGCCAATAGGACCATATGTCGTTGATAATGAAGGCATGTAATCCTGAGAATTGAGATTGATAGGTTTGAAAAAAAATCACGCGACTTTTGTTTTTCATTTTATTTGTCAAAGATTACATTTAAAAATTATTTACTATTTTCTTGATGATCTACATCACAATGCCGTATATGGGAACGAAAAAAGAAAAAGTGAAATAGGTATATAGGTCGGGTTCGTCGGGCCGGGATAAGAGAGATGAACAAAGATTATGAACGTTAATATCTATATGTATGTTCACTGTCAATCAAGAGCCGAAAAATGACAAAATTAAGGCATTATGGTAGGGATTTTCTTTTTGAAAAATGGTGATGGGGTGAATGCTTTTTTTTTTTTTTTGGGGGTGTGGGAGGGGGGAAGCTTTTAAAAGGTTATAATTAAGAAAAAGAGTTTTACATGGCATGGCAATAGCAAATTGTGGGAGCTTTTGCATAGGGTTTCACAGCGTTGGTCTTTTGCTGGGTCGTTTTGCTCTTTGATGGCTGCTTGTGGGACAAATGTCACCGACCTCTTCTAGTGTCGTCTACCATTCATTCAATTCTCATAACTTTAACTCCCTTTCGCATTTATATGCATCAACATCTTTCAGATGATCATGAGATTCCTTTCTACATAAAGCTTATGTCAATTTGTATAACATGGTAGCACAAAAGCTCTTCATCTATAACCATACGTGCACACACGTGGCGCACCAGCGAGCTGCATTGCCATTTGCCAAGCACTGATATCACTCGAGTCGTGGCCCATAGCTACACATGACCTAGGAATAGTCCCAGAGGAGGTGGCTGAAAAATGTTAACGGCAGCTATAGTACATGTACATTTTTGGGTATATGGTATCGTTAATTAAAAAGTATATGTGTGTGTGTGTATATATATATATATAATAATAATAATAATAATTAATTAATCAACTAGCCTTAACGAAAATGTTGCTTAATTTGTTACTTGAATTGAATAAAAGCTTCCTTTTTGGCGGGAGTTTTGTTTTGTCAAGACTCAAGAAAGAGGCCAACGAGAATGAGATGGCCATATTTGTAGTTTTATGGAGTTGGCAAATTAATGCTAAATAAATGGCTCCACCATTAACTTCAAGAAAAAAGATTTTAAAGCTAGACAAGACTGATCTTTCCCTACAATGAAACCCACGTGTCATCAAGTTGTAAGTAAAGATAAAGCATTAAGTGGAGAGAATGTTAAGGACGACACCCTTCTCTGTTACTTATAGGCCTCGAACTCTAAGAGAAGATTGGGATTCGTTAGGCTAAGTTTATCCGAAGAAATTATTTTTCAAAAGTATGATGCTACGAGTGTTATTAGGGTATGTTTGGGATTGAGGTTGGCAGCTGTAGTTTTTAAGTTGCAGTATTAAAGTGTTTGGTAAACACTAGTTGTTGTAGCTTTTAAGTTATATTAGCTATGTTAATATGATTTTTCACTTGTATAATATAAATTTATTATATTTTTAATAATTTTGTTAAAATTATTATTTAAAAATTATATTTAATACATATTATTAACTTTTATTTTATAATTACAGCTTTTTTTCTACAGCAGTTATAGCTTAAAAGGTACAGCACCTCAATCCCAAATATACCCTTAGGCTTATCAATTTCTTTAACTGCCGGCTAGAGAGTGAGACCCACATGACTAACTGAGGATTTCAAATTGGAATTAATTATGATAATATAGTCTTAAATTCAACAATGTTAATTATTGGTAAATAATGTTAGGTTTGAGTCACTTCGTTGAGTATTTCAGGGAACTTTGATGTATAGAAAGATATGTAGTTGCCGCCCCTGGCCCTCATTCATACTTATATATTATTGAATATTTCCTTCCCCCTCCCCACAAATTGCATATATGAGAACCTACTAATATAAACGAAGATATTGACAAATTTAAAGGCTGTAATTTTCTGTAATCAAATTACCTCAGCCAGAACAAAAAAAAAATTTGACTTTTGTTATAACTTTGAATTTGTTGTGATTGGATGTATACCTTTTTGAAATCCCGCAAAAGTAGATGGTCAGCACATTAATAAAATTATATATATATATATAAACATTACAATTTGCATAAGAGGCAGCGCAGAATGATCAAGTCATACATTGGTTAGAAGAATGCCTTTTACACAAGTAAGTAAATATAATTAATGTCTTAAGCTTACATAAAAACGTAAAAAACACATGGTTAATAGAGTTCGGCAATTTTAGATAATCATGTTTGTTTTTATACATGAGGTCATATAGTTTGTATTTTAAGCATATACTTTCTTCAAAGAAAAGAAATTTTAATAACAGAAGAATACTTTTGAGAGAGACAATAATTTAATTAATATAAAGTGATCATACGATAAGAGAACAGCCCTCGAGCTAAGAATAAGAAATGTTTAAACAAAACAAAAATATAATTCTCTCTTGATACTGGTAAACACTCTTTAAAAAACCCTCCTATTAATCAAGGAAGAACCATGTCACAAAATCTCCTGCACACTAAATACAAGCAATACATGCGAGTTCATGATTGTTATTAACTTTAAACAATTACATCACTCTACTTTGTGGAAGCACCAATCAACAAAGGGAGAAGTCCGAATTAACCGACCACTGTACCATCGTCAATGAATCACATTCGATCAACATATAATTTCCATATTTTATATTTTAGGAGCTCTAAAAATAATAAAGTCATGGTTACCTTGGAGTTGTTCAAAAGTAGAGCACTAATTATAGTTATACACACAAAGTAATAAAAAATATATTATAACTTTGATTGTATGGTTATGAAAGAGTTGCTCTATAATATAATAACTTCAATATAATCAAACTCAAATAATAATTATGTATTATTTGTAACATTAATAATACCTTGATATATCATATCGCACATTCAAATCAATGAAATTCAAGCAAAATTTTTTTAAAATATATTTTATGTTAGGCTCCACTATTTTATTGCTCACCAAGGAGTATTTTTCAACAAATAAGCTTATTCAAATCAAACATCAAAAATTTATTCGGAGATTCTTTTTAGTCTTAAATAATAGCGATGATACTTGACATGGAAATCATAAGAAGGAAAAAAAAAAAATCAGTTGAAGCAAAAGGCAGAGGGAATAAAACCATTAATGCCAACACAAATAAAAACTTCCAATTTTTTCAAAAAAATGGTCTCAATCTCTCGTTTACATTTCACGCACTAATTAAGAAAGTTGTATTGCACAAAATGGCTGGAGCTTAAAAAAAAATTTAAAAGGAAAATCCACCGGAATTCACGTCACTGTCACTCGCCAATCAAATTCAAGTAAATACCAACCATGTGACATTCTAGCCAATAGAAAACGAGCGTTCATTCCACCTCTTATAATCGCTCGTGGCTTTACACTTGCCTAAAATTTCAAGTCGTTCAAATTGCATGATTGGCCAACAAGGAAAATTTTGAAAAATAACCAAAACCAGAATGGAATTTAAATGGAAATAATGAATTGTGAAGGTTAGGTCACGGATTTCGTCATGCCACATTTAAAAACAGTAACATTCAAAATCATAACGATTAAAAAAAAACATAGAAAATGTAAAATTTCGTGAACTTATGATCATGGGATTAAAGCCCTCTCCTAATATAAATTTTTATTGAATAAGAATTTACGTCGTGACAGGCGATTAATAAATAAAACATATAAAATAAAAAATAAGATTTTATTTACAAATTATTACTACATGACATATATCAAAAGATCTTTAAAAGTTTATAAGAGAATCTTAATTTATGATTATGAGTGTACTCATTATTTTTTTATTATTTTTGAATTTTTCCCCACAATTATGAGAAACTCAATCCTCTATCTTATTAAATAATCATGTCATACTCATTTGTATATATGTGTTTTGTTTTGTAAAATAGTGAAGTCTAATTAAATTTATTTTTAAACTTAAAGTTAGTTAAATTTACTTTTAAATATAAAAATGCGATCACTATGTTGGATCAATTTTAAAATAGAATGCAAATTACAATTGTAAAATGATAAATAATAAAAATTATATTATAATTTTAATTATGTAATTATAAACAAATACTCTATCGTAAAATAGTTCCAACATAACATGACCGGACACATATAAAATAGGTAAACTCGCTTGTTTTCTTGTTGGAAAATAAGGCTGGTATTAGGGTTTTTTATTTGAGAGGGTGTGGTACAGTGGGAGTGTGGGAAGTGGTGGTGATAGTCCACGCCACCATTCATTAAAAGCCATGTCATGGAATTCAGCGTTATTTTCAAACTGCCCTTCATACCCGCGCACTAAAGCAAGAATCCGTTGATTTAAATTAATATTTTTATCAGCCGCATATTTAAATTATTAAAACAACAAAGGCAACCGAAAATATGGAGTAAAATATTGTAACCTTGCAAGAAAGATAAGTGTATTTCAAAAAGGTTCCACAGAGAGAGAAACAAATAAACCAAAACAATACAACATCATTCGTTCAGACACACATCAACATCTAACAAGTTCCAATCTCCACAGTCTCATCATTTCTTCACTTCTTTCTTCTTCTCTCCAACTTTTCTCGAATCTTATTTTTATTATGATGTATGTAGATGTAGCGTCAAGTTTCAATGTATTTTAATTTTAGATCATATAATCTTCTGTATACGTATTCGAAGCCATTACTCGAATATCGAGATCAAGAATAAGAATCAAAGCATTGCCATTTATAGTCTCCATTCTGAAGCATTTTCATTTTCTTGGAGTCACTTTTTAGAATCCGAGGCATAGCAAGCATAGAGTTCTTGAGAGCTGCTTACGATTCCGTTTGAACTAAATAGTTTTCCCTTTTTCTTTTTTTTTTTCCCTGGAAAGACCCTTCCAAGAAAAAGGAGAATTTTTATTATAAAGACTTTGGCTTTAGCATGCGTGTGTTGGTTTTGATAAAGGGGAGGAGCGTCAAAGATAAAAAGAGCCACAAAGAGAGTGAATAATTAAGTGAGTAAACAATGCAAGTATCCAAGAAGAAGATTGGCTCCAATGAAGAATCCAAGAAGAAAGAAAGACATATTGTCACTTGGACTCAGCAGGTTCTGTCTCTTCTGTTCTGTTAGTCTTGCTTTTTTATTTATTCAGAATGGGATCTTTTTTATGGAAAAATTGGAGTCTGTTGCTTCTTGTGAGTTGCTTGGCGGGTTATCTTATCTGGGGTAGTGTGAATTTGCAGGAAGATGATATATTGCGTGAACAAATCAGTATACATGGAACTGAGAAGTAAGGATTTTGTTTATTATTATTATTATTATTTTTTTTTATGGAAGTGCTATTCTGTTTGATCGCTTACTTGGATAATTTGAAATCAAGGGCTTTGGTTTTGATATTTTTATGCAGTTGGTCAATTATTGCGTCCAAATTCAAGGATAAAACAACCAGACAGTGTAGAAGAAGGTTGGTGAAATCAGATCATTTTGATCCGCTGTTTTGTCCTCTGACAATTTTCATGTTTTTATTACACAATTTTGAATTTTTGTTTTCAGTTTAAACTGATGTGGTGAATGATATTGAAATGGCAGATGGTACACATATTTGAATTCAGATTTCAAGAAAGGGGGATGGTCACCGGAGGAAGATATGCTATTATGTGAGGTATTTGATGCTCTTATTTGCACATTCAATACCATAGGATAAGGTTAGTTCAATAATAATTGCAGCAAAAACTTTTCGAAACTTTCATCTCTAAGATTTTACTTTTGGTTATTACACGTCCTTCTTGTTGTTAGTAGTGGGTGTTGAGTTTTGAAGCAGAAAAATTAATGAAAGTAGGCCAGACTTATAACTAATTGCTATGCTTCTGTCTCTCAAAAGTTAAGCCAAAAAGAACACGATGCATTTCCGTTTAAATGAGTATTATCCAATCATTGAACGTGGTTATAATCTGATAACCTAACTGATCTGCAGGCTCAGAGGATATTTGGTAATAGATGGACAGAAATAGCTAAGGTGGTTTCGGGCAGGTATACAACTTTTATATTTTTCCAAAAAATTAAAATTCAAAATCATATAAGAAAACTGTTCTTTTACCCTTGTTTGTGCACTCAGCTTTATCTTTGAGATTATATGATCAATGTTATTCATAGTTACTGTTTATGCAGAACGGATAATGCTGTCAAGAACAGATTCTCCACTTTGTGCAAGAAGAGAGCAAAATACGAAGCCTTAGCAAAAGAGAATAACAATGCATATATAAACCCAAACAACAAGAGAATTTTATTCCAAAATGGGTTCAGTACCGATGGGACTCCAGCAAATGCAGCACCTGCTAAGAGAGTGCGGTAAAGATTGAATGCCAAAGTCAATTACCAATAATAATAACATTTCATAAACTCATTCGTGTTAATTCACTGAGTAAAACTGTTCTTTTTCTAATTCAGGAGGGCCCACATCCCTGATCTCACAGAAAATTGCAACTTTGAGAACAGATCACATAGGCAAACTGGAACAGCTGCAAATCAGCATCTGAGATCTCCTTTTACCGTGTTGCCTCAGAACTTCCCCAGCATCACCAATTTGCCTGCCAAGTATCATGATGTTAAGGAGGTCTCAAATGATGGTAAGCCTCTGTTGCAAGGTTTTTGGAACTGTAAGTCTACTAGATCTTGGTAGTTAAACCTGAAAGGCACCTTAAGGTAAAAAAATCTTATATTAGAACTATTGAAATATGAAGATTAATCTATTTTGCTTATCTGGTAGCAGCTCAGAACAATAAAACTCAAGGAACATTTCTTAAGAAGGATGATCCAAAGATAACTGCTTTGATGCAACAAGCAG
The DNA here is from genome assembly GCA_025617385.1 of Murraya koenigii. Lineage (NCBI taxonomy): Eukaryota > Viridiplantae > Streptophyta > Magnoliopsida > Sapindales > Rutaceae > Murraya > Murraya koenigii. Next base: position 31,207,897 of record CM046814.1, on the reverse strand, counting down.
AACTTCTCAGCTCACTTGCTCAGAAAGTTAATATGGAGAACACAGAACAGAGTTTGGAAAATGCTTGGAAGGTAATTTTTTTTTAACTCTTTTCTTTTAGCTATCTACAACTGTTATTCGTCAGTGCATCGTCTACCAATAGCCAATAAAATTGTTTACATATCTGGGGATCAGAAATTACTCCAATGCCCAACTAATGCAGATAATCTTGGGATTCCACTTGTGGAATAATTTGAATGGTGATGCTGCCTGGATTCTAATATTTTGTTGAATATGAATTCAGGTTCTCCAAGATTTCCTGAACCGAAGCAGAGAAAATGATATCCTAAGACGCGAAATTTCTGATATTGATTTGCACTTGGAAGATTTTAAAGACTTGATAGAGGACTTGAGGAGTGGCAATGATGAAAGTAGATCATCTTGGAGGTAATGAATCTGAGATGTACTGACATCTATATCTAAGAATGTTTCACTCACCTTAACAATTGTAATTGATGGTGACATATTGCAGGCATCCTGATCTGTTTGAGGACTCTCCAGCTAGTTCTGAATATAGTACTGGATCAACTCTGATCCATCGTCCTGCTGGTGATAAAACAGATCAAATTGAAGCTGAGTTAAGTGCATTGCAACAGGATATTGGGGCAGAATTACAATCAATTGATATTGCTAAGCAACATTGCTTAGTGGAACAGGATAAAGGGAGTGCAAACACAAAGCACGGTAATAAAATATTATATATGATTGTCTTCATATTCTGTTATTGAAGATAAATTCTACATACTACATTTTCTGATGAAATACTTAATTTTCTTGCACTAGGATTATTTCCTTCTGGTGGTGACGACACGAACAATGATGGAGCTGCCTCTGCTTCATCAGGTACAGAGTTTAGTTCCCCACGCCAGGTTACCCCGCTCTTCAGATCCTTAGCAGCAGGAATCCCCAGTCCAAAATTTTCAGAAAGTGTAAGTTGTCTTTGATCTTTGAGTTCACTAGATATGAATTCATTAGTAGAAGTCACGAGGCTGGCAATTATCAGCCTAAAGCAGAATTAGTAGTGGCAGTGGCAGAAGAAAGTTTGTGAAGCATGGATATGTACTGTCAGCAAGTTGTAGTGGTGAAAGCTGTGATAATGGTGGTGGTGATGGTTACGACTCTATCCCTGCTATTTAACAATCAATTTATCGGTAACAATTGATTCATCGGACTCTAGGGACTACCAGTGATCAATCCATCGTCTAGACATTGGAACAATCTAGTAATTATCATGACATTGTTTCAATCAAATTTAAAACCTGAATTTTTAGACCCAATATGCTACAATATAGATTGAATCCAATGTAAATTCAGAGTCCAAAGCTTTAGGAATAAATTTTATATTCTAGTTCTAGAATTTAGTCAACTCCTACAAACTTCAATAGTAACTTCAATATCCAGCTAGGCATAATTTAAACTAGGGTCAAATTTAATCTGTCTTTCAGATAGTTAAAATACTAATGAAAAGAAGAGCAATAGAGTGAAAGAAACTTATTTTTCATCTCTATCTATTAAAACCTTATAGCATAGATACTGATCATATCAAATAATTGATCAAATAATGGGAACTTCTGTCTAGTTGTAAAACTAATTCATACCAGATTTCCGTACGTCTTTTTTCTTCCTTTGACAATCCTCAGTTTCAAAGTGTCTGTCTTCTCACCAATCTCCTTTTTTTTCCTCAAGCAATATATTCATTTTCACTTTCATTAATTAACAAAAGCCCCATTGACTCGTCCCACATGGCTATTTGCAAATCGTTAGGAGCTAAAACTTCTGGTAAAGAAGGTTATGAATCAATAAACCAAGTGCTGACAATTGAACAACTACAAAACTGCCGTACGAGTTAGTATTTGGGTGTCCTTTCTACCATCTAAGTAATCACTCCACTGTCATGGACTGTGGGATCCTAGAAGTTGCTTAGCTAGCTGTGATTAGACTGCTTCTTGATGATCAAAAACTAAGGTTGCTTCAAAGTTCAACTAAAGTTTATTTTTGCTTGTGTTAAATAATAAGATCCCATGATAATTTGTAAAATGAAATGAAATAGATTTTCTAACTAACTGATGATAATCCATTTTCAATGCTGTTTTCTACTTTTATGCACTCATAAATTTCCACAAATCTTCTTCTGCACTTTTCCTACTATTTCTATTTTCATCTTCTCTTTGCCTCAAGATGTGGGCATGTGAAGCGAAAACAAGAGTGCAATCAATGTTCACACCACATGTTGTTGTGATTTATGATTATTTGTTTCAATTTATCACATGAGGGTGACTAATGTTTTCATTTTTGTTGCATATTTTCAGGAGCGGAATTTCTTATTAAGAACACTTGGCATTGAGTCTCCTATGACCAATCCAAGTTCCAATCCTTCACAACCACCTCCCTGCAAAAGAGCCCTACTCCAAAGTCTATAACAAACTTCTGTGATCCATCTTACGATGTCACTTACAAAAACCTACTAGTCTGAAAGCCATTATATCTCATCTTTCATTCCCCGGGGGAATGTAGCATATATTGAGTTTTTTCTTCTCTTGTTTTGAGTTCTGTTTCCTAGGATTGCAGCCAGCTCTGCCTAAAATTTTACAAATACGGCATCTATAAGATCTGCATTCCAAAACTGCTGATCTAGAATGTTGGGCATTCTAGAATCTCAGAAATATCTAACAATATGTTCTGAGCTCCTTTTCTTCTTTTAAACATTTTTCTTTCTTTCTTTCTTTCTTTTCCCTCCTAGAAGAGTACTACCTTAATACTCACTGAAATTGTGTGTGTTTAGTATTAATGTGTGTCATTCTTTTGTTTGCCTTTTCATGGGATTGATTCTGGGCATACCTTCTTCTTCCAACCCAGTTTTTGGCCTTGATTTCTTATTTGTACAGAACCTGCCATATAAAACCCCCCCAGTCAGAGTGTAATTATACATCGGCAGCTCGCCAATATATGATTAAGAAACAGAAAAAAAGTAAAGAGGATCAACCAGGTGATTGGATTCCTATTTGTTGTTTTTAGGTGTGAAAAGGGTATAGAATAAGTTTTTCTGCCTTATAATTTTTCCTCTGATATCTAATGTAATTTAACCTATATGCTATTTGAGTGGAAATGTGTTCTGGTTTTGGTGTGCATATATTTGTCTTCTTAGCTATTCCTTCTTGCTTTCAATCAATGCATTATCAAAAGTAATGAACTGAGGTGAAGAAAAGAAATGAAGGATTTAAAATAGCACAATAGTTTACTTACAGAAGACTCCAAAGAATTTGGCTGAGTGAAAACTCCCTTGCTCTGTTCTCTCAATTCTTTGACGCAGGAAAATATTGTGGGGGAAGAAGGATCAGAACTTAGCTATTTAGGAAGGCCGAGGTGGTGGTGTTGGTGGAGGACAAGTGTAATTATGATCAAAGCATAAAGCTAATGGTAAAAGAAGGGAGGGAACCTCTTACAAATTAAAGTGTCTCTTATTGCATATAACTTTCTCGAGGGGAGGTACGGTTTTGACCGTTTTGACCCCATTATTCCCGTGCAGAATGAATTTGAGTTGACATTGCATCAACCTTTTGGTGTGATTTGGGCCATAATATCAAGAAGTAATCGGTGGTAATTAAATCAGAAAGCGTATATCAGAGGCCGCGCTCGAATCATATTCGCGGGTTAACGTGACATGGCCCATAATATCAACAATACTGGCAATTAAACCTGAACGTGTGTGGCAGAACTGGCATCATCCTTGCGGTATAGTCCAAGAAAGCTGCTTTTTAAGCATGGAGCATGGCCCAGTCATTGAGTAGACTGTCAATAAAAAATTGTGAACTTCATAAAAAATTGTGAACACGCCCACAAATCCACTGGGTTGGGTTCACTTGGCACAGAATAATTTTGAAAATCATAGTATTCAACCAAAATCCAATTCTCATTAACTTTTAATTTACTTCTTAAAATATCTACCAAAATACAGTCAGTAATTTCTAAGTGTCGTCTAGATATGGAACCACTGAACATTATAAAAGGAAAAGGAAAAATAAAGTCAAATGTGAAGTTCAAAGTTATCCATTCCCTCTTCACATAGGTTTCCTCTTCTTCTGTAATCTCTGCAGCTTCCTCCATTTCAGGTAGATCTGGTATGACAGCCCAGAGAAGACCATGAGAACGCATCCCCATTGCTTTGATGACAGGGGATTGCCACTCAGTACAGAAGACACCACAATGCTGACAAACTTGCGCGTGGTGGTGATGGTGGTGTTAGTAAGGGAGCCGAATCGGCTGATAGTTAGAAAGATGAAATTCTGACCCACTGCACCACATAAGCAATAGAAAAAAATATCCCAGGCCGCCTCTGGATGCTGCTTGCAGAACTGGATAGCCTCGAATCCACTCCCATGTGGAGCGCCAAACATGTAGAACATGTTGTATATGGTTCCCCATAAATTCATTCCCAACATTATATCCCAAGCGCTTGTCTTCGGATACCTAAGCAAGACCAATCAAAGCAATTAGAAAAGAAATAAAAAAAAATCACCCAAAAAGCAATATTCAACAAAATTAGATGGAACATGAGGTGAAAAAGTATAAGCAAGCAAAACAAATAATAAGTTGACATTCCAAACAAAGTGCTGGACATAGGCACAGCTTAATTTAATTATACCATGCCTTCACAGATTAAAGTCTTGTTCACTGAACAATGTAAAGGGTATAAACAGAAAGCAAAATCGGGAAGATAATGAAGAAGATTAAGGAAATCTTGAGAAATTTTGTGGATTGCATTTGTAGACATACCGTGCAGTAATTGAATCCTGAGTAGCATTTGTAAATCCATCAAAAGCAAGGTTCAGAAAACAAAGCCCATATCCAAGAGGCGCATTTGGATGTGCCAGCTTGCTGATAGTCTTTGAGCTAGTCTGAAGTCAATTCACACGTGCATACAAAAAACATAAGCTGAAATATTATAGATCCTAACAAAAAAGGACATAAATGCATTCCTATATGCTTAAAATAAGTCATGCATGCTAAGAAAGAAAACAAAACTACGATTTCTCTCCACCAATTATTTCTAACCTTCATGAGTGCAAAGGAAGATACTCCTCCAGCAACAAGAAAAGTACAAATATACTCTGGCAAAGTGTATCGTATACCATAAACTAGGGTACCCATCAGCATTACTGCATACAGGTAAAAGATATAATCAGCAATCATGAAAACCATCAAAACCATACATTTCTTGCCCTAAATGTGCATAATAAATTCTAATAGCAGAGGCACATTTTTACAATCACACGATGAAAACATAAAACTTCGGGTTAGAATCTGTGCTGCAAAGAATCATGTTTAAAATGATATATTATAACTCACCTGGAATCATTTTTGAGGATTTTGCCAGCACCTGCAAGTAAGGGAATAGAACAAATGTTTAAAATGAATTAGCTAATTCTTTGTAAGTTGTTACAGAAAACCAAGGATATCAATTAAATATTTGGACCCAGAAAGTCATGTACATTTGCATGATATGGATAAACGGACAGGAAAAATCATGGTCAAGTAATATCAACCAAGCCTCTACTCTACTCCTTTAATCAATCATACAACAATACTACCATGAGCTCAATCTGTTCCGAACAAATCAAGCCGTTAGGGAAGAAAAACTAAAACACTCGGCAATAGTTAATTTTCCGGAATAATAGAACAAAAATGTCTAGCACAGAGAAGGTTCAACATGCCTGAGCTGGGTAACTAATATACTTCAAAGCCTCAATACCCATTGCGGGGCCAATTGTATTTGTAATGCCAGCACTCCAGTAGGTCCACCAGGGAGCACCACCAGCACTACTAGACCAAAGCTTAAGCACTGCTCATTCATTAAACCCATGAAAAGCTCAATATTAAACTCCATCTTTCTGGACAATTAGACAACAAGCAGATGTAACTGGTGACAAGAAGACTCACTAATATAAGACCAAATTAAACAAACCACATTCTGAGCCAAGTTTAGAAATGCCAGATGCTCAAACCTCTTCCCATCTGGACCGAATCGCTTCGTCGACCTAGATAAATTTTTTTAAAATAAAGGATACAATGTCCGTGTGAGAAACAATGCTACATGTAAACATTCAAATAACAGTAGTAATATACTTGCACAAGAATAAATTTAAAGATTTTCCAATGTTTATCCTAAGATCAATTAACTAAATCCAGCAAATAATCCAATCAATCCAGTAGCTATAAAACAATTCCTATTCGAGTAATTGTAAGCCAACAATAATAATAACTCCTAATCCGAAATTTGTTATATTTCTACCATAATCTAATTGCACATTCAGATCCGAAATCAAAGCAACAACAAATAGACCGAATTATGCGGTCGAAACTTAGATCAAAACGAAACTCGATTAGATTCATTTTAAAATAACACTCACAGAGTTTCTTGAAGAACGCCTTGGTAAATGTAAGCGGACCAAATACCGGCGACGCAAAATGCCAAAACTAGCACACGCCGAAAACCACTACCGCGGGCTTCCATTTCACGTCGCCGGCGAAAATATTAAAATTTCGCGGCTGAATTTGCTTATTAATTTTCAATTGATGTTGTTTTGGAATCAACGGGATTTTTAACGGCCAAAGCCAAACAATGAATTTTCTCAAGGGAGCCAAAAAAACATGCCTGTGGCTTATAGACGGAAGGAGCGCGAAGCTACGTGGACTGTCCACGTGGTTGTTTCCTATTCGATGTTTTCACTCCATCTTACCATTCTGATTGGCTGCCATTACGCGGACGCGCCCTTTACTTTCTTTTTTTTTTTTTTTTAAACATGAACAAATAAACAAATATGGGGTAAATTGAACCAAGCCACGCCTACTTTGGTCTTTGAAGTTGCCCTGCCTTTCTAGTCACTTAATCAAAATAATAAAAAATATATTATAATTTTATTATATAATTACAAAAAAATATTATAAAATAGGTCAACTCCAATATAATCGAGCCCATTCAATAATTAAAAATTATTTGGAGCCACTATGACTTTGTCTCTCGTGTAATGCGTGAATCCTATGGGCAATTTAAAGACTATTAACTACCATACAGTGACATCTAGATATTTATTATAATTTAAGGATCTTTTGTGAATTGTATTAAAATTTATAAATTAATCAGATAATATCTCTTATTATAATGTAAATATCAACGTCACCACTTACTGTATACATAAATAGGTACTAAGCACGTCGTCTTTAATGATATTACCATTTTAAATCAATAGGTTAGATTTTAATTTTTCTTTTTTTAAGTAGTAGGGACAAATCTCAAATTTATTTTTTAGCCCGAATTTATATTAAAATTTGAACTACGAAATTACTCCAAAAAAATAAATAAAACAACTCAGCTAAGCCTCAACTATAGTTTATTCACCTTAAATGTACAACAAAGTGTAGGTAAAATATTACCTTATTTGTGGGATAAGATTTTTTTTTTCCCCTAAAAGATGTGGCACTCGATATATCATTGATTTATTAATACTGTGAAATTATAAAATTAGTTATTACTTAGTACATAGTTAGTGTCACATTATTTAGATATAAATTTTGTACTTCAAATTTGTAAGCATGTCAAACTTATATTACGAACTTAATTTTTTTTTAAAAAAATAGTTAAAAAAATAACATTAATATAAATCATAGGAGCTTAGAAGTTGAATTGAAGGCATTGATTCGGCATATGCTTATCGGCATGGTTGAGGCCTGAGGGCATTGGGCGTCTTGACTTGAGAAAGTGACCCAACAACCTACTATCTTGCCCATCAATTTTTGGAACGGGCGAGGAAAAATCCTTGCGATTATTGTTTCGTAAGTGTCGGGCAATGCCATTATCATGGACTCAGAGTCCCAGACCCAGTAGCCACGGCAGAACATTTGCTGTAACCAAGCCATCATCGCCACGTGCCACCAAATCGATTTTTTGGTACCTTTCTGTCCCGGATTGTAAAATCCAGGAACTGGTAATAGCAGCTAACAACTGTTTCTAATCCATTTTAATAATAATATATCTTCTTCTCAGTTATTTATATTTTATAATTTATTTTAAGATATGATTCATTCGCATCGTCAGAGCTGTTTTACTTATAATCAGTTTGTAAGCCAGCACAATTCATAGGCCCCATATTTTACGAGACGGGTCTCCAAAATTTACCCATTAATTTGGCCCCATTACTCTATTATTCATTTTTATAGTGGTTGAAAATTGAAATGTTCTTGCACTTGCGTAGAGCCTATCAGTCTCCACTTCCAAATATTTTCTATTGAAAACTTGAAGAATACGATTCTTTATGTGTCCATTAGACAATTACCAATCTCCGATGGACTTTATTATATTATATTATATAATAAGAGGATCCAATACTTACACTTTTCGACCAAGTCCATTCCACTGCGACTTTATTGCACCATCATCACACTCGCATTCACATAATTAACGGCTCATCAGATATCAAGTCCAAGAGAATCATTTTCTCGTACAGAATTTGTTCGTATCACATGCCAACAATAAAATATTATTGTTAATTTTTAGGTTATGCTGAGTTATATTTATAATAAGTTATGGTGAGTCAAATTCACTCGGCCGTTGTCGAGTGGTAGTGCAGCTGCTTGTTGGAGAGCAGCTGTTTGATCATTAGTAAAAATATTTAAAATATTTTTATAGAATAATTAATTTATTTTTTAATTATTATATAATTGAGTGAAGATAATTTTATTTTTTTTTTAAATATAAGTGGAGTAAGTGATATTTAAATATTAATAAGAATTAAAATATAAGTAATATCTTATAAAAATTAATATATATTAATTTTAATAATAATTAAATTATAAATATTTATTAAAATTTTATATAATATGAATTATATTAAACAGTAATCTCGTATAATAATAATAATAAAAGTTGCAATCAACCAAATCATTACACATATGAATAACTCACTTGAATAATTGATGGAGTGACCTTTTAATTCAATTGATCTGTAAATTATTATAAAATATAACTTAACATGACCCCATTTATCAATTATCATAACATAAAACATAATGTGCCTTTATAAGAAACGTTCAGGCCAAGAAACTGGGGGCTTTTGATCAGATCTATAATTCGAACAGTAGGTCCAATGTGAAAACGGATTGCGGACCGCACCGCAAAGAATTCTTTTTGGTCAATACATTATAATATTCATAAAATAATCCGCGTTGATATTTTTTTAAATTGATCGAGCTTTATGTCTCTAGCAGGATGCTCCTCATTGCTCGGTTGATGTAGGCGCTTAGCAAAACATGACGTAGCAATTTCCATTCCCAAATTATCCCTACAAGACTAATAGCTACGAGTTTCAATTATTCTTGCTAGTTACTGTCAATAATTAAGGTCCTCTTAAGCTATATAATCTATATCAACTTAAAATCAATCTTCTAGTATGATTTAATTGTTAAACAACTGAGAAGTTGTTAGTGATTAATTAGGGTTAGCTGCGTAACTTAGCAGCTGCTGATTATTATAATTTATAAATCTATGTCAAATGAATAGGGTGAGAGAATACTAAAACACATCTAACATATATGTATGTATATATATGGATTTGTTTCAATAAGAAAGTATTGAATTTATTATAGATGAATAAGGTAAAAGATAAAAAAAAAATTACAAACTCTAATTTACTGTATTTTATCTAATAATATATTAAATTATATATATATATATATATATATATATATATATTATTTTAACGTATTTTTTTACTTTAATAAAATCAACTATTTATTATAAACTCTTTATTTCTATATATATAGTTTAATATTATACATCTCAAAATTTTTATCTCAAATTTAAAATATGTAATATTATTTATATATATTAACAAATAAAGATACATTCAAAGTAAAAGCAAACTCATTAAAAAAAAGTATGTGTTCATTCTATGTATATTTTAATGGACATTATTATTTTATAATATGATATATTTTTTCCGTCTTATATCTAGATGAAAAATATACAATATGTTAAGATATTACAACGAATTAGTAGTTAACATGTGTATATTTGTTTGTTGTCATTGTTTTGTTTTTTTTTTTTATTTTGAAGAAATGGAGAATTTTTTATCTTAAAGAAATTGTGTTTAAAATTTGATTTGAATAAAATAAAACACACAAAAAAGGGAAAGTACTATTTATCCTATTTTAAAATTGAAATAACAGTTAAGATCCAATAAATTGAAAAAAAATTTGAGCCAAATCAAATACGCTTTCTTTTAATTTTGGAAAACACAAAATCGTATATAAATCTCAAATTGAAGAGAAAAATCAGAAAGTATTTTTCATCGGACCACTATCACGACTAATAATGAGTCACGAGCCTTAGATTAGTCAAATCACAATCACAAAACAATCAAGTATGAATATAATAAAAAAAACAATACTACAAAAGACAGAGAGGGGCATCGAAGTGAATTCATCTGAAGTGCAGAAAGGGCACACACGTCGGAAGCGGGGCCCAACTACCAAAGTCTCAATTCTCAACGCGGTCAGTGGCAGCAAAGCCAAAACAAATTAACAAACCAAAACCGACGATTTTTGTTTTGTTTTGTTTTCTTTTCTGACTCCTAACCCCGCTGCGTTTCCCATTTATCCTCTTCTTCTCTCTTTGTTTTGTTCCCTCTTCGGCTTCTGCTTCTTCCTCTTCGATTCCTTAAACCTCAGTTATTCTGTGCTTAATCTTATCTTATCATATCATCATTGGCCCACTTGTCTAAACAAACTACACGTTGTGACAAATCAACTTCAAAACCAAAGACATTTAAAAATTTCTTGTTAGTTCCTTCTTAGTTAGAATCATTTAAGTTGGTACGACATTTATTTGAAAAGTAAAATCAACTGAAAGAAGGAACAGTTTATTTATTTTTTTTTTTAAAGAAAAGAAAAGAAAAGAAAAGAAAAACATATTTTAAGTAAGAAGAAATATGGGAAACTGTTTACAGCATTCTTCAGCTAGAGTGGATTCCACCCAGAGCCCCCGCGCTACTTCTGGTAAGTAAATTAATCGTTGCTTCAACTTTTTATATAACGAAGGACTTTTTGTATTTCTGAATTTTCTGCTGTTTTTGGGATTTTTACTAGATAAGTCCTGTTCTTTGTTGATATTCAGTTAAGATGCTTGAAATTACTATCACGGTCTCTCACTTTGAATGTTTGTTCAATTGATTCATAACTTTATGGCTTATATGCCCAGTATTTTATCCATCTTTGTTTGTGTTGTGGTATATATATATATATATATATATATATATTTCTATTGGGCTGAGATCTGCTTACAAAAATTAAGTTTGTTTGACTGAAAATACTTAACTTAATTCATTTATAAATTTGGTTTATAGGTTTCTTTTGTATTAACAAATTGGATTTCATATGTTAGAAATTATTAGAAGATAACTTGAATTGACAGAACTCAGCCAGTGAATGAGTTATTGTATTGAGTTTTCACATCATGCTTAATAATAGGCCGGCAGAAAGAGAGGAATACAGGACCTGCCTTTTACGTGTTTTGATTAACAGCATATTTGCATGCAAAATTATATGTATGCAAGTTTGGCAAGGGAATAATAAATTACAAGTTACAGTAGAACAGGGGAGCAACGACTTGTTCGTCTGTATTTTTAACGTAATTAGAGAGGAGAGTTTTCATATACTAATATGTATATACAGGCATTATCATGATTTTTCTAGGAAGGTGAACTAAAGAACTAGGTGAACATGAAAACAATGGGTCATTCGAAATATGTTAGTGCAAAATATAGTGCTCTCTGGAGTAGACTCTAAGTGGGTTGTAACTTGGAAGATGTTGCTAGTAGTGCGATAAATGAAATTCTGGAACTCACTTTTCTCTTCTGGCATCAGGAGCCTCAAGAATTTCCAGTAGATCTAGTCGTTCTTCTGCTCATTCCACCCTTCCCATTCCACCTTCAAATGAGAAAGGTAATTCTGATAGTCTTCCAACTCCAAAGTCTGAGGGTGAGATATTGTCATCCTCAAATTTGAAAGCCTTCACGTTCAATGAGCTCAAGAATGCCACCAGAAACTTCCGTCCTGACAGTCTTCTCGGGGAAGGTGGATTTGGTTTTGTTTACAAAGGATGGATTGATCAACACTCACTTTCACCTGCTAAGCCTGGCTCGGGAATGGTCGTTGCTGTCAAGAAGCTTAAACCTGAAGGTTTCCAAGGACACAAGGAGTGGTTGGTACGTTTCTTTTTTAACTTTTTACATTCTTACTTACAACTTCATTCTTACTTACATTCTTTTACTGATGACTAATTGGTTTCAGACAGAAGTTAATTATCTTGGCCAGCTTCATCATCCAAATCTGGTTAAGTTAATTGGGTATTGCTTGGAGGGTGAGAATCGGCTTCTGGTCTATGAGTTCATGCCCAAAGGGAGCCTGGAGAATCATTTATTTAGAAGTAAGTAATGCATCCTAAGAATTTGATTAGGAAGCATTACTGCTGTCCATATGGCTGTATTAGTATATTTCCAGGATAATGTTCCTCATGCTCACATAATTGCCAAGAAACTAGATTATGGCTACCTAGTGACCTTCCTAATTTGCAGTACTTGTTGCTGGAAAATTAAAATACTCTTTTCTGAAACATTTAGGTGGCTAAATCTGAGTTGTTGAATTCTCTATCTATGGTTTCAGGAGGACCACAGCCACTTTCTTGGGCAGTGAGGATGAAAGTGGCTATAGGTGCTGCTAGAGGGCTCTCTTTCCTTCACGATGCAGAATCACAAGTGATATATCGTGATTTCAAGGCTTCTAATATTCTACTAGATGCGGTAGGGTGTTAATTAGTAAAACTTTTTGTTACTTTTGTATAAATAATATCGTATTGTTAAATTCATACATATTACCGGCATTAATAATGTATTGCGAATGTAGGAATTCAACGCCAAACTTTCTGATTTTGGTTTGGCCAAGGCTGGGCCTACTGGTGATCGGACTCATGTTTCCACCCAAGTTGTGGGTACTCATGGCTATGCAGCGCCTGAATATGTTGCTACAGGTCTGTCAAATTCCCACGTTATTTACCTTGCTAGTTGCTACTTTTGAATTAAGTTTGTGGATTCTCCATTGGTGGCAATCTGCTATTGTTATAAATCAATCATTTGCTAGCAATCAGACAGTGTTTAATCTATTCTGTGTTTTCTTAATAATGGATTAAAATTGTCTAATGATGATGAACATTTGATTAATTAAATTTTGACCATTTGATTTATTATTGGGGTTAAATAGAATGAAAAATGTGTTTGTAGCACATTCATATTGGAGGACCTCATTCTTTTTGTTTCTAATCAGTGAGATGTCTAAATGCGAAGGCCATGTACTATTGGCTTCTTCTATATACAATGCATTTATTAAAAAAGAAATTAGAATTATTCTTCTTGATTGAGCAGTTTCTATTCATATCTTTTGTTCTTAAAGGAAAATATGTAACTAAGCTTTTATTGCTAAATAGGCCGGCTTACAACTAAAAGTGATGTCTACAGCTTTGGGGTTGTATTGCTTGAACTATTGTCTGGGCGATGTGCTGTAGATAAAACGAAAGTTGGTATTGAGCAGAGACTAGTAGACTGGGCAAAACCATATTTGTCTGACAAAAGGAAATTATTTCGCATCATGGACACCAAGTTGGGAGGCCAGTATCCCCAGAAATCAGCCCATACAGCTGCTACCCTTGCCTTACAGTGCTTAAGTACTGAACCTAAACTTAGGCCTCGCATGTCAGAGGTTTTAGCAATACTTGAGCGACTTGAAGCCCCCAAAAATTCAGCCAAACTCGCCCAGTCTGAACTGCATAGGCAGACTGGCCCAGTTACAGTACGCAAGTCACCAATGAGGCAGCAGCGTTCTCCTCTGAATATGATACCAAGTGCATCGCCATTACCATCACACCGGCAATCTCCACGAGTGCGATGAACAGAGAAGCATCTTATTTGTAAATTTCTTAAATGCCTTCTTATCCGTTGTCATAATAAATATTGTATGGATGTGTCTTCTGATGCAATTTTGAATGAATCTTACTGAAAATTGTCATAGGTCTTTTTGTTTCTTGATTGTATATTGTTCGCTTGCTGTATATGTATCAATAGCCCAGATTTAAATGTTTCTTTTTGCTGTCGTTACACATCCTTTCATTTTGAATGAGCAAATTATTTTTCTGCTTGTGATGCTAACCAATTAGATGGCCTAAATCTTCCACTCAATTGTGTTCTCGAAATACAAGCTGTTTTGTTTGTCAGATGGTACACTTTTATGTGCTCTTATTTGCCTTTTGTACTAGGAAGCTAGTGGAGTCTTATCTCACTATAAAGAACTTATTGGAGGCATATAGGATACATCGTGATGCTTGGTTTTGTTTTCACTTGGCCAGAATAACTGTGGAATGTATGTGAAGTGAATTAGAACTTGATTTCAAGAGGCAAAATTAGATTACATGACTTGACATTCTTTGCCTTAGTGGAAGCCGTTCAAAAGAGGGGGTCCTTCTTGTGTGTGCAGATGATCTACGTGAGGTCTGATAGCAGCTACCCATATTTAGCTGTAGTTGTTCTAGAGCAGCTACAACTTCACTCATTGTTGGCCGATTCTTAGGGTCTGAATTAAGGCATCTGAGTATGATTTGAGCAAACGTTTGAGCTTCTTCCATCTGGATGTTCCTCCCTAGTTTCTCATCGATAATTTGATGCAGTGCCAGCTTGTTGCTAAGATAACGCTTTGCCCAATTTCCCGCCAACCCATTTGTATATCTCATGGCTGCAGTTTTGCCTGAGAGTATCTCCAGGAGGACAACTCCAAAGCTGTACACATCAGTTTTTACGGTCAAATGCCCTGTAAAGCAGAGAAATATCAGCTTATTAGTGCTACTGTGGTCCTAGCAATATGATGAGAGGTGCTATTAGTTGAATATTATACCTGTGGCAATGTACTCAGGAGCGAAATATCCTCTGGTGCCAAGGACCCTTGTGGAGATGTGGGACTCGTCACCTAGAGGTCCAAATTTAGCCAGTCCAAAGTCTGAAATTTTGGCATTGAAATCCTGCAATATTTACTCTTATTGCGGATGATAGTTACAAAAGAACACCTTGTTACATGGGAGGATTAAGTACAGTGTCAATAAAATGCACGTAGCTTTCAAAAGCATTGTAACAAGTGCGAAAATTTCAGAAACTCACGTCATCTAGCAGGACATTCGAAGCTTTGACATCACGATGAATGACTGGTCTCCAGTAAGTGTGAAGGTGTTCCAAGCCCCTAGCTGCTCCTAAAGCTATTTTGATTCTTCTGTCCCAGTTTAGCTCCGTATCATCTTCTGTAAAGCCAAAATTTAGTTTGTAGATATCAGTCCTCTCACTGCAAACATATTCTCAGAACCTGATGTATGCAGCCTGTGCTTTACCGTTCAAGAGATGATCTTCCAAACTTCCTCTGGTCATGTACTCATAAACCAACGATCTATGTTGATCGTCACGGCAGTATCCCATCAGCTTCACTACGTTGGGATGATTTAATCTGCCCAAAAATCTCAATTCATTCTGCAGGCATAGTGTAATCTCAGATAAAGTGGGAATTCATGGAGGCAGCAAAGTGAACAAAGATTGAGAGTCAAGAAAATAACACCACCTCCCATTCATCCTGGCCTTGAAATCCTTTTCTTCTGAGTCTCTTGACAGCAACAGCAAAATCACCATCTTTTCTTTTCGCATCAGTCATTGTACAGGAATTGATATATCCTATATAAACATCACCAAAACCACCCTGACCAATCAAATTTTTTTCACTAAATTTGCCGGTGGCAGCCTCCAACAGTCTATGGCAAAAGTGTTTGAGCTTGTAAGCATGGAAAACTTCATCCCGGTATAATGACACAGCGGGGAGATCTCTTGCCGCAACAGGCAAACTCTCCGGCATGGTACGCTCTCTGTACTTCTTACTGTGCTTTTCTATGCAAAGAAGTTAAACAATCAACAAGAATTCCATTAGGAAGGAAACCAATATTATTTTATTTTGTTAGAAAATCAATTAAAACACTATATATACCTTTCTGTGAACTTGAGAAAACAGAAGTTTTCCACTTTCGGAGTTGGTAGTCACGTCTATGATTTTTACGATGATTCTCTGCAACGATGAATTTCATGGAAGATTGGAAGCTGAAATCATAAATATATACATAAATCATATACAGTTTATACAGATACCTCGTACAATATTCGATGAAACACCCGCAGTCTTTTTCTCTTTGACTGTAGATGTTCGATTCTGACGATGAATTCGAATCCCATCTACTCCTATAACAAAATTTTTTTTTGAAAAAAAATCAGCACTAAGAAATTCATGCATGCATGCACATGCACATGCACATTCACATTCACATTCTTAATAACAGAGATGGAGAAATTGATGCAATGAAGATAAACCAGCAGGAGGTTGAGCAATGTCAAGTGTTTGATTGGGGTCTTGATGATTTTTCCTCAGACAATTCCCCATTACTAATTGTATAATAAACATATTAACAACGACTATGAAATAGTGACAGAAAGTAGAAAAATTTACAAGCCCTTAAGGCATTTTTAAAGACGATGAGGTGAAGCCAACTATGTAAAGGCTTTGGAGAGAAACTACAAGGCATTAAATGACGACGACAAAAACTTCAATAACGGTGCTTCCAAAGTGTAAAGATTAGTGTACTTTTAACCAAAATTGATGCTCATTCACTCGAAAAAATGTATTGATCCTAGCCATCCAACGAAATCCGCACATTGAAACAAAGTAACTAGGATGAAAGAAGGAGAATATTTCAATGTTTACAAAGACAGTTCACAGTTGTAAGATGCTGATGGATGCAAATTCGTAGAAAGAATGAATCTTTGCTACGACAACATAAATTCACTTGCCCTTTCGCGGCTTTTGGAGCCACAATCGTGTTTCTATGCTAATAAAATTAAGATAAAAGAAATGTACAGGGACAGCGCTTACTGATGTTATGTATCATGTGTGCTTTTGTTTGCCACGTTAAGAATTTGTTTTTATTTATGCTAGATTTATGTATTATAAACTCCCAAGCTCCTTTGAGCATAGAATTTGATGCATTTATAATTTATTTATGCTATGTTAAATCAAAGATGTTTGAATTACCAACATGTTTTGTATTCATTATTTCATTTTTATCACTTTATTAAAATATTGATTGTTCACTGTCGAATGCAACTACTAACACAATATTATTTTTAAATTATAAAATGAATGTTGATAATTTTTATTTTCTCATAAAAGGGCATACTTAATTTGTTGTAACAAGTAGGTCCACAACACTGCTCGGCCTAGTGTCTATCATATCCCCGCCTATTATTAATTAATTAAAATTTTTTTTTTCTAAAGGAAATATCCTCAACTATTATTGAGATTTGAGATACAAGTTGCAAATATTTTTATACATGTTGAGACTTGAGAAGTAATTATTTGGGAGTCAAACTAGAACTCCTCAGTAAATTTTGGAAAATTTACATAAATAACCCTTTTAATTTTACATTTTTCACAAATAATCCTTCTAATTTTTTTCTATCATACCTCACAAAAAATATAGATACTAAACTAAATTGCTCCTCTCATTATCTCTTGTCTAATTCGATTCTCTCCCTCACCTTGCCTGTCTAATTCGATTCTCTCCCTCACCTTGCAGTTGGCAGCTCCTCTCTGGTGGCGTAATCCACCATCAAAACAAATCACCAAGATCAACTTTTAAGTTAATTATTTTAATTATATTTAATTAGTTTGAGAATGAAATTTTACAATAATGGTAGTAGTAATTTGAGGATAATGGTGGTGGTGGTTGTTTTGAGGTGGTTAGTGAGCTTGATGGGTGTTTGATATTGTGGGTGTCAGAAGTTGAGATTATGGAGTTTGATGGGTGCTGCCATCGTGGTAATTTCGTGGGACGGGCAGCAACCCATTGCGGTAATCTCACAATGGCAGCGCCCATCGCTCGTGCACTGTCGCACCAAAGCTTAGTGTGAGAGGAGCATTCTGTCGCACCAATCTTTGATGCGACAAGCTATTCTCTCCAAATTGGCTCCATAAACAAGGTCAATGCATTAAACAAAGTGCATTTACTCATCAACTTGTTAAAAGTAATCAAAGTAATAAAGCTTAACTACCCATGTATAATTATAAAATAAAATAAAATAATACCCGCAAATTCAGAGTTAAAATTTAAGTAAAGGAATAGATTCTCAGATGAAAAAAAATTACAATTAACATCTCCTTTAATAAGCAGGAATATAAAATTAAAGTGTAAGAATATAAAGTTAGACAAAAATGTACTAATCGTTTAAAAGTAACTCCTTGTTCATAGGGATAATCTCAACTCAACATTATCTAGCCCTCAAGAGTCTCTTTTTCTTTTAAATGTCATTCCACTGACAGCAAAGCATCTCTCTGGACAAAATATTAGAGAATATAATAAGTATCATGTTTAACTGTTTTCATTTTTATTATATCTAAGGAAATAACAATGAGCATGAACTATATATCTAGATGATATTAAGCTAGCTGAGATTGGGTATATAACTATAAAACATAAGAAATGTTTTGCTACATACATCAAGCATAGCCTGTCACACCAAAGCTTAGTGCGACGGGTTCATCTTGTTGCACAAAAGGTTGGTGTGATAGGCGCATCATGTCGCACTAAATCTTAGTGCAACAAGGGCATCTTGTTGCACTAAAGCTTGGTGCGATAAGCGCATCATATCGCATCAAAGTTTTGTGCGACAGGCGCATCATGTCGAGTTTGGTGCGATAGTGCAAGAGCGATGGGCAGCACGCGATTGGTTGCTGCCCATCGCACGAAATTGCCGCCATGGGCAGTGCTCATCAAACTCTATAATCTCAACTTTAAATACACATCAAGCTCAATAAGTACCCTAAAACAACCACCACCACCACCATTATCCTTAAACTACTACCACCGTTATTGTAAAATTTCATTCTCAAACTAATTAAAATAACTAGCTTAGAAGTTGATCTTAGTGATTTGTTCCATCATTGATGATGGATTATGCCATCGGAGAGGAGTCATCGATTACACAGTGAGGGAGAGAATCGAATTGGATGAGAGATGACGAGAGGGGTAATTTGGTCCAATATTTATGTTTTTAGTTATGTATGATAGAAAAATGTTAAAAGGGTTATTTGTAAAAAATACAAAATTAAAGATGCTAGTTGTGGAAATTTTCCGTTAATTTTTGGGTTAGGCTCTATCTAAGCCTGTATCGCATTATGTTTGCAGATTTCAAATGCATTATAAATGTAGTATTGAAAAATAAACAATAAAATAAAAATCTGGAATAGGAACGTATTTACCACTACGCAGTACACGCCTGTCAACAATTCTAGATAAGAGTAGAATCAAAGTATTACAAAGAGCCTGTTTATTTCCCATTGAGAATTATATTAGTCCTTTACCCAAACACCCGGCTTATTAAATCAATGGAGAAACGACCGAACGTACAGCTTGGGTCTTTATGACATCGTGGTTGGTTAAGACTTCATGAGTTGAAACGTTTGGCCCGGATGATCTACAAACTCAACTAAGAAGCCTTGCATCCTTACTTCGGCCAGTTGCTATTGATCAATTGCTCTTGTTCCTTAAACTAATCAGACAACAACAGGTAGCTGAATTTGTCAATCACAATCTTGTTACTCGATTTTATCTTTTCGTTTAGGGTTTTTATGGGGGTGGAGTGGACCTAGTAATTTCCATACACATTTTTGTATATCTACTTCTTTTATGATCTGCGTAATCTTGGGTTTTGATTAAAATGCTAAATTTGATCTGGGTTTATGCAGATTATGATGATGGGTCAATACTAAGAGAGAGATTGCTTATTTTGTTGAAGATGGTGTTAGTATTAGCAATTGGAGACCTTCACATTCCTCACCGTGCATCTGATCTGCCCCAAAAGTTCAAATCTATGCTTGTTCCTGGCAAAATTCAGCACATCATTTGCACTGGCAATCTCTCTATCAAAGTAAATCTCTCTCTCTCTTGTCTCTTGGGTTTAGTTATATTATGTGATATAATTGATTGGGTTTGTTCTCTTCGTAGTGTTTATTGAAATTTTGAAATTGCTTTTGACGTGCAATCTGAATTTCTCTTGAAAATTTTGGAGAAAAAAGATAATTTTTGTTAGAATTTGAATCCTGAGACTATTACTTGTTCTTGTTTTGAGCGGCATTGAGAAATCTTAGATTGGAAATATTTGAAGAACTAATAATTTGCTGATATTGTACCACTTTCTTTACGGTGGTGTTGCTGCCTGCTGGTTGATAGATAATTGTAACCATATACTACATACTGCATAACGGTTTCTTACTTAGACTGAACAATCCAGATTTTTCCTGTTGATCTGGATAGTCTACTGGTGGACAGAAAAATGAATAACTAAATTCATGGTACATAATTTATGGCAGCCCCCTTTGGAATTCAAAAGAAAGCATTACAATACATTTGGTGATTTTTATTGTTTATGTTGGCATTGACTTGTAGCTTATTCTGATATTGACGAGCCAGATTATGATTATCTTCATTACTTTTTTGGTTGTGATAAACTGATTCACACCCTGAAGAGAACTTCTCTTGAGCTGTTAATTCCCTGCTCTAGATTTATATATTACAGTTGATACTTTGATAAATGTGTTGTAGAAATGGTTTAAGCTTTACTCACTCTGTTACATATTTACTTTGAGAATATCTTGTTAAATTTATTCTTATGGATGCTATCAATGGGCAGGAAGTCCATGATTATTTGAAGAGTCTTTGTCCTGATTTGCATGTCACTCGAGGTGAATATGATGAAGATTCACGTTACCCAGAAACTAAGACACTCACTGTTGGGCAATTCAAGCTTGGAGTCTGCCATGGTCATCAGGTTTGGTTTTTCCTTATCTTTGCCATGGTGTGTTAACGTAATCATATTGTCTGGTGTGAAAATATCTGCCTCTAATCCTCTACCTTGAATTGCATTGCATGCATTTCATTCTGACTTTTCTAACACTTATAGCTTACGAAAATGAATTATTCTAGTAATTCTTCATCCACAAGCAGAGGGACAATCCTATGCCCATACCTGTTTTTTGGCATGTTGCAGCTGGTAAATTGCATAGGGGCCTAGGGCAAGGGCTTATTTAAAATGTGATAGTGCTCTAATTATTCCTTGGTTTGCTCTTTGTGTCCACAGAGCATGTGAATTAGAAAACATTGATCTTAGTATTTTTTTATTTTTTTCTGTCACAAGTATTATATGTTCCCTCCAGCTGAAGGGAAATCTTAGGTGTGGGGATTTAATGGGATTGATAGTTGTGTAAACTTATGCAATCATCAACAGACACACTAAAGTCCCGTTTGGTTCTCTATATTTGGGCTCCAAGTTGGTTTCTTATAGTTGTGGTCAAAGTTAGTCAGCACAGAAATAAAACTTCGAGGAAGATTTTGCTTTTGGTAGCAATAAAAATTGCATTGTTTAACTTGATAGTGTTTGCACTAAATCTCCTTTTGTGTCCACTATCTGAAGGTTATTCCATGGGGGGACTTGGATTCGCTGGCAATGCTGCAAAGGCAGTTGGATGTGGACATCCTTGTGACTGGTCATACCCATCAGTTTAAAGCCTACAAACATGAAGGTGGTGTTGTTATAAATCCTGGCTCTGCCACTGGTGCCTACAGTAGCTTTACATTCGATGTAAACCCAAGCTTTGTCCTCATGGACATTGATGGTCTGCGAGTTGTGGTTTATGTATACGAACTAATTGACGGTGAAGTAAAGGTTGACAAAATTGATTTTAAGAAGACTGCTACTACTTGCTCAGCACACTGAGTCAATCACGCGTTGATACTAACTGCATCCTTGAGTTTGTTGGACTAATTGGTGAGAGCTTTTATGTAATGCCAATAAGAAGTTCGTGTGTAATTAGAAGCTTCATTTTGTGCTGAATTAAAAAAATCTCTTTTAACAGTTTTACTGGATTCTGGAGAACATGTGTTAAAACTAATAATCTAAGATGTAGTTGTGCTTATTCCTAACTTATGAGAATTTTCTTTGGTGTTAACCGTTGAGCAGCTCTGGATTGCTCTTTTTCTTTCCGCCTTCCTTTCTTGGGTGATTTCATTTTTCTTCTTTAATGTAGCGTCCGTTACAGCTATATTCATGGGGTATTGAAATTGGAAAGGTACTGAATCGCACGGTAGAGATTAAAAGCCACAAGATTCTGCTTCAAAGCTATAATGACGAACATGTGATTATGTTTCCAAAGCAAATTAAAAGGGAAACTTTGAGTGAGAGAGAGAAGCAGTAGGTCATTTTTACCTTACTAGAATCGGTTTCCAGCACTTGCGAGGAAATCCTAATACAAAGCCACAACATTAAGGCCTATAAATAAAAGCTGTATTTGTCGCTGAATCTTGAAGATGGCTATAGTTTACTGTGATTTTATGCATTGTGTTAAACTAAAGCAACCCATCGTAGACAGAGTGGAGTTAGAGCTTCTCAATTCAGAATCAGAATCACTTGGTGTTGGTGTTACCGCTCTTGTACAAATATTTTACCAAGTGGAGCACAGGTTAATAGATTGTTTACACTTTACACGACGGAAGCAGAACAGACTTGGGCTCTTTAACTAGAGTCAGACGAAAGAAGTTGTAAATTTGCGATTGGTGATTCGACCGACTTCTTTACAGGAGTACATGGTCTTTCAGAGAATTTATCATCTTTGGGAGTCGATGGAACGGAATTCCGTAACATCGTTAATGCGATTATCGACTATTGTTACCATAGACGAAAGCATGTGGCAAATAGGGGCCGCAAAGTATTGCTATTGCATGTCAGCATCAAGAAAGAGCAGAGAGTGCATCTCCATTACGACAGGTATTTGGTGCATATGGCCACCATCAGAGAATCAACAGCTGAACGTACAGACTACGGCATGGTGCCTGCGAGTATGCCAGCCTTGGGGAAGCCGCTTAAGAGGGGTTGAGAATGGAAATCCTTCAAGAAGGACCACAACTACTGAAAGTGATGATGAAAAAAGCATGACGCAGAATTATTGCTGCACCCTATGTTTGGGGGATTTTGGATCATCGGCTGTAATCATGCCTTGTTCCCATTTGTTTCACGGCGGCTGCATTTTCAGGTGACTGTCAATGAGTCATTACTGCCCCGTTTGCGGCGATCAAATGCCCACTTCTGATCAAAATCAGTTACATGTTTAAGATTCTTTATCGGGTTTTCTACTTGAAACTCTTTATGTAATTGCTGCATGTCTGATTCTTGATACACGGTTAATGCTTTTACTTTGATAATTGATCACACATCATTGCGTATATGTTGAATCTCTTATTATCATCATCCGAAATTTCTTCTTTCCTTTTTTCTGAGGGCCAAACAGGCTCAAAAGATTCTTTTTGAAATCATTGGATCATTGACCGTTAGATATCTGCTGCTGCTCCTTTGCCATAACAGAAATCTGATGGGTATTTCGCAGTCGCCCTTGGCAGAACCAAATGGGCCTTCAACTCTTCATACAGCCTTTTTTTTAAAGGGCTTGGAGCCAGTCATCAATATCCCACATCGAAATATTAGCAAGATGGTTGCATTGATACCAGAACCCGTTGTCTCACGAGCCCAAGGGTTGTCTTTCGCAGGCTTCAAGGGATGGGAATAATTGAGCCTGGACAGCCATCCATTTTTCTGTTTAATGAGGTCGAGCTCAATTACCTTCTTTTTGGGACATTTGCAAGATTAACCACAATTTTTTTTTTTGATATTTTAAATTTAATCTCTCAAATCTTTTTATATCATAACTAACTAAATATAAATTTTTTTAACTAAATTATCCTATTGCTTTCATCAAATTTATAAAGAAATGTCACTCTTGAAAATCAAAAAAAAATATATATCACACTCAACAAATTACTAAGCTCATTACTACCAACAAATTACCGAATCTCATCAAACAAGTAATATATAATTGAAGATATGATTAATAATTATAAAATTGTTCAAGGCTAATGTAATTTTTTAGACAATATTAACATTTAAAGTATCAAGTTTAGCATTTAGATTTGAAATTAATATGTTTTTTTTAAATTTTTTTATTTTTCATTTATAAAATTTTTTTAAATATTTTTATTTTTCATTTATAAAATAATGTAATATCTTAAAAAACTTAATTTTGTTTGAGAAATAAAAAATAAATCATTAAAAATATTAGACATTTGAAGTAAAAACGAAACCCAAATTTAGTGAGATAGACTGATTTAATGTGGCAGGTAGTGAAACATGTACATGTTGCACAAAATCATCATTATGTTTCAGTGCGACAAACGCCTGTCCCACTAGGGATGACAGAAATCCTTAGAAAACTCTTGGGGATTTTTTCCATCTGGAGAAGGTATGGAGATGATTTTATATCCAATTTCTTATTCGAGAGGGAATATAGACACTTTTTTACCCAATTGCTATTTCAGGAGAGGGGCATGGATGAGCTAGAATCCCTATTCCTTCCCCATTTTTCCATTTTATTTTTTCAATTTAATTATATTTTTTAGAATTATTAATGAATAAATAATAAAATTTAAATTATAAAATATTAAATATTAGCATAAATAAAAAATATTAAAATATTTATACAAATATATCATGAAACTCTCAAATTTAGTTAAAAATATTAATTTTAGTATTTACATTCATTTTATTTATTTTATCATTGATTTGAAAGTAATTTTTTTTTCTTTTTACTATACTGTTGTGAATATTGACGAAAACAATTATGTTGATAGTTTATATTTTATAGTTTGACTTTTGCAATGAATTAGTATTAATGTAAGGTATATTGTCAAACTTTATTTTTTTATTTTAATATAATTAAATTAAATTCAAAAACTAAAAATATACTAGTTATTTGAGAATTTATTCGGAGAACAGGAGCCTTCGGGGATCTCCTGTAATTATTTGGAAGCGGACGAGGATTCTCTTAAGTATTTATGACGAAGAAGGGGAGGGGATGTGGACATATACAGAATATCGAGGATGGGTATGGGACACTAGTCCCCTCCTCTCCCCCCCAGTGCCATACTTATGCCCCACTAACAATTGCACATATTCAGTTTGTCTCGCTACATTTTTATAAATCTTTCAGAAATTATAACTTAGACTATATATGTCCGTTTTAAGCGTATAACATATTATTTTTAAGCTTGCAATAAGGTGAATAAAAAAGTATTGATGGAATAAGGGTGTACAATATTAACATATAGTAAAATTAAATCTGACTTTTATTGCGATAAGTGCCTGTCACACCAACGTTTAGTATAATAAGCACTTGTCACACTAAAAATAAGATTTAATTTTACTATCTTTTGGTATTCCATCAACATACTTTGATTCACCTCGGCTCAATTTCAAAATGATATATTGTTTGCTTAATGCAAGTTAATTAGGGGCATTACTTCGATGCATGAAGACTTTTTAACTATAATTTTTTTTTTATAAATTTAAGCTTGAATATAAAATATGGTTTTTTGAATTGATTAGGGGCATTTAAATTTATCTCACATAGCAGTTAGAATATGAATAGAAAAAGATTGTGCAATTAGACTTATTTATCCTTAAATATAATTAGTCATCTATTTTTCTTCCGCCTTGCAAAATTACATTATTTCAATATATAAAGGATTTTAAACTATAATTATTTTTTTGATAATTTTAAACTAAAATATAAAATATATTTATTTAAATTAATTAGGGGCATTCAAATCCATCTCACTTTAGAAGTTAGGATATGAATAGAAAAGGATAGTACAATTAGACTTATTTATTCTTAAATATAATTTCCGTGGAAAATGTGTTTTATCAAAATATTGAAGGGGTGTTAACTCTTACTCCAAATTCTGAATTACTAGCCCAATTGCCCTTTTTTTCTTAATTAAAGTTTTTTTAATAACATTATTCATGAATCAATTTTTATTTTTGATATTACTCAAAATCCTTAATTACTAGTTAATGCTTAAATGCACTCTTAAAAATGGAAAATTGTGAAATCTATGGAATTTACTCCGACGGTCCACATCACTTTGAGGTGGCGCAACGTGTCATGTCATCAACAATGGTTGTGTTTTGCTTGCCAATCCAGTATTAATTTACATTTACACAAGTGACTCAACAATTAATGTTCACAGAAATTCTTCTGTTCTGGCAGAACGTATTTCATGCACCAATAATTGAAAAAAGGTCATAAAAATGAGTTATTACGAAGGATTTATAGATTTGTAGTGCAGTTAATTTATTTCATGCACCATTTTTTTTGGGAAATTTATAAAATTAGTCAAAAAAATTTTATAAATATCCAAAATAATCATTTATATTTTTTTTATCATCCTTAACCATTTACTCTTTTTTTTCCCTATAATACCCATCTCTTTCTCAAAACCAATCTTCCGTTAGCTCCCTCCGGCGACCTCCGAACGGCGATTGGCTGTCTCCGGTGACTGTGAACGACGCTTGAACGGATTTTTGACAGTGAACTCAACTCCGGCAGATTTCTATCATCCTCCATTTTATAATTTTCGGTAAGTTTCACTTCGTAAATTTTAATTTTTTTTCTATTTTAATAAGTTTGATTGGTGAAAAATCAATGTATGGATGCATATAGATGAGCTTAGGATTGTTTGGCAATAAATATTGGAGATTGTTAAGTGAAATTTAGGTTTAAAGAGTGAGTACGCCGAGTGCTCGATAAAATGCCCTTAGACTATATTAAATAGTTGATGGTGTATTGCAAGATTAAAGTGTTGATGGTGTGATTGTAAGGTGGAGTATAAGTGCAATAAGAGTAGAAATCACAGACGGAACAGGTAGAAAATACGCGGGCGCGACAGGCAGCCAATCAAATTAATTATCAAATTAACTAATTATAAATTTGATTTTTTTGCAGTCGTAATAGCCACAAAACCAGGCACGATGAAGATTCCGGAAACGAAACACTTCCCCGAGCGTATAACAAATACCTCAAAATTTGGGAATGTGATGGATACTATCAAGAGGAAGTTAACGAAACAACAATTAAGATTATTCAGGAAAGATATATTTGGTCATTTCGCAAAGATGGATAGCTACGTGTTTAGTGGTGCAATTCTTCACAACGCGATACTTAGGCAAGTAGCGTGGTGTGATGAAGATGATAAAAATCAGCTATGGTTTGAATTTAGTGGCCAGTTAGCACGGTTATCAATCGTTGAATGGTGTTTAGTTACGGGACTTTGCTATAGTACATACGACTTACACAGAGAAGCCAAATTTCCTGCGAATAACAAGTTGCGTGATTTGTACTTTGAAGGTAACTTAGGTGCTACTCTTAAACAATTTGATAAAAAATTTGAAGATTTGAACTTCAATGACATTGATGAAGTTGATGCGCTAAAGATCGTGTTATATTACTTTGCGGATAGAGTACTCAATGGTAGAAAAGATGAACGTGTACCGAATTCGTTATTGTTAAATAATGTTGATGATCTTGAATACTATCGTTTGATAAGTAATAAACAGCAGCAATACCCTAATGCCTTATATCAGCGTTGCACACATACCGACGTCTATTTTTGGGTAACATACTTAAATATATAATTGTCGTTTTATTATGCTATAATAAGTAATAATATTTATGTAATTCATTGATTAGGTTTTCTTGAAGGCTCAGTGGAATAACGGTAATTGTGATCTGGATTCATTAAACTACACGAGTCTAAATAACTACATTAATGGTGGGGATGACAGAAAATCAAAACCGTTCACAGATGTTGATGTGGTGTGTATTACTTACATTGAATGTCATTTAATATTTAAAGATTTGAACATAAAAATTTTGGATATGTGTCTTATTTCTACAAGATGCAGTGTTTTCATTCCAATTAACTTACAAGGTGATCATTGGATTGTAGCTCGAGTAGACTTTGTACACAATTGGTTCTCTATTTATGACTCATTAAAGGAACGTCGAGACGAAAAAGTTTATTCTCAACTATTCAAGCCACTTCAAATTATTTTTCCTCGATGGCTACAAGATGTTGGATTTTACAACCTCCGACTAGAATTACAGAGCGGAGCCTTGGAAACTTATACTAGTTAAGAGTGTACCACAACAATGACTAGAACTCAGCGATCATGGGGTGTTTATGTTAATGTTTACTGATATATTTAATGTTCAAAGTACGATTTAATTTTGATGAAGAGTCATGGACAATACTTTAGGAAGAAGATTGCCGTTGATATATTTAATAACGATATTAGATTGTAAATTATATATTTGAACAGATTGTAAATATAGTGCGATTAATCTTATTTTGGGTTCGACAATTGTCCAACACTTATTATGAATAATCATTTGGAAAAGATAGTTTAACATGTCGAATACATAATAACCATAAGAGTTTAAAATATATCATATAATATATTCCTTGAATACATAAGACGCTACAATGATAATAGGCCGCTAATTACGATTCGTCGCGAGGGATTCTTACATCTTTTTCTGTATGCCCGCGTTCCTTGCACCGAGAACACATCAACACGACCGTCAATTCCTCCCATGATCCATTAAACACATTCAGAACAATTGACTCCATTAAGCCTAAGAAATAAATAAATTAGTACTTAAAGAAAATTAGAACATGAGTTATTTTGAGTTAATACGAGCTTGGAGACAAACCCGAAAACACGGGATAGCGCGCCGTCGCGACGTGGGACAGTGCGCCTATCGCGACCGTAATAGGTTCACGTAAAAGCGTGGGATAGGCGCACTGTCGCACGGAGACGAGCGCCGTCGCCACTGGAGATGCAGTGCTCGTCACCATGGCTGACAGCACTGTCGTCACGAGACGAGCGCTCGTCCCACGGCTGGATAGAACCTATTACCGTGCGACAGCATCACGTCCCACGTGCGACCGGCACCGCCGCACGCTTTCGGGTTCGTCTCCAAGCTCGTATTAACTCAAAATAACTCATAAATTTTGATTAATCGAAAAATAAAAACTACACATCGTGTAAAATAAATACTAACCTCAACTTTTGCTTGCAAGTTGATGAGTTGATGATTAGTGGGTGAGTTTTAGGGATTATGATGTGCTGGATTTTGAAAATTGTTGGTTGAGAATGCGTGAGATTTGTTGATTTTATTTATAGATCTGAGGGTATTTAAGTCTATACAATAAATATATGGTTACATATGATAGAAAAAGTTTAATTGATTATTTTGGATATTTGTAAAATTTTTTGACTATTTTTGTAAATTTCCCATTTGTTTTCCCAGTCAACATGTATATATATTACAATTTGAATCTTATTAAAAGTCTAGATACTTAGATTTATAGTACGGTCCAAAGATCTCTAGAGTCCAAATGTCCAACTTAAGCATCTGCTCCTGTTGATGCACTCTCTATCAAAATTTCGCATAAGTAAAGTGAGACCTTACTTGGGGATTCGTCACATACTGGGTTTGCAATTTTGCATCTTGATTAATTAATACTTAAGAAACAAAGTAAATTGATAGCATATAAAAATTAATTATTATGAAGGATTTAGAGAGAGCCAAGTCGATTAAAAATTAAACCATGAGCAATAAGAGAGTAATAGTATGCAGGACTATTAAATATAACATTTTTAAAAGAAATATTATTATTTTATCACCTAATATTTTATGGTATATTATCTTACGACTAAAGTTTTCTGATAATTAATTTTGCATATTTAATGTTTAAGTTTTTATCATTTTACCACAAATCTGTTAAAACTAACAAAATTTTAACAGAAATTATAGTGAAACTCTATGTTATCCCTATATTGTCTAAATGCAAATTAATCCTGTATATATATATAATTATTTATATACAAAGAAACAATATTTTTATCAATTGATTATTTTATATATCTAAAATAATTAATTGATAAAATTATAAATATTATACCTTGAGAAGTTTCTAAAATACTGAATATATTAAAATTCCTTAAATACTCTTTTGACATCAACAATTTATTAATGGAGTTAACGAATTTGTGATAAAATAATAAAAACTGAAACATTAAGTCAAAAAAATAATTGTTAAAAAATCTTTGATTGTAAAATAATATGTAAAAAAATATTATGGTGTAAAATAATAATATCCCTTTTAGCAAATAAGGTTTTCAAACTAAATCGAGTATATCCCTTATCGAAATGAAAGGTTCAATTCAAGAAGACAACTAACTACGTTACTTGTCAGTTACCTATTTGATACAAAAGGGTACTACAAGTTGTGTGAAAATGTACAAACTTGGGGTTCTTACTTAGTGCAATTAATCCAAAATGTACACAAATTTAATAATGTTCCATATTGTCTATGAAATCCAATGCACATTTATCGACTTTAGAAGAGGGACGCTATCTTCTTCTTGGCAATTTAAGTAGGGCGGCCAGTGGGAGAAACAATATGCATGTCCCTTTACTGGCCGTATGTACGTGTGATTTCATGAGAGAGAGAAATCAATAGTGCGATAGGTCTTGGAATCAAACGATCACCAATTTGTTGATGAATTTAATACTGAAGAACTCAAGGAATGAATCTAGGAACCCTCGAATCGGGTAACGATTGGACTAAGTGGATTCAGGTGAGAAACAGGCAATTTATGTGAATGTGAACGGAGACAGGGTTTTGATGATGAATATTGAATAGCTGCTGTGAGTGAAATCATGGCTGAATTAGAGAGAAGAAACTGTGGCGTGGTGCCTGCAGGTGAGTCATCGATCGAGAACATGCTGAACGAGCTGAAATCGATCGAGGTCATGAAAATCTGAATTGCGCCATATGTTTGGGGGGCTCTGCTAAACAAGCATATATGCCTTGTAATCATCACAGTTTCTTGGTGAGTGTATTGTAAGATGGGTGGAGAGCCACTAATGCTCAGTTTGCCCCTGTGGCCTGCGAAATGCCCACTAATTAAATAGATCAAGCTAGCTAGCACGGCTCACAATGTATATATTTTTTGGTCAACTAAAAACTTTTAGTTTAAGTCTTTCTCTTCATTTTTTCCACGTTTGCTCATATATTAATTGTTGCATGAACGTTTAACAAAGGCGAATGTACACACTCACTCAATTAGAAAGGTGCAGATGCAAACACAAGAAAAGCCCTAGGCTAGCTGGGGAGACATTAATCTGATAAGATCGAGTTGGAAAAGGCAAAAACCATCACCAACTAAAGATGATTTGATCAATTACTTGCCCGGCAATTTTAGTTAGAATAACAAACAAAATATATCATAATTAACAAGTCTACCTCTTTAAACTCCATGCCTGGTATAAACAACAAGTGTTTCTTGGAATTGGGACGCTTTAATTTCATCCAAGTGAAGCTGCAAAACCAGTGAAATCTCATTAGTCGACAAATAATGTAAGAGACTAATAAATTTTAATTGCATGACACTCTGAGCAAGCTAGAATTAAAATCCAAGCATGTCAGACCAGCAAATTACAATATCTAAATTATAATCTCAAACTGCATGTCTTTAACCAGTAATGAATACAAGGAAGCATATACATGTATATAAACAGTGTTTACACCCATTAAGGAGCTAATAATTAAGTATTAGATCGACATCGATCAACCTCACGACCCTCATGGGTAATATCATATGACTCCAGGAGTTCCCCCAAACACTTCAGTAGGGTTAAAAGGATTCCCCAGTGAAGTGTTCAGGGGAACTCTAGGGGACACCTGATGCATGTTCAGACATTTTTTGTTACTTGATTTACTCGCGTTGCTTGGCATGTTAATTAATTGCCGCGCGCCAGCCCTGTATTTATAGTGAGAACTGAGAAATTCATGTGGCTTCATAGGGTTTATTCCGCACACGGAACAGAAATCCGAGGGCATAAGCTTTTGGCAGTGAACATAGACGCAAGTATGGGCGATATTGAGGGTAGAAAATGATGGTGGAGGGAGGTGAGTGGCCATATTGAATTCGACCTTTTTTTTTGTTACCTTTGAATCTTCATCAAGCATCTATATCACCTTTCAGCTTTAATTGCTTGAGAGATGAAAATAACCAAATCATCTTATTTTGTTGCAAGGTGGTAGAATATATGTGACGATCAATAACTGGGCCACATATACATATCTTTCCATCATTCACTGATATCTCTGTGTTTAAACTTCATATTAGAAAAATCTGGCCTCTAATTAATAATTAAGATTGATGTATTTACACCGAAAATAGGCACTCAGTTAAATCGATGCATTTACACATGTTAGTACATGAATGCATGATAATATACCTTCTATTAATTACCTTAATATAATAGTTAGAGTCCACCTTAATTAGAAAGAAATGGGGACAAAAGGGTGTGAGACTCTTGCAGCGACTCTGATCAACCTGCATGTGCGTACATATTCATACAAGTTTTGGCGTTTAACTAATCTGATGCTGCGCGTAATTGTGACCCGGTACAACTTTGGCAACTTATGAAGTGAAACGTGAACTTCTCACTCGAATCTATGCTTGCTAGCTGGTCCTGTCACCCCCAGGCAAAGGCCACCATTATGAACTAATATCGTATAAATAGTTTTACTTCTCGCTGCGTTCTCTTGCCAATATATGTTCAGTGAACTAGCCAGAAAATTGTTTCACCTGGGGGCCGCATTACCCTGAATGTTTTTATGGTTCGAATAATAATACAGATCTAGTAAGGACTAATGTTTAGTGCTCATCCCTATTCAAAATTTTTATTTTTTTTTAAAAAATAAATATAATAACATTTCAAAATATTTAAATAAAAATATATGACACTATAACTATATTTTATTAGTATTTATTAATAGATTTTTTTTTTAATCACCATTTCCCCTCCACAGTTTTATGTTTTGGAATCGAAATATGATGGTTTTGATTTTCAATACAATAATATACAATATTTTCATGTATACAACTAAGAAGAAAAAGAAAATGATGGAAAAAAAAATAAAGAAACTTATAGTTTTATAGTTTCACGTTTTTAAATTATTACCTAACTCTGATAAATTTCTTTTGTCTTCATTTAGATGTGGCTAATTCATGTTTATATGTAAAATCAAAATAAGTAATAAATATTAAAATTTTATTTTTTTTAACGAGGGTTAAATTTGAAACTCTTCAAAATTATCTAAACAATTTTAATAATTTTAATTCTGGGTTGTTACATTATCTTAAAATCAAAGCAATTATGTACTGATTTAAAATTACTCTTCAAATTTTTTCAAAGCCAATTGGGGTACTGGTCCCACTCTGGTTTCGCAATTGTATATGTTATACATGCAAGAGAGAACAAGAGAAGAGTTCATTAATTGTTGTTAAATTCTTACTGTCACTAAGTGTTGTTAAATTCATTAATTGTTAAATTACCAAATATAATTAAGGTAGATACAGCTGCCTTGCTGTTTCGATCGTGTCTAACAATTCTTTGAAAGTTGCAAACACAGCTTTGAATTTCCTTCTTGCAGTGCATATTGAACAGCGTTCATTCTTTAAGCTGTGTAAATTGAGGTGGGATCTGGTTCTGTTTTACAGCGCTCTGATCAACTTAGCCGCTAAATTTGGCTAAGGAGATAATAGTGAGGTGACTTGGGCATGTGTCCTCAGACCAAAAAAGATACCAGCTGCCACGCGGCACCTTAACAAACAAATCTAGTTGATTATTTCACCCCAGGCCAAGGTTGTTATAAAACAGTGCAATGTAGGTGCTCCAAGCAGAACTTTGGCCAAGCCAAACGCACCTTAAGTTGAAAGGCAAAGCGAATAATATTAAGCTACTCTTTAAGTAAATTCTCAAACATACATAGGAAACCTACATTAATTAATATTTGTATAGAATGGTTATTCAAGGGTACATTGGCTATATATATCTCAGATACTTGGAAGTAATTAGAAGTCCTCTAATAAGATGCTTGGTAGAAAAAATAAAAAAATCAGACTAATCCCTCCGGTTAGTGTTCTCGAAAAAAAAAATTAATAATAAGAAAATAATCGGGCATTTTCTTCCAAAAAATCAAGTTGTATCTTAGAAATGAAAAAAGTGGAAAAGACCAGAAGAGCCTTTCGGCCACTCACCACGAACACTATCCTCCGTGTCTCTGGTATAAACCAATAACCCATCATCATCTCGCCCACAATCCTGACTAGGTTCAGTGCGGACTTGGGCTGTTCCCTCATATTCCTATATATTTACCAGCGAGAAAGAAGAGAACCTTAATTAGTCGATTATAAATAGTAGCTAAGTAAGCTAGTCTCCAAATAACGTAAAACTAATTCTATGCATAATGCATTAACTAATTAAATGAGGCCAGGATTCGATACTACGAGAGAGAAAGCGAAAGGGATCGTCATCTGTCCCCTGGAGTTCCCCTAACCACTTCACTAATCACTAGAGTGGGGATCCTTGCTACAAGGCCTCTACATATATTGAAGTGTTTGGAGGAACTCTCGGTGCCACTTGACAATTATACCTTAACGAGAAATGATTGGCGGCCGGCTAGCCGTAGGCATCTGCTCGGGTTGGGTCTCTTTCACCTTGCCATTCGCTTCGTTGACATCTTTTCTTTCTTTTAGTGATCTTTTCTACCCTAACAAACAATACATACCCTTAATCGCATTAATGCTCATTCTCGGTTTCCTACAATTAATGAGTCTTTTGGAATTGAAAGATACGTTGATGGTTACAAAATCAATCAATAAATATAAATGGACTAGCAGCATCTTAACAAAAAATGAAAAAGTTGGTTGCCTGAGCAGGCCAAACAAAACGCCTCGTTTGGTTTTTGGCCAGCCGGGCTATCCAGCAGTGCTCAAAAGTAAATGTAATCCAAACAGATTTTAGCCTGCATTAATAATATCACTGATCACTCCTTAATTGCCCAAATTATAAGTGGAATTCTTTATATATATATATATATATATATATGACCTTTAATATCTAACGAATCAGTTTACAAGATAAAGATTCTGGTTGACGATTTGGATATTAGCTAACCCAAGATGGCCTGGGACCAGACTAAGCAACATCATGGCATCATCACCATTTTTCTCATGGCTATATGCTTGTTCGGAGCTATATATGGATCACGCAGCAGCAGTTCAGATGGAAGAGCCAATTGAAATTTCCTTTCAGCCTAGAAGCTGAGTGCTTTGTTAAATTTATGTTAACTGATTTTCTGTTAATAATTTCAGTGGCTAAATCATGTGAGAGATTTAAATAACGGGATATATGCCTAGGAGAATTGCAAATCTCCCGGTAACAGACAGAAACTTGCGGCTAAGATGGATTCTTATGCAGGCAAAGGCATATCGCAACATCAGCTGTACCAATGGTGATCTTATATGGGAGCAAAATCCCAGTAACCTAACAGGATTAAGTGATGCTGGGATTGTTGTGAATGCTATCTTCTCAAGATAAACACCAACAATTGCTGGTGATCTCTTGATTGTTGGAATATATGACCATGCAGTTGTGATTGCTGTTTCCAGATTGAACGGGAGACTTGTTTGGTCCACTCAGCTCATCCTCCTCCGTGGGAAAAGAATTAAAACAAGAGAGAAGGGGGAAAAGAGGGTGGTTATTGGGGCGGGCGCTCTAAGTGTTGGTGGAAACTGAAAACGAACTTAATAAACACAATTTAAAGCTAAGTAAAGAGGCCATTATAGATAACAGTGAAGGGAATCTGCTTTCGGCTCATAAGTTTAGTATCATAGTCAGAAATATATATATAGCAATATCTGCAGCTTCTAGGTGGCAAATGGAACAGATGCATTTCTGTCACGCTAGATAACTTACTCATCAACCTATTACCTAAAAGCATCATGGCATCATCCACATACCACAAATTAAGGCTCACCAGAAAATATGAAAGGCAATCCAAACCAACCAATCGTCCAAAGTAAAATTTTTAAAAAGTTTAACAGGGCAAGCAATCACAAAACCAAACGTAGACGCTTTTAGTGTGAAATAAAAGTTCAGTCCTTATACAACTGAGTACCTGCCAGATATTGATGGGCCAAGAACAACAGGCAGAGAAATAGGTAGTCCAGCATTTGGAAGCAGTTGAGCAACAGACATAGCACTTGGCGTTGAAGCTGGTGCCTTGGAGTTGGAGGCAGCAGCAATAGCTGCTATCTTAGCAATGGAATCTTGATGTGAGATGTCAACAACTGACTTCCGGATTCTTTCATCAATATCCTCAGAATCTGACCTGTTTTCCTCAAAGCCCTATTCTTTAGCCTGAGCTTTCATGGCTGT
Organism: Murraya koenigii; assembly: GCA_025617385.1. Taxonomy (NCBI): domain Eukaryota; kingdom Viridiplantae; phylum Streptophyta; class Magnoliopsida; order Sapindales; family Rutaceae; genus Murraya; species Murraya koenigii. The sequence continues at coordinate 31,171,438 of CM046814.1, read as the reverse complement.
TTTCATCTCTCATCCTCCTCTTCATTAAATGTAAAGCTACTTCCAACATAACCAGTTCCATGGGCTTGGTCAAGTCCCCGATCCACTTTAGCTATGAAACTATCAGCAAGAGCTTTCAGGTCATCAGGAACAACTAGCTCAGATAGATTCAATGCCTTTACTAGATCTGGTGCATATTTTGCATCCTCCTCAGAGATAAATGTAATGGCACAGCTTTTCGACCAGCTCTGGCAGTCTTACCAACACGGTGAACATAGTCTTCATAGTCATTTGGAGCATCAGTTGATCACTAGTTCAAGCTCCTCCGCATTTAAACCTCTCGCTGCAACACTAGTGGCTATCAACAAATTGCAGACATTGGCCTTGAAATCAGAAATGGATGACTCAGAAGCAATCTGGTCCGTGGCCCCATGAAGTGAAAGGCATGGATGACTATGCTTAAGCAGATCCCTGAACAAGGTATCACATTTTTCCTGATTGTTGACAAATATCAAAACTTTCTCCTTCTCACACCATTCACCTAGAAGCTGTAAAAGTCTCAAGAACCTGTCACTTTCTGGTCTCACCTCAACCAACTGAGTTGTATCTTTGTTTACAACACTTGTCCCACCAACCTGTATATAGACAGGTTTGTTCAACACCTTACTAGCCAAAATTTCAACCCGAGGAGACAGAGTAGCAGAAAAGAGTACAGTTTGGCGATCTTGCATGACCAAATAGATGACTCTTGTCAAATTTGTAATTTTCCCTCCATTCTTGCAAAGTCGATCATTTGACTTGGAGCGCAAACAACCATAGACAGGCACACATCTGAGACCCGTCGCCTTTGCGAACTTGTTGCCGAGGGAGCTCCCGAGTTGGTGCCATTACAAGCCCAACAGGGCCATCATCCCCAGGTGCAGCAGGCGGTTGGTCCTAGATATGCCTCAATATTGGAAGCAGAAATGTAAGGGCTTTCCCAGAGCCAGTTTTTGCAATGGCAATGCAGTCTCGACCACTCGGAATAAGTGGTAACGCCTGCGCTTGGATAGGCATGGGGTTTTCATAGTTAAGCTTGCGTTAATGTCTCTAAAATTTTGGTTGTAAGCCCGGTTTGGTGCCAGGCTTTAATTGGTTTGGGCACACACTTTCCATGTATCTTCAAATCAAGATGTTTCCAGTATGCAGGAGACATTCTCGTTAATCTCCCTCACTTGAATATAAAAATTCTTCCTGAATTGCTGAACATCAATCTTTATCTTTCACTTTATAATTTCTCCACCCTCGTCATGAATAATTTACAATCAGAATCAGAATGTGAATCTTCGGCGGGAATTATTCTCCCATGTCGAAGACGGTTGTTGCGGTGTTCAGCGAAGGAACATTCCTATTCCATGGCAATGGTTGTTTTGTTTAGCTTCTCAACTTGAGAAGTAACACCATAGAGTTCATGAAAGCATCAAGTGGATCAATCTCTATTTGGACAACTGGTAGTTGCTCGTCGTCGTCGTCCCCGGCATCCCTGCGCTCTGCTTCCTCTTCCTTCCTTTTCAACTCTCCTTCTCCTTTTCAAAACTCGCATCATGTCTTGGTCTTGTCGTCTTTTGCTTTAAAACTCGTATCATGTCGTCTGTGTGTTTATAAAATGGATGTCATGTCGTTCTTTAAATAGGAAGAAATGAACGCGTTTTGCGTTTATCGACTCTATTCCATCTCCAAACCAAAACAAGACAAGGGAAACGGCGCCTCCTAGAACCTAGAATCAAATTCCTCTAAAATCATGGCGGACCCACCACGATATCCATCGATCGATCCTCGCTGTCGTCCTCATCAACGAAATTTGAACAGGATTCGTTGACCCACTATGCCTTTTCAAATTTGTTGATTCCTTTGTAATTTATTAATCTTTTTAAGTCGGGGGGCACTGAGTGCAAATTTTGCAATAATTACGAGAAATTTAATTATAAATTTATAATCTCGAATATATATTCGAGGTAACACATCATCCATACAACCATTCAATAAATTTTAGTTCATTTGTGGATTCATAGATTTCTTTTAAAATAAAAAGTTTGAAAATAAATGATCAGAACTGATATGTACGACAAAAATTGTCATATAATTATTCATATTTTATGAATCTATTATCCACTGATTCACTGATATAAGTTGAGTTAGGCCACGACATATATCACTGCATGCTTTGCATTTTGAGCACATTTACGTATATATATATGTATATATTTAAAATGTATGTATATGTAATGAGATATGACGCATGCACATTTCGAGTAAAGTTTCCCGGATGAGGCATAAAGTCCTTTTATATGTTTATGGTATAGGCTTGAGGTCAACTTTACACATTCATGGATTATACAGTTTATATTATGTTATGAGCATTAGAGATGAACATAGGACAGGTAATAGGGCATTGACCGGAGAGGAGAAGGTGCGATGCTTGGAGCTGGTTGCACTGTTATAACATGCTTTTGGCCACCGTTCTCACGGTGTTTGCCAACGCCACAAATGTACCATTTTCTTCCAGGAGTTGCCAAAACAATTGTATCACTTCCAGAAATGCAAGGCCTCACTCTGTGGTGGCAGTATGCAGTTTTGAAACCCAGTTCCATTCACTCTAAACACGTTGTGAGCTCCAACTGGGTATCGGAAAAATGCAAATTCCAAAAATACACAATTTCAATATGAAACAATAACATCCAGCGAGCTAATAAAATTACTATCAAGTAAAAAGGAGTTTAGAAACTCAAATTGGTATATTCTTTTAAAAATTATGTTGACAAAATCACCAACTAAAAAAATAATATATACACATGTATATAAATATGTAGATAAATTATATTAAATATTATGTCAATTTTAGTTATATGAATTATTATTGTAGTTTAACAGTAAGAATTACCAAACATACATGATTATTTATAAAACTCATAAAACTTTTAAAAATGAATTTTACTAAATATTTAAATAATTATTTTTTAAAACTAATTATTTCTACATGCAACTAATGGCAATTATTTTAAAAACTACAATATTATTGGCCCTTATTATATAAACACTTTATGATTGTGCTTTAATAGTACTGGTTCAAGCCTAATTAAGTAGAATGTGTCCATGAAATAAAAAAAAGAAGGATATTTTTTAATAATTCTAAAAAATACAGGACTAATTGAGTAATTGAAACCTGTTGTCCATCCAATTCCATCCCAACTATGAACTCTTTCGCTGGAGCCATCGCATGAATTAAGGTAAAATTGAGTGCAAAGATTATGAACCAGCGACACAGAGCCATTAGATATTGTCGATATAATTAACTTGATCAAGTTTAAGAAATTTGAAATCTCTAATTAATAATTGTCTTGCAATTACTAATTAAGGGTATATTTCGGATTGATGTTAGATAACTGTAACTTTTGAACTACAGCACTAAAGTGTTTGGTAAACATTAACTGCTGTATCTTAAAAGGTATGTTAATATGATTTTTCATTTGTATGATGTAAAATTTATTATATTTTTAATAATTTTGTTAAAATTATTATTTAAAAATTATATTTATTATATATTATTAACTTTTGTTTTATAATTACAATTTTTTTTTCATAATAACTGTAATTTTCAAGTTATAGTACCTCAATCCTAAACCCTAAAAACCTGATATAAAAGTGTCGTAGAGTTTGTTTCTTCCCTAGCATAGAACTTTGAATGTGTAAATTAACTGTTGGCTATTGAGACTTTCGTAATTCTTAGCGGCCAAGGGCAATGTGGAGAATCAAACCAAGCGGAAATGATTTTAATTGACAATGAACTGCCGAGCAAAGATTGGAGATAGTTGCAATAACCAATCACATCTTTTATTTTTGTTTTAGTACGAAACCTTAACTTGTAGGAGAAATGATAGAAGTTTGGATTCTGAGTCTGGGGGATCATATTTTCAACAATCTCTAATATAATCAGAAAAGTTTGCTATATATGATTGATATACTTCATTGATTTTACCAGATTCTGAGCTGAAAATCAGTCACTTTAACTTCAACACCACGTGATCAAATTGAAATACTTCATTTTTCTAACATCACATTGTATAATCGGTTTAACAAATTCAAGATTCTTCTTGATCCTTTTTGTGCTTATAAATTAGCCGGTCACGTATCATGTCCATATTCATCCTTCGAATATTACTTAGCTAACTGAACATGGCCTACTACCAGAAAAAGAAACATCATGGCATCATCGCCATTTTTATTATTGCCACATGATTGTTCGAAGCTATGGATCATACAGTAGCAGCTGTAAGTGAGCTGATCGAAATTTCCTTTCAGCCTGTAAGCCGAGTGCTATGTTTAACTTATGTTAAATTTACTGCTATTCTGCTAATGATTTCAGTGGTTAAATCATGGGGGAGACTTGAGTAACAGGAGGTATGCCTATGGAGAAGTGCCAATCAACCCGATAACAGTCAGAAACTTGCGGCTAAGATGGAGTTTTTATGCAGGCAAAGATATATCCGCAACACCAGCAGTAGCCAACGGTGTAGTCTAATTCCCATCCTGGAATGGATACTTATATGCTGTCAATGCATTCAATGGCGCTCTTATGTGGGAGCAAAATCTCAATGAATTAACAGGATTAAGTGGCACTGGGATTGTTGTTAATGTTACTGTTTCAAGATCAACCCCAACAATAGCTGGTGACCACTTGATCGTTGGAATATATGGCCCTAAGGTCGTGGTTGCTTTTTCCAGATCGAATGGCAGACTTGTATAGTCTACTCAGCTAGACCCTCGTCCTCGATCTCAAATCACCATGTCTGGCTCAGTCTACATGGGGTAACGAAGCACTCTCATATTAGTATCTTCAATGGATAATGAATTTAAAAATCAAGATTCTCTTCTTAATTTTCTGAACTCTGTTTATATTTTCTTGTTTTCTAATCACTAGTGCATTCTATGTTGGACTATCTTCACTAGAGGAGGCATCACCAGCTGCAGGCCTATATGCTTCCTCATAATGGAGGTAAACGGGGAGGGTACTCAGAAGCAGCTGTATGGGGAAGCAGCCCTGCTATTGATGTAATAAGAAGACGTGTTTATATAGGAACTGGGAATCTCTACACAGCTCCAGCTGAAGTGCTACAATGCCAAGAGAAACAAAACAATAAGACCACAAAACCAGCTCATCCTGATCAATGCATTAGTACTGATATCTACGTCAATTCAATTATGGCCTTGGACATTGATTCTGGAAGGATTGCCTGGGCCAAGCCACTGGGCGGCTATAATGTCTTTTATTTTACATGTTTGGTTCCTAATAACCCTGACTGTCTCCGGGGCCAAGCCTCGATGCCGATTTTGTAGGGGCTCCTATGCTGCTTACCATCACTACAAACGGGAGATTCCAGGATGTTGTGTTGGCTGTGCAAAAGAGTGGTTTTGCATGGGCTTTAGACCGTGGCAGTGGGTATATAATCTGGTTCAAAGTAAGCCTCCTACTTTTGTTTTTCTACCTTTGCCAAATGAGAAACTAAAAACCTTTCTTTTTTTATTTTTCTGCAGCTAAATAGGAATGGACAAGGATTTAATTATGACTTGTTACTTTTGCAGTTAGCTGGACCTGTTGGCAGAGGGGGCGAAGGAGTATGAGGTGCAGCCACAGATGGGAAAAGTGTACACAAACATTGTCAACAACGATAGAGTAACTTACTCTGGCTCCATCTCATCAAACAACAACAGCGGGGCCATGGATTGCTTTAGATGCAAACTCAGGGGAGAATATTTGGTCGACGGCAAACCCCACTGCTCACGGACCCGTTACAGTAGTAAACGGGGTCCTTTTTGCTGGGTCTGTATCTGTTAATGGTCCTAATATGCGATGGATACAAATACTGGGAAAATTCTGTGGTCGTATAATACAGGTTCAACCGTATAATACAGGTTCAACCATATACAGAGGTGTATCAGCAAGTTATTGGTGCATTTATCTTGAAAACGGATATACAGTCAGCCTCGGTGGGTTCCATCCTACTTGGACTCCAGGAACTTAACTCTATGCCTTTTGCACCATCTGAAACACCACCCCATTGAAGAAATAAGCAACATCTCTATCAGATCAATGTGACCGCATTAAAGAAATGACAACCACCAACTTTACTTAAGGCAATTTTCATGTGTTTGACACAATCACCCTTAGAATGAGTTAGGGTCTTGAATTTTATGATTTAGTAAAATATAGTCATCTTATGTACTTTCAAGTACACTGAAAAGTTGGAAATGGTTGGTAGGATTGGCACAAGTTTGTAAGAATACTAGCATAGATGGGGTCAATGAACTGATTCCAATGACATTCAGTGTTTGCAATACTACACTGCATCTAACAATGGTTCGAATTTGTAGTAAAAGGTCTCTCACACTTGCGCAGCAAGTAATTCTACAGCACAAAAACCTTAAATAAAACAAACCATGCTTTGGGACCTTTGATATTTACTCACCCTACAAACCAGAAAAGCTAGAAAATAAAATAAGCACACTTAGCACACCAATTATTTGATTGCTTGACAAATCCATGTCATAGTTCTACTCCTACTCCTTAAATAAAACCTAGTTCACACATCTTCCTACCACATGTTTGGATGATTTTTCTGTGGAACAAAGAGCAAATTACCTCCTCCACTCTGCTTGGATTACCTTATCTGAAATCGGAACAGGGGGAGGTAAGTCAGAAGACAAAATAGGTTAAAAAGCAATGAACAAAAATCTGTGCTCTGTTACACACACACACACACACATATAGCTTAAAAATTAAAAGCATACAAAGGTAGATTTACAAGTTCTTACCACCGCCATCTCGTGAAGATGTAAGAGATCGATCGGCTCTAACCACTCCTTTGCCAGCTGTTTGAACAACCCTTGGTACACGAGGTGACAGTGAACTTAATTTGCCGCTGGTGGAAGATGGCAGAGAATGCCGCCTAGTTGTACCATTTTTGTCAATCCCATCTTGGGCAAACCTAGGGGACCCTTGTCCTCTAAGCTTAGCCTTTGCAGATTCAGTTGGTGCCATATAGCTGGGCACTTTTGGTGCGCTATATAACCCATTTTCTTGAACATCGATTTTTGCTGGCAAAGAGCCTCTTCTCTGGCTGGATTTTTGGTTGTCACTACTAATTTGATCATCAGTAGAGTTTATGTCCTTAACTGTCTCTTGAATATTTTCAATCTTACCATGGCTCTCCACGGGCTGCCAGTCACTAGCAGGATGATCAATTAACTCATCAACTGTACTACCTACTTCAGGCAGTTTCAAATTTGTATCAACATCTGACTGTTTGGCTATTGACACTATTGCATCCGTCAACTTATCAACAGAATCACCAGTAAATGCTGCTGAAACGTCAGGGAGAGCAGAAGTAGATGCCTTCTTCAGACTGCGTTTTGGTTTCTCATTGTCAACCTCCAACCTCTCAGAAGCTTCTTTCACGGAGTTGGGAGCTTTTCTTGTATTGCGTTTTACCTTCTCAATATCACTTTGTGGATGTTCTTGAACAGAATCAACTGGGTGGCTGGAAACTTTCCTGGGATTGCGTTTAGGTTTCTCAGACTCTAAAGCGAATCGACTTGAATTATTCTCAATATTAGTACGGGCTGATTTTCGGATGTTTCGCTTTGACATGCCTTTTTCATTTTCTATGGTTTGAGAATTTCCATGCTTGGTCTCAGACTTTGATTGGACATTCCTCTTCAATTGTGAATGAGGTTCCCAAAATCGTGACTTCATCCAGCGCTCAAGCCACAGCCAGGCTGAGTTAGGTCCTCCTGGGTCATAGCGAAGGCATAGAGGCTTGTCACTTGGCGATGAAGCCAGAAGCTGACATTGATGGAAAAAAGTGATGTAAATGAGAATCACAAATGGTAGAATGCCACTAGAATGAAGAGACGGACCACACAGTGCACCTAGACCATTGGTTGTATATATTTAACACATACATACTATATGGACCTTTAGCCATTGAGTTAATGTCATTTCCCAGACAAGTGACTTGCATAGATTCAAAACTATGAGGACAGCTATTCTGAGGTATGAAGTACAGAATAAAACGTAATAAATATTTAAATGGAAGCATTTGCAGACCCGGCAATAACACATCCATAAGCAGCAAAGAAAAGCCTCACATTGGCAACTAAACCTAGATAAAAAGCCTAGGATGAATTTTTCTTCAAAACTCAAGTTGAAGCAAGTAATATTATAAGAAAAGCTATCTAAAAGAATGAATTCTTGAACAAGACACATGAGAATAATATGCGAACGTCACCTTTTGAATAACAGCATTCTTTGACAGCTTCACCAGTGAAATTGATGAATTTATTCCAGACGAAGAACATTTAGCACCCTGATGGAAAGGATGACTTTAGGAAAAACCATCACATACTTACAGTTACAGGAGTCAAGATGAATATGAAAATAGCAAGTATCCAGAAAATTTTGAGAATATCATAATCTAAAGACATTATTTCTCTGTCAAAAATGCATGAGGATCAATTATGAATAGATCAGAAAACCTGAAATTTTTCTGAACTGCATATATTTTGAACTTGGATTCCAATATCGGAACATCTAACCCTTCGACCACGAGCCACTGCCTGAAACTTAACAATTCCCTGCAGACAACGTAAGGTGATAACTGCTTGTCTCCTAACCAAGTGACCACGAATGACAGCTTGGAGCCTTATGATGCCCTTGAGGGTTCGAAATGCCCGGCGAGCCTTTGAAGACATTAAACTAGAATCAGTAAAGTTGAACTTTGTCTTTATTGTTATCAAACAAAGGAACTAAAGAAATTTACTCCAACTGAAAGGATAAAGTTCAGGGAAATTTAAACTCAGTTGACACAGAAACCAAAGGTACTGCCTCTGCCGGTTTAAGGAAACTTAAACTAAGTTTGATGTTAGGAAACCATAGTAAAGTTATCAATTTGACCATAATACTTTACATAAGTTTCATTCAAATTTTATTGACCTTAACAATAACATGAAGAAAAATTACCAGATAACCTCTAAAAGCAGCCTGTGCCTTTGTGGCAGCTTCTTCATGCCTGATTCTGTCGGGATCTTCTTGCGAACTCAAATTAGTAGTCATCAGAGCATCTCCATCTTCCTTTGTAGAACACTGATTAACAGCATCATTCAGTAATGCTGCAGCTACTCCATGCTGTAAGTCCACTGCAATTGGGGCACTAATCTCAAGAGCCAGTGGCTCAGCCAATGAAGGAGTCGTAAATGATTCAGACACAGGTACCTTAGAAGTGATCAACGATTCTTCTCTGTTTGCAGATTTCTGAACAGAATATACACATACCATTAGTACTTCTACATAAATAGTCAATCAAACTAAAAAAACATTACTAACAAGAATCGAAAAAGAATTTTGATGTGAACAGATATGCTACCAGAATATCTCTTCCCTTCAAGTTAGACTTAGATGATTTCTTCCCAAGAAGTAAGCTCTTGATCCATTTTCCTGGGGTCTTTCCCATATTTTCTAATTAATGGGAATACGAAAATCTGTAAAAAAATAAAAAGGCATAATCAAAACCTTAACAAAGAGAAAAAAAGAAAAAGTAAAGCTAAAGGCCAGTAAATGTTAAAGTTTCACCGGGCAGCATATTAAGGACAAAAAAAGACAAAAATTTGGACAAAAAACCTCAACATAGACAGCAACTAGAGCTGAAAAAGGAACCCCAGATTGAAGTGGATTGAACGAACACATTCAACACTTTTAAAGTCATAGGAAACAAACAACAATCACAGTCCAAATCTACCCAATACCCATAAAAGGAATCATACAACAACAGAAACTAAAAACAGCTAAAGGAGCATTTAAAATAAGAAAAAAATTAGAGATCTGGTCCACACCCCAAAAAAGAAAATAACTTTAAGCAAGAGAAACAAATACAAACTGAAACAATGAAATGGAAGAAGCTAACAGTGAACAAAGCTACGTTGGATCTAGCATTTACCTGAAAATGAAGAAACTTTGGAAACATTAACAAATGCCCATTACTCAACCAGCAAAACAACTAACGAACAAGCAGATACAAAGATCTGAAGACGCCTTATTCAAGGAGAAATACAAATTTTATTAAATAAATAAAATATATAAATGTACCTTAAATGAGCATCCAACAAAATACGAAAAAAGATGGATTTTTTCTCTCCCCTTGTTTCGTTTTTAGTTCTACAGAGCTTACTGTCTAGTGTCTACAGTTCTGGCCAGAAAGCATCTGAAACTGTGATGAACGGCACAGCTTATATTTGGAGAGGAAAAAGAACCACGACACGACATCGTCGTCGTATCTCTGCATTGGGCCTCAAAAACGTTGGACCCATTGTCAAGTTCCGATGAGAGGAGATATATGAAGTTACTTTAATACCCTCTTGTTTGAACTACCTGATCTCTCTCACAGTATCTGCTAGTGGAGGTAATGGTGGGGTTACGATGATAATTTGAGCTTGGTGGGTTAACCCAACAAACAGGATAAATTTGGTGTTGATAGTCAAACGTTTGATGGTTAATAATGATAACTAGTGGACAGCTGTCGAGCTTAGAAAGTGGGCTTAGTCAAAGTGGAAGTCATTAATTAACTCAGTTGTTATTACTGTTAATGAATGCTTTGTCAATTGAGTCTCTAACAAAAGCTGTACGATTGGTCTGGATTTGCTAGCAGGACTGTCAATATATATATATATGAAATTGAAAATATAGATTCGTAGACCAGGAACACTCTTGGATTATTGGGTGTTTTGAAGCAACTTTTTGTATTTTTAAGGGGAAAAAATAGAAACTTTTCTTTGGGAAAAAAAAAAATCAACGAACTTATTTTTAATGAATTAATGTGATACTTGTGATGTAAAAAATCTGATGATCATGTGATACATATTTTGACATTAATTGCCTATGATGATTAACTTTCTTGATATACTTTGTATGTTGGCAGCTTAAAATATTGTAAGTTAAAATATAGGCAGTTGTTAAGATAAAGATGGGCCATTTTAAAATATTCATATGTGTTACGCACATTTATTACATAATATTTTCAAACCCACACTTGGTAAATTGGTATATTAAATCTAGTTGTTATAAAAGATAGCTCTATATTAGATATGTTCTAACTTAATTGGACCCTTTGTTATAATGTCTGTTGACCTAGTGAGCTAACATGGAACGAAAATGGGCCATTCTTGTTTTAAAGTGTACTTTGTCTACAGAGGATGCAATCAGACTTTTACACAGTGCTTTCAGCAACCCAGTATTAAAAATAGCTTAAACTCTGTAGAGTTGGCCCGGTCTAATAAGCACTTGACTCATGTGCATCCAAGCCCAATGGGGTTTTTAAACTTTTAATGCTTGTTCCAGCTTTCATCGGGCATTGGAAATGAATGAATCAATTTATACAATTTATTGAAGAGAACTAGGGTGTAATGAAATCAGATGCTAATCTACATCCAACATTTTAAGGGGCTATAAAATCTAATAATTTGATGCTTTTAATTAACCCGAATGTTATACTTTTGAGCAGCAGATATCTTCAACTCCAAATTGCATCCAACAAGCTGGTAGGTACAGTTGATTATTTGTTTTGATTATTTGTTTAACTCCAGAAAATTGTGTTGGCAAAAGTATCATTTTATTGTGTTACACTTTCTAAGTCTTATTACAATATAATTTATTGTAAATTTGTTAAATAATACTCACATCTTTATACTAATTTGTAAGTCCATACTCAATCTATTTTTTGAAAAGAGATTAATTTGTATTATAAGTAATGTAATACATGAATTTAAATTATCGAAAGGAAGTGTAAAATTATCTTATTAATAATGAAATATAAAGTTTCGACAATAACTAACACATTACTTAAAGATACAAATTATGAATCTCAAATATTTAAGTATAGCATTATTATTAGTATACCACGCTCCGAGCTCTAAGTAATTTAAAAACAACTCTTATAAGAGCATCAGACTTCAAGCATGTGTTAGGCCTCCTAATGCGTTGTTAGAAGATTAGAAAAATGTATACCCACTTGTAGCGTACTATGTTAAAAGCTAATTACAAGCATACATGGATCCACCAAACACGACGACTTTGCTCATGAAGGCATTCTTTTCAAGGCATATCACGTGCATATCATCATACTAAACGAAGTCGTCTTGCGAGCTACATGCTCGCTTTTAAAAACTCTCTATATATTCAATCATTTATATATAGAAAAATACCAATGTAATTAATTTATGTTTATTTTTCTTGTCCCTATATAGAGCTGGCCTTGCACTTCTTTCGAACAACAAAAGCATGCTACCATTTATAATTTGAAAAAAACAAAAGCAAAAACAAGTACAATTCTGGGTTCGACATAAACTTGTAATGACAATGCATTTTTGTTGTGGATTGATATAGGTTGTGCACTTTTGAAAATCCATGAGTTGAACAAATTAATTAAATTTGAAGATGAGCGAGAGCTGAGTGAAGTTGACTTGTGCACAAATTAATTAATAAGTTTCATTAGAGAAATAACGAGGAGACCAGCGCATGGACATTAACCCATCCAACGAGTGACCACAGGGTCAGGAGTACCCCCTTAAATAATTTAATTAATCGTTGAACCATATATGTTTCTAAAGGCTTCGAATTATAAAAATTCTATGAATTTAGACCCAAAATCAAGGCCGAGACTCGGTGACAGAAAACTGCAAGTAATGGGGTGGAAACAGCGGTACTCTCGTCAGTAGCAGATTTTATTAAGGATCAAAACGAAGATTAGGTAGAATTAACTTATCATTAAAATTATCTTCAAAAAAAAAAATAAATAAAACTTATCATTAAAATTATGCGAACACAACACAATCACCTTTGCATTAATTGTCTATACGCCCTTTAAAGGGACGCCTTTCGCCGACAGCATATCACGTGCTCCAGATTATTTTGCCATATCTGTCATATCACCCTATAAATTAAATTAATTTCAGGCCACCATCATATATTTTTTGACATTGACCCGGGGTTATTTTTGTCATTTTGCACACGGGAACGTCTCGTGATTTCAATTTTGATGACTCAACTTTAGTTCACGATCCCCACGTGCCCTGGCGCGTGCATCACTTTTGATATGCTCGCCGTGGTCAACAGCGAAGTTCTCGGTTTTTTCGTTGATTTTCTATGGTGCACTGGAGTATGCGATTCGGGAGAATCAAGAAACCCGGTTGCAATTTAATACTATAGTTTGCGTAAACTTTGTTCAGGATTATTTAGAATTGAGGTTGAGATGTTTTATAAGTTATTTATTTTTTAAGTTTTGACTAAATTAATGATTGAAAAAATTATTTATTTTATAAATTTCACTATTTTGAAAGTATTTTATAATATTTATTTTAATTATTATATAATAAAATAATATTTTTATAATACAATTTATTGAATACATATATTATATATACTTTTTACTTAATAATTATCATAACAACATAATTTATTAAATATAAAATTATTTTTTAATTATTAATTCATTTTATTCACACGACATAAATAACTGATTTCATTAATTATTGCAATCCCAATCTGCCCATATGCTCTTTAATGTCCCCAGGGTATGATTTAGACTGGGAAGCACTAAAATCTCCATAAGTTTTTAGCTTTTCTCAAATAAGGACATAGGTTTGGAACTTGCATCAAATATGTCCCTTATTCTTATGAAATGACCAAATATAAAATTGGATTTTCACCAACTTACTCAAGACTGAAAAAGATATTTCAGACAACCAACTACAGTGTAAGCATTCTCTAATTAGAATGATAATATTTGATCTTCTCAATTTTTCTCATCAACGTCTGCTATTTAATTAACCTTGTTTATTTTTAAAATTATCTCTATAAAAAATAAAATGACAATTAAAAAAATAAAATAATTCCAAAAACCTTAACCACTTTCCATCACCATTGTCACCACTTCAAGTCACTATTCTTTCCTATTCAATTCTATCTCAGCCACTTCATTGCTAGCATGTTTTCATTATTTATCATAAAATCTAATTAATTTATAATTTCATGATTTCTATATTAAAATTATCATTTATCTCTTTTCATTTGATATTATTTTATTTTGATACTATCGTATCAATCTCACATAAATCAATTCAAATAATCGAGAAGTTTTAATTAACAGCGGTTGAGAAATTTATTGGTAGGATTAACTAATGATTAAAAGTTGGTGATAATAACTTGAGGCAATGATAATGATAGTAGAAGATTATCAAAATAAATAAGATTAATTAAAAAAAACTCATGAAAAAATAAAATTAAGAGATCAAATATCATCATTCCTCCGATTAAAGGGCTTTCACCTCAGCCTATTGGAAGCCCTCACAGTGTCAGCATATTAAGCACTACAGTCTCGTAGTTCAAAGTAGTTCAAGGACTTATTAACATAAACGGAAAAACTATGTCGATAATTGAATCTTTAAAAAAATAGTGACCCAGATGTCATTATGTCTGCAGACTATACACTATGATTGTCTCGTATGGCATTTTGATCCTTCCCGAGTTGTGAGTTCCTTGAACCTTCACATCTATGTAACATCACTCTCTCTTTGGATCTCTCACTCACTCCACAAAAATGGCCTTCACATTTTCTCAATTTTGTTTTAGTTTCCTTTCACTTTCCCAAGAAAATCAAAGTTCCTACTTTTTAGTTGTTTCTGTTCTATAAACAAAGTTTCTACAATCTATGGTTCCACTTGATCATTCCTTAGATGTTCATGAATCTTCTTAAAGATTATCCAGTGTGCAGGCTTAACTCTTGGGAATAACCAATTTCTTCAGAATTGGAAATGGAAAAATTCAGGGTGGTTTCATTATGTTTCAATTTTTTTCTAGTCATTTTTGTGATGCTTATTCCAGTTTCAATTGGGCAGCTGACTCCAAGCGAAACTAGAATCTTGTTCCAAGTTCAGAAGCTTCTTGAGTATCCTGAAGTTCTTCAGGGATGGACAAATTGGACTAACTTCTGCTATATTCCTTCTTCATCTTCTCTCAAGATTGTCTGCTCAAATTGTCGAGTAACTGAATTAACTGTCATTGGAAACAAGAGCTCCCCGGCTCATATCCCAAAACCAACTTTTGGGAAATTTTTAGTTTCTCAACAATCCCTGTCTTCTAACTTCAATATTGATAGTTTTTTCACTGCACTGACAAAGCTTTCAAACTTGAAAGTGTTGTCACTTGTGTCCTTGGGGTTATGGGGTCCATTACCTTCCAAAATCAATAGATTTTGGTCACTTGAAGTGTTAAACATCAGCTCAAATTTCATTTATGGGGAGATTCCAAAGGAGATTACATCATTGAAGAATCTTAAGAGTATTGTTTTGGCTGATAATTTGTTCAATGGGAGTGTTCCAGATCTCCAGAGGTTAGTGCTTCTTGAAGAGCTGAATTTGGGTGGCAATCACTTTGGTCCTAAGTTTCCTTCAATGAGCAAAAATCTTGCAAGAATCATACTAAGAAATAATTCTCTGAGATCTGAGATTCCTTCAGGACTCAAGAACTTTGATCAGCTAAAACAATTTGACATTTCTTCTAATAAGTTTGTTGGACCAATCCAATCTTTCCTTTTCTCTCTTCCTTCAATTCTGTATCTTAATTTGGCTGGAAATCAATTGAGTGGAGCTCTTCCAGTGAACATATCGTGCAGTGCTATGCTTAATTTCGTAGACATTTCTCACAACTTGTTGATAGGAAAACTGCCTTCTTGTATCGGATCAAATTCTTTGAATAGAACAATTATTAGTACATGGAATTGTTTGTCTGGCGGGAACACAAAATATCAGCACCCATATTCATTTTGTCGTAAAGAAGCATTGGCAGTTAAGCCTCCTGTTAATGTTAAGAGTGATGACAAGCAGAACGCCAGAGTCAATGTGGGCCTAATACTTGGTATCATTGGCGGTGTTGTGGGGTTTGTTGTGGTTTTCGGGCTGTTAGTTTTGGTTATAATCAGAAGATCAGAAACAACAGGATCTGGAGATGACAAATATGAGAGATCTGTTGCTAATAAAATGTCTGTTTGTGGCTCTCCAAAACCAGCAATTGATTCAAGTAAGGCTCTGGCAACCGTCGATAATAAATTGCTGTCCTTGGTAAGTTGCTAGAATTTTCTTTGAAGTTCGTATAATTGCAGGGCGTGTACCTCAGACAATGAGATCAGCAGCAATAGGGCTTCCACCATATCGCGGTTTCAGCCTGGAGGAAATTGAAGAGGCAACAAACAACTTTGACCCAACAAATTTGATAGGCGAAGGATCTCAAGGACAGGTGCGTTAAGTCATTTGCTTGTATAGTAGTAGTATTGTACTTGTAGGGTCAAAATAAAAAGTTGATTTTCGGGTAAAACTATCAACAATAATGATTCGCTCTCACTTCTTCCGATATTGGCATTGCAGCTGTATAAAGGCTACCTCGCAGATGGTTCAATAGTCTCCGTGAAATGCCTGAAACTAAAGCAGAGGCATCTGCCACAGAGCTTAATGCAGCACATGGAATTATTATCAAAGCTTAGGCATCGGCATCTGGTCAGCATTCTTGGACATTGCATACTTACTTATCAGGATCATCCCAACACGGGAAGCACCATATTCATTGTGCTTGAACACATTTCTAATGGATCATTACGGGACTACCTTACTGGTAAAGCAGATGAGTTATTTATTTTAAAAGCAAGTTTTATATCTTTTGCAAACACATAATTAATAATTTATTTGTGGCTTGGCAGACTGGAAAAAGAAGGACATGCTGAAATGGCCACAGAGAATGGCAATTATTATTGGTGCTACAAGGGGTATTCAATTCTTGCACACAGGAGTTGCACCTGGCATTTTCGGTAACAATTTGAAGATTGAGAACATTTTGTTGGATGAGAGTCTCACAGCAAAACTCAGTGGCTATAACATTCCCTTGCCATCTAAGGTGAGAAACACACTATTCTTCCACACAGATCGATCAACTCTCAGCAAAATTATATTAATTATTTCGTGTGATTACTCTTTGTTGTTAACTACCGCTCTTCTAATATTTCCAGAAAGGATCGGAAAGCCCTCTCAAGGGACAAGATGTCTCCAATCAACCTGAAGGCGGAGAGAAGGAAGATATTTATCAGCTTGGTGTTATCATCCTTCAAGTTATTACTGGTAAACTGGTCAAATCCACCAGTGAAGTCGATGAGTTAAAGCTTCAGGTATTAATGCAATTTTACTTGTAATTATTTGGTAGCAATGTTCATCACCCCATGTTGGATTAATCTGAGATTATCTCACTCTGTTCACAGCTGGAGACGTGCTTAGCTGAAGCCCCATCAAAATTAAGAGCTGAAGCCGATCCTTCAGTACGAGGCACTTATGCATATGATTCATTAAGAACTACAGCTGAAATCACCATCAATTGTCTCAGCAAGGATGCAGCCACCCAACCTTCAATAGAAGATGTTCTATGGAATTTGCAGTATTCAAGTCAAGTCCAGGAAGGATGGACCAGTAGCGGAAATCTCAGTACCATGTAGCGATTTCATCATACTCATTGTAATATATTTTCATGAGTTTGTATCTCATTAATATTTTCTACTGAAATTGGAAGTTTCTACCATTTTTTCACCACAAACAATTATATGTTTGCAGTCTGCATAGCTTCTTTACATCAGTCCCAGACCCAGGCTTAAGTAAATAACATGTACACAATCTGAATGGAGTGCAATGTACCCAAATACAAGAAAAATTAACAATAAGAGGCCGACCATCCATCCTTATAAGCTGAAACAAGCATAAAACAAGTCAAGAGTTCACACCATCAACCTTTTGAATCTAAATGTTATTTGGAAACAAGCCATTGGACTATTTTTGAAGTTCCCTACATTCCAACAAGTTGAAATTAGTCAGCAGTCCAACTCTGCTCAACAATTTCCCGTACTCTCCTGTTGTATTCACGCTTGTTCTCACTAAACATCCGCGCTGCCTCCGAATTTGCAGGAGAGTTCGGATTTGGGTCACAAAGCAACGACTGCAACCAAATGATGACAACGAATCAGAACGTTGAAGGTACAAAAACCATTTATAAAGGCATCTAAAGATACAAGGGGTCCTTAACTCTAAATTATAAGAGACTTTTTAGACCCTTTATTTTCAAATGTGAAGATTCTAAGAAGTCATAACCAGACTTCTTCACTGCCAATTAAATTCAATCTTAAATCCTGTTTCAGACTTAGGACATATTAAACATAACTGGAAAATTAACTATGGTAGAGAACCCCCCCGCATAATCTAGTCAGTGACACCTTAAAAGCAAAATTTCACTGATGCTAATTAATGGATCACAGAAACAAGAGGAGGAATTCTGATGGCCTCACATGCAAGCAGTAAAAAGGACAATTAAACATTTCTCTTACTATGGGAATATGGAGGTCAAAGTAGTGAGCAACCACCTTCATGCGCTTACAATGAGGAAAGGAAGAATGAAAACACAATGTTATATTATGCAAAAGCAGATTTATAATTAATATAGGTCATCAATGGCTTAGAGACACTAATGTTCACATGGAAACAACCAAAACATTGGTTTTTGGATAGTAGTAAACAAGGTGATGGACTGTTGTTCTGGGGACCATTCTCAGCTTTATGTACAATAAGGTCGAGTTCAAGGTCCAATCACCTTTCTTCTCTCTCACTTAAAAGTATATATAGGTCTTCACATACTAAAAAGAAAGAAATCAGGGTTAAAAAAAAAAAAATCAAATACCTGAATTGACGTGAGTATTGCTGCTACATCATAAATTGGACTCCACTGATTTTGTAGAATATCCAAGCAAATGCTTCCATCTGCATAAACTTTAGCAAGCAAAAGGCAAAATTGAAACTTCAAACCAGTCATGATAAAATCACAAGGGATTGTAAAAATATAAATAAAACAAGCACGACAACAATAGTAAGAAGACAGAGTTTGAGCCTGGGTGAAGGTAAAAAGTCAAAATAAGCACGTGATCTCATGTTCTATGAATAAGATGGTGGACAATTTTCTATTTCACTGCTCAGCTGCTTGTGCAGACTATTCTTGTTGTTTGGAAGATATTGTTGGTTGGTAGGAAAGGAGGTTTGACGGAATAAAGATTAACAGTCTAATGATGAGGTGTTCTACATAATCTTATATGGTGTCTAATTGGAAGTGAAGATGAACATAAAGTTTAAAGGAAGTAAGAAGTTCTTGCATCTAACTTACTATTTGGATGGAACATTCGAGAAACAAAGCGCACCGTTGG
Source organism: Murraya koenigii (assembly GCA_025617385.1). Taxonomy (NCBI): domain Eukaryota; kingdom Viridiplantae; phylum Streptophyta; class Magnoliopsida; order Sapindales; family Rutaceae; genus Murraya; species Murraya koenigii. The sequence continues at coordinate 31,152,098 of CM046814.1, read as the reverse complement.
TGGCTTATTTGGATAATCCTCTGTGAACTGAAGTGTCAATTTAAACGTACCTGAAGGAATCAAAAGGATAGAAAACATGAATCAGATTGAATACAGACCATGTTCTGACAACTCCCTACATGGCAATAAACACTGGTAAAAGTAATTGATACAAAACTGGATTTAGAACAAAAATAAACAGTTCTGCACAACCCATATACCATTTTGCTCAATTTTAGCCATCAGCAAAGGCAATGAGAGAAATTAAATCTCGGAATGTGGCATTTATCAACTAAAAAACCATTCAGGTACAGAAATAATGGCGTCAGTTATCATCATAAAATTGAAAGCACATATCCATCTTTTGTTTCACAATATTTAATTTGAAAGGATAAATATATGGCGTAAAATGGGCATCTCTCTTTACACTAAACTACCCCCAAAACAGAACAGTCAAAGATAAAACGGAGGGATAAAGAGGTTTCCTCTAATGTAACATGAGATGGTTTAACATCTTCCAGGGTAACATTCACATTAATAAGGAAAAGAAACTACAAATGATTAAAGCACAAACAAAATATTGACAATCAACCATTCTTCCTATAACAATCATCACAACAATTAGAGGCAGATAAAGGATATTTGATCAGGTCAGGCTAGGTATAAATTTATTGTACATGTTTGTGTGAACATTAGTGTATATAAAAAGGCGAAAAAAAAGAACAGTTATTGCGACATCAAAAACCTTGATCTAAACAAAATATATATTTAAAATAAGTCTCTAACTCTAATTAAAATGACAAATTACTCATGTGATATTGAATTTTAAACGTTCTAATGCAACAGTAACTTAACTATAAAGGGTATTTCAGTCATTTTGGTAGATATTAGTTTACCATTTAAAAAAAAAATGTAGAGATTATTTTAGGGATATACTTGAGACAAAAGTGAAAACTCTATTTTTATCTTTAAAATCATAAAAATTTAGGGATTTTAATTATTTTTTCTTTTTTGCTAGTTTGGACTATGTAAATCTGTTGTGATAGCGATAACTGAAATAAGAAAGAACTTCATGTAATAGAAGAAGAAATCTAGTATAATTATGAGTTTCCAATCAAAGATCTTTGACTATATTAAAGTCATGAATAAGCTAAAAAAACACATAATTCAATATACTACAGGATGAAATATATTGCATTGGAGGTTTTTTTTTTTTAATCTTTTAGTTCATCACTGACTCTATATGATCAAGGATCCTTGATTGGAAAAAAAAAAAATAAAAATATATATATATATAGAGTAGCCTTACTCTATATATATAGTGAAACAATCCCCTCCCAACCCCAAAAAGAAAGGAAAAAAAGGAAGAACTTCTTTAAGCCAAACTAAGTACAATAAATGAGTTTACCTCCATCCCATGGGGTGTCATCGGGCCTGCAATTCAATTAGTAAAAGATATTAGTCCAATCAACCATGTCAAAACCTTAAGTAGAACCAATGAACCATGAACATTAAAATTTTCTACAAAATGGAAAAATTCGAAGTTGATTCCTCCATTCACATACCCGAATATAACAGCATTCCAAAGCATTATACTGTTGTCCTGCGGAGCACCACTAATGCCAGCAGGAGGATCTTGTTGTAGCCTCTTAAAATCCCTCATCAATCTCTTCCTTGCAGGAGTCGACATTCGGTCCGCCTACCAATTCAATAAAAGGCCAACCCAAAATCAACAATACTCAGTGTCATCAATTATAATACCAATAATGAACCAGTGACAGTTCCTCAAGCCTAAACAACAAATAGGATACAACAACTTGAAGTTTGCATTTTGCAAAAATCAACAAGTTGAGATTCTCGGGTAATTATTACCACAGAGCTTAAATTGAGCCTGGATTCAAAGGCAAATCTCAAGAAACTTCCTTTAAGCAGTTGCAACTAAAACACAGCTCAGAAATTGCAATCAGAATGCACTTCCAATACAAAACCCAATTCATATAACATGACTTAGGTCACAGATACAATACCGATTCGGTATATGAAAGTAAAAAAATCGATGACAATAATATTCAGACAGAAAAATGAAACAGTAACCAAAACATTACAACTCATCGTCCATTCATTCAATAATAGACTCACATATAATGCAAAACTGAACCATTTAAATCGGGGGGAAATGGAAAAAGAAACTAAAATTAGCCAGAAAGGAAAAACTGAAAGACAAAAACCGAGCAAATCAAAGATACAGCATAGATTTGAAAGAAAAGGCTATGATATATTAAATTTTAAAAAATAAAATTTTAAAGAAAAAATCAGACCTACGAGCTGACGCGGCAAGTAGTGTTGATTGTACGAAAAGCTTCAGAATCGCAGCGAGACTTTCTCGGGAAGCAAACGGAAAGCTGGTGGTATCAGAGAAAGAATTCCACGGTACTCGATTTGATCAGAGAAACAAAAGAGAGAGAAAGAGAGTAGTAGTTTCGATCAGCGGTACCAATTTTGTTTTGTTTTCTTATTTGTCATTATTTTAAAAAGTAGTGTATATGATGTTCATGAATTGAGTGCCTTGTGGTGGGCCGTGGCCAAGTTGCTCGCTAACGGCACACCATTCTTATTGTTTACGTGCATGTACTTCTTAAGACGATGTCGTATTCTTTACGTAATCGATCATTCTAATTGGAAAAAGATTTTTCAATAATTTTTTTTTTCTGTCTTAACTCTCATAGTAAAATAAATAAACAATATAAAATTTTAAGTTTTAAAATTGAAAATTAAGTTATTTTTTTATAATTAAATTAATTTTTACTAAATTTAAAAGATGAGAAGAGATTGAAAGAGGAAAATATTAAAAAAAAAACAAATAGAGATAATTCAATCATATTTCTTGGTCCATCTAGAGTAGTGCGACTTACAAACAGTTGCATATACTAAAATTTTCATTGTTGTCTCGTAAACTTTTTATTATATTTGCTACTTTTAGAACATAAGTTTGTTCACATAAATTGTGACAAATAAAAAATTTGATAATTGATACACATAATTATAATGTGTAATTGATAAAATTGGAACTAATAACTTATGATCAATAATTAAAAAATTCAAAAAAAATCGTGATACTTTTAACATATAATTAATGTTACGAAGTTAATGGTAATACTTTTTGGTTTTAGCTCTCAACTAGATTTTAAAACGTAGTTTTTAATGTTATTTTTGGATTTTAAAAAAAATATTTTTACAAGAAAAGTTAATATTTTGTTTTCTTTGTTATAAAATTCATACTGTGCTTATTTGACACTTAAAAAAAAAAAATGATTGGTGGGGCATTTTTTAACATACAAGTTATTTATCAATTTGTGGAACATTCCTAATTTCCTATAGGGTAGGGGTGTTGGCAACCGCCCGCCTTGCATAAGGAGGAGGCGGCACTGACTGGATGAAGAATAGTAGATATCAGTTTAACAGGTTCATCTATCACTAATTCATCGATAGAGCGAGACTATAGCTTCTCGTTGTTGATAATTGGCCACTAGCTAAGTTGACGTTTCTTCTTCCTCAAAACCCAAAAGGCACTTTGCTTATGGTGATTTTTTTTTTTAATTCTTTTAAATTAATAGAACGCTTGCTTTCTTTTATTGATATGATATAACCACTTGTGACCTGTGCTGGTATATTTATGCGTTTTACCCCTTTTGAGTGTAGAAAAAGGTCGATCAACTTGATGGCTTCTATCAATCTTTTTATATATATGAAAAAATTTCTTTTAATCTTCTTTTCTCTCCCTTATACAGAGTCTAATGAGAAAGAATAGTTAAAAAAACATTTGTGGCATTAAAATGTATGTTAATAGCAGGAAAAAAATGATTTTATTTGATTTTTCTTTTTGTTTAGGGTGTATTTTATAGGGCAATAGGGGGGCAAACTGCCAATAGCTCCACACTTATTATTATTTAATGCAGCCGGGCCCATCAAGTTAATTTTAATTGTTAAATTTATTATTATTTTGAATATTGAAATTTATTTTTAAAGCTTAATTTATTACACGGCGACAAAAGCAAATACATTCCGTTTTTGCCAAAAATCTGACAAGAATAATCTGCGATTGGGCCCAATCTCAAAGTTTTATCACCAAAGGAGGTTAGTGACTCAGAACTGTGAATAGAAGCCGCCAGTGGCCCAGTAGTACCAGCCTGGGCCACCCGAGTTAAATAAATAGCGAAGCCGATCATTGGGTTCCTCCATTCCATCATATGAAACCCCAAACCCAAATACCAAAGCTAGTAGCAAGTGGCTTCTACAAAGAAGCACTTTCTTTGTACTCGCAACAGCACTCTGCTTCTTTGCCTCCTCACAAATTCACTTTCCCTCCTCTGTTCAAAGTATGCGCCAAGCTCAGATTGCCGATTCAAGGCCAAATCCTACACGCCCATCTCATCAAAACTGGGTTTTCATCAGACGTCTACGCTGCCACAGCTCTAACCGATATGTACATGAAACTTAATTTACTCAGTCACGCTGTCAAAGCGTTCGATGAAATGCCTGATCGGAACTTGGCGTCACTGAACGCAGCAATATCCGGGTTTTCTCAAAATGGTTATGCTCGAGAAGCTTTGATGGTGTTTAAAGAAGCGGTGGTCGAATTGTTCAGGCCCAATTCTGTAACTTTTGCTAGCGCGTTGTCTGCCTGTGAAAGCTTTGATCATGGCTTGCAAATGCATTGTTTGGCAATAAAGTTGGGCGTGGAGATGGATGTATATGTGGCAACTTCATTGGTGACTATGTATTCGAATTTTAAAGAAATAATTGTGGCTACTAGAGTGTTTGGAGAGACACCTGGGAAGAATATAGTCAGTTATAATGCCTTCTTTACCGGACTTTTGAATAATGGGGTTCCTTTAGTGGTATTAAAAGTGTTCAAGGACATGAAGGAGTGTTTAAGTGAACAACCCAATTCGGTTACATTCATTTCTGTTATTTCTGCATGTGCAAGTCTGTTATATCTTCAGTTCGGTAGACAGGTGCATGGGCTTGCACTGAAAATTGAGAAGCAATCTGATACTATGGTTGGTACTGCACTTGTTGACATGTATTTAAAATGTGGCTGTTTGCCTTGGGCTCACAGTGTATTCCAGGAATTGAAGGGGTGCAGAAATATTCTGACATGGAATTCGATGATAGTCGGAATGATGTTAAATGGCCAAATTGAGAAGGCCATGGAGTTGTTTGAAGGGTTAGCACATGAAGGATTTAAACCTGATTCAGCAACTTGGAATTCAATGATTAGTGGGTTTTCTCAGCTTGGGATGAGATTTGAAGCTTTTAAGTTCTTTGAGAAAATGCAGTCGGCTGGAATGGTCCCAAGTTTAAAATGCATTACAAGCGTTTTATCAGCTTGTGCAGACTTATCTGCACTGAAGTGTGGGAAAGAGACTCATGGACATGTTATTAGAGCTGATTTAAACAAGGATGAGTTCATGGCTACGGCTCTTATTTATATGTATATGAAATGTGGGCAGCCCTCTTGGGCACGAAGATTTTTTGACCAATTTGAGATAAAACCTGATGATCCTGCATTTTGGAATGCAATGATATCTGGATACGGAATGAATGGTGAGTATGAGTCTGCTGTTGAAATTTTTGACCTAATGCAGGAAGAGAAGGTAAAACCAAATTCAGCATCTTTTGTTGCTGTCCTGTCTGCCTGCAGTCATGCTGGCCAGGTTGACAAAGCATTGCAAGTTTTTACAATGATGGATGATGTCTTTGGTTTGAAACCAAAGCCAGAGCATTTTGGTTGCATGGTTGATCTTTTAGGTCGATCTGGGAAGCTAGATGAAGCTCGAGAATTAATAAGAGAACTGCCGGAACCTACTGTTTCCGTCTTCCATTCTCTTCTTGGTGCTTCTTGGTGTCACTTGAATTCTGATTTGGGTGAAGAAATGGCCATGAAGCTTCTAGAGATGGAGCCAGAAAACCCTACCCCTTCTGTGATTTTGTCCAACATATATGCTGGATTGGGAAGGTGGGAGGATGTGGAAAGGATTAGACAGATGATAAATGATAGACCGTTGACAAAACTCTCCGGTATTTCAGCTGGAGTTACATGACAAACAGTAAATGTATTATTAATAACTGATTGAATAATACGATTCTTCTTTGTTCCCAGCCAAATTTTGATTACATCCCTAGTTTATTCAAGTTGTCAGAGATCTTTTATGACAAAAATCTCACTGGTTCAACAGATCTTTGACCGAAAACCCAAAGTAGTTGTCCAAATGGTTAGGGGGTTCGAAGATGAAGCAAGAGATCACATCTCTGAGAGTAATTACACCAACAACTTCAGCTCCCTCGCCAGCTACTACATAGATTCTGTGAACAGACTTGGAAGCAAGACTGTGGATCACACTACTGAGAGTTGACTCCAGCTTGCATGTTATTGGTGGGATGACTTTCCCAGAATCTGGGGTTATTGCTACTACAGCATTCATGAAATCTCTTGCAGTAAGCTGCCTGAAAGTGAAACAAAAATGATGATAGAAACTTGGTTGCACCATCAGGTCTTCAATGGCATATGTTTGTACAGAGATGGCTTAGGTAATGATCAATTAAAATGCTTTGATTCATGCTTCTCAATAATTTGCTGCTTGTAATGATTCATTACATTCCAGTCTTATTAATAGTTTAACCTCATTGTTCTCATTTTTACTTCGTTTACTTCAGTAATTCATTGTCGTTCTTATTTTGACAAAGCAGTTAGTCATCACTCAGAGACAGACACTGATCATAATTCAGTTCAAATGCATACAGGTTTGAACATTGCATCCTACCTGAAATTGGAGAAGAGTTCTGGTTTGAGCAGCAAGTGTCTGATATCTCCTATGCTTACATTTCCCACAATCTTCTTTTGTTGTCCCTCTACGACTGGAATACCACCAATATTGTTATCTTTCATCCGTTTGAAAGCTTCCAGAATTAGTTCGTTGCTCTTTACAGTAATAACCTGGCCAAAAAGACAACCAACATGAGTGAAATTCTAGAATTAAACGGTAAGCCAGATTATATTCTGAGGTAACCATGACATGCTTACCTCATCAGAAGACATGAAAGGAAGCCCTAGATCAGAAATAGGTTGTGAAGCAATGATGTCAAACCAGTCCCTTCCTTTGCATCTTTCCAGACCCTGAACAACTGCTGATTGAGTAATGTAGTTCTTAATATCAGGACTGCCTGGTTCAATTACAGGAACGTTTCTCAACCTATATTTTGAGAGTAGCAGTAAGACGCTCAACATAGAACTGTCTGTTGCAACTGGAAGGAAAGGTGCCCAGCGATAGGACTTAATTATTGACTTCACCTGAAAGAAGTGATGTAATATCAATTCAACATGGGCAAAAGATGGAGAGCACTTTTTATTGCCCATTTTTATAATGGGAACTTCTATCCTTACGCATGATATATTGGATTGCCTGTATCAAGAGTCCTATAAACTGAAATATGAGGTAATGCTACAGAGGAGGAGATACTAAATTATTCAAAATTGACTAAAATGCATCAATGAAGACCAAGTGAACTGAACCCTGTATATGACCTCTTTGCTGAACTAACTTACTGTAGTCGACTTGAAAGGTTCTTCTTGAAGGATAACTTTGTAAAAATCCTCGCCTAGTCTATCAGCAGCTGTGGGAGCGTCTTTTCCTGCCCCTTTTTCTGCAGCTACACCACCAGCCACAGCGGCACCTGCTGCAGCAACAGTTAGTCCAGCAACTGTGCCAGGACCTGTCATGCCCAATGCTAGTGCTCCAAGAGCACCAACAGTTCCAGTACCTACACTAGCAGCTGTTGCAGTGCCCGCTGAAAAGGCAGCAGCAGCAAGTTCTGCAGTCTCTAACACCCAAAGAACGATTGCTGAGTAATCTACAATCCCTAGGTACCTTTCCCTCCAATCCGAACTGGATGATGCATCTGGGGTTTTCACAGGAGCAGACAAAATGTTGCATTCTGATAGAATCTTCACAACATCAGGAATGGTTGTGTGTGCCATAATTTCAATCACTACAAAAGTATGGGTACAAAACAATTTTTTCGTAAGTTAGGGACTCTCATAGGTATAATAAATGCCTTAACCAGTGAGGAAATAGTAAGCAATGAAGTAACTGCTATCACCTTTGCCTCCGGGAACATTTGGGAAAGATAGAACTGGAATACTCGCAAATGCAGCTGTTAAAGTCTCCTGTAATGAGTGCGATACTTTTTTCCTTGACTGTATGGCCTCAAAATAAGCATCACAGCTAGAAAGTTTTGAAACTTCCTTGACCTCTTCTGCTTGAGCCATGCCTTCACTCAATGGGTTGATGAAATTCTCATAACTCACTCAATAGGTTGATAAAATTCTTATTACTTTCTACTCAATTGAATGTTTCTTTCTCAACAACAAGATAATTACTGTATTAAATTTACACTTAATTGAATATTTCTTTCTCAACCACTCCCCTTCGGCCGAGTGGCTAAAGCCAGTCCCTCACAAATGTGAGGGCTCAACAACAAGATAATTACTGTGCTAAATACACTTAAATTGTTGGGTACATGCTTTGAGTAATTGAGTTGATATGTGTGTCCCCAAGTTAGTTGTATGGGCTAACAAGAAAAAAATGGTTCGCTGTATGTGCATCATTTAGATCAAGGTTCAGAAGTTGACGATTCTGTTTATGGCATAAAACGCATGTTTTAAAGGCTTGTCTACACAGTGAAGAATAAAACAACTCAACCTTTTCATTCCAAACAACAGGCTATGTTAACCATACGAATTCAATAAATTACATCTGAAATAGAATCATGCTTAATAAGAGCAAACGGTTTTGCATTTTTGATAACTGGAGAAAATTTTCAGTTGAATCCAATGCTAAAATCTATTGGCACTGGGTTCATCGTAAATTAAGAACATGGTTCATAGTAACGGCAAATGACATATTACTACGATGCATTTCAAATCGAATTTAAACAAACCTGTTTGTAGAAGCTTTTGTTGAGAATCTTGATTGGGCTTCTGTTCCTGCATCCACTATGCATTCAGTTAAGCTGTTTCTATATATGCATCGGGTGTGGCGTTGCCACGTGTAGGCGATGGACACGTTTCAAGGTTTCTTGCTAACCATGTGTGAAGAGTGAACGTCTTGGAAGTAGTCCTGTTGGGCACACTCACGGCAACAATTCACATGGGCTATTCTTCATTGGAAGTTCAAGCCCATTTCTATCCTTATTCAATCTTACAGTGCCAAATCTTTTGTACCGTAATATTTTTACTAATTAAAAATATGGAAAAAAAAAACTAAAATTAACGCTCAATAGGGAAATCTACGTGGAAACGGAAAAACGGTTTTTATAATTTAGAATTTGAATCTGAATCAAACTTTATACTAATTTTTGTATAAAAGGAAGCTTTCCTAGGTATTTTCACGTACAAGGTGCGTAACTTCCCATCATCAATATCGCAATGGCTACGTCCTTTCTCCAAGCTGCAGCATCGACAGAAAAGGTTAATGTTCTGCCTGCTCTCAAAGTTGTTCAGATTGAGGGACTTGTTTTACTAAAAATAATCAAACACTGCAAGGACTTGTCACCATCTTTGGTTACGGGTCAACTTCTTGGACTAGACATTGGTACCGTTCTTGAAGTCACCAACTGCTTCCCTTTCCCAAATTATCAGCAGGAGAATGATACCGATCAAGAGACTGATGATGTTGGTGCTAATTACCAGCTTGATATGATGAGGTGCCTGAGAGATGCTAATGTGGACAGCAGCGTTGTTGGATGGTACCAATCAACGCCGCCAGGAGACTGTTTTCAATCGGTGGAATTTATAGAGACTTCTATGAACTATAAGGAGCTTATTGGAAAATGTGTGTGCATAATTTATGACCCTTCAAGGTCGGATATCCAAGGCGGATTGGCGGGTCTCAAGGCTTTGAAGCTTTCCGATACTTTCCTGGAACTTTACCGCAATGGGAATTTTAGCGGGGAGAGTTTGAGGGATAAAAATATATCATGGGCTGATGTTTTTGAGGAAATTACGATAAGAGTCTCAAATTCTGCACTCGTTAGCGCCTTTATGAGCACGCTGGAACCCGATAGAGTCGCTGATCAGAGTGATTATGACCACTTGCAAATATCAAGCAAGCCTTTTTTGGAGAGGAATGTGGAGTTTTTGATTGGATGCATGGATAATTTGTCAACGGAACAAAAGAAGTTGAAATTTTACTACAAGGACGTGACTCGTCAGCAAGCTTGGGTTGAAGAGAGAAGGGAAGAGAATAAGGCACGTAAAGCTGCTGGAGAAGATCCTTTGCCCATGGAGGATTCTTCAAATCCATTCTTCAAGCCAATTCCTGAGCCTTCCAGATTGGAAAGCTTGCTCCTAACCAATCGAATTGCCGAGTACTGCAACCGGATTCATGGGGTTGCCGGGCATAGCTTCAGTAGATTGTCTTTGATCAAGGCTTTGCATGATGATTGATAATGTAATTAGACCTGTTATATATAGTGTGGTACCTTATTCCAAGTTTAATTGTTCTATTTTTAATTATTTTATCTTGTGCGTGTATAACTAATGTTATTTGGTTTGTCAATGAGAATTAATTTTGTTTTTAATTTAGAGCTGTTTGCAAAGATTAATACTTAGAAGGCTAATTTAGAATTTTGCTTTTAGATGTTCGTCCAGTGACGTCGCTACTGACCTTTTTAGAAGGGGAATACTCGATTGCCCAGTGCCAATTTTATTGAACGACAGTCAATTTTGGTTACTTGCTGCAATCAATTACCGTACAGCATTCGGAAGACAAAGGTCCATGGTTAATTATTTACTAAGGTTATCTGATTTTTCATCTTATTAATTGATTTCAAAGATTTCTAAGCGTTTAGGATTAATGACAGGAAGCGAACAAAAGAAAACTACGATATAAGGTAAAATAATGCACTTGCAATCCATAAATACATTAAAGAAAACATATATTAATTAGATATTCTTAAGTTTTTGTTAATTAATTTAATCTTACCTATCTCCATCCTCTCCTCTTATATAAATTTGTACTACTTACTTACTTTTTCTCACTTGATATTTATGAGTTTTTTTCAAAGCAAAATATAATTAGATAAGAAAGTGAAAATAATAATCAAGAACAAATTAATTTTGGGTGTTATAATGTATACCCTTCATCTGTTGGAAATATATATTTCAACGCTATCTAACAAGAATAACAAATATGGGACTATACATATATATTAAGGGATTTGATTCTGAGTTGAGCCGGGCTCTATTTAAACTACTGCAATCGAAAGTTATCAAAAAAATAAATAAATAAATCTTAACCTACACTACAGTTAAACACAAAATATATATATAGTACAAAATTTCATGAGAGTGCAAATTAATTACCAGAAATATGTACTATCTAGATTGGTCCTAATTAAACAAGATGGATCCAAAATAATTATACCTGGTTATTTTTCGTTTGTTCTTTCGATCGGCAGGGCTAGTTATATTTTAACATGGTCTTTGACTTCAACTGGAGACCCTGAAGCGGTCTTAGATGCAGAAAATGGCAGTGAATTAAGTGGGAATATAGACGCAGCAGGCTGCTGATGAGTAGATGAGGGCAAGTACTTGTTCAAGAGGCTAGATGCAAACCCTACAGTACCATTCCGGGCTGATAAGTCGTCAGCCGATGTTATTGAAAAATTAGGTTTAACCCACTTCATATCCAAGCCAGAACTCTCACCTGGGCCTCCAACATTCTTCTGACCGATGTATGACGAGATTGCAGCTGCTAATGCTGATTGGAAATTAGGGTTTGAAGTGATCACTTCCGTTGTAGCAGCTATAGTACTTTCTGTGAACGACTGTACTTGAGGAGTAGGAAGAGGAGTACTCGGGTTGTTCATCATTTGCATATATGGTTGGTAAATATGTTCTTGAGCGGGTTGCTTTCCAAGATAATTCGCATAATTATTGGAATAGCCACTGGTCCAATAAGTTTGTGGAGAATTTGTAGAAGATTGAGAGGAAAAGTTGAGACACGTTGATGAAGAATTATATCTTGGAGCTGAAGAAGAAAGCCTATTGAAATGAGAGAAAGTGGCTGGTGCCGTGAGATCAAGAACGATAGTTGGGTGAGAATTGGGGTTTGAGATAGAAGAGTTAGGGAAATAAAGTTGATCATGTGGACTTGCATTTTCGGAGAAAGTGAAGTTCAATCCATGGAGGTTGGGTGTGGTAGACGCGGAAACTGAGGATCCAAGTTGTGAGGTTGATGAACGGCATTGTAGCACGGAAGCAGCAGCAGATGTGGTGGAAGCCATGGCTGTGGCTGAAATTGGAAGTGGGTGGTTATGTGTACCTTCATAGGTAGTGATCAAGATGGACATGTCCTCAGCCCATCTTTGTACCTGAAGCATGCATATATTAGATAAGGTTAAATCATAGATTAGTATGATGATAATGAATGATAGAATCATATTATATACTAAGAAATCTTCTTTAATATAATTATTAGATAATAGTAATAATGAGTTTCTTAATTTCATTTCATAAATAATTGGTTTCTTTAATATATAACTATTATCAGACTCATGTGCTTCTAAACAGAATAAATTCTCATGTAAATAAATAAATGATAGCATACTTGATTTTTTTTTGGGGGTAAATGTTAGATAAGCATGCATGTAGTTTTATAATATCGAAGAAATCAAGTGAAATGAAAGGGCATGCTAATATAAATTTATTATATCAAGAGTTTCAACTAAGGTGGACAAAAAATAATGAATGTACATGTTTTCTGACAGGGCAAGTTGGAGACATTGTGCAACGGTAGTACGCCCGAGGGCATGGATTCCCTTTAGCTATTTTTTGTCCATATTTTCTCCATTGGCATCCATCATTCATCTATACAAATAAAAATCCACATAGACAAAATAATGATATTAATATTTATTTAATTTGTCACTTAATAGAACACCTTTAATTTATTCTATGCCAACATTAAGTAATTGTAACATTGTAACATCTTAATTTAATGTTGAAGTATTTTCTTGGTTAGAACTAAGAAGTTGATATATACTTACTGTTGGGGTGTCGCATCTAGCTCTCACAGAAACCCTAGCTTTCTTTCGCTGGGCCTGTTGCAAGACCTCTTCCTCATGATCATCACTTCTCTTAGTCTTGAGATTAATTTTGCTTGGTGGCCATATCTCGGTTAGCTCCTCTTCCTTCAATTGTTCACAAGTAGTAATTGCAGAGCTCGGACGATTCTTCTCAGATTCTCTTGAATTACTGCTCAACTCAAATCTGCTGCTGTCCAACTCCAACCCAAGTGCAAGCCCTTCTTTATTGTTCTTTTCATGTCCATCACTCAAATTATTGCAAATCTTTTTCTCATCCTTCTTAGACTCAGCTGATGATCTCCCAAGGCTAAGCGAAACGAGTTCATCAAGTTCTTCATTTTCCTGATCATGATGCGTAGAAATTGTATCTTTAGACTTTTTAGCTTCTTCTTGCTGAAGAATGTCCAAGAAATGAGATTGTAAAGCCTGATAATCCTTCGCCATTTGTGCTAACAACAACTTTAACTTTTCGTTTTCTGCTCTAATCTCTCCCACTTTGGTTTTAGCTGATTTCAGCTCCTCGTCCTATATTGATCAGCGACAGCAAATTAAAGCGTAACTAAAACTTTGTATAATATATACAGCTATATATAATCAAGAAATTAATTAAAAGATTACCCAATGTATATCCACTTGTTTTGATTCCAGTTGACTTAGTGAGCCTTCTGGAAAGCTTTATAATATATCTAGTCCTAAGTGATCAGATATATAAGTTATCTCTACCACATGTTTTAGATTTAATCACGCCTAATATCATTGGCTGCCAATGATATTATGCTACCTTCCTTATTCATCGGACGGTATATATATATATATATATGCTACCTTCCTCGGTGCCGACGTTTACATGGTCGATCGTTCGAAATTAAAGTTCAGTTACTAGACTTCAAATTTTCGTTTTTGCACAACTTAATTAATTTTTAACAAAGTTAATGTATGCGTTTAATTTCCTTTGAAAAACAATTAAGGATTTTATTTAATATATATCAAGCGAAACTTTTATTCGTTATATACACAAGCTCTCGATCAGCAACGGGGTATACAATTAAATTCGCTATTAGTAAAACTATTTTGAGATTTGATTTTTAAAAATTATAATTCTCATCTTTTACCTCACATGCTAAAATCCGTTCATGACGGGTATACAGTATCAGCAAAAATATGCAGCATTATATCAAGTAAAAATTATAATGGCGATCTAAGGCTCAAGATTCATGATTATATGAAGTTTTATATATGGAGTAAAACCAGAGCTAAAAACATCTAAATAAGAAAGAAAATAATTAAAAAGAAGCGTGGGAAAGAAGAATTATTTGATGATAAAACACAAAATTAATCGATTTGTTGACACAAAAGAAACTGATTCTATTGAGAAGTATTTGCTTCACAAGAACAAAACATGAATGGCTAGCTACCTAGGTTAAAGTTGATGATCACCTTTTGAATTTTTGCATGAATATGAACATGAACATCATCATCTTCTTCTTCTTCACCAAGACGTTTCTTCGTTTCTTCCTCTTCACAAGTTTTTCCAAAAAGAGACTTTTCCTTCCTAGTCTCCATTGCCTTTCTTGACTTTCTTTTATTTCTCACACTTTTTGCCAATATATCTCTAATTCATTATGGAAAATTAGCTTCTTATATATAAAGAGAATAGGCCTCAAGATTTTGACTTTCTATATAAAAATTCCGAACACCAGCCGTGCTTTTTTTTTTTTTTTTTTAGCAGCCCGTAGGCACACTCCAAGAAGCAACATTAATTCAAAATTTCACATTTAATATTGAATATATTAATTGGAAAAAAAAAAGAAATATTTTCCAAGTTACCATGTTCATGAAACACGATGTGAGTTCTGGTCAAAGTTCATCGGCTCTGAATTTGACTCCAGTGACCACTTGGGGTGGGGGTCCTTCGCATGCAGAACAGTTCTAAAATGACTATGAGATTGCAGTCCAATTCGGGTGCCACGTGAGCTGATGAAGCGAAAGTGGTGCTTCCTGTGACCATAGACACTCTAGATGCTGCTGATGTGGCAGTTTTTTTCATGCATGGAAATTAGAATCTGCATATTGATATATTTTTTTAGTTGAGTTTAGGGCAGTGCACTTGTTCACATGATTATATATTAAGTTGAAACAGCTGTTTAAACAAGAAAAATTAATCCTCTTTGAGTTCATTGATTAGACAAGAAAAATTACTCCTCTTTGTGTTCAAATTACGAATTTTTCATGATTCAGGAGATGTCAAAACTATTTTAATTTTACGCGTAGAATATTCAAAAAACGGAAAAGCATCCAGTTGCTGAAATGAACGTGAAAACCTTCTTCTGCTATAAATTTAATTGAAGAACATATACAAATCAAATCGTGACATATCTTTTTGTTCTTTCGGGAAATATTTGTCATTGAAAGTTCTAATTAACTTGTGTTTCAAGTAAAATCTGATACCAGGAAAGACATTAGAGAATGAAAGAGTATTACGTGTAATTGGTCAGAAAGGTTGTCAAAGCCTTAAGAAATCAACTGAAATACAATTTTATCATTCAAATTCCACTGTGGTTAAGCTTTGAAAAAGCTCCTAGATGGCGTGTTTGGCTCTGTTCAAATGATCACTTATATTTAATTATTTCTCGCTTCTTTGATTATGATTGAAAAATTGAAAATTACCACAACTATAGGACTGGTTCCAAACGATTAATTATAATGGGTTGCACAACTAATAATTGACCTTCCATTAGTAAATTGAATTATAAAAATAATTTTCTTCTTTTTTTTTTTAAGGTCTGATGAAGAGGTTTGAGAAATTCTATCCATTAAATACCAATCCTTGTTTATTATTACTCAAAAATCGCGTTACATCCTGCAGAGCCATGTCCAAAAAAGCTTAAAATTTTGAAGAGCTCAGTCAGCACTTCTAGTTAATTACTTGTTGAACTACAAAAATGATTTCAGTTAGCTAAAGATATAAATATAAATGCAGACAAATAAAAGGAGAATTTAAGAGGTGGGGAAGAGAAAAAGGAAATTCCTGATCCAACAGGCCATCATGGTAAGCTGTTTGCTTATCTCACCTACGGCTACTAGAGCTATTGACATTTCAATCTTTTAAGAGCCAAAATCAACCCGTCCATCTACGTTCATTCCAACATTTTTTAAGGTTTTTTTTTTTTTTTAATAATTTTAGGATCAGAGTATGCAACTTGCACGAAGTGTTTTAATTTTGTAGCAATTAATGTATTTGTAAGAATGTTGCACGTCTACAAGTAAAATATATATATATATCATGATGCTTGTATTATGTTAAAATTTATCCTCTTAATAATGCCATATATAAAAGATAACTGATAATTAGAGCGTGTTATATTATAGAACGACGGTGCAAACTGTAGGAAAAGTGGCTGAGAGCTCGTTCTTCTATTGGTTTCATTATTTTATATTAATTTGTCAATATCAAGGATGCAGTAAGTCTACGAGGACTTTGAATAGTGGATTTATAGGTAATAAAATGTTTGGTTGAGAATTTGGAGGATTAAAAAAAAATCAACAGAAGCTTTCAAAGCAAAAAGACAAAAGTAAATAGAACCCTCAAAATAAAGAAATTGAGAAATGACACATTGAAAGATTCAGTAGATCTTCACATAGATTTTAAATATACATTTTTACCAATCAGCTCTCTTGACCAAAAGTTGTCTTCATAGTTCATAGTTCCTATTGCTTCTTATATATTTTTAATATCGTGGCTCTTTTCAATTATATGCGGCGCACCCACACAATGATCTTCTGAATTTTGATATATCACCTAAATATCATATATATACAGCTAAAAGATAGCATTTCTAGTTCTTACAGTTAAGACATGCATTGAAACTTGAAAGCTATATTATGGTTTCACATTCATGATATATCTATTGATTATAGTCTCTCCTAATGATAGACCTTGGTCCTAATTGTAAATGGTAAGTAGACACATGCCCTGAAATGGGTTCCAAGAAATGGAAACATGCAAAGTATAAGCAAGAAAGCAGTTTGATTTTACTTCATCCTCGTCTTAAGTCAATGATGTATACTCAGATTATAGCTGGCTATCTTGTTACACTTAATCTTAATTTAAGCAGTTTCGTGTTTCTTTTTTAATATAATTCTTAGCTCATGCAATCTAAAAGATCAACTGTCATCAATAAATAAATTAGGCTGCTGTGGCCTGTTGACAGCCAAATATATCAACAGGATTTTGAAGGTCCACATGCGATTTCAATAACTGGAAACTCATAGATCTCTAGTGTAAACAAAACCAAGTGGTTATTACTTTACTTTTAAGTCAACGATGCAGATCTAAGCTGTTGCCAGTAAGTATCCCTCATCTTCGCTCAGAGTTTAACTAAAACTTCATTAGCATTTTAAATTAAGAGTTAATTGCATCTTTATGAACTTGATTGGATCCATTATTATCATCATATCACCCACTACAAGATCTGCACGGTACCCTTCTGTTTGCTTTCGTTAAGTCTATATAAGATATGGTCATAACAACTGACATATATATATATATATTCATTGAGGTCCATATACTCCTTTTCCGTGTTCAAACCATGATAATTGTTTCATTAATATTAGAGTTCGCTGAGGGTACCCTTTGAGTGGTGATATTTAACCCATTCAATTTCTCTTATCAGCCTCTCTTTTTAATTAACTCCACTTATTTTCAAAATAACCTTTATTACATGAAAGATAATTAAAACAAAAATAATATTTAGAAACCCTAACCACCTTTTCACCTCTACAGGCCATCGCCGCCTTAAATCATGACCACTTTGTCGCCAAGGAATTTGCCAAGAAAGTAATAAAAAAAAAAAAAAAAAAGCTCTCACTTGCAGTATATGGGTAGGTTGTTAACTAATTGCTTCCAAAAACATCAACCAAAAAACTTTTAACCGAATTGAATTTATATCCTAAAGTTTCTAACAAAAAAGACGTAGCAATATCATCAAATCAAGGACGGAAGATGATGAGAGCAATTGCTTCTATTGATTTCCTATGAATAAATGAAAAACAAATATATTAACTGCCGAGTTTTGTCGATAAAATAAAATAAAATAAAGGCTAGCACCCATAAACATAAAATAATCAAATAGTGATGGCTTTTGGTCATTGGCCGCTAGGGATTTGCTAATGGGATAAAGAACTAGTGGTGCAGAGGCTTGAGGCCGTAACAGTGGTGGTGGGAGGTGGCTATGGTAATAGGAATTGTTTTGTTTTGTTTTTTTATTTTAATTATATTTTCATTTTTTAATATGGGTAATTTTAGAAATAAATGAATTTAATTAAAAAATAGAGGCTGGTGAGAGATTTAGAGGGGTCAAATATCACTACGCCTTAATTTAGTTAAGGTTAATTTCCTTTTAATACATAGGATTTTGCATCAATTCACAATTGGTCCTACTATTTCTACAATAGACCTGAAATCTCCTATCAGTATTATATGGCTGAATCTTTGAGGGCAAAAGAAATCTATGTTTTTTTATATTCATTAATCCCATCGACAAGGAACTTCTCGTAATAAAGTAAATTATTTACTGTAATGTGTGTATATATATGAACTAACATTAATAAACATAGAAAAATTTTAATTCATTTTTAAAAACACTTAGAACAACAAACAAATTGATGCCTAAAGGATTAAATGACAACTTACCCCAATAAATTGTGTATTTTATCTAAGGAGTTGCATCAACTCTCTCCATGTTATAATTCCAATGATCATATGGTTCAAAATCTGTACACTAGTAGCTCTTACGTCAGTTGGAAAAGGCACCAACATTCAACATAGGTAGGTTTACCAAACTAACCTAAGTCATTTATTAATATAGTTGTCCATAATACAATATTCTTACGACGTTTTCTGAATTAAAATGTAATTACACAAGTATATAATTCAACGAGTGAGATCAGTAAAGCCAATAAGCAAATGATTAGGAATCAGTTCTACAACTATTATTAACTCAATAATTCGAGTTGTGCATCCCCACTCCAAACTACAAATATATAATATAAGTTGTACATGTCAACTAGTTCAGTTCATCCATTTGATATACTACTGCCAATGCCTTGTCACTGATCATCTTTGCTTCAAGTACTACTATCCATAAATACTTTGAAATTGTCAAAAACACATTTTTCAAATTGCCAAATCATTTGCAATTTCGTCTTGCTTTTACATTGTAAAATAAGCAAACAACACCAGATTTATCTAAGACATACTTAATACGTGATATGGGAACATGTTATTATTGTCTACATGGAGGACTAATATCATCAATTTTGCAGATGGTCTAGGAGTTTCATGTCAAAAGATCTGTTGTTGAATTCCCACTCCACATGGTGGTATGAAGCACCGGCACAGACCACAGTATCAATCCTGCTTCAGAATAAAACAATTCAATCCTATTTCAGAATTAAACAAATCTACTTCTCACACAAGGTTGCTTCTAACCAGCTAACTTGTAAGTGGTTGTCAAACATACAACATCTTTACAAACAACAAATGACCGGCCCTTCATCCTCCCATTACAGCATTAAAAACAAGGAAACGGTGGAAGTAACCAAAACTTTTGGAAGGATTTCTCCCATATAAATGCACATCATGAAATGGCATAATAAGGCCAAAAACCCATCATTGCACCTTGATTTCAGGAATGCCTCCACAGCCACTACCTGTTCCATTCATAGTCCCCTCCATATCTGGGATTAGCATTATTTGTTCGGCTTGTATCATCAGCTCTTATGGTGCTTGCATAGGCATGCCAACCTAAGAGGTATGGCAATATAAACTGCAGAGAATAAGAGTCAAAATGCATTATAAACAACTCATGAAGGTTAAAAGCAGTGTGCCAACAACCCTAAACTTGTACTCTACACTGTGTCACTGTCAATGAGAACTCCCTAATCTTGGTCTTTCTACAAACTCAAGAAACCTTGTTAGTTGACAAGGGGAATTAACTGAATATTTGATACCATTTTAATAAGCTTATATACTCTCCATTAGCCCTGAAGAACCCCAACTATGGCAGGTTATCTCATGACAATTTCTTGTAAGCTGAGTTATAAGCAACATCAAGCAGAAACATATTAGAAATGAAATTTCATTCATCTTCAATCCATCAATCTTTCCAGGGAAATTACATGTTAACATGGCTGCCAAAGACTAGAAAGTTTTTTTATTCGACTGGAAACTCATTTACCTGATCAGCTATGGGTCACACTTCAGTTAGAAGTTAGGATCAACCAGCAAGTTTTCTCTACTTCCTCATTTCTCTGCTACGGTATCAAACTATCAATCAATTATAGAGGTTTCTGGATGCAGTGGATTAGATGGTGAAGAATCTAAACTGAAAGAAATCTCTCTTATGTATAGTTTTCAAAGTACTATGATTTTCTAAAGCATCCTAAGATCATAGGCAAATCCATATCTTTCCTTGCCATTTAATACACTCAGACAGACAGAGAGAAGCACATCATACATTGAAAGCTGAGACAAGAACTGTGTACTCCGCTCTGGTAACTGGAATGTAAATGCTCTCATCCAAATTGATAAGCTTGTTTTGAACACCTTCAAATAGAGGCCATAACACAAATCAGAAAGAAGGAAAAGTTAGATAAATATCGATCAACTTTCCAGCATATATTCAATTTATAACATCAGAAATGTTAATTTATCACCTTCTGACTGCTGGGTAGAAATGTGATTTAGTACAAAGGTATTAACAATTTTGTTCAGGAAAGACAAAAAATTGGGTCAGATTTGGAGAGGAGAACAAAAACCATTCAACAGTGAAAATAAGCCAACCACAAACAACTTATACCTACATATGACATATTCATTCTTTGACATGTGTGATATATCGTTACTGCATGACACTTAACATAATTCTAATTTTATGATGTTAAAAACAGGCAAAATTTTGCAAAGCAAGGATCTGCAGGCAAACATTATATAGTTAATAGGAATGTAAGAAATTCCATAAATGCTCATATATTTTATCATCAAAGTTAAGAAATTCCATAAATGCTCATATATTTTATCATCAAAGAGCAGATAATCTTCCAATTTACTGCCAAGGTTTCAAGGGAAAGAGCATTACTGAGGTTAAAAAAGTGGCCAGAGCCATCTGGAAGTGGCTCCACCTTCAACACCTTCCTGACCTTGCCTTCCTCACTACAGAGTATGAAACTTCAAATAGAATCTATACTGAAATAACTCAACAATTATAGTATGCAAGAAAGATCATCTCTACTCCTGATGTCAAATTTAGTGAGGAACAGATGATACCTTTTTCCCTTAAAAGGATCATGGAAAAATTCGCATGAGTCTCTAGCACCAAGGGCAACCAAATTTCCAATCTCTGTCACTGACAGTGAGAATACCTAGAGACATACAAAAACATACATTCACCAAATTCAACAGCACACTTGATCATGAATCTAGGAGGGGGGAAAATTTGTTTTTTGGTTAAATTTCTGAACATGACATGGAACATTCACATAGGCAAACAGAAGCACCCAGTTTATTCCGCCACTTAAAATTTAGAAGCACAAATAGTGACCTAACCCCAAGGCACTGCTTCAACCATTGATCAAGTTTGGATTTAAAGCAATTATGTCTGAGTCTGACCCACTTGTAAAATTATGAATGCTGATCCATCAAATTAAATGCTAAGCTTACAAGTTTTAAAGCAACAGTAGTAAAGCAAAGCTTTTCACCAGTTTCTTCATAAAACTTAAAGTAATCACTTAAAAGTTTACAATACAATCATGGTGCTCAGACAAAATATCAGCCAGCATCACATTCTGTAAACAACGAGTAAATTCTATTGCTTAAATAAAAATCCAGTAAATTCTATCCTTAAAGATTCCAGTAACCTCTAACATGTAAAAATATTGAAATTTCCAAAACAGTCATTTATTGTACTATTTTTATTCTCCTTCCCCCAACTATAGAGTGATTACCTGCTTTCTGCTCCAATCATATTGTCGAACACCAGCAGCTGGAGCAAACTGTAGCATCACAAAACCTTCTCTGGATAGTTTAAAAGCCCCTGACTGCAACCCAACAATCAAATGCAAGCAATCAAAATTATTAACCCACGAAAAAATAAATAAAATTCATAACTTAACAAACACATTATTAAAATGAAAAAATAATTTATCTTTTTGTAAAGGCAAACTTGAAGGTAGATATTACATCTAAAGACACAAACTCCGGTGCTCTAGGCTCCACCGTAAGAGCTGCTTTCCCTTTGTAAATCGAATGACCCACATAAACCCTCGTCGGCAACGTTCCAACTATACACATGAAACAAAAATCCATACACGTACTGAAAGTTTAAAACTTTACAGTTTATTTGGTTACTGAAACATTTGGGGAACAGAAAAAAGTGTCAAAAAATTGCTTTTTTTCTACAATCACTCACCAGCAACGTCTGTTGGAGCATAAGAGGAGTTGCTAGGGCTGGCGCTGTAACTCTTTTGTTCATAGTACTCTGACTGGCGGCATTTAACATAAAATTTCTTCTTTTTCATTGAGATATTTTCAGTTACACAAATGGAACCAAAGCTGTTGCCTTTTGAATTGGATAAAGAATGAAAAGGGCATACTTTAGGGTTTAGGGTTTGAGAAGATAGATACTGAAACTGCAACATTGTTTCAATTTTTGCAAGTGAAAAAAAAAATACCGGGGTTAGAAGTTTAGAGGACTTAAAAGGATGAGATATGATTTCCTGGTCCACGGTCCACGGTAATGACTCTGCACTGTGTAAAAAAAAGAGACGCCACGTCGGTGATTTTTATTTGCTGACGTGGACCTTTATGCTTATCTGCCTTGTTTTTCATTGCACAACCCAAATGAAATTATAAAAGCAGGCTTACTTGTCCATTTTACCACCACGCATGTTAGAAATCTCATGGTTACACAATCTTTACACCTGTGGAATTGAAGGATTCAGGAAAGATGTCGTCAATTTGTTGTTCTTTTGGAGTCATTGTGGCTCCCTTGAGGCGCAAAGACAAACGTTTCTTGGTTTTATATTACTCCAAGAGAAGAGTCAGCTTCAGTCCTTGCTCTATGAGTTCAACTAATGATGATTCAGTTGCAGTGCCCAAACAAAGACAGGCAAGACAATCACCTAATATGTTTCGTTTCTGAATTTAACACTTTCATGTCTTGTTTCCGCACATATTTCTTTAGTGGTTACTGATTCTTCTGTTTCTTGTGATTGATAGTTGGGTTATGATCCTTCAGAGGAGTTACTTGGGCTCGGGGTTGATTTAAAGCCAAGGTTTATGCTCCTGTTCTCAAATAGTTTCATTTAATTTCTTTCATCTCATCAAAATGTGAACCTAGTCTTGCATGTGGAACATTCTTGTTGTAAATACATAATTTGTGTACTAACAATTGTTTGGCATAGTTCATGCTTTTTCATACTTATAAATTAGACCATTTTTTTTGTCGCTGTTTTTTCCCAATGCAGAGAGGATTTTAGTCTATTTCTGATAATGATATTGCATACCCATTTCATTTTAGTTTACTGGTGTTCCAAATCAAGAGTAAATTCCAAAATTTTACCTTCTTTTTCCAATGTCTCTTTGAAGCACATGATAAGGAT
Source organism: Murraya koenigii (assembly GCA_025617385.1). Lineage (NCBI taxonomy): Eukaryota > Viridiplantae > Streptophyta > Magnoliopsida > Sapindales > Rutaceae > Murraya > Murraya koenigii. The sequence continues at coordinate 31,128,311 of CM046814.1, read as the reverse complement.
TGTGTGCAATTCAGGTTTATGGTTTTGCCTAATTTCTTCAAGGGTATTAAGATAGAGTTTTATAATTCTGCTTCAATAATCATTTCTATCATCGTGTTATTTTGGACTTTCAAGTAACTTATAAATCGATATATCTGGGAATTGTAGCAGTTCTTGTTTTTTCTTTGCCACTGCAGCTCTCTTCTATTCGTGAAATGCTAATCAGTGGCATTTTGTTGGTTTTTTTGGTCTTCGTACTGACAGAAATGGGTATGTTGTCTAATATAAGAATATTTATTTCAGGAATGCAGCACCTAGCACACCAAAACCAAGGTCCTGGTTTGGTCCAAATGGTCAGTATATCAGAGAGCTTCCTTGCCCTAGTTGCAGGGGTAGAGGTTATACTCCATGTGTAGAGTGTGGAATAGAAAGAACCTGCTCAGACTGCTCTTTATGTAATGGAAAGGTACATGCTTATGCAACCTCAGTGTTTGTCCCTTGTGAGTTCCCATTTTCTTGTCATGTTTCTGTGGTATTCTCAAGGGAGTTCTAAATCAAATTATTATGTTGATTAGGAAACATACGATTATTCATCTTTATGGGTAAGACAGTATTTTCTTTTTCATATTTTTCTGTTATTGCTGCTAATTTTTTTTCACACATGACAGGGTATGATGACATGCCATCAATGCTCAGGGGATTGTGTCATATGGGAAGAGTCAATTGATGAGCAACCATGGGAGAAGGCTCACTCAGTGTAACTTCTTAATATCCTGCTTTTTCATACTTCTTGGTCATCTAATTCAAGATTTTCTCTCTCTTTGCTCTTTGTACCCTGCACCTTTATTATGTCAAATTTTCTCTTCCTAATCTTGTCACCAAACAAATGATCATCCATCTACAATCTCATATTCAGTTTGAATTCTTTTAATGGTTTATGTCACCTTTATTATGTCAAATTTTCTCTTCCTAATCTTGTCACCAAACAAATGATCATCCATCTACAATCTCATATTCAGTTTGAATTCTTTTAATGGTTTATGTAATGTAAAACCTTGTAATTTCACTAGATTATTGAAGGCTCGAAGTCTTCATATCATAGTCCATTCATTTTTTGAGTGTATGTTACTCCTGAAAATAAAATCATTCTTCTTCTCCTTTTTATTTTATTTATACAATAAAACTGGGTTGGTTTCAGAACCCTTTTCTCCCTCTCCTTTTGTCCAGTTCTCCCCTCAAAGTGAAGGAAGATGATGAAGTAGACAACTTAGATATAAAAGTGGGTGTGAAGAAAAAATCAAAGCGCATCTACCATTCACCACCTCCTGAAGTTGGACTGAAGATCAGCCGATCCCTAAAAGTTAGTTGGCTGCTTTAATTGTATTTATCATGTTATGTAGTAAACATCACATGATATCTTTTGCATATAAATGCATTCCAGGACTGTACAAAGTCAAAATCCTGTTATTATTACACTTGTGCTAGTTCTGAGTTTCATACATGCATATGCTTTACATATATTTTTTTTTCTTAAAAGGAAAGGGGGGCGGGCAAGCTCAAATACAATTTTTAATCCCCTTCCCACCCCCAAGAATCGAACTCGGGCTGCCACGGCTTTACAACGAGCATAGTGACCAACCCGACCGCAATCTTGGGGGCTGCATATGCTTTACATATGTTTGCTCTTGAATGTTGTCTTTATAGAGATAGTAAAAACTTCTATATATTGTCCATTGAATTTAATCTGTATATTGTCCGTTGAATTTAATCTTCCTTATTTAGTTGGATGATTGCAGAGTCTTAATGCCAAAACTGGACTATTTAGTAAGAGGATGAAAATTATCCATCGTGATCCTAAGCTGCATGCACAGAGAGTGGCTGCGATTAAGGTATGGAATGTTACAAACTGCATTTCTAGAATTTTATTGTTTTAAACAAGATTGTGAGAATGATGTGAGAATGAATAACTTCATTTGTTTTGATATCTTAAATTATGAACATATGCCATTTGGATAAATAATCACAAAAATAACTTCCATCAATTTCTATGCCTCTAATATTCCAACAGATAAATGGTAAACAGCATATTGTTTTGCAGTAAGTTCATTTTGAATAAAATCTACTAATGTTTTCAATAAGAGGTGTTTTAGTCTTCAATTATACCTCTTTTTACTGGTGATGGTTTCTTTTGGGGGTTTTATGAGAAATAAAGATAATTTCAATGGTCTTTTTCTGGGATGATACCTTCCCTAATATCATGGATTGTCTTCATGTTAGTGATTTGAATTCTTTAGATTTCTGTTTCTGTGGATGACTCTCTGTTTGCATGTATTTCTCTGTTGAAATGTAAAGTCTGAGAATATGCAAAAACTTCTAGTATAATTATGGCTAACCTGAAACTATAAATTTATTCAACCATTAATTTCTGACACAATGGAAAACAAAGAATGTCCTAACTCCTACTTGTCCGCTTTCATCTAGAAAGCAAAGGGAACTGCTGCAGCAAGAAAACATGCTTCTGAAACTCTGAAAGCTTTCTTTAGTGACCCAGAGAATCGTCAGAAGCGGAGTATTGCCATGAAAGGTCAGCTTATGTGCTCCTTAAATTGTCAGAAGCGGAGTATTGTCCTCTGCTTCCTGAGCTTATGCAAGTGTCATGCATCGGCGGTATTGCTGCATTTTATTTTATTTTTTTCATCTGGACATCGACTGACCTTTATCTTGATGATGCAGGAGTAAGGTTTTACTGCAAGCACTGTGGCCGGGAGGGGCATAGGAAATTCTACTGCCCAGAACTTAAGGATGGCTTGATAGATAGAGGATTTAAATGTCGGTTGTGTGGAGAAAGAGGGCATAACAGAAGAACCTGTCCAAAATCAAGGTTGAGCTATCACAATGGTACAGTTAGGAGGCATCATCGATGCCAAATATGCCGTCAATGGGGCCATAATCGCAGGACATGCCCTCAAGTAACTGGGGAAAAGCTGCATGATAGTAATGGCCAGAAACTCCTTCCAACTTCTGCAAGTAGAACATGCACTTGCCGGTTTTGTGGAGAAAAAGGACATAACACAAGGACATGTCCCAGTAGAAACACGGAGCAGCTGAAGTCTGAAGAAGCTAGCCAATAAGTTTCTTCATTTACGTAGATTATGCTAGGAACGGTTGATTGAACTATGAAATCTTGCTCTTGTCTAGTCTCACGATTGGAGTGTGAATTTTGTATGGAGTATGGTTCAAATATCAAAACGAGCAATTTTTTTTCTTTTTTTTGTTCGATTGATAAACACTAATGGGTAATATTAAATTAAAAATTAGCCTAATTACACATTAAATTATTAATTTCTTCATTAATTGTTGATAGATAATTAACTTGTTGGATAAATTTTGTAGCAATTTAATGTGTATATCGTGAACTAAAAACAGTGAAGTGTGGTAATTGACGCAATAACGTGATGGGATGATGATCTTATAAGCAACGAAACGACAAATAAGAAATGATGACGTGGCAAATGATGATTCTAATTTCTAATAAATGGCCGGTTCGAAACGACATCGTGTATTACCCGCCAAGTTAAGCTATAGACGTCAGCTGCGCCAACTACACCAAAAGGTGAAACCACCAGCAGGTCGTGACTCGTGTAACTCGGACATCACTTTCTTGTCGTCCTCCAATTCGAGTTAGGGTTTCTGACTTTGAGCAATCAAACAGAGCCATGGCTTTACAAACAGGAATGGGCTTACAAAAGATACTGATGTTAGCTGGTTTAGGTGATTAATTAATCTCTATCTCCTGCTGTCCGTATTTTAACTTTAATAGCAAAGTAATTATTATTATTATTTTTTTGGTAGGGTACACTGGTACGATCTTGATAAAGGATGGTAAATTACCAGAATTATTACGGGAGCTCCAGGTGTTTGTCCAAGTTTATTTTTTTGTTTTTGTTTTGATTTTTGATTTTTTATTTTTTTGTTTATGAGGTCGATTTAGGGCGGCTTTCTCTCTTTTTTTTTTTTAATAAAATTGGATATTGTTTGTTTGGATCAGTTTGTTAGAGGCATGCTATTTTTGGCCATTGACAGCATTGGTTCTGTTTTCTGTATTTTAGTAGCAATCAGAACTCAGAAGGAAATACATAATTATTGTCAATTTTGTTATTCGTGGCTGTTAATTTGTACTTTTTTGGACAGTCATTAGTTGAACGATTATCAAAATCTGGGGAGCAAGATAATTTTACTGATGCTATTAAAGACCAGGTAAAAAGGGACATGTTGATGACGTAGATCTTGAAATAGATTTATTTTTTACTATACTCTGTAAGTTGTTTTTCTATGTGCAAACTGAGTATTCTCTTGTTCTTTTGTCACTCCTTACAGTTGAACCGGCTGAAAATTGAGTGTCATCGGGCTTCATCTGGACAGATATTTGTGCGTAATGAGAATTCTGGTGGTATATTCTGATTTTCTTTCTTCACTGTTTCTCTTGAAGAGAAAAAAAAATTAATATCTTGCAAGCTTCATCGCTTTATTTTTATAACCTGTGAGATTATCTATTGTGATCCATAGATGGCAATGCAGCCTTTTTTAATTTATTAGCAAGCAAATACTGATAAACATAGTTAATTCTGATTTTCCTAACACAATCTACCATTGTTCTTTGGTTTTAAATTTTTTTTTTTTGATATGATTTTTTTGCCCTTGTGTTTCGCCAGGCAATGCAACCTCTCTCATGATTCCAGCTGCTACTCTGGGGGCATTAGGTTATGGTTACATGTGGTGGAAGGTATCTATTTAAGTAAACTCTGATATATTTAAATTAGCTAACATGGTTCTTAAAGTTTTCGGGAATTTTCCATTTTGCTGATTTTTGATCAATTATGTGCTTTCAGGAGACTGATTTCTCTGGCTTGTGTTTAGGGTCTTTCATTTGCTGATCTTATGTATGTCACCAAAAAAAGTATGGCTACTGCTGTTTCAAACTTGAATAAACATCTGGAGTGTGTAACAGAAGCCCTTACGGTAAGTTCAGCTTCAAATCATGCGTGTTCATATGTTGTATTTTCAGTTTAAGACTTTCTGCTTGAACTACTTTGCTTTGAAGAGCATTATCTGATAACACTAATTAGGAAAAGAAAATTCTGGTTTGATCTATTTATAATCAGCGTGTTCAGTGCTTGGTAAATGCATCATAATATTCGAACTATGTTTAGTTTTCCTGAAACTTCTATATTCTGTGCTTTAATGATATACGGTGCAATGAATTTCCCCACTGACTTATGTTTTTGCATAAAAGGCTCAAGTAATAGTGCCCTTATCAAAGATGATTGTAAATAACTAAAGGAAAATGTCCTAGGTATTGCTAATGTTCTTATGGGAGTGCCATTTTTTTTTTTTTTTTTGGGAGAGGGAAATGGCATTTTGTACAATGAACTTGGCTACCCCCTTTTTCAGCATAATTGTGGAATACATTCCAATGTTTTTCATCATTTTTTTTGTTGACCAGGTAGCAAAAAAGCATTTGACGCAGCGTATTCAGAACCTTAATGATAAAGTGGAAAAGCAGAATGAGATCTCAAAGGATATCAGAAAAAATGTAAGCAAATATGTTTGATTTGACCTTTTTTAAGTTTTTTTTTTGGAAGGGGAGCATTGTAGTGTTAACCCCATATAGAGTGGCACATTCTTTATGCCCTTATCCTGGACATGGAAATGGGATAACACTGATACATAATTTTCATCTTGTAAAACAGGTTGAGGAGGCTTGTGATGACCTTTTTAAGGTTGAACATAACTTGAAGGACTTGCAGAGCATGATTTACTGTTTGGTAAGTTATAGTTTGTAAAATTCTTGAATTTAATGTGGTATGGGGGAGCAGCACTGTCTGGTGGTGTAAAAATGGCATTTTTACAGTAGTGTTATGTCTTGCCATTTAAGAGAGAGAGAGGGAGGGTATCACTGATCCTGTTCTTTCACTGGATATAAGCCAACAATATATGGTGGCCCCTGAACAATTTCTTAGACAAGATGTAGCTATGTATCAACATTTTATATTAATTTTTAATTTCTTTCTTGATTACAGGATGGGAAGATTGATTCATTGGCAGATAAGCAGGTGAAACTTATGTTATCCTTTTTTCGTATTTGAATATTAAAAATCCATATCTTAAATTATTATGATATTCCTTAGTTGTTCTATTGTGAGTACAAGTCTCCAGTTTTGGAAATCTGTAAGTTGTACTTACACAGTTCTGATGATGACAGGATGTGACAAATATTGGCATGTACCTCCTCTGTAACTTTGTAGATGGGAAAAAAGGGAGAACAACTGAAAGTATGCAGGTGGGAATTGTGGGTTACTTTCTTTATGACTCGAACGAAATCCCGTCTGTTACAATTGTTCTACATTGATGCTAATCAATTTTACTGTTTGACATTTTTCTTGCAGGAACAATTAAAACTTGGTGAGAATGCTCGTCGCTTACTCAAAGCTCCAAGCCCCATGGTATCTTACTGAAATTTATTAAAGAATCTGATTATGATTTCAAGAAGTGGGATATTGATGTTGCTTTCTATATTCAGGGTCTTAAAGAGATTACAGATTCTTTATCTGGAACTATCAGTCAGCCAGTGACAAATACCATTAAGCCAGACAGTATCAATAATTTGGATGACCAGCAAAGATTACTTCTGAGGTTTGAATCTTGAATCTTTTTATATCATGATATGCCTGTTCATATCTCTTGTATTCAATGAAGGACACAGGCAGAGAGCATATACATTTATCTGATTGCATGGATGTCACCAATGATTATAGTTGTATATTCATTCATACACTTAGCGTATGTTTAAGCTCTTTGGTAAAAGTCAGCTTGCACACACTTGCTGTCAATTACATGAGAAGTCTTTCTGTAATGCTTGGTTGTTGAGAAAATTGAGAAAAAATAAATAACAATACATTAGATATTCCGTTGTTATGTTATAATATCTAGTGGGGAAACGCAACTATCAACTGCGAGGTTGTTTGGAACCCCAAGTGTTGGTTGAGTGGTTAGGACCCTTGGATTCAACCAAGAGGTCAGGGTTTATGCCCTTTTGTGTATTTTTGGAGCATGATATTTTTTATGCCTGCCAGATGGACATGCATTGCCGATGGCGATTAAATTTGTTGATGCTTGTCTCTTATTAAAGTTGATGAAGATTGTGCCGGTCATTTGATTTACCCAATTTAATTATATGCAGGGCCTCTTCGGCATGGTATTGATGAAGAAAATTGAAATGCAGAGGGTGCTTAAGATTTTCATTTTACTTTTAGCAAGCTATGGAGAATAAAATGGAGTTGCAAATACAAAAAGTGGTGAAGGCTAATTGAATTGTACCTCTCATTGGCTTCTTTATTTGTTCAACCAGTTTGGTGGGCCGTTGTGTTAGTATTGCCAATCCCAATGTGCAACCATATATATAGAAAATGTTGGATCATTTAGGTCTGAGAGAAGCCATCTTTTTTCATTTTTCCAAAGGTAGAAGCTTAAAATGAAAGGCTTGTCAATTTAGAGATCTGAATTATTTATTAATTTTCTCTGTTGGCTTTACTTACTGTTTTTGGTGGAATTGTGGGAGTATGTTAGTTACGCATCAATTCTACTTTAGAAGAAAGACATGTATTGTATGGTATAAGTAGATTTGTAAGAAATGGAAGGAAATGTGTGGGCTAAATTAGAATGTCTGTATGCAAGTGTATCTTAAGGAATTATTGACGCCATCAAAATGAGTAGAAAAAGGACTAGCGTGCCTATTTCATTCCAATTACAGCATGCAAAACTAGATAGGAAATTTTATTTCTTTTTATCGTTTGTTTTATTTTCTGAAGAAAATTAGTGCACACTTTTATTGCAAGTATTGCTACGCTGGGAATATATGTATGTGAAATAAGGTTCTGCCGACCAATGAACTTAAAGCGTTAGCAAAGAAGTTTCTGCCAACCAGTGAACGGAAAGCGTTAGTTTAACTTGATGGTAAAGTTTTGTTTGTTCTTTACAAATTTAGAACATAGAAATTTTGTTATGCATGCATGATGAATCACAAACGAAAAAACGATTTCAGAGTTTACTAATGTACTAACAAAAACTATATTCATTCTTCGAATTTGGATTAATAGCCCATTATCCTCAGAAAGAGGATTCAACTGCCCTTTTCTGCATTATTTGCTTGTAGACTTTTACCTAATCACATGTATACACACACAAAACACTCATGGTACAAAACCATGGAGCAGTTGAAATCCAGTGCTTCTGTTCTTTGGAAAGACGAAAGGAAAACGCAACTGGGTTTTTATGAAACAGTTGCTGTTTATTTTACTAGGCTTCTCTGACGCACCATTCCGGGCTTCAACCATGTTCTCTTATTTTTGGTTTTTTATTTTTGGGTAATCGTTACTCTAAGCCATAAAATACATCTTGGAAGGACATATGTATTGAACAGGATTATTGATGACAATTTTATCACACAATGTCTCTTCAACTTCACTGTTGCTGCCTATTTTCGGATTATTCTTGGTGTCATTCTCTTCAGTATTCACTTTAGCACTGTTATATAGATTCTTCTCCACCAGCTCTTTAAAGACCGAAGACCTAAAGAGGAGGCTGAGAGCAGTTGGTGAAGATGATGATGACTTGGTGCATGGACTAAATGGCAGTGACGAGTTGATATCTGCTTGGAAAATGTCTTGTTTCTTTGGGATGTCCAAGTCTTGTAGTGGAAAAGGATTGGAATTGTTGAAGATTGATAGATCAGTTATCTGATGTCGTTCCATTGGAATGTGATTAGAGAGAAGGCTTGTCATCGGCTGGGAATATTCCAAAATTGGTTTTGGTTCTTGAAAAGATGGGTTATGAGAGTTGCCTCCTGCTGCAGGTTTTAGCCATCTTATGTATGTGCTTAAATCGAAGTTGGTTACTGCATTGATCCCTCTGTATTCAATTGCTGCGATATCATAGGCATGAGCAGCCTCCTCTTGTGTGCCTGCTTGTAAACAAATAATCATGATCATTTGGCTCAGTTGCCTAATTAGTTAATAAATAATGTTATATATCTTAAATTTTTTTATCTCAAATAATGTGACATTCATCAATTGGTTTTTAAGATAATATAATTAATTGATTTTAATTTTACTAACCAATTGATGAATGTCACATTATTTAGGATGATTATTTGGAATAAAAAATTTATAATGTGTAACATTATTATTAGTTAATTTGTCGAGTAATGCCACAAATCTCAAATTCTTTATTCTAAATAACCATCTCAAATGATATGACATTCATTAATTAGTTGGTAAGATAATATAATTAATTCACTTTAATTTTATTAACTAATTGATGAATGCCATATCATTTAGGAAGATTATTTGGAATAAAAAATTTGAGATGTGTAATATTAATGTTAATTAATTTGTCAACACTACAATTTAATTTCAAATGATGCTCGGGGAGGGAACTAAATTAAATTAATTAATTAATTAAAATTAGCTTACCATAAGTGCCAAGGTAAAGATACTTGTTTCCGAAAACTCTCCCTATTCTTGCTTCCCATCTCCCATTGTGGTGGTGCCTGCAGTACAATTAAAATTTAAAATGCAACCTCAGTACAAATTTATTCACTTGTGATTAGCATGAAAAAAATTGCTACGAAGGGAGGTGACACGAGCAGCTTGCCTTGCAACTCCTCTGTACTTGGATACACCCCTGGAGAAACCACTGCTTCTCCTGTTAAAATTAACCAAAACAAAGCTGAATTATCAACATCTTATATTTATGTTATATACTGCAAGCATCAATCATTTTGAGAAATAATTATCAGGGCGCGAGGTACTGTGTGTGTTACCTCCTTACCTCCTCAGTGTGGCCAAGTATTCCTCTCTCGTCACAGTTTTCATTATTTCAATTTCTTTTTCATATTCAGATACCGGAAAATTTGTAAAGGCTGATGTCCCCCAGTACTTTAAGGCAGCCAAATCGTAAGCTCTCGCGGCAGATTCTTCTTCATCATAGGCTCCTAATCATGAATTAATTAACAATCGCAAAACAAGTATTGTTTAGTATGCTCCCTCTTCATCAAGTTAGTTAATTAAATTTTGAGATGCTAACTATCAAAGAAAGGAGATTAAAATACTCACCAAGATAGACTGCTCCATGTACGTGCATCAGCAATGGATCAAGAATCATTTCCAATGCACAGATTACAACAAAGAAGCTCTAGTAATCAGCAAGAAAAATACACGAACGTAACATATATATCATCATCATCAAAAGCTGGCTACAATATTAACTAATCAAGTATCAAAAACTACCTTGTTTTCCCTTCTTTCTTTGCGTCGGATTCCAGGATCCTTTATCCCACAAATGAGCTTCATATCGCCCTGTCCATCGATGCCTGTTGTTTTTTTTGCATGCATGCACGTACATGTACATTCTTAATTAATTAACTAGTTTCAACATATATATATATATATATATCTCAACAAAAACAACACACGAGATATCAAATGAATTTGACTAATGAATTAACAGAATCAAAATGTTAATTGACGATAACCTGCTAACTCCCCGATATTTGGAACTTCTTTTCACAGTGGTGGCAGTTGCAGCAGCGGCAGCAGCAGCTTGATCTGCCTGCTGTTCAACTTGTCCTAATGAAGGGTCACGCTGACGCCGCCTTCTCTTATTAATAATACACGCGGGCACAGGCACAGGCACAGCCTCCATATCCCCACCTCGACAACTACTCTTTACTGCCCCAATTTCCATGCTTTCTATATGTGTATAATTAATTTTCTTTCTTGTTCTCAGAAGTTAGCTAGTTAATTAGACTAATTGCTTGATGTCTACAAACTCATCATGCTACATATAAATCCACGCATCGGTCATATACCGTTTGGTTTCTTACTGCTTTATATTTCGTCTTCTTGTTGCTGCAGCTGCTTCATCATCGATGAGACAAATCCTTGTCGATGGTTACGGTATCATCTGAGACAAATTTGGGAGTTTCAGTACTCCACTAGCTAGTGGGTGTAATTAGAAGCTGTGGATCACTAATAATTAAAGCGTCAGACCGAATTGACTCACACTTTTTATCGGTATTTTCTAGGCACTAAACGTTAATATGTATATATTTTCAATAATTAACCTTAAGTACTCATTATGAAAATCAGACCCTGTTTGATCCATTTCACCTGTAACTCAAGTCACCGCTGGCACTGCACCATGCACTCACCGTATAATAATATATATTGCCTAAACCAATAATACAACCACACATACACCTCAAACATATATATATATATATATATATATATATATATATATATATATATATATATATATGGTGAAACTATCTCAAACTCAAAGGTATTTAGTTTCCTTTTTTGCACTCAGTAGGGTAGACTTTATTAGAATTTGTAAAAAGATGAGGGTTTGACTGAAATCTAGTCAATTTTGAGTAAATTTACTGTTTGACCCCTGTGCTTAAATGAGTTTTCTAATACGACCCCACAACGTTTATTGTTTCAGAATTGTAATCCATGTCGATTGTCGAATTAAATAAATCATGGTTCTGCCACTCGAGTAGCAAGTCTCCGAGTCTCAGCTTAACAGCTTTCGCTAGATGGACAAAAGACAAAAGAATAAAATGGATTGTGCTTTCTGATACTAGAGTGACCAATACTGGACAGATTATATGTGAAAACAAAACCAAATCGGCTTTTGTTTGTCTGGGAAGATTTTTGTTTTCCGGGATAAGCGACATGAACACGAACCTAACAGTAGTCCCACGTGTACACATGGTGACAAACAATTTGTGCCGTCGACATTATTTGGCTTTAGCTTTTACTTAGGATTCTTCTTAATCAAATTAGAGTTCAAAATTGACGCTCCTTGATGAGTAATTTGTCGTGTTCCGATTAATTAGCAGTTGAGAATTATTTATTCATTTGGTAAAGTATGAGTTTGCTTCAACCAGCTTGCTTTTAACGATTTTTCCTATAGGATCATACAGAACTTATAATATTTCATTCAAAATACTTACATATATGCAAATACATCAACAAGATTCAGTAAAATGCACAAATCCTGCTGAACCGATGCTCTTGACTTGCAACATCAAGTGAATTTAAACATAAAAAGCAAAGAGAGAGAATTCTTCTTTATACCAAGTCAAATATTCTCTTACAAACTTCTTTAACAACAATGAAACGTATAATGCCACTCTGGGTGTTTTTTTTTTTTTTAAATTTAGACTAGCTTGCACCAGCTAATAGTAAAATCCAAATATTGAGAACGACTAGTACACGGGCTTCAGCACCTTCAGTGGCTGCAGCAATACTCAATATCCAAAGCTGCATTGCCCTTAATCAAGTCGCTCTTAACCCTTCTATATATGACAGGTAAAAATGTTGGTATATGGCGTTCGCAGCACACCACCTCAAGGAAAACTAAACTATCCTCTACTGGTGTTTCGCCAACTTGCTCTAGAAATAGAGCTACTTCACAGTAAATACTTCATCTAATCAATTTTACAATATTAACGATACTGCTGTGATTATCTATTAGGCTGCTTCCCAGACCTTGTAATCTCTCCCCTCCGTTACAAAAGACCAATTTTGGGACCCACTTGGAGGTTCATAATGACCTGGTCCAAGCTTCATTGCAACTCTTTCATCGATGATGGCTGCATACACATCTCTCTCTGCCTTCATAATTTTAACCTGAAATGTGGAAATAGAATCAGATGTCTTGACACAACAACGTTTTAAATTTGAATTAACATCTACTTCAATTTACCAACTTGCCAATATTGAACAGCTATCCCTTACCTTGTTGAATGAAAGCATAAACAGCAACAGTTTTATACAAAGCATACGGTTACAGAGAATACATATTCTGTTCTAATTGTGCACTTGTGTACAGTTGGCCTCAATTACGTGCTATTAAAAAATTGAACGACAACCAATTATTTTATCTTCCACACATCCTAATGCTAAATGTATTTAGTTAATGTCCTGATACTTACTATACTACGGCAGTGGATTTTATTCCTTTTTCTCAGAGAGATAAGAGCCTCAATCTCCTGTCGATGATGAAAGATATGGTCATAGAACACTGATGGTGTTCCTGGATGAGTTAGGATGTAAGCATATCCTTGCATTTCCCTTCCACCTGGAAATCTCCAATGACCCTTCAGGAAGAGAGTAACATAAAAAGTTTACTGTTAGATGACAAACCCACAACATTAAAATGTTGAGAGTCATAACAGAATCTTTTTTTCAATCCTGAACCTTTAGCCTCTGATGAAGTGATGATTACATAAATTCTTTTCAATGAGGGGAACATTTTAGACAACTAGTGATTCATAGTAATGTTTCCACAGGTTGGTGGAGCTTGAGAGATGTCTTCAGTCTTAAAGTGGTGAGAACAAAAGTTAAATTGATTTAAAAAAAAAAAACACATGAAAAAATGTTCTCAAATGAAAGCATGCATAGCAGTAAATAAAATCTTGATAAATGGTAGAACATTATGAACTTCAAACCTGAGTAGAACCAGTGTCATGATTCTCTATGAAGGTAACAGCACGAGATGGCCACCATCCAACAACCCCAGGGGGCTTTCCCTTCTCATCTGATAATCGCCAATATTCACATCTATCCAGGGCCTATAAGGCATATGAAACTGTATCAGTATAATGTCCTCTAACTTGCAGCTAAAGAAAATAATATGTTCTAGGAAGGGTAGTTCAGAAAAAATGTCAAGCCTCTTAGTTCAGACAATGCCGCTGTGACAGACAGAGGTTCCCAAATATCACAAGTACCAGAAAGACTAGCTGAACCAATTATTCATATGAAAAAATTTAGAAAAGTTGACATTCTGAACATATGCATGAGCTAGTAGAATGGCCGAGAAGGTTCTTAGTTAGTAAGTGAGAGCGGAGGCTTCATAAGAAGCTCTGGCAAGTAGATCCTTAAGAGTCATTCAACCGAACGTTATATATTACTGTTTCATAACCAATTAGTACTGTAGGAACAACCATGAAGTGAACTTGCAACAATAGTCAACAAGAAGACTTTGAAAATGGAAAAATAAAATTGACTAATTCACTTCTCGATTTGTAAGACACGGAATTCTGTAGTATCCTCGATAGTCTAAACATACAATATGGAAATGCTTACTGAATGAAGAATCCCTTTAGTGGTGACATCAAAAGCACCAGCAGTGCCACTGGTAGCATTGATCCAGTCAATAATTCTCTGCCGATGTGCATCTTGATTGTGATCCATTTCGCCATATGTATAACTGAGGGAATCCCAGTACTCGCCTACTGCAAAGTAAGGTTCACTTGCATCCAAATAGTCCTTGACATAACCACCCCAGAATCCTCTAACAAAATCAAGTCTCCATCCATCGTACCCAATTTCTTTTCTGCAGGTCAGACAGCTTTACAATTAAACCTCTGATCTTATAGTTTCAACACAAACAGAACCTTAGAATCAATCAAATACGAAGCAAAGCTCCACCAATGACGAAATTGATATCATAAAGGGAAGAGATAAAACATACGTATAAATTATTCACGACACAATCATGCGATGCAGCTATATTCTGCATCCTCAATCAGCTAGTTGTAACAATCAGAATAATTAAAGAACAGAGGCAACACAGATTCACACCCAAAAAGGAAAAAAACATTTCCAGGAATAAACAGTTTCGAAGATCAAGAAATTAGAGTTTGTTGTAAGTACAAACCTCAGCCAGCATAACCATTCTTTGATATCCTTCCTAACAAAATCTTGTGAATGGTCTATGTTTGGAGCAGCATGAAAATTATCTCCACTACTTTTGTTACCCCTTCCCTGTATTAAAGAGAGAACACGTATTATCTTCCCTTGAGCTTAAATACCTCTCAGACAGATCCATAAGCTAAATCATGGATGCTTAATTCAGGAGGAAGGCATTCCTAGGAGATTTTAGGTAGTTTATTTTTTGCTTGAATCAATCAAAAGAGAACAGATAAGTCCATTGCAAAACCTGGGTGATTCCAAGTGTCAGCAACAGTAGCATTTTTCAAATATAACGTATGCGTGCTATTGTGCATTTGTGTGATACTGATAGCTATGATATCTGCTAAAACTGCTTAATTCTGACAATAGGAAATTTATGTTAATTTGCATTCTTTGAAGAATGCATAATTTTCAAATTTGACAAAGCACAAATACTTACATACCTGAAAATGTGGATCATCTGCAACAATTGCATGATCATCCCAATTCAAATGACCACCAAAAATATTCCAGACACCATTTTGATTCTGATAGTGTGCACAGCGGTGATTCAAGACAACATCTCCCAGAACTTTGATACCAAGGTCATGAAATTTGTTCACAACATCCTTAAGCTCATCAATATTTCCATATCTGGTATACAAACACATCAAAATCATACATAATTGAAAATTCTCAATAAGATAATATTACCTACCACCGTTCATATGAAGAAGTAAAATAGAAAAAAAAAATGAAAATGGACAGAAATGATGGAAGATCCGACACCATTTATAAACAGAGAAAGCAAAACAATGTAACGGTTGATGTTGTGCCTATCATGGTAATTTCTTTATGGCTGAACAAGTAGGTTTAGTTCCAACAATGAATGGCCATAGGCATGCTACTATTATTAAATTATACAATTTGCCTTTTCTCTGAAGAAAGAATGTTGATAATATAAATTATTCTACAAATTCCAAAATTAATACATACCTGGAACTTAAATTATATAAATCCTTGGGCATGTACCCTTCAGGAGACACAGATTCTGTTGGCGGTGGTAACCAAATCACAGAGAATCCAAGTGAAGACAATTCTGTGGCTTTTTCTTTGAGGTCCATGTACCATCTCCCAGATTTATGTGATTCCCAATTAAAACCTTGGCACAATATTTCAAATCCTGTGCCTGTTCCAGAAGATATCTTAGCAGGAAGCTTTGATTCCTCAAGTTCAACAACAGCTTCCTCAGAGAAAGTTGGAATAGTGGTTCTGAAGATACTGTAGGCCTCTGCAGCCAGTTTTTCAATTTCGTGAAGAATGCTTTTTTGTGCTTCTTTACTTTTGGTCTTCCGACTTATATCAGAGGAAAAGTCACTCACCAAGTTTCTTATCTCCTTGATAATTCCATCAGTGTATGCAGTCTGAGAAACTTCTTGGGTTGCCTCTTCAGCCTTGCCGGGTACAGATTCAGCAGGGAAGCAACTTGAACTTGTGAGCGGAATGTAGAAATCACTTTCCATACATTTCAACCAAGTGTTTTCATTCAGCTTGAGAACAAAAAGAAATCCAGAAAATTCTTCATCTAAAGTGAACAATCTCGAACATCCCTTTCCACCCTCTTTCGGCTGAAAACAGGGCATCCCAGTAACAGAAAAATAGATGAGCCCAAAAGTTAAGGTGAAAACATGTTATGAGGATATTGAATCTACATTGCAAAGCCAGTTCATTAAATTTGGGCACGCACAAGGGAATATGTATTTCACAGATCCTTTCAATAAGTTCAAGATTCTGAATTAATAATTATTCGACAATATACATGTAGATACATGAAGCTCCACAATAAGCATACGATCAAACACAACTGGCTTCAAATTTGTTACGCGAAATCATTGCACATATTCCATACAAAAAGATAAACACCTGCATTCATCTCAAGAATAGGAACCATGTAGAAAGCACAACACAGTCTATACTACACTATTTTCAAAAAACAATTATTTGAAAACATTTCAAACAACATTCTTGAACCGTGAATTAGAAAACATAACCTAACACTCTTTTAAGTTAATAAATCATGGTCCTTTAATAAATATGCCGTAATTATTTTAGAAATTGTAATTGGCAAGATTTAAATTATTTTGCAATTATGAAACATAACTTGACTGCAAAAGGCTATAAAACTAATTTTTAACAATCAAAGATTCTACAAACATAAAAGAAAATAGAAAAAATAAAAAAAGGGCACGACACATTGATAACCATTTTTAACATTATTTTCTGCAATAAAAAATGAAATCACTATTGCTATATTAAAAAAAATCAAAATAAATTATTACTAGTAAGAACTGGAATAGGTAGGTTCAATAAGAACTTTGCATACTTTTATTAAAACTCATAGTAAGAGAATATAATTCAATACTAACCTGTAACAGAGTTCTCAAAGCCTTATTCTTAAATACAATTGTTTCGGGTGGGTATGGTTTAGCTGGAATTTCCCAATTTTTTGAGTCATCTCTGCAAACCCCCCAGTGAACAATAACATCTCCAATGAGATCAGTCTCCAAATTCAGAAGCGTCTTAGCTGTCTCAGGACACTTCCTAACAGAAATGCTCACTGTGTTCTCAATAACAATTTTCTTTACAATAGGCAGTTCTTCATAAAACCCATCCAGACGCTTATTTTCTTGTTTGAGCTGGCTGGATTCGCTGCTGCTACGTTCAATTTCCAATTGTGATGTTTCTGCCTTGAGAATCATGTTAGATAGCTGGCTCAGAGCTCCTAGATAAAAGATCAAGCAACAGAATCAGTCAGAGGATGTGACAAGGTAAAAGCCATCAGGGAGAGTAGAATAATGTTAAACACATCCAAAAAGAAATTATTAGGTGGTTAAAAGACAAGTAATTGACATTGAAAATAATGTTTCAAAAAGAACAGATCCATAGAATCAAACATAAAAGTAATGTAAACAAAATCTGATAATCGTAATGATTTCTACAACCTGGCCATAAACCAAAGGTACTTTTAGTACCAATAACATTGGCATCATGTTGAAGGTAATCCACAAGAGGCACCTTAAAATCTCTGCCCCTGTGTTGATACCAAGCTCCAGTTTCTTCGTCCTGCACAACCACAGACACACATACACAGTCCCCCAGAAAAGAAAACATAAGATCAGCCAAAAATATCTTTACACGATGGCAGTAATCTAATCACATCTAAAACATTGATTAGAAAAAAAAGGAAGGTTGGGGGGGTGGAGAGGGGAAAGGACCTTCAAAACAAAATTTATAGCTGCAATATCACTTTTAGTATTAAAATCAATCTTCACTTGATCAAACACATCTCCTTCAGCTAATTTCTTCAAAGGCGTCTCAATTGCATAATCCTAATGAAAATAAAATAAATGAGATGAGATAAGATAATATGAAAACTACCTTGATATATACACCAAAAGGTAATTTCTACCTTAATAGAAACAGAACCAGGAGGTCTCATCTTCTTTGGAGGTTGATCCCATTCGCTGCCAAAATAAAATTAAAAATTAAAAGAAAAAAAAAGTTTTTTTGTTTTTTTTTTTAAAGAAAAAAAAGGGAATCTAACCTGCCATTATCACCAATAAAAGAAACACCCCAATGAAGAATCCATTTGCCTGGAATATCACATCCCACACTTAACTGCCAATTCTTTTCATCTTTTCCCTTGTCTAATCTCACAAATATCTTTCCCTCCACCTATCCACAACCAAAACAAACACACAAATTTAATATAACGATATATTGACGAGACGATATGGGAGATACGGATATAACAAACCGTGTGAACTCGCTTAAGCGGAAATGTCTCTTTGAAGAAAACGTCACCGGGTTGAACAGGAGTGGTATCCGTAGACGTAGCAGTGGAGGTGGAGGTGGAGCTACTCGCTGTGATTTTGCGAGGCTTCTTGAAACTGCATATTCTTCGTGCATTCGAAGAAGCTGACTTTATAGAGTAATTTACACAATTTGGTTTCAATAATATTTTTGTTCTGTCACAAAAATTCAGATTCTCTTTCCGGTAGCTGGGGAGGAGCGGCCCTATTGTAACCGTCGACATGGCTTTGGCTTTGATGATCGATTTGAATTTGATCAGAATGATAAGGCGAGCATGGATGTTAGATAATCAACAGTGACAAAATGATGATGCAACTCGACTTTTCGGATATGTACATAGGAGTTCATTTACTGCCTCTCTATTTATTTTTCTTCTCTTTTATGTTCTTTTTGGAATTTGGACTTTTTGTCTTTTTTTCGTTTTTAATTAGTTGAATTGAATTTTTGTTTCCCGAAATTACAGTTGCCTCAAATGACTGGATTAGATATTATTTTTTTTATAAAATAGAAAAAAAAATCAATAATAATTAAATTGTTTATTTTTACAATACGTATGTATATCTACAAATTATATATTAAAAAAAGAAAATAGACAACTTTTTACAAAATAACAAAAAGTAGGCAATCAATTTTGTCCACAAATGTGTACCTTTCTGGGTCTTTTTCAATTTTGTTTAATCCAAAGTGTAGCACTTATCGGATCGCCACCTTTCGGCGAACGTCACATGGGTCAATGTTTATTTAACCGAGATTATTTATTATTCAAAGTTTCAAAAGGGTCAAAAACGATCTACATGCTTAAGCTTTGCTTGTTTTATTAATTACTTAATCAATTAATTCATTAATTAATGATTGGCTCATTTGCATTTGCCAAAACCATGTTACCGCCCTCCATTTGTGCCAAGTTTTTCGAATTTTAATTTGTCCGTACAAACACAAAATGATCGTTAGCTCTGAACTTTTTACACCATGCATTTTTCTTTTACTTGTCTTGTAATTTTTGAAAATTTTTATGATATGATGTATAACACTTTCTATGAAAAAAAAATTTCTAAATAAATTTTAAAAATGAAAAAAAAAATAAAATTTTAAAACTATTAAAACAAACTATTCGCCACTTTATTATTCAAATAGAAAGTTTAAAATTTTTTTATGTATTGCGGATGTAATTATTCTTTTAATTTATATTATACTCATGTGTGTGTGTATATATATATTAAGAACTTAACTTTAAAATTTATAAAATATATTATGCAAAATTGGACAGATCCTATGCCATGAGGAAATTCTTAATACAAAAGAGGACAAAACTAAATCATCTTTATGTTCTGTATCTTTTAACATAAATTTCCAATCCCATTTCTTAGATATTAATAATGCTGCAATGTCAAGAATATTCCCCAATTCTTCCAATTTCATTTCTTAAATTAAAAAAAAAAAAAGCATTTTTCTTATTTTCCATAAGCTTATAACATAATTATACCACGTCAAAAATATGCCCCAACAGTAAACCGCCTTTCTTCTTCTAAATTTCGTTTTGTATTTTTAAGTGACAAATCGTGTACGCGTGACAAGTTGCCACTTGAACACGTTGTCACGGAACCGAATGGTCCAACACGAACTGGAATATGCCATAACCAAGTACCCTTTTGTCCCGGTTCTTCTCACAGGCATAACAACCTAGTAACCATCTTAATTGTAAATATGATATATCGACGGCTCTAAATCATTACTTGTACCCCCACACCAAATCCAACGCTCCAAAATAAACGACACCTCTTGATAAACGAACAACCAAACAAGTAGCATAGGGTTTTGATTTCACATCCTCCTGTAGCTGAAATAATCAGAACTAATATTTCTGTGTGTTTCCTTTCCATTTTCTCTGGAAAAACCATGGTGAAAGGCCCCGGTCTCTACTCTGATATCGGCAAGAAAGCCCGAGGTAACCTGTTGCAATATCAATTTCATTTTATTAACAACAAAATCATTTCCTTTTCATTTACTCCATCGTTTTGCTTTATACAAGTTTCAAAATTTTATTTTCTTATCTATTTGTAATCGATTTTTGTAGATCTTCTCTACAAGGACTACCAGAGCGACCACAAGTTCACTGTCACTACTTACACCTCAGCTGGAGTCGTGAGTTTTCTTTTTCTTTTTTCAATTCTATAATTTTGGGGGAAAGAATTAATAAAAAAAAAAAATCTAATGAGTATTTTTATAGTTAAAATGAGGTTGTTGTTATTATTCTTTTTATGATGAATGCTTTGCTTGTAATGCATTTGCAGGCGATAACTTCGAGTGGTGTTAAGAAAGGTGAGCTTTTTTTGGCTGATGTCAGCACTCAGTTGAAGAACAAGAACATCACTACTGATGTTAAAGTTGACACTAACTCTAATGTAAGTCTCTGCCTGTTGTTTGTTTCATAATCATGCCCTGTCTTTAACCGTTTGATAGTAAGCTATGTTTTAATTTCGTGTTGTCTCAGCTGCATGTTAAAATTTGTATCAGTTTACCAATCCAGTACTTATTTGCCAAAATTGGAATGATTTAGTGTAAGAAGTCTCATCTATCAAAAAATGTGTGTGTGTGTGTGCACGCTCTAGATTTAGGCTCCGTTTGTTGTTGTTGTTGTCTGGCAGCTGCCAAACACTTATAATCCTGGTTTGGAAGCTCAAGCAATTAATTATTATCTAATTTTCTAAGTTAGCATACGACTACCAATCTCAAAAGTCATGTTTACCGGTATCTATCAACTTTCACTTTGCAATCGGAGCTTCCATTTCATGAACCATCAGCACCAGAATACCAAAAGAAATCTTAATTTGGTGAGAGAAAAATGAGTTGAATGATTTGGTTTGGTTATAATCTCTGTGGTGTTGAGGTTATTTGATATTGAGTGATGACATCTGGTATAAGTTTAACCAAAAGCAGTGCTTCCATGCGTGTGTATTCATGCATGGTTGTTGCCCTCATTTCTGAAAGATGATTTTCCTTCTTGCATTTTGCGCGGGTATATGTAAAATAATATCCATATTTTCCACAAGCAATTGTGTTTCATTTCTAATCATATGATATATATATTTTTTTCAATTGATTATGTGTAGCTTTTTACAACCATCACCGTCGATGAGCCTGCTCCTGGACTCAAGTCAATCTTTAGCTTTATTGTTCCTGATCAGAGATCTGGCAAGGTAAGAGGCTAATTAATTTCATGTTCCTCCTGTTGTTCTTTGACATTCTGTTTCGAGGTATGGCTGCTGTGGCAGTACATGCAGTTTTTTGATTGTGTGCATATATTTGCTCTGTCAATAGGGCATGGTTGTTCATTATCAGCTCATGATCTCATTAGTGGTGATTGTGGTGACAGGTGGAACTCCAATATCAGCATGAATATGCTGGAATAAGCACTGGCATTGGATTGACTGCAAATCCCATTGTTAACTTTTCTGGTGTGGTTGGAAACAATTCCGTTGCTTTTGGGACTGATCTGTCATTTGATACTGCCACTGGGAACTTCACCAAATGCAATGCAGGGCTGAGCTATACGCATACTGACCTCATTGCTTCCCTGACATTGTAAGTTGTTTTCCCTTTACTAAGCAATTCCCTTTTAGCTAGAACATATTGTCAAATACAAGAATTAATTGGCCAAAGGTGGAGATTTTAACAAATTTTTGTACTCTAATCAATCATGTACTCAAGGGTGTGTTTGGTAGATTGCATTACACTTTATTGGGTCGCGATCAAACATTGTTCATGTGCTAACTTATGCTTTGCTGCAATCTCTGGTTGCAATGCATTGAATTAAAAATTTAGCTAAAACAATGAAAGGTGTATTAAAAAAATCCATGGGGTAGGATTGAGGTTTGTATTGCATTAATATAGTGCTCATATTTTAAATATATTTGTTTAAAAGTTTTATTGTTTAATAAATTATAATATTTATATTTAAATAAAAATTTTAATTTTAATAATAATGTAGATTAGTAATATACTTAAATATTTAATAAATAAATGATACTGCATTATTTTACTTTTAGTACATGAAATCTTTTCAATTATTTTACTTTAAATACAAAAAATATCTAAATTTTATTTAATTATTTATTGTTTACTAAAATGCTAAATTTAATAATTTAAATTAAATAATTATGTTCAACATTAATCAATAGAAATAAATTTATAATATATAACTTTATAGTATTATATTTTACAATTATAATATTTGATTATACCATATTACAATAACTAATATATAGAAATACATTATATTGTAATATTTTATTATTTAATGATAGTATATTATAAAAAATAATATATAAAAATAATAATTTAATACTTAATTTCGAAAAATTAATAATAAAACCCTAAAATATTTAATAAAATTTTTAAATAATATTAATTTAATTTTAGCATTAATTTAAATTAATATTATTTTATATAATATTGTCCATACTATGCAAAATATAGTATTGTATTACAACTTAAGGCAATGTAGTGATGTACCCTAATGCAATACAATGCACCAATCGCGTCCTAAATTTTTTGGTTAGGATCATACATGGATTGGATACTTATTGCTTTTAGCAGAAAGGTTGTAATACGATAAACAGGCTATAGTTATATTTTTTGTCCTTTAATTTCTGAAAAGCTTTGCTGTACTGTTTCTGTTTGATGATTTGTTTTTTTAATGAATACAGGAATGACAAAGGTGACACCCTTAATGCTTCCTACTACCACATTGTAAGCCCACTGACCAATACCGCTGTTGGTGCGGAGCTGACCCATAGCTTTTCAAGCAACGAGAATACTCTGACGATCGGAACTCAGCATGCACTTGATCCTTTGACCTCGGTGAAGGCCCGTGTGAACAACTATGGGAGGACAAGCGCTCTTATCCAGCACGAGTGGCGTCCAAAATCTCTGTTTACTATTTCGGGAGAGGTAGACACCAGGGCCATTGAAAAGAGTGCTAAAATTGGGCTGGCGTTAGCGCTCAAACCATAGGCTAAGCAATTATTCTTGGCGTCAGGGGAAGGAGAGAGACCATGTTTTTGAGTGGTGGAGAACAATAATTGTTAGGAAGAATGATGCGAAACCTATATTCTTTTTTTTTTTTTTTTGTACCTACCCTTCCAAAAACTTGTCATCTCATCATGGGGTGCCTTTGGGTTTAACGATGATGTGGCTACGGGTTGTAAAAATAATTCTGGCTGATGTCCTAAATCAACGTTGGCTGTTTGTTCTTTAGATTTCCTTCAATTCGCCCTTAAATAAGGGTGTACTTGTTTTGAGCCATATAATTATTTTGTTTTTCACGAAACTTCTTTTCCTATATTTTAAGGGGGAAGAGAGCTGTTAATTGTAGATTGGGTTATTTTAACCCATTAAGTTTCTTGTTACACCTATTTAAAAATAAATTTATTATTTAAAATTTAAAATTTGAAGATCTCAAAATTGTTTACTCTCTACTTTTACATTTTGTAAATCAAACACTTAATTATTGTCTCTAAGCAAAGTTGCTTATTTCATGCTTCAGCTATACATGGTCTCAATCATCATGTACTACCAGCAAGCCAATGTTGCATCAGTTTATATAAACATACAGCTGTTTATCGCTCTAAATTTCCTCTGGACACAATATTCACCAATCATATAGCACACTTCGAGTTTTACATCTGCATGCACGAACAAAAGTATAGTACATTATCTACCATTATTTATTTACCTGATGACAGAAACTTCTTTACAGTAAAATGCTAGACGGTACCACAGGCAATCACAAAAAACTTCTTCACAAACTTCAAGCAAAATAAAAATATATCCAAACTGGCAAACTAGCACCGCTCCATGTGGGATGACAACGGAGTGTGACTTTGAGGTGGTGCCAACTCACTACATGGTTGCATTGGCCTGAAGGAGACCTTCCCTGATCTGTGACGCAATGTCTTTGACAGCACCAGGTCCATGGGGGATGAACACAGAATTAGTCTTCGAGGAGGCACCAATTTCCTTCATGGTATCAAAGTACTGGGTGACCAGAACCATGTCCATGACATCTTTTGAAGATGTTCCAGGTACATTCTCAGAGAAGGCTAGAACGCTATCCCTCAGGCCATCAACAATGGCCTGACGCTGCCGTGCAATACCAAGACCTGCCAAATACTTTGATTCTGCTTCTCCTTCAGCACGCTTGATCTGCAATATTTTCTCTGCTTCGGCTTTCTCATTTGCAGCCACCCTCAATCTGGCCGCTGTTATCACAATTAAATAAATACATCAAACATTCATGCCTAACTTTTTGTGAGAAAACCATAATTCAAAGGTATTGCACAGGTTATGGTTAAAATGCTAATTTGAACACCAATTCTTATTTGGGACATGTTCCATATGTAACAAAGGAGGGAACACCATAAACAGATATTGTTCAGCCCTGATTAGTTTAGTTGGTACGATCTATTAGAGTGGTATAAGAGGCCATGGAATCAAACCCATGCCCAGCAAGATTAAACAAATAAGGGTGTTGCCTAAAATGGCCACGGCTCAACTATGAGAACAATAAAGGCTAACATGTAATATCTAAATTATAGTGAAAGAGCCAACACAATCTAGATGAAAGATGTCAAATAGATACATGGATACAAATTGAGAAGAGAGAAATATACTACAATACCAAAAGTTGCACACATCATACCTGCATTGATCTCATTCATTGCTCTCTTCACATGTTCATCTGGTTCGATGTCTACGATGAGAGTCTGAACTATCTCATACCCATAATGAGACATGGCCTATAAATACATTCCAAATTAAAAACAACCATATTTTTAGATTACGAGACTTCGTAAATCCTTAACCATATAAAGAATAACAAGGAAGTACCTTTTCAAGTTCCTCTTCCACGGCTTTGGCTATATCATTCTTCTGCTCAAAGGTTGCATCCAGGTCCAGCTTTGGTACACTTGCCCTAATAACTAAACCAAAAAACACAAGGTTGTTAATACCTCCTGAAAACTGATAAAATAAGGCAGAATAAAATTTTCTCCAAGGTGTAATGAAAGTTTTAAGAGAGAAGCTCAAATCAAGCGTGCTACCAACTCAAAGTATGACCTCAACCTTCAACACATCAAGGAAAATAAGTGAAATTCTTATCCTATTACATTTTATGCTTGTGGCAACATTGTGCTTTATTGAAACTTATAGGAAGTCGTACCCTGCGTAAGCATCCACCAATCCATCGTACCTCAGACCACAAGTCCAAAGAAGAACAAAGGATCTACTATCCTACAAGCATTTTTTAGTTTCTAACGTATTTTAAGTCCTGGAATCCAAGACATCATATTATAAAAGAACAAAAGAACAATGAAATATTCATCTTTCTAAATCTACCTGCAAACCTAGTAAAATTTTAAATCTCTAAAAGTACTAAACCAATTTTATCCAAACCTGTAAGTCTGCAATATTCCAATTATTTGAACATGGACTGAGCAAAATAACATAATATTTGAGAAGAATAAACAGCTCAAGAAAATTGTAAATGAATTCCGTGGAGGAAACAGTAGAGAATACAAAAAAACACAAGAATCCAAACCATATTGCAACATTTCAGGAAACAACAATAGACAGTTGAGATGGATACCCAGCAGTACAACAAGTGAAGAGTTGGTTCCAAACCACATTACGCATACATACCATCAAAGACATAGGCTTGGATCTGCGATCTAGTATTGGTGAGCTTATAATAGGCATCTGAAGCCTTATCTGCCAAGGCTCGGTATTGAATGGAAGCAACCACGTTAACGAAAACATTGTCCTGAAGAAAAACCATATATCAGATTATTATGACAGTTGAACCACGAAGCACGTGTTTGTCAACACTAATGATCAATATATAGGCTCTAACAACAGCAATTACGTGGGTTTACTGCAAATTTGAACTTTGAAAGTTGCAAAATCAAGCAGAAATTAAAGTTGCATAAGCCATCGTCTTTATATTAGATGGTTCTCGTGCAATGGTGCATCCCTTCCATACCTCTATTTAAAGATATGTTTAGAATTGAGATTGGACAGCTGTAGCTTAAAAGTTACAACATTAAAGTGTTTGATAAATATTAATTGTTGTTACTTAGAAGTTATGTTGATATGATTTTTCATTTGAATGATGAAAAATTTATTACATCTTTAATAATTTTGTCAAAATTATTATTTAAAATTATATTTATTATATACTATTAACTTTTGTTTTTTAGTTATAGCTTTTTTTTTACAGCAGCAGAAACTTAAAAGTTACAGCACCTCAATCCTAAACATAACCTAAATAGAATAATCTAGAAAGTGATCATAATGAAATTGGGAAATAACACAAACAAAATACTAGACTTAAATCATCGATCAGGCAACAGTTAATTATGCAACAAACCTTGGTTTTTGTTTCACATCGAACATCCAACTGCTGAACACGTAATGAGAGGTGGCCTGCTATTTGGCTTCCCAAACACCAAGGCAAACAGTGACAGCCAGGTTCAAGCACATCATCAAACTTCCCAAAGGTTTCCCTGATGGCGACAGTTGACTGATCCACCTGAACACAACCTAAAGCTTGTCCCATTTTCTGATTCTACCTAATTCAGAAAAGCTATGAAAATCAATGATTATCTATTGACCAATTAAAGGAAGCAAAAGCAATAGAAATTTAACAAACTGGCCCATGAAAGAACTAGAATAGAGGGCCTTCTTGAAAGAGCAGTCACTATCTGTTAAATGCATCCAAAACATTACAAATCCAATTAAACACAAACTATCATATGTCTGAATACAAGATGGTATAATGAAACTTGACAGCTGTGAATTATAACTGTAACCTATTGAGCAGCCATGCAAAAACAGTAAAAAGCAACATTAGAACAAAAACACGCATAATTTTTGTCCTAAACGTTATGACCATGAAACCAAATTCATGTGATCATGCAATTTCCTAACCAAGCATTTCTTTCTCTTTGTAAAATTGAAACAAAGGCTTGTCTGTCGTTAAACTGTCTAAAGCTTTATAGCCAAAGCAATACTAAATAAAATTTACTGCAAACTATAAATAATAAAAAAGAAGGGTTAATATACAGAAATTCACACGGTTCTTCAGAGCAGATTAGAAAGAGCAGCTTCAAAGCAAACTTCTATATAAAAGATGTCAAGAACAAGCTGAACTCACAGCAGTGATTAAACCAGTCCCTTTATAAAATCTAAATAATACCTAACTTGGAAATTTAATCCCTATCAATTACCCACGTAATAGTCTAGCAATATAGAAGTATAAATCTATTACTTTAAAATTGATTCTTCTTAACACGAAAATTCACAGAATATTTGAAAACCATTGTCCCTGATCTAATAGCATGGCAGAGCATGAACTTAGCAACTTGTGAAAGAGACCCAATTATATAAGACCTACAGCTCATTAGAAGAATCATCAACCAAACCACAGACAATTTGTAGATTTCATCCAAAAGGTACCAACTGGCCGGATTATAAACAAAAGTTGACACTTCCAAACAATAAGGAATAATAAATAGAAAAGAAAGTTGACTCTTTATTTCATTATATTGGCCACTAGACACAAGAGAATTCAAACCATGCTTAACTAATCATATCAGTAGAGAAGATCAATATATGAGCCTTTCATATATGTATACAAATAAATGAGCACTAAAAAGAAGTGGAAAACTACTTTTCAACACTCAACAATTGGCGGTGGAAATACAAAATCCTCTTCCTATTTAAAAATAGGACACAGTAATTGATTAATATACAAATTTAAAATAATAATAATAATAATAATAAAACAGCGTATGATTTACAAGAGAATATCAGAAAGCGAACTCGATGCAACAATCTAAAATCCACACACCGAAATTCAACTCCGAACTCATCCTCTAAAACTCCAATTCATTCGTGCAATACCTAATTTTAACTCTCGTTTCATAAGGAATCATAACGGCATTAAATTGCCAAAAATACAAAATCACAAATAAATGAATGTAGAAACCGCAGAAACTGCGTAATTTAAGATTAACAGTTTCGTAAAACAAAATCACAAAAGAAATATATTCGCTTACCTTAAAGCTTTAAAAATAAAAATAAAAAAATTGCGAAAGGGATGAGAGATTAATTTTAAAAGAGGAAGGGATATGTGCGTGTGTATTTATAACGGCGGGTGCCCGCGTTAATTGAAAACTAAGAGTGGACTGGAGTATTTTCCACGAAATTGAGAGGGGATGAGACAAACCTCCTGTTCTTATCGGATTGTGTGTGTGTCCCTCTCCAATCCAAAAGCAAATATCTTTCCGCTCCTAATACAAACTTAATTAATTTATCATTTTAATTTAAGGGAAATTATTGTAGGCAGATACTAGTACGTTGTTATATTCCTTAAATTGGTTAATTACGTTGTCACAGTCACAGACGCATTTATCCCCTTTTTTTATTTATTTTTTTCCAATGAAATAAACTTTTACAGGTACACTTGTATTTGTGAATCCAAGTGTCGCTTTAAAAGAAAAAAAAAATTAATTGCCAAACGAGATGATGGATATGATCATATGATTGACTTAGTGCACTGGTGGCCCATTATGCGGAGAAATTTTTTCTTCGAAAAAAACTAATTAGACAATTTTCAATTATATATAAATGAGTTTTGTCTGATTTTTAAATAATTTTATTTAACCAATCATTTATTGGTCTTAATTCTATCAAGCGGTCTCTTACAATTCCTTTGACCCAAGATTCTAACCTCAATCTATAATTAAAAGTAAGCGAAACTTTGGCTCTTTCAAATAATTTTCTTTTTCTTTATTTTTATTGTCGTATTGTTAAGTTTTTTTTTTTTTTTTTGGCTGTTTTGAATCGTTTTCTTTTTCTTTATTTTTATTGTCGTACTGTTAAGATTTTTCTTCTTTCACACCAACTTAAATCTATAATTTTTTTTTAAGGAATCTTAAATCCATAACATAAAAATAATTCAAAATATCTCACAACGCATTTATGAATTCTAGGTTATTGTTGTGTTCATGGTTGAGGTGGAAAGCTTAATTGTATTCTTTAAGATTGGCCGGTCCATTTTTAATAAATATAAATATTAGTATTGGGATTTTATCTAGGGATGACGAATGGTCAGTAGGGACGAGACTTAGCTCAAGTCCGAGTCCGACATTACTGACATGATGTTCGAGCTCTATAAAAGTTCGAATATTCAAAATTAGGGCCGGGTCTGACCCGACCCTAATAGGGTCAGGGCCGGACTTGGGCTTTATCCGGGCTCGATCAATTTTTTTTTAATATTTAAACAATTCTAATTTAAAATATTATAATATATTAATATTTAAAAACTTTAAAACCTTATTAAAATAACATAAATATAAAAATTATTCTAATCAACATCTTTACCATAAATTATATAAATAATTAAACACAAACAAAAATTAGATCTAATTCAAATAAAAACACAATTTAATTCAATAATCTAATTAAATATTTTATTAATTTAACAAAAAATAAATTAAAATTACA
This sequence comes from Murraya koenigii, assembly GCA_025617385.1. NCBI lineage: Eukaryota > Viridiplantae > Streptophyta > Magnoliopsida > Sapindales > Rutaceae > Murraya > Murraya koenigii. The sequence goes on along the minus strand of CM046814.1, from coordinate 31,098,090 downwards.
TAAATATAAAAATTATTATAATCAACATCTTTACCATAAATTATATAAATAATTAAACACAAACAAAAATTAGATCTAATTCAAATAAAAACACAATTTAATTCAATAATCTAATTAAAGATTTTATTAATTTAACAAAAAAATAAATTAAAATAACATAAATATAAAAATTATTATAATCAACATCTTTACCATAAATTATATAAATAATTAAACACAAATAAAAATTAGATCTAATTCAAATAAAAACACAATTTAATTCAATAATCCAACTAAAGATTTCATTAATTTAACAAACAAATAAAACACATAATTCGATTACATAATTTAAACAATAAGTTCTTTAATTTAAAATGACAATTCATAATCCAACATGAAAAAAAATTACTCTAATACTTATGACATATCGTTTATTTTTTTAAGTCGGTACGGACTAGACAGTACGGATATATAAAGCTCAGTCCTACCGAATTTAAAGCATTGATATGTATAAGCCCGAGCTCTTAAATTATGGCCCAAGCCCTAAAAATAAGGACCGGACTAATCGGTCCAAAATTAAGGCCGGGCTTTTTTGCCATTCCTAATTTTATCTCTAGCCACTCATCTAACTTGACCATATATTGACGTCAAACACCTGATCCATTGGGTAATGCAAAAAATAAATAAATATAATATATAAAAAATCTTAATTTTTCTTTATATTGCAAGTGAGGCATGTCCATTGGCTCCTATGAACCGATGATCAAAGTAAATTTAACTCTTTAAGTTTAATTCAATTTAATTATAGTTCAAGGAGGCTGATTTCTAGTGTATTTTCTTTTCTTATCTATTACTCTATTACAGTGTTTTTTTTTCTGTTTTCAAAAATAAATATTGTAATTTCTTTATTATTTTATTCTCATAAGTAGATTTCAAAAATAAATATTGTAATTTCTTTATTATCTTATTCTTGTAAGTAGAGTTGATAAAATAAATCACAAAATCGTGTTTCTATCGTGTTAAATTTAAGTTGACGCAAACACGACCTACTTAATAATCAGATCAAAATATTGAAACTCTAACCTATACGAAAAATAAACCGATTACCCAATAATCTACTTAATATCTGTATATTTAACAAAATTTCTATAAATTATTATTATTATTATTATTATATAAAATATAAATATTTTACACATTTACACTATTAAATTTTTAAATATATATAAAATTTTATAAATAAAATACTATATTCATATTTATCCTTTAAAAAAAAGAGAATTGTATTTAATATTTGAATTTTAATACAACAATATATAAATTAATTTTAAATATAAAATATAATCATTTTATTAGTCAGATAAATGAAATAAGAACTTTAACATTAATCCGATAATTAAAAATAATGTCAATTCAAATTCGTCATATTTAATAATCGTGTCAAATTTAATAATTTATATATATTTATTTATATTAAATAATCGAATCATATTAAATTTTAGCAGTATAGTTATGCTTATATAAGTGACGTTTACAGTAGAGTTGTTCAATCAAATGGCCTATTTTTGGATCACCTTAGCCCCCACCCCCATGTATACTGGCGATTGACTTACTGGCTTTAACGAGATCTCCATTGTCCAACCCAATGCGAAACAAATTCTCTATTATTGTTTTTCCTTAAAAAAAATTAAAAAAAAAAACTTTATTTCGGTGTTAAAGAGTGTTGGTACTGTACATTAATTGTATGGATAAAGCTAAACAACACATCGATTCGATTTTGAATAATATACATCGGATTAGAAGTCATCTTCTGATCTAATCCAGTGATTGGATGTTCTTTTAATTTAGAATTTGTGGTATATTTGTGGTGTGCCGCCAAAATTGACTGATTATAAAATATAAGTATGTTTAAGTTTTAAGACTTCTCATATAAGGTAACAAGTACTTATTGTAAATATAATGTAGCAATAAATATATTTTCTCATTTGAATCTCATGTTTAGCTGAGCTTTTGCTGAATTTTGTGAGATATCGTCACATGTGTCATAATTACTTTTACTAGCTAGATGTGTTTTTTAAGTATGAAAATGCTCTATTTTTATCTGGTAATGATTATTATGTAATTAGCTGAAACTTTCCCCATCTCATCAAACTCTTGCCCTTCGTCTTCTTAGCTTTCGTTCTTTTCGTTTTTTTTTTTCTTAATATTCTCGGCAGCTAATTTCTTTCTTCTTTCTTCTGTCAATCTCATGAACACATGACCATTACAAAACCTTGATTTATTTGGAGAAAATAAAAGTTAAAAATTCTCCTAATAACAAAAAAAAATGTTAGATAAAAAAAGAGAAATAAAAAATAAAACTAAATCGAGATTTCACTATAAAAATATAAATCAGATTCCTTGCATTTAATATGAAATTTAATATCCTCATGAATGGATTCCAGGAATTTGAACAAAAAATTTATTTATATATCGACAATTTGTTTTTATTTCTTTATATCCACCATTGTTGTTGAAACTTTGAGTTTCAATATGTTAGGAGATTTATGGGTGAAGTAGAACCACAATTAAGTGATATTGGAAGAAAAATAAAGAACATTTTATTATACTCTAGTAAATTTGAACAACAGAAATTACGTGGTTCGGTTTATAGCCTACATACTCTGGCAAAAACATAAATAAATAATTTTATTATACTGAAAAAATAATAACTTCTCTCTAATAATAGAAGAAAAAAATTATACTCTCTCTATAATTAGGAGAAAACTATTATCACTTACTCAATACTCCAATTACACCTAATAACTCTCAAAATTTCTCAATATAAGAGGAAATGAATTTTCCGAGATGATTGAAATGAGGAATGTAGCTTCAATTTATAATAGCATTTTAGTTACTATACATTATTTATTTATTATTATTTTATTATATATATTATATTAATTTTTTTCTCAACATTGCATCACGTGTCGTGTTGAATGGGGTACCCCATCTATAATTTCCAACTTTGACACAATAGAGCTATCTTCAATTTGTCAAAGAAAATTAGTGAGAAAGGCAAACGAGAGAAAGAAAAAGATATTTTAGAAGAAAGTGAGATGAATTAAAAATAAAAGGTCAGTTAATAATAAAATGCATTTAATTGAAAAAAAAAATCTTAGCCATTGAAAACAACAATAACATGTCATAAGATTCCACAAAATTTTACAAAAACTCAGCTAAACATATAATTCAAATCCATTTTCTGATATGTAGGATTAACTTAAGAGATCTTAAAATTCAGAAAGTTAAGATGATAAGATTTTTTTTATATTAAAAATAAGATATTTGAAAGTCGAATCCTTATTCCATGAGTGGAGAGAAATTTTGAATTAAGGTTAAAGAAAAGTAAGAGACTTGAAGTTTGCTCGTGGACACAAATGTATAAATTCGAACTTAAAGTAGATCCAGAATAATAATATGTTTTTTTATTATTATTATATGTAATGTTCCTCAATTATAGAATGGGTCCGATTATATTAGAACTATTTTATAATAGAATATTATTTAATAATCACGTAATTAAAATTATAATATATTATTATTATTTATCATTTTGTATTTATGACTGTAATTGTTCTAATTTCTATCTTAAAATCTTACCAACGTAATTAGAATTGAAAAAAATTAATACGACCCAATTATATAACAAGAATAAGTGAGTATAGATCGTTAAATTTGACAAAATTATTAAATGGGCCGGATTCAGGTCGATATAATTTTTTTTTTATGTTGAGTTAGGACTCATTTACCCAATTAATAACATGATTATATTTTATATTTTAAATAATTTATAGATTATTATCATCAAAACTCAAATATTATTTACACTCACATGCGCATGCGTGCACATCATGTATAATTAAAACTTCAATAATATAAATACATAATATTTTAAATATATATAAATAGCGTGTAAATATATGATATAAATTTTATTAAATATATAAATATTAAATAAATTATTAAGTAACTCATTTATTTTTGTATCAAGTTAAAATTATAATATTTTAATACGGATTATTAAATAAATTATATTTAAATTAACTTACATTTAATACGATACCAAATTCACACGATGGGAGCACGATTAATTAACTTATAGAATTAGAGGTAAAAGATAAGGGAAGGAGGAGGAGGATGCATGCGTCGAAAAGCATGGTCTTAAAAGGTGAGGCAAGAGGATGTGTTGAAAAGCTTGGTAACGCAAAGACGTGGCAGTGACTCTTTCCATTCTATATTCCACGTCATTGACTTTGTGGTTTATTATTATTATTTATTTTTTAATTTAATTTTTTACTTCTAAGTTCTAAATCCGTAATGAACGGATAATATAACTGGCATGAAGGCGCAAATCCAAAATGAGTACGAGAGTATCATGCCATTGCCGACGTGGCACAAACAGACAGTCTACAAACATGCGCAACTGGCAACCAAAGTTCCGGAACCTTGGGCGCGCATTAGTGATTTTGCTATTTTAAGTAAAATTTGTTTAGTTTTTGGTAACGGGGCATTACTGTATTGTATTTGTATGTGATGAACAAATGATGTGCTTGAAACTAAAGCAGCTAATGATGATTTCCTGGCACTCATCATCAGCAATCAAAAGCGCTTCTGGTTCGTCATCTTTCCCACCTCCGCTTCACTCTCTTGCTCCTTCATCATCATCATCTTCTTTGCTTCTGCAACCCAAATCCAAGAATTTCATCTCCCTCAAGCCATCATCACCATTTCATGGCAACTCATCAGTCCCTCTTCAGAAACGAAATCTCAGCATCGTCTCTGCCTCCAAATCAGATGATCGAAATCCCAGTTCCTCTTTTCGGGTAATCACAATTAACCTTTTTTATTATTCTGAATGGATGATTTACTTGTTAATTAATTGAAATTGAAGAAACCCCGTTTGTTTGTTACTGTATTTAATTTCTTTGTTGGTTGCAGGGAGGTGAATCATTTTTCAGAACTGTGTTTCAAAGTATGGAAGCCGTGTATTTGAACAGGAACCCAACTGCAAAAGCTGTTCTGGAGCTTGTCCAGTCATCTGGCAACAATCAAATATGCTATGATCATATTGCCTTCAGGACTTTTGGGGTATGCTCAATCTCTCCACTCGTTTGGAGATCTTTTCTTTCCTTTATTTTAATTTTAATTTCCATTTGATATGAGATGTAAGTTGAAGTGGCTGGCTCTATTGGAAGGAGTCATCGATGTATATTTACTTTCCATTTGTGATGTTATATATAGGTAAATGGTCACGGGATTGATTCCATTGCAAGCTTTTTTATGGATTATGGCTATACAAAACAGGACGAGCTTAGATTTCCTGCTAAAAAACTTAAGGCTTTCTGGTTTTCTCCACCCAGTTTTCATCATCCTGATGGTGGCAGTGGTGTTAATGGGCCTTTGCCTAGAGTATTCGTATCTGAGCTTCTTGTTGATCAGATGAGTCCACAAACTCAGGTGTGTTTGGTAATTATGCATTTTGAGATGATACTGATCTGTTTTACTCCTTGCTGTTTAGTGCATTTTGATTTTGTTCCCTTCCCAAGATATTTCAATTTGCTTTATGTTGGGACACCTATATAGCATGAGTTGTGCGAACTCTTTATTCAGCTTCTGAATTCTTGTTGTCCTGTCTTAACCCTGCTTGTCTAGGAATGCCATTGGCATAAATTGACGAAACAGGCAAATAGTTTGTGGATTAAACAAATTAAGGATTTCATTTGCTTAACTTTAGATCACACTTCAGTTTGAAACAAGGATGTGAGAAAGTCACATCCAGCATAGATATGGTCTAATTGGCCACACATTATAACTTCTGTCTGCTGGAAATTTCTTTGACATCTCCCTCTCTGTAGATTCTCCATATCAGTTTACTGTTATTCCTGTTCATTATATTGAGCTTTTTTTTTTACATTCAGGAAATAATTAGAAAATACACCGAAACATCTGGCAGTGGAAAGAAACATGCTACTCTTGCAAGTGCTCTGGGATCTTTAACATGGGGGAAGCCTTTATATTCTGAATTTCAACAATTGGCAAGGTAGATTCTTTGTTTCTCATTTTTATGTTTGCATTTTTATTGCTAATATGGGAAACAATAAACTCCAATTTACTCCCTACTTAGAATGTCAATTTTAATTTACCTTTTAAAATTGTGAAATCATCAATTTACTTCCATTTACTGCTAAGAAGACAAAAAAAAAATAATAATAAATAAAAAAACAAAACAGGGCAAACAATCAACATGGCCCCCATTTGCCCTCATCTTTTGAATGAAAATGGGGGTAAATTGAGGTTCTCACTTTTTTTTGGGAATAAATTGAAGATTGTCAATCTACCTGGGCAAATTGATGTTTACCCTGAATATGGAGAAAACTAATATTTGTTTTGACCCAAGCAAGTAGATTGCAGGTATAGTTGTACAAATTAATGAATATCAATAATGCTGTTTTAATGGTTAGATGTGATTGGATTGATCGACAATCTTAGGCACATTCATCATTGGATGCTTATGTGTAATTTCCTACACTTAGGGAAAGTGAATATGCTGCTTGGACCCTTGTCAATGGCTATGCAGTGAACCATGTTACTATTTCCATCCATCGCCTAAAATCACAGTTAAATAACATCAAGAGCCTCAGTCAGTTCATTGAAGACAATGGATTCAGGTTGAACTCTGAAGGGGGGGTTCTGAAAGGTATGTTACTAATTCTGCAGACTCTTTATTCTTTTGTTTTGCTCTTCTGTAAACTCTTTATTCAATTTCATAATGTCCTCATTTTTGTTAAAAAGTAATTTTTTACCCAGTTCTCCTCGTCAACCTTGTAGAAACAGGAGATTCTCAAAACTTGCCTTGGCAATTATTTACCCAAACAAACAATGGGAACCACTCGCTGTAGTTTAGAGGCAGAGATATTATTTTACTTAAAATTCTTGTAAAATCTGAGAAAAATGTTTTGGCTTCAGTGTCCTATCCTTCTGTTGAATAGATGCAAGGAGCATATATAGCTAGTTTTTGAGTGTAACTTGCTAACTCTTTTGTTGGCTTGTAACCTTTTTGTTTGAGGGGCTTGGCTTTTTTCTCATCTCTTCCTTTCTTTGTACTCTTTTCTTAATTTTAATTTTAAGTTTTTTCTCGTCTTTTATCCAGGTTAAAAAAAAAAAAAATTTGAGTGTGCCCAGATGATTATATTAAACTTTACATTATTTATTTATTTTTATTCCTCCAGACCTTTTTTGATACGTAAATATCAATGATTCTGATGGATAGTTGTAGTCTATTGAAATGGAATTGATGATTGAACAACTTTTTCTCCTTCATTTCAGTGAGTCCTGATGGTCTTTTGCTGCAAAGTTCAACAGTAGCAGATTCATTCCCTTTCTGTTTTTCTGATGGTGCCACCCAATCTGTTCCCTGCTCATACATCGAATTTGCTGAACGACTTGTGTTGCCTCAATATAAGAATCTTCCTGAACCAGAGGTAAGCACAGCTTTACACTTGTTGGTTTGAGTCTGAGCTGGATGGTTTAGCCATCAAGGATATTTGTTCTGTTCATCTATGGGAAAAATTGCCTGACGCACGATGCAGTTACTAACCATTTATGTCACTAACTTGAACAGGTTAAGGAGTTTCACAGGCGCGATGGATTTGAAGTTGGAAATGCGGACAAGATCTTTGAGAGCACGTCTAAGGAGCAGCTTACAAGGAGAGCTGCTTGAGCTTGAAAACCGTGTCTTGTTGGAAGACAGCATAATGAAGTAATGGTCGATCCGTTGAGGAATAAAATTGGACTTGGAAGCGACGCTCTAGTCTTGGTATATTGATGTAAATAACCAAGTGCTGCAACGAAACATATAAACTAATTTGCTTTTATAATAAAATGAAATAAAAGAATTATTTGGATGAGTGGCTTGCTGGATAGGGAATCAAGAGCGCGGATAAGGATATAGTGATATACAATAAATAAATAAAAATTGTCAAATCTGATCCCCACAACCCTTGCCACCCGCGTCAAGAAAGAAAAAAAAGCAGAAGATACTAATTTCTTTAATATTTCCAAATAGATTAAAGTAGCATATAGTTGACACAAGACATTTTGCTCCATAAACTTCCCATGTGCTGATAGCCTTCCCCGCTGGGGGGCCAATTCTAACAACAACATTAAAAGCATGTTCTTCTTTTGCTTTTTCAGTTGTCCAAGAACAAATACTTTGACAAAATTACATCTATACTGAGTGAAAAAGGGGGAAAATAAATAAATGAAGAGGGGTCAGAATAAGAGAGACAATTAACCCAATGTTATGTTATGGTTTACCATTGGGTTTTGGTGATGGATGGGGAAACTGATGGTGATATGGAGAAGCATAAGAACCATTTGGAATAGAAAGGCTCCTCTGTCCGTTCCTTGAAAGTGATCCTGCCTGTGCTCGGATACCATTTCTTGTATTTGGGCTTGACCCTATTCGTTCAGCTTGCATTGTCTGGAAATAATATGATGAGCTCGCCATGTCCTTAAGGTTAGGCAGAGGCTTTAAGGCTTCGACAACTTCACTCATGAGTGGTCTGGCTTTTGGATCCCGGCTAAGGCAATGAGCAGCCAATTGTGCAGCTTTCTGGGCACCTTTGATTGAAAAGTGGCCTTCAAGCCGAGGGTCAATCAATCTATAGAACCTTCTTCTCTCTCCTAGATGTGGCCGTGCCCATTCAACAAGATTATGTTCTCCATTGGGTCGGTTTTTGTCCATAGATCTTCTGCCAGTCAGCATTTCAAGCAGAACAACTCCAAAGCTGTAGACATCACTCCTCGATGTAAGATGGCCTGAGACAGAAAAATGTTAATCTGATCAGATCCAATGAAGGCATCAAAAGAGTCCCATTTAACACAAGCTCTGATAGAACCAAAAAATTCCTTAACAATCTGTATTCTACTAAGTTACAAACCAAAAGCATGCGATGAATGCAAGTTGTGAAAGACAGACTGACTGCAACCGAGAGCTTCCTTTTTCTCATTAACATTTTGGGTTTGAAATTAAATTGAAAATGGGAAGAAAAATGAGAAGAGACAGAACTCAAGTGAGTTTTCTATTAATTACACCTACCTGTCATTACATATTCTGGGGCTGCATAGCCATAGGTCCCCATCACACGGGTTGATACATGGGTTTTATCTCCCTCAGGACCATCCTTTGCAAGTCCAAAGTCAGAGAGCTTGGCATTATAATCCTGAAATGCATATTGTTAAAAAATAGCCCATAATAGAAGGAAAAAACCAAAATTTCAATAGTTTTCCGCACGTACTGCATCTAATAGAATGTTGGAGGTTTTGAAATCACGATAAATCACAGGCCTTTCGGCTTCCTCGTGAAGAAAAGCAAGACCCTTTGCAGCACCTAGTGCAATTTTCATTCTTATGGACCATGGAAGAGGCAATGACCCTGCATATGACAAAGTATCAAGTAAGCATCAAACAACTGTGACCAAAAAGCAGAAACCACCAAAATCAAACCAACTTCTAGCCATAGTAAAGTTACCATGATCCAACAGCAAGATAAATGACATGCAAACTAAAACTGCATAGTTAAGGACAGAAAAGCAGCTACTTACTTCTGAAAAGGTGGTTCTCCAAACTTCCTCGAGGCATAAACTCATACACAAGCAGCCTTTGATCATCTTCAATGCAGTAACCAATTAATTTAACCAAGTTAGGATGTACAAGATCACCAAGAAAATTCACTTCCGCCTGCCACATAGATCAGTCAAGATTCAGAGAACGACTTTTAAGACCAAAAAAAATACAAATTGATGACATCCAGACAGAAAGAAAAAATTAGGGAAGTCACCTACCAGCCACTCCTTGTGACCCTGAAGACCATCATGGTTAAGGGTTTTAACGGCAACAGTAAGACCAGTGCCAGGTTTAACTGGAGCAGTTCCATTTTCTTCTATCCAGCCCTTGAAAACACAACCAAAACCACCTTCTCCAAGAAGACTCTCGGGCCTAAAATTTCGTGTTGCCAACTTAAGATCATTAAATGTAAATTTCCGTAGACGAGAAGCAACTTTTAGCTCTTCTTCAAGCTTAGACGTGGAGGAATTACTTTCTGCATTACTAGTGGTCGTAGATGAGACAACAGCAGCTGCCGGTTGGTCTCTACTTGTATCATTCATAGATTTACTTTCTGCTGATCCACAAAATAGGTATAATAATTTAGAATGCAAGTAATGCAAATTCATTATCCATTGATTAATTACAATCTTCAAGTTGATAAAGGAAGAAGTATCCAAAAGCATCCTTACAAATCAAATTGCCATACATTGCACTATTTGCCAAATAGGTTTACAAATAACTCTCAACAAAATTGATTTGAAGAATGGTTTCCTCCTACTAGGTCCGAGGTTTAATTCCTCACAGAAAACTACCTGGCAAATAGCAACAACTTTCTTGGGTTCCCAAGATTGTATGGTTTGGCAGGAGCACCGAATCCCCAAACCAGACCAAAGGGATTCAAAGCTCATCAAAAATTCAAAAAGAACGAAAAAGAAGAAGGAATAGAGGCATGAATTCAGAGCACCATCGCATACCTTAACCCAAACGGTGTTCACCAATGTAAACTTATCATGATTATCACTCTTCCACTCAAACAAAATTCCTCTCAAGGATTTTTCAAACCAAAGAAAATATTTATATTATTTCTAGAGATAATCCAATTACTATTTATTTGGTAACAACTCAAAAACAATAGCACCGCACCAATGGAGATCATGACACACAGTAAAATTTGAGAAACTACTTAAGCAAAACAGCATCTGAAAAAAAAATTAATAATAACAGTGATGTTAATATCCTCAAAGAAAATTCCTAGTAAATTACAAGTCAACAAGGAAAAAAAAAATACTGAAAACAAAAAGGAAGTTCCGAGTAAGCGAAGAGATATTACCATAATGAGCACCGGTGCCACTCACAGAGCTATCAACTTTGGATCTTGAAGAAATGCAGCTTCCAAAAAATCTCAACTTGACCCAACACCCAGTTTCTTCTTCTTCTTCTTCTTCTTCTTCTTCATCTTCAACTTTCTTCTTCTTCTTCTTTGCCTTTGATTTGCTCGCATCCCAAGAAGCCTTCTTCACTTTCCCATTTTCACCGTCAAACCCCATTCTTTTATCTCTCAACAAACCCTAAAACTCATCAACCCCCCTCAAAATCCCTTCTTTAATCTCACCCCACACTTAAGAGCCACCAAAAAGTTTCAAAATTTAAGCTTTTCTTTCACTTCAAAAACCAAAAGATAAAACCAAGTGAAAAAATGGAAAGGAAAAAAAAAAAAACTAACCCTGTTGAGGTAAGAGCTAGATCACATGAACTAGATAAAAAGGGATGTAACTTGAGATTGATCAAGTTTTTGTCCTAACTCAAAACAGAAGTACTTTGGTATCAACAAACAAGCTTGACACAACAACAAAAATAAAATAAAATAAAAACAGAAACAAACAAATCTCAGTTAAACCCATAAAATGTATTTCTATAAAGAAACAAGAAATGAGTTTACAGCAAACAAAAATAATAATGAAAAGAAAATGGGAAATGTCATATAATAACAAAAATAATTATAACAATATGTAATTTAAAAAAAATTATATTATCGATTCTCTTCCTCTTTTATTTTATTTTAAAGGAATCGAAGACTAGAAGAGGCCAAATGAGCTGCCCGGAGAAAACGGGCAGTCGGAGGTGTGTTTTGGCTGCCCGGTGCGCCCGATAGTGCTGACCGCCCAGGATTTTGTAGCGAAAAGGCTGTTGGGATTGTACATTGAAAGGGACGAAAAGTGGAAGGGAAATGAGCGGGCAGCTCGGGTAGAGGGAGAGTGGAAAATAGGGCAGTTCGGGTAAGAGAGATGGGTGTGAGGGACCCACTTGGGCTTGACGTGTCTTTCTTCGGTGGGCGGACGCCAACGCGCGCGTCATATTGAGCTCATGTTGCTATGCATGCATCTACCCTTTCTTTCATTTTATTTTTAAAATTTAAACTTTTTTTTAATTTTTTAAAAAGGACTTTTATTTTTTATGTGAATTTTTATTTAATAGATTTGTAGAGTCTACATTCAATAACTAATAAGAGCCTCTCTTTGAGGTTTTCAGCATACACTTTGACCACCTCTATGAAGGGATGTTTAAACAATTAATATTTATAATTGCAATTTGTTTACTTCTAATTTCACATTTATTCCCTTATAGTTTTCATTTAGAGAGACCATGACATAAAATGAAATATGTTAAGGGAATAGTCAAGTGCTAAAAAATTGACATTGAAAATATGAATACGGAATAAATTATCAATATGGGAAGAATGCTCGGTTTTTTTTATATCTTTTTAAAAGATAAAGAGGTATAAATTAATTTTTTAGCCTCAACTTTTCAAGGATTGAAACTTTTAAGTGTGGAATTAAATAGAGTACTTAAAAATTACTCAAGCAATCCCCCCAAGAGCCAAGGGCTATATGTAACCCACAAATTTTAAATTATATTTTTAAAAAATTAAACTTTGTTTTCTTACCATATATGCCCCTCGATTGATGAAATACAAGGAATCAATAACGTGGTATTCTGTCAGGACAATATCATCCGTTCTTTCGTCCTTCATGCTCTTTTGCCTATTTCTTCCTATTTCTAGACTTCTCCTTACATTTGAATGTAATCATTTTTATTTTACAAAGATAATTATCATTTATAAATGATGCAATAATTGTCATATAAAAAAAACACTTTTTTTTGTTTTGTTTAAGAGAGGTTATTTCAACTTTATTTTTTCACTTAAAATGTTGACACAAAAATTTTGGACCATTGATTTCATGCAATCAAATAGTAGCATTAAATTATCTCAGTTCATCAATCATTGAATTCCATGAGATCAATGACCTAAAATTTGTGCTAAAAAATTAAGTTGAAATAACCCAATCCAATTAGTTTATATATAATTACGTGACTTTTGATGCATAGATGGGTAAGATAATTGCTGTGATGATAGAAAATTCATCACATTCTCAGTGCAGAAATAAAAATAATTTTCACACACACATATATATATATATATATATATATGATAGAATTACTGGCACAAAAAAAAAAGTGAACTAATGGAACTCACATAAGGATGATCATGGGAGGGAATGGGAGGAAATGAGAGGAGACCGACATCTCCGTCCCTTTCTCAAATAATAACACAAGATTTATGATATTTGAATAATTAATATATTTTTAAATTTTATATCTAATTTAATTATATTAAAATAAAAAATAAATAAAAATAAAGTTTGACAATATATTCATATTAAAATTAATCATTACAAAAGTCATTATACAATATACAAATAATCGAAATAATATCTTTGTTTTCGTCAATTAGAAATTGGATTTTAAGGATTTAGATTTACTTTTGTTTTATTAGATATAAAATTAAAATATTTAATAAATATTATAATAAAAACAAAATTTTTGAGTCAACAGAATATCTCCGGCCTTGTTAATATTCATAATAAAAATTTAGGACTATAACTACACCAAAAATTTTAATAATATAAATATTTTGATATTTATTATTTATATCAATATTTAATATTTTACAATTTAAGTTTTATTATTTATTCACTAATAATTTTAGAAAAATAAAATTTAAATTTAAAAAATAAAAGTGAGGCAATGTGGAAATAGGGAGGAAATGAAGATTTTACCTCATGCTTATCTCTTTATCGAATAATAATTTAAGTAAAAAAATCATATTCGTCTCGTCCTCAAATAAGGAATTGAGTATAAATCATCATCGTACTTTTCTCGAATGAGAAAAATTTTCAAGGGCCCCATTTTGTGGAAAATTCTGCTAGCCCTAAACTCAAGCGATTACAATGTACAATACTTTATTTTGATGTATTAATTCCTCGATATTATCGTACAATTTGATGCCAATTGATTTTTTTCTTTTTCTTTTGGGACTTCTATAAAAAGATTAATTTTAAGGAAGGGCATTGAAATGAATTATCATCTAATTAGTATTATTATTTTTTTCTTAATAATAGGAGAAGCATGTATTTAAAAATCATAAATAAAAGACTGGTTCATTGGAGAGAGACAGAGCTTTTACGAAAATTAAATTGAATGTAATTACTTAAGAGATTGTCTGCTAGTTCAAGGAATCAGCCTTGACTTTTGGACATTAGCATGCAACATCAAGCCTGACTTTTCATGCTAACTAATCACTTTATTTTGTTAAAAAAATTAATTAAATACAATTTCTGGCAGCTATCGGAAGATACTCTGATTTTTAGATGTTATTGTGGAGGGGGAAATGCTACATTGTCGGAATAAATATTCAATAACAAAAAATTGATTTAAAATGAAATATATTTTACTTGAGCACCTATAAATCAAGGTATCAACGTCTAGTATTTAATTTAGGTGTCAACAGACAATAATTTAGTATAGGAATGATTAGATATTAATTGATTGATACGGTGCAAATGTCACAATCATCAACCAAAATTCACCGATCATGTTTTCCACTCTCTTCAAATTTCATTAATCCACTCACTCTCTCTCTCTCCCGGGTCATTTTTGCCTTGTTGCTAAGAGGAAAATATTCATGTTGACCAAATTTTTTATTAATAAAACGGATAAGGAGATAAAAACCAGATATTGAATTGATAAACTCGAACCCTTATTCAGCTAAAACTCTAATAATCATGCACAAATTCTCATTCAATCTACAAGAAGCATATTCTTTTTCCGTTCAAGGTCGTATAACAAATGTGGATTGCATTCCAAGACCGTCGTTTACAATCATGATATGAGGGGTATGCATTGCTGAAACAAATGAACACGACCATTCCAGCTTAACTGAAGTGAAGTGGCCCTACACTTTGATGCTACATGTCTGAAAACAATCTGCTTGACAGCTGAAATCTTGATAACCAATTGAATTTACTCTCAGCGATTTGTGTACAAAATGTGGTAAGAAATCAACAATCTGAATAATTACATCCTATATTATCCCTGTGGAAATGCTGGTAGTTGCATTTATCTTCAGCGAATGCTCTGGGATATAAGTAGCACCTGTTATATAAAAAATGGAAGGAATTCCACATGAGAACCTCAGAGCTACAAAGCATTACATTCCAAGGTGATGACGCTCAAACTAAATGCTGGAATTTAGTTTCAAGGGGTGAACCAAAGAATGCACAGAAATGATGAGCACTAATTATCATCATTACGCAAATGTATCAATCCAAAAGTGAAACACTAACATACTACACGACCACACTGCTGCAAAACATGTTCCATGTGTCTTTGTGTGCACCAAGATGCATGGAGGGATTGAAAACTTGAATGTCAGATACAGCCGTATCAGAAAAGCAATAATCATCTCTCAACACGAATGCAGCAGTAATTGTTAAAATCAAAAGAACCATGTTGTAGATTGCACAGAAGAGAGAAAACTTCTAGTAGTATGATAGCCAGAGCAAACAGGAAAAAATAAGCAGATGCATACCTTTCTCTCTAACATCAATGTGCAGAGTATCAAGGGTGATTATGCCATCAGTCAATGGAAGCAACTCAAGCTTGATGGTAGCCATAGATTGAGCAGGAACGCATCTGATGCAACCACAATAAATCGTAAATTGCCCGAGTAATTACAAATTCAAGGAGAAGAGAGGGGAAAAATTACCCTAATGGAACTCTACTCTGCAGCCACAGATGTGTGCAACCCAATCCAGAACTTGGAACTACATCGGATATAGCAGACTGCTTGTTAAGTGACATGGACCGAGTTGCACTATCGCCATTATGGTTCTGATTCTCCAATACAGGAGGTGCCGTGCTCACTCTATGCAATGCAGTGCTGCGTCGATCATCATTTAATCTTCCTGTAAACTCTGAAAAACCAATAAATGGGCTCATTGGTGATGTTGGGGAAGAATTCAAGGATACCACTGAAGGAGGATAAGTAAATGAGGTCGGAGCAAGAACTGTCAAAGTTAGATCTTGGGATGTCAAATTTGATGCCTGAAGAGTTAAGACCTAAAATTTTGAACCGGTTAGATGAGAAACAAACCAAGCGAGGGTGATATATAGAGACTGAAATTAGTTAAAAATAAAATAAAACCTGAACTGGAAGCTGAGTGACTCTTTCATTGGCCTCAGAAGATTGTCCTGATATTTCAGATGCAACAGAGATCATGAGATCTCTTGAGATCCGTGGTCGCCAAGGTGTGGGTTGCTTGAAAAACAATCTCGACTCTTCAGGATAAAATGAAGCAAAAGAGTAAGGAAACATTAAATTATTAAAATATATCAGATGATCAGGTAAATTAAAAGCATTATGGATACCAGTGTAGTTGCACCGACACGATAACATAACTGCATACTGATCAGCAGCTGAAGAACTCTCGTTTCCTTCAAACGTCTTAGAAGGAAGACGCAAACTTGAACTTGATGATTGGGAATTTTTTTCCCCATAAGCTTTGAGATTCTTCAACAATGAAGGCACTGGTTTTAGAATAAACGAGTGCTCTTCACCCCTCCTGGGATGAAAATACCCTCAAATAAGTTATAGAATAAATAACATAAGTGAGATAAAAATAAACAACAAATCTTTCCCTTAGAATAAGATTCTTAGATATGAGCAAATATCCTTCTTGCTTCATCAATATATACGTCTGCATACTCAATTACTTTCAGTTCAATTAATATGGCCAAATCAACTGAACTACATGTGATGCACAATTGATGGCCATTGGCAATCTAAACCTCACAAGTTACATGATTTCATGACAGCGAACACCTGAAAACCAGTCAAGCAATTACTGATAGCATGGGGCTAACTTGGGTTGGTTTTAACTGTCCTGCTACCCATTTGTCATTGACATATCAACATTTTTGGCCTAACTAATCTGAAGCAGGGATAATCAATTACAAGCTAGAAGCAACATGGAAGACTGACCTTCATTGTGGTCCAAGAATTCATCAAGAAATAAACCCACCACATAGAAACTCACCTTCATTCTGGAAATAAACTAGAAGCAACATGGAAGACTGAAATTCATTATTGTTCGTGCATGTAACTAATGCATTATCCCCATATAAAAACATACAGAAGTCAGCGATCTCAAACTTAACCTAACTAGCTGGGATTACTAATGCAAATATTGTATTATTTCTACATTTGCTGTCAACCACCCACCAGATATTGCAATGCTAAGAGCAGCAGAATAAAATGCACAGTAGCAACATGAAATTGAAAAGTAACTTAAGAAGCCTGAAGTGAAAAAAAAACCTGAGGGCTAAGTTTGGCAAACTGTGGTCATTGCCCGCTTCAATACATGCAATTGGCAATGGTGAAGATGGTCCATCTTTTGATGCCTCCTCAAAGACAATTGTTATAGCATCTATATATAACACAATATCTGGGGCATGTGCTGGAGAAACATTCTGCATGATATAACTTGGTATAAATTAGGCCAAAACTAAAGGCAAGACCCAAAAAGCAATTCGAGATCGCTTATGTAATTATTTTACATAATTTCTATATGAGTAAGAGTAATTATTACGTGTTCTGTAAAGATCATGATGTATACCTTTATCTGAACGCAAAGAAGGTCATCTGTATTGCAGTCAGCAGCAAAAGAATAAATTTCAACAGGTTGAATTATTTCAAGCTTCCTCCTCCACCTTCTTCCTGGAACATAGATGCCTTCCAATCCACAACGAACAGAAAATCTTTCTCGCTCCAATGAAATACCTCGAAAAGATAAAAGTCCCTCATTTCCTGTTCTTTGACCCTTAAACTGTTTTTGCGAGGTGCATTGATCCCAGTCTTGAAGGTCAAATGTTGGCTTAGAACTTTGGGCTTTAGGCGGTGCAGAAGGAGGTGCGGGACTTTGAGGAAGTGATGACATAGAGTAGCTTTTAAAATGGCCAAACGAGAAGAGCTGAGAGCCAGAAGATGCGGACTTCTGATGAGTATTGCCAATTCCAGAACCAGAATTTAAGCGAGGAGGAGACAACGTACGAGCTGGAGGAGGAACAGTGTTATCTAAGGGAAGCAACCACTTTAACAATTCTCCACATGGGTCTGGATTTGTAATGACTAAGTTATCCCGATTTTCAGAAGACAGACTTCTTTCCCGATATTTCTCAAATTGAAGAATTTCAATAACAGGGTCTCTCAAAAAATCAACACCAACATTCACTTGTAAAAGCACCTGCATCCTTCCAAACAAAGATGCAGAAGGAGAATTATTAGTCCGAACAACAGCTTAACCAGAAATGACCATCACAAATATAAAGATTCATCACTGAAAAAATTTAAGAGCTAAATTTGGCTGAGCAACAAAGCTTCTGGAATTACCCTTTTGGGGATTGGAATATTGTACAACCAAATTACTGACCCTGAGCCAGCTGACAAGATCAAAATAATAATCATGGCAACTAGTGCAATATGATAATCGGGAGAATTTTCTGACCCAAGGTGGTGAATTAAACAGCAGGAATAACTAAACTGAATGAATATGTATTAAGATCAGAAACTTGCATGTTTATGTGGTAAAGCAGAAACTTGCAACAAATGTATAAGAGATACAACTTACTTATCTGAGCTATCATTAAAAGAGTAAGCAGACAAACCAACAATCAAAAGACAATTCAGAGTGCTCTTTTTCACATACCACTATGTCTCCATTTGATAGAGAACAGCACTTTACAATATTTCTTGCAACTCCACCAGAAAGGTTAGCATCGAAATCTCCTTTATCAATGACTGCAGCAACGCCAGACGTGTTCTTTGCAGTTTTTTTGCCACTTGCAATGGACTTTTGACTCTCTGTCTCAGCAGATTCGAGAGACATCTCAGGATCGCTTTTCTTTGACCACAGTGGCTCTCCTGACTCAGCAATCCTAACAAAAAAATGAGACTTCTTGAATCTGTGCAATAATATTTCAGTCTGTCTTTTATGGTCTTCCATTCTGAGCAAAGATTCACTAACAGAAATATCCTTTTGTAAATCAATCTTCTCTTCCGCCAAGTATTCACCGTTCTGACGCATAACTTGAACATCATGACTCAAATGTCCCTCTACAGCCTCTGAATTCACCTTGTCTTCCATGTTTTCATTTTTTGCCTCAGGGCTATGAGCTCTACTAGTTCTACTCATTACGGCAGCAACTTTAAATGGTGTAATAATTTCTGTATCCCGCTTGCACGCCGACAAGCATGCCAGGACATGTATTTGTTCACCTAGAATAACAAAAGAGTTAAGGTCTCATGACAGAAAGAACAAGTCCGAAACAACTGATGAATTCCAACACTGAAAGAAGCAACAGATTCAAGAATGATTAATATACCAGGAAAAACAAAGGGGCGGTCCAGTGAGCTTAATGATTGGATATCCGGTGCATCACACCAATTATCTGGGAGTTCCTCTACAAAAATACATCAAGCGTTAAATATAATAAAATAGAAACTCATATCAAATATACATGAGTTCAATGCATGATGTTCATATTACTAAAGAAAATTTTTTCAAGGAAATGTTTGTAACTGTTATTCAGATTAATTTTGAAAGAGCAACAGCCAAAGTGTTTGCTACACACCAACTTTCACTCGGCACGTAATGTTTAGCAAACGCTCACCCACCAGTAAATGACAAATAGAGATTCCACTCTACAGCAGCTATGACTTAAAAGCCTAAACACCCCATCCCCAAAATTACCTATACCTCGAATACAATTTGAAAAATAAATTCAGTAATATACTAGAAGTTATAGTAAATTCAGCAAGTTTCCACACTTCTTAGATCCACACAAACAAATCCAAACTAACAAAAATATTAAAGTAGACTGTGATTAAAAGAATGTACTGTAAGGAATTGTAATCCATCCTTCTTCTTCGGCAACATCCGTGTGATTTTCTACAAAAGAAGTGTCATTCCTCGCGCTGGAACCTGCAATGCCGCCAGTTTCTGCTCCAACGCCATCACTTTCTCCATCGCGATCATCAGGCGATGCATACAGCGGAAACGGATCCTCGGCTATAAGACCTTCCAAAGTCGATGCAGGTTTCGGCACAAAACTCGTGTCCGCGGGAGATTCCTGTTGATGCACACTAAACTGTTCTTGCACCACGTGTTGCGTCGTAGTAGAACGCAGCAGAAAATTCATCCTCCTAATCGAACTAAACTAGCCTCTGAAAAACTGATCGAAAATTTATTATCAGACGTCTTACGATCCAAACGGCGGCTAACGGATTCAAATAATAAAATTAAAATTGAATAACGTAAACTCTACCGTTGGAATTTGAAATGAAGAGTGAAAGTAACCTGATTGAGGACCAAAGCGGAACGTTTTGTGCCTTTGGGAAATTGGAGATCCAATTTGGAAGAGCAGAAGCTAGTTTGCTTTGAGCTTCTTGGCTTCGATCTAGTACTCGCAACCAAATTTTATTTTTCCTTTTTTTTTTTTAAAAAAAAAAAATTTCTAAAAGTTGAAACGCAGCGTCTTGATGAGTTCTCCAAGTAGGGCTAAGATTGTAATTACACTGTGCACTCACCTGGTGCCGAACGCATTGAAGTAAAATAAAACCAACAACGTAGCAAGCTGACTCATCATCGAACACGTGGAAACGCGGCGATGCGCAGCTATGCCACGCCAACTCTCTTTGGGTTCCGGAGCTGACCCTCGTTATTATTATGGTTATTATTTTTTTTGGGTTTTTCATGTTGTCACAAACAAGAACAGCACCTCATTTAAAAAAATAATAATAATAATAATAAATAACGGCAGTTATTTTATAATTGAAGTAGGACAGTCAATCAACTGAGAAACGCTTGATGAACAAATCAGCGGGCCACCGTATGTCTTCGTCGTACACGTCTAGTAAAGCATCGGTACAATCAGTCTTACAAAGTCAACGACACTTACCGTGACGCGGACTGGATAGGTATGTGGTTGCCCTTTCTGTGTATATCCAGTACGTTTCCTCAATCTCATCTCCATCGTTTATTAGCCCTTGCTATGTCTGACAAACGGTAAAACTAAAATCCTTTGAAGTCGATCACGAATCATGATCTATAATTGAGCAATATTTGGGGTCCACTGATTCTTGTGGCCAAATCAAAACCAAATTGGTACGCAATCCGAGGTCATGAATTTTCCTTTTACTAAAAAATCTCTCCTTACTCTTTTTTTTTTTTTTTTCTTCTGGGGACAGCGAAGTAGTGTGCTTGCCTAACTTCTTAGAAATTCTCTATCATCACAAGGTTAGAAATTTCTTTTCTGATTCACCGAAAAACGATTGATGGGTATTGCTCCTCCATCGTTGTTCATTCGATTTCAAAACTCTTACGAGATATTTTAAAATTCTCGTCCTTTTGAAAAGATAACAAAGAAGAAACAAAATGTGTCTGTGTTCTTATTCACTCTAAAGCTCACTCTCTCACCAGATGCAGCTGTTTTGTTCATTTATTTATCTCGTTTTTCATTTTATCGCAAAGAGGATTTGTGTTAATGAGTGCTCTAAATACGGTTTCATCTGTTTTTGAACTTGGTTTCTTTGTTAAGTGAAGCTGGTTAGCACAAAGTGCCACATGGGATTGGGACTAAGATTATCAAAGAGGAAGAAAAATGGACTCACAGTTGGGTCTAATCGAGCAATCTTTTAACAACCGCTACTCGTTGTGGGTGCGTGAAGCACTTGATGAATTACCAGACAGTTTTACAATAACCGATCCTTCAATTTCTGGCCACCCAATTGTGTTTGCGAGTCGAGGATTCTTGAAAATGTCTGGCTTTTCGAGGGAAGAAATAATTGGCAGAAACGGCAGAATGTTTCAAGGTCCAAGGACTAATAGAAGAACTGTTATGGAAATTCGAGAGGCAATTCGTGAAGAGAGGACGATTGAGGTTAATTTGTTGAATTATAAGAAAGATGGGACACCCTTTTGGATGTTGTTTAAAATGAGTCCGGTTTTTGGTAAAGAAGATGGGCGGGTGACTCATTTTGTGGCTGTTCAAGTGCCTATAGTTTCACAAAAACATATGAGAAATAGTGGAATGAGTTATAGTGAAGATGGTGGAGGGTCCGGATTGAGAGAAATTGTGTTTGGTTCATGTAGAAGGGAGGTTTGCTCGGATTCTTTGTTGGATTTGGATTGTGCTTTGGCTCTTGACTCTGATGATACAGGTTTGCTTTTGATATTTTTAACATCCTTATGTCATTTTATTGTGCAGTACAGCTTTTAATTATATCAAAGTTTCTTATTAGTCATAGGATGGCTAGCTCTTCCATATCTCTATGCGAGGTTAAGTTATAGTCGGTAATGAATCTGATGAAATGTATTGTTCTGAGGTTATTATCTTTAGGGTTGCCAATTCATGTAACTATGGCATATTCTTGTCGTGTCAAATTTAAGCAAACACGGATACGACTCATTTATTAATCATGTTGAAACACCAAAACATGGATAGGACCAGCTTATTAATCGTGTTGATCCATTTAACATATTTAATACTAAAAAATAAAAAAAAAATTAAAAATGACAAATATGTCAATATTATTCTTAACAATAGGTCATAAATAAGTTAAGATGACATAAATATGACATTAATAAGCTTATAACATAATTTGGATATAACACAAATAATTAATTTAGTGTTAAGTATATATATATATATATATATATAAGTTAAATTTTCAATAATATTACCACATACTAATTAATATTCGTATCATAAACATGTAATCATGTTGAGGTTGTCAAACACGGATACGGCACAATTATTTATCATGTCGTGTCAACCCATTTATTAATCGTGTCGATATTTGTCAACACGAATATGGAAAAGTCGTGTCGTAACCCATTTTCCACCACTAACTATCTTGTACTACCTGTTTCTGCTGGAATGCTTCATGGTTATAGTGTTATCAATGATTCAATGCTTTCTCTTCCTACATTGAGACTCTTACATGCAAAGAGTCAGTAGAATAATAATGGATGGTTGTAATTGAGAAATTTTTGCCTTGGTTCTTCATTTTTTAGCTAAGTTTGGCTTGTACCTTGTTGTTAACCTTTACTCTACTGCATTATTCCAATTGGTTTGGCCTTATAGTCTGTCAATTTATTTTCCATTACGCATAGTGTCTGTAAGAATCTGGTTGATGTTCTCGCATAGTGGTTGTACTATGGTAAACACTTCGTATTTGTAGGTTTTATTACTTGCACTAGTGCTGTGTAGCTGTACTGTGTATTGGCAAATGTATTTTCTGAATTCTGCACTGCATTGCGTTTCCTCAATTTTTATGAACTTGTGAAATCTGCATGTTTGATAAATGATACAACACCCTTTTATAATAGTTTGCTCATAGGTAACATCTTTAAAATTAGCCTTGGTGGGTGTAACTGAATGATGTATTCAGGTTGTTTATGTTTCCTTTTTGGTTTGAATTTCCCCAATTAATTCTTCCAGGAGCAACTTTTGTTTTGGTGGAGTTTTTTTGCTGAGTTTATATCTTGCAGGATTAGAGATTGAAGATTCGTGTGAGGCAAGTGATTTAGAGAAGCGAAAAGCTGCTACTGCCACCAACAACATATTGTCTATGCTAACACACTATAGTCAGTTAACAGGCAGATTGGTGTGCGGAAAGAGATGCAGCTTACCTGGGATGGGCTTCATCAGTTCTTCATTATATATATCTCTTGGTAGAATCAAACAAAGCTTTGTATTGTGAGTTGTTGCAAATTCCTAATTTTCTACTTTAAAGTAGGCTTTTAGCTTTTTGAAGATATCTAATGATTTTGTTCTGTGTTTTGTTCAACATGTTCTTGTCGCGTTGAAGAATTGATCCACACTTACCCGACATGCCTATTGTTTACGCAAGTGATGCCTTCTTAAAGTTGACAGGTGCTCAAATATTTAACAAAATTACAAGAATAACATAATATATTTACATCAAAATGTAGCAAAATGTAGAATATGCAGTTTATCCAGCTACTTATTTTACCACTCAACTTCTGTAGGTTATGATAGAAATGAAGTTGTGGGGCAAAATTATAGGTTCTTGACTGGGTTGGATACGGATACCACGGTACTATATCAGGTATCTATTGCTATTTCCCCTAATTCCAAAAAGAAAAATATATAAATAGAATATGTACGAATATAACCGTGCGGAGCTCTGATATTTTGTGACTTGAGAGTCCGCAAGGGGGTTTTTGGTTGGATGAATGTTTTATTTATCCCTAGTCTTCCACAGATAAAGGAAAGCATTCGAACCGAGCAAGCATGCACAGTACGTATCTTAAATTACAGGTTGATACTTGATCATACTTTCAGTATTTTTAGAAACTGCTCTATGTTCTTCAAACTTTAATAAAATCTTGCTGCATTTGTATCAGGAAGGATAAAAGCTCATTTTGGAATCTTCTTCACATGTCACCCGTTCGTAATGCTTCTGGCAAGGTATTGTAGATTTATCATATCCATAAATTTTTTCATGGCTGCAGCTGAACTTTGTGATGTTTGTCATTGGCATTTCGATCTTGAGATGACTGTTAAGAACTTGTGGTTAGTACAATATTCCTTCAGGATGCTGTGAGATGAAGGATAATGTCGCATTTCATTAAACCTTACACTGGAAAAGTACATAGCAGTATGTAGATAGCCCAAAGAGTTTTATTTGCCTACGAAATTGAACTCTCATTCAATTTATTAATTTCATGTGTCTTTTGCCAGAGATTAACAGATTAGGTACTTAATTGTTGTGAAATTGGTCAGCAACTGCTTCGTAAAGCATCAATCGTAAAATGTTGCCAATACCATACAAACTGAAAAAAAAAAGTTTTGAGAGTTTGACATTTGTGCAAGTAGTAAAGCTGTGCATACGCTCCTTGTATTGTTTAGATTCAATTAAATAGTTTTACCACACCTAAGAGTTAATCTGAAGCATTTGTTAGATTTTCTTGAGTTCAATGCCATGAAATTTCCACATCAATTGTCAGATGTTATGGATAATGTTGAAGATAAGAGAGGTCTCTTCTGATTTGTAATCAATCTTAGGACATTAAACACCAAAAACCAATCATCCATCTTGGTCTGGTCTCCATGACCCTTGTCTATTTTATTAACTATTTCCAATGGATATCATTATGTTGATTATGGCTCACTATGTGGAGGAGAGGATAGCTGAATGATTTCTTCTATATTTCCTTGTACCAGTTACTGAGTCTATAACATGTTTATTAATCTCCTATTGAGTCTATTTCGAAGCTCTCTTTTTAGTGGATAATAATGCACTTGTATCATGATTACTATTCTGCTATTAGAGCTGTATATATCTTCTGGTGCAAGTTAATGCTCATATTTTCTTTCTTCATCTAGCATTCTAGCAACTAGCAAGCATAATCATCTCTACATCTTTCACTGTCTGTCCTGTTGAGGTATCGGATCATCATTACCTCCAGGGGAGGTCTGGGTTTCAGCATTCCACTTACTACGATGAAGGAATAGTACCAAACACTTTTGAGTGCATTAAAACTTGTCATGTTCCATAACACACTTGCTTTCAATAATTACATATGAAGGCATCCTGAGGCATTTTCCTTTATGATACATTTAAATGATATCATAGAAGCTGTAAAAACGTTTTATCAGTTGATTTATGGTTAATGTTCTCGTTCTTTACCCTAAAACATTCTTTGTCTTGCATCACCATGTTCATTACATTGTTGCAATTTAGTTATGCTTATATAAGACTGTACGATGTCAGCAATGGTACCTCCATACGTGCCCTGATGATAATGCAAATGGTGTGGTTTGTGTGTCTGCTAGCCAGCACATGGAGTGCAATACAGATGAATGCCTTCCATGATTGATTGCCTATCATGGAAGCACTGAGGTCCCTCTATATGTACTTCATTAAATGTCTTGAGGCCCTCTTATGTTTGTCTGGTACAGGGAGAAATTGCGGCAGTAGTACTTGCTGTTTTTGTTATTCTGTGATTCTGTCAATTACCCGATTGATAGTTGACGATAGTGGTGGTTTATATGAATGATTCAGCTACTTGTTGGAACCGGTGAAGAACATCAAACTCTTGCACTCCTGAACATGGCATCTAGAAGTTGCTTTGCTTGCTGCCTTCTTTATTCATGATTCATGAACCTTATATAAGCATGAGTGTGTGCTGAATCATGCATGCTTTAGAGAATTGAGGAGTTTCCATTAATCAAATGTCTCTTATTGCATGTTTTTGGCCATTCAGATAGCATACTTTGCGGCCGTTCATACGGAAGAAGGATGTAAGAACCAGGACAGACATGGGCTGAGCCCGGAGATGAGGCAGCTTAGTGCCATTGGTGCAATCAAGGTTGCGGTGAGGAGTTTATCGATGGGTGCTGGTCCTTCTAAATCATAAGTAGCTTTCAAATTCTTTGCTTCTGATCTGATTTGCTGGTTTCAGAAATATCGTCACATAACCTCTTCCGCCTTAAAATTGTGAATCCGTATATCATTGTAATCTCAATCAACCGGTGGTTGAAAAGCATTATGATTTGTGCACAAAATGAAAAAGGAAAGAGTGAGTGCCAACACCATGGAATATGGATTCCGCTTAAATGTACATTGTTCATAAATGAAAATGTTTCAATTCAGTCAAAAGGGCATAATTTGGATGGTCACAGTTATTAGGTCAAAAAAGCATTGAATCAAAATATCAGCTGATGGGAACGGTATTTACTGCACCAGTATTAACAACCTAAATTTTTTTAGGTACTGTTTAAATTTTAATTTTTATAAATATTTGAGAGATGTTTAATTTAGTCATGAAGAAGTAAATTTATCTCCATTTAAGAAAGAGGAAGAATTAAAATTTTCAAATTACTACAGGCACTCAAAATTGTGAGAAGTTTACTTCTAACTACAAGCCGAGTGGTTTTAGCAATGTAAATATTGAACCTCGTGATTATTGTAATCTTCTTAAATAAACGTATTATATTAACATAATTTACATATATTATTAGTTTTTTAATTAAAAATTTCTGATTATATTAAAATTATATTTTTCATTTTTAATTATATTCTTTAATTTATATATAGATATATATAATTAAAATAGCATTGGCAATCAAATAATAATAATAATAAGCATTGAGTAAGCATATTCGTAACTCATTATAGAATATCATAGAGGGTGACCCTTTTTTTTTTTTTTTAAAGGCAGATTCAACAATTTACAATGCTCGATCTAAAACACTTTTACAAAAAGTTGAGAATGAATAAACTCAATAAAATAAAATAAAAATTAAACACGTACAATTGTTAATAAATAAATAAATTCAGTCAAAGGAATAGTTGTTATAATTGTAATTATTATTATTATTGATAAGAAAGGGGATAGCTATTTAAACATAAATTTGGTTGAGTGGAAAGAAAATCTAGACGTCTCTCCGAGCAATTTCTTCTCAGAAGTTGAAATCTAACATATATATATGTATGACCTTTAAATCAAGACTTTTATTTTTTGGGGGAAAAAAGTAAAAAAAAAAAAAATCCTTGCAATAATATGTCTACCAGTGTACGAAAACTGTGGTAAAGTAAATTGGGCTTAATGAAAGTAATAAATAATAAAAACACAGAAATATTCAGTACATGGGTTAGGCTACTGCTGAACACTTTTGGGATAGGAATAGGATATGACACCGTGCAATTAAATTGAGCGGAGCGGAGTGATTCGAGTGATGGAGGAGGGCAGGACCAGCAACTCTACATATAACCAGCCAGCCAAATGCAAAAGTGGTACACTTCCCAAGGACACTGCAGCGAAAAGTCGCAAAACTGAAGCGTTCAACTCACAAAGATACGTGGGTTATCTCAAAATAGTTGACTTAATTTGTTTGCGAGAAAAATCACGACCACGAACGTCTCCTTCCGTCTCTTCTTTCTCTACACACACACACACACACATATATATGATATATTAGTTCTGCCTAGCTAGTAAAACCTAGTAACGTGCCCTTCTCTTTAATTTCTTGACGAAAACCCTAGCTAGGTAGCTGCTACGGTTCTTTGCTGAAGAACGTAACAATCATTATCAATGACTATCAAGTTCAAGGTCCGATCTTTCTTCACTTTTCTCACTCTTTTTTTCTCCTTCTTCACACTTTCTCTATCAGTATCAGATCACTTTGAGAACTACTACAATCCTAATAATAATAAGCCCAGCAAATCAGGTGGGCACTGGGCTCTTCTTCAATCAAGCATAGGCATCTCCGCCATGCACATGCAAGTCCTCAACAACAACAAGGTCATAATCTTTGACCGCACCGATATGGGCCCCTCCAACCTCTCCCTCCCTATTGATAAGTGCCGCAAGAGCGAAGTCCTCCGCCAACTCGACTGCACTGCTCACTCCGTCTTATACGACATCGCTTCCAACACATTCCGCCCCCTACTCCTCCAAACCGACACCTGGTGCTCTTCTGGAGCCGTTCTCAGCGACGGCACCCTCGTCCAGACTGGCGGCTACAACCTCGGCGATCGTGTTATCCGCTTGTTCACCCCATGCAACGATGAAGGCTGTGACTGGGTTGAGTTATCCAAAAATCTTTGGGACAGAAGATGGTACGCTTCCAATCAGATTTTACCCGACAATCGGATCATTGTCGTCGGCGGCAGAAGAGTTTTCACCTACGAGTTTTACCCCAAGATTGATTCTTTAGCCTTGACCTCTTACCTTCGTTTCTTGATTGAAACAAGAGACCCTGGTGAAGAGAACAATCTTTATCCATTCTTGCATCTTTTACCCGACGGCAACCTTTTCATTTTTGCCAATAGAAGATCAATCCTGTTCGACTACGTTAACAACAAGCTTGTTAAAGAGTTTCCCGTTATTCCTGGCAATGACAAACGGAATTATCCTAGTACCGGCTCCTCCATTTTGCTCCCGTTAAAGTTAACGGCTGGGAGTGACGACAATGCGACCCCTGTCTTGCCTGATGCGGAGGTGATGGTTTGCGGAGGAGCACCTGCGGGTGCGTTTATCAAGTCCGATCAGGAGAGTGTTTACGTAGAAGCGTCGAGGACTTGTGGCAGATTAAAAGTGACCGACGAGAATCCCGTTTGGTCAATGGAGTTCATGCCAATGCCACGTGTCATGTGCGATATGCTTATCTTACCTTCTGGTGATGTGATTATCATTAATGGCGCGAGTAATGGTACTGCAGGGTGGGAGGACGCTGTGGGTCCGAATTTGAACCCAGTCCTGTATTCGCCTGATGAGGAGGAACCAGACCAGAGATTTGTGGTTTTGAACCCGTCCAAGATTCCAAGGATGTACCATTCGTCGGCAGTGGTGTTGCCAGATGGCAGGGTATTAGTGGGTGGGAGTAACCCGCACCGAAGGTACAACTTCACGGCCTACCCGTACCCGACTGACTTGAGTTTGGAGGCTTTTCATCCCCACTACTTGGACCCAGAGAATGCATACTTACGGCCCTCCATCTTATCCTTGGAATCTATAGACAGAACGGTGTCGTACAATGAAGTTTTCTCCGTTACGTTTGGGTTGTCCTCGTACAGTCCAAGCGGAGAAATCTCAGTGTCGCTGATGACTCCTTCGTTTACAACGCACTCCTTTGCCATGAATCAACGCTTGGTCGCTTTGAACGTTGTCAGCGTGTCCCAGTTGTCTATGTATGCTTATAAGGTTGTGGTGAATGGGCCTCCGACTGCCACGGTGGCGCCACCTGGATATTACATGATGTTTGTCGTCCACGCTGGCATTCCAAGTCATGCTGTTTGGGTCAAAGTGACGTGAATTAGGGCGGTGATTTGGTGGAAACATTATTCTATTGTTAGTGCTGTGCATGTATAAGATCAGAGGTTAAATAAACATTTCATGACAAGATGTTTAGGATCAATGGTTGCTGCTGGTGCAATATGTTAGTCAGTGTAATTCTGTTTTCCTTCACAGTTATATATGTAATTCTGTGGTATTCCTATCGAAGCATTTGTTAAACTATTCTTGTTAGAAAGTGGAGTTATATTTAAATGTGTTCTTCATTTGTTTACTAATTTCAGAAAGATTTATCATTTTTGATGGAATGCAGAAGAAATTTAACCAAAAAAGACAAAGGTAAATTTGGAGATGCGGGGTATCGATCCCCGTACCTCTCGCATGCTAAGCGAGCGCTCTACCATCTGAGCTACATCCCCTCGTCGTTTGATTGTGTTTTAAACTATATACAACTCTTGTTGCAGCCTCCATTATGTGCACTCTAAGTTGTGGCCGCAATCGCTAATGCCCATTGGGAGTTGCTTCAACTGCAATTGTGATAAGTGCGATTGGTTCTTTAGTTGCCTTTTGCTGGTATTGGTTTGATGAACTCAACAGAATCGAACAGTCTACAAATTGATTATTAGGACTTTATTATATTTATTTCTTTATACATTACAAACTTCTCAACATGCCTGCTCAAATTGAACCGAACATTGAACAATTTTGAGCTGAGAACTTTCCCCACTGTCATTGTGTACATTCAATTCAAATTTCAAAATGCATTTTTTTTCCCTTTTTTTACCTTCCTCTTGTTTCTTTTCTGGTAGAGTGATGTCCACCGTAATTGCTTTGGCATACCAAAAAGTGTAAATTGCTTCTATTAAAATCTAAAGTCATCTTAAAACAATAAACTGGACAAAATGGTACATTGGTCAACTCGGTTTGAACTACAGGAACAGTTCCTATTCTCAAGAGACCCGGCTGTTACTAATAGAAAGACCATTTCTGTGCTATCTCCTCAGCCGTTGCCTCGCCTCATATACACAACTGACGCAGTTTTCTGGCATATTCAAATGATCACGGTGTGATATAATCTGATGACTTCTTCTACATGCCTAAAGGCCGACACATCCATTACTTGTGTCGTTACTCATTGGCTCTTGTTGATCTATATTTGTACAGAATGGCCCAGAAAAGGTAGTGCAAGAAATTCAACGCACTAAGCACACACAATAGCCAGTAGAATTTCTCTAGGTGATAGTGATTTATGATGCTGCCAGAAAGCCATGGTTTGTGCTCCGAATGGTCTGTGACGCCATTAACTATTGATACAATCACTGTGCTAAGGTAGTATCCCATGGCCAAAGAGGCAAAGGAAAGAGATGTAGCCAAAGATCTCATGCTTGTCGGTGCCTCTGTGAAGAAAAATTCCATCAATCCGGCTAAGGTAAAAAGATCAGCTGACCCGAGGAACAGGTACTGAAATGCAATCCAAAAGAATGTTATGGGTAATGGACTAGTCGAGTCTAGAAGCCCCGAGTCTGTTGCCACTCTCTTTCGCTTAATCTCAACAAGAGCTGCCACTGCCATTGCTATAATGGAAAGTACTAGGCCAATTCCGATTCTTTGCAGATGAGTAATGCCCATTTCGGATTTGGTAACTTTCCGCGCAAATGGAATGATGAAATGATCATAAACTGGTGCAAGGATCATGATGAAGACTACAGGAAAAACGGGGAGGGAAGCTGGGGGAACTTTCAATGACCCAACATTGGTGTTCATAGTAGCAGCTTGTTGGACAGAAAATGTAGAGAGCTGAGCCAGGCAGCAGTTGAGCATGATGGTGCAACCAAATATAGGGAGGATTTTTATCACAATCTTGACTTCTTCTACTTGCTGAACCGTGCATTCTAGTACCGGGTGAACTGGCTTGTTTACCAGTGCTCTGTTAAGGAATTTGAGGCATTCTGTTGGGGGTTGAGGATTAAACTCGTTTGCTTTATCCGTTCCTTCTTCCACTTCCTTTCCAGTTTCCGTAGGATAAGATGGACTTGTGGACATGTTCACAACGGCATTACTTGAACTTCTACTTGTGCAAGCATTGATCAGTGCAGCAACCAAAACCTGCGGGAAGTACACATAAAGTTGTTAGTCCACGATATATAAGATGGTAAAAGAATGATATCCTTGATTCCTGTAGAGGAGCCACTACTTGCAATTATGTACGGTCACGACTTTACAAGCTTAATTACCTTGCAAATGGTAGTAAGTGGACTACCAGAAGGTATCTTGTTCCTGTAAAAAGATGAGCCAGCAAGAAAGATTGGTATTGATAACAATATTGCAATAGTAGAGATTCCAAAACCCCATTCCCATCCTTTATTGTCTTCAATCCACACCACTAATGTCACTGCAATAAGGGCACCACACGATAGACAAAACACAAAGTAGTTGAAAAACGTTGATCTTTGCTTCCTTCCCCGAGGGCTTGTATCATTGAATTGCTCGGCTCCATGTGGCGGTAGTGACCCTTTAATCCCTCCAACACCAAGTGCCACTAGATACAGGCCTAAGAACAACATAGCTGCTTTGCCACCATCAACTTGTTGGCATGGAATGTTTGGAGGATTACATTCCGGTGGCCTTAGAGATGCTGAGCGAGCTTGCACCGTGAGTATAATCAAGCCCTGTTTGAATTGACCAAAGTTGGATGAGTAAAAAGTTTCTAAAAGCATAGATTTTAACAAATGGACCAAATTGAATTGTAGACCTTGCGGTTGAGCACTTGAGCCCAGTGCGAAGTCCCAACATACAATCCATAATTACTAAAAAAATATATATATATATATATATAATGATGATAAGAGAACTCCGACGCAAGTGAGCAACGTGCAAGAAAGTAATCCAATTTTGGAGTCTAATTCACAAAACAGAGCACCATACTTGTGGGCCCCTAGCCCATGTGTTAATCCCCATTTCAGTTCTTGGACTTTATAGGCCCAGAAATAGACTTCTTGTGTCGTCGTAACAATGAAACGTCGTTCTTTGATTCTTTCAAAGAGCGAGCGAGAGAGAGAGAAAAAAATCTACGACGAGTCGTTTTAAAGATGTTGGCTCCTTTCATTCAAAAACAGAAGATGTCTGCTCCTTGTATCAAAGCGGAAGCCAGTAAGTTGGTTTTAATTTGTATAGACATTTATTAGGGTCTATAAACCATACACGTGGTTCATGAACCTGCACAAAACATGAACTGTTGCCGTTTATGGTTATTTCGCTTTCAAAAAAAATACTATAATAAGAAATGTTCATAAAAATTCTCCCGCACTTTTTGTCATTGGAAGATCGAAATTACCATACATCCAAAGACTATAGAATAAGCACGTGCACACACGTGTCTTCTGTAAAACGTGTGTGTGACGATCAGACACTGAAGTTAACATAAAGCAGAAGACATCTGTCACGGTGGTCGCGTTTTACTGGACGATTTCAGAGAGGGGTTATCCTTTACGACTAGAGACAAAATTATTAAGCAAGAAAGCAATAAAAGACAATGTTAGATATTGCTTTCAAGTTGAAACTAAACGACAACGACATCTCTCTTGTCCGAGCGATACACAAATATTTAACACGGGACCCCCTCACTGGGTACACGCTAGCATGAGCTAGCGGACCCCACAATTTAATTTCTCCTGTGTTTATCGTGATTTAATAATCATCAACATATGCGGTTAAGGATATTCATAATAATTAAGAGTAACAATGACAATTGCTATATAATTAATACTATCTAAAAAGTAAAAGTGCATAGCCCAATTCTATAACCCTTCGATATGTCGATGATTCTAAAGCCCAAAAACAAAATTACACAAATGAAAAAGTCTAAGACACTTTCCACGCGTAAATTTATCTTTTTTAAAAAAAAAAAGGACATACAGTTAAGTGTTGCAAACAAAGAGGATATTTTTTGGGTTCGTTGTCAATGGTGCATCGACATTCATGCATTCATTCATTCATCAAGTTGCTACTCAAAGGGCCTCGTTAGTCGTACCTAGACAGTGTTACCCCAGTTCAACGTATAAAGTTGCAGACTCATCGCTGGGAAACTTTATTACAGCTACAGCTAGCCCCAGTGCTTTTGATGCTTTCACTTGGATTTTGTGTTCATATTAATTTCGTGCGGAAAAAAAAATGCCTTCTTTCACACTTCTCAATGCGGATTCAGAAGCAACCCAAAAGATGGCATTGTGTTTAGAGTTTTTCGGGTTTCAAAATGAAAATATAGGAGGGAGAAGAATTAATTGGATGTAAAAATTAGTAAAACAAACAAACAAGAAACGTTGTAAGACAAGCAGACTGACTTGATGAGCATTTGATTTTAAAATATAATGTAAAATCAAAAGAGAAGTGTACCAGAAATTCGACAACTGCACTTATCAGGTAGATGTGATAAGTGATGAGAAAGGCATCTGATAAGAAGCCACCGAGGAGAGCCAAAAGGAAGGCAGTTCCCATGAAATTTGTGACATTGTTAGCAGATGTGGTGGGGGACAAGTGCATGTATTCGGATAAATAAAGCACCAAGTTGCTTGCATTTGCCAGATATGCCAGGTTCTCCAATATTTCCACAACTGCACATACAAAATTAGTAAATTTACATATTAATTATAACAAATTAAATAAACAAGTTATTCTATTAGTAGTATTTTCACCACCGCACTTCATATTAATTTAAAATATATACATATAAAAGATTAAAATTCTGTATGTATGTACATGTACCGACCCAAAACAAAGGAGGCAGCAAGCATGCCACCATGGCGGCCCTTGAGAGCGGGCCTGTTCCTCCAATCCACATAGCCTTCCCATCTGGTGAGCTGCTGCACTTCTTCCTGTAAGCAGCAAAAAAATTGATTTGATTCATGAGCTAGGATTCATGAATAGTACTAATCAAGTGTAAGCACATGCAAATTGAAATTATGTTTTTGGGGTTTCTCAAAAAAGGAACTAATTAGAAAGGAGAATTAAGAGGAACCCACCATCTCGAGAATAGTCTTGTTTCTTTTATTTCAAATTGGATAAGTTGGGAATTATTGGATCTCTACAGACGAGAAAGTTTATTGGTGGTGGGGATATTTAAAGACTTGGCAAGGGTGGGGGAAGGGAGCTGAACGCTACAAGGGTCAAAACTTGGGGAGAGAATTGTCTAGAGACCCTTCCGAAAAAGACTTTGAATCTCCTATTTCACTCTCTCCTTTCTGTGTTTCAAAGAATAAATTTTTTTAATTTCTAGTCACGACAATCTTTATTTAGCCACTCAATATCTCAAATATGAAGAACAGGATGAAACAAAATATATCGGTATGTTTTCTATTCATCTAAGATTGCTTGTTGGTTAGAAAAAGATGAATAAATTTCCCAAAAAGAAGGGAAGAGAGAGAGGGGCCTTGCTGAAGCATCAAATCCTTCCACCCAAAAAATAAAATGAAAAAACAAAACAAAAGATGGGGTACCCTTTGTCTTTGTTTGCCCACAAAACTAACATTAAATGTAAAGTGAAAGTGATGATACCTCACCCTCCTAATTATGGCATGTTATATGTTGGCTTTCACAGTGTGGCTATGTTAAAAAGAAGAAGATCTTTTTATTTTTCTTTCCTTTCTCAGGATAGGCTTCTTCTTTCTTCACTGTTACATTGTCAATTAAATATTTGATTAAGATAAGGGAATAAATTCTTTAATCCTATGTACACGCGTAGCAACTTGGTCCTTTAGAAACCAGCTTGACTTCTTAACTAGGGAATTCTTTAATTATGTGTGTGTGTGTGTGTATGTGTGATGAGAATGATGATAATAAGATGATCTAATAACAGTGTCTGCAAAATGCATACAGTTATGATCACCGTCTGTTTAATAGATTGGATTTCATCAATCACCATATTCCACACACAAATACAAATGGTTGATGAGTGATCACATGGCGGATGCCCAAGTTGCATGAAAGAGTGACTCGTGTATTCGATCGATTTGGTATTGGGTGTTAAAAGATTGAAGGTTCATAAAGAATGGTCATGAAGAGATGAAAGGGAGTCAAATTTTAACTTTTTTAAGGACATGCCCACCTTCCTCCACTCACTTTTGCTAGTGATACGACCGCGGACTGCCCTAAAGTTAAAGGCCTTAGAATAGAACATGAAATTCAAATCAAAGCTGTACACTACTCTTTGATCTTTTTATTTTATATTTTTTAATTGCACATTATAACTTCCTTGAGATGATAGAATTAATTAAGAAAATATTTTATTGTTGTTGAGTCCTTTGCGGTTTAGTCCGTGACATGATAATTTAACTCATTAATTCGTTCTGGTGTTAACAGTTGTGTTTCCAGATCTCGATTGGACAGGACATGGTTTGCACACGTACGGTTAGGAATAATTAGCAACTTCAAATTGAATCATCAAGTTTACGCACTGTATTTAAAACACATTGAGCAAATGGGTCTGCAACAAATCATTTAATGGCGTGGACGATTGCACCATTTACAGAACATTTTAATGCCCACTACTGCGGTTTCTTCAACCAAGGGTTTTCCCATGAAGAAAACAAAATGAAAAATTAAAAACTCTATCCCTTGACCAATATGCAATTTATGGTTCCAATCAACACGTATTAATTACCCAATAAGACAAATTCATGAGGGGTAATATAGTAGCATATTGTATTAGTATTAATAACTATTTATTGAAAGACTGTGTTGAGAGGTCTTCGCCTTGTTCATGTGGTCTAATAGTATACATGCTCTTAGATTTCCCGCCATGGCCAAGTCGTCTTGTCTTTACCTAAGTTTTTGATATGCCAACTCGGCCAATAAAAACTTGCCACATAATATAGCAGTAGACCCACTAACCTCTCTTCTCTAAAAAGAGACAAACCGGTGATTAGCATGAGCAGCACGGGGTTTCCCTCGTCTACAAAAGATTTTCGAGGTAAAGTCGTAGCCTATCCAAACATGCCACGTAACAGATGTCAGGAAGTCAAGTGTCACTGTTCCGATCCAAGCACAAAACTATTGAATTGAAAGCTTTTCTAATATATAATTTTATATAAATAGGGACTGTATTTCATTTGATCATGCTACTTTATCTGCAAAATGGGAAAGTAATTTATATAAATTTACTAGAGATACTAATTGGGTGGAGGGGCAACTATGTCCAAGCATACAAACAGTAATTACATAACTACATATGAGTTGCGAGTTGCAGCGTGTAATTAAGGTAAAGTCGGCAATAAAGGATGTGATTTGTGGCTTCTGGAGGCTCTGAGTGCCTTATATAATATATATATATATATATATATATGGCTTGTAATGGAAGAAGTTTGCACATCAAACAAAGTTTGGTAGTTTAAGACGACTAGCTAGAATAAAGCTAAGTTAGGCATGTTTCATACTCATCGCTAATTTCTAATCATTACTAATATATATGTCGTTTTAGGTTAGGTCAATAGACTATGGCGTGAATTTTGAAGATGAAGGGAAGCAAATAAAAGTTCTGCAATAAGATGAAGTTAGGGATCTTCTTTAAATTCGATTCTCTTCACCTTTTAAAGCTCTGATGCTAAATTGTACTTACATGCTGGAGTTTTTTGCGATTATTTATTGAATGAGGCCCACGTAATTACGAAGCACAACATAAAAATATAAGTCAGTATAGAAGAGTATTCAAATGAAATGAATTAAATTAAATAGGGTGTATTATTGTCTCTTGTTAAGTGATATTGTCTGTTTTTTATATGATTTATTTATTATTTATTAAATAGCTAAAGAGTCTTGAGAAATTATTTTTGTTAGGATAAGACGACGGCGACGATATGTAAGTGCATTGAAATGGGGGGAAAAGCGATAGCTTTGAGTAGCAAAACAAAACGATCCCCCCCACCCAATCAATCTCATGACTATCTTAAACTTGTTTTAAGATATAACAAAATATAACATAACACGAATTATAATCACAAATATATATATATATATATATATATATAATAAAAAATAAGTTATACTTTTGATTATAAATAAATGCTCTACAGTAGAGCAATTCTAACCTAATCAAATCATTATTTGTAAGGGAATCATTTTGTTTTTGTTTTTTTTTTTTTTGTTGGTCCTCGAATCATGGCTCATTGGTTGAAGGCTGAAAGCTGAAGTCGTCTCTTTATCTAGTTTTTGTTGTCTTATTAAACAAAATAAATAAACAAATAAAAGTCGATTGTGTTGAAAGTTGTAAATTGAAAGCCTAGTTCAAGCTTCAAGAAGTGGTTATTCATAAATTTAGGTAGATTTTGGGTTCAAGATTAAATATGTGCGTATAGAGTTATTAAAACAAGTCATTAGGTCGTGCTTGTATTATATTAAAATTAAGTTGTTCTAAATACAATCTATTTAATACTCATATCAAAATATTAAGATTATAATATGATACAAGAAATAAATAGATTATTCAATAACCCGCTTAATATTTATATATATAATAAGATTTAATCAAACATTTGCACTTTTATATATACTAAAATATTACATATTTACAATATCAAAATTCTAAATCTATATAAATGAAACATTATGTATGTACAAGTCTATACTTCCCACAAAAAAAAAAAAAGTAGAAGAAGAAGAGAGAATCATATTTAATATTTGAGTTTTGATGATTAAAATCTATAAATTAATTTATAATAAAAAATAAAATTGTGTCATTAATAAGTTAAATAAGTCAAAAAATTTAATTCTAACCTCATGTAGAAAAAAAAATTATGTCGACTTAAATTAGGTTCATTTAACAATTATGTCAAATTTGATAACTCATATTTATTTATTTGTATTGTATTTATGTCGAGTAATCAGATTGTGGTAAATTTTGTTAATTATAAATGCTTGATATTAAAAAAGTAAATAAATTAAGTTTTAGTTTGTCCAATTATAAAGAATAATCTTATTACAGAATGATCTGAGGTTCGAATTTCATTAGGTGTAGTAGTTTATAATTAAAATTAAAAAAGGAAAAGCTGTAAATAATTATATGGAAAGAAGCAAAGGAGGTATTGGATCACTGAATGGCTGCATACCACTCGAGTTGCCGCTGGTTCTACGGTTGATTGGACAAACTGAAAAGAGTCCTTTGCCCTCGGTCTTAATAATACACAGGGTTTTGGTTTTACTATAAAATAAGAATAACATACAGGTTTTCTTTGCCTTACAATTAATTCAAATTATGCGTTCTCTTATAGTGGCCCCTTACTCTCCAATGACTATCTCTATTTTTTTTCTTTTCTTTTTATGCTACAAAAAATTATGGGAGTAATAAAAAAATATTGAGGTTTTGCAATATATAATTGGAGAGAGTTGCACTTGTACCACATAGTATTGAATTGTAATAATTTTGTTCCCTTGTTTTAAAATTATATCTTAATTTTCTGAACATTCAATTTAATAGTATGTTACTGATAAAAATAACTTGTGAGAAAAATGCAGGGTAGGGTGAAGACCAAATGCTCATCAATTCAATTACCAACTAGCTAGGAGTAGCAGTATGTATAAGGTGCAGCTAATAAATTAAACATTAATTAGGGTCAAGTACACTGTAAATGTTTTTAATCTTCCAAATTAATAGTCATACAAACAAGGTAGTACTAAAACTAGAAAAAAGATATTCAGTATCTTTTATTGCAAAAGAGATGAGATGCCAAAAGGTGAGGCTACGAATAATTAATGCAAATCAAAGATCTGATAAATACGTGACAAATTAAAGGAAATGGAACCACTCGTATGTATAGATTCTTTGTACACCGAATATGATCGCACATATCTCAATTCTATAAAGTTACAACTGAAAGCATGCGCACCAAAGATCATCACAATTCATAATCTCCGGGGAAGAAAAATTCTCATTCTCAACAAAAGTAAAAGAAATGGCATCTTCTTTACTTATGGGAATTTCAGAATCTTTTATTTTAGCAGCCTTATATTACTTTATAGTTATCCGCTTCATTATCGGTACGGGTCCTTCTTTTATTGATGCGTGCATGATCGTTACTTCAATCTTGAATTCATGTACATATACATATACATAGTTGGATAATGGAACACGACAGCTTAAGTCGGATACTATATCAATTTAAAAAATTTGTTTTACCATCCAAAAATGGAAAATAATTAAAGATTCAATTAATTTATAATAATACTGTATATTTTAAATAATTTTTTTAAATAACGTAACATTCATTAATTAATTAATAAAATAATATAATTATTTTATTTTAACTTCATCAATTAATTAATAAATATGAATATCACACCGTTTAAAATATTTATTTAAGATAAAAAAAAATTTTAATGTGTAATATTACTCATTGTCTTATTACATTCACAGGAAGCAAAATTCATAAACCACAAAGCTGCCTGCCCATCATACTCGCAGCTTCACTTTCACATCTTTGTTATTAATTAATTATTTCGGGCAGATGAGGTCAAAGGCATCGATATTAGAGACTGAGGGTGGATAAGTTTTAAGGACTCGGTTTATTTTCCTTCTTTTCACACTAGGGTTTTTCTTTGGCAGGGACGTGATTCACGTTTGTTTTTGTCTTTTGAAAAGTGGAATGTGATCCACGTTAACATAAAATTTCAAAACGAGTAAAATTTGTCATAATTGAAAAAGCAAAGTGAATTGAACATACAACTGGAACGGCTGCTAATTGAAATTTTGTTATAATGACTTGGTGGTTGTGTTACAATAATTCGAAGATGCTAAATATCGGATTTAAAAAAAAAAATTCAATTAGAAAAACAAAAAAGTTCGATTGTTCTAATTCATTTTGGAACCGAAATGAAGACAGAATCGCTTTTCAATTATTAATGCAATTTCGTTTGCGATGAAGCAAGATAGTACCACGCAACTTGCTTTGGAATCCGTACAAGTAATACGTTGAAAATGCAGATACCATTTAAAATTTAAAGGAAAATGGAATCATCCAATAATTTAGAATTAAAAGAATATTAGAGTGTGTACAATAAATTTTATCAAATATTTTTTTATAGAGTTAGTCGAGCAGTGATTTTTTATTCCCCCACTCATGTAAGTGTGGTGCGTACCAAAATATTTTTGGAACCTTTAACAATCATATAAAGCTCTTTATTTATAATGTTGAAGAATCATGACCATTAAATACATGTAAAGTTGGAAGTTGAATCTCTCATTTATAATATTTAATTATTTTGATTATATATATATATATAATTATTGTTTAGTGGGAACGTCCTTAAATTTTTTTATGCAGACACGTTTTTAAGTCGTACGATTTAAAAGAATTAATTTTTAATATTATTAAACCACACAGTTTTATAATTCATTCAAACACAAACTTATTAAATTTCGTGACTTAAGAGTGTACTCACATTAAAAAATATGAGGACACTCATGTTTAAGAATGATTATACATACTATCATATAGTAAACATAATGTGAATTAACTTATATATAATTTGAGTCTGATATCATATAAAAGCTTATTGACATAATTCATACCAAAAGTTAATTTAAATTTTGAAGGTTACTTAACATTATATATTTACTTAAGATTTATTTTCTGCTGATACGGGATGACATGATAACATAATTTAGGTCCACCCATAAATGAGTTTGACTTTGATACTAACTTATATTCATGAGGTAGCTTTGTGAGTATGAGGTATGAATACGATTATATGAACTTCCTATATTCGAGTATGATTCAGCTTACATTCATGACCACAGCAAGGGGAATGAAATGAGGGGGTACCTAACGATCTGACGTCAATAAAGGGCTCCACGTTATAGATTCAGCTTATTAAACGAATAGTAAGGCTACTTTATGGTAGTTATTTTGTTCAAAGTAAACGCCCAAATCCAGCACGCTTTATATAAACATTTGGTCCTTAAGTAACTAAATTATCGATAGAGAATACTCGAATGTTTTTTAGTTCTTTGGCTTAACTGACGTGCAAGGATTAATCTTTTAATCAAATTTAATTGGAGTCAATGGTGAAGTTAATTAGGATTAATGGAATCTATGGTTATTTTTAATTAATTGAGAGCAGACAATTAATTGAGTCTCATTGACTATCTTGTGTCTACTATCAAGATTTGGATTATTCTAGCCAAAACTGAACATCCATGCGAGTAAGTGCATACGTTAGTTGTACATACTTTAATTTTATAAATATATATGCAGATTCTTCGGTTCATGTGTGAGGATCCTTATTAAATTTTTTATATTTAAGTAGAGACCAGGTGAAAGTTGCATGTGGATAATTTTAATTTAGATCAGTGCAGTACTTTACCTTTAACATTAAGGTGAGATAAGATTTTCATCACGGGACCCTTTAAAACTGGGAAAAAAAAATCATATTGAAACACAAGGTAAGACTTGATGTTTCAAAAGTCTCCTTGTCATTGATGATCACTTTCAAGATAACTAACAAGCATATTCATGACTATTCAAAATTTAATATTATTATTCTTTGGTTGCAGATCAAAAGAATTGGATTCCCATTGGATTGCCGGAAAATTCAATGATGTGGAAATTGGCAATCAATATCTGGGCCGGGGTGGTGCAGTTTCGAAATCTATTATTAATTGGATGACCATCTTAAGTAATAGTTGACAATTTGTAAATTAATCCTGCTGTAGGCGTTGTACGTGTTATCTTAACGCACCCAACACAATACTCATTCCGAAAGAAAGTGTTTGTCAAGCTGAAAATCGAAAAGCTGTCTAAGTTCCCATCTTGTTAGGCATCTGCAAATTTGCATGGGATCATTATCACGCTGTTAACTTGTCTAAGTTCACTTCACTTTTGCAAGTTACTTTCACTTTGGGCGTGTTCATCTTCTCTTTCGTTAAGAGAAAGAAGCGAATGCCAACAAGCTACCTAATTGACCTTGGAATTTAACTAAATGTGTAACATACTTAATTGACAAATAAACAAAGACTTTGATGAAACGAAAGCTTCATGTATGGTCTTTAAATATCTGATTAAGAATCTGCAGATATTAGAAAATCTTACCGCTCAAAGCAAACGGTTTGATTTGGAAACTACTTGTTTGATGTGTTCATTTCTTTCGCTTTCTTCACAAATATAATGCCTACTTATTTGGTAAAGTCAAAGCAGCTACATTAAACAACAAATTTCTACATTGAATATGCTGCGTCACTGAGCTACCTAATCTCGTGAAATGGAATCTGGGAAGGTCTAGCATTAATTTATGGGCTCATCACCGGCCACTACACAACAATATTTTTGGTGCAGCTGCACTATCTTTATCAAGAATTTTGTGCAATCTTTTAATTCATATATGTATATATATATATATATAGAGAGAGAGAGAGAGATATTTATTTATTTGAATATTTTGATTTTTGAGGTAGCGCTGTTGTCGTTTTGCTTCAAAAGACACACATACAGAGCAATTTGTAAGTTAGAATTAGGGGTAACAATGCGCACCACCGCATAACAAAATTTAAATTATTAAATTCATTCATAATTTATTTTAAATTTTTATTTTTTTTTAGAAAATCCACTCGCCGCATGTTTTAACAATTAATAAACTTATAATGGTACTTAGTGGATTTTTTCACGGGAATATATATTTAAAATCACAAATATTTAATATTTAAATTATAACAATAATTAAAGTTCCACGTAAAATTATAATTCTAAATTTAATCAATGTAAATGAATAATTAAAATTTCAACGTTAATCCAACATAAATTCTCAAATTTAAATATGAAATACAAAAATCTATCAAAAAAATCATAAAAGTAAAAATACAATTATACAAAAACAACACCACTGTACTAGCAACAATTATTATTTCATATTTTCATTCAACATAAGTTTTAAGAGTTAAGATTTTTATTTCATTCATCACTATTATCACTTATCCAACACAATTCTTACAATAATGATTAAGATTAATATTTTCCAAAGAATAATACTTTTTAAATACTAATCTGAAGAATAAAATTATAATAATATAATAATCCATACATTAAGTTAACGAATAATAATCTATACAAAATTATAATAAGTATATAATAATGCATTGATTATTATATATTTATCTTTAGTTTAGGTTATGACTTTAGTTAGAGTTTAGTATATTGCAACTTGCACACATATTTACACTTTACATTTATTTGCTTTATATATTTATAGATTTGAATATTTTTAATAAAATATAATTAAAAATATCTAAAAATTATATTTACGAATTTGACAGTTTACCCATGTAAGTATTATTGGATATTTAGTTAATATCAAACCTACCTGCAACTTAGTACATGTTTCAATTTATAATATCAAACTCACTCACAACCATAAAATTACCTGCGGTGGACGAGTTTTGGCAAGAGATTTGGGCGGATTTATGGGTACCACTAACATCTTTAGCTAGAAAGCTAAGAATTCTCATATGCACACATTAGTATTTTGTTAAAATTTTAATTGCAAATTTTAACCATCATGGAATAGGCAGGACAATTTGGCACTAACCTCCCGTTCGCTTGCGGTTCATAATTCTTCTATATAGATGACAAGTCGTTTCATCCTTCCAAACCATGGGATGATAAGGATACAAGAGATTTATTAACCGACATGTCACTATTATTCTTTATTTTGGACTGTCCTTCACGGATCTATTCTAGAGCATATAGTACAATTAAGTGAAAGCATTCAATCTTGTTTCCATTACATGTCGCAAGAGT
The DNA here is from genome assembly GCA_025617385.1 of Murraya koenigii. Lineage (NCBI taxonomy): Eukaryota > Viridiplantae > Streptophyta > Magnoliopsida > Sapindales > Rutaceae > Murraya > Murraya koenigii. The sequence continues at coordinate 31,053,464 of CM046814.1, read as the reverse complement.
TAGAATGATTCAATTTGCTACTAGAGTAATATTAGATATTCTAATATTTAAGTCACAATTTTAATTTTAACTAATGCGTCATTCATCTATTAAATAATTATTAAGTAATTTTATAAATTATAAAATTTATTATTCAACATATATATGACGAATAACATTAAGACTTAAATATTAGAATCCCTAACATTATTATTATTATTTAGTACAATCATACTTGCAACGACTTGAATAGGTGCCGGTGACTTAGCATATTAATGAAAACCTGATGGTAGCCCAAATTAATTAGTGAAAAGCACTTGAATTAAATCATGGCAGCAGATTGATTGATAATTATTTCACCAATAGCCTTTACACGAGCACTCACCATCCTTGAAATGGTGAAACCTATTCCTGTCCCTTACAATAATCTCTCTATTAAACACCTTAGATATCATCTTTGTTACATCATGACAATCCCAACAAACTCTTAGGTTCTTCACAATTCTAATGGGAACTCCTTCCTTCAAGCTGATCAAACCAAAAGCAATTGCAACCTTCTCACTATGTTTACACAAAGCATCCTCCTTCTCCTCTTCTTCAATATCATACATCACTGGGTTAGTGTTGGCCGCATACCCGGCCAATTTTAACCTCCTGGAGATCTCTCCCAACATAACTTCAATTTCATTGTACCTAGGGTGGGTTTCGTCCCCAGAAAAAAACTCGTGAACTTGTCCGTTCACCTCCATTACACTACAACCGGGAAGCTTTTTCACACCTTTAGCCTTCATTATTTGCCGCACATTAGTAACTCTATCCCAATTTTTTGATTCAGCATAGATATTTGACAAGAGCACATAGGCTCCGTGATTCTTGGCCTCGAGCTCCACTAACTTTCTCGATGCAAGCTCACCCATTTCCATATTCTTATACATTCTACAAGCGTTGAGCAATGCTCCCCAAGCACCTGCATGCGGCTTCATTGGCATTTTATTAATCACATCCAAGGCCTCGTCTAAGCGCCCAGCCCGACCATATAGATCAACCAAACAACCATAATGCTCAAGCCGAGGCTCAATCTCATATTCTCTTCTCATGGAATCAAAATGCTCACGACCTTCCTCAACTAATCCAACAACACTACAACCTCTTAATACCGAAACAAAAGTAACCTCATTGGGACGAACGCCTGCTTGTTTCATCAGTGAAAAGAGCTCAAGAGACTTCTCTCCAGCTCCATTCATGGCTAATCCGCCTATTACAGTTGTCCATGTATACACATTCCTTTCCTTCATGCCCCAAAAAAGGTCAATGGCCTTATTCATATTGCCACATTTTGCATACATGTCAATAAGCGCAGTCCCCAATGTCACCGTCATTTTAAGCCTATTTCTTTGGATATAAACATGAGCCCATCTCCCTTGATCGAGTGCACCTAAATGAGTACATGCAGATAAGACTGATACCATAGACACTTCATTAAGCTTAACATCATGAATTTGCATCAAATGAAACAAGCGCAACGCCTCTCTCGACTCCCCACACTGCACGTAACCCGCAAGCATGGCATTCCAGGCAATGGGGTCCCTCTCGGGCATCTCATCAAACATCTTCCTGGCAAGATCAACATCACCGCACTTTGCACAAGCACTTATCATCGCCGTTTGACAAACCACATCCGGTTCGGGAATTTCATCGAACACCTTCTGACAGTAACCCAGGCAACCCAATTCAGTGTACATAAAAATCAAGCCGCTCTGCACATGGGGGTCATTGTGAAACCCACGTCTGAGAACAGAAGCATGAACTAACAGGGCAGTCCCGGGTGACAGAATCTGCGAACAAGCGCGGACAAGGAAATTAAAAGTGTAATTATCAGGTGACAGATGGGGAGTAGAATGTTGAATTTGCTTATAGAAAAGAAAGCATTGGTGTGGGGTTGGGCTTCTGGAGTAGGCTCTGATCAAGGTGTTTAAGGCAAAGAGAGTTGGGTTGTGGCATTGGTGAAGGACTTGAGTGGAATAAGTGAGATTGTTGGGGTTGTACAAGGCAATGGCCGCAACAAATTGGCCTAAAAGGTGAGGGCTGTTGAGAGTCCCGCTAATGACAAGTTTGGTGTGGATTTGCTTTACTTCTTTTAGAGTTGTAGCTGAGTCTAACAGAGATATTAAGGGTAATGGGTGCCTGGCTACGCTTCTTAGGGAGCAGCTGCTGCTCATGATTATTCATTCATATTCCTAAATGGTTAAATCTATATTTGTTGGCAACGGAAGCAAGCATACATGTACAGTGTTTGATTGATTTTTCCCGCGTTTTAGATGGCCGTCGATGTGATCTGTTATTGTTGTGATGGATTCAATTCAATTCGGCCCATAACTAGATGGTGGGCTCGACTTGAGCATTTTGAAAGAAGCTTGAAATTAGTTGTACGTAATGTACGTATGCGCACAGTCACACACATACAACACAATACGAAAACTACAACAAATTTGGATAGGCTTGGGCCTCGTATGGAGTGAATATGACAAGTGGTTGCTCCAAACTCATTGCCTTCTGATTCGTTCAAGGACTAAAGTTAGACTAAAATCTTCTGCAAAGTCCTACTACCCATCGCTGTATCAGATAGATGTACCACCTGCTTTTACGACTTGGACTATTAAACTTTTTTTTTTTTTGCTGAAAAAGTCATGAAAGGAGATTAAAATAAAGAAAATTATAAATATATAAAAGATGTTAAATGATACAAAATATTTTAATAAATTTTATCTTTAAATATAGTAAAATGAATTTTTAAAAAAATTATAAAATAATCATACTCCTATACTTTTGGTTAAATACCAAAATGTTTTGTATTTATTTCATCCATCTTAATTTTAGTTAAACTCACACATTTTGCGTACCTAAAGTTCCACTTTTCATATATTATATTTCCCATCAAATTCCAACAATAGATAAGTATTTAGTTTTAGTTAAATTTTCTCATGTAATTATAAATTTTTAAGTAATTACTACCAATTTAGGATTTCATGTTCCTATTTTTTTGGGTCAAATTCTAACATTATGCATAAGTCTCTAGTCTTGATTAAACTTTCTCATATTATGTTCTAAAGTTCCAACTAATTTAATCACTAGTTTTAAATTTCTGAATTTTTTCATTAGTTTTGGGTTTCATGTTATGACCCCCAATCTTTTTTATCTTCCTTTAAACTACAATAAATATTTAAAGTTATAAAGATTAATTAGAAGTTATATTTTCATGTTGTTTAGAAAAACAAATTATTATTGTATTTTAAAGGAAGATAAAAATTGAAGATTGGGGGTCATAACAATATGTTGAGTTATATTTTCCTGCCATTAAAACTTAATATATATATATATTCTTGCAAAGTTGAGGGGTCTTTTGTAGTTTTGTAGTTTAAATTGATTAGTTTGCTATTTGCCTAAAATAAGGGTAGCTGTATCATAATGACCTTTAATATTCGCCTGTTTAAACCATCATTGATTCAGTTGCCGGTTATATACTCCGGTAAAAGAAAATAAAAGCGGCCGCATCCCATACATGATTACAGGCGCTGTACATTAAGGGACCCCATGCTGCAGTGCATGTGCCATGTGAGATGTGGCAGAAACAGATAACAAGAAAATTGAAGGCATATACTAAACCAAATAGATATTCTTCATTCGCATACGTGATCACAACTGTACACATTTTGATTTTGGTGAAAGGAGAAGCCTCTGTTCTTCCGCCTCATAGTCATCAAAGTCGTTAGTCGTATATAAGTGCTGTCTTGCTGCAACCGTACGTAACAAGTTTTTTCATTTCATTGCCTGCAACAATTTTTATGTTCATAGTCACTATATATATCATCTTAATATGCAACAACTTTCTATGATATCTATATAAAAAAAAAAATAATAATAAACACTATACAATGGAAAAAATTATTATCAATAACAAATATATATAGTGTAACTGATGCATAGTCACACCTATAATTATAAATGCTTCATAGTAATATTTTTGGTTACTCTACCAATCCGAACAAAAATGTTTCTATAGGTCGGTCATTTTCGTTATCAATAATAGTCATAATCTTACACGAAAAAAAGCTTTTAAGGCATGAATATTTCTTTCAATGTAGTACACATTATTCTTGTCGATCTTCTCTGAATTTGCTACCGCGATGTCTCTTCGAACCCTAAACTGAGGCTATCAGGTATTGGAAAATCGTGCGTTGGTAGACAGTAAATTGTAAAGCACACTCAATTCAAGCAAATGTGTAACCACGCGGCCGTAAATGTCAAAACTCAAAACACCTTGCATCCACCTGCATTGACCGTGGCTTAGCATTTCTACGTGCATGCTTTCCCGAAACAGGATTAAAGGGTTAAAAAAAACATTTTGAAAGATGAAAACTGAAAAGCACTTCTCGATTTGTTTTTTCTTGACTTTCCAAGCATTCTATATATATATAAAATAATTTTTTTTAGGACTTTAACAACTCCTCAAATACATATCCTGTTGTACGGGTATATTATTAAATTAAGTAACACATAAAATATATTTAGATGTAATGTTACAACCACCCATGACTTGCACTTCCTCGTGGGTCTTATTTTTTTGATAGAAACATTGTCATTTTCTTTTTTTTTTTGTTGAAATTAATATATTGCTTACTCTAGATTATTTTTACAATAGTTAATAATTTTTTTGATAGTATAAGTTTACAATATTATCTCTACTTATAATTATATTTTTATTTATATTTATTATAAATTAAATAAATTGTATAAATAAAAATTAAAATAAAAAAAAAAATTAAGTATTAAAAATAAGAAATATATGTTTTGACATTAATAAAAAATTAATAAAAAAATATTTTTCTTCTATTTCTTGTTGTTTTATAACATTTTTTATAATAAATATATGAAATAACAAAAAATACAATAAAAATATCTTATTATTAATTTTTATTCACATCAAAATATATATTTTTTACTTTAATACTTGAACTTTTTATTAAATATTGTATTTATATAATTTATTTAATTTATAATAAATATAAATTAAAATTTATTTAAAAATAAAAATAATATTATAAAATTATGATATCAAAGAATTGTTCGCTGTAATTAAATGATATACATTGATTTCAATTAAAATATGAGGTTGAGTGAATCATGAGGTTTTAGCATCCATGCAATTTTTTTCCCTTTTCCCCCACATATATATTATAATAATAAATAAATAATACTGTAAGGGTATTGGCTCTTTCTTTTTTTCCGTCGTGCCAGAATATCATATACCTAAACTCAAATCAAAGAGTACGGATAGATCCCGTTTCACTGTTGGCGATTTAGAAAACAAATACAAATAAAGAAAATATTCATATTCCTTATGCAGCCGGTTTCTTAGTGGTACAACCGGGAGAAGATCAACTCTCCCTTGTATATTTCAAATTCCATACATAGGAACTAGGAAGGGAGCTTCCCGAAGTGACTTGAAAATGCCATTCACAAATTTAAGTTTGGTTAACAAAGTTTTAGTGGTCTAATCATGTAATTTACAGCCTTTTTTTTCCTTCAATTTTAAGGCAGGATTGACGGCATTGAACAAGAAAACATGTCTTCACAAAAATAATGACATTAAAATTGACCAAAGACATAAATTAATCTCTATAAAAATAAATAAATTTTTACCTAGTAAATTTATAAAATTTCACATATAAAAATATTATTGTTGATTTTCTAGTAAGAATCAACATAAAACTTATAAATATAAATTTAAACACATACTTAGATTATATGCGGCAAACCAATAAATTGATAAACCAATATTATGCTATTAATTTTTAGTCCGAAGATGATTACAAAGTTAAAAAAATACTCTCATTTCACATTACAAAAACCCTCTAAGCTTTTATTAACTTGATTTTTCTCCAATGCATTTTTCTTCTTCTTTACTTAAACTTAGTTTATTTATGGATTTATTCTCAATTTATAACATTTTAAGAGTAATTATTATCTTCTCAATATAATTAAATAAGTTTAAATAATTATTAGAGTGATTATCTTGTCAATAATCACTTAATATCTTAAATTTAATAATTAAGATATTATAGAATTATATCTTAAAATAATAACTTATTCATTGTTGTGCATCTCTAATAAGTGATTTTAAAGTGATAGAACCTAGTATATAATACACACGCATATATATATATATATATATATATATATATATATATATATATATAGGTATGTGTTTATATTTATTTATTTATTTAGAAAAAATATATGTTTTTATTTATTTATGGGTTGACGTAACACGATTTAGTTAACTTAAGCGGACAAGCCACGAGAAGGCGGCGGAGGTGTAACAAAGATACAAATTTAGAAACGTGTCGGCTTGGGGAACCGGGTGGCTCGGTGGAGGGCGAGCAGGGGCCGCTCCATGGAAAAGAGAAAAGAGACTTTTTAAAAATAAATACGTAAATAATTAAAAAAAAATAGTGAGAGAGAAATATCAGGTTGGGAGCAGTGGCAGTTGGTGGAATTATAGAATAGAATCGGGGGTAGAAGCGTAAGTGTACTAGTGAAGTGTGTCATAGGGTGACAGGGTGTCCCTAGAAATACAAGAGGTTCGTGCTTTGCCCTTTTGTCTGATTATTACGATTGATTTGGACAGCTCTGTAATGCCGTCCAGGTCTTCGCACCGTTTCCTCATTTCTCCCTTTTACCCCTCCATACCCTTTCCCTATCCTTTTCTTTTTAGCTGAGGTGAATTGTGGGCGATATAAAATTTTGGGTACTTTCGAGATACCCGCTGATCATTTTTAAAATATTTTTTAAATTATTATAAATTTTAACTTATTTCTATTTTTATTTTAAAGATAAAGAAAAAATGAAAGTGGGTTTATAAATAATTTAAATAAAAATAGATAATAAGTTGAGGTTCACAAAGAATAAATACTTATTTAATGTTTATATTTTAACTTAAGTATTTATTTAATCATTATATCTTAAAACACTACTGCAGTTAAATATGTTATATTTCTTACATTTATTTTCTTTACAATAATACCCACCCAATAATATTATTAATATTATTTTTTTATTTATAAAAAAGTTAATAAGCAAATTAACTAATAGGTATTAGTGTGAAAAAATTAATATTTTTTTAAATTCATACAATGATCTTACTAATAATTATTATATAAAAATTAATTTAACAAATTAATCCTAAAAGTAAAATAATAATATAAAAGTTTGTGTAATTTTTTTGTTGCTTTTAAGGTTAATTTAATACATTTTTATTTTTTTTAATATCACTAAAATATTGTTGCAAGGGTAATATTGTAAAAGAAAATAAAAAATAAGGGTAAGAGTGTAATATAATAAATAATAGGACGTCTTGAGATATTTTTTAAATATATAGATTAAACAAACACTTAACTCAAAATGTAATATCTAAAATATGAGAGATATTTTCTTAGGTTTCCTTGCCAATCTTCAATTGTGAAATTTAAGATAAGTTTTATTTTACTAATTTATTGTTATGATATAAAACAACCAAATTGCTCAATAAACATGAGTTATTGTATTCAGTAGGTATTTAATTATGTGACATATAATTTAATATTTTTAAATAAAATCTAATTATTATTTTCACTATCCTTTCATAAATTTGACAATCTAATAATTTACATGAATAATGTGCCATATAGACACTATATTAGTTTAATTAAAATTTAAATAATCATGCTAATAAAATAAAATCAAAAACAATGAATTTGGTATGAAATTATAAATATATTGAAGTTAAAATAAATTCTCGGTAGTTTTACCTTATAGAGGTAAAATAGTCAATTTAAACTCATGCCAAAGCAATTTTTATAATCAAATATAATAAAAAAAAACTAAGTCACAAAAATATAAATTAAGATAGATTTAATTAATTAATTCTCTAAAAAAATTTGGAATTTTTAAAAAAATTACCGTGTATTTTTTGTAATTATTTTCTAAAATTAGGTTATGTTTATAAACACTATGAGGTGGAGCTATCATCACCATAATATATATATATATATATATATATATATATATATATATATATATATATATATATATAAGTAGCTTGATTAATAGTAGCCATGTTCCTTAGCAATTATCTCTGTAAATTCAAACAAAATTGTAATGTCTCATATCTAGGTAGAATTTGAACACTAAAGTTTCAGTATCATCTCAACAAATTCTACTAATTGAGGAGTGATATAATAACAAATATGATTACAATTACTCATTTGACAACATAGTCGCATCGCATGGCAGCAATGTTTCTTCACACTTAATTTGTTGTTAGATGACTACGAAATTTTGACAAGGTATTGATATGGTCAGCTGTGAAGATATTTCTTCGTTTTTCCGATTATTGTGATTAATAAAAAGGGAAACACATCATAATCCTAGAGCTAATTGAAGCAAATTAGAGGGATATTTTTCTTGATTTAGTTTTCCGAAAATCATCATTGATTCCAATCCGGGCATAAAATGTCTGCTTGAAGAACTACATTGTAACCTACCACAAAAATCATCTCATTAAATTGGAGATATTCTTCTTGGAACTTTTGTCTTGTTCAATGGACTTCACATTAATAGCTTTTCCTTAATCCACTTGTCTTTGTATTTAGAGAGAGATAAAGGGCCAATGACCATAAATGTATTTGGTCCTCTTTGTAACAAACTCATCCAAAACAAGTAATTAGAAAAGTGTGGCCCTCTTGCCACACTTGTTATAGAAAAATCATTTTGCTTTTGCTTTTATTTCAACTTTTTATTTTTAGCAAGTGCTTGTACTTCACTAGGTGGGTCATTATTGGAAATTGAGAAAATGATGGATAACAGTTTATGGAGAAAGTTAAGAGCACACTATACATAAATGATATAGATACAATATTGTGGCGAACAATTCAAAAATATTTTGATACGTATACATTGATTTCAAATATTTCCCCATAAGATTGATGGTTAAAATAAATAAAATACAAATGTGTTTTCTAATATCACTTAAGGATTGCACCTAAATGTATTCTAATTTAAAAAATAATAAAATTAAGGAGAAAAACCCAATCATAAATTTTTTTATAATACAAAAATATGCTCAAAACATGATGTTTCCTTATATATTAATAGTTCATTCGAAGTTGACGGTTTTTGTTTTTCAGAATTTATACCTAATTTTTCCATCATCACTACTCTCACATATTTATTATTTTTTTTTTATTTCCTTTTTTTGGGGTTATATCATACAAATACAATATGGAACGAAAAATAAAATAAATTGGAAGGACATAATGGTAGTTTCCTGTATAAGCGCATAACCATCCCAAGAAGAAAGGCAACATCCGCTGCTTATTAGAATTTAGGTCCCTTCACCGAAGCTTGTTCTAAGCTCCGCGAAACATTCTGTGTTATTCGTTTCTTCTAAATTCTATAGAAGATTCTCTGTTTGGCTTCCCCAACCCCAGGCTTTCAATTCTGAAGCTCCTGCTCTCTCATTATCAGTATTTTCTTTTTCTTTTTTTTTTTAAATTAAACAAATATTAGAACTTTGGTTCTCTCTCTCTCTCTCTCAATATATCTAAACTTTGAAAGATAGCGTTTTCTTCGCTTGCTCTCGAGACTTGAGTCTTAAGTGATGGGTGTGAGCTTTTGTAACTCTCGTCACCAGCTTTTACAATATATCAGCAAGTCATTGATATTAGATTAGATAGATCAAAACACCAACGCCAACACCAAAGTATGTACTAAGTACAAGACCAATATTGCTGCTTCTGGTATGTTCAAAATATAACCTTTTAAACCTCTCTGCCTCGCTAAGAAAACATAAATAAAGCAAGAAGCTATGGCAGCATGTGGGAATAATATGTGTGGCAGCCAAAACGTCGCCACTTTACTTAAAAACGAAAAGCTACCCTTTTATTCTGAGCTTCTTGACTCGTTCTGGTTACCCAAATCTCCTCCTTCTCTTCAGGGTAATTCCCTGCATTTCTTTTTCCTCTGTTTACACTCTTCCTTATTATTTTTGGTATATTTGTCTTTGTTCTAGTTTAATGTATGCAAAATTTCCGCTTTTGTGGGTCTGTGTTTCTTTTATGATCTTGCTTACCTTCTCTTCCGAATGAATGAACAAAATGTTATTGGAGGAGATAAGCAATTGGTTCACTAGAACAAAAAAAAAAAAAAAAGTTGTTAGCTTTTGATTGATTCGATGTTTTGAGAACAGAGTACCTCTGTTTTTATTATATTCATTAAACGGAAAAAGGTTGAACTTTTATGCATAAAAATTCTTACTTTTACAGTGTACTTGCTCTTTGTGATGATATATTCTTCTGCTTTGATTTTGTGTTTGGAAGAAAGTCTGAGTCAGCATATTTATTTGGTCAGTGATGTCAAATTAGCACAAGTAGAAAATGATAATCTAATGTTTTGTGTGTCTTTCTTTCATTTAGGTCCACAATCTAAGGCTAATTTTGAGAATGTTGGTGAAGAAGGCGCAACAAGGGCACCGCCATTTCAATCATTTGACAATGAAGACAGTGCTTGTGAGGATTTTGATGGTTGCTTAGGTCAACCGGGAAAGAGAAGGCGGCTGACGGCGAGTCAAGTTCAGTTTCTTGAGAAGAATTTTGAGGTTGAGAACAAGCTGGAACCAGAGAGAAAGGTCCAACTTGCAAAGGAACTTGGGTTGCCGCCTCGCCAAGTTGCAATTTGGTTTCAAAACCGGCGTGCTCGTTCCAAGAACCAACGACTTGGAAAGGACTATGATTCTTTGAAAGCTGTTTACGATAAGCTCAAGGATGACTATGACAACCTCCTCAAGGAGAAGCAAGTTTTGCAAAATGAGGTAGTGATTAATCTTTACGCAACATTTCTCAGATCTCCTCTTTCAGTTACTGCTACTAAAGCCACAATATCACATTAGCAATAATGGTTCAATTTTGCTATTAAATCAATTAAACAGGTTCTTTCGCTGAAGGTTAAGTTGCTTCTCAAAGAAAAAGGGAAGGAAAATTTGGAAACATTTGAAGCCATCAAGTTATTAGTGGCAGAACCTCAAAAACCAGTCACAAGCACTGACACTAAAACTTTGTCCTCCTCTGTCCCAATGGTGACCTGTAAACAGGAAGATGCAAATTCAGCCAAGAGTGACGTTTTCGACTCGGATAGCCCACGCTACACAGATGGGAACCATTCATCTTTGATCGATCCTCCCGATTCTTCTCACGATGAAGATGGCAATCCGAGCAGAGGCCTTTTGCCCCAACAATATTTATTAAAACTTGAAGATACCTGCTGCTACGACGACCCACCGACCAATTCTAGTAATTTTGGATTCTCTTTGGAAGATCAGCCCCTCTGGTCCTGGCCTTACTAAGTAAGTAAGTTATGCATCAGCACTTTTAGTGCATGGCCATTGGCTGGCCTCACCTAAAGCTATATCATGCGGCACATGTGCTTCTCCATCTATCTCAGTAGTGCAAAAATTGCTGATTCTCACTAGTAATTATGGTCGCAATCAATATATTTTGTCAGCTTTTTGGTGCCTTATTTCTCCTTTTCTGAATTACTCAAAGCTGTACTGAACAGTTGTTCGTTTTTATCTTCAATAACCTTGGCTCGTAATATCACAATTGCATTTCTTGTGATATTTATGCTTCATTGTTATTTGTTAATGCCATGGCTTCATGGGTACATCGTACACACATCTTATTACTCCATGGTGAAAGCTTTTACACAAAGTTTTTATTGTGATTTACCAAGTCTTCTAATAGTGAACAATAATAAATTTGGGCACGTAATCGAAACTTTAGGGGTTAACAATCTACATGACAACATCATTCTCGGTTTCATGTAATCAAGAGTGTTTACCAAGAAAATAAAATAAAATTCCTCCGCAAAATGAAATTGAAAACCCATTACTTAGTCGAAAGATATCTGGTCATGAAATAATGATTAATTGGAAGAGAATTGACTGAGTGGTAGAATTGTAGAAATTCTTATTTCTTCTATATTTTAAACTTTAATTTCATGGAATAATATGCTACTGTTGAAACATAAAAAAATTAAAATTTTAGATCAAAATATTATAAATAATATGAACTGCTTAAATAAAAATTCTTAAACGACTGACCACCTGAGTTATTACTAACTACGTTAAAAAAATTTCAAATAGCCGGTCAAGTTTAGCAGATTGTCATAACTCGTGCGTTCGTTAAAAAGCAAAATATCGGCCAAATTCAAAACGAAAGACTGTGAAAAGCACTTGAGTAATCTAGTTAACGCGGTGGAATCCGTGAGAATATATGTGCATGTGTATTATTATTATTTTTATACAACAACGTAACTAATCGGTTTGAAATTCTAACAACTAAATGTTTGAAAAAGAGAATGAGTGTTGTTGAAAGTCCAATTTTTCAATTACCCTAAGATTTTTTATAGTCACATGAGACACGACCTACTATTTATGTTTGACATTTTCTTGATATTTGACTCTTAGAAAGTACCTTAGTTAAAATATAATGATCTAAACCATTTCATTAATTTGATCGAATATGCATTGCATCAGTTGTTCTGAATATATTAGCATGATTTTTTAATACATTGAAATGGTTCTTAATGCTCGTTTAACTAACAGGGTTAAAGGCAAGTTGGTGGCGTCAGTACCAGAGAAGTAGAGTACCGTGGGACAAGCAGACGGCCAATCTCCAATTTTTGAAACTCTGATTTCAAGGTCAATAAAATCTGCTGCATGGAGTGGCGTAGTTTGTTATGAATTCACTGTTTTGATTGCTTTCTTTAAATGGGCCAAATGTTGTGTCGTTTTACTCTTAATGCAATGCACAAATGCTGCTGCATTTTGGCACTTGATTTACATGGTATCACAACACATGCCTGTTGTTCCAACACGTGTACTTCAAATTCAGAGGCAGTACACTTGATAGGGTGAGCTCATGCCCAACAAGTTTTTGTTTTTTAAATCAAGGCAGTGTACGCAACAAATTATTTATTTATTCAACTCTAAAATAACATTACAGTCCATTGATATTATGATATCAAAAATGCAGTCGAGGATGGTCTCAATCAGCATCGCAACGACAAGCATAGACCGAAAGCGGGGGCAAAGCTGATAAAAAAGCATTTGAATTGATACAACAAATGAATAAATTTATAGTTTTAGACGGCCTTTAATATAACGATTTTTATAACTTGACCCCGTTAGCATATTAACTTTTCCTTTTTGGCCCTCATAAGTTTATCTATATAACGTTTAGCCTCCACATTTCTAATTCGGGCTCCCCTTGCTCAAAAGTCTACTCCGTATTCCGTAAGGGACAAAACTACTTCAATAAATAAGAAAGATCGAACTCCTTACCCAAAATCTGTGTGGGCATTACACAAGTTATATTGCTACTTGCTGTGAACTTTTTTTATAATAGCAAAAATCAGTTTAATGGAGGAGGGGTTTGATCTCTATTTACATTAATATCTTTTTTTAAGACAAAGGAAATAGAATGAGCATCTACAATAAAACAAATTAGCCTAACTAATTAGATGGATGAAATATAAATAGTAATTAACCTAATTATTATTATTATGGTATAAGAGTGAGAAATTTATCAAAGAAAAAGAGAGCAGGCTGAAATTCAAGAGAATCTATGCCTACGGAGTCCCAAGCATCCTCATGGTCTCATATATATAAAAAAGGGCAATATAAAAAAAATAGAATTAAATAAATAAAAACTAAAAATATGGTCTGAGATCCAAGTTTCTTCTGCACCTACTCCTAGACATTTACAATGTCCACGATCACAATCGTAATCAAGAAAACGGACAACAGTTGGCACCACGTGTTCGGTTGTGATGTAAAGGGGTCAAAATCCACCATCCACTTGTCGATATCAAGGCTGCCACGCAAACCCAGTAGCGTCGATGGATAGTGGGCAGTGGACCCACACAGGTGGAGATGTGAGCTGCAGCGTGGCAGCATGCGCATGGTAGGCTTAGAAATAGAAAGCTTCGGTGTGAGTGTGAGGAGGGTCCAAGACTTGTATCACGTTTCACTTTCAGTCATTGTTTCAGAAATCAGGGGGAGGTGCAGATAAGAATGAAACGGAAGGTGATGTATTGAAACGGGGCCCAAGACGAAGGGAAATGGAAAGGCCTAAAGGGGATTGGGGCTGTGTTGTCAGTTACGGTACACACCTCTCCATTTCTGATGTTACACGTGTACGGTTACTCTCGTGGGGTCTCTCTTCCCACGTGCACATCACGTCTCCTTGTCAGCGCAAATTCATCAGATTACGAGTACGTGATGTGGTGTTTTCTTTTCTCACTCTTCTTCTTTCTGTCCTTTCCTTCCCCTTTTCTTTTCTTGTTTTTTTCTTTTTTTTTTTTTGAAACAAAAACAAAATTTGTTTTGGACATTCTAACTTGATGAGGAGATAGTTATGCAGTCAAGTGTTTCAGTAAACCCAATGAAATGGATTTGAAATTCTATTGGATATGGTATTACTCTCCTTTTAGATATTTTTTTCTCCACTCCACTTTGATTTGATTTTATAAATAAGAATCCAAACTTTTTTTTAGTGAGAATTAAAAAAAAATCTAATTTGATTTCTATTATTTTTTTAAAGGAGAGGGGGGTGGGTAGGCAAGTCCAAAGATAAGTTTGAACTCTCTTCCCATCTCTAAGGACTCGAACCCACTGTATTGTACTTTATTTTAATTTGTTAAACACGTGAACCGTAACTATATTTGGGGATGGAGCACACGGATAGTTGTACTTTTGTTCAGTAAATATTAGTTATTAATTTTATATTAATATAAAATTAAATCAATTTAATTATATATTAATATCATAAAAATTTTATTATATTTTTATTAATTTTATTAAAATTATTATTTAAAAATTATATTTAATATATATTATTAATTTTTATTTTTTCTATAATTATTATAATTTAAAAATTACTGCATCTCAATATAATATCAAATAGCATCTTATTAAGCATTCTAAATTTCGTGTTTGTTTTTTTATACTCGCCAATGTTGGTCGTATTTTGAAGTAATTATGAATTGAAAGTGACGCTTGAAAAGTTAAAAATGTCACATAATCATAATTCTTAACGGACCACGGGTTAAGTTACAAGTGATGTAACTATTGGCCAGATAGAATGAGAAACAAGGCTGGGACCATTGGCTGAAACGACCTAGCTTTAAGTTAGATCAAATGTAGCTTGGCGGATGAATTGCATTAACCTGT
Source organism: Murraya koenigii (assembly GCA_025617385.1). Taxonomy (NCBI): domain Eukaryota; kingdom Viridiplantae; phylum Streptophyta; class Magnoliopsida; order Sapindales; family Rutaceae; genus Murraya; species Murraya koenigii. Next base: position 31,038,160 of record CM046814.1, on the reverse strand, counting down.
GAACTTATCATTTCCTGTAACATATTCTTTTCATGACTCTACAGGAATTTTATTGAATTATCAAAATCATCATCAGATCGACTTGGATTCAGATAGATTGTAATGGAGTTGTAAAGATCCCAAGAGCAGGTGTGGGTATGAAATTTGAGGTAAGAAAAATGGAAACACAGCTTCATGAAAGACGTGGACAGCTGTGAAGCCTTGGGAAGAAGCTCCATTTTAGTCAATATCTGTCCGCCCTTTAACTAAAGCATATTCAAATCAAGATTAGTTTCAACAAGCGAGTTAACAAATCGATGGCAAGCATGAAGTGATCACGAACAGTTCAATGTTACTATCATTTGTGTGCATGATCTATACATGGGTCCTCAAGTATTTTATGTATGTCATTATCGGTAAGATGTTGATTGATGAATTGTAGAATCTATCATTACTGTAGGCTGTTCTTTAGGTAAAAGAATGTGAGTTTCATTTCGAGGAAATTTTATTCCGTTATCCACTGGAAACTAGCAAGCAAGAGACGTTTCACATGGTTCACTCAATCATGGGAGAGAAGCAGATTGACCGGCCCCAAGATCTAACGCGACTGATGTTCTACAACTGTGGCCGGGGCCCATAGAACAATGGTTGATACTCACCCAAACATAAGAATAGCCCACCATAAGACTTAAAGCCCAAGTCCAGTTACTAGTTTACCCACTACCATCGGATGATAATTTTGATTGACACCCACTCAAACTATCATATAGTTCAAGTTCGTAATGCAATATGCCTTGAGCTTAGTATGTGAGCTCCCTTGCAACATTGCCTCAATGAGTCTCCCAAATCAGGTCTAACAGATAGTTTCATTCAGTTACTGAAGTGCATGTTATTGGATAGTACAGACATAAGATCCAGAACCTAAACCAGCAATCAAGGAAGACCATACTTCAGAGGTATGACCGGATAATGAAATGCGAATGGGCTCTCCTTAAACAATGAAGATTTATCCGAAAGTACACCAGTTGGAATAACGTTGCAGAATTCATGCCCAGGCATAAAATTTTAAATCCCAAATTAAAACGACAGATGGGATTTTGGAAAGCAAAGAAAGTGACCACTCTCCGTCATTTGATACCTAATATACATTACACAACACAAGCTTGAAATCAAGCTTCCACACTCACTCCATCATACAGAGGTGAGATTGTCGACTAAACTGCCTGTGGCAACTCCATTTCCAATTCTTATCCCCACCACAATAGCCTTGGCAAAAACAAGTGGCAATTCGCCTCCACATTCCTGTAAATAATGGGTTGAGGGGGCTCAATGCTAGACTACAAGAAAAACAAAGATACACTTTCGAAATAATAGTCGGTGCCGTGCAGGAAGAAAGCTTGTATCTCTGGCAAAGTACATGTGCCACCTATTATCTTTAGCTTCTAAATAAAAACTTGTGGTTTCCTGGAAAGTTTATGCAGCTACATTCCAAATTCCACATAATATAATTTATGAATATCAACTAGACCAATTTTTCCTCTCTTACAAGAAATTATACGATGCAACTCTTTTTGGTTAAGAAACGATATATTTCTTTAACTAGGACATACTGGCCACTTCTACTAGATTATCTATTAGTTCAGCAGCATAGTAGGACAGCCATAGAGACATTACTCTGGATCAGAATCAAATTTTTCATACTTAAAACAATCTGCTAATGTGATAAATGGTCATATAACCCATAGTACACAAGGTTTCTAAATATGCATCTTGTCCGGTACTCTTCTATCCATAAGAATAGGTTTAATTATTCACAATCATTATTTATGCACATGTGACGTGCCTATTTGGTGTGGAAAAAAGAAAAGAGTAAACATCGGCTTCTATTCATGATCTCATCAACCTACTACAAGGAAAATTTTATCTATTGAATCCCTGTCTCATATTTTTTAATAATAAATCAACCTGAAGGATGTATAGATTATGTTCTCAATTATGAAAGAGAACCAGTGTAGACGGAATCAAAGTATGCAAATAAGGCACAGAACCTAATGGTGACTAAGGATAAAATTCAAACAAAATCAAAAAGTGAGATTGTCATTTACCACCATGGATGAAGAAATAACTTCAATCATTGATTTAACATCAACTTGATGAGCCCAAAGACTTCCTGATACTTCGAAGAATACTCCACATAAAAGTGGATATAACGAAAAGAATAGCACCAGTAACAATGGCATACTTGAGACCAAGGTTGGCAAGCAAGTTCACCAGAAGCCCAGCAATCACAACACCAAAGAAATTTGCTGATAAAGCCGACCAAAATGGCATGTCAAGAATGGCGGCGATGAAGGCTCCCGTCCAAGCTCCTGTTCCAGGAAATGGCACAGCCACAAAAAGCATAAGGCCAAGCCATTGAAACTCCTCTACCGGGCCAGCCTTCTCTTTGGCCTTCTCAAATAGCATATGAAGAAACTGAGATGCAGGCCAGTTTTTCCCAGCAAGGAATGAAGCAAACTTCTTGAGATAAAGTATAATGAATGGCACAGGAACCATGTTCCTACAGTTAAAACCCCAAAGTTTTGATAAGTGCAACCTGATCCCTAGCCTCAAGAATTGTACATTAATAATCATACACATAACACAATCCTATATGGAATTATAATGAGAGATTTTTGGACCTAGAAGAGATAATGGGAAAAAAAGAAAAAAAGGTCCTTTGTCACAACAGTGTTGTGTGAATTTTCCAATTCCATTAAATTCACAAAAAATTTTGGAACATAAATTAAACCCAGTACCCTGTATCTGTAGCTCTATGAGTTCTTCAACACAAGGAAAGAAAATATGTAAGAAATTGGGATAAAGAGAATGAATGAAGACTAACCCAAGAACAGATAATACAGTTAGCAACACAGGCTTGAGTTGCATCCAATAACCAACAGGAATTGCCCCACGAAGCTCAATTACAGGTAGCGTAGCGAGTGCAAACACCACAGCCTCATCGGGCCAGCCAGAGCTCCTCAAAGCAGTGGCTATTTTGAGGCCAAAAGCAGAAGCTCTAATGGAGTCAACAGCAGCATTAGCGTCACCAGAAGTGGCGAACCAAACAAGGGACAAGGAAGCCCAAAACATAACCCACAAGAGAAATTTCGGCGGAGAATCCTCGGTGAAAGGTGGGATTCTTTCCTCTTCAGTTATGCTATCAAGAAACATATCCGAAGAAAAAGAAGCTCTTGTGGGAAAACACGATGAAACAGGAGGACCCAAATGGCGTGGGCTTTGGAATGTGGTGAAAGGTTTTGACTTTAAGAAAATGAAGAGAGATTGTTTCTGTTTGTTTCTGGCGATGAGAGGACTACTGACATTATTTTGTGAGATTTTGAAGTGCGGTTTTGGGTTAAAGAATGGAAAGGTTAGTGATGAAACAGAGGCAGCCATTGAACTTTATTTTCAGCTCTCCATCAAAATTGCAAATACAAAATGGGATTTATTTGAAAATTGGTTTGGCTTTTTGAGAGAGAGAGAGAGACTCTTCTATACTTTATTAGTTTTTTTTTTTTTTTTGAACATTACTTTATTAGCTTTTAGTGCTGCCTGACAAATTCTCATTTTGAGTTTGCAGCGTGACTAACTTTCGTAGAAATGGAGCTGGCCTGGGCACATGAATTTTAATTAGCCCTGTTGATTATTAATATTAATTAATTCTAGTACTATATCTTGGATAGATTCGGAAGGACAAGCGGAGGAAGGAAGGATACAGCCTAATCCAGCACATGCAACCAAAACAAAGCGGGAGGATTCATCAATGTTGTCGGAGGTTTAAAGGGGTAAGTTTGGTCTTTATTATTATCAATGGAATTTAAAACCAGAGTGGTTTTGCTAATAGTATTTATAGGAAAATGTACAGCACGTGCGGAATGACCCTCAAAACTCGTGCACATTACGACGTAAAAAATATCTCACACGAATATCTCTATCTATCTGTATGCACTGAACAAGTAAAACACAGTAGTAGTAACTAGTAAACTGTCGTCATCATTCAAATTTTTGTAACATCATGAGTCGCAAGCGAGACAAGCCCTACCTCTCCCGCTACGACGCTTATTCAGCCCCAAAACGACGTCGCCCTCCTCCAACCGCCGACGATGATAAGCCGTACGCCAAGCCGTCGCCGCCTCCAGCCGTCGTGGTGATGGGCCTGCCGCCGAATTGTTCGGTGCTTGATTTGAAGTCGAGGTTTGAGATCTACGGCTCCATCTCCCGCATCAGCATCGATCGCAATCGTGTCGGATACGTCACGTACCGGACGAAAGATTCTGCTGAAGCTGCCATTGCTGCTGCCCTTGATTCCTCCTTTGGCATCACAGTTGATTCTCAAAAGGTATAAGTAAATAGATGTTACTCGGTAAAATTTACTATTATTACTTTTTTTTCGTCGGAGTCAAATTTTGATGCTTCTCATTGTGACGTTTGGTTATAGTGACCGAATTGGACTCAATTTAGGTTTATTTTCTACTTCAATTGATTGCAGGAATTTCTAATTTTTCTTTTTCTATCAGTTATCTTAGTAATTAAACGTTACCTTAGTTTCAAATTAGCAAAATAAATAAAGAAAGCTTTTTGATACAACTCTTTGCCTTTTCGTACCTGGGTTGAAGCTTGATCCTCGCTTACGAATTTTGACCTCTGCTCTTCCAAGTCCTGGTGTCTTCTTAGTTCAGTATTCTAAAGCTCCTGCGGGCGCTTAGACTGTTTGAGTTCTTCTCCTCTTCCGTACCTTCTGGTTTTAAAATTCCAATCAGAGACTGACATTGGTGTTCTTGTTGCAGGTTCAGGTTTTATGGGCAACAGATCCTCTAGCCCAATGGAAGGAAGCAGTGAAGAGTGGTGCCAATAAAGACATTTGTTCATCTTCCAAGCTTTTGCGTGCGGAGGTGCCTCTCAGCAGACATGGAAGAGGCAATAAGCTTGCTTCAGCTATTGTCAACCCCAAAACTAGTAGTGATGGTTCTTCAGCTTTAGAGTTGCCTTTCAGAGGCAGAGAAATCATCGCTTATGATGACATCCTGTAACTTCAGAACTGATATTCGTGAGGATTTATCCTCCTTTGTAATATTAGATTTGAGTTTAGTTTTAGTAATAGTAGGTGGGTATAAAGTATGTGTAGCTAAAATGTGTGGGAAGCATGGTAGAGTTGGTGAAAATCGGTTGTTGCGGCTTTGGTTTCTGGTTTTTCTATTTAGACTGGTGGCCAATGCTGTGTCGCTTAGATTTGATTTCTGGTTCTTTGTTGTGTAATTGTTCTATTTAATGAGAATTCAAGTGTTTCCTTGGTATGAACGTATATGCACGCATGTAGCTTCAGTCAGAATTGTATTGTTGGGACTGGCAATGAACCTCTCTTTGGAAACCTCATTGCTTAGTGAATCAGATTGTTGGAATTGGTACGCTCCGAAATGGTTTGGATAAATGTTGAGAGCGCTACATATGAAGTTGGAAGTCTGGTTAAAAGTTATTTGGATACTGTAGATGCAGTTTATAGTTTGCTCTATTGGCGTTTCTTAAGTGGTTAAAAGTAAGTGATAAGATTTGCAATTTCAAGTGTATTAATTAACGCACAGTCTCCATAGCTTGGTTTTAAAATTAACTGAATAAGCTAATCATTGCTTAATGAGAATTTGAGGACAGAACCTTGTTATTTTTTCCGTTCGTTTGTTTACTTGCGCTTTTGTTTTTTGGGAGAGGGGGGTTGGAGCTCAGAGAACCACTAGAGGAATAACTACTTACAAAAAAGATCGAAAAGCCAGTCTATATCAAATGTGTGCTATTGTACATTCTTATGGCCACACTGCTCCTGGTAAGCTGAGTTTTGAGCCCTTTTTGTTCAGTAACTTCATTATTTATGAGTTGATGAAGGCTAGTCCCAAATGATGCTGAATAATGCTATCATCCATACTCCAAGTCCATGTAACCGAAACCTTGAAAAAGTCTCAAACAGCCGCTGGAATATGTATCGTATCGAGTCATGCTATATATAAGTAACATCAATTTATGAGCTGTGAGTTGCTCACAATAAATCAAGTGGTGTTTGATTAAATTCATATCTTGAGTTATTAAACTACAGTTCTTAAGTTAAATGTAAGTTACACATAACATTATTTAGTCATACTCATATAGAAAGTGAGTTGCACGCAATAACTCAAGTGTTGTTTAATTAAATTCATATCTTGAGTCATTAGGTACAACTCTTAGGTTAAATGTAAGTTACACATAACATTATTTAGTCATACAAGACGAGAATTCTCTTTTAATTTTTTTCTTAGTCTTCTTTATTTTTTAATGATTGGTCAAATATGTGATAATTGTGTAAACTTTTACAATTATTATACACATTTAACCACTCATTGAAAAATAACGAAGATTAGGAAGAGAAAAAGATAATATACTAATTTTTTCAATGATTATATACAATTGACCAATTATTAAAAAATAAAGAGAATTAGGAGGAAAAAAAAAAAGAGAATATTAATTCTATATAGAAATACAAATTTTTAATAATTATTTTAAAAGAACTTCACAAATACGGTTTTATTATTATTAAATACATAATTAAGAGTTTCGATTTAGTACGCGACTGCACATATGATGGGTATTTATCGGTGGAGTTGTAGGTTTCACAAAACATCTCTACCAATGATAAATCACCACACACTAGCCACGCACCATAAGGTGTACAAGTATACGCTTCTGATCGAAATCCATATAATTAAATTAAAATAGACAAAAAATTCTCAATTATCAACCAGCACGCCTTGCTACTCTAGTTTAGTTTTCTTGAACAACTTGTTCGCACAGATCAAAGCAGAGCCAAGCCAAGTATCATTACATATACAATGGAACTACGGAAGGCTAATTGATTATAAATAATTAGTAAAAGCAATGCTGTCACGCAACTTTTGAGTTTTGAGTAAGCTCGCTCAATGTTATAGATAGCTCAATTTAAGCCCAAAAATGACCTAACACCATGAGCTAAGACGTACTAATTTATCCCGATTCTAAAAAAACGTTCTTATCACTCATTTCGTGAAAAGATGCTTTCTGCTTGAGCTCCCTCCTGTTGATTGTAAAGAGACCAACAATGGATTTCATCACCAAAAGAAAAGCCATTAAGTTGGAGCAATGCTATCTTTTTCTGGCTCTGTGGTCGATCTCGGGCCCTTAATTATTCAGCTGAAAATAAACACCATAATTGTTGGGCCTAAAATTGTAAATAGAAGTCGAAAGCCACTATGTTGTCAGTGGAGCAAAGTGATTCATGTATTCTGGGAGTCTGGAGACAGAGAGGAGCGTAGAAACTAGAAAATACAGTAATAGATAGTGGCGCCACATATGGAAGAAACTGAAAAAGGCAAATCAGCACCAATAAATAACACAAAGCCGAAAATAGAAGAAGAAGAAGACGAGCAACAAGTAGTAAAAGTGTGGAGCTGGGGAGCAGGTACGGACGGGCAGCTGGGCACGGGCAGGCTACATGACGAGCTCTCTCCTCAACTCCTTAATCTCAGTTCCCTCTCCTCACTCTCTATGCTCGCCTGCGGTGGGGCTCATGTTTTAGCCTTGACCTCCCCTTCCTCTGTTAGTGGTATCTAATTTACTTTACTGGTTTTATGTTTTATGATCATGATTTGATTTGGGTAAAGTGCTGCACTACAGCATATTAATTGATCAGTTTCACAGGCGGGAAAGTGTTTTCATGGGGTAGAGGCAGTTCTGGTCAGTTAGGCCACGGAGAGATGGTCGATGCCTTGCATCCAAAGCCTGTAACTTTCTTTGACGGGCACGGCTATACCATTACTCACATTTCTGCTGGATGGAATCACTCCGGTTTTATTTCAGGTTACTATTGTCTTTTCTTTCCACTCTTGTTGCACGATCTGGTTCCTTTTATTGGGGTATTCTGTGCTCTTTATTTTTCTCGTTAATGATTAATCTTTCTCGTGTGATTCTGTATTGATTTTTTTTCCCCTTTTTGTGGGGTTGATCCTTTTTCCCAGATTCAGGATGTCTTTTTACTTGTGGGGATGGCACATTTGGTCAGCTTGGGCATGGTGATTACAGGTCACATTGCTCTCCTGTTAAGGTCTCATCCTTTGTTAACAGGAATGTTCATCAGATAGCCTGTGGCATGCGCCATTCACTTGTTTTGTTGAAAGGTAAATACATTTATACAATCTGCTTCGTTACTTGTTGTCACTATTATTCCCACTATACTATGAAGAAGATGTTTTAATGGGATGCTTTTGTATCCTTTATATGCCTCATGTGATATCATTCTTTCTCAAACTAGAAAAACATTCAAGAAAAAAAAAAGTAATTTATTGCTAGAAGGCATAAGGGACATCCTAGCTTTGTTTTTCATTTTGAACTAAAATTGCTCAAATGATTTAAGTGATGATCCTAAATGGAAAATTAGCTTTGGATAACTTAGGATTTTATTTTTCACTACTGGATGCTTACTGGATGTCTGAAAGAACAGAAGGTTATTTTCAAAAACTTGGACCTTATCATTTCCTCCACGTCAAGCTTTAATAAGTATGATAAGCCTGATGCAGATTGTTTGGGAAATCAAGTTTATGGATTTGGATCCGGAAAGCGAGGTCAATTGGGTGTCTCAAAGGATCAGATTAGATCAGTTAGTCTTCCTCAAGTTACAATTGGACTTGACGACATTGAAATTGTTGGCATTAGTGCCAATGGAGATCATAGTGCAGCATTATCTGGTGAGTCCACGCAAATCTACCCCCCTTGGTACAAAAGTAATTGGTCCAAGTTTATAGATCAAGAGACATATGGTGAAGGTCATAAAAAGAGTTGTTCCAACACAATTTAACATCAATTAACATGAATTGTATAACTGAAATGGAGTAATATATTTCCCTCTTTTGTTGCACTGTTTCATCAGCTGAAGGGCATCTATACACTTGGGGAAGAGGGTTCAATGGCACTTCTGATTTAAACTGTCCCCAGTCTTTACCTTCATTGTTATCATTCTCCCAAGCTGCTCTTGGATGGAATCATGTATTAGTATTAACTGGTATATGTGTGTGCTTCCTTCTTTATCCTATCTACTCCTCTTCTAGTTTGGATGTGGTTCATGTTTTTTTCATAGCGGTCTTGGTTATCTCTCACAGGAGATGGGGAAGTTTTTATGCTTGGTGGCTCCCGCCATGGCATGCTAAATGATCCTGAGAAAGTGAGCCCAACAAGGCTTTTATCTGGTAATGCATCCATGGAATTTTATATTGGAAATGCATCTTGATCATAGTAAATCTAATAATATATCTATTTCTTTGTAATCCAACAAATTCAAATGAAGTTGCTTTGGAGAAAGTGTCAAATCTGGATGGTGTAAAAGTTATTCAAATTGCTGCTGGAGCTGAGCACTCTGCTGTAGTAACAGGTAAACTTCATTGGCTTCGTTTATTCATAATTTCGTACATACCTTTGTTCCCTAACTACATTGTTTCCCTTTTTATTAATGTAATTGCAGAAAATAGAGCATTAATGACATGGGGCTGGGGCGAACATGGTCAACTTGGCTTGGGAAATACTTCTGATCAAATTCACCCAAAAGTGGTGAATCTTGGTGATGAAGTTCAAAATGAAGACACCCAATTGGAAGTTTTCTGTGGGAGTGGGTTCACATATGCCATAAGCACACACTGCCTCCCTTCCCACACTTAATGATAGTGTGGATGTTGATCCTTCATGAGTGTGTATGTACTTTGTTATTCGAATATTCCAAACATCGACCGTGGCACATGATAAGAAAGAAATTTTTCAGCAACTTGACATAGAAAAAAGATGAAGAAGTTACAAAATAGAAAGCATGGAAAGCACAGAAGATCATTGGCAATCACAAAAGAAAAGGTTTAGTGGCGCTAACGTGCCAATGCTTCTTCATTTAAAATTGTAAAGGCATTGTACAGGCCAATTCCTTACCTCAGAAGGTCAACTATCTATCTTACCTGCCGTTGTTGTTCAGAAGAGGAATCCCTTGGATCTGAGACAACCGAGTGGTGCTTATGGTCAATTCTGTAGTGTGGGCTGTATTGCCATTTAGAAGACAGTTTTGTACAATAAAAGAAAGAAGAAAAATGATTTAAAAATTTTACAAATTGTTTCTCAACATGCTTAAGACGTGAACAGGCCACCCTGTTCGGCGCCATGAAAAGACTTCGGTACTCGGTAGCTTACTGGCCACTAGCTGATGTGCCCTTTCATTAGATGGCGTGGCATCGGTCAGTAACCACAAATCCGTCGAAAACTAAACCCCTTCTGCCTTCCCTTCTTTGTTGCTTCTGAAAACAAACACATCTCTTTCTGACTCTGAGAGAAGATGAACGCAGCAATATCTATGAGAAGTAGAAAAGGTTCGCCGCTGACTCTTTCTTTATCCGTCGAGAAGCCTGGCTCTTTTTTAGTTGATTTTGACGTCCCGCAAAAGGTTGTACACTCCTTTTTTTTTGAAAAAATTGAAATCTTTATACATACCAAATTTTTTAGTACTGCTAAAGATAGTGGGATGAAGTTACCATACAATTTACTCGAATTTGCATAATTTAGTTGCTGTAGGAAATATCAGAACTTGAAGCTATCGTCTTTCAAAAATTTCATTTTGAAGCATTCTCTGTAGTTTATTGAAGTAATTTTATCAAATATGAGCAATGGCGTCAATAGGGTTTACTAATATTGCAAAGTTTATGTGGTGTAATTGCAGAATGTTCGATTCCAGTTCATGAACGCAGCAAGGATACTAAAGAAGCAGCTGAACATGACTTACACTCACGTGAAGATGAAAACAGGACAATCGTGGATGGGACACTTTTACTTGATCCAACTAACAAAATATCTGCAAATTATGTGTTTGATTCCAGAAGCTTGAAGTTGAGGTATAGTTATGTGCACAGAGGGATTGCCACATTTGAGCCCTGCCATGATTTTGGAAAGAATTCATGGGAATTGGCTGTTTCAAAGACTGTTTTTGATGGTGATGTTATAAGAGCTTCTTATGATACGTCAAGGAAGGTTTTGGACCTTGAGTGGTTGTGGAAATCCTCATTCAACAGAGATGGACGATTCAAGTTATGCAACAACCTTATATGACTTACAGTTCATAGCAGGTACTTTTCTCTTTGACGGCATCGTGGAAAAAATCTTGAGATTTTCTGGAATTTGGGATTAACTGGAGTTGTTTTGTAGCCGGGGCCTCAGCTTCATATAGCTCATATCATTTGGAATGACTTACGACAGGCTTTAAGGTGTCCGGTGAAACAGGATATTCGTTTGATATTGATCTATTCTGCCTCTTCATAGTTAATTCAATTACCTGCTTAGTGTAGTTATATACTGCATTGCAGTGTGGGGTAATTAACCTGGATGTGTACTATACCAAAATGCAGTGTACATTATAATATATTAATATCTATATTCTGGCAAATCTAGATTAGTGTCAAGTTCAAAACGTAGATCCCTTTACTTCTATGGGTGAAGTTAACATTTCTTCCACTTTCACAATGAAGCTAAATTGACCTAGCTGGTGTTGTTCAATAAAACTGCTCTAGTCCTGTGCAAATAATGTGAACTCGCTCATTTTTTGCAGATTTTCTACCATGAATAGCTTATAAGAAAGCAGTTTCTTTTACTGATATTAACCCTGATGGATTCCTTAGATTTCTATTGAAGCCCCTCAGCTAGACCAAAAAGTTATTTAAAAAACTCTTTTGTTTCACTAGGGAGATTCTTATGGTTTGCTTGTACTTAAATTTATGTGCTATACCTTTTCACATCTGTTATTTGTAGCAGGTTTCAGCTTCTTTTAGGTTGGCACAAGGATTATACCAGCCAACACTAAACGCCGAGAGTTCATGGAATTTTGAGATGTAATCTTGCATCTAGTTGGGAGTTCTATAAGAATCAAGCCAACCCAAATTTTATTCCTCAGTCTCAGAGAAGTGCAGTTCTCATTGGCCATTGTATGCATTAGAAACAAGATCTAGCAAATCATTGGTACCCGCTGCAATTGGCCTCTATTAATATTGATTTCTTAATGAAATAGCGAACTTACAATCTCATGTTTATGCATGTGACTGCACTATTTATTATTATTCTTCATTTATCATTTTTATTGTTAGTTTGGAAAACTTGGCAAGAATTGGTAGCATTTTCTCGAACATACCTTTTTTTAAAAAAAATTTATCGTGGTTTGAGAGTTGGTGTTAACAATAAACTCAGCAACTAGCAAAGCAAATGAGAATTAATCTAACCTTTGTTTTTATGTTAGTACTGGATAGTGTCATTTACCACCCACTGTTCTTATTCGACTTGAGTTAGAGCCTGTGAGCTTCGCGTTATAGAGCACTTGAGGAATAATAAATTTAATAATTTCACTTTACTTAAGCAAAACCCAAATAAATTTAAAAATCATGTAATATATAGGGTTATAATCTCTTAAAAATGAGTACATGAAATTAGCTTGTATTACAGAGCTTTCAGAAAAAAAAAAAATGAAGAGGAAGCATCTAAATGTGGCATATACAAATCACCCCTTGTCAGCTAAACACTGTATACAAAAATAATAAGAGAAAGATGAAAACACACTTGCAGTATGCACTCTCTTTGTTCCCGTATCAAAGTAAAAATTTATCTTGCTCACTATTACAAGCTTAAGTGCTTTTACGTGATGATTAATAGATTATTCTCATACCCGTTATTGTAAACGATTGGGCGCAAGGGATCAATCTTCCATTCGCCATCAACAATGAACTTGATCTGTAGCAAAAGCTAAATTAGAACTCTTAACTGAAGGAGCACTAACTGTTGCATATATAAGTTGAGATAAAGATCGACCTCATATCTACCCGGATACAACTTCAGGCTCAGAGAAAAAATACCAGTACTTGACTTCTCCATTTTCCTCTGCAAAGCAGAAAATGAGTACAAAACCAACTTTTAAAGATCTATGCTAAACCCTGTTGAAAGAAAGGTTTCAATGACAAAAGAATATTGATATCCATAATCCTTATGCAAATATTGTTATCCAAAAAAGGGTGGATAATCTGTTTACATATCACGGTATCTCATTAATACTGAAAAGAATCCATACTTGTATTGATTATGAAAAAAACAAGTTGAGTAATATTGAAGCATGCTCTCTGTACTCTTCTTGCTTTCATAATTGACTTTCATTTTGATCAGTTTTTTTCTGCACTGGAGTCCAGTTATACAATCAGAACCATTAACCCACTCTTTCATAAGAATCACAGAATAAGCCATCTTAATAACTTCTAGTCGTACAAGTCAGTAGGTTTAAACGGGAATGACAATTCAATGCAAAAGCACACAAAAAAATAGGTCATTTGTAGTCACTAACTAGAATGCTTGAACTTCAATATCAAGGAACCTTAGAAGCAAGAAGAAATTACATCAAAATCAAAATTTCAGAACGAGGTCGAACCTGGGAAGCCCAACCATCAAATGATCCTACTAAAAGCACCTCTGAAGCCGGATTAGGCCAAACTATACAGGCTGTGTGAATAAGAAGTAAGGTTCTACGAGCATCATCGATCCTTTTCTGTTTCTCTTCAACCGTTTTTTGTGCATCACTGCAGAATATGAGAACTTTGCATCATCAATGGTCAAGTAAAAGAAGCATGTCGATGAATGAACAGAAATTGTGCATACATTATTGCCAATGCCATCTTTCCTTGTAACACTGCTAACTTTGCACGTATTGACCGTAATCTATCTTTAGCATTCATGATCTCATTTTCTTGGAACTCCCAAGCATCAGAAAGCTTATGCAAATCATCAGACAAGCCTTCAGAACCCTGTTGAAGAATGCAGAGCAAAATTAATAATTTATTTAAATCTTCTAATAAGAGAATGCAAAAAGTAGTTGCAGAATAAAAATATTGCCACAAAAGCTGCATACAGTAATGATCTTCTGAATTTGATGCTAAATATCTGTGCAAACAAACAAGAAACATTATTCTGTTCTTGGTGAGAAAAATAACATCAGTTGCAGGTAATATTTAATTAGGTTAAGTTAATGTGCAACAAATAGGTTAAATAGTAGGATCTCAACACACGACAAATTCATAATCACAATTGATAAGAAATCCATGAAATTCTTAAGTGATTCACATTTTTATTAACTAAACAATGTTGCATTCAATAAGAACTTTTTTAGCAATCAAAGTGAAAAAACAACCTATTAATGTGTTTCATTAACAAAAAATTATATTGGAACATTCCTAGGAGTACTTTCCCAAATTTATGTACAAAAAGATCAGATCGTTCACCTTCTGTGACAGAAGTTCACCCGTTTTAGACCTTAATGTGTGAAGTACAGATGAAAGCTCCAGCTCCAAGTGCTGAAGGCGACTTCGTATGTCATTATGATTATTCTCTGTGGGATAAGAGTTCAATTTTTCCTGCCTATTCAAATGTTCACAATCAATGTCTCTTACTTCAAGTATTTCATCCCCCTGCACATCCATTGCTCCTTCATTGGAAGCAATTTCAGCAGCTGTACAGTGTATTAGCAAACAGAGGTGAGTTGATCTGAAGTGCCAAGCCACTATGCCACCAGAAACTAGCTAATGGACTACCTTCAAATTCCTTGTCTGAAAACCCTGCCCTTTGAATGCTCCACGTTCTCCACATTTCAGGCTTAAGTGACTTTTGGTTTGAAGAAGATGTATTTTGAGTGAGCTTGCCCCCTGGATTATTGATCATGCCTCCACCAGGGTCTAATGATGCAAGCTTGTTGCTTCTTCCACGTCCAGCAACTGTCTTTTACAACAAAAAAAAGAACAACAAGTTATGCTTTAGAAAGACCTCGCAAAAATAGATTATTTATATGATATAACTGGTTAACATTTAGCCAAGAATAATTAAAATACTGTTATAGATTCATCCAACAATTCTAAGATGGCAAGAAATATACTAATCCTCGATATATTCAAATACAAAGTTGAAAAACCTACCAAATTATTCACAAGCATGCTCACTTTTACAAATAGACAAGGTGAATGATAAATAAAACTAATTTAAAAGTAACAAAACCAACTTACCTCCTCTTTTGAGGTTTCAGCATGCCGGTCATCTTTATGACCATCACTTTGGACACAAGCAGTATTCCCTTTCTCTCTCAAACCAAACCCAAAATTTATATTCCTTTCTTTCTCCAACCGATTTAGTATACCCTCAATCCCAGAATCATCCTCAATGGCCTCTTCCCTAATCAAACAGAATATGCAGAATATATGTGTGAAAGGACCTCCCAAGAAATATATCAATTTATTTGGTAGCTTAAGAAAAATTTAAGATGTATAAACTTGGAAATTCCAAGGGCTTCAAATGGAAATGAGCTTTTTCTTATATGCTGAATTCATTAGGTGCTTAACTTTTTTATATCAAATTAAGGAAAATGAATGAATAAAAAATGTTTGAGCCAAAGGATTTAAAACTAGTAACTACTTAATCTATCTTAACTAGTAACTAGTAACTAGTAACTAGTAACTACTTAAACTAGTAACTAGTAACTACTCCCAAGAAATATTGACAAAAGCATGTCCTTTCAACTTCAAGATGCTTTCAAATCACATCTTAACACTCAATGTTGGTTTCTCAGCAATACTTTTGATTTTAATCTCATAGTTTCAAGGTCTGAACTATTTAGTCAACAAAAATTAGAAACTTTTGGCAGTAAAAGCAGAAAACTAAAAATTAGAAGCCTCACAATGATCTACCAGATGAGGAAGCCGAACCAGAAGAATTAGCAGAAAAAGAAGAGACACCGTATCTTCTAACTTCCTTGCCCTCCAATGCACTGCTTTTTTCATCACTTTCGAAAGTCTCTTGAAGAACCCCATTTTTGTATCCCTTCACCACCGTCAAATCCCAATCATTAACACCATTTTCTTGAAACCCTTCTAGTTGTTGTTCTTTACCGTCATCATCCAAATCCCAACCAAATGCAAGCCACCCACCTTGCCTCGCAATAGCCTCAACAAGATCCCATCTTCCAGCATCCATTAACTGTTTCTTGGTTGGAAACGCCTTTTGATTTTCTGAGCTCATGAACTCCAAAATCTCAGCTTCCAAAGCCAAATCTCCTTCACTATCTAAATCTTTCTTACACCTCCTCACAAACCCAACACACATACTACAAGAACCCCTACAATTCCTCTTTTCCACCTCAAGAAACCTTAAAAATGACCCAGTTTTTTCTCTCTCTTTCGCAGTTGCAACAAGACTCAATGAAAAAACCAGTTCTTGTTTTCTTGTTCTTCTTCTTCTTGGGTTAAAAACAAAAGCCCACGAAGGAGAAGGAAGCGTATTCAAATCTGGGAGCGAATAAGGCGAGGTAAAGAAGCAATATGAAGCGGCGCTGAGAGAGACCATGATGGTTCAGGCATTTCTTCGAACACTTGGCGCTCAACGTGCCGTTACAGAATCAAACTAGCCGGGCAAGCAACGAACAATACTAGCACCGCTAAAAAGCGTAGCAAGCATTTAATTAACCGTATTTATTATTATTATTATTATTATTATTGGCTTTTTTAATATATTTTCTTTGTCAATTGTTATGTTAAGGGAGTGTTTGGGTATGTGATGGATAAATAAGGTCGGGGATTCTAAAATGGGCTTTTATATCATTGTTTGGATCAGACCTTTGGATTCAGTTGTAATTAATTAAAGTGGACTTATATTCATAATTTTGTCGTTTTTATCTAATCAAGTAAGTGGACACGTGATCCTCGACGATGCTTTAAAAAATCACAAGTCGTTTACTTGTCCTAAGATTTGGAGACACCTGAAAGCTGAATAACTCTTATAAGTTGTACCATTGACCTTCAATTTTATTTATCAATTTAGGTTTTTTTTTTTTTTTTTGGGTTAATTGTACGAGTCCTTGCCTAGATGACTCCAACTCTCAACCCTCAACTCCAAATCTTCAATGTTATTTAAAATAGTAAAAGGTCGTTTCTTAAGTTAAGATAGCATTAAGTTATAAAATAATATTAATTTTGTCCTTAAAACTTTATTTTTATCACGCTAACACAAAGCAAAAGAATAACCCCAGAAACAATCAATGAATAAGGCAATGGCTGTCCCTATCAATTAATATTACCACGATGGTACATCACTGAACTTCCCTTTTGAATTAGCTTCCTCTTTTTCCTGGACTGGTGATGAACTTGATGTTGAGAACTTGATATTAATATTGACAGTACTACTAGCTAATTAAGAAAGTGAGAGGCCAACCGGGCAAGATAAGGTCGGACTGGGTTAGGATTATGAACATGGTTGAGGCTCCAATTGGGTATCAAAATTAAAAGAACATAAAGCACTCTTGATAGTTTTAAGTAATCGATGACAAGAGCAAAGTTCTACCAATTGAGCATATACGAAGGATGGGTCTTAAAACACTTCATTTCATTGATATATTTATATAAATTATTATTTATAAATATGAATGATGTATCAAAAAATTTTATAACTTGTACAAAATTATTTATAATTTTAGCACTTTGGCGAAATATTGTATTATTAATTTAATTGAATTATTTACATTAAGTTAATTTAATTCTATTAACTATTTAAATCACTAGCTAAATAATAAAAATATAATTTTATTTGAATTTTATTCGAATCAACACAAGATACTACAAATGCATGATGATACAACGTTAAAACATATTTCATGTTTGGCAATAGTATTCGTGCTTGCAGATGTAATTATTTGAGAGAAGCAAGTCCAACTCAGCTGTGCAGCCTAAATAAATGGGCCTAAAAGCCCATTTGGTGGGTAGTGTAGGCCCGAAACAAATCCATGTTTGAGTAAAGGAACGAGAGGCGGGAATAGTTAACGTGGTATCTTCGTTTCCATTGGTTCACAGACACAAGAAAACTCCATTTGGTTCAAATCTATTTTCACATGAATTGTGAAGCCGTTTGACTGACAAGTGAGCATGCACTACGAGCACTTAGTTGTCAGTAACAGTCCTCTAACTTTTTGTTTGTTCTCTTGCTTTTGAGTAGATCATTGCCAAATGAGCATTTTTTCACTTGGTTCAACATTATTCACAACTAGCCTCGCTAGTTGAAACTGAATCTGAGAAGAGGGGGAAATGGAGGTTCATAATCACAGAAAAATATCTTCACTCTCAAATTGCAAATCATCACCGGTCGTCGACGAAGAAAACAATATCGTTTCATCAGGTTCAGATACAAAGCAAATGAAGCCCTTAGGATGGAAAGCCATGCCCTTCATCTTAGGTCTTTTATTTCTCTCTCTTTAAGATATCTTTACACAATTTATACGTACGTTAAAGGCAATGAGGTTTAATTAAGATAATATAATATTTCAGGAAATGAGACGTTTGAGAGATTGGGGTATAATGGCAAGCTTTCCGGTGTATCTGTTGAATGAATAAAACGTATCGCAGGTGCATGTTGCTGCAAAGTTTGTTGCCTGGAATGGCGTGGCCAATTTCCTCACTGTCATCGGTGCTTTTCTAGCTGATGCTTACAGCGGAAAATTTGTCACCATTGTTTTAGGATCTTTCGTAACTCTGCTGGTACCCCTTATTATCTTTATTATGTTACTCATGTTCTAATAGATATCTTCCTTTATCATTGTTTGTTTAAATGAATAATCGAATGTAATTTAACATTTATTAGTTGCTATTTTCACCAAATTTTTGCAAGAATCTAATTTGAACCAATTGAGTAGTTCTCATTGGATCCAACTCAGATTTGATTCAAACAAAAAATTTATATTTGAGGTGAGCTTATGAAAAGTTTGGATTTAAGTGTGTTTTTTTTTTTAATATTTGAAGCAAGTAATTTATCTGAGGTACGTACACTAGATAGTGAGTTGAAGTAATATGCAAGGTGATCATATGATGAATGATAGAGAGAGCTCAATAGATTCTCATATAAGTTAATTCAGTGTGTTTATAAGTACCAATTTTATCTTTGCAATTGTTCACGTGTCATTCATTTATTAGTTTAAAAATATCATTTTAAATTCACCTCCAAACATTCACTTACAAATATGTTCTGAGTATGATATACTCGCGGTATCCCTGCGTTGGATTTTATCCATCATACTTATATATTTTAATTACTTAAATTGCATTGATAATCATTTAGAGCAGGCTTGCTCAAACTTCTTCTAATTAATTTTGCTTAATTATCAATTTATCATTATCATTTTCACCAATGTATCACTCATCCTCCTAAGATCGTGTTGAAGTGACAACAAATTTAATATATTAGCTACATTTTATTATCTATTACCGAATTAACTAGAATATAAATCTAATACCAAAATTTCGAAGACATATGGTTGTATCGATCACCAATTGAAAAAATACATTGAGCATTATTAATGAATTAATAATGTCCAAAAAAACCTTGGACAGGGAATGTTAATGGTGACATTGACGGCGATTGTGCTGCAGCTGCAGCGTCCCCATCGCACCAATGAAAAGTGTATACATGGCTAATGTATAGCCCCCAACGGAAACCAACTAGCCCTCCTTCATGTAGCAATGTTCTGGTTAGCCGTAGGCGGCGGTGGAATCAGGTCGTGTAGTATTCCTTTTGCAATTAATTAATTTGATGTCAAAGTTAGAAAGTTTCTAGATGGGCGGTGCTCAATTCAACACGGCACGCGGTGCCCTGTTGAGAAAAAATTAATATAATATATATATAATAAAATAATAATAAATAAATAATGCATAGTAGTCAAAATGTGGCTATAAATTGAGCGCCCCTTCCCTCATTTCAATCATTCCAAAAATTCATTTCCTCTTGTATTAGAAAGAATTTTGAAAGTTAGTATTGGGTGTAATTGGGGTATTGGGAATGTGAGTATAGTTTTCTCCTAATTATACAGAGAGTAGAATTATTCTCTTCTATTATTATAGAGAAGTTATTATTTTTCCAGTATAATAAAATTATTTCCTTCTGTCTTTGCCCGTGGATGTAGGCTATAAGCCGAACCACGTAATTTCTGGTGTTCAGATTTATGTTTTCTCTTTATTTTTTCTTCCAATCTCACTTAGCTGTGGTTTTATTTCACCCATAAATCTCCTAACAATGGTATCAGAGCAAGGTTGCATTTTTTAGAATCGGGGTTACTGTTCACGTATACGGTCACTGTTCACGTATACGTGAAACAGTGAGAGCCAATCCTAACTAAGTTAGTTCGTGGTGAAAGCAATGGCGGCAAAATACAAGATTGAGAAGTTCAATGGGAACAATTTCTTGTTGTGAAAAATGAAGATGAAAGCTATCATGAGGAAAAACAATTGCTTGACAGCAATTGGAGAAAGACCCATAGAGGTAACTGATGATACTAAGTGGAACGAGATAGACGGTAATGCAATTGCTGATCTACACTTAGCACTTGCAGATGAGGTGTTATCCAGTGTGACAGAGAAAAAACAGAAGGAAATATGGGATACTCTCACAAAATTGTAAGAGGCTAAGTCGCTGCACAATAAGATCTTTTTAAAGAGGAGACTCTATACTCTTTGCATAGCGGAATCTACATCAGTGACCGACCATATCAACACCTTGAAGACTCTATTTTCGCAACTCACAACGTTGGGTCACAAAATAGAGGAAAATGAACGTGCGGAGCTTCTACTTTAAAGTCTACCAGATTCGTATGATCAACTCATCATCAATGTGACGAACAACAACCCGACGGACAGTCTAGTTTTTGATGATGTTGCAGCCTCTATCTTAAATGAAGAAAGTAGGCGCAAGACCAAGGAAGATAAACATGCAAGTTCGCAACAAGCAGAAGCGCTATTGGTGACGAGAGAGAGATCAACAGAACGTGGCCCCAGTGGGAGTTACAATCATGGCAGATCAAAATCCAGAAGTAAGAAGAATGTGAAAAGCTACAATTGTGGCAAGAAAGGGCATGTGAAAAAAGAGTGTTGAAGCAATCAGAAGAGTAGAGAGAATAAAGCACCTGAGTTATTAAATGCTCAGGGTTGTGTGGCTAGTACTTCGGATGATGGCGAAATTCTCTATAGTGAAGCAGCAGTTGTTACAGAAGGCAAAAAGTGGTTAGCTGACGTCTGGCTTATAGACTGAGGAGCAACATGGCACATGACCTCTCGGAGAGAATGGTTCTACACATATGAACCAATCTCAGGAGAATCTGTGTACATGGGCGATGACCATGCCTTGGAGTTCGCTGGTATTGGTACTATCAAAATAAAAATGTATGACGGTACAGTTCACACAATTCATGAGGTACGATATGTCAAAGGCCTGAAGAAAAATCTATTGTCTTTGGGACAAATAGATAGTCTTGGGTGCAAAGTCCATATTGAAAATAGGATAATAAAAATTGTCAGAGGAGCGCTTGTGTTAATGAAGGCAGAAAAGATCAGTGCGAATCTATTCATACTTCAAGGAGAAACACTACAGGAAGCTGATGCGTGTGTCACGTCAAATGGAGAAGAGTCAGCGATGATGTAGCATCTCAGACTCGGCCACATGTCAAAACAAGGTTTGAAGATTCTCTCTCAGCGACAGCTGCTTCCGGGACTCAAATCGGTAAGTCTACCATTTTGCGAGCATTGTGTTACAAGTAAGCAGTATAGATTGAAATTTAGCAGATCTCATGCTAGAAGTAAATGCATTCTCGACTTAGTTCATTCTCATGTTTGGGAATCACCGGATTTATCCCAATGAGGTGCAAAGTACTTCGTTACTTTTATTGATGATTACTCCAGGAGATGTTGGGTGTATCCAATAAAGAAAAAGTCAGATGTGTTTCCAGTATTTAAGGAATTCAAAGCGCGGGTTGAACTTGAATCCGACAAAAAGATCAAGTGCTTCAGAACAGATAATAGTGGAGAGTATACAGATAGTGCATTTCTTACATACTGTAAGCAAGAAGGTATTCAGAGGTAGTTTACAGCGGCATACACTCCTCAACAAAATGGAGTGGCGGAATGGATGAACAGAACTCTTACAGAGAGGATAAGAGCTATGTTAAGGACTGCTGGTCTACCTAACTCTTTTTGGGCTGAAGCAGCCAAAACTGCATGTTATGTGGTAAATCGGTCTCCATCAATAGCTATTGAGTTGAAGACGCCAATGGAGATGTTGATAGATAAGCCAGCCGATTACTCTCATTTACATACATTTGGATGTCGTGTATATGTAATGTATAATGCCCAAGAAAGAACAAAGCTAAAACCAAAATCTAGGAAGTGTATCTTTTTGGGGTATGCTGATGGTGTAAAGGGGTATCGTCTGTGGAATCCCACTGCCCACAAGATTGTTATCAGCAGAGATGTTGTCTTTGTAGAAGATCAACTGCGAAAGAAAGATGGGGATGATAGTACTGTAAAAGAAAAGTCAAAAACTACACCAGTATATATAGAAAATAGTCAGGAAGATTCAGAGTTTTCTGAAGCAGCACCAGAGCACGATAAACAAGAACCAGTCGAGTTTGAGGCTCTAGAAGTTCGTCGGTCAACTCGAGAGAGACGACCACCAACTTAGCCCTCAGAGTATGTTACAGAGATCAATGTTGCATATTGTCTTTTAACAGAGGATGGAGAGCCATCAACTTTCCATGAAACTTTAAACAGCTCAGATGTTACTTTGTGGACAGCAGCAATGCAGGAAGAAATTGAAGTTTTACACAAAAACAAGACATGGAAACTTGTGTCATTGCCACATGGAAGAAAAGCCATTGGAAACAAATGGGTCAACAAGATCAAACGTGATGGCAATAATCATGTAGAGCAGTATCGTGCAAGATTGGTGGTAAAGGGATATACTCAGAAAGAAGGTATTGACTTCAATGAGATATTTTCTCCAGTAGTTAGACTCACGATAGTCAGAGTAGTCTTGGCAATGTGTGCTACATTCGACCTACATCTAGAACAGTTAGATGTGGAAACTGCATTTCTTCATGGAGAACTTGAAGAAGAAATTTATATGCTCCAACCAGAAGGTTTTGCTGAAACAGACAAGGAAAACTTGGTTTGCAAATTGAACAAATCTCTATACGGTCTCAAACAGGCGCCGAGGTGTTGGTATAAGAGATTTGATTTTTTCATAATGAGCCTTGGATACAACAGACTCAGTTCAGACCATTGTGCTTATTACAAGAAATTTGAGGATAATGATTTTATAATTTGTTGTTGTATGTGGATGACATGTTGGTCGCAGGCCCCAACAAAGATCAAGTCTAAGAATTAAAGGTACAGTTGGTTAGGGAGCTTGAAATGAAGGACTTGGGACCAATGAAACAAGATTCTAGGGATGCAAATTCACCGAGACAAAAATAACAGGAAGATTTGGCTTTCACGGAAGAATTACTTGAAGAAAATCTTGCGACGCTCAACATGCAAGATTAGTAAGCCAATTTCTACCCCACTTCACGTTAATTTCAAGTTATCCTCAAGTATGTGTCCTAGCAATGAAGCAGAGAGGAAGGAGATGTCTCGAGTACCATATGCATCAGCAGTGGAAAGTTTGATGTTCGCTATAATCTGTACAAGACTAGACATTGCACAAGCAGTGGGAGTAGTTAGTCGATACATGGCGAATCCTGGTGGAGAACATTGGCAATCAGTGAAGAGGATTCTAAGGTACATCAAAGGAACCTCAGATGTTGCATTATGTTATGGAATGTCAAAATTTACTGTCAGAGGCTACGTGGATTCAGATTTCGCAGGTGACCTTGACAAAAGAAAATCCACTACTGGATATGTGTTTACACTTGCAGGAGGAGCTGTAAGCTGGGTTTCAAAACTGCAGACTGTTGTGGCTTTATCTACGACAGAGCCAGAATACATGGCAGCTACCCAAGCATGCAATGAAGTGATTTGGATACAAAGATTACTTAAGGAGCTCGAGCACAAACAAGAGAAAATTCCTGTGTTTTGTGACAGTCAGAGTGCTTTGCATATTGCAAAGAATCCAGCCTTTCATTACAGGACAAAACATATAGGTGTTCAATATCACTTCGTTCGAGAAGTAGTGGAAGATGGAAGTGTAGATTTACAGAAAATCCATACTAAGGAGAACCTAGCAGATGTTATGACTAAGCCAATCATTACTGACAAGTTTATATGGAGTAGAACCTCTTGTGGCCTAGCAGAAATGTAAGCAACATGTCAATGGCAAAGCATAAAGGATGGTGTGGAGATTGATTGGTTCTCAATCAAATCTCCAAGTGAGAGAATGTCAAAGTTGGAAAGTTTCTAGATGGGCGGTGCTTAATTCAACACGGCACGCGATGCCGTGTTGAGAAAAAATTAATATAATATATATATAATAAAATAATAATAAATAAATAATGCATAGTAGTCAAAATGTGGCTATAAATTGAGCGCCCCTTCCCTCATTTCAATCATTCCAAAAATTCATTTCCTCTTGTATTAGAAAGAATTTTGAAAGTTAGTATTGGGTGTAATTGGGGTATTGGGAATGTGAGTATAGTTTTCTCCTAATTATACAGAGAGTAGAATTATTCTCTTCTATTATTATAGAGAAGTTATTATTTTTCCAGTATAATAAAATTATTTCCTTCTGTCTTTGCTCGTGGATGTAGGCTATAAGCCGAACCACGTAATTTTTTGTATTCAAATTTGTACTTTCTCTTTATTTTTTCTTTCAATTTCACTTAGCTGTAATTTTGTTTCACCCATAAATCTCCTAACATTTGATTTAAGAACCGACAAAGGAAGGAAAGAAAACAACAGCTTCTTTAACTGGTATTACACCTCTTTTACATTAGTTCTTTTGATCACTTCAACCGTTGTCGCTTATGTTCAAATCGTTAACTGACCTTGGGGCTTTGCAATTCCGACCATTTGCTTGTTCTGTGGACTTGTTCTTCTCTTTGCTGGAATGAGAATTTATGTACTTGTGATACCGGAGGGCAGTGTGTTCTCTAGCATTGCTCAAGTGCTTGTTGTGGCTTACAAGAAATGCCGCCATCAGCATCCGTCCGCTGGAGATGGAATTTTCTATGATCCTCCACTGAAGAAAGCTCTAGGCTCCAAACTCCCTCTAACATCATCTCAGTTCAGGTTTGTTTAATTAATGAGTCATTTTTTTGTTTGTTTAGCTAGTCTCAATTTCAATTTCGTATTTTAAAATCCGCATGGATGGTGACATTAATTATTTGAACTTAATGCGTGCATGTTTGGTTTCTTTAAGTAATTAGGTTTTTGAATAAAGCTGTAATAATGATGAAATAAAGCAAGATAGAATGAGCATGAGCCATGGAGTCTATGCAGCATACAACAAGTTGAAGAGGTAAAGTGCCTGATGAATTTTGTTTCAATATGGGCGTCTGCTATCATTAGCTTCCTTCCCATGCATATAGGAATATTTGTAGTTGGACAAGCCATGCATGAGAATGGACCGACACCTCGGACCGAAATTTGTGATCCCCATTTCTTCAATATTTGTCATATCTTTGATTACAATGGCAATATATATATCTACCAATTAATCTATGGTCGTTGCGTCGTGCCAACGCTTGAAAAATTCATTAAACAAGAAGTCGGGATTACTCTCCTCCAAAGAATTGGATTAGGAAATATCTGCTCGATTCTAGCTATGATACGTGGCTGGATTTATTGAAAGAAAGAGACGGGCGTCTGCTGTTTTGCATGGTAACCTTAAGGGTGATGCACCCATTTCAGTCTTGTGGCTGGCACCTCAACTTATTCTAATGGGATTCTTTGAGATATTCAGCCTTCTTGGGTTTATAGAATTTTACAAGCAACAATTTCTTGATCAAATTAGAAGCAGTGGTATTTCTCTTGTTTTGTCTCACCGTTTCTGTGGCAAGTTATTTGACAGCCTATTGGTAGCCCTCGTCCATAATTGGACCGCAAAACACGACAAGCACAGTTGGCTGGCTGATGATATTAACGTTGGCAAACTTGATTACTTTTATTTCTCCGTGGCTGCACTAGGGCTATTGAATTTTATCTTTTTTCTGTTCATTGCTCATCGGTATCGATACAAGGAAGCAGGACCATACTGTGATGTCGACCGTGATTGATATGTAAGACCATCAAATTAATTGCGACCTAATTGTATGGGGCAAAAAAGAGCATTCCAGTGATAGTGTACTCGTTGATGGTTTCTGAGCGACGCTAATTAGCCCCCGTCTATTGTGTCGGTAACCCTATTTGGAGTCTTCTTATTTTTATGTTTTTTCTTAGTCCCAGCGATGGCAAAATTGAATTGGTAAAGTTCGTTTGCTAGCTTGCATGATGCTTTGCTCTCATAACGTTTTCTTTTTATTAATTGGTAAATTGTATTAGAAGGGTACAATAAACTCAACACATCGCTATGTACATATAAACTCAACTACAAAGTCAGACCATGTTTAAAAGCAAAAGCAACTAGAAGGCCCAAAAGGATTGATCTTCATAGTTCTTACTCTGTTGTGAGGTTGTTGCTAAACGAATTATCTTTGGATTTTAATCGAAGCTGATAGCTAATTATATTGAAATTATAGTTCACGGAATTCTCTTATCTCATTCGGTCCATTCGAAATAAGCGCATCTTATAATTATTTATGACTATTTATGTCTCTAGTATGACTAATTGTAAAAATATAAAGAGACGTGAGATAAATAATCAATATTACTGAAAGGATTCTTCTTTATATAATAAGAAGAATTGTGAGTGATATTTTTGCATGTGATCAATTTAATAGACATTTTCTTTTATAGTTCATATTTTGAATTAAGTTCATCATTGTAGTAATCGAAAGAATTGCGTTACAGACATAAAAGAGTAAGAACTCAAAGTACCTTGTTTTCTTAATTTATACTTAAATCTCGGCCAAATTTGAATAAAAATTAAATTGTTAAGTTAGACTAAATAATTAACTTTCTCTAATAATTTATTGTGATAATTGAACAAGTATTTTAAACTAGATTTAAAAGTTTAAACAATAGCAGGTTAACTATAATCAACAAGTTTTATTAATTGAAAGAGATATCATCATTTTGCCATTTAATATTTTTTGACATATTACTTTACTATCTAGGGATGGCAATTTAAGGGCCTGGGCTTAGAAAATTTTTTGAAATAAATTTTTAATCAAGTTTAAAATAAAAAAAAACCCACCTAAATTAAAGTTGATTATTCAATATGTAATAGACTATTAATTAAATACAAAAAATATAAAGCTCCTAATATGTAAAATAAAAAATATTTTAATTTATAAAATATAAAGCCCAATCTTTCGGTGAGCTCACATCCAACCCGTTCACTATAAGCTTTTAAAATTTCAGCCCATGTCTAGGCCTATTCACTACAGGCCGAGTCGGTTCGAACTTTTTTGTCAACTCTATTACTACCAAAGTTTCCTAATAATTATTTTTCCCAACTTAACTTTTCAGCTTTTGTTATTTTAGCACCAAATCTTTAATACCATTAATAAATTGCTAACGTCACAATAGTATTTTAGGAATTTTAATATATTCAGTATTTTAAGAATTTCACAAAGTGTAATATTTATATTTTTATTAATTAGTTATTTTAGATATATAACATAATCAATTGATAAAAGTTTTATTTCTTTATATATAAATGATTTTGAATTTTTTATATTAAATTACACTGGCAAAGTTTAGTGATACAATATATTTTTACTATAAATTTTGTTAAATACTTTGTAAACTTCAACAGTTTGGCAGTAAAATAATTTAAAAAAATTGATAATATTTCTAACTGAAACGATACTCTTCGATCTTCCATTGATGTCGTTTTCGCAAAATTCAAACCTTCTTGTGCACGTGAACACAAAATCCATTGCCCTAATTCCCTTAAATGTCCGAAAAACGTTTCACCACAAAATTAAGAAGGCCATTCACACCACACATCCACTATCGAAGAATATTTGTTCTAAAAAATGGCAGTCTTGATTAAAAAATTTCTTCCAGGGGTTGGCAAAAATGTCTTTTAATTCCTCCTAGCTACATGTAAATGTATTTTCATAGTCGTGTTGATTAGAATCTTTCTCTTATTCATAAAGTGGAAAGTTCAAGTTCTCAATATTGCGAGAGACGATTGAAAAGATTTGAGAAAAAGTTTAAGTTAGCCCTTCTTAAATAAAAACAAACAAACAACAAGAACACACTTGTTTATGAAAATATAAAATAATAATAATTTATCAAAAAAAAGAATAAAAATTAATTAAAAATATAATAATGAAATTAACCATAAATTTTGAGTTTGGAATGATGATAAGGATCTTTGAAATTTGCAACGTTTAAGTTTGGAAGAGAAGAACACACCATGACAACGTTTCGTTCACTGTCTGAACTATGAACTTTGAAATTTTAAACATAATTGATATCAAATACATTTTCCAATGCTTATTGAAGATAAAATAGATAAATTCATAAAGGATATAAAATACATTTTCGAATGTTTATTGAAGATAAAATAGATAAATTGGAATCAATTATAATCCTTAACTAAACCAGCATCATTAAATGCCTATATATGGGCATATTCACAATTATAGCTAGGCGCAGAACAAGACCAAAACGGATAAAAAAAATGGCAACATGAATTGATGACGGACATTAATTACAGAGAAACCTAAATAACGATATTCAATCAATTAGAAAATCCTAAAAAGTTGGTCGTTCCCACTTGCCCACTACCAAAACGCGAAAAGAATTGACGTTGAGTCTTGACCCAAGGTTAACACGCATATTTGGTTTGGCAATTTTGTTTAATTTGTGCATCAGTGCATGCATGTGTTATGCCTTGGAATCTTTTGATATGTGGAGCTCAATTTACATTTAATGGTTCATGATATCGTACCAACCAAAAATAGATACTGTGATTGACGCATGTTTTATTAATTCTTAATCATCTATTATTGTAATTAAATCTATTAAGGAGATTAACCCACATATCTCTGTTGGAAATAATTTATGACCTAATTGAAATTATATACAAATGTCGAGTTACGAGTTGGCTTTTTAATATGAAGAGATTGTTACTTTAGTCAAAATTTAAATTTATTATTAATTTTTTTTATAAGAATATATGTAAGTAATTAAATCTTAACTATATTTTTTCAAATAACCACACACGAGCTAGCTCCTAATAACATGACATTCAAATTAATTGTGACGGATATCACAACAGCAATTATATATATAATTTTTAAAATATAAGAAAAACACATATCTTGTATTTAATTTATTATGGATATATTTAGAATTGAGGTTAAACAACTGTACCTTTTAAGCTACAGCACTAAAGTGTTTGGTAAACACTAGCTGTTATAGCTTAGAAACTATGTTAATATAATTTTTCATTTGTATGATGAAAATTCTATTATATTTTTAATAATTTTTTTAAAATTATTATTTAAAAATTATATTTACTACATATTATTAACTTTTATTTTATAATTACAATTTTTTTCTACAACAGCTGTAATTTTTAAACTACAACACTTCAATTCTAAATATACTCTATATTAAAGCTCTTGCGGCCCAACTCTAAATACTTTAAGATTTTTTTCCAAAAAAAATTCTATCCTCATTTTAAGTTAGAAATAGATAAATAGACACGTCCTATTGTACTGTTTTGGAGGCATTTGTATTTGTTAAAATTTGTGTTTTCTTTTTTTAAAAATAACTTAATCCATATTATATTAAAGGATTTCTTACCATGTAACAATTTTTTTTTTGGGAAAAAATGTTGATGGATATAATTTTACATGGCACGTAGTCAGAATTTTTATATATATGAGGTTATATTATAAAAATGATTTTGGCTCAGAGTGGGAGTGTAGGATCGCCCCCTTGATTTCGTCAGCTGTTGGGTCATCCATCTGTGACCACACTCTTTTTTTTTTTTTTTTTTTTGTTGACTGTAGTGGTGGTGGGTACTGGGTACTGGGTAAAAAAAATACACACGATCTGCACTTGTATAAATACATGTAAGCGCCTTGTGCAGACACTCGTAACTCCAGTTTATCAAAGCAAATGCTTTGAGAAAAGGAATATAGCATAGAGAAGCTAACTATCTCTGCAAATCTAATTAAGCTTTTTCTTTAAATTAAAGAGAAAAAAAAAAGCGTAGAGAGAGAGAGAGAGAGAGATGGTGGGAGATCAAAAACAAAAAGAGCGAAGCAGCTCATTTCAGCTGTACTGTGGTGCAAGATGCTTTCAAAAATCATCATCCCCGGAAAGGGAAGACTTAATTTTATCAGATTCAAAGCAGCGTCCGCCGGTCCAGAAGAAACCTGGAGGATGGAAAACCATGCCTTACATCTTAGGTTTCGCCATCTTTTTTTAGATAGCTAGCTTTGCTATAGCTTCAAACTTGTTAGTTTAATTTTGTTGGTGTTAATTATTGACTAAATTTATGTATGTACGTATGCGCAGGAAATGAGACATTTGAGAGACTGGCCACGATGGGTTTATTTGCCAACTTTATGGTGTATTTGGTGAAAGAATATCACATGAATCAGGCGTCTGCTGCAAACGTTCTCAATATCTGGGGTGGTATTACAAATTTTGCACCTTTGCTTGGTGCCTTCATCGCCGATGCCTACGCCGGCAGGTTTAAGACCATTGCTTTTGCTTCCATTGCATCTATCCTGGTACGTTTATTTTCTTTTCTACCTTCTCAGTTTTTACGTTAGATATCACAATATTTAAATTTAAATTTTATTATAAATTGATATATTATTTATTTATTAAATAATAATATAATAATTTTATAAATTATAAAATTTATCATTTAATATTAATTAATATATAATATTATAATTTAAGTTAAAACTTAAATATATATATATATATATATATATATATATATATATATATATATGATATTATTGATTGTAAGATCTCCTCTGTATAATCCTAACTTTTTATCATCTTTTTCTTTTTTCCGTAAAAAGAAAATTTAGCTCAGCAGCTGACAAAGTACGCTGTAAATAATGTCAAGGAAATGTGGTTCATGTGGTGTACAAAGACGTGGTTTTTTAAATAGTCACCACCACTTTTTTTTTTAAAGTAAAATTATTATTTAAGATTATAATTTATATAGTATGAAATTGTAATTAATATTTATAAATTATATTATTTTTAAAATTAATATATATTAATTTATATCAAGTATTATCTAAATTTTAATTTTTATTGATATTTAAAAAACACTTATTCCGCTTATATTCAACGGAAAAAAATCACTCAGTCACCATCTCCCGTTTATTTTTACTTATTTTTGTTGCATTTTGTTTTGACATCTTTTCACTTTAGCCCACTTCCTATTTGGCATTAGAAAAAAAAAAGTTAAATTATAATTTTGGTTCTGCATTATTCGTTTTGGAAGTAACTTTCGCTGGTATGGCCTCATCCAGGCATCCTCATTTACATCGTTTGGCCTTTTATAATCAATTATTTTGTTAAAAGGACGTGTGGGACCATTTAACCAGCATGCATTAAATTTAAAACCAATTTACATTTAATTTATTTTATTATTTATTAATTGACATAAACACCCTCCAAATTAATGACAGGGCATGTTAACCGTGACTTTAACGGCGTGGTTACCGCAGCTGCATCCTCCAAAATGCGACGTGGCAAAGCAACCTTTTGGTCAGTGCCAAAGTGCAAACAGTAAGCAACTGGGTGTTCTAGTGCTGGGTCTAGGCTTGTTATCGATCGGCACCGGCGGAATTAGGCCGTGTAGCATTCCTTTTGGGGTCGATCAATTTGATCCAACAACTGATGAAGGAGTCAAAGGAATCAACAGTTTCTTTAATTGGTACTACGTAACATTTACAGTGGTCATATTGATCACTCAAACTGTGTTGGTTTATATACAAGACTCATTGAGCTGGGTGATTGGATTTGGAATTCCAACGGTGTTTATGATAGGTTCAATTATTCTATTTCTTGTTGGGAAAAAACTTTATATGCTTGTTGAACCACAAGGCAGTATCTTTTCTGGAATTGGTCAAGTGCTTGTCGCAGCTTACAAGAAACGCCGGCTTACGCTTCCACAAGAACAAATGGATTACCATGGGGTTTTCTACGATCCTCCGTCGAAGCTCTTTGTTTTATCAAAGCTACCTCTCACCCACCAGTTTAGGTGACCATATCACTTTCGTCCAACTTTTTCTTTATTAAATATTTAATTTATAATAAAATAATTAAAACTTATTATTCATCCATACTGGACTTCCCTCATCTGATAGATTTTTAACTTTGTTAACTTAAAGAATGATAATTTAAAAGACCAAGATGATAAAAATATTTTTCTTGACTATAACATAATGAGATAATAAAGAATCTAAGAGATTTACGTTTCTGCAATAATTAAGAGATGTGTCTTTCCCGTGCATGCAAACTGGAGAAATCATGATGTTGATTGATTTAATATTTTAATGTTTTGGGCATTACTACATTTCTTTCGTTTTTTATTATATTAATTAGTGCCCACGTCGATCTGGATATAGCGATCTCAAATAATGGAGAGACTGAGAGAGGAAGACGATTTAAAATTTTCCACGTAGCTGTTGAGATGATGTCAGCTGTTAACTTGTATTTTGTTTGCAATGATTGATAAAAAAAACCTCAGTTGCTGTTGATTTTTTTCTCAGATTTCTGAACAAAGCCGCAATGATAGAGGACAATAATGAACTTAAGCCTGACGGAACTCCCATCAATCATTGGAGGCTCTGTAGCATCCAACAAGTCGAAGAGGTTAAGTGCCTGATCAAAATTATCCCAGTATGGGCAGCTGGAATCATTAGCTTCACCGCCATTTCACAACAAGGAACATTCACAATTTCACAAGCCATGAAAATGAACAGACACCTTGGACCTAAGTTTCAAATCCCTCCAGGTTCAGTGGGGGTCATATCAATGATCACAATCGGACTCTGGCTCCCATTATATGACACAGTTATTGTCCCAGCTCTCCGTAAAATCACTAAACATGAAGGAGGAATCACACTTCTTCAAAGAATTGGAATTGGGATGATTTTTTCGGTGCTGTCCATGATAGCTGCTGGTTTAATTGAAAGAGAGAGAAGGGCTTCTGCCAATTTGCACCCTATGTCACAACTATCAGTCTTCTGGCTAGCTCCTCAACTTATCCTGATGGGGTTTTGTGAGGCATTCAACATAATTGGACAGATTGAATTTTTTAACAAGCAGTTCCCTGACCACATGAAAAGTATTGCTAATTCTCTCCTCCTTTGCTCCTTTGGACTTGCAAGTTACTTCAGCAGTTTGCTTGTCACGATTGTGCATGGAGTCACAGCAACGCACGGCCACCCAGACTGGTTGACTAATGATATCGATGCTGGAAGATTAGATTATTTCTACTTCCTTATTGCAGGATTAGGAGGCCTTAACCTTGTCTATTTTCTGTACTGTGCAAGTCGTTATCGTTACAAGAGTGGTATCCAATCATTAGAAGATCAGAAACCCTATCTTAATCTTGAGCTTGTTGATCCAACCAAACCATGAATAATAGATAGCTAGAAATAAATTAATCATAAATGCTTTATAATATTGAATAAAATAACTATGTGTATGAAATGGTATTTATTTAAGATACTATCTTTATTTGCTCTCTAGCTACTACGGAGATATAAAAACATGGCCATGCTTTCTATGCCAATTTTCTTGAAGTCTTGAAAATTTAAACGTATTAATCAATCAGCATGCAATGCAGTGTTGCTATATATTATCTGCCTCTGCCCCCATAGTGAATGAGTTAATTTGGATCCAGTTCTGATCCGATTGTTGTGTTGATTTTTTTTTCAAATATTCTTCTTCGTCGTGATGTTTGGAAAATGGCAGCCATAATAGCAAAGACGACAGACGAAGATTTGAGAGAGAATGAGAAAGAATAATATTAAGTAAATAAAGTGAGAGAAAGGAAATTTTTAAATACGGATATTGGTACGTTAAATAATATTTTTAAAGTAGAAAGTAAATCATAATTATATATGTAAAATAATAAATAATAAAAAAATATTTTTTAATTTTAATTATATAATTATAAAAATATTTTACTATAAAATAATTTCAATATAATCAGACTCTTTTAATATATGTTTTGTTTCTTAATTACTTTTTATAGTGCGTCGGTTTTTATGATATTAATTAGTGCCCACGTCGATATGGAAACAAAATCTCAATCATTTTCATAGTACATCGAAAATGAAATGATTGAGATTTTGTTTCATTTACATTCTTATCTATTAAAAACACTAATTAACAGTAGCCTTGTGAAAAATTCAATACAACATCAAATCGTGCACTGAATCACAATTGCGATGAGATCAGCTGGCACGTATTACAGACCAACTAGATAGTTGTGTTAATATATATGTTTTTTTTTTTTTCAGAAGAAAATTAATGGAAAGGTGATTCCAATAATGCTTGAAGCTTCCGGGTTGTTGGGTAAGAGTACAATATTATTTTGAATTTCGTTACATTATAATTATTTTACGGTAAACTATTTTTTTTATAATTATACGATTAAAATTATAATATTTTTTATACTTATAATTATTATTCGTACTTGATCTTTTATCTTAAGACCTTAAAGTAACTCATACCCACTTATTTTTAATGAGAAATGGTTAACTTTCTTGAGGTTGACACAACTGATCATCTCCGCATGATGATATGAGAAGCGATCGGTGGAGACCCACACGGCCACACACACTTTCCAAAAGCAATCATTCACTACAAAGGCAGTGGTGATCCCGTATCGACTGGTCATCCCTTGTTTTGGAGCCTTCTCTCTGTATTAATTTTGCTCCCGCATGCTTACTGATCAGACAAAAAGGCTGTAATGTGTAGGTGTCAATCTCTTGATGATCATCTTTTTGCGTTTTTGCTTTTTGTTTGAATATTCGCTGCCACTACTTACTTGCAAACTAATATCAATTGTATGTTCTGGAACGAAAATTTCTTGATCGTGATGTTTTAATTTCCTCCTCTCTTTTCACACCTTTGAGAATGACTAGAATCATTTATATGAACTGCCAACCGCGATTTGTTTCGTTAATTATAAAAGATTACTGTTAAGCAGATGTGCTTAGACTTAAAATACGAGTATCATTATTAGTAAACAATAATCAAACAACTGTACAGCTAAGCATATTCGCGGACATGAAAAGTGTTGTTTGAATATATTTTGTGTCTTCAGTAGGACAAATTTGAAACGATTCTAGCTAGATGCGCCTTCAGTGTCAAATAATCATCAATTAGATTCATCGTTGCGGTGGTGACTAGCTGATAAACAATTTGCGCATCGTTGTCATTTGTCTGCGTATGCTAAGTTATGTAAATTAGGTAAGGGAAACCTCTCTCTCTTCCTCTCTTAATATTTTTATCTTTTGATCTATCTTAATCTTTTAAATTTTAAAAAAAAAGTTTAATTATAAATAAAATAAAAAATTAAAATTTCAATTTCAAACTATTTATTTTCATTATGATAAGTTAGAATAAAAAAAAAATTATGAAACAATCATAATCTCTCTTCTACACCTTCATATTTGATCTATTCCCACTTTAATTCTTCCTTCATAGTTAAGAAAATACCCATATACCACCCTCAAACTCAATTTTTATAATTTTTTTTTTATTTACTCCTGAAACAACAACTTCTAAAAAAAATAATGAATAAGATATAACTAAACAATTTTTTATATTAAATTTATTTCAATAAAATTTGTAACAATTCATTATATCTGGTAGCTATACAGTAAAATTAATAATAATAATAATAATAATAAAAGCTTCACAGTATTATTCTAGTAAGTTTTCTTAAAGTTTATCCTATTGAGTTGCAGATTTGAAGTAATGTTGTAGAGATTTTCCTTTTTCTTTGTTAAATTAATTTTGTTGTAAAGTTACTAAATATTTAATGGATTTGTAACTCTACATTGTTTATTGAAAGAAATTAAATTTTTTAATATTAAAATTTATTTACTCATAGTTTATTCACTTTTTTTAGATACGTGTTGTTTTATGGGCAAAATAGTAAAAAAGTAAAAAATTATGTTTGAGAGGGTTACATAGATATTTTTCAAATATGGGAGGAAAACAGGGGGTAATAAATCAAATATGAGGGAGGAAGAGTGAGGTTTCCTATTGATTAATAAGCTTATTGAATTTGAGTTTTCAATCAAACTTTATGCGTCAAAAGAACACACGTGGAAAAGAAACAAGCACGTAAGTCACAACCCAAAGATAAATGTCTCTTGTAATTAATAACTATATATTGTCAATATCATTGCACCAATGAAGAGTCTGCACTATAATGATAGTTTTTGTTTCTGACATAATAAGAATATTTACAAAAGTGCCTTTAAAGATAAATTAACAAAATCGATCGAAAATCTTCGTCCAAAACCACAGTGGATAAATTAAAGTACTATCATACATGTTACTTTGATTGAATGGAAACCTCGTTTGACGTGGCTCCAAAGTGATGAATGACTAATTAAAGAACGCCATAAACATTTTCTTGCCTCGTGATGATGATCGTCACGTGGATGGTAGCCAGTGTACAAACTAGATTGACGTGCACTTCAATTTTAACCACATACGATAAAGTGGTAAGCGTTTAGAAGTACAGCTTTCAACATACATATATGGTAATTCAAGATTTTTTTTTTTTTAGCGCTAATTTAATAATGTTATAATTTTTTAAATAATTTATATTAAATGTGTTGGGTAAATAATTAATTAATTAAAAATAGAATTAGATAAGTTTATTTTTAAAAATAATATGAATTTCAAAAATAATTATATGTGTTAGATAAATTTTATTATTAAACTATTATAAGAATAAAAATAATCATATGTGTTAGATAAATTTTATTATTAAATAATTATAAGAATAAAAATAATTTAATTAAACATAATATTAAATAAAATTTATTTAAATATTTATAAAAAGTGTGTAAAATATTTTCATTATGTACATATAATAATTGATAATTTAAATTATTAATTTTATTTTTTATTCTGTTATCTTAATATAATTAATAATAATAATAATTACTTCAAAATTAATAATTTTATCTATTAATAAATAAGGATAATTGTTAGAGGAGAGATTAGAGTCGCTTCGGCATTAGCTCCGTACTAAAGAGAACTATTATGCCAAGGCTGGTGACTGAATAGCATATCAACGAAAACTGAAATGAGTAATGAAAAAAATATATTTTTATAATATATACGATGATATATATAAAATTATATTAAATATTAAAGTAATTTTTAAAATTAAATTTTAAAAAATTACTCTTTTCATATATTTTAAAATTTATGGTAAGATGATATGATTTTGTTAAAAATAAATTTTTAAAAAAATTAATAAATATTAAAATTAATTTTTAATTTTTTAAAATTATTTTTAAATCTGTAAAAGTAATCTCAAATAAGAGACTATTTGGTAAAGAAATAATAGTCTTGTCGAAACTTGGAAGTTTATAAAAATGTCTTTATCAGTTACAATTACCCAATTCTGGAGATAACCCCATCCTGTTATTTATTTATTAGACAAACTGTAAATTTATAACTTAATAATTGCCGCAACCAAATTAACATGGGTATTCAATGTATTCTTACAACCACCGACTGGAGTATTGAAAAGAATGAAATAATAATAATAATAACAATAAGTTATACCTGGAGTTTAGTCCGACCGCGTATCAAAGTATCAAAAGTTTTGTGAAGATATAATTCAAGGAACTTATAATTAGTAATAAATTATAAGATCTGGTAGTTAGAATTATTGTCATTTAATTTGAAAGGCGATAGTTTAAATTTCTATAAATATATTATATATATATATATATTTATTTTTTCAGTTATTGAATGAAAATAATTTAATTTTTTTATTTAAGTGTGACTGAGGAGTAGACATTTTTTAATATTAGTGAGTGTTTAAATTCGGACAGTACCTCGTAATAATATGATTTGTAAATATCAATTTTAATCTTATGTAATATGAATTTTAATATTAAACAATAGTCTCATGTATAAAAAAATAATTATTAATAAATTATATAAAAATTAATAATATAATAATAAATTTATTATTATATTATTAAAAATATAAATTATTTAAATTGTAATTTAAAAGTATCCTTCTGAAAAAAAAAACTTACTATTAATTTAAAATAATATTTAGTACCTCGTCGATTTTCGCTTTACAATATGCTACTGTGATACTGATTACCTATATTTTGGTTTTAATTTCAAAATCGAGCGCGACTTTTAATCATTTTATATATGTAAGCTTCCATAAAACCAGATGTTGACCACGAACTAGGGCCATGCAAGTAGTTGAACATGATCCAAAGATATAAAGAACATGTCACGTCACTGTTAATTTTAATATATTAAATTCGTCATTTGTTCGTAGTTGTCACATGCAACGCCAATGAGACTGAGTTGGTGGAAAACGTCTTTCAAAGCTGAAGCTAAGGGTGCATTTAGTAATGTTTTTTAATTGATATTTTTGGGCCTTATTTTA
This sequence comes from Murraya koenigii, assembly GCA_025617385.1. NCBI lineage: Eukaryota > Viridiplantae > Streptophyta > Magnoliopsida > Sapindales > Rutaceae > Murraya > Murraya koenigii. The sequence continues at coordinate 30,999,529 of CM046814.1, read as the reverse complement.
TAGAAAAATAATGATGTTTTTAATTTATTTTCTTAAATATAAATTTATAAAAATAAAAATATGTATATTTATTTATTTAAAAATATAAAAAAATAATAAAAAATATTTGATTATTTGTCTAAAAATATTGATTTTTTATAAAATAGTTTTCTTAAATTTATTTATGCATTTTCTCTTCTATTATTATAATTTTAATTAAAATTAAATCAAATTTCATACAACAATAATAATTTTCAGAAAATCCTTTCATAATTTATTAAGTTTAAGAAATTAAAATAAAATGAAAATGAAAATATTAAATGTAGAATTAATTAGCTTATAACAAAATAAAAATTCATTCTACAATTATTTTTATTATAAACATTTAAGTAGTTTATTTGCGCTAATTATATTTTACAACACAAAATATAAAGAATAACATAGTACAAAAAATTTATATCCAAGACATACCTAAATATCTACATCTATTTCTTTCAACCAAAGGCATCACCTAAAAAAAAAAAGGAAAAAAAAGAAGAAAAAAGCTATATGATATTTAATAATACTCATAAGATTAGAAGCTCAAATATATGAGGAAAAAAAATTGACATTCACATTATATATGTACAGTCATGCCACAATGCTCTTGCAATCATATCTTTAGTGGCATTCATTTGTTCAATGTATTATTGATCTGATAAATTTGTGTCCACGAATGCTCTTCCTTCATTCTGTTCTTCCAATATCGCATCTCCTACTTGAAACTCTTCAAATGCAACAAATACAACAAAGTACATGCTTAAAATGCAGAAAATATAAAAGCACGTATCAACTTAAATAAAATAATTTAAAATAGAGCCACCATTATTCATTCTTACTAGGTAAAAATTACAACAAAAAAGAAGAGAGGGATCTTTATCTTATATTTGATATAATAGAAAATCATGCAAATTTTTAATGGATAATAAGCAAAACCACAAAATTAAAAAAAAAAAAAAAAGAATGTACCTGGATAGCTGGATCTTGTTACTTGAAGAGAACTTCCCCACCAGCTCTGAAGGCGCATCTCCTCGGAACGGGACATGAAGATGGAGTGAAATCAATAAAGGTTCTGTTCAGTGGTTACATCAAAGAAGAAGATAAGGTGTAATCGTAAAAATATTTACTTTTGTAAGGCAAAAGATAAGGTAGGAGTAAAGTTGAATAGATAATTAATAAAATAATAATTTAATAAATGAGAGTGGGGAGCCCAGAAAAACTTTTTGCCTTCCTTTTTTTTTTTTTTGGTTTATCATAAAATAGCTTAATCAAACATGTTTTATATTTTTCGATTTTAGAAAACAAAAAACACTCAACAAAAAATGGTTACCAAACGCACTCTAAATCTTTTAAAACTCAATCAGATCGTTGAGCCAAATTTTTGTGTAAACACATATCACCCATGTACCATCAAATAGTATTTGATTCTTAACAAATTTATTTTTTAATTTGATATTATTTTATCAACATTGAAACATATTTAACATGTTAGACATTGTCAAAAGGAAAAGATAACACTACAACGAAGTACGTACTCAAAACATAGTACGAGAGAATAGCCGAAACGGTGTAGAACAGTAGGAGCATTTTATCACTTGATAATTGTCGATATTCGTAATTAAAATTAAGTATTTTCTTATTGAAATGAAAAATTATTTAATTTAAAAATGGACTTCCCAATTCATAGCCCAAATGTCTGAAACTGGACCGAACTCTGTCTGTACCCAATCACTACCCATACTCGACAGTCCCCTGAGACTGCATGCTTTTCATTTCGTTTATGCAACAGCAACACTAAAGGTAAAGGACATATGTGAAAAGAATGTAACAAATATGTACTCATTGGGAAAATTATAAAAAGTAACATTCCAGATGTTATCACGAGGAGGCGAGAACATTGCCATCTAATCACTAATTTCTCGTCAATACAACGTCGTCGTTCCTCATACTCTCGAAGGCCCAAGGCCCAAAGCCGAAGGCCCAATCCAACCCCAGAAGGACGCACATGATCGATTCCACGTTTACAAAAGAAAAAGCCGCTAAAAGTGCCATCGACTTTTTAAAAACTGAAAAAACGACTCAGGTCACTGTTCACTCCCTCCAACAGAATACTCGCCTATAAAAACTCCAAAGAGAAAGAAGCTAGGGTTTCATTTTCGCACTTTTAATGGTATGGATCCGTCTTCGACGTCATCTCTACATCTTGCCATGGCGGCCCTCGTCGGGGCCTCGTTGATGGCCATTTCCGCTTTCTACATTCACAAGCGCGCCGTCGACCAAGTCATCGATCGCCTCATCGAGATTCGCCGCAAACACCCGCAAAAATCCAACACCCAGTTCGACGAAGAAGAAGGAGAAGCAGAAGACGGTGACACTGAGGAAGGGGATTTCGAGGAAGGTATCGGTTCTGATGGCGATGCGATTATGGGGCAGCAGAGCCAGAGTCGTTTGTCGAGGTCGTTGGAGGATAGCACGCTTCGGCGGTACGGGATTTCATCTTCGTTGCCGAATGTTTCTGTGAGAAATGATTGGTTGGAAGAGGATGCCAAATTTGATGAGGCCATCAGGGTTAGGGCGCAGAATTGTTCCGCTTCTTCACTTGATAAGCTCGATTTCATTCCCACTGGGCTTCCATCTCTTCAAACGCCGCGAAGACTTGGTATGTTGCTATATATATATATAATTTGTAATTGCATGATGAACTGATTGACTGTTACAAGTTAGTTGTTCATTTTGGGTGGTGGAAACAATATAGCTAAAGTAACTTCATATCTTTAAATGGAAAAGGAAAGACTTGTGGAGTTTAATGTCATGTTTTCCCCTTTCAGGTTTCTTGAGATTTCTGACTGAATAGTTCCTTTAGGTGAATTGTCATGACAGTACTTTAGAACTGGGATAATTATGAGCTTTGAGCCCTGAAACTGAATTTCTTGAAAGGACTTTTTTAGGGAGATTCTTTCATCGATGGAGTGCTGTTCTTTCTTTTCATTATGAAAGTTTTATTGGGTTTCGTATGTGGGGATGTTTTGGCAGATAATAGCGCTGTTTTCTGTTTTTGCAGAAGAGGGTCAATCTGTTAATCACAGTGGTTCTGGTACAAGACTGGCATCTCTTGGTAGACTTCCGATGACCCCTGTTGGCAATGCCTTTGAAAATGCCGAGGATTCTGATGAGGATGGAACAGAGCTTGCAAATGAAGATGACATCACTTATAGCAATGAGAATGTAGATGCATTTGCTTATATGATAAATGTATGTTTATATGTAGTTTCAGCTTCTTATTTCAAGACCAGCGTGCTCTCAGTTTGTTCTGGTACAGTTGGGATACAGAATGTGTAGGCCTCTAATGTGATGCGGAGTTTTGGATACTCTTTTGGTTTTTCTTGAATGAGTGGTGATGATACAGGGAGATATGATGTAGTTTAACTGTAATACATTATTTATTCTGCTTTTATATTAAATGAGATAGTAATACAGATGAATTAGTACCACGATATTTATTTTATTTGTTACATGGCTAACTGATGCTAATACATCTTAGCAGTGTTTAAGAGTGTCAGTTTGCTGGCTATTTAATACCTTGTGATGGATTTTCAGGATGCTGACTCTAAAGTTCAAACTTCTTCTGCTCTTCCATCTAGAGGTGATGGTATGAACTATGTTCAAGATCAAAATTATAGGGCTATAATAAATGAAGCGAAACCTGCTCTTGGTCTTCATGACAATGGAAAGGTAGATTCAGCTTCGAGAAATGCAGTGGGGACTGAAATTATTTTGCATAACACTATATCACAACTGAGAACCACAGTGCACGGTATTCTCAACCTTCTAATCCTGAAGAGTCTCTGTGGAGACCTCTGTCTAGTTTTTATTCCTTTCAAATTTTCTTCACATCGAGTTGTTGAATTTGAATTGAAGGAAGGAAGTATATTTTACATGATGATTATTATTATTATTTTTAATAACATATTACTTTCAGAGCCATCAAATATAGAAGAGGAAGAAGTTTGGAAGATGATTCAGGAATGTTTGGATTTGCGAAAAAGATACGTTTATACCGAAAAGGTTGCCCCATGGATGAAGGAAGCTGAGCCAGAGACTAATGTATCAGAGATGAGATCTGATCCTTTTCACTTTTTACCCATTGAAGCAAGTAAAGTGAGTTATTTCCCACTTATTAATTGTTTGTAGAAATGAGAAGTGATTTATTGTGTTTTGAACATGATACTGTGGGAGTAGTGGCTTGTTTCATTTTCATTTCCTATTATACCCCTTGGAAACTAATTTTCTTTACATGCAGCACCACTTTAAGATGGAAGATGGAGTTGTACATGTTTATGCAAGTGAAAGTGGTATGCAGTGCCCAGTAATTTGTATTGCAGTATTTAGAAGTCTCTTATTTATTAAACTAAAGACCAGGTTATGCATTCAGTGCAGCACAATTCAATATATTATTCACTTTTCGTAGAGCTCTAATACATCATGTTAAATTTAATCAATTCAAAATTATAGAAATTCAAGACTCATTAATGTTAGGCACGGAGACAATTAGGAATAAAAAATTTGGTTTTGTCCGATTTTATACAACGGTATTCCCTTTATGTCGTTTTTAAATATCTTAGAACTTTCACACGAGCTGATTCTATAACAAAGTAATTAAAAAATTTGTTTCTTCAGAATCCTAATCTTACTGAAGTGGCATAAGGGTAAGTGCTAGTAAATGGTTTAACATTGTTTTATTTGTTTTTATTTTTGTATCTTTTGTGGTAAATATACATCATTGTTCCTGAGATTAGTAAATCTCTCTGTGTGTTTCATTCAGACACAACAGAACTTTTTCCTGTTGCCAGTGCAACTGCATTTTTCACTGATATGCATCACATTCTGAGAATTATGTCTATTGGAAATGTTCGTACTGCTTGCCATCACAGACTACGATTCCTTGAGGAGGTATTTCCTCTCTATTTTTTCCCTTTCCCCCATTGGCTTTGGACTGTTCTCATAACAAATATCTGAAAACCATACAGAAGTTCCGCCTTCATCTATTAGTAAATGCTGATAAGGAGTTTCTGGCTCAAAAGGGTGCACCTCATCGTGATTTCTACAATATTAGAAAAGTGGATACACATGTGCATCATTCTGCTTGCATGAACCAGAAGCATCTTCTGCGTTTCATCAAGTCAAAACTAAGAAAAGAACCTGATGAGGTATGTTTCAAATTCCCTTAGACTTGTAAACATGCTAAGTTTTTTAGCTTAGAAAATGAAAGGCTCTTCTGTTGGTTGGTACTTCTCCTTGATTGATAAAAAACATATTTGCAGGTTGTTATATTTAGAGATGGAAAGTATATGACTCTGAAGGAAGTTTTTGAGAGTTTGGATTTGACTGGGTATGGGTTTTCTGATGCTTATTGATATCTATTTACAGAAATTGCAGAGCTTCTGCTTTCTTATTCTATTAGTTGTTTTAATCTGTTGGGAGTTTTTTAGGTATGATCTGAATGTCGATTTGTTGGATGTTCATGCTGACAAGAGTACCTTTCATCGATTCGACAAATTCAATCTCAAATACAATCCTTGTGGGCAGAGCAGACTCAGGGAAATTTTCTTAAAGCAGGATAATCTTATTCAAGGTTTGACTCAACTGTGATTGATGCAAACTTATCATTTTATTTTTCACTAGATCGTAAAGTTATCCTCTTATCTTTTTTACTTATTTCTTTGGTTTGTGATCTCTAGCAATTAGTTTTCTTCCTACTGTTGTATTTTTTGGCTTTTGGAGTGCTGTTCAAATAGCATACTGAAAAAGTTCTTTATAGTGTTTTACCTAACTGAATTTGCAAACAATTTGGGCGTGCTGACTGTTAAGTTTGAGTATTGTAGGACGGTTTTTGGCAGAAGTTACAAAGCAAGTTTTATCAGATCTTGAAGCTAGCAAATACCAGGTACCCGACTACACTGAAGAGAGAGAGATATAGTAGATTTGAATTCTTGGTCGTGTTTGAGTCTAAAATTCTAGTAATCTTGAAAGATTTTGTTTTTACTGTACTAAATGATTTTAATCTACATTGTCCACCAGTTTTTCATTATTAATGGATGCATCTCAGATTACATTTTTGATCATTTCAGATGGCAGAATACAGGGTGTCTATATATGGGAGGAAACAAAGTGAATGGGACCAGCTGGCAAGTTGGTTCATCAACAATGAAATTTACAGTGAGAATGCTATTTGGTTAATCCAGGTATCTATAATGGCGACGCTTTCTTCTTTCCAGACTTCCAGTGTCCTCCATAGTTTGCACAGTTGACTTTCACTCTGACTGATTATGCTAGCATGCTATATTTTGTACATCTATTGTGCCCCTTCGGTATCTGCTTTATTAGGCTTTTCACTTACATTAACTGGAGGAGCTGCAGCTACAAGAAAGCTCCTTGGTTGAGAGAGAGAGGCCATGGAATTCCAATTAGAATTTAAGAATAACTTCCATTGGGACGTCAAAAAAAGTTACCTCCTTTTGCCTATATTTTGTGTAGAATGCTGAGACTACTACATGTTTATGTTGTGTATCTAACACATGCCTTTTATTTCAAATTCAATTTCAGCTACCACGACTATACAATGTATACAAGCAAATGGGCATTGTTAAATCTTTTCAGAATATTATTGATAACGTGTTCATTCCCCTATTTGAAGTCACAATTGATCCAAGCTCCCATCCTCAACTTCATGTGTTCCTATTGATGGTAAGTATTGTTTGTCTTCTATTATGTACATATCATCTAAAGAATGAATGTTTGATAGTGTCATTCAGAACTGAAATGATCTGCGTGCTTTGTTATTCTCAATGTTATAGTGGTGTTGCGTTTACTTGTGTAAACTGTTCTTGGTTTCTTCTTCTCCTCTATTTCTATTTGTTGCATGGTCAGGCTTTTGTCTGACATTGTCAATATGGTTTGTGTTGGATTATTGCATTTCTGCTTGTCCACAGTGGTCCTATCCAAATGCCAGATTATTTGTGTAACTATATAAAGAATTGCCGCACTATTTTCAAATGTGTAAGATGTGGCTTTTCATATGGAAATTTTGAGTTTGACTACATTCTGGCAGAAGTGGTTTGCTTTTTTCCCTTTTTACAATTGACTTGTGAACATTATGATGGTGACTCTCAGCTTTTTCCTGCCACATTAGTCATAAAGGTGGTGGCTTTAGAAGACTAAGAGAATGTTCTTATTTTATTTAAATTGGATTTAATCTTTCAGCATTTTTGTTGTTGAATAAACAATCTAACTTTGGTAAATTAATGCGTTGGCACTTGGTAGTGAATTTTAGCATGTTATTTTAACAATATTCTTATTGTGAACTTTGGATACTTTTAGCCATGTGATACTTTTGAATTTGAGTCATATTACGGCCAAAGGTACTGTGACTATATAACTTGAGTGAAATCAATAATGCTTGAGTTTGAGCACTTGGGGTTGGTTATTTCATTATTTTTCACTATTCCATCTGTCTTGCGCAATATCTTATCATTTCCTCAGCAATGATATAATTTCTCTCTATGTCCACCAACATCTTTTTGCTTTCTTCTTTACTTGTTAATGTCATTAATCAAATTAGGGTGTACCGTTGTATTGGTTCACATTCATGGGCCTTTGTTGACCACGAGCAAACCATCTTGATAGCTTCCATCTATTTTACTATCCATTATCTTTGATTACTACAACCTATCATTATTGAACCTTTCCTTGTACTTTCTTACTAATCTGTTTTCAATTATTTTGTTCTGTGACTGATATTGATAATTGAAATTATGAGCAGAGCCACCTGTGTGTTGTATGTGCAAATCCCTAGTTGCATATTTTCCCAATTTCTGAACACCAAGCTTCTAGGTTTCTGTTACCTGATGTGCTTATTTAGTTTCTTTCTGTCTGCTGAAAGTTAAAACTAAATCAACAATTGAAGCAGCAGGTGATACTATTGTTTCATTCTCAATACAGGTTGTGGGTTTTGACCTTGTAGATGATGAAAGTAAACCAGAAAGACGTCCAACAAAGCACATGCCCAAACCGGCTGAATGGACCAATGAGTTCAATCCGGCATACTCATATTATACTTATTACTTCTATGCAAACTTGTATACTCTCAACAAGGTTTGTATCATATTTGTTTCTTACATGAAAATGATGCATATGGTTTTTGATTTTGACCAATTGTTTAATATTGTTGGTGTTATGTTGAAAACAGTATACAAATGGTGACTAATGGCAAATCATTTTCGTGACAACAAGATGTTTATCACGTATCTCTTGCAGTACATCTGTTTCTTATTAAAATTTGGAATTCTGTCTGATGCCTATGTTGAAAATGTGATGAGTTGAAATTAAGTGAAAGAAAGTGATGTTGAAACTGGGCAACTTTAATCTGTTAAAAGACTGAGAATGTAACTTAAAATTTTGATTTGAAACAGTGCACAAGTATCAACTGTTAATGTATCTTTAACTTGTGGTTTAGAGTGTGGATTAATTGAAGAAACTACACATTGCTTAATTTCTCCAATTCAGGAACTCCTTAAACTAACTGGTTGTAATATATGTATGGTTACAAGTTCTTGTTATTTTAAGAGAAATATTCTATCAAGCTCTTAGAAGAATATGAGAGAGACTGTTTTTAATCTGGATCATGTTGGTTTTAATTCTTCGCATTTCATTTTCTTTTTTCAGCTTCGTGAATCAAAGGGAATGCCAACAATTAAACTGCGGCCTCACTGTGGGGAGGTTATTGTCTCTGTCTTAAGTTTTCTTCCTTTTCTCTCTCTCTTTTTCTTTCCTGGTTGTGAAAATGGTTAAGATATTAATGTTATCTGCAGGCTGGAGAAATTGACCATTTGGCTGCTGCATTCCTTTTATGTAATAACATATCACATGGTATTAATTTGCGGAAATCCCCAGTTTTGCAGTACTTGTATTACCTTGCTCAGGTTGGCTACACTTGGCATTGGCATGTTCCTTTTGAGGATTTGGCTTTGGTTCTGTAGGTTATATAGCTCCTAGCATATCATCTATGACATTGGAATTGGGCTGTACATAGAAATTGCATTGAGTAATATTTTTATCTTACACTTCTACTTGGAGACTGCTTCTCAGCTAGCATATATTATAATTCTTGGTTGATGGGTGGGAACTAAAGCTTATATCCCAAAATTAAAGCTAACAAGGAGTTTTGGAGTATCTTTAGTCAAGTGAGTTTTGGAATGAGGTCCCATTTTGTTGGAAATTGTAAAGTAGAATCCATTACCTGGGCTAGGTTGGCAGTAAGCTTCTTCTTCATCATCTGTTGGCAGCTGAAAAGTTTTGCAATTGGTTTTATTTCTTTTTTTGGTGATGTCAGATTGGATTAGCAATGTCACCACTGAGCAATAATTCCCTTTTCCTGGATTATCATCGAAATCCATTTCCCATGTTCTTCCAGCGCGGCCTAAATGTTTCACTATCATCTGATGATCCTTTGCAAATCCACTTGACAAAAGAAGCACTTGTGGAAGAATATAGTGTTGCGGCAAAGGTATATTAGTTTGTACATATTGCTCTTGGCCATAGTTATATAGCTTATGTAAGTTATCATTTGCAGGTGTGGAAGCTCAGTTCTTGTGACCTATGTGAGATAGCAAGAAATTCTGTTTATCAATCAGGATTTTCGCATATGGCAAAGGTAGGGCCTTTGCTTTTAAAACCATGCACTAATCCCCTAAGGTTGGGGCGAAGGGATTCGATCCATTATCATTAGAAAATGTGTTTGTCCATTGAAACAAAAGATTTCTTATGTAGAAAAATTAATGAAATCAATATGCCAGGCTGTAAAATTTTTGTTCTAATTTTGAATTGATAGAGTTCAGAATTGGGCCATAGCACATATTCTGTATGCTTATTGTTTGTTGTGCCTTTTTTCTTTTTTTTTTTTGAAAAAAAAACTTTCCTTGTTTTTCCGGTGCTCCTTATAGTCACACTGGCTTGGTAATAAATACTTCATCAGAGGCCCAGAAGGAAATGATATTCATAAGACAAATGTACCGAATATAAGAATTCACTTTCGACATGACGTAAGTATCAGTTTCTCCTGTGCATTTGCTTTAAATTTTATGTTCTTCTGTTGCCATCTAATATAGTTTTTATTTTTATTTTTTTAAGCAGACGTGGAAGGAAGAGATGCAGTATGTCTACTCCGGAAGGGCCATTATTCCTGAAGAAATAGACACCTAGTGGAATTCAAATTGGAGAATAAACCATTTTTATGCTTAGCGGGGAGTTACTTCTACTGAATGGTCAGATTCACTAAATAACTGGCACAGTTAACCCTCGATAATTTGGTAACTTCAATCAGCAGGTAGAGCTAATAAGGAACCGGCAGTTTATTTTTCAGTAGCAGATGAGGGAAGAACTAACCCTTTTAGATTTATTTTGTGTATTTTAATTCCAACTATGGTCTAGCTGAATGGGGCCTTCGGGTTTTCACTAAGTATTATCAAATTTTGTGTTGGAAATGGAATCTGAAGCTAAGTTGCAGCAAGGTGGCCTAGTCAATGTAAGCTTTTCATAGTGATAGTAGTAGTGTGCTAGTATTTATTAATAATCTAAATTTCTGTACTAGTATGCGGTCTGGCGTGTAACCATGCTGTACCTCCTGTCGTTTTTGACATTTGTCTGTCAAAGAATGGTGAAAGATGGCAAGGTTCTCTCATGCTCGGCCGTCTACGGATTGATAGTGGGCGCTTAGCACTTATTCTGCTATTTCTATTTGTCATTTTCAAGTTCACGAGTTGGGTAATATAGGTGACTCATGAAACTGTTAAATTTCACTATGAAAAGATCTCCAAAATGAGCGGTTTGATTTAAATCCTTGAAGGTTACGGCAAATGTGGTACATTATTCAGTTCCTCATTCTTCCGCTGCATGACTGAATACTTCAATCGTTGACTTTTTTTGGTGGGAGAACAGCAGTTCACATTGTTTTGTTTTTAGTACCGATCGAGTTTTTTTACAGAAACTGTATCGTTTAGAGAATTATTTTTTCAAATAAAGAGAAATTATCATCTGTGTATCTACAGTTTATATCGTTATAAAAATATTATAAAATTTTGAGTGTATTATTCGTTTATTTTTAGATGATAAAATATATTTTTCAATTACTATTCTGTCGGTTGCCATTTATAATTTAATGAAATTGTATCGAAATGTTAATTTTGTCCTTGAAAATAAAATGAGAAATTATCATTTGTATATTTTAAATTTATTTTGTTATTAAATATACTATAATATTTTAAGGGTGTATTAATTATTTATCTTAAGTTGATAAAAGTTATTTATTGACCATGGTCGCTATTTCATATGATAAAACAATATCATCGTGTAAAAATGATATGTCATTTTTCTTGATAATTATAGAACAACATGTCATTTGTGTTGCTAATTATAGGATGATATTTTTTTTTTTTTATGAGAGTTTCTTTTATCTTAAAAGACTAAATGATCTTTATGACGTCATCGATTATAAACAATAGCTAACGGATTAGTAGTTAACAGATAAGTTTTGTTTATTTAAGGTGGATGACTGATACACTTTTAAAATGCTGTTTTTTATAACGAAGCAAATATAAGGTATACAAATGATAATTTTTTACAAATGAATTATAGAAATAACCGAAGAATTTTAGACGGGCTAATCACCAGATTATTAGATATCATTATCACATGTGATTGGATAATAATAAGAAAAGAAATTATCGGTCATATACTCTTAAATATCACCAATATCATTTATACTACAGCGTTTTTATTATATATCACTCGTAAACCCTAAGTTGGTAAAGTGTTTCTACTGGTCATCTTACTGTTACTAATAGTTAGAATATGTTTACGTCATAAAAGTAATAGTATTGTCTTCTTTAAGTGAAATATATTGTTTTCCAAACGATATGACGTTTCATTGAAATATAATTATATGATATGTTGTTTTACTGTAATATAACTATATGACTTATCGTCTATTTCTAGTGAAATGACAACGTTTTTTAGGACGACATGTCATTCAATTGTTTTATAGTAAAACAATTTGTCATATGATTATATTCCAGTTTAACGATATGTCGTTCAGAAAAAAAATTTCACAAAAAAGAATGATATGTCATTTTTAATCTCAGTTTCTCTTTTACTAGTTTCAAGAACAAAATCATTATTTTACTAAAATTCTGTTAACTTCTTAACAGTAGTAAACGGTAAAGTAAATGACATATATTTTTTATCAACTTAATATATACGAATGATATGTGTTAAAAATATTATAATACAAATAATATCAATATTATTTAAAAATATATGATTGATAATTTTTTAATAAAATGTCCGAAAAGGAGTTAAGTTAAAGTTGATTTTTTGAATTATATGGCTCACTTAAATTCAGCAGCATTCAAACTAACAACAGGACAAAACCAACTCCATTTAAAAATTCTTGTAAAATAATCAAGTATGGAATCCATCCATCAGTCACACTCGCACAGTACACAACAAAAATGAAAACAAAAATAAAAACCCAAAACGGCCCAAATTAAACGAGTCTCTGTAGACTATAGTAAACAACTTAATAAGCACGAGTTATAAACGTAAAAAGCTTACACCCCGTGACACACCAAAACCACATGACACCACACCTTTCTCTCGTCTAGTCTTTTTATAAAATTACGCAAAATACAATATCCCGAACCCAAAACCCAGCACAGCACCCGCCGCGCCGAATCCCAATCCCATTACCACCGTCGTTTCCGGCGGTGCTTCACTTGTCCAATCGAACCCTAAACCGACATACAATAATGGCGATCAACACAGCTTCTGCTGCATCCGACATGTCGGACGGCCCCGTCCTCAACGTCATCAACAAACGCCTCCGCGCCCTCCGCAAAAAATACAACCGAATCGTCCAGATGGAAGAGTCAGTCTCTCAGGGAAAAACCCTAAACAAGGAACAAGAAGAGGTTCTCCGCTCTAAGCCCATCGTCACCGCCCTCATGGATGAACTCGACAAGCTCCGCAGCCCCCTCTGCTCCGCTCTCTCCGAGGAACTCTCCCTCCATCAACACCAACCACCTGCCCCCGCCTCGGACGACCAACCTAATCACGTAGCCAACAACACCAAAGACGATAACAACAACGACGACGACTCTTCCTCCGTTTCGGATCTGCTGAATTTGTTGTATTTCGGGTCCTTGTTTGACGTCAAGTCTCAGAGTGATTTCACCGCCACCATGTTGACCCGGACCCACGAGAGAGGCTGTTGCCTTACCTACGATTACGTCACCGACGACGCTACTGATCTGCTCGGCGAGAAAGATTTGGATTTGATTTCCATGCTTAGTGGATTGTTGATTTCCCGACCCATTGATTCCAGTTTGTCTCATAAGAACGCCTTGCACCGATGTATTGAGCATGCCAAGCACTGGCTTGCAAACTCCGACCACCCCATTGATCCTAATGCTAATGTTACTTGTAATGTTTTTTAGCCCCCACTTTTTTCTTTTTTAATTTGTTTTTGTCATTTTTTGTTGGTTTAATTGATTCTCTTTTTTGTGTTTTCTACTAGATGCTGGATTGAGAGAGAGGCTGAACAAGATTTTGAGTTCCGATTATTTTACGACCACACCGGAGATGAAAGCTCCTGTGGAAATGGCTGCCGCAGCCAGTTATGGTTCTTTTCAGGTGCCTGTACACGGTTGTGTTGTGCCAGCTCCGGTTCTGGTGCAGGTGGAAGGGGCAGAGGTACAGTATCAGGAAAAGGTATAACTCAAGCCTCATTTTGTTTTGATTTAATATAATAATTAAAGTGTTTAGATTTGTTTTCTGCCTTGTGAGGGAGAATAACTTTGTTTTGTTCATTGTTGTGGCTATGCAATGTGTTTTTTTTTTTTTTTGGTTTTAGTTCTATATGTTCTTGTGATTGGAAGAGGTGTGTTCAACTCTTTTCTGGTGGATTCTGTGGTGTCCTTGGTCGGTGAAATTTTTATTCCCAAATTATATTTACGCCTACAGCAGTCATCACGTAGGGCAATGACGTAAATATGACAAAGTTAATTTTTAAAAGAAATTACTGGTGTTCTAAGCAATTACACGTTCCCATACAATGACATCTGTTACACATTTGAGACTGCTAGCAATGATAGTGGATTTTGTTTTGTCACCTTTAACGATGGCATAGAGATGGCTCTGGAACACTGCCCTTTTTGTAAAGATTTAGACAGTTCGTCATGTAGATGGCTGCTTAGTAGTCATATGAAGTGATTTGATTCTGTTTCAATTATTTTTCTTTGTAATTGGATATAAGAATTTCAGAAGTTCCTTGAATAGATTGGAGATCTCATTTTTATGAAACTATAGATGGTAGAGTATCAAAGTTTGGTGTGTGTGCTCCTTGTGTGTACTTCTGCTGGGTCTGATCGATCATGTTATATCTATTAACTTCATTGTGACTTTGAATTATCTATCAAGTGTTTGTGTGTTGTTTTATTTATTAATTTTTATTTTTTGGGGTGGGGTGCGGTTTGGGTTGTGGGAGTGTGGATGGAGGTGGGTACTTGTATATATGTGCGCCATTGTAGAATGAAGAATTTTGATAATTGATGTCACATTAAACTATGGATTACTTGTAGTTGTGGTAAAAAGGCCCTCTAAAATTTGTCAAATGAGTAATTGAACTAGGAAATTAAATTTTGATGACAATTTCAAATTTAGTAACCTACATTTTGTTCTTTCTTGCATCTAGCCTGGCTGTTTGGTACTTTTGGGTCTGGAACTTTCTGCTTTGCTGATGTTGCATGAGGTTTCTGTATTGCTGTTGTGCTGCATTGGTAACACGATGTTCTGGATCTTTGTAAAGTATGGTCAAAGTGTTTATCTTCTTGTAAATGTCTTCTCAATTAAGTTCAGCTCCCTACGAAATCTTTAGCTGTGAAAATCTTGCATCTTTCTTCCAAGATGGTACTTTACTGATTTAACTTGAGTAGTATTTTTTTTTTTTTTTCAAAATTATTGTTCGGCACCCTATTGATATTTTCCCATTCTCAATATGTGTGTGTAGATAGGCTTTGCCCTTCTGTTAACGGACACTGATAAATTTAGGGGTGTTTGTTCCTTAAAACTGAATTTAGTAGTACAGCTAATTAGCTTGTTGACATATATGTGCTTTCTCTCTCTTAATTTTTCAAGCTAATGTGTACTAATTCGGTCTTAGCATTCCTGTGGTACAGCAATGTACCAGTACATTCTGGGGGCCTTGTGAATAGAATCCTAAAGAGAATTTTATGCTGGTACTAGATGAATACTTACATAATGTTTTATACTAAAAAGTCAGATCAATATGTAATAAAGTAAAGTTGAAGGATAGTCTTAGGTTTTTGGAGTAAATGGCAATTTACTTGATCAATTTTGCAGTAAGAACATTTAGGGATTTAGAGAGAGTGAGCTTGAGAACCTTCATCTATTTAAGAGGGCTTTTTATTCTTGTTTTAGAAACTCCGTTCTTTGTTTTGTTAGGGACCTTGTTAATGAATTGATGTGAAAGGATAGGCCCAACCTTCTGTTTTATATGGGAATTGGGACAATAAGATTGATTATTTGTCAATAAGTAATTTTCTTTTCTTGTTTTGTTAGCTTGTTCTTCATTTTGTTCCTTCAAGAGCCTATTGGTAGAAGTTTGAAAAAGAGGGGAAAAAAAAAGGTTATAATTTGGTTTGCTTGGTCTGGTCGGACGTTGAGATGATCACTTTCTTCCTTTTAGTGCTCTTAGGGCAATTGTGTAGGTGTTGAAGCTAAGCTAGTTTATAAGCTAGTAGCGGTGTTATTCATGATCCTGAAAATTTGATGTTATTGATAGCATCACATTATTGATAGCATCACATTCATGTTATTCACTTTTTCCAGGACGTAGATACTGCAAATTTTCAAGAACATGAAACTGGAGATAACCAGTTTACTCTTGTGCAGGAACATCAGCAGGTGCTTTCATTTAGCTCTGACATAACACTACTTCCTTCTGAAATTTTCTTTTAGTATTCTTTTGAATTTGTTTGAATTTGGAGGATTGTGCTTCTCAGGATGAATTAGAGACAGAAAATCCTGCAGAAGGTGTCTCAGTTCAGGCTGTTGAGCAATTCAACTCACATGCAGAATTGGAGCATAATCATGGAGATGTAGAGTCTAAGGAACAACAGTACGTTCCCCGAAGACCGTATCAAAATCAAAGAGGTGGTCGTGGTAGTGGTGGCCGCAGGGGTTATTCCAATGGCCGTGGAGGTCGTGGCAGCGGCAGGGGAGGTGGAACCTACCAGAATGGTCGCAACCAGTACTATGATCAACCTGGGAACTATTACCCAAGGAACTACTATAACAATAGAGGAAGAGGAGGTAGGGGCGGTGGGCACCCTTATAATAATAACAATGGTTCGGCAGTTCAAGGTGGTTATGCCCCAGCTGATGTTGGGGTGAAGTCGTAACATCTTTACTTATTAGGTATTGATGGGGTGTCTGACTTGCAGCTTTTCTGGTCGGTGGTGAAATGTTTTCTCGCCTTGCATGTGAGTTGATGTTGTTAAAAGCACCATCCAGTGCACCCCTTTTTTCTTTTTCTTTAGCTCAGTTAATGAAGGATTTATTTTTTAGATTTAAAAAAAAAAAAAACAGTTGGAATGAGTTTGGTAAATTTTTCTTTTAGCATGAAATTCCTGGAGACACGCATGCATATATAGCCCCTCTTGTTTCGTAATTCTGTAGCTTGCTAATCATTTTCAGAATGGAACTTCCATTAGCCCCTCTTGTTGATGATCAAGTCAAGTGTTTTAAGAACGGGATAAGCTATGAGCTGTTTTCATGTTAAAGCACATTTTACCTGTTCGGGTTTTGCCTTTTTTGTTCTTGGTAAGATTACTGTTATGTGATTAGAGCTGAGAAAATAAGTCATTGCATCGTGTTCATGTTGTGTCAGTTTAGTGTCATATCAAATTAAAGTTGATTTAAACACAATTTATTTAATAATCAAGTCAAAATATGAAAACTCAAACTTGATACAAAAAAATAAATAAGTTATTTAATAATTTGTTTAATATTTATATATTTATAAATATTTATATTAAATATTTTCATACATTATATATATACGTAAATATTATTATATATTGATATTATAAAATATGTATGTCTATTAATATTTTATATATTTATACTGTTGAAATTTTAAATCTATATAAAATTTTATAAATGACACTTTGTATATGTTTATCATTTAAAAAATATAAAAAGAGAGAATTATGTCTAATATTTGAATTTTGATAATAAGAATGTAGAAATTAATTTAAAATAAAAAATATAATTGTATTATTGGTTGGGTAAATGGGTCAAGAACTTTTTTGGACTAGGTTCATTTAATAATCATATTAAATTTAATAACATATATCTATTTATTTTTGTTATATTCGTATTGGATGATTGGGTTTTGTTAAATTTTACCCCTCTAGTTGTGATAATTGTCCATGATGTCATTGTCTTAGTTTTGATTAGGTCTCAAATTCAATAATTGATCATTATTTTTTAATCAAAAATTGGCATTCCTTATTTTTATTTAATAACGTACGAATAATTCATTGATTTTATCTAAGCGATTGTTTAACTCCTATTTTGTCAAAAGTGAAATAAAACGATTTGCTATTAGTGAACTATTATCAGAAATTAATTCTGAATTCGGTGGATGATCTCTTTTTATGAGATACTAAATATTGGATTATCTTACTTTTAAAGAGCCAAATGAAGATAGAGGAATAAAAAATTATAATTTTTCTATTACCTTTTTTTACTATGAAATTAATTGTAAAAGTAGAAAATGCTACTCTAATTAATAAAATTAAAAATTTATTATTTTATGAGAATTGGAAAGGAGGATATAAAAAATTAATTTGATGTTTACCGTGGCTGCCTTTACCTCGTTGAAAAAGAAAATACTAACCTCCGCCATTTTGCTTTCGAATCATTTTATTAAAGAATTGTTTATGTTTGACAAGAAATATAAACGAACGGTAAGTTTGGCTTCGTTGGGCTGCGGAAAGGCAAAAAGTTTGTGCCTTTTCGGAAAGCATCTCTTTTCTTCAGTAAACTTCTAGAAAGAATGTGATATTAGATGGCCTTTTTTTTTTTTTTTTTTTCCCCCTAATTTTCAAAATCTGGCTGAAATTCTCCCGTTGGACTGAGACTCACAAAATTGACAATGTCTACGTGAAAAAGAAACAATTCAAATGGTCCGCGAATAAACTTTTAAGCAAATTATGGCCTTTAAGTTATGTTTGTTTAATGTTCATTTAACATTAACTAATTCAGCAATAAATCCTAGAGAAACAAACTACCAATCAAATGTTTTGAGCCCTTTGTTCTTCGTTCTTAAATAAATGAATGAATCAACTATAATTCTAATTTATTTCACTGTGGATAAGAAAGTATAATATTTAAAAACCAGAGAACTTAGAAACAGAACAGCTAGATCATGTGACTGACTCACTGAGGAGAAGAAGAAGATATTGATAATCTTGCCCCTTTTTTTTTTTTCCTTCAATATGTAAATGCATGTACTGTAGTAACAGTCAATATTCTTCTTCTTCCTCCCGTGCTTTAAAAGAATTTAATGGCGCAAGTGGGTGATCTAATTGTGTTAGGAAATGGAACTTCGTATTTGGATTAAGGACCATTTGTAAAGAAAGATGCTCTCAAACTGAGCCACAATTATATATGTATGGCTCTTAGCATCTCACAATTACAAAATGCCCAAATCAGTTATATAATAATTGTCAACTAAATCAGTAGAAATGCTTTTAGAGATTGTTGGTTCCTTTGAAGTATTATTATTATTTTCTGTAACTTCTTAAATACTCACTAGTTTTGTTATACATGTCGGCATGTTGTTTTACAGTCTATTCCTGAGTTTATTTTTTAATCTTACAGTTCTTCTCCCCCAACCCCTTGTATTACACATCTACGAGAATCATGAAGTAGTTCATTTCTTAAATCAATATTAATTTCAAGACCAATAAAAATGCTTTGATTTGCAACGGATGTGATGGAACAGAATCCTTTTATTTTATTTTATTTTATTTTTTTTCCTTTTATCCCATTTAAATCAGACAATTCAAGTTCTCTTGGTTAATTAATTCTGCGGCCTGAAATGTCTGTACGCCATGTCCAAAAAAGAATAGAATCATATACCATTCTCCATCATTAATATTGGTACCATACTGTATTGAACCTTATTATATAAAGGGGTCAGTAGGTTACCACCCAATGGTGTGAAATAGCAAGGTAAAGCCTTTCCGTTAAAGCCCTTACTTCTATTTTAAGCATCTGTTTGTTCAGATATCTTCAACTTATTGTACAATTAGGAAACTCTGAAATATGGGAGCAAACATGTCTGCTTTGGAAAATCCTCATGGATTCATTCATGCGAAGACGCCTGTGGTCATGGAATTACAATCCAAGCATCAGTGGAGATCTCACCATGAAGCCTCCAAACAATCTGACACATTGGTAATGACTATTGAAACAGGTTTTAGTTTAATATATGATTTTAAACTGAATCAATGGTTTTGAATATTAACGATGGTGGTAATGTTATGTTTTGGGTGCTGAAGGTGGTGATCTATTACACGGCTGCATGGTGCGGACCTTGTAAATTTGTTGAACCGTATTTTAAAGACTTTGCTGCCATGTATCCTGATGTCCAATTCATCAAGATTGATGTTGACCAGTTGCCGGTAACACCCTGATTCATTCCTGATCTTTCTTCTTGTGTTTTCTTTCTTACGCTTATGACTGAAACATATGAATGGAAACAGGAAGCAGCCAAGGCATTTGAGCTGATCGATGTGCTGCCAACATTCGTTCTGGTTAAAAGAGGCAAAGAAATTGATAGGGTAGTGGGAGCCAAGAAGGTTGAACTGCAGATGAAGACTGAGAAGCACCGCAACTGACTGAGAGGCATCACGGTGCCTTGATCAAGAAAGATTCTTTAAGAGGCTATCCAGAGGAGGAGAAGAGGATTATTACAATCACCACTGTGTGCTAAATAAAATTGCTTTATCTATGCCAAGTTATTGAGACTTGCTCAAGCAAATGTTTGCTTTGTTATGTTATTTTTTCCTTTTTTTTTTTTTTAATCTTAATCATTTCTTTCTGCTTCTTGTTCTCACGTCTTACCTCAGTTTGAGGATACTTTATCAGCGCTTGATTTGCAATCTCAATATAATTATTTGTTTCTAAATACTGTTTATATATTTAAAAAAAAACAAAAATTCTCAATTTTGAAACTGGTCAACAGATCATAGTTTATTATTTGCTAAGATGAAATAATGAAACAAAAGGTTTTTTTCTCCTAAATACTTGTTCAGAGAACTAATACTACATAATTAGTATACATATCAGAGTTTGAAAGCCAACAAAAACATGCGTCACATAGGGAGTTGCAGCAGATACAGGGATTTACCCGTGTCCCAGGACACCGCACTACAAAGTATGCATTGATTGGAACCCTTGAAGCTTGTCTTTCCGACTAGTGGTGAATGCACAATCTTCCACACCAAGAGCAGAAAACTTAACATATTTACATCTAATTAACTCTCGCATCATTATCAATTAACCCAGCACTCTCTTCAAATCAGATTTCTGTTCTGCAGTGAGCCTTGATGGAAACATCATATCAAACTTGATGACAAGATTGCCTTTCTTGCCGGGATCTTTTGAAATGGGCATTCCTTCGTTTGGGATGACCACTTCACTGCCTGGTTTGATTATATCAGTCACTGGGAGGGTAAGATTCCTGCCATCTAAGGCTGTCAAGCTAAGAGACAGCCCTGTGAGGGCCTCCAGCAGTGAGATTTTGTGATCGACCACCAGATCATTCCCGTCCCTCTGGAAAACGGCATGAGGTCTCTCTTCCACCACAAAAATAAGATCAGCCGGAGTGAGACCAGGTTCTTGGTTTCCTTTCTCCGGGAAAGTGATCTTGGTTCCCTTCTTCCAGCCGGGTTTAATGTCAATTTTCAGGATCTCCTGAACAGTGATTGGCTTACTGCAACACAATTAAATCGAAGTCATTGAAACGTAAATCTACTTGCTGCGTTCTCATTAAAAATACTATCCACTTTGCTGCCGCAGCTGGACAAGAATATTATTTGTAAAAACCCTTTCAAACAAGCTTAAAATCCAGCGATCTACTTCCATATTATGATGATAAATGTCCCTGTAGAGTAGCAAAACTGTATGAAGAAACCGGTCATTAAGGAGCAAATGTAGGATTTGTCTACCAAGTTCAAAATATTTATTTTATAATACTAATAAGTTGAGCTCCTACATTACATACATTAACATTTATTCATCATCAATGTTTTCCACACAACGGAAAATGAAAAAGGAAAGTAGATTTTGAACAACAACAATAATAATAATCAAAAGAAAGAGAGAGAGGGGGAAAAAAAAAAAAAAAAAAGGTGGAGGGGTCAATACCCAAAATGGTCGGGAAGAACGCGAGAAATCTTCATCTTTTTTCTAGCACCTTTGTAAAGCTCCTCCAAAGTACACAGCAATTGGGTCTCAATGGGGGTCGGGATGGGCTTGGGCCCAGCACTATGATTGCTATTTTTGCTGTGAGTAGTAGTAGTACAGGGCTTGATATCATGGGGGGGATGATAGGAGGGCGTATTGAAGTCGGAGGCCTTCAAACCCTCGGAGCCGTAGATATCATAGATCTGGCGCTTATGGGGATCACTCAAGACGTCGTAGGCCTCGGAGATTAGTTTAAACTTGGCTTCAGCCTCTTGATTGGTGGCGGGATTCTTGTCGGGATGCCACTTCATGGCGAGTCTTTTGTAGGACTTCTTCAAGTCATCTTCACTGGCGCTGCGGCTCACTTTCAGTAGGTTGTAATAATCCACTCCCATTCTACTGTGTCGCTGTCGGTGTGAATGAATGAATGAATCAGAATCAACACATACGAGAGAGAGAGAGAGAGAGAGAGACAGGGACTGAGGATTAAAAAAAAGGAAGGTGTTTGTCGTAAGAACTGAAACGTCAAATTATATATTACTGTGTTGTAGGAGGAGTGGGGAGTAGTGGAGACTGGAGAGGGAGGTCGGTTAATCGTTATCCGTTACGATGAATGAGTGAATGAATGAATATGTAGAGCGTAGAGACGGACGGAGGAAGCAAAAGAGTTGAGTTTGACAGTTATTATATTATAAAGAGAGAGTGAGTAACGCCGAGTCGGCCGTTATTATTGCTTGTTTTGTTCATTGATTTTGATTGCACTCGCGCTCGCACTTGCTTCACGCCTCCTCCTATGCTACAAGCTGTTGAATATGTGGCTACCTACGGCTACGGCGTTTCTCCGTTTTACTCTTTTTTTTTTTTTTTTTCTCTTTATTGCAAGAGGTTGTTGCAGCCACAGCTGTCGCTCTTCACAAGGTCGTGAAAGCCAGTATACATTTCGTTCTTCTTTTTTCTCTCTTCTTTTCTTATTAAGCCATCTTTTATTTATTTATTAATTAGTATTTCACAACTAAACTAAACTAAACTGCTTTTCAATTTTTAATTAATTTGTTATTTCACTTAGTTTATTTTTAATATTAGGATAAGTTACTGGCTCTGATGGTTGAAAAAAACAAAAAACTGTCTTCTAATATGAATGACTAGATTTTGAGTTCGAATGTATTTCACAAACGGCAGCAGCTAAGTTACATCAACCCACAAATAATTTTCTATAATCTTTTAGTTTTTTAGTTGTTTGATTGACAACAATTGAGCCATACAAAAAATTAAATTATTTAAGAATCGATTTAAGTCACTTAACAAGACACAAGCTCAAAATGAGTTCTCGGCTTCCCCGGCTTCCCCCTTCTTAAAACTCTCTGGACCTTCAAATCTACGACAACTTCGCCAATGCTCAGCTCCCCAAAGCACACCTTAATTGTATTGTTGAACCGTTCAATGGCTTACTTTACCATTCCTCCACTAAACAAACAAAACAAATCTCTCATTGCCGATTAGTTTATTTTGATCGATCGAGTTAATTTTTATTTATTCTTTACTGTAGGATCATGATTTTAGTGAATTTGGTTAGAATTAAGGTTGTAATGTATAACATTTTTGTGCATGTGACAAAAATTTGACATTAATTATTAACTAATAATTAATCATTCTCTCTTTCAGAAGTCAATGGTATCAGGCACGTTAAGGCTGGCTAGCAAAAATGACAATGTTAAAAAGAGAACGTGCGGCCTAGTAGTAGGAAAGGAGAGGAGTAGTAGTAATACATTAAATTAAATTTAATTAATAGGCTGGAATGCACCTGTATCCTCTGCACGCAGTATCCATGAAGTTGGAAGATTGAAGCTCCGTTGTTTTCTAATAATAGAATCTTACTAATAATTAAGAAGGTAGTTATTGATGTCGAAAATCTGATTCCTATTATTTCGAAGAGATCAGATTTAAGTATTGTAATTAAATTTATTTTTGAAAAAACGGCATGTCAAGCATTAAGGATGTTTGTAACTACTAGCAGATTATTTTTAATCATCTGAAATTACATAAGACAATTAGAGGTCGCCAAATATTTTTCTAGCGAAAATTCTCCGACGCTCAAATCGTTAATCAAGTATGAGAAAAACTTATGCCACCTCTTATGTGGCTTAATTCATATTGTCTTTCAGCTGAAAGTTTTTTCAGTTGAATGAACGAGAAAATTATTTCTTTTTTCAGATGAACAGAGCACGAGATGTTATCACGAGCTCCCCTAAATAATTATAACCATCTAACTAAATAATAATAATAATCATCATAACCCCTATAATCATAATTAACGTACAAATTAGCACAATATTAAATATAATAATGATCACAATAATGATAAATAATAATAACTGCTATAATAATGACCATAATAATTATCATTTATTACACTCATTTGGTCAAGGTAATTAGAATTACTCCCTATCGAAGTGATCGGCTCAGAGTTACCAGACAATCATCTGGTCAAGGTGATATGTTCAAGGTCACTAGATAGTCACTTAGTTGTGTTGATCTATTCAAGCTCTCCAAATAACAACCTGGTCGAAACGATATTCTTGAGCTAACTAGATAAATACCTCGTCGAAGTGTTTTGTTTGAACTCACCGTATAACCATCTGATCATAATAGTTTACTCGAGACCACTCTGATTTATTATCTAAATACCAATTCCTTAATTTATGGTGTTGAAAGCTTTAACAAATCAAGATTATAAACTATATATAGTTCGAAGTGACCTTGAGGTGACTTTCATGAGTCAATTCAAGTTATTAGAATTAACCTCATCATAGGCATGACCTTCAAATATATTATTTTCCTGCTCACGTAATTATATAGAGGAGTTTTTACAAGTTTGGATTTTATCTCACCTAGAGCAGGTTTTAAGACTTAAAGTCTTTTACTTATTTTATAATATTTTTAAAACTGATTATCTACTCTACTTTTCTTTGATCCATAATGAGCAGACAAATATTTAACTCTTGTTTCTCATTGTGCAGGCACTGAGACTTTAAGTCTTTTAACCAATAACTTGAGAAACTTTCAGAAACTTTTATCGGTTTAAATTTTTATGTCTTATTTATAATAAATTTGAAGGTTTTTAATCTTTTACTGACTGAAATAACTTTAAGGACTTCTCGTCAATTAAGGCTTTATGCCTTTTAATATTTTTACTCGCTTTAGAAAAAAATTCAACAAATAATATTATCAATGATTTAATTATTTAATTAATTGGTGTGCTATTTTTTTATTTTTTGGGATAGCTTAGCTAACAATAATTTTGTGTCGAACAAGTGAATTAATAATTTAAAGGTGCCTGCCACTTGATACTTGATTGATGCATATTTGTCCGAGAAATTTTATTTGTCTAAGAGATTAGGTCAATTATTCAAATGCAAGTATGCGCAAGTTCTAACATAATCCGCTTCAAACAACTCAAAAATATTTTTATGAGTAGTGATGGCTCATCTTTGATATTTCTAAGATAATAAAACGATATTTGAATTGGATTGGATTGAATTATTAGCTAATTATATACTCATAATAGTGTTTTTTTAATAAAAAAGTCATATTGAATCATGATAATAACAAATAAAGTGATTATTATTAGCTTTAAAATAATTAATTCTCAATCACTGGGCTCGGTCGGGGCGGGTGTGTGAAATAAAAAAACTATAAAAGGCTCAGTAGTTTGGAAGCAGCAGCAGGCAGCAGGCATCAGGCATCAAGCATATCTACGGCAATGG
This sequence comes from Murraya koenigii, assembly GCA_025617385.1. Lineage (NCBI taxonomy): Eukaryota > Viridiplantae > Streptophyta > Magnoliopsida > Sapindales > Rutaceae > Murraya > Murraya koenigii. Next base: position 30,974,135 of record CM046814.1, on the reverse strand, counting down.
TTGTGGCAATTGTACAAGGCCCACCAACTCCTCAAACACTAACACACTCGCATACTATCTTCAACAACAAAAATGCGAGTTCATCGAACAATCGCAGCCATCTCCTCTCTTCCGTATCCGAATGTAGAAGCTTGTCACAACTTAAACAAGTTCACGCCCAAGCTCTCCGTACCACGTTGCCTCATCAACACAAAACGCTGTTTATTTACAGTAGAATCATTCACTTTGCGTCCTTTGCTGACCTCGACTACGCGTTTCGTGTTTTTTATCAAATCGAGAACCCCAATTCGTTTATGTGGAACACTCTCATCAGAGCTTGCGCGCGAAGCGTTGGTACCAAGCCACAAGCTGTCATGCTTTTTCAAAGAATGATAGAGCAGGGAAACGTTTTGCCCGATAAACATACATTCCCTTTCGCTTTAAAAGCTTGTGCTTACTTGTTTGCTTTCTCCCAGGGGAAACAGGCACATGCCCACATTTTCAAACGTGGGTTTGCCTCGGATGTGTATATAAATAACAGTTTGATTCATTTTTATGCGTCCTGTGGATACTTGGACTTCGCAAACAAAGTGTTCGATAATATGCTTGAGAGAAGCTTGGTTTCGTGGAATGTTATGATTGATGCATTTGTTCAGTTTGGTGAGTTTGATTCTGCATTGAAGCTGTTTGGTCGGATGCAGATTTTGTTTGAGCCCGATGGATATACATTTCAGAGTATTACAAGTGCTTGTGCTGGTTTGGCTACTTTGTCTCTTGGTATGTGGGCACATGCTTATATTTTGAGACGCTGTGACCACAGTTTAGTTACCGACGTTTTGGTTAACAATTCTTTAATTGATATGTATTGCAAATGTGGGTCGTTAGATATAGCTCGACAAGTCTTTGAGAGGATGCCTAAGCGTGATTTAACTTCATGGAATTCGATAATTCTAGGATTTGCCTTGCACGGCCGAGCAGAGGCAGCATTGAAATATTTTGATCGCTTAGTCGTAGAGGAGAGTTTTTCGCCCAATTCCATCACATTTGTCGCTGTTTTAAGTGCTTGTAATCATAGAGGCATGGTTAGTGAGGGCCGGGATTATTTTGATGTGATGACAAATGAGTACAATATTACACCTGTTTTAGAGCACTACGGCTGTCTGGTTGATCTTCTTGCCCGTGCTGGGAACATCGATGAAGCGCTTGATCTTGTGTCGAATATGCCAATGAAGCCCGATGTGGTAATATGGAGGAGTCTTCTCGATGCTTGTTGCAAGAAACATGCAAGTGTTGTGCTAAGTGAAGAAGTGGCTAAGCAGATTATTGAATCGGAAAGAGGCATTGGCAGCGGTGTTTATGTGCTTTTGTCAAGAGTCTATGCATCAGCTAGCAGGTGGAATGATGTTGGGTTGGTTAGGAAATTGATGACCGATAAAGGCATAACAAAAGAGCCTGGCTGTAGTTCAATAGAGATAGATGGTATTGCCCATGAATTTTTTGCGGGGGATACCTCTCATCCTCAAACTAAACAAATATATGGGGTTCTGGATTTAATTGATGAAAAACTGAAGTCTAGAGGCTATACACCAGATTATTCACAGGCAGCTATGGTTGATGAGCTTGATGATGGCAAACGGTACTCACTCAGGCTGCACAGTGAGAGACTTGCCATTGCTTTGGGAATCTTAAACTTGAAACCAGGCATGCCAATTCGTGTTTTTAAGAATCTTCGGGTATGCAAGGACTGTCACGAGGTAACTAAACTGATATCCAGAATATTCAATGTTGAGATTATTGTGAGAGATCGTGCAAGATTTCATCACTTCAAAGATGGTTCATGCTCGTGCATGGATTATTGGTAATTTGCTGATATGACAATTGTGTAAAAGAATTCATTGTTCATAATCATGCAAGGCAAGGCTGTAGACATAGTTCATCTACCTACCTGTACATGCTTCGATAAGCAAACTCATTAAGTAAGCGAAGACAATCTTTGTACCTATATTTGCAAATTGCTCTCACAAATTGCGCAGAATGGAAAAGATCTGTTGTAACTAAATAAGATGTCAGCATAAATTTTGTCCTATAGACAAGCTTGAATAATGTTCCCTTCACTTGCACATCAAACAACAACTCCTATTCTATCACTAAGTTTTGGATGTTGGATAAAAGGTGGGATTAGACTGAAGAATAAAAAATTTAATTCAGAGATGTTTGGCTGTTAAGATTAATAAATTAGTTCAATATTTATAAGATTATTAATTTTTATATTCATGTGGATTAGATAAGATTAGATATTTTATAACTTAAATTTGTTATAAATATAAAAATTTTATTCAATAATTTATTTTTTACTTTTTAAATTTAAGATTAAATCAATATTTTAATTCAATAATTTATTTTAACTAGTATGTAATAGTTAAATAAAAAAAGTTATTCAATTATTTAAATTACAATAATATTGAAATTTAAATATTAAATTTAATATACACACTTTCCAAAAAAATAATAAATAGTAATATAATTAAAAAATAATATATTTTTATATAATTATTTTAACTTCATTAAATTAAAATTAATATAATCTTGTCCGATGCTATATAGTCTATATCAAATGAAAGACAATACTATACAATCAAATCTAATCAGTTAATCTAATTCAATCTGATTTTTCAAAAGTAGTCTAAGAGTTAAATGAAAAATAGGCTCCACTTCCTCAGCAACAGGCATTAGGTTTCCTTGGCATTTTCCTGAGTCCAATGGTTGCTTCTTCTACGTGATGAAAAGATTTTGAATTGTAGGATTTTATTAAGTTATAAATATTATAACTTGCAATCTACATCAAAATATACAAAAATTTGTAACATAATAATAAATTTTACGTACTTTCGTGAAAATTATATATTATAATATTTGTATCTTAACCGACACTCTGAATTGAATAGCAATCCATACACGAACATTTACTGGCTACCGACTAGTATTATTTATAATTTCTTTATGCTGACAAGTCAACCAATTTGGAATCTTGATCCGCCACTCCAGTCTGTAAAGCGTCCAAAGTAATATTTTCAATCAAATCATTAGCTCCTTTAATTACACTCAAATGATTCCAAGTTCCAACTCATCTCCTCATTTGCAAAGTGCAACAATCCCAGCATCTGCCCTATCATATCACCTAGATCATTGATTGTTTTCTTGGTCATTGTGCCTTCTATCCTGATTTGAGACCTATTCTATCAGCTCTTCTATTTGCCAGACAATCGACACAACTTAGCAAACTATTATGCCCGTGATCATTGTGATGCGGGTATATACCAAACGCACGTATTCATTATAATGGCGGTTATATGCATAAGAAGATGAAAAGTGAGAGATGTCCATCCAACAAATATTTTATTTACAAGGCAACATGCACCTGGTAGTTCTAGGCCATCAACATACATTTTCAAACATAAAAAACGTTTCTCAAAAAAATTTTACAACAAAATTAATTAATGAACCAACAAAGACATGAAATAATTCTTCCAAGCAGAATAAAGTTGTGGATATTATAAGGGGCAAAATAGTAATGCAGTGATCCTCAGCCGCTGCAAGAAGCCTCCATTCACATATGCTTCCTCCACTGGGCTACTGAAATTATGGCTCCATTTGCTAAAGTAACTCCTCTTTACACTTCATCCACTCTTGAATGCTTTCAAATATCAATAGCATGATTGCGAATATACAGAATTGTGACAATGACTCGATGCTTCTTACTATGCACTTGCAGTCCCTTGTTTCAAAAATTCTCTTGCCACTGATACGTCAAGGAAAAGAAAGCAAAAGGTAAGGCAAAAGGACAAAGGGAAGCCACCAATAGAGAACAAGTACATAGAAGTTTACTCAGTGAGCTAATGCTTCAAGAAAAATTATCAATGATTGCAGCATTCTCTTATTATCACCAACCAACTTTCACAACAAAGGGACAACTATCATATGCTTAGTATGCGTATCACACCAATGCACCAGACTTAATAAGCTAAAACAAGAGATATAACATCAATTGCATCCCACAGATGAAGAGGGTGAAATACCAAACAGAATATTTTAATATTAACTTTTGCATAAGTGAATAATGGAAGCAACCTTCCTTACAGGAAAAAAAGAATAACTACAACATAGAAAGAATCTTATACATGCTCCTCTTAAGTGATACTTTCTATTAAAAAACATGTCGGATTTTGGTCAGAAGCATAAAACATACACTTCCACCAAAGCAACAGTAAACCAGATCCTAAAGCTGTTGGAGAGGATTGAAGGAACAAATATTTAGGCCTATTTTTGTTCTTCTAATTTTCGACTATGAGTTTTTCCACAATCTTAAATGCTTCCTAAGAAACAAGACCCAGCACCCTATCATGAGTAAATTGCGGCAACTTACAAACCTGATACACAATGCTAGTCCCAGTTACCCACAATGCACAGCAGTCCACCTCTTTCCTAGACCAATTAAACATCTAAGAGCCCATAGCCACTTTACGTTCATGATTTTTGAAACACCCACATTACACCCATATTCTACACTTATCTGTAAATCAAATATATCGGCTAGAAAAAGAAGGCTCATCAAATGAAATTTAAATGCTTGTACATGTTTATTACTGCAATGAATTGATTATATAAAAACTTAAGAACTCTTACTGTCTTACATGTGTTTCTCCCAAGTTACTGAACCCATATTAGGCTATAGGCATCATTTGAATTAAAGGAGGCAAAAGGAAAAATGGAAATGGCAACTAACTAAGATGAAGTAAATACGAGAAAAAACCAGCAATGTCTAAAAGCTAGCAACATTTTCGATGGACTACCTCATACACCATAACATAAACAAAGTTTCTCATGATGAAGTATTGAAACAAGCAAATATGGAAACAATACAACTAGCATTACAAAAAGAAAGAAACTATTAAAAAAACCCAAACAGAACACAAAATAAACAATCAACAAAAGTTGTTACTATGAGCATCAGAGCAAGAATAGCATGCACCCAAAAAAACAAAACTATTAAAAACACTACTTCCACAGAGTTAGAACATGCAATTTGTAAATAAACTGGATAAAAAAAGTTACCAAAAGACAATTAAATTTGAATTGAAAAGAAAAAAAAATCACCTTTTGAGGATTGTGGAACTACAATAACATGCATATCGGAATTGTTTGGAGGAAGCTGCAGTCGCAGAGGATAAAGCTTTGAATTCAATGGACTTCGAGTACACACAACAATATCCTGTATACCCAACTCTTCTCTCAATTTTTGAGTCAAATCATCAACTCCATTTCCTTTAAAGGTCATAGCAAAGCCCTGCAATGAATCATCATCAACCTCTCCAGTCTCATCCGCCACATGGTAATATATAGTCCTCCCTTCAGACTTTGGAGGCGAACCTACATAAGAATCATTCGACTGAAAAACGAAAAATCACAAACAAGTTAAAACAAAATGAGAAATAATAATAAACTATAATATGTATTAAATAAAAAAACAGTGTGGTAAAAGTAAAAGATGTCGGTCCTCGAACCTCTTGTCTTGAAAATTGGCCCGAATTGATTGGAACAGAGGAAGGTGAGGTGGAGGGAAAATCTAACGAATCGGAATGGGAAATAGAGGGTGGAGGCGGAGCTTGTTGTTGACCAGTTGGAGATGGAGATGGAGAGTGAACTTGAATCTCAACAACATGGACATCCCACAAAATCCAATCTTGAGTAGCAGTCCTATGAGGGATATCATGAGTGACAGAGTTTCTCCAAGGTGGCAGCCCCCCGTTGGCTCTCAAGAAATGACCGTATCTCGTCTTAAGCTTCACTTGATTGGCTTCCCTCACGGGTTCCCACTCAACAGAAGAATCAAGCCTCCTGGGCACTGACTGAATCACTTTCCGACCAGTCATCCCTAGCAGGAACGGCTGGTTCGAAGCCGTCAAGTATTTCCCGTAACAGCTCCTGAGACGGATTATGTTCTGGGATCCGGGAACGGGCTCCACGGTCCATTTAGCGCTCTTGGAAGATCCGTTACGGTCTTGGGTAACGGACTCTTCATCTTCCTCGGCGATGAGAAACTTGTCGTGGTGGCTGCGTAGACGCACGGCTTTTGCGTTGTGAAAGAAGTCCATCCCGCCTTGGATTCCGTTGGATTTAGATTTAGGCACTGTCTGAAAAATTATATACCAAAAGATATTTTTTAAAATCCTTTTAAGACCAAAAAACAGAATTGAGATTTGAGAAGTAGGAGCCTATCTCAAAATCCATAAATATATTTTATTAATTAATTAAGAATTCAAGATGCGCGCTTGTAGTTGTTTCTTTCTTTCACATGTGCAAGCAAGCAAGCGGCTGTTGAGTTGTTGTAATATGAAGACAATTTATTTATATTTATAGAGGGATTATTATTATGGTAAATTAATATATGCTACGCTAAGAAGATTGCTTCTACTTCTGGATAGGGTCTTGGTCAGAGCAAGCCAGCCAGCCAGCCAGCCATTTGCCCTCCAATCTATAGAGTTGATCAACTTGAAAACAGGACAGGAGGCATCCGGTGAAATGAAGATATGGTCACCGACCGGTCAACAGTGCCGGTTATGTGTCGTTAAATTATTGGATTATTTTTGTTGACTGTCGCGTCGGCCTCAATAAGTTTCGTGTGAGTTGAGTTTTCCCATTTTTGTCACACGGATTTAATGCAGCAATATTTTGGGAAGCTTCATGTAGTTTGAGGGAAACCGGGGGTACTTTCGGACATTCAAGCCAAAACTTATTACGGCGTTGAACTGGTCAACGTTTCGACGTGTGAAATAATTTTGCAGGCTACAGGATAAAGACCTCACAGACTTTTCTTCTTCATATTATCGCCTACGTTAGCACGTATCCTTTTTACTAATATTCTTTTTACATATACATACATATATTACATGGGTTGGGTAAAAGTTTGGTTACCTTTTCATTATTACGTAAATTAATTATTGAAGTCTGGATCCAAAGTGGCAGCCAAAACCAGTCTACTTAAATTCGGAGACAAAGAGGCTATGATTTTACTTATTTTATTAGATAGAATATAACCCTTAAACTGGTTAATGAGATGCCCGATTTAGAAAAATTTGAACCTAAGTTAGCAACAACATACGCACGCACAAGCAAAGGTTTGTACATCTTATTGTTTCTTTTCTTGTTGGTTAAACAAATGATATATTTTTCACGGCCTACATAAAGTTAATGGAGAAATATGCGGAGAGGGTGCAAGTGGTTCATGACAAAGACAAATACTTTCTACTGCTAACAAAGTGATGACATGATTAACATGTCACGCACACATAATGGATATACGGGAGTAAAAATTTGGGCAGGTTCATGTGCTTAATTGAGTTGTTGAGGAGTGCGGGTTTGTGCTTTCTTTCATTTGTGTAGTGCTCAAGGGTTGGTAACTAGGCAGAAACAATCGCACGATATTCATTCACTTTATTCCTTGTAGTGGGGGGTGAATTGAGTGATCCACATAACTCACAAGTGTCATTTCATATACGGCACACAGTCTCTACTTGAAACAATCGTGCTAATAATATATACGACTTATGACATACTAAATTAAGTTTCAGAACAGATTTTACAACAAAGGCATGGTCCTATATATGCATTTGTCACGAGTATGTCAATGCATTATATATATATATACACATATATATATAGTACTTGTCCTGTATATCATACGATCGATATAACGTTAGATTAAAATGAGCAGCAACTTATTCTCTACGCATTTTGCGTGCATGATAGATTACGGTGACCCAATTATAGGTAATTAATTAATACGATATAACCTTAGATTAAAATTAATGACCAGCTAAACTAATATTAAATTTCTGTGCTATCATACGTAGCAATAGCAACAATAATTCAGTCAGTCACTGTGTCTGACACTGACTATGTGGTCATCGTCGAAACAAGAAAAGAATGAAGTAATAAAGTAGAAGATTAATTAAGCAAATTAATAATTATCTAACAATTAAAGAAAAAGAAATGAAGAACATACCTTGTTTGGAGATAAAAGTGAGAACCTGGAACGCTTAATCGGACAGGACATAACTGACGAGGGAGACTCAGGGGCGGAACCCAAAGCCCCATCGGACAAGACATCCAAAACATCATCAGAAACCGAACTAAAGCTCGAAACAGACGACAAATACTCCAAAAAGGAACCCGTTTCGGGGAGGTCGACGGACTCAACGTCCCACAAGATCCAATTCTTGGTGGACCCAGCATGAGGTTCATCATGAGTTAACGAGTTCCTCCACGGTGGCGTGCCTCCGTTTGCACGTAAAAACTTACCGCACCAACTTTTGAACTTGAATTGGAAGCCGTCTGTAATGGGCTCCCACTGAAATATCCAGTCCATGTTCTTTTCTTCACGAGCCGTTTGTAAAACTTTGTTGCCAGTCATGCCCAGCAGAAACGGAATATCAGAAGCCGTCAAGTACTTGCCGTAGCAGCTCTTGAGACGAATAACGTTGCCTTTGTTCTCAACGAACTCGACTAACCATGTTGCCTTTTTACTAGATGATGATCCGTTCCTGCTCTGACGCACCGTTTCCTGATCGTCGCTGGCGACTAAGTATTTGTCCAGATGGCTACGTAGCTTGACTGCTTTGCTTTTGGCGAAGACCTCCATGCAATCAAAAGTACTGCTACTCAAGTTTGGGCGATCCAGGACGAGGAGGAGAAGGTGAGAGGATAAATCTTTTTATTAATATTTCCTAGAGTAAACTAAATTAAATTTAAGAAAAGGCGAATTTGTTTGATATATTTGTTGTTGGTAATTTCTGATTTCCTAATTGACGGGAATATATATTATATTGTATCGTGGAAGCTTATAAAAGGGAACGAAAACGCCAACGAAATTTCTATTTATCAGGTGAAGGAAGACCCAAGAGTTTCAGACTTGGGACAGGGTTGACCATGAAGGTTCCGGGACCTGGGGCTGGGCTGGGCTGGGCTGCGATTGATAAATAATTGGATTCGCGGGGAGCAAAGTGTTACGTCCACGCGCTGAAAGAGCGTGAGCAGCGGTATACTGACAGTTAGGTGCGTACGATGAGAAACCCAATTGGCTGGGTGTTTGGAACCGTAGTTGCACACTTGGTGCACTTGCACAACAGTTTCAGACATGACGCGTGGGTGCTTGTTTGTTCTTGTTCTTGGTGGGCGTTGGGTTTTCAAATTTCTTGTTGTATCGTCTTCGTCTAGAAGCGGAGATTTAAGATTGACTCAGACTCGCATAAACTGCAATAAATTGTATTTGTTCAAACGAAATTGGAAGCACGGCCGGATAATAAAAGTCATCAAATTCATTACTATATATATTTTTTCTTATCTACTTTTTATTTTTATAGAAATTTTAACTTTTTTTTATAATAAATAGATAGACGTAATTTTAAAAGATATCGTATCTCAATCTTCTAAGAATAATTAAATTTTCATTATTATATATATATTTTTTTAAATTTTGTTGATGCTGAGAATTTGATCGTTTCTCCTTCGAGCTAATCGTCTGACTTCAGTATCATCATTATTTTTTTTTTAAAGCGGCTTGCTAATCATCATGGACGATTGTAAATTCTTGCAGATTGTCGCTTATTACTTGAAATCATAGAAGACAGTTAAAAAAGCCAGAACTTTTTCTCGCGTAAACCCTCCGACGCTTAAGTCAGTAATCGAGTCTCTTACGAGTAAAATTCTGTCACGAACCTAGTGGCTTAATTCTTATTGCCTTCCAGCTGAAAGTTTTCCCATTCAGATGAACAAGAAAAATAATTTATTTTTCTTAGAGGAGAAGAGTCTCCTTTTTTATGGAAGAGCTCCCAAAAATAAATATATTCATCAAAATAAATAATCATAATTATCATAACCCCAAATCATAATTGATGTACTAATGAGCCTTATAATAAATATATTAATGATCACTAAATAATATTTATCATAATAATTTATCAGTAATAATGACTAATAATTATCATTTATTGTACATATATGGTCAAGGTAATTAGAATTACCCCGTGGTCGAAGTATTCTGCTCAAAGTTACCAGGCAATCATCTGCCCCAGATGATATGTTCACCTGGTCGAGATAATCTGCTCCAGATGATCTACTCACCTGGTTGAAGTGATATGCTCCATATGATCTATTCACTTGGTCGAGATAATCTGTTCAGACTCTCCAGATAACAATCTGGTCAAGTTCACAGGTAAACTCTTGGTCAATATAATGTGCTCGAGCTAGTTAGATAATCATTTGGTTGAGGTTCTCTGTTTGAGCTCATCAAATAACTATGTGGTCATAGTAGCCTGCTCGAGGTCACTCTGATTTCTTTCTTAAATACTAGTCCATCAGTTTTTAGTGTTGAGAGTTTTAACGAATCAGAACTATAAATTATGTAAAGTTTAAAGTGACCTCGAGGTAAATTAGTTCAGACAGCTTAAATTAATGCATCATAGACAAGACCCTTACAGATCTTATACTATTTCCTGCTAGCGCAATCATATAGAGCAGGTTTTGAGACTTAAAGTCTTTTATTTGCTTCAGAATTTATTCACAATTGATCGTTTGTTCGATTTAATCTGATTGAGCGACATTAACAAATTCTGACTTTTGTCTCGCTTTGATTAGGTTTTGAGACTTCATGTATTTTATTAGAACTTAATTTGCCCAAGCCCATTCTGATTAAACTTGGCTCTTCGTCTCACCTCGAACAGACTTTGAGACTTTTAACATTAACATATTCTTAGAGCTTAATTTGCTCGAGCCTATTCTGGCTGAATTTGGCTCTTCGTCTCGCCTCGAGCAGACTTTGAGACTTCTGTCTTTTACATGTTTTTAAAGCTTAATCTGCTCGAGCCTTTTTTTGGTTTTACTTGGTTCTTTGTTTCGCCTCGAGCAGGCTTTGAGACTTTTGACCTTAACTTACGTTGGGAGCTTACTTTACTCGAGTCAATTATGGATTTGCTTAGCTCTTTGTCTTGCCTTGAGCAGCCTTTGAGACTTCTGGCCTTGATATATTTTTAGAGCTTTATCTACTCAAGCCTTATTCTGGCTGAATTTGGCTCTTCATCTCGCCTTGAGCAGGCTTTGAGACTTCTAACCTTAACTTACTTTGGGAGCTTATTTTACTCGATAAAAATTTAGCAAATTCTGACTTTGTCTCGACTTAAGTAGGCTTTGAGACTGCAAGGTCTTTTTTTTTGCCTTAAAATAAATTTAGACCTTAATTATGCTCGAATGAGCTTTGGCAAACCTCGACTTTTTGTCTCGCCTCGAGTAGGCTTTGAGACTTAAAATCTTTTTATTTATCTTATTTGCTTCTGATCTAGCTTACTTAACACATCATTTCGTAAAATTAACAAGACATTTAGGTGATCTATAACTCATAAAAATTAGGAACAGAGAAATAATATAAGTCATTTAAACATTCTATAAAATATTTGATAGGTGTAACATCATATCCTGATAATGTAATTATCTTGCTTATGATTCTGCCAAAAAATTTCATAATAAAAAATTAGATGTATGTATGTATCTTCCTTTTAAATACTGTAAGTATGCTGCACATGTCTTTAAGTGATAAAGGTAAGTATATCATTATGAAAATTAGATGGCAAGCACATAGTTAATTAAATATGCATGGTAAGCACGTGGTCTTATAAGTTTTGATACCATACAATTTTACTTTAAATTCTAACTGTGCTAGAATTCATCTCAACTCCACTAATTTAATTATTGTTATTGAACTAAACATTATTCCTTATTCTAGTTTAAAGATTTAGCACTACTGTAGCAAAAACTGAGGCATGCAGTAAATAACTAATTGGCTTCAGATTTTCGTGTCATAATACACATAAATGACAATTTAACCAAGCTGATTTTTGTGATATAATCATATATAGCCATAAATAAGAATTTTCCCTTATCAATGGATTTACAATCACATTTACCACTATTGTGCATCAAACAAGTTGATTTTCATGATTTATACTATAAGCCACAAAAGATGGAATGAAATCAACAAAATTTTCAAAATTAAAACTTCAGAACAAGTGCACCTGATCTGGATCTTAAAAATTCTGCATCTGCTTGTCATAAACAAGATTTCATACCAGGATTATTATGAATCCCTTCCTTTTCCCTTGGCTAGATGAGAGATTAATAAATAACTTTTTATACTGATCCGCACAGACGGTGCCAAATGTTGATGCTGAAAATTTAATCGCTTTTCTTCGAGTTGATTGCCTGACTTCAGTATTATCATTATTTTTTTTTTGGGAAACAGCTTGCCGATCACCATGGACGCTGCAAATGCTTGTAGATTGTCGCTTATTATCTGAAATCACAGAAGACGGTCAGAGATGCTGGAAGTTTTTACTGCGTAAACCCTCCGACGCTTAAGTCAATAATCAGATCTCTTACGGGTAAACTTCATCCACGCACCTAGTAGTTTAATTCTTATTGCCTTCCAGCTGAAAGTTTTTCCAGTCGGATGAACACGAAAAATAATTTATTTTTCTTGGAGGAGAAGAGTCTCATTTTTCATGGAAGAGCTCCCAAAAATAAATATATCCATCAAAATAAATAATTATAGTTTTCATAACCCCTATGATCATAATTGATGTACTAATGGACTCTATAATAAACATATTAATGATCACTAAATAATATTTATTATAACTTATCAGCAATAATGACTAATAATTATTATTTATTGTACATATCCGGTCGATGTAATAAGAATTACCCCGTGGTCAAAGTGTTCTGCTCAAAGTTATCAGGCAATCATCTGCCCTAGATGATATGTTCATCCGGTTGAGATAGTCTGCTCCAGATGATCTACTCACCTAGTCGAGGTAATCTGCTTCAGATGATCTGTTCACTTGGTAGAGATAATCTGCTCAGGTTCTCCAGATAACAATCTGATCGAGTTCAAAAATAAATTATTGGTCAATATGATGTGTTCGAACTAACCAGATAATCACCTGGTAGAGGTACTTTGTTTGAGTTTATCAAATAATTTTATAGTTATAATAGTCTGCTCGAAGTCACCTATAATAAGCACTGCATACATACGGAAGAACTTTTTGTACAAATACGAGAATTTCTATACTAAATCAAGAATAAAAAAACTTAACACTTTCGTATCAATTATCAAAGATACTGGGAATCCTGACTCGCTTGCCAGAGTGAGCACTTAGGTATTGAGCAAGGCACTGCAATGGGCTAAAAGTATTGGGCCTTGAAAATTTTGCAGCGCCCATGAGTCATGACAATTAGCTCACAGTTACAACGGACTTTCCACCAATGCCCAAAATTAGAACCTACAAACACCCGAGGATAATCATGAACTAATCACTGCGTTAACATAAACAGGAAGGACACTGTTTTTTTTTTTTTTTATTAATTTAAATATACCCCAATTCTTTGAAAATAATAACATCATATGTACAGTGAATTCATGTTAAATGAATATTTCTTTAAGGAGGTGAAAAAAGATAAAATTACCCCTATGGAGAAAGACATCTTTTTGTGAAAAAAAAAAAAATTAAGAATATGTGGGACATTCATCTTCATATGATGAATCCTGATATAGATAGACATTACCCATATTAAAATTACCGATAATAAATTTATATCAACAAAGGTAGGATTCACTTCTATTTATATTTGAATAAAGTGAAAATTCATACGATGATAGAGGAGTATGAAAGAAAATACGCACCAATAAACACCATTGCCCACAAATGTTAAAATGCTTCTAATCATCTCTTATGTTTAAATTTCACACAATTTGTAAGTTGTAACAAAACACAAAATAAGGAAAAGAAAAAAAAAGGTTGAGAAAATGTGAATAAAGAGTAGATATTATAACTCAGCAATATCATCTAATAATAGCCTCCCGGTTTCTAGAACCAAAGGCCATCAAAGCAAAGATGTGGGATAGTGGGCGTGGTGCTCTAGCCTTGGCCTACTTCTTAATTAATTTTCAATTTACGTCGTTTTCTCGAAGCAGCAAAGTCCACTCCTCGGCAACAGCGAGACCTAACGGAATTAAAATACAATTTTCTTCTATTGGTTTCTGAAACCAACGATCAATTGAAATTAGGACTGCAGCCAAGGGCACCTTCTTTAACTAAGGGAAAAAAAAAAAATAAATCCCTTTGGCATTATCCATACGCTCAAAAAATAAAATTACTTTAATATTGATATAAACACAGTTAAATTAAGGTAGCTCAAGAATAGTAAAACAAAGAAATATCTATAAATCAATATGAACATGATCTTTAAAATTTTAAATTTGTAATGCAATTATTACGTATTAAAAAATTTGATATTAAAAGATTCTCACTGTCATGGCCTGACATGGAAATCTGTACGCATTTGACACATGTAGCCGTAAATAGTAGTAAGTAAAACAAAAATTAATAACAAAAGAAACTAAAATTGTTAAAAGCAAAGTAAACACAATTCCAAAATAAAAGCAGGGGAGGCATTGTTAAAAGGAGAACCTTAATCCGAAAAAGACGGCCCTTGAAGTGGAAGGTCACGTTCGCCTACCGTGGCGTTCTCCGTTTTCAGACTCGCAAAGGAGCAGCGCCAACCAAGGGATGCAATGAAAATTCAAAGGAACAGCAAAGCGTTTTGAGTGTTGAAAAGATAAAAAAGTAAGTAAATAAATAAAGCAAGCCAATACGAAGAATTTTCCGCACAACACAGAGAGAGTCTTTCCAGTCTCCACAAACAACACACCTCGTGCCTGTGGCCTGTGGGTGGTCCCATGATCTGTTCTCGAGTAATTTTTTTTTGTCATTCACTCCTCATTTCACGTGACCCCTCCCTCCTCACCTCTCATTCTCTCCTTCGCTTCGAATAAGCTCCAGCTTTGATTTTTCAACTCCACTCCACTCCAAGAACCAAGGCGAGGCTTGAAGATTCAGATCAGATTTGTCCTTTTTTTTTTTGGA
The DNA here is from genome assembly GCA_025617385.1 of Murraya koenigii. NCBI lineage: Eukaryota > Viridiplantae > Streptophyta > Magnoliopsida > Sapindales > Rutaceae > Murraya > Murraya koenigii. The sequence goes on along the minus strand of CM046814.1, from coordinate 30,959,124 downwards.
TGTCAACTTGTTGTAATTCCATCTCTTTCTCCTCATGCCTTCATCATCAACGAACTTGCGTTTTCCCATTGTCTCGTTCACCTTACCAATATTTATCTGTGTTTTAACAGCGGGTCAATCGTGTTCCACTTCAACAACTACAGCTAGATCTTCCTCTTCATGTCCGCCCTTCACTACAGAAGTACCTCCATTTCCTTTCTCATCATCACCAGGCTGTGGCCACCCTTCTTTTCAAATCAAATGCTCTTCACCCCACTCTATCATCTCAATCAACCACCTCAATTTCTCTATCCTTCACTTCGATCCCAACTCGACCTCCCTCATTCTCTCTCCCCGCTACCCCAACCCCAACCCCAACCCCAACTGCTCCTCCTCCTCCTCTGACCTTTCAACTCTTCCGAATCACTCAATCAACTTCTCCGGCTCGCCCTTTCGAGCCTCCGACAGCTCCTGCTCTCGCCTCTCCCTCCTCCGCCCCTGCTCCCCTCCAAATCTCCCTAACTGTAGCCACTGTCCCTGGGAATGCAGGCTCATCAAGGACCCAGCTCAGCTCGTCCAAGACTGTGAATCTTCTCACAGACTTCTGTCATCCGAGCAAGGCTGCCAGACTGACGTTTTAGGGTTTCTTGACAGTTTCTTGAAACTGGGTATTCAAGTTGAGTACGATCAAGTTCAGGACTCTTACTTCACTCGCTGCAAAGACTGTAAAGCCGACAACGGTGGTATTTGCGGATTCAACTCATCCGACCCTAACAAGCCTTTCCTTTGTTTCCAATCCAAATCTAGCTTGTCGCCTCCCTGGATCCACCAAACCACCCTCAACCGCATCGCAATCTTAAGCACCATCTTTTCATTAACATGTTTGCTGCTTGCGTTTTCTATTGGCATAGCTATTTTCAGGTCCAAAAGATTCAGGTCTGCACCAGCTACAGGAATAGAAGATCCAACAACTCTGTTTCTTCATCGCCACCGCCCAGCAAGTCTTCTCCCTCCAGTGTTCACCTACGAGGAGCTTGAATCTTCCACTAATAAGTTCGACCCGAAGCGCAAAATCGGCGACGGAGGTTTTGGATCCGTTTACTTGGGCCAGCTATTTGACGGCCGAATCGTCGCCGTTAAGCACCTTCACAGTAAACACCACAATTGCAACAAATCTTTCTCCACTAAATCTTTCTGCAACGAAATCTTGATTCTGTCCTCTATTGATCACCCAAATCTTGTTAAGCTTCACGGGTACTGCAGCGATCCTCGAGGTTTGCTTTTGGTCTATGATTACGTTCCCAACGGCACACTTGCTGACCATCTCCACGGCTCAAACAGCTTGTACCGCAAAGGGTCGTTGACGTGGCAGGTCAGACTTGATATCGCTTTGCAAACAGCTTTAGCTATGGAGTACCTGCATTTCTCTGTCGTGCCTCCGATTGTTCACAGAGATATTACTTCTTCTAACATTTTTGTCGAGAAAGATATGAGGATTAAAGTTGGAGATTTTGGGTTGTCCAGGCTCTTGGTTCTTCCCGAAACGTCGTCGTCCGGTTCGGAGTATGTGTGTACTGGGCCTCAGGGTACCCCCGGCTACTTAGACCCCGATTATCATCGCTCGTTTCGGTTGACCGAAAAGAGTGACGTGTACAGTTTTGGTGTGGTGGTGTTGGAGTTGATGTCTGGGTTGAAAGCAGTGGATCAAAGCAGGGAGAAGAGAGAGATTGCATTGGCTGATTTGGTTGTCTCTAAAATCCAGATGGGGATGTTGCATCAAGTTGTGGACCCCGTTTTGGCGCTTGATGAAGAGGCAGTCAACGGTGTTGATGCTCTTGCTGAACTGGCGTTCAGATGCGTTGCCGCTGATAAGGATGATCGTCCGGATGCTAAGGAGATAGTGAAGGAGCTGAAAAGAATCCGAAGTTGTATCCGCGGGGGCGGCGGCCTCCGTGGCTCAAATTTCAATGTGAGTGACGTGGCACTGCGCTGACTAATTTTAATTTAATTTTGTTCGGTTAGATCGGGGCCCACTGCACGTGCGTGGGATATTTATTGATCGCTTATGTCAGGGGAGTTTGGTAAGACAAGGAAGTGAATGCAGCAGTGTCGCTCATTGCTGTTCTAGTTTGGCTTCGCCTTCAATCAATTGTGTTATTTGCATTTGTACAGTGGATTAAGTAATATTACAACTAAATAATATATTGATAATTTGATACCCCATCTCCATCTTATCGCCATTGGGAAGCAATTTGTTCATGTTATTGAACATGGTGAAAAATGGATAGTAATGGCTGCATACATTCAAGCTCGCTGTTATTAATTTCTTCGGGGGACTTGGGTGAAGCACATTTCACCCCGATGTGTTAAGACTGGATAACACAGGCTATTTGAAATAAGCTCTCTCCCGAACCGAATTGATGCATCAGATATTGTTTGCTAAACGGCATGCAAAACTAGTTTTATATCAAATTGGCGAACCCGACAAAAGGCAAATTTTGTGAGGGCAGAGCTATACCAGCAGGGGCCACATGAGAGGAACTCCATGCCTCTTCTTGATCGATCCGCTATCCCAGTTTACTTCAATTGCTGCGAGCAACTCAAAAGTTCAAACACAAACATCAAAAAAGAACACCCTGATGATACAGATGAAGAGAGAGTGCGGTGCGGTGCGGTGGGTTAAATATCCTACCTTTGGCAACTTTAATCAGTTTTTGATGAATCCAATCCAATGAAGCAACCAGCTTTGTGTGGTTTAGGCGTGTGGAAATCTTGCAACCAGAAATTTCACCGTTACAATCGGACATTTTTTTTTTTTTGTTGCAACAGATAGACTGGAGAGGTTAGACTTCGGAGAGTTTTACGTAACCTTATCCGAGCCTCTTCGAAATCTCACATCCCCATACCTCATACTTAACTCCACTTCTATCTAAAATTCATTGGCCATCGTCGTTATGGACCATACAACTCGTGAGCTTCAATAGAGTTGCCGACCCTCTTAAAACAAATCTTTATTGTTTCAGCTGGATTAGTGAAAATTTTGGCTAGAGTAGACTCAATAAATCTGCCCAAACAATACTCTTGACACTTCAGAATCTAAATTTTCAATGCTTCCAAATTTAGTAACTCCTAGAAGCTAAAAATTCTCGCAGAGGCAAGTAAATCTATAACTTAATGAATGCTTCTTATCCCTTGGCATTTCACCCTTTTTTCTGCTATTCCAGTCCATCGTCAAAAGGAAGGGGTTCAAATGACTTGAGTACCCTATGCTTCTCGCTTTCTGGGAAGATGAGTTGGACATCTCTGAGCTCGAAAGTGAAACACATTACATTTAGAAAGAAACCACAAAAAATATTTTGCCTTGAACATGGCATGGTGACTATCAAGAATGCCAAAGATATCTACTCAATTCTTGCAAGCATTCACATACACAACCCTGAAATGAGCCAAATGCGCCAACAGCTTCATGAATAGAGTTATTCATCAACATTTTTAAAAATCTTGCATCTATCATCACATGTCTATACATACATAGCAATGGAAATTCCTCAATTACTTCAACTTACAAAGCACATTTCCCTCCTAAGGAAATAAATCCTGAATATCAAGGATGTCAGCGAGCACACCAGCTGCTGTTGTATCATTTCCAGCTCCAGCTCCTTGAATAACCAAGGCCTGTTCACTATAACATTGACTATATATTTCCAACTGCATGACCAAAGAAAATAAAGTCATCGAAAAAATGGAGTTGAAGAATGGAGGTCATGGCCCTGTTAACAGACAGGAAGATATTGATGAGATTCTTGAGTGTTCATGGACATATTAAACATTCAGAATATCTATGATGTTTGAAACTGTATTTTTCAAATGTTGCATCAGTTTACATGTTCCACTAATTAACTAAGCACTAAAGGCTAGTGAAATGAAAGGAAATTACATCACTGTTTGTATGCTCCTGTCACATGAGGTTGAAAGCATAGGTTTATAGCCTCTATATTGACCAAAAAGGGTCAATGCATCAAACAGGCATAGGGTTGCTTGGCACAATATTATTAATACCTCAAAATTTTTACTCATCTGCTTTTTGGCATTATCTCAAGTGACAAAGAGCAGGATGCAGATAGGGTACAAGGCATTTGATATTTACCACTAAAATGCTAATATTAAAATGAAAGAGGAAAATGAAATCTTATCCTTATTTCTTCCTCGGCTAACAGCTCATTTGATTTGTCAGTCTTTCTAGTTTATATGAGACAACTAAGCCATTACTTAAACTTGTCACAAACTTCTAGCTCATCAGAAACATTCTTTTTCAGATCAAGTTTTACGAAGCACTTACATGTTACATTTTCAATCTCTTTAAGAAAGAGAAGTGCTTACCACATTGTCGCTTCCCCTCAATCTTCCCAAGGGAGAATTCTTGGGAAGTTCTTGAATGCCAACAGCACACCTGCCAAGAATGCAACAAGTTAATATCCTATAAAAAGAATGAGAGTTAGACAAAATTTAACCCAAATTCTTAAGCTATTTAGTGAGAGTCAAATTACAGTTTTTCAAATTACATGAAATTCTATGCGTTAACAATGTGAAGTTTTACTAATGACATGAAATTCTATGTATTACCAATGTGGAATACATCTAAACTGACCCCCAATTGGAAGCCTAATACAGCACTTAACCAAATGGTTCTTGCAAAGCAGAACAACTAAACCCAATGGAATTAACTAAGAAATAGATTTTAACACCATCTTAGACAAATCCAATCCTAAAAGCTTGCAAGTATGTAAATAATAAAATTTAGCACAGATCAAAGATAAAACCATTATATTCTAGTGTAGAACAATACGTATTGCAAGTAAGTGCAGACAATCTTGACTCAAGAGTCTATGTTATCATAGCTGATTAGATCAAATTTTAAACTAAAATAAAGTTCTGTTATTATGATAAGGCATAATGAAATTACTTGTAATTAGTGTCTTACATGTTGAATTTTTGATCAACCATCTAATTGAAAAATAAGATCTCAAGCTAGAACTAGAAAAAAGGTTATCATATGTACATATCAAATAACCAAGTCGATTACCCCTCTTGAACCTTCACAAGAAAGGAAGTTATCACATAATTACTTGGTGAAATGAAGGGTAAGGCCCTGGTCTATGGAACCAGAGATTCTAGGTTCAAAGCCCAATGAGGTTGATTTTCCTCTTCTGCTCTAATAATGCTGCTTCAATTGTCGGTGGTTCAAACGTGAAAAATGTTAAATAAAATTTTTAAGATGGCTCTTATATATATCAAATCTTAACAGCACTTAAGACTTCTGACAAAATCAATATGCGTAAGAATTTAACAAATTGTTATATAACTTCCTAGTCATTGAAGGAAAAAGAAAGCGATTAGACTCTCAATTTACTGTACAAGTGTTTGAAGTGGTGCAGTGTTGTTATAGAGATTCATTGTGGACTTTATAAGTGTCTTGATATGTATTTGATATGTAAAGAATGGTTTGAATACCTTGAGCCCTCAATCACACAGACATAACGGAGCACATTCCCATTAAGAGAAGCCTTTCTAACTCTTTCCCCAATGTCATTATCTAGCAATGGAAGCCCAGTGCTCAAGAAGTCTTCCACAGACATTATGTTAGGTCCCATTTCTTCAGGGTACAAACTTTCAATCTGTCAAACAGAAATAAGCACTATATAAGAAATTCAAAAGTAGATGTAGGACTAGGTCATGAATAACTTAGCATTTTTGAGCCCATAAAGAGAAGAAAGGTTGAACTAGGCATAGTTGAATGTGTGCAAAAAGCATAGAATGTCCATCAACCATTCATGTAAAAAAGGAGAATAATTAAACCACCAACTGCACCTACTTTGATACTGTCAATGTTGATTCGAATTCCAAGAAGTCGAGCAAGGATCAAAGCCTGTTTTAACGTCAAGCAAAAATGAATAACGGCATGTAAGCATAATGCATGAATTTATGTTTAGCCAGTTTATCTAATATTCTATGTTCTGATTAATAAAATGAATAGCTTGACAACCCTGACTCAGTAAATTGATAAGACTATAAGACAAGTATATTGTCACATCAAAATCAGCTAACAATGAATGTTTTTAATCCAACATATAAAATAGTCTTAGCAAAAATCAAGTTCTTGATTTGATTACTTGGGACTAATTATGCCTCTTCTGAGAAATAAACTCTTTTGCTCATTACAATACTATATGCATTTATGATGTATATGGTTGATGAGAAACAAGAAATTTTATTCAAAAGTAGTGGAGCAGTATTCCATGAAAAGATGATCAACATGCCATGAAAAAGCAAAAAACAAATAACACTCATCTAACAACACCTTCCATTTTTCCTCAATAAAAAAGAATGGAATATCCTTCAACTCAATTGAAACCTCACCTAAAGGGCATGATTCATCAAGGAAATACAAAACTAATAGCAGGGATCATATGAATTGCAAATAATATATGACCATAATACACTGGTGATCATAAGACTCATCTGACAGGCAGAAAGCATTTAAGAAATAGTAAAATTAGAGCTTAAAGCATGGGGGCTTAAAATAACATAATAAACATTACAAATCAATAAAATTGGGAATACAAAGATCCAAACCTTCCTGGCAACATCCATCCCACTGAGGTCATCGCGTGGATCTGCATTAATAACCTTAATTAGAAGAAATTATAAAAAATATAGTTATCAATAGAAGAGTACCAAAAAGCTAAAATTAAGCCCACTAAATAACAAGATAATGATACTTTCCAGTTGTATGACCAATATCTAGTGGAAATGAGCATACTCATTTTTTCTTATATACAGAAATCTATCATGTGCGATTATAAAAGTGTAAGCAGTGTATCAAAGTTATTGTTTGGGTTCCACTGTCATCAGTCTGTCACTTCAACAAATTCATAAAGTAAAATTAACAATAACAGAATCTTATTGTGATGTTTATTTCTTCTTTTCCATTATGATAAGAAACAAAATTTTACTAATGCATACAAAAGAAGTACAAAGGGAAAAAAAAAATGTTGACTGGAGGGCAAAAGCAACTTCACAAGGTGGAAAAACCTATAAAATATGCTGTAGACTCATCTAATCTAGCCAACAACAAAAATTCCAGCCCTTACAACTAAAATATCCCACAGGATTAGATAGCTTTATAAACCTGACAAAGAAAGTAACCAAAGCAAACCAGGTTATTCTTGTGTTTTAATAATCTAAACCAAATTGAAGAAACTTTTGTTTTAAGTTTCCAAAGCACTGGTCAATGGTAAACAATGCTCAGGATGCTTAATGCATGAGTATTTGGGAAAGCAATATTACAGCAAAAAAGGTCCATAAATGAAAAACAATAAGAATTTAAATTGTGTAAATATTTGAATACAAATATGTAAGCATGCATAAACACAATTAGAAGATGCAACTGAATACTCTCATAAAAAAGATATGATCTACTGCAATGTAGAAATTTAAAATCGCAATAAAACCTGGTTCAGTGTATCCCAGGCTTTTAGCAGCTTTAACAACTTGACTAAGTGGCTTCCCATCTTCAACCTCACTCATTACATACCCCAATGTACCTATTACAAAATATATGATGCAAATGATAGCCAATATTCATATATGAAAGATGGTTGCACAAAAATACAAGCAGACACAGGAAAAGCATGAACTTCATATGTAAAGGAAGAATAAATGTCTGAAAAAACCCAATACCACTCAGACTTCCAACAATACGATGGACAGGATCTCCTGAAGAAAGAATACGATTTAAGGATGCTATGACAGGAAGGCCAGCCCCAACCTATGAAGAAACAGGCATCAAATAAGATGCTTCACTTACGATTTCCATTTATACTACAAAAACAAGAAACTTCACTTACAGTTGACTCATACCGAATGTGGCGTGGATGTGAGACCAATTTGTCATAATCTTCCTACATTACAGAATAGCATGAGGTTTGTAAAAACATTCACATGCAATAGCAACAACTTGTTAAGCACGAATAGCGGACAAAGCAGTATGGAAAATAAAGGGACAACAAAAAGTTATGTTTTTCCTTCAATAGAATTTAATATATGCTCTTCCAATTCCAAATGGTAGTTACGAGTGATTTGTAAGAAAATTTTTCATTATTTTCTCTAGATCAATTCAAAAACATTAATATTGCACTTAATTGCCCCATCAAAATTTGTTATTTTTAATTTTAGAAGAATTTAACACCAAACATAATTCATCTTAAATGTTAAAAATATAGAATGTTCGAACCGGCAGCAAAAGAAATGGCATTACAGCATTTAAGACTGCAGGAAGTCACGCCATCTCTAGAATTGAGTCTGTTAGTGGTTGGTCACAGATTAGCCATAGGAAGACTATACATGCCCAACTAAGTCCAGTTACTACCTAATAAGGAAGCTTTGTAGATTTATTACCATCGTAGATGTAAGAGGCTTCTTGTTTGCCAAGACAATGCAACAACCCAAATCAACCACTTGAGTTAATATTCCAACAGTCTCAGAACTGGCAGAGCAATCAACAAAAACCAAACCTGTTACAAGATTAAGCAAAAGACCAAGCTTGAAATGATTTTACTTGAGGTGAATCAATGATAAGAATCTGCAAACTCTAAAAACAAACATGAAACTTCCATTGATTGAACAACTAATCAGTGTTTCAAAAGAAGTAGTCCTCCTCATGGCCTCACTACAATTTTATTTTCTGATATGCACGGGGTGATGTATCCCTGCTCTGTTTCTCTTCAGCTCTTCGGTAGCCCTTTCTGTATTAAAAAAAAAAAGAAAAAGGAAGTGTCATGAAGACGAACCTGTTGATTTACCCAGTAGAGATGCAATTTCTGAGAACTTTCCTCTCAAATCAGAATCGAGAAACACTTGGCATTCACCTTCGAAAAAGAATCAAAAGAAAAGAAAAAGCACGAGAAATAAACGAAGTAAGTAATCTATTATATCCTCAACAATTCAATACAAGAGGATTACCTCCGAAGCCACTAATAAGAGTTGAGAGAGAAGAATGGTCCTTCTTAATGCGACAAATTTCTGATAAGAGGTTATCGTTGAACTCCTTTGTCAAAACATCCGATGCAACAACCAATGACTTGCTGTCACTTACTCCTACCACTCGCAAATCCACTCCCTGCCGTGCAGACCAATCATCAATCATGAAACGTTACAGTTAAAACAAATTTACAAGTCTTCTATGAAAAAAGAATCATCGACGAGTTTATTAGAAGGCAGGCATATGCATATCAAAAGACTACATCACTGACATATAACAATTAATGAATATACAGCCACTAACTAATTAATTAATTAGTTAATTTGTGGAAAGTAGAGAAGGAGTACCAGATTGGCATGAAGTGATCGGCAGGAAACAATGTGTTGGAGGAGCTGCCGTCCAACGCCTCCGCATCCCATCAGAACCAAAGGGATTTTCTTCAGTGTTGCCATTTTTTTTTCCATTTTTCCAAATGTGTACTGGCGCTGCAGTGACAGACTCTCTCAGTGACTGGTGCAGCTTCTTGTTAAAGTTAAAACGAAGTCAGGACTAATTGGGCCTCAGGGTAGGCCCGGGTATTTAGACCCGGATTTTACAGTCCGTTTCGGTTGACTGAACATAGTAAAGTGTTCGGAATTGATTTCCGGGAAAGAGAACAACAGAATATCAAATTTTATTTTATGAACACATTTTTGATGATCATTTTAATCAATTTTGATATGGTTATTAACAATAATAATGTGCTCGACGCCAAACTCCCATTTTAGGATGATAAAAAGTGTGAATTATTTTAATACTATGTATCACTGGTATATTGAAAGCAAAATTATTTATTATTATATTTTACCATTCAATTAATAATTGCATTAAAATTCAAGTTAGAGATCCCTAATGCCAAAGAAGCCTTCTGAATTTGAAAATCGTGCAAAATCCCATGTGGGAATTTCACCGTTGCATAATACGATAACTTTTATAACGCTAAACATGGCACGCAGCCCAGATGTGTGTGTGGGGAAAATTCTGCACAGAAAAACAACTCAGTAACCTTTAGCGCCTAGGCTTAACAATGACTCATCAATTTTTAGTCATATTATTTATTAAGCTAAAACATTAGAAACATAAGCACTCACGCTGGTTAATGAAACTTTTAGGCTTCTAAACTTTAGTTGCTGAAGCTGAACTCGTCAATGATGGATTATTTCGTTGGTTCGAGTTTGGATAGGTATGTGTTCGAGGCTTTAAATTACAGAGGGGAAGGAAAACTTCACTTGGTATATACGAATATAGATAATAAGCTCTTTACAGCCATGACTGAAAGGGTGAAAGGAATTCAATTTTAGTAGACACTAGACAGGCTGCTGCCAAGTGCAATAACAGAACCCAACTGATACAGGCTTTCCCTGTCCGAATGAAACCAAAAACAAAACTAGTAACTTAAAGATCGCCATTGATTCTTATTCAAGCACAAAATTAAGCTTCTTAATTATCTTAAAACAAAAAGCTTCTTAATTCCATTACTAGACTAGTGTCCATTATTTAGCCTAAATCAGCTGGGAGCAGCAACAGAAGCTCTGAGTTTGGCAAGAAATTCAGCAAGCTTATCAGTCTCAGGCATGACATCTTTGACAGCAGCATCAGCACAGAAGCTCTCAGCCCACTTGAACAGTCCAGGAGTTTTGACTTCATCAAGGAGCTTCACCTCATTCATTTTCTCTGACACTCTCACCCATCCCAAGTAGCAACCAAATGCAATGTCGATCAACCCAATTTGGTTTCCACCAAAGAAAGGCTTCCCTTTGCTACACTTAACAAAAGCATCCTCCAGCAAAACCAAGCTTTCTCTCAATTGCTCAATTGCAGCTTTCTTAGCTTCTGCTCCATTTGCACTACCAATGCTTCTCATGGTAGGGAACCACTGCAAATCATAATAGATATATCATAATTTGATCAGTGAAGGCAAGATTTCAATGGCTACCGACTTATTCTTATATGCTTTTTGTCAAGTTGAAGATTCATTGTTGCTCTTTATAATCTCTATCGGTATCATCTCTTAAGATTCATATATATTTCTTTCCTTAGATATGTGAGTATATGTCACTCCGCCAGATTTACTTCTATATTCTATTGATTGTTTTCCTTTTGGCTCCGCTTTCTTAATCTTTCTTTTGTTTTCTTTTTAAGTTCCTTTTTCCACCAGAAATAATTCCAATCCCGCAATTTACCTCCTTGATTTACAAAGAGAGAGACTATTAATTTCCGAAAACAATTTTTCAACACTGAAAAAGATTAAAAATTTTTAGATGCACATGATGAGAAGGTGTAGTTTCCTTCCTTTCTTTTGTAAAAAAAAATATTTACAAAAGAAATAAAAAAAGAAAAAAAGGATTCGTACTCTCATAACTCAAGGTAAACAAGAAACATTTTTTTCACAAAAGAAAGAAAGGAAACTACACCTTCTCATCAACATAAGCGGCCCAGAAACGAGCAATGGCACGATCGTAAGGATCAGAAGGAAGAATAGAGGGGCCTGAAGAGGACCAAACCTCATCCACGTACTCGACAATAATGAGAGATTCACAAACAGGCTTATCATTGTGAATCAGAACTGGGATTTTCTTGTGGACAGGGTTTGATCTAAGCAGAAGCTCGCTTTTGGATCCTAAATTCTCCTCCAAAAACTCATACTCCACAGACTTGATATTGAGCGCGATTCTTGCCCTCATCACAACTGGGCTTGGCCATGCACCCAAAACCTTCACGTCACCTTTTGCCATTTTCTTTTCTTTAAGCTCTGCTGTCGCAACTGAAATTAAACGACTTTTGCTTTATGGGGTGTGTAGTTATAATTAGATCTAGATGAATGGAAATGACATGACGTAGGCCTCTAATGCAGAATAGGTATTTTTTTTAATAATTACACATCGTATTATTAATCTTTTACAAAAAAAAAATTATAATTATTTTATTTACATCTCACAAAAAAAAAATTAAAAATCATTTAAAAAATCTTAAATCTCAATCCCTATTATAAAAATTTAAACCAAAACAGTAAAATTTCTTATAGCATTTCAGTTACTAATAGACTACAAGCTTGTCCTTTCTGATGTGAACATTTGAGGCGTAGGAAATAGGTGGTTCGGAATCATTTATGGATATATTTATTGGACTTTCCGATGTGACTGTGCACGCAGTGAAATGACCGAAAACAGATAATGACCTAATTTGTCCTTTTGTCGTTTGAGGCTTTGACCAAGCAAGTTGTTGTTTATAGTCGGATTGGAACTTGCAAAGCTCTGGGCGGCTGGACCGCATCCACGAGGCCTGCATGCCTCGGATCTGGCAACAGTCCAAGAGTTTTATGAATTACCAAAGTTAGTGACTTGTGTGGTCTAAATCTAAGACACGTCGAGTCAGCAATTTCATGACATATGCCCCCAAAATGCAAGAAAAATATACATGCACCAGCCGGGAATCGAACCCGGGTCTGTACCGTGGCAGGGTACTATTCTACCACTAGACCAGTGGTGCTTCCTTGATATAATCTTCTTTTCTACTGGGACTAGGAGGTCTTACTAAGCCGTTCCATCAAACCATTTAACCTTCATCAATGATGTTATGTACAGTGAAAAAACCATTACATCTAAATCATATGTTGACACCCAATAATTTACCCATCATCTCGTTGCAATTATCATATCTGTATATGGTTATCTTACATGATGGATGATGAACACTAAATGTTAAAAAGTTCCCAGTGTTTATTTCCCACCCTTTTATGCTAATTTTTGCAGGAGTCTTGGTTGAACCACGATTCAACCTGTTTCTTAAAGGCCAGATCAAGGGAGAATACTAGCATCTATCTGGTTTCATGCTGGGTGCAGGCTATTTGAAATATGCAGCTTCTAAAGTCCTGGCCTTTTCACTTACAGCTGCCGCTTCTTGCCTGCCCGCCATGGAATAAGCTCTCTCCTGAACCAAATAGCACAAGAAATATCGTCACCTCGCATCGAAGCTGTACAAACAAAAAACTGGCATATGCAAGACAGAGCTATACCAGCAGGCGCCACATGAAAGGAGCTCCTTCCCTCTTCTTGATCCGCTTCTCAATTACTTCAATTGCTGCAGTTCAAACAAAAATCAGAAAAAGAACCACCGTGAAGATAGAATTCCATGTTTATAAATCGTACCCTTGGCAGCTCGTCCAGTATTCAGCAACATACTGTACCAAACTTCATTGAATACATCTAACTGCTCATCAGATGCCCCTATCATCTGGCATTAAGAAGTCATATTTTTCAGTCTTAAATTCGAAAATGCAGCCAGAATACAAAGACTAATTATTGCTCGTCATTATTACCTTACAAGCATTGGCATCAAAATCTGGACCAAGCAATTCCAATGCTGTCTCGTCATTACCCCTTCCATATGCATAGAGAGCTTCTGCAAGCTGAAAATGACAACAAAATAAGATAAGCTAATGCATAGATTTTTCAAGTAAAGAATCCACCTCTTCAAGGACAAAGCAAAATGCGAATGCAGTGTAGGTAAATTTAAAGCACAAATATTGGCAATACTCAAATGAGAGTGGCAGGATATTTCAAGAGTTTAAATACAGAGCCTCCGGATGTTTTGCATCATAAACATTTACAACAATAGTCCTAGTTGCTTCACCAATAAGGTGAATGGTCTCGACCTCTCTACCCCATATAAAGAGAAACAAGTGTCTACTGAGTACTGACCAAGGTGTCTCGCAAGGTTGCTTTATAAATAGGAAAATTTATTGGTAAGACAAGTTCATGATAAATGGCAAATAAAGCAGATATCAGAACAAACCTGTACTCCTGTCTGCATAAGTTGCTGCTTCTTCTTGATCATCTTGGAATGTCTAACAAAGAAAAATAATTGCAATGAAATAAATGCCATCCCTTAAAAATATGCAAGAGAAGAAAATTCTTCAAACCTTGACTTCAGGCCCTTAAGAAGATCTTCTGCTTTAGAAACTTCTCCGCTATTCGCTAATGCCCATAATATCAATAAATCAAGATGGCATTCTAAATACCAGTAGGCCTGGACATCGTCATGCACACATAGATAACCCAAAACAGTAAGAAAATGCAAACCATAGATGGGAAAGGGCATATACAGATGATTTTGTGAAAACGTGTGATAAACATCACTTCAACAAGTCCCCATAGGAAGTAAGTGCCTTCAAATTATAGAAACCTAGCACACTGCTGAAAGTTATATGCATATTGTTTCACATATCAGTACCATATGAATTTTTGTCAACATGAACAGACATAAAAGGCTTCAATGTTCACAATTCTTTGGTCTATATAAGGAGGCAACTGTAACAAGAAAAAATCAACACTCAAGCAGATGGATGACGTAACAACCTGACAGATTAATGTCAGCAGTTGTGCAAACTTCTTGTCTAGTTGAACTCCAGCAAAAAAACAGAGAATTTCGCACACTTTGGAAGCCACATTAAAAATGGGAATCAAGCTACATGTACCTTGATTTTAAATGCAAACTAACAAGGTAACATGCATTAATATTCATGCCTTACTCTTTCTTAGAATGTGTGTTCTGCTCATGCTGTCATTACCTACTTCCCAGAGCAAATGAAATCTGAGACTCGCAAACGTTTACAAATAAGGTTCCATAGTGAACTAACCATGTGGAAAAGCAGACAATAGTAGAGGTCTAAACACAACATTATCTCAAAAGAAACAACTGATTTTTTCCATTAACACATAAAAATACATAGATTTCAGAAAGATCTCACAGCACACATTAGGGTGACAGTCTACTAATACGGAGAGAAACATATCCAAAACATATGTTCTAAAAACAGCATCCTACAATCATCTGTGACTGAAATGATTTCAAATTCTTACCAAAAACAGCTTAACTGAATTTTTTGAGGGGAAAGAATATGGGTGGTATACTCACCTGATCTGTAACACAATCTGCTAAGACCTTTAGACGGTCCCCAAAGACATCAAGTTCACCCCGTACATAAACTCGCAACAACAAACCCAGAGCATTCAGGTACACCTAAATGCAAGAGAACTTAAGACATGAAATAAAGAAAATTCAGTCATCTGAAAAGTTTACAAAATGGCACACCTCTGGATGCACTGCATCAGGTTTTTCTAACTCCTTCCAGATATGATTATCGTAAATCTCCAGGACTTTTCTCATTGGAGAATGACCTTCCAAGTAACAAAGCGCCACATGCCACCAATTGTGTGTATACCTGGACATTTAAAGTCATGCTCATCCAAAACATAATAAAAGAAAAGAAAATGAAATTAGAAACCACTTCAATGGCTTAATATGCATACATGAATGATGAACAAGAACTCCATGTGGACGAGCATTCTTCCATGAACTGTACTGCTTCTTTAAAACGACACTCATACTGAAGAACATGGCACAGCTGCATGAAGATCCAAACACTAAGAATATCCTTCATGTTCAAGGGTATAGATGTAAAAATCCTGGGTATGCTGAAATTGGATTCTTTTGACAAAAAATTGTGATTTGTAATATATAACTAGGCTAGATCCATAATTGAATTTGAGTGTATTCATGTTCTTCATGTTCTTTCCACGCTTATTTTCAAACTAACATGACCAGGAATACTAAGAAAACTACTCCAACTTCAAACATTCTAATGAGAAGACGGATGATGGATTCACAATCTAAATATATAGAGAAACAAAATTTAGAAATAATTACATCAAGTATAGACATAAGGTGAATAATGTTTCTTAAAGCAGACCAAAATAGCTGCAACTCACAGCATGTTGAGACCAGAAGTCTTGCTCATTGATTTTAAATCCCTTTTTAGCAGCTTCCTCAGCATCTGTCATTCGTCCAAGCTCTAGCAACGAAAACGCAAGAATGCCAAATATGAAGTTTTCTTGTTGATTATAGGGCAGAACCTATAAAATTTTCAAATCATTATAGCACCCAGGCAAGACAGCACCACTGAAGGTTATTTTCACAAATAACTGGAGTTTCTGAGCTATGTATAATCAGTACTTACAGAAAATAAGCATGCTAGAAGTTTTCCAATTTAAAGAACCATGAGTGACAATTCATTGAATGGATGATATCAAACCTGATGAATAACATCGAAACACAGATCAGGACGGCCCATGTAGAAGCAGAGTATTTGGGTCCTTTTCAGGGAAAGCAGATCTCTTGGAAACTCTTTTAGAAGCTGGAAAAGAAACAAATGTCATATGCAATTAACAAAACTTGTATAAATGCTAAGAACTAAACTGAAAGCAAAATAAAGACCAATATTAAAGATTAACTGAAATGTTTCCACAACACATGTAATATTCACAATTCAGATATAAAATAAGTAGAACCTTAACAATGGACATAGCAGTCAAATTTATAAGCCTTCAAGAACAGACATGCTCCATATTGTGTAAGTTTGTAGGTCACTTTGTCGATACACAAGCACAATAGTTTCTAACTCCAGAAACATTAAATAGTTTGGAAACGTTATGGTTACAAGACCTGATTGGATGGATGTTGAGGAACAATGAATTGCAGCATGGGCTTGTAACAGAGAAATACAAGCTGAAAAGTTACTAGTAGATACAACGAAATTAAATTAAACTTCAACTAGTTTCTTAAATTACATTTGAAAATGGGAACTTCCTGTGGTCCAGTGCAACCTCAACATGAGAGAGAATCAAGAAACAGCACAACAGGCCAAAATTCATAGAAAATCCATTAGATAAAGATAATGGGAAAGTTTAATTGAAGTATTGAACTGTCTTGGTAATGTATTTCGGGGCAGGGAATTACGATGAACGATGTACTAATGAACCAAAAGAAAACATGATTTTAGGTCTTCATAAGAAACTGAATAAAAAACTTTCCCACATTAGAGTGTGACTCCACGAAATATGTTTTCAAGTCTTAAAAAGAAACTTAATTAAAAAATTCCCCACCTTAGAGTGAGACTCAACGGCCACTTCATCGTCTCTGTCATCAGAAATCAAATAACAGACAGCATAAAAAACTGCCTTCTCGTACGTGGTAGCTTCATCCTATTTCCAACAAAATTCTATCTTCATTGATCAATCTTTTCATGGTAATTTTGGAGGTTTTCCAAAAATGAACCCACGAAAAAAATATAATAAAATGCACAAAAACTTACCAGACGAGACTTAGCTGCCTGAATATGCAAAGAGGCTTTAAAAGAATCACTGGATGATAGGAAATGAGCAGCCAAAATGTTAGCCAAAACGCAGTCTTTGTCATGCTTAGCCGCTTCTAATATCACACGCCTGTCTCTCCCATAACTAAGCACCTTCATTCAATCATTGCAAAACAAGCCTTATTTACTTATAAGAATCAGGTTTCGGATACCCAGTAAATCTTTTTCAAAAAGAATAAAAGGGAAGGAAAAATACCTGGTGATAGTAGGCGTTGATGGCAGAGATGCAAGCATCAGAAGAGGTCTTGACTTCGTAACCCCATCTCTCTAATTTCACTCCTTCCATTTTCCTCCCCGAGTTTTTTGCCTCTCCCTCGCTCAATGAAAATGTAACACCAGTCAGTGGCGACCTCGGCATGAGATAATATCAAGTGGGTTCCGGGTTCCATTAACTCACAAACGAGGACAGTATTTTTAATCTTTTTCACTTGAGTACATCTATTTTTTGGGTTCAAAACAAACTGCAACATTGGTGATCCTCTTTAAAAATGGAAAAAAAAAAAAAAAAAAGAAGAAGAAAACTGCAACGTTGTCAGAATAGCTCTTACGCTTAATTGGTAAAAGTTTTATTTAAATAATTTCTATTTTAAAAAATTAGTATAAATAATGAATAATTCAAAGATTGCTTTTTAGATAAAAATTTGATTGAATTTCATTAAACATTTGAATAAATTTTGTTTTGGTCTTTATAACTATAGGTCCTTTCTTAAGTTCAATTTTATTAGGTAAATTATTAAAATATCTTTATTTTAAATTTTTGTTTCTTACATATTAGTGTTATTTATTTGTTTGTCAACTTAACCTTACATTCTCGTACTTCTACTATCTAATTAGGTAAACATTGCAATGTTCTGTAAGTATGTAACTATGACTAATAAATATTGTAAATACAAATAATTCCGTTATAGATGACGCCTATTGATAAATAAAATACAACCGTGAGGATGTGTATGAAATTTTTTATCAAATTATACCTATATATAAATTTTAGTAAAGTTAAAGGAGCTAAACGTTATTTGGTGTAAAATGTTGAATCAAATATTCAAATGCGGGATTGATGGGAGCGTCTAGACACTCAAACAGGTGTCGGCAATAACGTGGTCTTTGTCAGTCGTACGACACCTGTTGTTTCCAAAACAAAGCATTAACTTTCGTCAAGTTACTGTCATACTCTTATCATAGAGATCGCACTCGCATCGTATCAATATTTGATGGCCCTTGTTCTCCTACTCGGATAGATATTATGGCCTAGACGGTGTCATTAAGGCTGGCTGGCTCTTGGTAACCCTTTTAGAAGTAATAATTCTTGTCTGTTTCTTGCATTCCCATTTTGTCGATTGTTGCCACCGGCCTTTCGCGGAATGGTAGAACTTATGCTCTCACGATGAATGTTTATGAGTTTAAGTCTTAACGTTATAATATGAGAATTTAATTTATCTCTCGGAGTGGAAGTAATTTTTTTTTTTAATTAAATATGAGTAGAGTAAATAAATATCTTAGTAGTTGTTTGATTCAATACTAAATGATAGTTATTCTTAAATATTAGTAAAAATAAATATTTAGATAGAATTAGATTACAGTTATTTTTTAATATTAATGAAAGTTAAAAATTTTGCCACTATTTTATAAAATTTATCGTAAATTGATTTTAATAGATATCTGATGTAGTATTCTGATTGTAAATATCAAAATTAGATTATAATTGTCTGATTTAGTAATTCTCTGATTATAAATATCAAAATTAATTATAATCTATTTGTAATATTACTGTTTAAAAAAAAAAAAAAAAAAAGCCTGTCCGTTGTTTCTTCTATGTCTTGTGTGTTTTAGTTAACCAACCTGTTGTTTCTTCAATGTCTTATATGTTTTAGTTAACCCACGCCAAGAGTTTAATACGTTGGATTGCTTTTAAATTTTGATTAGTATTTATTAATTAAGAAGGGGAAATTTACAAAATTAGCCATAATAATTTACTAAATTACAAACTGATATGATCATGGAACGGGTAATTAAATTTATTTATTCTGAGTTGATAGTTTTAATTCAGATATACCATGATTGGTATCCTTTATCCAATGAGAGATTGATAATTTTCTTATTAGAGTGTTGTGGTTATTACCACTCAATCCAATAGTAAAACAACATTTTTTAATGATCAGAAAGCTTGCTTTTAATTATGTAAACAACACAAAATTTAAATGAGCAAGAAAATGCACCAGCCGGAATTCTACCCGCTAGGCCACTGGTGCCTCTTATTTTGTTTGAATCTTCGATAATATTATATTTTATTAATATGCACTCCTCAAGCAGAATGCACAAACCATTGTCACTTATGATTTGATGATTTACTACCTGAGCATTTATTAGCGTTACTAACACCGGCTACTTTTGTCAAGCTTTAAAAAAAAAACCATTAAGGAAATCAAAACATGTTTTGGTTTGACACATGAATGATGTATTTTGGTGCCAAAGACACTTATAGAAACTCGAAAAAGTAAAGACCACTGTCATCTTATCGCACAATGACAGCAATCCTAGTAAGTGAACTCAACTTTTGTACAATTTGGGTACACAGATATTCAGAATCAATCGTATTTACCAAAAAATGTCACAGAAAATATTACACAAATGGTGACAAATATTCTTGTTTGTATTTTATCTTATACATCTAGCAAATGCAATCGTACTTTCAATTTTAGATTGAATACGATATTAAATCTTGTTTTGGCTGTTGTTATTGTTGCCACCTTCTTGCTGGTTCTTACGATTTTCCTTTCGTTTTGCAATTGTCTACTGCTTTTGAGCACATACTTATAAGCTTCTTTTCTCTATATTGGTCTTTACTTTGTTTATGCTTTTAGATTACTGTGTTTATTTTCCGTGGTATAGACCGAACTTTCACCCCAAAGAAGCCTTTAGCCTTTTACTCTCATTGTAATGAGAGTGGCTGTTGTGACTGCCAAAGATTTGCAGCTGCATCAACAGTTTCAAGCCATGCACGTCTCTGATCCTGTCTGTGCTTCTCTTGTGAAGTTAATCCTCTGTGCGGTGAAATCTTGTTGACTTGCCACAGAACTGAAAATATTGCTGTTTTTTATTCATACAATTCACCCCAAAAAGAAATTCTGCACTTGAAGCAAGGATAGCGGCAATTGAATCTCCTATTAATATATATATTTATGCTTTATAAGGCCATCTTTCATATTGCTATTAATAAGCTGTTTCATATCTTTTTGTTATCAATGTAAGTCGGGATATTTGGCTCAGAGGATTATTCAGTGTTATAAAAGTCAGTGAGTGAGTAGATTGTTGCTTCTCAAAATCTACACATTTTTTCTTTATTTTTGGCCAAGAAATAACAAATGTCATCCAAAGCATGGAGTTATTATTTGCAGGCACGCGATCAGTTCTCAGCACAACAATATAAAGTTGAATCAGGGCCTCGACCAGTTCCTGTTCTATGAAACTCCACTGTGTCAATAAAAACAGTTCTTTCAAATGAGCCACAAAGCAGCTTTTGCACACACCAAGGAAACACTTCCGAGTTCTTCTTTCAAAGGAAACACTTCTGTCAACTTCATGAATCCAATCTTCCCTGTACTCGGGTACAAAAACTCTGATATAAACAATAACGCATCTGCCTCAATGTGTGGAATGTGGTGGCTATTTCTATGGGTCCACGACTGATCCATGCATGCATGGAAGGTCAACGAACCAAACACTTTCTCCGGTTTTAATGCAAAAACATGTATAAAGTAAAAACTGTCAAGTGTCTTAAATTTCTCCTGTCAGGTATTTGTATGCTGAAACCCTAACTAATAGTGGGAACTTCACAACTACAATAGCTCCCTTTTAGTTGTGCTTAAAACTCTCCTATTAACTGCAATTATACACCAGAAAGTTCTCAACGAGATTTGGGTTATATATACTCATTCGGTCAGGATAATAAAAACAGATGTATATATTCTAGCCAGCAGCAGTGTGTACGGAGTGGCTGCAATACACTTGCCGCAAGGAAATTGTGAATGCTTTTTGTAGTCCATACTCTACTGCGTCTTCATATAGAAATCATTTCACTTATACGGATAGGAGTTCATACTCTCTATTTCCGCATTGTTGTGTGGCCTGAGATATATCGTTTTGGCCTGCAATTAGTGTTGCCTTTCTAGAATTAATTCCATTGATAAACGCAAAACAAGTTTAGACATGAAAAACACAAGGTTCTTATTCCTCACATAGCACTCTCTCTGTGCTATAACACATTAACATCTCTGATTTGAGGATGTGCGTGCCCATCAGTAAGCCAGGTAAAAATCCCAAACAGGAGAACCCGTATGATTAAGATGAAACTCAGGCAACACCTCTATAACAAAGTCAAAGATCCTCGAATGCTAATCTGATATTTGATGCACTTGAATAAAAAATCAGAATTGTCCATCTAAGGTGGTTTTCACTGCCAATGCAATCGTTTACATCAAATCACGTTCCTGTCCGGCCCAAATCAACTTCCGATATAATATTCGTTCTTGCCTTGGCTGTACAGCAATTTTACTTCAGCAGTAACCCAAATTTGCTTTTGCAAGGCTTCTATCTCAAATTTTGTTACAAGTTAGCCAATCGTTGTATCTTCATCTTGCTTGGCACCAAGCTCTTCCAACTTTACGAGAAATTTTGACACCTTGCATTTCAATTGCTGCATCAATTCAAGTTACTCCATGGTTGAGATTTAGAAACAATTTCAAATTCTTTTTCAATAACTGCAAATTTTCTTAATATATGAGATACCTGTGTCTTTACTTCGACGGCGACGAGCATACGAGGAAACCAACTAGTTCTGTCAGCCTATGTCCAGCAAAGCATCCACAAATGCCGACAGCTGAGCGTCACTTCTGTGTTGGTCACCTGGATAGTTGTAAGCATTAATAACCATAGAAACAACTAAGAAATAGATACAGTAATTTTGTACATTTTCAGATGCATCACCTAGTTGATGTCTATCCATGCATCTGTGCATTGTTAGTCAAACTTCACTTCAGGATCCATTTCCCATTTCCCAGCATATGAGGCTTGAGTCAACTCAACTGCAGGTTTTGGTCTTCTGGCCCATGCATTTGTCAAAACAAATAATTCCTCTTATGATGCCAGTAGTAGCTCAAGACAATCATAGGAGTCACATCCTCAAGTTCACAAATTAACCACAATATTCAGAAAGCTCCCATGCAAGATAACTTGCACATCATAAATTCTCCATAAAGCAATCGATAAACCCATTGCAGACAATAGAAGATAAAAAGAAACATTACCATGATTCTGAGAAGATGTTGCAAATGTTATGGTATCCAACAACCAGAAGCCTTTATGAATTCACAAGACAAAAAATCTCCACTGTAATCCGCATCGCAGAGGAAATATCTCAGCTATTTGTCCTCATCTGTCGCCTTTCCCACTAGACACCACTCTATTGCTGCATCACAAAGCTCAAGAGTGGATTCTATGTTCCCTTCTTCAAAACTGATATCAACAAAAAAGTAGTAAATTTCTCTATCAGCAACCAGACCCCCTCTTCTCATTTCTTCAAATAGTTCCCTTGCCTCCAAATATTTCTTCCTTTTAAGGAAGCCTTTGATTAAAGCATTGTAGGAAGAAGTTGTGAGATAAAATCCCTTCTGGACCATTTCTTTATGCAAAAACCAGGCTTCTTTCATATTCCTTGCTTTACAATGCCCTTTTAGTAAAATGTTATAGGTGTTACCATCGGGTGTGATTCCTTGAGCACACATGCCCTTATAAATTGCAGCTGTGGCACGCATATTATTTCTAAGGCAGAGCTGTTTTATCATAGGATTATAGGTGGCAACATTGGGCTTTATACCCTTCTCTAACATCCATTTTAGAAGCCTCTCACCATCTTCAATCATTCCAGACATACAAAACCCATTCATAAGCACGTTAAATGTGACAACTGAGGGTTGAAGCCCTTTATCCAGCATATCCCTCAGAAGCTCATGAGCCTTAACCATCTCCCCAGATTTACAATAAGCATCCATTAGGGTGGTATAAGTAAAAGTATCAGGATGAAACCCTGCCACCTGCATATCTTCCATTAGTTTTACAGCTTGCAGAATGTTTCCTGCTTTACAAAGACCATTGACAATTGAGTTGTAAGTGTAAATGTTAAGCTGAAGGCCCTTTCTGCACATCTCATGAAGAAGCTCATTTGCAGTTTCTATCTCCCCACTTTTACAAAGTCCATCGGCCAGTGCAGTGTATGTGACAACATTTGGGGTAAGGTTCATCTGAACCATATTGTTGTGTAGAGAAAATGCCTTTTTAATCTCACCTGCCTTGCAGTAACCATCAATAAGTGCCGTATACACAATTTCATCTGGTTCCAACCCTCTACCTAGCATTTCATGGAAGAGTTTTTCGGCTTCCATCATCTTTCTAGTTAGACAAAACCCACAGATAATAGCAGTATATGTTAGCAAATCAGGAATAATATTAAGACCTTGCATTTCATCAAACAACTTATAGGCAACTGCAACATTTCCCAGCTTACAAAACCCATCAATGAGAGTCGTGTAAATCACATTATCAGGAACTATTCCCTGGTTCATCATCTCTCTCAAGATAGTCTCAGCTTCCACAACTTTACTATTCTTACACAGAAGAAGAACTATGCTATTGTATGTATATGGGTTTGGTTTCAATCCTTTTATTTGCATCTCTTCTGTGAGCCTCAAAACCCTTTGTAGTTCCCCAAGTTGACAGTACCCGTTGATTATAGTACTAAAGCTTACAACATCAGGAAAACAGCCCCGCAACTCCATTTGAAGGAGTAAAAGATGTGCTTCTTTTATTTTTCCTAAACGGCAAAGACAGTGAATCATAATATTGTAAGATGCAGTATTCCAACAAATACCCAGTTCAGGAAATTCAATGAAACTCTTCACTACCATTTGAAGCCCATCACAGGTGTTTGACAGACGACTGAGATATAAGTTACAAGAATCAACGGAGATAACCAACCCATAATTCAACAATTTTTCGAAAAGTTTTCTGGCTTCATTAAGCATTCTACCTTCAACAAGAACCTGGAAGAAAATGTCAAATACATGGGGATCCGAACCCCAATCCTTATAAGTGTAAATTAACCGCTCAACAAAATGAGTAAATGAAATGCTGGCATCCAAATTTGGTTTTGCCCAAAAGTCACGAATAAGCCCATGAGCTGTTTTTAGATCTTTTGCAGCAACAGAGATTTGAACTACAATACAACGGGCTTCCAGATTTGGCTCCCTGCGCAAGCATGCCCAGTCAAAGAAATCCAAGACCAGCCTGTAGTCACCCCTAATGTTCATAAGAACCCAAATTAGATGGTCTGGTCTGAATTTGGATTCAAACGGCTTCAAAGTGTGTCGAAGAGACTCAGAGCAGCGTAACTTTATCACAGTTGAAATTTGATGGATCAGTTCTGAGTCTCTGATGGTGGGTCTCTTTGGAGAATAATCAGGGAAAGGCCTGGTATTTGTTGAACCCAAGACAAATGATCTTTGGCTCAAATATCCTCTGAAGAAGAAGAATTGCAAACAACGTGGAACAATACCCACTTTGGGATGATGAGAATTTGGCTGTAAACAATGATAAAAAGTAAAGATGGCACACCTCTTCATTTTTGTGAGAAAAATCCATCATAAGAGATTGCGAAAGCCTGTAGTCAGACATGTAGAGGCTCCCCTCCATTTGGAAGAACCGAAGGAAAGAGACTTCTCCATCACTCCATCACCTGTGATGTAGTATTGATTGTGTCATATACCAAATCTGCAAGTGTGAAGAGGCAATTGCTTATATCTTGACACAGCAGACATGACAGATGAGTTAACTGCCCCTCCTTCTCATTTTCATTTCTTGTTTCATTGAAACAACCTAATGATCACACAAGATATGCTTGCAACTTTTCAATCCACCAGTAAAAGATCAAAATGTTTCAGTTCGTAAAATAATTCAATACATTCTAGAATAATTATCAAAGCATTAAAAGAATTATGATTTACAAAGGTCACAAAAGTCCTGTGGGAATCAAAGTTTCATCTTCGAGTTTGGTTCCAAAAACAAGAAAAAAAAAACTTTAACCTAAAGAGAAATTTCAATAAGTTTTTGAGGTTTTGTGTAGAGAATTTCGTGATCTTTCGTGATCTTTATAGGATTATGATCAATATTGGGTTTATTACATATGAAAAGCAATTAAAAACTTCTTTACAAGCCTTTTACCAAACACCTGCCACTCCACTATTATTTCTCAGAGACAATTTATCAAAAAGTAGAGAAAGAGACTTAACCATTTACACTATGCATTTCACTTAACAGAAGAAAAATGGACACGCAATATCATGGCAAGCGAAACAATCTTTCTGTTATTTATTCTACATTTAAATGAATAAAGAAACCAAAGTTTTAATTTTTCAGTGACCAGTTTATTATTTTTAAACGGAAACCAAACTTATTATTCCTGAATTAGATAAGAGAAAACAGCAAAAACAACCCATTAATTGCACCTTTAGCCAGGTAGAGGTTGGAGGTCCCTTCTTTTACTTCTTCTAATTAGAACAAACCGATACGCGATGGTGATGCTTAATGACCAAAATCAAGCTGAAGCCTCTTCCTAAACTCTCAACTCAACTGTTTGATAAATTGTCTCTGAGAAATAATAGCGGAAGGTGTCCAACTGTCCATTGTCCCTGCGGTTTCAGCTTGACCCAACTTCAAGTTCAGCCCATTTTGACCTATTGATGGGTAGTAGACTCTTGGCCCATGGATTTTGGATCATGGGCTATCTTATCTGTAATGGGCTTTGACTGCTTGAATTCGGTCAAAAGGTACTAATATTTAATATTAATATATATATATATATATATATATATATATTTTTTCTAAAAAAATTTTTGAGGGCCTGAGGGGATCGCTCGTTTCCCATTGCTATCAATTAAAGATGCTTATTATTGTCCAAAAAAAAAAAAAGGGGCTTTTAGGTGGTAAAAGTGTGATTCGTTGAATTAATAATCCCCTTGTCAATTAATTAAGCAGTCCTTCAGTATTATTAGTGCCCAATCTTAAAAACCATTTTCCGTGAATGGATCGTGCTGAAACCCTAAAGTAGAAAAAAGGAGCTAACAGCAGCCACATAGACATAGAGCTGCCCTACGACAGCAAAAAATACGAATCACTAGTGAATTTTATTTGGAAAGATTGTCTCCACTACAAGAAAAGATTATATTTTCTATTGACGGTAATTTAAGATGCCTCCAGCTGTATTTAATTAAACATACAGCCGGCCCCAGGTAAACCACAACATGAATCCCAGCTTTCTTAAATTTACTGAGATGTTGGTAGAATATGAATTGATTCTTGAAGACCTGGAAAAGCCCACATATATAGATATTTGATCTTATATTGATCCAATTCTCTTTTGCCTTTCCCGAGGGCCTTGGAATAAGGATGCCCTCATCATCACTCAAATGATGATCCTTCAATGGCTACCCTTGTTTCCAGGGTGGAGGAGTGGCCGTGTATCATATGTTATACTTGGAATACACTATAATAATAAACAAGTCCATTTGAAAGACATTGTTAGATTTACCGTCTGAAACACTGGAGAATTTTTCGATTTGTTAATCCGTGCACAAAACTGTAACGCACATGTAGCAAGCATGCTGAAAGTGAAACATGTCATATGAACTCACCAGAAACCAAACGAACATTAGTATTGAGATTTTTATATCATTTATTTAGTTTAATTAGCAAAGAGCAGAGTTTTAGAACTTAATTACAAGACGAAGGGACTGATTTGTTTTCTTGTCAAATTTTTTTCTTTTTTATAGATATTGTTTTCGTGTTAAATTAAAAAGAAATAGATTTGACCTATTATTACCACGAATTAAGAAGCGAAACTGAAAGACCGGGATTAATTCCTCTACTTTTTCATCACTTCTTCGATCACCAAATGATTTTTTTTAATTATTATTATATATTAGTAAGGAGGTAATATGCTTCAGAACCTGGACAAAATTAATAATAATAATAATTAAAAAAAGAAGAACAAGAAAAAGGACGAAAACAAGGCATCTAATAATAGAGAAATTTAAAGCGGAAAAACAAAAAGCTAGCGCCCTCAACACCGAAAGTAATAAATTCAATCCCTCGTAACGCTTGTTTTTGGGTGCGGAAGAAAACAAGAAAGAGCAAAAAAGAAAAGAGGAGACAATATTCTGAATCCTTTTATAAAAATGTACGAAATAAAATCATGAATAATTTGTATAAACTGAATATAAATTTATAGATATTAAAAAAATAATTTTACGTAATTAATCTCTTCATGTCATATCAATTTATGTATATTTATTTATATAAAATAATTACATCTTTTTCATTACTCTTAACAAAAAAAAAAAAACACACACACACACGCGCACATATCTAACATCAAATTTTATTGAAAATTTTAACTAATTGATTTTTAAATAATTTTATTTAGTTAAACATCCTAATCTTAAAAATCTTTGCCAAACCTCCTACATATGAAAAAAAAAAAAAAGATTAATTAGGGAGAGCCAACTTCAAGTCCACACAATAACAAGCAAAAGTTAAAATATTTTAGTAGTGATCTTTAAAATTTCAGTTAATAACAAAGTTATCCAAAAAATTTACCTAAATAAGAATGAGTTGGTTGATTAATAGGGTGCGTATCATTTTTTTCCAAGTAAATGACTGAATACTATTAGTAGTGAAAAACTTTCTCCTTTCACCCCTTTTTCTTCATTTTCTTTCTTTCTTCAATCCCCACACACTCCTGCTTAATTTCTTATTAATTTCCTTTCATCTAATTAAACCATAAGCTTTAGCTGTCTTCTTTCACAATATATATATATATATATATAGACACGCACACACACACAAGTGGCGCAGTGTAGTACACACGCACAACTTACTGATCATCAATCTCTCTCTTCACGTCTCAATTGTCTCTCCCTCTCCCCAGATCCACAACATGAAGCCAAAACATTATTGTATGACTCTCTTCCTCTTCATCACTTCAATCAATGTTCCCCTTTTAGTGTCGTCTCAAACTTGCCAAAGAACCTGCGGCAACATACCCCTCAAATACCCATTTGGCTCCGGCCCCGGCTGTGGAGATCCCCGTTTCCAAAAATACATAACATGCAACGACCAAAAGCTCACCTTCACCACACACACGGGTTGCTATCCTGTCACCAACATAGACTATTCAAATCAAGTGATATACATTACGGATGCTTCCATGTCAACATGTGCATGCACTCAACCAAGCAAAGGCTTTGGCCTTGACTGGGACGGCCCCTTCTCTTTTCATGACGATAATGTCTTCACTCTACTCGACTGTTCGATCGACTCATCGCCTATTTATAAATCAAACAATAATGCTTATAACACCAACACCAGTGCAGTCCCTTTATGTGACAAAAAAGGTGCATCCATCTGCAGCTTTTTGTATTCATGCAGAGCAATTAGTATGCTGAACCTCCCTATTTCTACGTGCTGTGTTTACACTCCAGTGGATCTAGGGCCATCGTTTGAAATGGATTTGCAGAAGTTGCAGTGCTCCTCGTACTCTGCGTTCTATAGCTTCAGCGGGCAGGATTATAATCCTGAAAATTGGAAGTATGGGATAGCGCTTAGATACAAGTTTAATGTGTATGACGACTATCCAGGATCCTGTGCCAACTGTGAGAAGAGCAATGGAGCTTGTGGGTATTCAGCTGTAGCTTACAATTCCTTTATTTGTAATTGTCCTAGTGGAGTCAACACAACAACCGATTGTTACTTTGAAGCTGCTTTCAATAATGCTCTCCCATGGCAGACAGGTACGTACCTTGTTCATTCTATATCGTGATTATTTCTCTCCATGGTTTGATTACTAATTATGTTGTAACTTTTATGGATCAATTTGATCTTGCAGTGAAATGGTCGATCTACCCGTTGGCTTCGATTCTGCTTTTGTTCTTGTTGTAGGTTGTAATTTGTGACAGGCGACAAATGTAACATTACATAATGGAAGAACTGTATTAAAATGTTCCAAAGTTTTTAGTTTATGCTTCTTTTTCGCTGCTTTCATTTTAAAAAAATGGTTAGCTTTATCTCACTTTAGTATGCACAGTTTTGCTTATTTATTTATTCTTAATATTACAATTAAAAATTTGTCTAAATTCTGTTTTATAAATATAGATTAAGAGCATTTGAGTTAAATAAATTAATGGTCAAAATTATATTGTAAAGAAGGCCTCTCCACAGCCTGCGTGTGCGTGGGGAAATAATAAACGTAACGGGAATGGGATCAAGGAATTAGGTTCCTTCACCATGTCCACAGAGAGAGAATCATTTGTTCGTTCATCATTAATAAAGGCTGCATCTTTATTCCTACCGAGCGACGGAGAATAAAACGCTTTATTTATGCCTTGAGTTTTATTCTCTTATCTTCAAATATGCCCACCCGAACTTCGATCCAGAATGTACATTTATCCCAGAATCTTACTAAAAATTGACATAACTTGGAATTAGTGGTCACAGATGGTGACCGTCGCTAAAAATATATTACTGTTTTGAAAGATCAAGATAGAGCTGCTGGAAAAGACAAATCAAAGAGATCAGGAGAACAACCCCAAGTGGTTGTTCAAACGTGCTGTAAACTAATTTAGGATTTTGATTCAGGAAATGGTATGCAAAAGCAAAACGTCTTGGAGACCAGAACCAGTAGCAGTGGTACTCCCGACCCAGAGGGGCATTCGCTGGACCGAACAACTGAATGACTGGACCCTCCTTCTGTGTCTCCCGCATACGCCCAAATTTCTGATTCTATTGTCACAGAAAGAGACAACTGAAATAAAAATTACTGGTTTCATAAATCACCCTGCCGTCGTTCTCCGTTCTTTTCGATTACAATCAACGTCATGTACAATTGCACATTGTATAAAAGTCCAATTCATCTGGGTAAATACATCTTGCTCCCGTGCTTCACGACTCTTTTGATTACAGTCCATATGTTCTATATAATTAATTTAACCTACATCCCTCTGACAGCCCTGTTCTTTTAGCAATATAAAGCCGTTTGGGTAACATTGCGGTAGCAGAGAATTACAGAGCAAAATTGCCAAAATATGAAATGAATTCCAAAAGAGGGCACAAGCAGCCCCGGTAAAACTAGCTTGAACGGCCACTAAATATATACAGAGATACACTATGACTGCAAAATTGTTTCTCTGTACTATCTCGAGTTTAACATACTTGATTGAAACTGGATAATATCTTCATCATCATCTCATGTTGCAGCACTGGGGCTTTCCTTGATTTTGCAATTTGTCCCACATACATATCATCTGTCTTGGAGACTGGTAATGAGCGGTGTAATAATCTTCGATGCACCCAAACTGACAAAACTTCAAGCTATGTACATACTCCACTGGTTTTGAACGATTGAACATTTCCACCCACATTCCCATGCTCACATCTTCCATCTTGAACAACTGTACAGACACATTTGATTAAATGAATCAAGAATCCTACAGAGACAACTGCTTCAAAAATAATGCACAGAAAGAAAAGGCAGATGTTAATCATGACCATAAGTTGATCAATGACTTACTCTCAACTTGTGTTTTTCAAAGTCAGCCACTATAAACTGTGCGATGTCAGAAGACACAATGTACCCTGGACCATTAGCATATGGTGGATAATCTTCCTCTGGCCACTCCTGGAAAGCAGCAGAAACGAATGATGTAGGCATATGTTCATGTCATGGGCAAAATAACATTCTATAAGAGTGAAAAAGAGATTATAGTTTGATAATTGTCATTCACGATGAAAATTCACTGGTGTTTTGTTTCTATTCTCCAGGGCATATCAAGACAAAAACAGGTCAGCAGCATGAAGCATTCCTGAAAGACAGAATTCCTTTCAATTCTACAAGCTATAGGCAAGGGAAAAATCTAAAACTAACAGCAGAAATATTCCAACATCCCACAGGTAAAATGTGTTTATCACAGCATTATATGCTACAGTCTAAAAATGAAATAATAGATTGGTGAATAATAAAACCAAGAGGAGAGCATTTATCTTGAAGCTTAAATTCAGGAAATCAAATCTGTATTGTAAGCAGATAGAAGTAAACATGTAATAGCAATAGTTATTCCTTCATCTTAACAGAAACTAAATATACTATCTGTGCACAAGGAGGAGAACAAAAAACTGTGTCAATCTAAAGCAAGAATATTCAGTTTGACAAAGTTGAATGAGGGAGATAAAAAAATTCTAGATTTTTCTGGATGATTCCCCAGCCCTCACTCCTCACTCTTCTCAAAAAAAGAAAATATCTATATATATACCCACCAGAAATTTCCTAACATATCAATTCACTAGCAAGATTTTTGGCAACTACATTTAACCACTTAATGTTTCAGTTGTTATTATTTCACCACCAAAACCTTAATACTATTAAAAAATTGCTAACGTCACAAGGATATTTAAGAAATTTCACACTGAAGTTCTTTTCTTAATTTACTAATTCTATCTCTAAACATCCGATTTACAAGCCTTTCTTTTCTTTATTCAGTTATTAAAATTTTATTATATTAAAATATCCCCAAATTTTTCTTGCATCCATAAACAAGCTAATTCGTGATATTATTTTCACATGTACAAACAAATTTCACCATGTTAAGCTCAATTATAATTAAACCAAATAAATATAATAATATAAAATTCTATTATGGAATATTTTAATTTAATATAATTCTAAGAACTAAAGTAAAGAAAATAAAAAAAGGGCTGGTAAATCTGTTGTCTAGAGAAAATGATAAAAATCCAAAAAATGACTAGGGAAATAACTTCAGCTTGAAATTCCTCAAATACTATTGTGGCCTCAGCAATTTTTTAACAGTATTAAGGTTTTGGTGGTAAAATGATAATAGCCGAAAAATTACGAGGTAAAATGTAGGTTTTAGAAAACCAGGTAAAATGTAGTTTTTAGAAAACCCTTGTAGAAAATTGATATGTCTGGAAACTTTTGGTGGGTATTTTGATAATATACCTAAAAAAAAAAAATCAAGTAATTCAATATAAAGAACATCAAAATTAATTTATGTAGAAGCAACTAAACTTAAATCAAGTCAATGAACAAAAATGAAAGCTACACAGAGCAAGAAAAAGTAAATTAAGAAAATGGGCCCTCTCAAGTTTGCATAACTTAACAAGAATTAGTACCTCATACGTCACTGCCCATTTACCATGGCGGAGGGGCTTATGGTAGTAGTTCATGTTTCCAATATACAGGCTCCTGTCTCCATGAACTTTCCTAGCTTCCTTCATTACAGCATCCACCCTAACATATGTATCATCATCACACTTCATGATATAATTTGCAGCCACTGTACGAACCTGTAAACAAAGACAGACATTTGGAAAAATATGACTTTATATTTTCATTAGGGCAAGGAAGACAAACCACTGAAAGGAAAAATTAGAATTGTTGACATGTGTTAAATACAGTGGCCATGTGTTTTATGTAACCCCCAAAAAAAAAAAAAAAAAAAAAGGAAGTTTGGTCTTGTGCCACCACTCACCCCATATTCGCAGATTGCAACAGTCTTCAGTACAACAAGGTCATAAGCATCCATGTAAGGAACTATGACGATATCACCAAAATACTCTGCTTCTTTCTTTATATCCAAATTTACTTCCTTTCTTCCATGCTGGTAAAAAAAAAAAAAAGTTCAAGTGCTTCCAGCTTATACGATGCATGGAAAAGATCAATTTGGATGCAATAAAAAGTATGTATACCCTTACCAGTGCAACGAAAAACCGAGCCACTACTTTGGAAGATGTTATTAACTTGTGCTGCATCCACGACTTCCTGACAGCCATCCGCTCAGCAAAATGGTTGCCAGCAGAAAGAATGCCAATGAAAAGCTCCACATGTTCATCAGGAAGAGGTGGTGCACGCCACTTACTTAACATCTCAAGATACTTTTGAGGAGCAAAACTTGGATGTGAAGTCGGTAGAGAAGCAGCAAACACAAAGCGCAAATCAACATTCCCATTCACAGACAAGCCAGTAGCATCCTCGAGAGCAAATCCCTATAAACACACATTAACAATTTTAAAATGTCCCACATTTATCATAGAATAAGGAGATATGGACAGGATGCTCACAGTCCGATAGGGAAATGATGTAACATGTCTCCCATCAACAGTGATATGGTAGCCTTCCAGGCCAGCTGCTATGGTAAGAACAAATAAATTGCCCTCTGAAAATGGGTATGGCCACTCAACTGTAACCTTCTTTGTTCGCCCTATCAGCCTGCTCAACCACCACGCTGCCTTTGATTCCTCTGAGTGATCATCGTCATCACGTATCCATTTCTCACATTTCACCTTCCCATCAACTGCACGGAACACAACATCATTAATGAAAATAAAAAGAAAAATTTCGAATCAATTAGCAAACCCTCCAAATTATCAAAATTGAGCTAAGCCTAGCATCTAACAAGTTAGATAAATCACATTACTGAAAACGAAGAAACACAGACTACTTTGTACCTCCGGACCATCTACATTAAGACATGTTCTCCAAAGCCGTTGATAAATTCTGATTTCAATTTAAATATTACCATAATTCAGCACAGATATCAGGGAGCTTTATACCCGCGCAATCCAAAAAGCAAATGCTAGCTTAATCCATTTCTTAACCACATCCTCTACTCACTTAAACTACATTCAGTTCAATGCAGTCACATTAATTAACAAGAACACCAACAAAAAACAAGAAAAGCACATGCATTAGTGAGAAATCAATTTACCAGTTTCTTCATCAGCTCTAGACCTCCAACCTTCACACCTAAGAGCAGAACCCCACTGCATCCTGTAACACGTATTCATCTCAATCACAGGCCTCCCGCTCCAATCACCCTTCAATCTAGGATTAAAATGCAGAATCCTTGGTGGGTCCTCCCCATCAACGGTCTTTAAACCTTGCAACTCCATCATAAACTGCGACACCATCACAGCCTCCTCCCCTTCTTTCAACAAAGCAATCTTCGGATCATCCTCCGGGTGGGCCCAATGCGGCTTACCAATAACAGTAATATGTGATCCCAGTGTCAATCCACACGGTAAAACCATGAGATGGCTCCGGTTCACAAAATCCGACCCGGATAATGAAATCGAATGTGGGCAAGATTCGGACTTCGTCTTGTTAGGTTCGATTCGGGTTTTGCTTATAGTCGCCGCCGATTCGAGCTCATTCCAGACTTTCTTGCCGACAGCCCACGCGTCTTTCGCTGTCTTCTGAAGAACCGAGAACTCATCTTTGTTACTTTCGCTG
Source organism: Murraya koenigii (assembly GCA_025617385.1). Classification (NCBI taxonomy): domain Eukaryota; kingdom Viridiplantae; phylum Streptophyta; class Magnoliopsida; order Sapindales; family Rutaceae; genus Murraya; species Murraya koenigii. The sequence goes on along the minus strand of CM046814.1, from coordinate 30,924,447 downwards.
TCGTCGAACACACTTTCGTTGAAGAACAAACCGGAGACTTTCTTGAACTCGCGCATTCGCCGCTCAGGCGCTCGAGAAAATGTCTGATAGGTGGAGGCTGACGTGTCATTTGAAGGTCGTCTCGCTGTGTACAGCTCTTCCGCTTCGCTTTCGAGCAGCACATGCTTGGGCAATGTGTCGGTGAAGAACCCAACAGACGCGGTCTCGGATTTAAATACAAAAGGGATTTCAAAGCTCATGAAGAGAAGGTAAAGAAACAGGATACCCATCAAGAATTGAATCAATCTGAGTCGACTCAGTGACAACACCGAGTCCAGCTTCGCTCGCTTCATTGTAATACCAAATAACAAAAGCAGCTAACAAAAAACAAAATCCTAGCTTGATCTTTGTATTTGGTTTATTTTGAGAAGCTAGCACTAAGAACCAAGGCGTATTCACAACCACACAATAGCAGCAAGAAACACTAACTTAAAACTTTAGAGAAAGGGGTAAAGATGCTTTGAATTAATTATGAGCAAATTCTATAAAATTATTATAACAAACAAACTTTAAAAGGCCAAAGAAAGCAAAATCTCATACAGAATGACAAACAAACTTCTCTTCTCTTCTCGATCTTCGGCTGTTACGTAGCTGGTAGCGGCCTGAAAAGGAAAAGTTGTTTATACTCGAAAGTTTAAAACGGCAACGTTTTCTTGTTTGTCGGTAATTACTTAGTTCCCAACCTTGCATTGCGTCATTGCATGGAAGACTCCAATAGTGTGATTAATAAAATGAAACAAACTCCAAATTTAATTAATTTGGTTATGGGGAGTGATTTGGGATTAGGAAATAAAATTAGTCACCACTTTCCACAACGGTGGTCGCTGGTCAACTTTAAATTCTTTCCTCACGACTCAGGCCGTCATGCGGTTATATTTGTTCACATTCCTCGTGAGATTACTATTTTTTTTTTTCTATTCTTTCTTTTGTTTATCCGGAAGCTTCTGGGAATGATAATAGATTTAGAAAAATATTTTATAATTATAATTTATAGAAAAATGTGCCCTACGGCTATGCACCAATCACTTTTAAGGTCAATTTAACAATATTATGAATTTAAAAATAATTATTATAAAATATATCCTAAAAATAATTAATTATATAGAGAATTAACTAAATTTTTTATAAAATTTATTTTTAAAAATATTATGAGTTAATAAATGTTTAATAAATTTTATTATTAAATTATTTTAAAATTTTAAATAACTGAATTAAATATAATATTGAATATAATTTATTTATATTTATATATAATTATTGAATATGTATATAATTATATATATATATATATATATATATATAATTTTTTATTATGTATATATAATAACTTATAAATAAAATAAATATTTTATAATATCAATTTTATTTTTTATTTCGATATCTCAATATAATTGGTAATAATATCAATCATTTTAAAGTTAATCATTTTATTTTCTAATTAATAAGGTTAATTATATATATATATATATATAATTATATTATGTATAAAAATTAATTCTCAATATCAAATTTTAAAAATTATTATTTTCTTACTTTTTAAAATTTATTGTAGAATGAGGTGATTTTATCAAAAATAAATTAATTATCAAACACTAAAATTAACTTTTAATTTTTTAAAATCACATTTGAGCTTCCTAAAAATAATCCAAAACAAGGTCTTAATTTATTATAAATTTCCCAAGCAATTAGTATATTAAAATCTTATTCACTCCATCTTGGAGAACAAGAGTTTAATTTTAAAAAACTATCAATCTTCCTCCTTAAATTTACTATATTTTTAAAAAGTTATAAAAATTTAAGTTTATCCAATTTTACACTCAATGTATCGTAATGTATATCAATCATCCAAAAAAAATATATATCCTTACAAAATAAAGGCAAACAAAATTTATAAGGGTCTTACTAAGTTATTTTTACAATAATTTACATCTCTCACAAAAAATAATAAATTTTATTATTTTATTACTATTTTTACATCATTTTATGAAGGCTGTAAGTTATTTGTAAAGTAACTTAACAATTGTCAAATTATAAATGTAGTTATTTTGTAAGAATAATTTTATATTTTTTATGGACAATTGATACACATTATGAACAATAAATAAAAAATAAAATAAATTTAGATTTATTGTAGTATTTTTTATAACATGCTAATTTTTTGGTAAACGGCTAATAATATATCTTCAATTTTTATGAAAATTTTATTTTTCTCTTCTAAATTTTTATAAGTGTAAATTATTGTTTGTTTGAAAAAAAGTGTAAACTAGATTAAAAACTATGACTTTAATAACGCGCATTCATTTTTCTTAAATATTTATAGTGTAAAATAGATTAAAAACTCCATATTACAGGGTAGAAGTTGATTATACAAGTCGAGTTCGAAAAATAGACCATATGCATAATCTAATTATTATTATTATTATTTGAATTTAACACCAAGAATTGACTGCATTTTATGATGGGGCCGAGGTGGGGACTAGGACGAGACGGGTCATGTCCCTTGGTTGGTGGAGTTTTTAATCGGTGAAGTTGTCACTTTTCTCTAGTTTTTGAATTTTAAAGTGCTGGTTTTGCATAACATTTCTTCTTTAACCTTCTTTTTTTTTCCTGATAAATTGCATAACATTCTTGGTTGTGCTTACTTGGAAGAAAGCGATTTATATAGTTATAAATTGAATTTGAAAGGGACTGGCCATCAATTGGAATTTTCTCAAATGCCTAATGATTGGCCACTCTGCCTATGGTGTTTTTGTGACCACGAACTTTTATAATCCCTTCTGGCGAGAGCGTGACTATGCGAGTAGGATGTGCAAGAGAGTTCGTTGTCACTCACATCACATGAAAATAATGAAGGTCTGGAAAACTTGGAAAAATTTTATGTTAAGCAGGTCACCGCCTCAACAGAGTAATGAAATCGAAATTACAATGCTTTGACTTAAGAATGGAAGAGTAAGAAGAGTTGGATATGGAAAGATAGGGATTTGGTTGTAAAATTATGGCCTAATTTAGTATTAGGAAAATTTATAAAAATAGACAGACTCAATTTTTAAATTTTTAAATTAACCTTTCACTTTATTTTCTATCAAATATAGTTAATTAAAACTCACATTTTCTTAATTACCCTCCCTATTTAATTTTTATTCCCTTACATATAAATTGTAAACACCAATCCTGCAACTAAAGATCATAACCAACACATGATACATTATAGGGGTGGGCAAAATATCCGACCCGACCTGAAGAAATTCGGGTTAGGATCGGATCGGGTTAATGATATAACCCGATCGGATTGTGTTCGGATCAGGTCAAACCCGATCCGACTTGAAAACCCGATTGGGTTGACCTAAAAAAAATAGAAAAAGAATTTTAAATTTATTATGTTAATACTTTAGTATATTATATATTATATTTTAAATTGATAATTACTTAATTAGTTTAATAATATGTAATATATAAATATATGTATAATATCAAATAAAAAATTTTAATAATAAATCTTTATTCTTGTATTTTTTTTTGTTAATTGCTAATTGTTAATATATTTTTTAATAGATTATGGATATAAATTAAGTAGATTAATTAATTAATACTTTAAAATTAAATATTGTGTTATATATGATATGTGGTGCAATATATTTAATTTCAACAAAAATTAACTAATTCAATCAATTAATTTATGTTAAGTTGACATTAAGTACTTAAGTTACATACTTATATGTAAGTGGGCATAAAATTTAAGATTTTATAATAAGAATTAAGATATAAATATGCAAATAATATTTTATTATACTTTTAGTTTTAGGATGTAGATAATTAGATTGTATAAATTAATTAATCATATAAAAAATTAGAAATATTACGATGATAATTTTGAATTAAATAAGTTTCATAAAATTAAATTAATAAATATTTGAATTAATTTATCGTACTAATTGGATTATGTTAATAGTATTTTATATTTAATTTTTGAATTAGTGATTACTAATTTTTTTGTTACTTTCATATATTTAATTTCATATTTTGTTACTTTCATATTTTGAATTAGTGATAATTTAATTTTCTTATGGACTTTAACACTTTGTGATTTGTGTTTAAATTTTAGTGTGTTATAGATTTTATGTTAAAACTTTGACTTTGTGTTTTAATTTTTAAGGACTAATATTTGGACAATGGACATTGTGCGAAAAAGATTATTAAGTTTGAACTTTGTGTTAGTTTTAATTTTTATTGTGTTAATTTTAAATTTTATTAAATTTAGATTTTGTGTTGATTTTAATTTTTCTTTTTTTTTTGGTTACTTGAAAATTAAAAACAATAGCTCAAAAGCAATTTTAACAGTTCAAACTTCAAAATGAGAAAAAAATTAAAAAGTAAAAAAAAAAATTCAAAATCTATAAACCGAATTTTACCCGACCTGACTCAAACAAAATTTTATCCGAACCGACACGAATTAATTTGATCATAACCCGACCCTAACTTAATTTTACCCGACCATAACCTGATCTTAACAATTTTTTTAAATCCGATCCGAATTTTGCATTTCGGGTTAAGATCGGGTGGAATTTTCGACTACCCGATTTACCCGAAATTCGATTGGGTCGACTCGAACCCGATACTAACCCGAAATTGCCCAACCCTAATACATTCAATATAATTGTATTAAATATTTATATAAGTGTTATGAATTTCTGTGGTATATCGTTTGTGGAGTTAGGGTTTATATTTTGGTGACAGTTGGTGAGACAGGCGTGGTGCGACAGGTAACCTGTCGCACCAATCTTGGTGAAACAGCAGATTGTGCACAGTAGCCTGTCGCATTGTCTAGTAGTTTTAATATATTTTATTTTTGTGCGACGGGCTGCATGTCGCACTAACTTCCAAAATCTGGAATTGGTGCGATGGTGCCCATCGCGCCGATGGCGTGGTGCTGCCATCACGCGACACCGCGCCTCGGCAGCACCAAATTCAGAAAAAAAAATTACATCATTTCTCACTTATAAATTAAGTTTTTCGGTGACTCAGATCGTCCATCGTCTGAGAACTCGAACAATTGTTGGAGAATTTTGGCCAGTGATGACACAGGGACAGTTTTGTTTTAAAACTTAGAGTTTGGTTAATTATGATAGCTAAAATATCGAAAGATTATTTGTAAAAAATGTAAAATATTTTAGATTATTTACGTAAATTTTCTGTAGTATTAAAGTTTAAGATACTGTTGCTGACCTCAATTCTTAATTGTGATAAAAATTAAAATGCTGTAGTTACGGAAATGGTGGGGCAATAAGCGAGATTATGTCAATTACTTGCTCAACATATTTCAGACCTGCCATTGGATAAGTCCAGTGGGTCCTTCAAATAATCCACAACTCATGTTTTAAATTTTGTGGGTTTACAGCACTAATTTGTTGATCTCATTTTTGGGCCCACCAAAAGACTGCCGAATGACAGGTCTAGATTCTTGATAGAAGTTTCAATGATGAAGGTGAATCGGCGATAACCCAAAAAGTGTTCTGGCGACAAGCTGCATTTTTATGGACCAAATATTCTTATTGACAAAGTTTTTACATTCGGATGAAAGTAGCTGTGTCATATTAATGCATACTGAATTTTGATTAATATTGTTTTCAAGCTTGGAATTTATCATATACAACAATGGACGAGAATTTATCTGTGCATGGTTGGTTTAATTAATTAGTAATTATTTTTTAAGAAAAAAAGTTCTTTTTACTTTAGCATTTAATGCAATAATTTATTTCATCTTTACTATTTAAATAATAATTTATTTCATCAACGGTTTTATACAATAACCTAAAATACCTTTCTTTTAATCTATAATTAGTTTGCTATATAATTTATTGAAGGTAAAACAAGATTTTTAATTAATAGTATATGAATTATTTTTAAAAATTTTCTCAAATACGATTAAATAATATTTGACTTTCTATATAAATTTTAAATATAAGGATAACTTGATGAAAAATAATAATAACACTAAATAATATATAAAATATGTATATAGGAAAAAAAATAGATTTCACAAGCATTAGAATGAGTTTTTTTTTCTTGCCTTTTTATTTGTCAATGACTTTAATATAGTTAAGATAAATAAATAAATAATCAATCAGCATTGTTATTTTATTAAAAGTAAACACATATTCTTCCATTTACTTAACAAAAATACTCACTAAAGACATAAAAATACATATTTAAAATACTATAAAATAAAATATATTATATTAATAGTGTGTGTAATTTTTTTTAAATTTATCTATGACTTTAATATGGATAGTAATCTTTGATAAAAAAAATTATTATTATTATTATTAAAAATTTTAGTTAACTTCATAAAAGAAATAATGACACAAACACAATATTGCATATTCTTAGAGTTATTTTTGTTTCAATAAGTTGTTCTTCAATTTTAAATTTATGTAGAAAGTTAGATGCAATTTAATTGTTCCTCAGACTTTTATTTTAAAATGGTTTACATTTGTTTACTTGAAAATCTTATTTTATCATCAGAAAAATATATAATAAACTAATTATCAATTCACAAAAAAATATTTTTGACTATTATTTAGAAAGTATAGATTAAAGAGATTATTACATCAAATCACGTGGGTTAAAGGAGACTTTTTTCCTATTTAAAGTATAGATTTGTGGCCACCAAACTTTTGGCCTGATGGTGAGGGCTACTGCCCTCTAAATTTGGGTATTTCCTTTCTCAATTATCGAGTGAAGGTAGTCTGCTTCCTTACCCAAGTGTGATGAGTAAACATAATTTGAATATTAATAATAATTTATAATCTGATTTGTAAATAACAGTTATAATCTAATGTAATATGAGGGTAATATTGAATAATAATCTCATATATCAAAAAAAAAAAAGTAAAGATTTGTGGATCAAATTTAAATTGAGTAATACAAACATAACATGTTTTTATATAAATAATGTTACAAATTGATGTGACATATTATTAATATTTGAATTAAAATATGGTAGGATCCATGTGGTTTATGTTTTCCAACCAATCATATTTTATAACATTAATTTGTATGATATTTTTGTAGCTCTAGTATTATTTATAAGAATATCTAATTGAAAGCTAAAAATGTTATTTATTTATTTTTATGGTCATAAATTCTTAAACATGTGGCAATTATAATATATTAATACATTATCTCATCAATTTGTACAAATAAAATTTGTTACATAATTTGATTTACTTAGAATATGTGAAATTAATTTGAGATTACAGGAACCGTCCCTCGTAATGGGAAAATCTTGAGAGAAGTTGTAGTATATACTTGTTATGAGTATATTTAGTCTCATAATTATAAGCGCATTCGGTACTGCTTCTTGATCATAGCAACAACAACGTCGTCAATATGAAAATATATAATAATGAATAATCATTTGATTCATTATTTGGAATTAATAAGTCATTGTTTCGAAACACATACTAAGCAAAATGAGTCATTCAATTCCGAGTAATCACTTAAAAGCATTAACACACATCATAAGACAAAGACTAAAGTTAATTATAAAGTGGTATTACATAATTAGTTGGCGCTATTCTCTCCGGTTCCTCTCTTTTCCCCCCTCCAAGGTGTGTCGTATCATTCGATTCTAAAGTATAAACTGTTCCTACTTATCCTTTCGCCAAAATTGTTCTTCTACTATAACATGTACAAATGGCTAGCTCACGTACAATTCTTATTAATTAATCATTTCCGTGCATTGTCTAATATTTGTAATCTTGCCATATTTAAATTACGTACCTATCTAGTTTCACACAGCATGCATGCCGGTGTGATCATTACGCCTTAGCGGGGAGTTACGTACTATATACAAGCAGCTTAATTTTTTGAAGAGAGAATGCATATTTAATTCATTGCCGATAGATGTCATATTTATTATTTATATTCTTATTAGATTTTTAATTACTTATTTTATTTTTCCCACTAAGAGATAACATATAATGTTAATAATTTTTAAGTAGTTGGATGTCAAAATTAAAGAGAATATAAAAAATGATTATTCTTATGTAATTATCAAAAGAGTGCTTACAATTTTTTATTTATTTATTTTTAATCCCAATGACTTGTACATGTTTTAATTTAAAATTTAAAAGATCACAACTTAAACGATTAATTGTTTTGATTTTATTTTCAAAATAAATTCTATTATCTCTTAATAGCAGAGATGAAACAAATAGTTAAAAATTTGGTAGGAATGTAAGTGATAAAATATGACATCTATAAAGAATGTAACGCACAATATTCTCCCATTTTGAAACAACAAAATGTTCAGTTTTAAGTAAGCTGGTGCAGAATGGGACTAGAAGAGAAAGACAAAGCAAACATGACAAGCTATGTGCGATGTCAACAAAGCCACTAAATTGCATACACCAAACATTGTTTTAATTTTCCTCTAATAACAAGAGCCCCCAGCCCTCGGTTATCCCATTTATCTGTCATCGATCCCATAGTTCTTCTCATAATTCATATATGAACCAAACATTAATTTTGTTCCTTAATCCTCCCTTTTGTTACGTAGCTCACCGTGCATTTTTGTCTAACCTTATTACTTATATATATATCAACTCTATATATAAAGCAATAAACATTAATACTTATTTCAAATCAACAAATAGGCACATTAATTTCTCTCTCAAGAATAGTATAAAAATATATTAAGGCATAGGACTAGCTAATATTAGCCACCCACCATGGCCGTAAATGAACTCCCAAGTAGTGTTGAGAAATGCTCATCGATAGGCCGGGAAAAGCACACGGTGGTTGCTGACATGGATGGAACTTTGCTCAGAGGCCGTAGCTCTTTCCCGTACTTTGCCCTAGTTGCCTTCGAAGCTGGTGGGATTTTGAGGCTGCTGTTCTTGCTCTTAGCCTCGCCAATCGCGGGACTTATGTATTACTTGATCTCGGAATCAGCTGGAATCCAAGTGCTTATCTTTGCATCATTTGTTGGTTTGCGAGTAACTGATATTGAATCGGTGGCACGCGCCGTACTCCCGAAATTTTACGCAAGTGATCTCCACCCAGAATCGTGGCGCGTGTTTTCTTCGTGTGGGAAGCGATGTGTTCTTACTGCGAATCCCAGGATTATGGTAGAACCATTTTTGAAAGATTTTTTGGCAGCTGATTTGGTTATGGGCACCGAGATTGCGACTTATAAAGGTAGAGCAACTGGGTTAGTACGTGACCCTGGGGTGCTTGTGGGCAATAAAAAGGCCGATGCCCTTCTAAAGTCTTTCGGTGAGACACAACCAGAGATTGGACTTGGTGATCGCCAAACTGATATTCCTTTCATGGCTCTGTGCAAGGTACGCAATTAACAGTTAGTTAATTAATTATTATACGTTCTGTTATTGAACTAATTAATTGCATTGCATCTAATTCGTATTCTTCATCATCAGGAGGGCTACTTGGTGCCATCAAAGCCAGAAGTTAAGGCAGTAACAAGTGACAAGCTCCCAAAACCCATCATTTTCCACGACGGAAGGCTTGTCCAAAAGCCAACGCCTCTCATGGCACTGCTCATTATTCTCTGGACCCCTATCGGGTTTCTCTTGGCTTGCTTACGCATTGCTGCCGGCGCCCTCCTCCCAATGTCGACTGTCTATTACGCTTTCCGGGCACTCGGCGTTCGTGTTACAGTTAAAGGCACTCCACCGCCCCCAGCTAAAACGTCAACTGGTCAAACTGGGGTCCTCTTTGTTTGCTCCCACAGAACTCTACTCGACCCAATTTTCCTCTCAGCCGCTCTTGGCCGTCCGATTCCTGCAGTGACCTACTCCGTCTCTCGACTCTCAGAAATCATCTCACCCATCAAAACTGTTAGACTCACCCGAGACCGATCCACTGATGCATCCACGATCAAGAAGCTGCTCCAAGAAGGTGACCTAGCTATATGCCCTGAGGGGACTACTTGCAGGGAACCATTTCTTTTGAGATTTTCAGCATTGTTTGCTGAATTAACGGACGAGCTTGTGCCGGTGGCAATGGTGAATCGCATGAGCATGTTTCATGGAACCACGGCTAGAGGATGGAAAGGGATGGACCCATTTTACTTCTTCATGAACCCTAGCCCTGCTTATGATGTTACTTTCTTGAACAAGTTGCCAATGGAGCTGACATGCGGTTCAGGGAAGTCCGGCCACGAGGTGGCAAATTACATACAAAGAGTGATTGCCGCAACCCTTTCTTATGAGTCCACCGGCTTTACCAGAAAAGACAAGTACCGGGCTCTTGCTGGAAATGACGGCACTGTGGTTGAGAAGCCTTTTCTCAAACCAAACAAAGTTATGGGATGCTAATTTTTCTTTTCCAAAATTAACTGCTATACATATCTCAGTTTTATTAATAAATAGAAATTAGGGATCATTTGGCTAAAGTGTGCCAAGTTTCTGCACTTTTACAAACAGGAAGTGATCAACATTTTTCTTGTAATCCATGTTTCATTTGCTAGAATTTATTGAATTAATGAATGGAAAATAACCAATTAATATTTATGTTTTGTAATGATAGAGTCACTATCAATTTAATATGTACGTACAAACATATGCATGAACAAAATGACGTGACAAAAGAAAATTAAATAGAAGGTATTACAATTCAAAAGCCGATAAAATTATTTTCACTAGTGTCATTGTTTTCTCAGTGAATTATTGCATGTCATACATGGAGGTTGTCCATATTTATTTGCACTCCTATCATTAGTACTATGTTTTACTTAAATGGGTAAAGCATTACATCTTTAATTATATCTTTTTTTTTTAAAATATTTTATTAATAATAATAAAAAAGAAATGAAGTGAATTCTTAAAATATCCCTAATATTTTGCGCAAGGGTTTTAGATTTTATTGTCTAATAAAATATTAAAAAACTATAATGCAATAATAAACTCAGAAGTTAATATGAGTTTTCAATCTTTTTTTATCATAAATTTTATTTTAAATGATGCGTCATTCATTAGTTAATTAACTATTATTTATAATATTTAAATGAATTAATTGTATTATCTAATAATATGAATAATAACGTAACATGTGATACACAAATATTAATACTTATTACAAATTTAGAACAATAATCTATTGACACGATGATATAAAAGAGAGTCTAATAAGAAAAAATTGGCAAAATTAAAAGCATTTTTAAAAAAACAAAATGAAAGCATGAAAGAAAGAAAAATATGTTAAAATAATCATTTAGATCAGAGATATGTCGAGTCCGATGATGATTCGAGCTTAATAGAACGTAAATAACGTAAAACGAAACAAACCAAGCGAGTCGTACTCGTACGTGTTGCTCATTGCGATCGAGCAAGAAGAGCAGATGAATTATCAATCAAATCTGTCCCTGAGCCAGCTCCTTTAATTTCTTCTTTGGTTTTGTTATCATCTGTAATAGTTATACCAAATACTACGCAAGCTAATACGTACAGTTCTTTTCGATTGATTTGGTAATAGTACATACAATTCCCTCTGTTCTTCCATTTTTAATTAATTTGTTAACAGAAGAAGAAACACAACTTGCAGAAAATGTCTATCACGTCAATGGTGACAACAGCACAGCCGAGAACGTCATTTTCATCAAGTATAGGAGACTCCGCAGAACTCGAAGGCAATCTAACGCTTAGTGATCGCCTAAAGGCTTTCAAAAGCTCTCAATTTGATCCCGACGCCTACGTCACCTCCAAATCCCAGCACATGAATGAGAAGGTCTCTCTCTTTACTTTACATCTCATAAATTAAATTTTGCTACGTATTTGTTTGATTGCAAGAATATTCTCCAGAATAAATAATAATCATTTGAAGATTAATTCGAAAATGCAAGTTCGGATCAACGGCCATGAATCATGATGTGGCAAAACGTAAAGCCTTCATGCGTGTGATTGTGATTGACAGGAGATAAGGCACTTGTGCTCTTACCTTGTTGAATTGAAGAAGGCTTCAGCTGAGGAAATGCGCAGAAGTGTTTATGCCAATTATGCAGCTTTCATTCGGTGAGCAAATTTACTACATGTCATCAAGAACAGAAAGATTGTATGTGCTATGCTAGTTTAAACATTTGAGTAGAATGTTCTAGTGCGTACACCAAATTTGTTCCTTAATTTGAGTTATTAGGAGAATGTTTCTACTAAACAATTAGGAGTCACCGTGCCTGTGGAAATTTATTCGACAATCCTGATAAGCAAATATATCAAGAATATTTTGTTTGCAGCACGTCGAAAGAGATTTCAGTTCTTGAGGGTCAGCTTCTTTCCATGAGAAATCTCCTAGCCACTCAGTCAGCTCTAGTTCAGGGTCTAGCTGAAGGTGCTCGAATTGATTCCTTGTTTGCTGTTACCGAAGATTCAGATGATGACGACCTATCTAGCTTAAAAAATGAGGGGCTTTCCAATATGGAAAATTGGTCGGTTGAGTTTCTAGAGACACTTGAAGTTTTGTTGGCCGAGAGGAGAGTAGATGAAGCCCTCGCTGCACTCGAAGAAGGACAAAATACAGTGAGAGAAGCTAAGCACAGGTGCACATTGAGCCGAAGTGCAATCTTCTCACTGCAGAGTGCTCTCTCCGAGCAGAGGCAAAAACTAGCTGATCAACTTGCAGGGACTATTTGCCAATCGTCTACTCGTGGTGTTGAGCTTCGTTCAGCTGTTTTAGCTCTGAAAAAACTCGGAGACGGTCCAAGATCCCATACATTGTTGCTTAAATCTCATCACCAGCGGCTGCAGAGCTATGTGCAGAGTCTTCGCTCATCAAGCAGTTTGAGTGGAGGGGCATTGACAGCTACCGTCTCACAACTTGTCTTCTCAACAATTGCACAAGCAGCAAGGGATTCCTTGGCAGTGTTTGGTGAGGAGCCTGCATATTCATCTGAGCTTGTCACTTGGGCTGTCAAAGAGACTGAGGATTTTGCTCTTCTCCTCAAGAGGCATATTTTAGCCTCGGCAGCAGCTGCAGGTGGTCTCAGAGTAGTCACTGAAACCATTCAGATTTGCTTGGGTCACTGTGCTTTGTTAGAAGCTCGCGGATTGGCTCTTTCTCCTGTCATATTGAGATCCTTAAGGCCTAGTGTTGAACATGCCTTAAGTGCTTACTTAAAAAGAATTGAAAAAAGCAGTGCTGCACTAGCCGCTGCGGATGACTGGTTGCTCGCTTATCCTCCAGCCGGGGCGCGACCTTTTTCTTCTACTAATTCGCTTAATACTGCAGTAGGATCGCAGCCTAAGCTTTCAACCAGTGCTCACAAGTTTAATGCGCTGGTTCAGGTAATTAGATTTTGTTCTCATTTTCCTTTATGCTAATTGTGTCTTTTCTCTATGAGGAAGCAAAGTGCTGTAAGATTTTGGAATTTGAGGCTTATTTTTTAGGCTTTGTCTAATACAATCATTACACCTTCGTTCAGGAATTACTGGAGGATATTGGGCCCCTTGAAAACCTGAAGTTGGACGGTCCTGCACTGGATGGTGTTTTTCAAGCATTTAACTCTTATGTCAGTTTGTTGATAAATGCACTGCCAGGTTCAACTGAGAATGAAGAAAATTTGGGGGGTTTTTCTAGCAAAATTGTAAGCGTGGCAGAGACTGAATCCCAACAAGTAGCTTTGCTAGCTAATGCTTCACTGTTAGCAGATGAGCTGCTACCACGTGCTGCACTAAAGCTTTTGCCATTAAGCTCAAATAGAATGGATATGACTCCAAGAAAAGCTTCAGACAGGCAAAACCGTTTTCCGGAGCAAAGGGAATGGAAGAGGAAGCTTCAACGCTTGGTTGATCGCTTGCGAGATAGCTTCTGCAGAACACACGCCCTTGATATCATCTTCACAGAAGATGGTGAAATCGGTCTGAATGCCGAAATCTACACATGTATGGATGAGAGCATGGAAGAGCCTGAATGGTTTCCATCTCCAATTTTTCAGGTAACTGGAGTCATATTTTCCCAACATGGCCTTCTGTTATCTGATTGCAGCAAAGTGGCTGAACTTAAAACATGCAATTCCATCATCATTGATAAGATATTTTTGTCACTGCATACATATGCTATACTGTGGAATCTTGTGTTTGTCAAAATCCTACCACTTACTAAATTCCATTCAGGAACTTTTTATCAAATTGACTCGTATGGCAAGCATAGCATCTGATATGTTTATGGGTAGGGAAAGGTTTGCAACTATTCTACTAATGAGACTGACAGAGACAGTGATCCTGTGGCTTGCCGATGATCAAAGCTTTTGGGCTGAGATAGAGGAGGGGCCGAAGCCTTTGGGTCCTCTTGGTCTGCAACAGGTACATTTTGAAATAAAAAATGTCCTTTTTCACATTTACTCTGCTTTTTAACTAATTTATTGAAAATAACTGAAATTTTGTACAATTATTTTGTTGATCGTGCAGTTTTATTTGGATATGGAGTTTGTGATGCTTTTCTCATCCCAAGGCCGTTATTTATCTCGCAACTTGCAACAAGTTATTAAAAATATCATTGCTAGAGCGATTGAAGTTGTAGCTGCAACTGGAATTGATCCCTACAGGTAAATCCTGTAACAATAAAGATTATAAACTAAAAAAATGTAAACTTGGTGTACTTGCTTATTTATTTATTTATTTATTTTCTGGACCATTGGCAGTGTATTGCCAGAGGATGACTGGTTTGCAGAAATTGCCCAAATAGCAATAAAGATGTTGAGTGGGAAAGTCACCTTTGGAAATGATGAAGGAGATGTTATCAGCCCAACTGCATCTGTATAAGCAAAATCTATGTCATCGTTCATATCCCATGGGAGTTAATGAAACGCAGCCCTTTGTCACTTTGACCTAATTATATGGAAGAATGAATAGCTATTTGATTAACCAGCTGGCTCTAATCGCTCACTAGACTTCCTCTAAGCGTCTGTCATAGAATTTACCTTCGGCCAATTTAGATAGGGAGCTTCCAATCTCAAACGTCCCATGACAATTGTTTGAGAGAAAAAAAAATGTTGGTCCTCAATCAATTGAGACCGATTCATTGTGTTTCTTCTTTACAACATGAAAATGGGCTGTCCTTTTTTCTTGCTTTCTTTTTATTTTAATCCTTCTAGACTTCTTGCTCTTGGTTAAGATGGAAACTTTACATAATACACAGTTTCATTACATATTTGATTTGTTCGTTTTGTTTGTAAAGCTGCCTAGCTGTTCACGGCCTTGTAAGACACAGTAGGTTTTTTTTTCTTTCCTCCTCTTCTTTGACCAAAGACAAAATAGCTTATTCCATTTAGAACAAAATTTGTTTCCATTGGTTTCCTACTCACAGATGTGTTATACATTCAACTTTGTACGACTAATTTTCTTCAATTGATTGATTTGAAACTTATTTTCTGTTTGCTTAGTACTGGTACAAACAACTCAATAAGAGAATAGACCAACCTGTATAATGTGCTTATAAATCAACGTGTTACAAGGCAAAAGATGTCAAACTTAAAGTGCAATAGCAATTATCTGTTTCCTAGAGCTAAGAACCATCTTTGGCAGTTCAAGTTTCTCGCCTACCACGCCATTAATATCTTAATCATTTTGTCTTAAACAATTCTCCGGACAGTTAGAACCTTCTTGAAGTACCAAATTGTAGATTACGGTCGGTTCTTGGATTGCATAAACAAGGGCAGGAACATGCAAGTTTTAAATATATACTGGGACCGTATAGGAATCTGGGAACATGGAAGTTGTCAAACTTTACCTACTGACACGAGAGAAGCATCTCTAGGTAAGATGTCAGTAAATAGTCACCACTATCAAAGAGAGTATCAACTCATGTGATTTTCTATTCGTTTCTGCCACAGGATTAACTGAAAGTTGCAAGCGGATTAGTTACCCCCAGTTTGCCACTACAGCAATATTGTTGAACCTTCTCAGGCAAGCTGTCTTGTATCTTTTGAACAACTGAAAGTCCAGAGGATTCGTATAGTTTAATCATTTTGAAAGTATTGGAAGAAGAGATATTTTAAATTACCTGCAGTATTGTAATGCCAAAAAGTTGTTCTTCATTGACTTGTTTAACCAAGACCCTACGACATCATAATTTGGACACACTAATGCTTTTCAGCAAGATATACTGTAAAGGTTAAAGAAGACCTAAAAAAGAAAAAGCAAAAATAATATCTTTGACTAAATTCCTGTTTATCTTCATTTCAGCCCTTACAACTCATTGTTAATTTGACACAACCACCGCATTTCTATTTCAATTTCCTAATTTCGTATTGAAATCTCAGCACACAGTGATACTAGTTTATGGGTTGTCAGTTGCGGTTAATTGTTGCGGTATTCACCATCATAACGGTTGTGAAGGGAAATGCAAGTGTTGTTGAAGCATGCAACTCTAATGATCTGAAAGCTCTAACAACCTTCAAGGCTGGAATTCACATTGACACATCCGGCCGGTTGGCGAATTGGGTTGGGCAGAGTTGTTGCAGATGGCAAGGCATTTCCTGCCGTAACACAACCGGCAGAGTGACAGAAATTCATCTCCCAGGGTTCATCTCCACTGAAGATTCTGTGTTTCAGTCGCGGATGAAAGGATCGCTCTCTCCTTCTATAACATTTCTGACCTCCCTTGAAGTTCTTGATCTTGGTGGACTCATTGGTCTCACTGGAATAATCCCACCATTGATTGGTTGCCTTCAAAATCTCAAGAAGGTCTACCTTTATGGCAACAAGCTAAGTGGCCCAGTACCAGAAAGCATCAGTAAGCTGTTGAAACTTGAAGAACTTCACTTGCATGAGAACAGATTATCTGGGACTCTCCCATCAAGTCTTGGCAATCTCAAAAATATCAATCAACTGCTGATGCACACAAATCAGTTGACTGGTATGATACCTGACTCATTCACAAACTTGACAAATCTGGTACGTTTGGATCTCCATAGCAACTATCTCAATGGTTACATTCCAGAAAAGATTGGTGAATTACAGCTATTGGAACAACTTGATTTCTCAAACAATCTCTTAAGAGGAAAACTCCCACCTTCATTATGTAATTTAACTGTCATTTCAGTGCTATACTTGGATAATAACAACCTTGAAGGGGCAATACCATTTCCATCTAGTTATGGTGAAATGCCTTCCCTTGGCTTCCTAAGATTGCAGAATAACAATCTCATTGGAAAGATACCTCCAAAATTTGGGTATCTGGCGTCCCTTCAAAGAGTCTCCCTAGCAAACAACAAGCTTGAGGGAGCAATTCCTACGAGTTTAGGCAATCTGCCAGGTTTGACAGAGCTGTATCTTAATGGCAACCAGTTATCTGGCCAAATACCTAAATCAGTTAGTCAACTTTCTCGACTCATTTTCTTAAGCATTTCCCGAAACCAGATTCAAGAACCGTTGCCTTCTGAGATGCTTTCCCTCCAAAATCTTCAAACACTCGATCTATCATTTAACCTGTTAAATCTCTCCTCCATACCGATGTGGGTAGCAGAATTGCCATCTCTTTCTCGTATATACTTGGCAGGATGTGGAATCAAAGGCAAAATTCCAGAATTCTTTCGAACAACTCCAAGTCCATTACAGGAACTGGACTTATCAGTCAATCATCTCTCTGGAAGCATACCAGCATGGATAGGAAGCCTCAATCAGCTCTACTCTTTGAATCTCTCAAGAAATTCACTAGTTTCAAGCATCCCTGAGACAATAATAAACTTACAGGACTTGGGTGTGCTTGATCTTCACTCAAATAAGCTAACAGGCTCCATAAGCCAGGTTTTCAAGATAGGGCAAATGTTTCCTGATGGTTCACTTACATATATTGATCTTTCAGACAATGGCTTCTCAAGTGGAATAGAGCTAATAGGTGGAGGAGGGCAGACTTGGATTCAGTTTCTCAACTTATCGCGTAATGTTCTTGACGGCCAAATACCGGTTTCTGTGGGAAGACTGAGATCAATAAGAAGTCTAGATTTGAGCTATAATAAGTTAAGTTATGTCTTGCCCGGCTCTCTTGCAAATGAAAGCTCATTGGAAACATTGAAGCTGCAGAACAACCGGTTTACTGGTAGAATACCAAGTGAATTTTTGAAGTTGAAAAAGCTGAAGGAATTGGATCTATCACATAATCTCCTAGTTGGGGAGATTCCTGCAGGAAAACCTCTGAGCGACTTCCCCGAGAGCTCTTTCTGTGGAAACAGAGGGTTGTGTGGCAAGCCTCTCACTCCTTGTAGGGCTTAATATTTGGATTGCGTATGCCATGAAACTTGGCAATTTGGCAGTCCAGCAATCTGATGTAATAGCTTCCCATATTATGTATGAGTTGCACTATTTTCTAATTATTTGTGCAAGCATATCCTGTTATCATCTACAAAAGTAACAAAACGAGTAGTAGGCTTAATATACAATGGAAATATTACTAGCAACAGATTAATTAATCTTTTTGCTAATAACCCAACTTCACAAGTAACAAAAGCCATATAAAAAACAAGATAAATGGCAATAGCATTCATTTACCGAGACGGACGTCAAGTATTAGGCCTTGACATTATTCATCACAGCAACATAAAATTACCAAAATTTGAAACCGTTTTCTTTCAAAACGTCATATTGTGATTTTTTTCCCCCCGCCTTGGGGACGTACAATTCGATTACACCATCATTTATGTTTCTGCAATCCTGGGCTATTTTTGACACAGTAATGTAACAATTTTTCACTTTTAGTTTTTGAAAATAGCAATTCTCCCAAACAGTAATGTAACAATTTGATTAGGCAAAAAGTTGTTAAATGCTGTGAGCATGGCTGGTGCACTGACACCTGATCCAACCTGTCGTCTCCGGTTACTGAAAGTAAACGACCAAAACCACACAATATGTGAAATAAATTTCTCAACATTAGCCTTTTAGTAAAACACCGACTTTTTGGGCCTTCCACATTGTATTGAAAACTTATAATCAAAGGGTCTCCTCCCTGTGACCCAGTTGATGATAATTCACGTAGTCAATACCATTTAACCGTATACAACACAGGATCTGCTCTGGTAACTCCTCAACTTTGTTTCCCTGGTTTAAAATTCAAATATCAGGAAACATTTATAAGCCAGAAAATGGGAATAAATCAAGCTCAAGTAGAAAATTTGTAAATCTTGCCTGAATTGTGAGGCCAACATCCAAGATGCAGATCTTCAGTCTGTCCAGGAATGCTTCAAAACCTTTTCTAGAAATGTAACTAAATCTGTGCATATCTATGTCAATCTCAAAGTAGTTTTCTCCCTGTACAAAATTCATGGAGGTAGGAATATGTTGTCAAACAATGGATTCACTCTGAACTGGTATATTGAGTTGGAGATAAACTTACCAAGTAAAATTCATGCTGCGGACGCGAAAGAACAGGCTTTTCATTGTAAGCCTGCATAATTTTTCTCTCTGCAGCACTCAAATGAAGACCTTCTACATTCACAACACGACCCAATATTTTCAACCTTTCCCGAAAGGGTACAATCGTATCTACAGGAAACCCTTTGACCTTTTCAACTTCATCATCAATTACCCTCTGTTCCGAAATAAGTTGGATTCACAATAATTAGATACCTTGTAAAATTAGCTAAACTGAGAGACATAAATATGAAAGGATCTTTAATAATTAACAATCAAGAATAATTAACCATAGCAAGACTGCATCAGAGTGATATTCTTATTGGTGACTAGCAAGACAAGTATCCCAGCAGCAGCATTGCAGAAGATTACGTTGGCACTTAACGGTAATATGAAGCAATGAGACAGGAAAGAAAAACTAGAGAGATTCCGACTTACTCTGATGCTTTCTTGAAAATGTAGGGGAAGTTCTTTAGCATAACTCTCATTAAGCTTAAAGTACAAAACAATACTAATTCCTTCACCATCAGTTTCACTCTGAAATATTGCCGCAGGATACAAAGGAATCTGTGGAACCCACAAATATATTTTATATCAAAATACAATACAGTTAAAATAAACTCATGAAAAAGCGAAAAGGGGAGAAGGGGCAGGAGAATTCTTTTGTTCGAAATCATCGTAAGGCTCACTGCTGCTGCGGCTGAAGAGAAATTTCATGATACGGCTATTATAAGAGACCAACCTCAAAATAGAATAGACAGGCAAAAACCAAATTTATGTATGCATTAAGCAAAATGCAAACTTGAAAAGGGCATTATTTTTTGCTACAAGATGATGGGAAAGTCAAGGATGATTTAAGATGGTTTGATCAAATTGTACGAGAACTTCTGATTGCACCAATTAAAACAAGAAAAAGCTCAAATTCAAGCAATTTAAGGACTCCCCCAGCACTCTCTTCTACAAGAAATCAATAAAAAGAAGAGAAAAAGCTCCAACAAGGATACCTGAACATTTACAACAAGCATTGGTGGAAGCTTCACATGGGAACTAATAGCGGGAAGTTCCACAAACCGAGCTATGTGATCTATTTTTCGCTGACTTAAGAATACATCGACACCAAAAGGATAATATGCAGCATAATTAGGTGCAAACTCCTTCTTCTTGTCCCTGCAATATAGAAGTTTATCACCAAGTAAATAAGAAAACAACTATTGTGATAGAAGAAATCCCCCTATGTAATGATTCAAATAAAAATTTCTGAAATATTCCTATAAGTTCATGCTAATGCATCAATATGATCATTATCTGGCATAATTGACAGACATGTACATCAGCACAAAGTATATACATATTCATTTACGTTGTATATGGAAATCAATTGAGTACTCTTCCCTAACAGTCTCACCTGAAGTAATTTACCCCCCGAACTTTAAAAGTATTTGGCTCAATTTGTGACCAACTGTCAAGCATCTTCTTGTCAATCGGGCAAAAGGGTACTTGAGCACCTGCTATTGGCCTTGACAGAAGCATCTTTGAAGAAACTGAAATACAGTAGGATGAAGTTAAAAGCAAAATGCAGGAAATCAAAGAATCATATCTCATGCAATGTAAATGTTATCAACACTTACCCAGGGTAGCATTAGCATGTCCATCCTTCCATTTAAAGGAGAGTTTTGAGGCCGTCTTTTTGAACAGCCTTGGTGGACTAGAGCTCCCTGATCTTCTTTTTTCAACTGAGGGGACAGTAGAAGCAAGACAAGGCAAACAGTTGCTAGGAATAATCCCACAATTGTCCAACAATCCTTCATCCTTGCCAGAGCCGTCATCCACAGAGGAGGAGATCTCATCAAGGAACACAGGTTGCTTTCCTTCATAAGAAGGCCCATCAGATTTTGATTGGGAATGAACATTCTCTGAATTTGCAACTCGACTACCTGAATTTTTGCCAACATCACTAACAGAATTGCAAGCAGAATTTCCAGCAGATATATTCCCTGGTCTCTGCAACTGATCGGTTGAGGAGGTACATTGGATATTGACATTGTGGCCTCGATGATTAGCATCTCTTAGAGATACATTACTAGTTCTGGACACTCCATCAGAGCCATTTAGAGATACCACTTCTGCAGATCCCAAAAGTAAAACAAATGTTGAAGATATATGCAATGTAGCTATCAGTGAGGGGGGAAACTAAAATTCATCTGCCCAGAATGTGCCATTTGTCTGCAAATTTCTTACCATCCTGAACGCTCACGAAATCATCATCATCTTCACCATCAGACTCAAATATTGCAACTGAATCAAACCATGAGTCATCAATACTTCCTGCTAAAGCCATCAAATAGTAACAAAATAAATTATACAGCCATAAGTAAAACAAAAGAAATAATGATCAGTAGTGTTCGTGTTGTGTGCAATATCCAAAACAAGAATAATAATCAAGACGGAATCAAATACCCAACTTCCAACTCAACCTACCCATTCCGACTTCCTATTTCCAAATTTCCTATTCTCCTTTTCCGATACGACCTCTCTCAACCTACCCATTCCGAGTTCCTATCAAGTAGAACTGTCTGGTACAAGAAACATATGTTTCACTAGAACCGAGAACCTAGAAAAATAATATAACAACTCATAGACGAAGAGTTATTTCTAATTGAAGATTGTAAGGGGGAAAATAAAAAATGGACAGAGTAAAATAATTCACAGAAGAGCAAATCATAAGATACTTCCAAAATTGAAGGGTAACAGAATTTTCTGTGGTACCACAGTAGCAGTTTCAACAAGTTAAAAAAATTTGAAGCAAAAAACTCAAAGCAGCAGTGGATAATTCCTAGTGATGCTTACTCATCAAAAACCCAAAGGAGGTAATTCATGACACAGGATAATGCAATAACATAACATACTAAAAGTTTTAATAGGTGATTCTTCCCATAAGTATCTGATATAAACATATTTATGGTCATAACAATGACTCATCACTAGAGATGCCATCACCATAATATAGTTACAGTATTTTTCTAAAGCCAGGCTAGCTATTTCTCTTTGAAAATGGAAAAAAATTCAATAGTAGAAATACAGTTTCTCACGGCTAAACTATGACTAACCATAATGAAGACATACAATAATGCCAGTCAAGGACCTTTGAAATGACTTCCACAATTAGGAAAACAGCTTGGTTTCAGTCACCAACATGTAACAACAACTCAAACTAAGCAGCTGTATCACAAAACAAACTGCAAACTCACTAATTTCCATCTGCTAAAGATCAGTCCCCATCCTTTAATCATCCCCCAAATAAAAATTAAATACAAATAATTAAAACCTCTTTAAAATGTCCTGAAAAGAAACAGTGGAAAAGTCATCTGGTGACTAAACTGAAGTACAACCCACCCTCCTTTCATGAACTGCATTCTCTTTCATCACCAGCAAAAATGATAAATTCAATTTTCAGCTCATGTTATCTACAGTATCAAAATTTTAACCAGACAGAACCCCACATAAACAAAAACTAGCTTTGCACAAGGATCAGCCAAAATATTCCAATCGACCAATAAAAGATATCCACCACCTTACTTCAAATGAAGAGTTCCACTTCATGATCACATTCACCAAAAACAGACTCATTTTAAATATATGTATGTGTAATATAAAAAGGCCGTTTCCCAAACACTCTCCTCATTTCTATTCCACAAGCTTATATTTTCACAAAACCTCTACAACCTAGAATCCAAGACAAAATGACCAAATAAAAAAAAAAAAACAAAGAATAAAGAATCACCAACACCCACCAACCAAATCAATCAAACAATACAACTGCATAATCACATTTCAAACCCCAAAAGAGAGAAAAAAAAAATTTCACTTGAAAACCAATAAACAAAGAAGGATAAAAATGAAGGACCTTGAAAAGCAGGATTTGTGAAAGATGAATGACGATCAACCGGCGGAGGCCTATCAAATTTATCCAATGATCCATCGGTGGGCAAACGAGACACTGCTCTTTTGAAACTTTTCTTCTTCTTCTTCTTCTTTGAAGAGCTCAATCTCCCACCGGCGCACCCCCTTGGCGTTGACACACAAGCTCCCATAATTGTCCTCTCTCTCTCTCTCTCTGTGTTTTTAAAGATCAGTCATCAAATCACCATCCTTCTCTTCTTCATCAAAGATCTTTTTCGTTTCTTCTTTCGTTTTCTCAAAAGACACTTTAAGACAGATAGTGAACAAGAAGAAGAACTCTGTAGAGAGAGAGAGAAAAATTGAGACAGATTTAACGCCAACAAACTGCCATTCCTTTACTCCTCTAGTTGTCTAATAGTTTTTATACTTTATTATTATTTTTATTGACAACGCTTCAAGCAAAAGCCATTTTTTCCTTTTTTTTTATTTATATTATCGTGTGTAATGTGTGTATTATTAGTTTTTTCCCATAAGTACGAAAAACAACAATGAAGAAAGACACGACGTGACGGCAGTTAGGTTGTCCGTTGCCCGCGTAGGGGTAAGGCATCTGATCTCTAATTATCTCACAGAAACTGATAGTGGGACCCACTTAAGGAAAGTGAAGCTGCCACGTGTATGAATTTGATGAATATGAGATGAGAATACGACGAGTCCAATTTCAAAGAAAGGACATTGTCCAAATTTGTGGGTACGATTTCCCCATTACACTGAATCCAAAATGAGCACGAGCTGAGGTCGGCCAATTCTGCAATTAAACTGTGATTGGTTAGCAAACAGCTGATGCTGACGTACAAAATATATATATATATATATATCTATATATATAATTTATTATAGATGAACTCAAAATGCGATATAAAATAATAATTTAAAAGAGTTTTTAGGTTGATGATGGGAGATGAGAAAGGCGCAGTGATTGCGTGAAACGATATTTTACCAAACGTTACCTAAAAGTGTAAAAACTGTACTATATTTGTCAAATTTTAGGCCACTGGTAAACTTTTATGATAATTGTAATTTTAAATAGTAATTTCATGTTCAAATAAAAAAATAATTGTTTTAAATAGTTTTATAAACGTTATCTCAACTTCTTCATCTTCTTCATATGTCCCTATCACATAAAATAGTTCTTTGGTAAGAAGTGCCAAAAACTGGCACTAGACACACACTCACTGAGTGGGAAAAAAAAAAAAGCTGAAAAAAGAGCACTCATGATATGGTGACGAAAATACATTTTAAATCATTTATAATTTATCATCAAATCAACGAAAGCTTGTAATTTGAAAATAATCAGATTCTTTTGCAAAATTTCAGTTTCATTCTTGATGAATCAAAAGAGCAAATTTACAAAGAGAACATAAACAATAGAAAGAGGTATTATTTTATTAACGAAATCTTGTAAGCTGTAAATCTTGCTATCGAGGATTGGACAGACCATGAACATTAAGACAAGAATCAAACATGAATCCACTGTTCATTCACAATAATTGATGGACGATAATAAACGTGAGACAGAAGACAGAACCATAACTAAGAATTAGTTGTGCATGAATTGGCATGGGACCCGTTTTGCTACAATGTGGTATTCAATTTAGTGAAAGATCAGATCGAAAATCAAATCCCTCGTGTACAGCTACAGCTGCAACGGAACCATCGATCAAATTTTTTAACTGTGATCCTAATTCTATGCAAATCAGTGAATGATTCCAATAAGAATAAGATACACACATGCCACACAGCCGTTGATAGATTATAATAGATGGTAAGACTAACAACAGCCAGCAAAAATGTGTAGTAAAATAATTCATTTTCATTTTCAAGGTGGCCTACAGTTTTAAGGCAAGGGTGTAGGGGAACCCCCTGAATGTGACGGGCTGCACGTCCATTTAATGTCATTTTGCAGCTACATCAGTATCAAATTGTCAATAACTTTATAGCAGGTGACATTTTTTGGCTCTCTTCTTTGAAATCTGGTACGCACTCTTACCACAACAAATCTAGCTAAGTTAATGTCTAGGACAATTTTGTTATTAATTCAAATTTTAGTAAAAAATTTATTTATTCTTACGTAGAGTTAATGTGAGGTTGGAGTGAATTCTCTATTATTATTAATTCTTCTTTTTTTTTTTCCACGTATTTGTAGTTTCTATTTTGATTCATCTCCTTTGTTAGAACAATAAATTTTTTATGAAAATCATCACTTATAATTTAAGAATATTCATATTGTATTACTAATAATTAATAACATAAAATATAAAAACATACCTAAATACATAATGCTTAATTATTTTTCAAAATCGTGTAATTTATTTTTCATATTAACACGTTATTTTAAAAAATCTTTTAATTTTCTTTGTATTATCTCTCTCTGATGATGGAATGTCAAAAAAGAGACAACTTTCATATTATCATTACGTACTCATATTTCAAACTATCGTAAAAATAGTAATTACCATTTTATTCTCTACACATTAAAAACACACACGCTATTAAATATATTCAAAATCAAATTATCGAAAACCTTATAAATTAATTTTAATTATACTTAACATTATATGATAGTTCATAATACATAATATATTTAAGGATTCAACATCGCTAGATTAAAAAATTCAACACTCCCTCCTCCCCCTCTATTTTCTCATATGAAAAGTATAATTTCATTTGAAAGAGAGAAAAACGTGTGTCATGAATTGATTGTGTTTTATCAACTAAACTATTTGTGATAATGCTCAAGCTAAGTTATAGTCGTAGCAAACCCTTGGCCCCATCACGTTATCAAATTATTTAAAATTTTAACTTTAAAAAAAATTAAAAATAGACATTCACTATAATACTGATATATATATATATATATATATATATATATATATATATGTATGATGTGTGTGTGTGTGTGTGGGAAATAAATAAATTGTATAGAGATATACTTAATAATATATACTTGAGCGATCTATTAGAACCACAAATCCTAAAATTTTTCTATTAAAATAAAATGTCTTTAAAATAATAATAAAAAAAAACAACCAACAAAATGCAATTGTCATAGCCACACTTGATGGAAAACAAACCAACCTCCAACTATCACAATTTGCCAAATTGGAATCTACTTGAAGAAAGCTAATGGTTAAACATATACGGGAAAAAAAAAATCTCTTATTTTGATTGTTTGAAAGAGCCAAAAGGCAGTCATTTGTCTTAAAAAAAAAAGCGAGGAGACAACATTTCTTTAAAGGACCTTGATCCCTTATATAATGACGTATGTTACATTAACCACATATTTACATCAAACAAGTTAAATATAATTTACCTGATATAACTTATGTTTATTTTGTATAACTCAATGGTTGAAGTAATTCACATCATTATGCGAGGGATCGCTTGCCCTTTTAAAATATGCATTAGCGCACGCACTGCCGTTTTTAACATAGGATTCTGCGGATCTTTTGCATTATTCTGCTGAGTCTTTAGCAAACTAATAAATGATTACTGCTCTTACGTGGCTAAGATTAAATTAATGAATAAGAAGATGAGCATTGAATGAGCTGTGTGGATACCAAAGCCGAAGCAGCTTTTGGTGGGCGTGGGCCTACACACTATGGATTGCTGCACGGGCTGGGTTTCTTAATTTCCTTCTTGCCCTTATATGTTTTATCATATGCTTCTTCGGCTCATCCTCTTTGTTGGATTATATTGTCACTACTATACATATACATATAAGCTAAATTGCACTCTTAATTTTACATGACTTGCACTACAAGCATGAATAATACATATTTAGGGATTTCTGAAATCGTGTTTGATGTTGTCTTCATTTATCATTTTCTTGGACGCATCGTGGCTGACATGTTGCTTGCTGCTCGGTGTTGTTTAATGTATTTTGCTTTTAATTTACCCAAAAAGATAAGAAAATCAATACTCACGGCTCAAGAAAGAAGACTGCTCAAATTGAATGCATAGAAAACGGTACGGAGATGATGGTTTTAGGAACCAATCCATTAATTGATGTCGGAGGATTGGTCACATTCACATTAGCGTGCCGTTCATGTTAAGCTGACAAATGAATAATACTGTCAGGCCCAAAACCACATGCCAGCCCCGATTTGTTTCTATAGGCCGACCTTGTAAAGCTTTCCATCGTATTGAAAAATGAAAATTGAATAAAAATAATATTATGAAAGTTTAATTTTTTTAATTATAAAAAATAATTAAGTTAATGTAATATTTTTTTTATCACATGTGTGTAGAGTAAACTATCATAGAATATCAGTTATAATTAACTTATTATAAATATCAATTATAATATAATATAATAATAATAATAATTATAATCTCGTATAATCTGAACAATAGTATTTTAAAATAAAAAAACCGGCATAAATACATTTTGAAAGTAACTAAAAAATATTATTAAGTATTTCAATAATTAAATTTTAATTAATGTGATATTTATGATTAAATAAAAAAATATTATTTAAACAATAATAAATTTCTCATAAAATTATTCTGAACGTACAATACGATCCATCAAAATTAAATTTAAGCCATAGATTTGTGCGAAAAATCCTCTATGAACCGCATTAAAAAAAGAAGAGAAAGAAAGGAAGAGGAAAGAGAAAAAATAATAAAATAACCTTCCCCAACAGAAGTTGGAAGTTTTTTCTTCATAGGTTGTGATGATAATGACAGGCGTTTTAGAACTGGCCCATTGATTCCTCTCCCAAAATTGACTAGATTGGTATTATTGAGTGTTCACCTAATAATTTTGTACACCTCTACTTGGCTTCTACACCATTCGATTCAATTGCAATAAGGACATTGTCGTCTAGGATTGTAAATTAGCTTCAAAGAAAAATTAAGAAATAAGAATCGATCGGGACGGTTCCAGACTCCAAGAAAAAAAAATCTCCTCATTTCTGGTCTAGTTTATCTCTTGAACACCAAAGTAAAAAATGATTGGTCTCCAACTCAACTTTCACTGTTGTTGAATTGGAATTTATTTCTAGAGGTGAGAAGGATATTTGCTGCTACAGAAATATGCTTAGTGGTGACTTTGACATTACAAAAAAAAAAAGCATAAAAAAACATTCTTTCAGAAAAGTAATGGTGCCAAATGGTGGTAGTTGTACACAATCAGCTCAAATCTAACAGGAATATGTTGTTATCAAAGCTAGCATTCAAAAATGAAATTGAAATGCTGCATTAGAATTTAACCTGGATTCTTTGAGGTTTCTGCTTGGGTCATTGAGCACTCTGAATCTGGGTGGTGAACCGAAACTGCACAGGTGTCCTATACATAAAATGTAAACATAGAGTTAGGCAAATTGCTTAACCGGAATTATTATACTATGGGGAGATTACATCAACATTATCTTCTAAGCAATTTCTTGATGTGACCAAACTACCTTTGAGCAACTTGGTAAGTCAATCATTTCCAGCATC
This sequence comes from Murraya koenigii, assembly GCA_025617385.1. Classification (NCBI taxonomy): domain Eukaryota; kingdom Viridiplantae; phylum Streptophyta; class Magnoliopsida; order Sapindales; family Rutaceae; genus Murraya; species Murraya koenigii. The sequence goes on along the minus strand of CM046814.1, from coordinate 30,895,645 downwards.
AAAGTGACAAACAGGATTTCACCCCAACGAATTACCAAACATCTAGTTTAGCAAGTAGATGGCAATATCTCTTACCTTCCCATCTTTTACAGAGACGCTCGTCAATATAATAGCGGTCGATTGTTGTTCTGAAGAATCTGTCTCTTGGCCTTGGAGTGAACCAGCTAACTGTAAATGAAACATTTAGAAAAATGATTATGTTTGTCTTTCAGCACGTAACCAATTAAATGTGCAATTAATAAGAATACAATCTACTTACTTCTGACGCACAAGAAGTGAAATTATTGTTCTTCTGAAACTGGCCGCCAACAGCTTTATGCTCCTGACATAGAGGTGAAGCTGAATTTGAAATTCAAACAACATCCCCCAAAAAAAATATCATAAAGGAGATGTATCACAAATTTTGAATCCGTACTTGATGTATGAGAAACATAAAAATGCCTGTGTGTGCATATGTATTTTCCTTCATTCAAGCATCCAAATGCTTGGATTCAATGGGCTATATCATCCTGGAAGCTATCTCAATCTTAAAGTATGAAATTTCTGACTGCAACTTCTAAGGAAAATTTCTAAGGAAAAAGAATGGACTCTATAATCCATTTGACTTCAAAATACTGAAAGAAATTATGAGATTCTCTCAGAAAGGAAACAAGAATATACATTATGGTCTTTGCTTAGTTACCCCTAGCACATGGAACAGGATTCATTGTACAAAAAGAAAAATGAGACAAAATGACTTTAACCAATGTTTCTCCTAGATAACTACATAAACTGGTATTACTGATATGACATCAGCAAGCTCGTGTTGTCTTTTCCACAAGTTCCTTTCTCTTTCAAATTGCAAACATGCCATGCATCCACAGGTCTATGATTAAGCACCAGAGATGAACTGTTTGTAAGATATTCCTTTATGACTAAGCCCTATAACATTGAAAATAACTCACAGAAGGAAAGGCAAACCTCTATTTTCTGGAGCAGCTAAACTGGATGCCTGATCTGGTGATCTTTCTCCACCATTATGAATTGAATCTTTAACCCTGTCAAGCCATTTATAACATTGCATTACAACAAAAAATACATACTGAAAGGAGAAGTTGCATTATTTTGGCATCTCTGACTGGAATACACTTATGACACTACAAATGCAAAAATGTAAAAACTATATTTCATCATGATTCTGGAAAATCCAACACGCATACTCTTCTTCAACTTTGAAAACATTTAAGTTCATAACTTCAGGGAAAAATGGGAAATACAATGCAAGCCACTAAATATGGGCACAGGATAATTGCAGACACAAGAACAGTCTCATATAGATGAAAATGATAGTAATGGTCATGATTGTTTTAACAATCTGGCACTATGCTCATCAGACAACCACCCAAGACATACAATAATGGTTTCTGTAGGAATAATGTCAAATTCCATAAAATACATGTAAAAATTTCTATTGCAAATTATTCCATCACTTGAACTACAAATATCAAGCAGAAGTGTATTTGTCTACCTGTTATCTTTGTTTACTGTACCCATGTCATTGCAATTTTCTTTAAGCATTAGTGCTGTGTGGAATACATCATTATCCTGTTAGAGAAACCATTGGTATTTCACAAAAGCAAGCAAATGAGTAACTGAGAAATTTATTGCAAAGAAAAAGCTTAAAAAATATAAGGTGTTTCAGTAGGAACAATACAAGAATACATTAATGAAAGGTCAAAGGCATAAAGGCAAAAACTCAATATAAGATGTTAAACCAGAATCACTTGCACCAGCTGTTAATTTAAAGACCATAATACTGAATATCATAATTTAAATCTCCGACCTCTGGATTCATGGTAGCAACAGCATCCTGAATTCTCTGCAAGATAATTCCTAAATTCTCCACTTCCAAATGCAATGCCTGTTTATGAAGTATTTTGAGATAAATTTGTAAATCAATAAACATAAACATGCAGAAATCCAACAAAAGAGACAGCGATTTCTAGACCTCTTTCTCAGATACTAGATTCTGTATAACCACATCCTTCGCTGATAGAGTTTTCTGAAGGTAAGGTTTGTTAAGATGACAAGATAATAAGAAAGATCTTTTTTCTGAAATTGCAACTTGATTTTAGAGATGAAAAACAGACAGATGTTCAAGGCTTGTCTGGATATCTCTTCGATTTGAGGTTGATGGTTATTAATAAATTTTGTTGCCTCCAGCTGTGCTTCTAATTCTGAAATAATTTTATCTTTTCTTTTAAACTCGTCCTCATTATTCTTCAGCTTACTTTCCAAGAGACGAATCTTTTCTACAGGAAATAGAGCAAATCCCATGTCAATAACTCACAAAAGTCGTATGACAATGGCCTTTTTCTGGAATTTAATACTATGAAAATAAATCACTTATTTACAGTACTTATGTCCGTATTTTGAATTATTGATGCTTTACTGTCCCAAATTCATGTTTAATGTCAATAAATTTAAGTGAAACCGATGCTCTGGTCTGGCATGACAAAATATTATGAGTAATCAAAATTATGGTCTGCAAGCTCATGTCCCATTCAATAACTATATGAATGACCGACAAGCATCAGTGCGTCACTGCAGAGTCTCATAAGAGGTTAATTACAAATATAGAAGCAGAAGCAGGAGCTAAACATTTTCATTAGAAGAAAAGCTAACTACAGCAAGTGCTGGGATCTATGAATTACCCACAAATACTCTTTCAAATGCAGAGATAGTATCCATTTTGCTCCTTAAGCTAGCGACTGAAATAGCAAAGAGCACAAAAAGTTATGTTATACTGGCATTTTCCTGGAATAAAACAGTCTATGATACATATACATGAGTGTACGCCTCAAATCAGTAATAGTTTAAAAAGCTACATGCCTAGTTCTTCCTTTTCACTTACAACGCATTCTACATTATCCACAACTTGCTTGATGGAGAATGCCTCTTTTTCTATTGAATCAAATAATGTCAAATGAGAGTTTATCTTCTCATACAGTACAGTGAGCTTTCTGTCCCTGGTTTCAATCGCACGTTTCATATCACAGGTAGATTCCTGCTCAAAAGATTTACATCAGAATAAACTTAAGACAAATCCTCTAGATAAGGGAATCAGAAGAACAGAAAATACTCTTGCTAGCACCTGCCCCTCACATGCTTGGCATATGACAAAACCAAAATTGAATTACTTCCCAAATATTTGGGCAGTCACAATTATCAATGTCCAAAGTATTATTCATAAAGATACATGCAAGTAAAAGCAGTTAATTTAGATGATCAATCAACATATCTAGACCCTGGATCATCAAACTATATCACAGTCATCTCTAAAAGGATATTTTAAAACCTCATGTACCATATCATTTCTTAGCTACCATAAATTCATATAATTAAGCCGTTTCACCAGAACATGCATTTCAAGTTCCCTAGTAAGTAGCAACATGGCAATTAAGTTAATATAACAATTATTAAGCACAAACCTCGTAGGCATTTAGGAAATTGTCCCTATGTTGAAGCAGTCTATTTATAGTTTCCTTCAACTCCTTTTGCTTGTTTTCAAGCAAAGCATTGTCGTCTTGAAGGTAACTCACCTACAGCAACAAAATAAAATGACTGCATTTCCAAACATTTCTCCTTATTATTTTCACAAACAGGTTGATCGCCAAATTGACAGACCTTCCTTTCGAGTTTTTGGCACTGTTCGTTAGTCGAAGCTAATTCGGATTGCAATTCCTGTAAGTTTCTAGAATATTCTTCTTCATTATGCTTTTGTTTCTGTATTCAAACACTGGAGTCAATTCTCCACGAAACGAAATAAAAAAAAAAAATAAAAAAATTCTCGACACTTAACCTGGACTAAAAGATGAATTTCTTCGGTTGCTGAGTTTTCTTTCTCCTAAGATTTCAAAGAAAACCATTAAAAAGGACATTGTGATAATAAATACTAATAAAATAGATGATTATGGTCCCAAAGGTGACGCGAAAGCTTACTTTGAGATGACGAGTTTCGGCCATTAGGGCTTGAAGTTGGAATTTGAATTTGGACAATTTCAGCAGCTCCATTTTTTTCTTACTGTGAATTATTCAGTGAATTCTATTTGTTACTTGTTGAAGATTACTATCATTTTACTAATTCAATTCACTATCATTATTTAAACTTTCATGTATTCTCCGGTGATGCCCGAAATAAAATTTTGAAAACTAATTTTCCCGCCATGTGGAGGGCGTGATAAAAGTTTTACTGACGACAGTAACCTGTCCACGTGGCTTTTCTTTTATAAAAAAAAAATGAAATCGTCATTTTCCTTATAAAAAAAACAGCGAACGTAGCTTTTCCATTTGAAAAGAGAACATCTGTGTCCTCTTTCTAGTCCATGAAAAGTTTTTTATACCCCTAAAGATTTATGATTTTCAATAAAGTAATAGAATTTTTTGTTTTCAAATTCGTTAGAGTCTTATTATAAAAAAGTATTATGATTTGGTCTAATTAAAAAATTTTATCAATATATTATAACATTATTATTATGAATACTTTTACAAGAAGGAATCACTTCTTTAACTAAAGCAATAATACTAAAGATCTAAATATTTGAGTTCCAACTTAAATTTTTATATATCATATGGTAAATATATATTCACTTATTTATTAGATAATAAATGTACTTATATATTACTCTATTCTACCATCTAATTAATTAATGTGATATCAGTTGGAATCAAATTGCAACTATAATATTGGGCAACGATATACTAACAATTAATAATATTTTAATAATCTATCGGTTTATTTCCTTCATGATCATATTTGTTATTTTTCTTTTTATCAAATTAAATTATTCAAATATATCACATTATCTACAACTAAAATAACAAATATTTTGATAAACAATTTTTTAATGAACAATTTTAATATTTTATATTATAAGCTAATATGTTTTATTGTTGTTATTCTTTTTATTAATATATGTATTTTACTAAGAGTTTTGATGTGGCGTTACTTGATATGTATAATTTTTTACTCTCTTGCATGAACTGATATTTACATAAATAATTACCATAAATCCATAAATTAGTTTGAAATAATAAAAAGTCTTAGTTTGCCCTTGCATTCACTATTTGCCATGTATACATGCAAATTATATTGATTGATTAGAACACATACATGGCAAACAATGAATGAAAAACGAGTAGTGTTTAAATTTCTGACATACGAACAAGTTGTGAGTGTTTAAATTTCCATGTAGCTTATATGTGGACTTTAATTGTGAATCTCTATTCGCGCTTTACACCTCCTAATTATATTCTTAAGTTTTGATTGAGATTGAGGTTAAAATGCTAAGTTACTTATTTTATATGTTTTAATACAAATAGTAGTTGATAAATTTTTAAAAACTCATAAGTCTTTTTAATTTGATAATAACATTTAAAAGTAAGTACGAAGTTGTTTTTTATAAATAATTTATTAAATAAGTAATTACATCTTTTTTTATTCCAATTGTAATTTAATAAAAAGATATTATATCTGATTTTTTTTATAAATCTTAATATATAAATAAAAGACAACTTAAACTTATAATTATTTCAGTTATTATACAATAAAATAATACATATGTAACAAAGTTTACAAAACACATATATTTTACTTTTCAAACTCACTTAATTATACAACTCATTTTACCCAACACCAAGTCTTTTAATCAGCATCTAATTATCTCATCTACTACTATAATTTTAAATTGGTCATTAATATCAAAAAATATTATTAAAGGAAATTTGGAAAACCAAAAAAAAATACCTTCACCTAATTATAAAGAAAAGTAGTTTTATTTTTAAACGACAAGACACATTATTACACTAAAACTTTGATAGTTATACCGAGAATATAAATTACGTGCCTATAATAATTTTTCTTAAGGTTTTTCAACCATAAAATCTCATCTTAAAACAAACAAGGTTAAATACCGAGGACCTGGATGAAAATAGATAGCGAGAGTGATAGTTTGAGCGGTGCCTCAAGACAAATACATTATGCGCTGGCTGTCCCCTGCCTAATTCTAAAGTCTAAATTCTACCGATTGTTCTACATTAACTCGCAGAAATAAAAAAAAAAAAAAGAAAAGCCAGTACTTTTTGGAGTCATATTCCAAATTTCTTATCCTTCGTATTCTCACAAGTCACAGCCAGCCAAGCAAGGCAAGGCAAGGTATATATCTTCACATTTTCCCATTAGTCAACAGACAAGGTTGATAGCTCTTGCTCAACAAAATCATATTGAAGAATCCGGAATTTTGATAGATAATACCCTAAAAAGCCATCACTATCTTCAAATAATTGGTTTACGAGGGTCCATTAAACGGGGCAGTGTCTTCCAATAAGTTAGGTATGTGGGTCATGTTTTTCTGCTCATACGGCTAAAGTTGCATCCAGCTTAGTTCTTTGAGTTCATTCTTTATCTTCTTCGCCTTTATTGCAGTTGGCAGCCTGTCTCTACAAATGTTTATTTTCGTTCTTTCATGACTTGAAAGTTTAGATTTTTTCTTTAATGATTTAAAAGCAAAGACACTAGCGACTTGCACTGTTCACAAACTAATTACTACTTTTTGCATAAATGGATTAGCTACCTTTGTAAAATTTTCAGATGATTTGTCAGAAGTCCAGCTAAAACTGAACTAACTAAATTATTCACAATTGGAAGGCTGAGTAACGTAAGTTTATTGATGACCTAAAAGTTTATAAGCATAAGCAATCGTACATAACTGTTAGCAGTTGCCAGGACCTAACTTTTCTTATTGCAGATCAGAGTTTGATTTCTGTCATTTAATTTGTATCTATCTTATTCATTTAATATCACTGAAAATCGATCAGTCACTACTTACTAAAGTGAACTTATTTTTCTCAGTAGAATTTTAACTGCAGAAGCATCGGCTGCTGCTGGCATGCAATAGCAGGCCATATCCATACTACCGTGAAACCAACCCAACTTGAAGCCTAGACAGAGTGTAAGCATTGCTACTTGGAGTAAATTAGCACATGACATGTTAAAATGTGATGAAATTCTCACAAGCTATGCATTTCCCACATGGGGTTTTGCAAGAATCATAGAATTCCAACTGCAGATAGCGGCCTTATTGGCACATGTCTAAAGCAAAACAGCAATCTTTATCATCCTAAAATGGGTGTTTGGCACCAAGCACACGGCTATAAAACAAAGCTCTAGCTGCTTAGACAGTTACTATTTATTTCATTAGACACGACACTTCAAAACCGATTAAAGTTGCCGTCTAACATGTGATGCAATAAATTTTCTGCACCTTTTGATCTTCTGCTATTTATTTTGAGCGCGACTGAAACCGTTCTTTTTAGGGTTGTGCTTCTATGCCTAACTATGTATGACATGAAAATGGCAATGTTTGGCACCACACAGTTTGACAAGAAATTACACGCATTTTTCAACGGCAACAAAGTAGGTCAGGCAAATAGAGCAAGTTGAAATCATACTAAGAGCTTAATAAGTTGTTTGTATTGTTTCGCCTGCAAATATTTCAAACACGTTTTATTAAAGAATATTAGTACGATGACGAATGCATAGCCCACATTTTCATAAATCTAGTTGATTTGATTCTTGATTATAGGCAGTCGGCTGGTAATGTTAATCCCAACCGAAGCTAAGAGACACTTGAACTTTAATTAGCCTCAATTACAATTTGCATCTATTGATGTATAATCGTCTAGCCTGTCAAATTCCGAAGGTGATGTACAAGTAAAAACGAGAAAATTGATGACAGCTGCTAAGCCATTTTCATACACGTGAGAAAAGGGGATGTTCTCAATCAAATAGTGCTGCTGATAAGGCATACTTTATGCTCATTTGAAATTCGAAGTTTTAAATTATGGAACGTGTAATTACCAATTATGGTCTTGATGAGAAATGTCGACAAGTGTTACGCGTTCCAAAAATGTATTATATTTTGTAAGTTACACACAAAGACTTTTCTTGAATGCTTTATATTTTCTTTCTCAAATTTGTTTCCCTACATAGCTGTAGTAAGAAGGAAAGATCAAAAGAGAATTTGTTTTTTCTTGATTTCATACTATTCACGTAGTAGGTACAAGTAAATCATAATCGAAATTCGAGACAGAGAAAAAAAATTTAATTTGGTTTGATTAATTTACTGCCACCAGCTTTTATCCTAACCATACGAGTTTACAGAATGCAAATCTTCACTACATGGTGGTTGACGTTAATTAAGCTATGGTTAATATTACTAGTATTAATACAGTTAGCTCAAAACGTGTTCACTAAAGAAATTGCATGGCTAATACGGAATTTGCATGAGAACTTTGGTTTATGACCAATTAAAGTCGAAACATATGCCAAAATGTAAGCATCATTATTCATAACTTTACAATAAATGGACACTTAAATGGCATCACAATCACAACAATCATTATTAATGTCGATAACTTTATAGTATTAATCACAATCACAAATCATTATTAAAGACTAATCACTTTCTGTTTTCTGTTCAACACAATATAGAAAGCCATACCCCACCTTTTAAATTTTGAACATTGTATGTGCACTTGCTCTCGCTAAGGGGGTACGTGACCGGTGACCCCATCGAAACTGCCCCGCACTTCTCCTGTCGAGTCCATGTTCCTCGTCTTCAACAGCCGTTGATGAATTGTGATTTGTCATTGCCCAGAGAGAAAGCAAATCAGACGGTGGGAAAGTGTGCACGTGATTGGGACAGATGTACTACTGGAACCCCAGGAGAAAAAAACTCACTGGAAGTGACTTTGTTTGCAGCTCCCGAGGTGTCCCTGCAAGGAAAGCTTAAGGCAACAGTGCGCACCAAACTCCACTGTCTAAGGAGATCACAATCACACACACAAGCACAAACGCAAACTAAAACTCGAACTCAAGTCTCAAACACCTCTCTCTTTGTTCACTTAACATTAGGCTTAACTCAAAGACTCTCTGTCCATCTTTCTTTATCTTTTTATTTATCTATTACTCTATTTGCCGTCATTGCTTTGCTTATTTTAAAAGATTTGCCCCTTCTGTTATTTCTTTCAATCTTAACTTCTTGAAAGCTTAAGCATATCCAGGAAGAAAATTTGAACCTTTTGAATCGGAGCTAGTGTTTCTTGAATCTTCTCAAATAAATGCCAGGACCTGGTTTGATGAGTGCTTGAGTTTGAGTGTTGTCTGAGAGATTGTTTTAGATGGATCAGGGTTCCTATAATTTTGCAGAGATCTGGCAGTTTCCGGTTCATGGGAGTGGCAATATGAGTGAATCTGGAGGTGGGTTGGGGCTGAGAGGAGCTCACTTTGGGACTAATCGAGAGGTTTCTGGTGATGATCCGGTGAACTTGGAGCATAAAAGGGCTCATGGGAATGGTGTAAGGAAGCGGCGTGATGTGGAGGATGAGTCAGCCAAGCTTGTATCTACAAGCAGTAGCAACGGCAACGGCAACGGCAATGGCAATGGAGTGGTATTTGTTTGTTTAGTTGGTTATTTATTTGTTGAATCTGCTCAAATTTATAGTCGTGGTCTTATGTTTATTTGGATGACTAATTCTTATTACTCGAATTACTAATTCTTAGTTAGAAAAGTTAAATTACTAATTCTTATTTTGAAAAGTTTTTACCTTGGTTTTGATAGAATATGCATTTCTATCTTGTTTATTGAGCAAGTGCAGGATTGAATAATGATGATAATAATTTATCTGATTTCGTGGCTAGGGAGTGAATTGACTTGTACTTAAGCCCCCATTCTGATCTTGCTATTTTACTGGGTTTACATATGAATGACATCTAGAGGTTTGACAATGAAACTGTATATTGACCTCGATTGTGGTCTTGGTAGTGAAATTAAGCTTTATGGATTCAAATTTTAGGGGACTGGTATTGCTTTCATGACAAATGTTGTGTATTTAATTGTGCAGAATGATTCTGATGGAAAACGGATTAAAACATCTGGAAGTAGAGATGACAATCACAATTCCAAAGCTGAAGCAGAGCCCAGTTCAGTCAAGCCTGCTGAACAAAATAGTCAACCACCAGAGCCTCCTAAACAGGATTACATCCATGTACGAGCAAGAAGGGGTCAAGCTACTGATAGCCACAGTTTAGCAGAAAGAGTAATCTTCAAAGCCCTCTGAAACTCATAATAAGCAAAGCTTATGAAAAATCTTTTATGTGTTTGGTGTGTGTTAAAATTTCTAGAAACTAGTGATATCTGGAGCAATCCAATAAGGTTTTCTTATTTTAACCACTTGGCGCACAGGCTAGGAGAGAAAAGATAAGCGAAAGGATGAAAATTCTCCAGGACTTGGTTCCTGGTTGTAACAAGGTATGGATTTGACTTTTCCCTGAATTTGTTGGCACCCAAGCATGCACATTTTGTTCAAAAAATTTTCTGAACAGAACAAATTAGTGGAGTACAATTCCTATCTCTGCTTCTTAATCTGTCTGCAACGAGTTCGGCACTTGCTAGTGTACGTCATAGATTGATAGTGACAGGACTGCTTTTCAGTTTTGATCATACATCCTGTTTACTATGGTAGATTTTCTTAATTCAGGTCATCGGCAAAGCATTGGTCCTAGATGAGATAATTAACTACATCCAATCGCTACAGCGGCAGGTTGAGGTGTGAAATTTTTACCTTTGATTTATAGCTTTTGATCATTGATTTTCTTTCTATTACTCTTGAACTTGAGCCCCCACATTTACTGGACATTGCAGTTTCTGTCAATGAAGCTTGAAGCAGTCAATACAAGAATGAACCCTGGCATTGAGGTATTTCCTCCTAAAGATGTAAGTCCTGACATGGGAACTCTAGACAGTTGTTGTTTTTGGTTCTCTCCCTCTTATCTCTCATGCTATCTGTATTGCACTTACAGTTTCAATATTTCAAGGACAGTTCACATGAACTTAGGGGTACATGTCCCAAAGCTCAATATATTCATCATCCTTGTCTGTTTGTTGGATGGACCTACTTGAAAATTGTCAACTTAGGAGGGGTTGTTTATCTGAATGCACTGAATATTACACTATTATAGCAGATGGTTGGTAGATTTGGTTTTGTAATTAATAAGGCAACCTATGTATCATGATGAGTTTTGTTGAACAAACAGGGACCACTATTTCATTCCCTTGAGCCTTATTTATATTGATGCCCACCTCCTTCCTTTGCCTTGATTCCTTCTCCCCAAGAGTATGACTTCTTGCCTTTTTGTGGGTTGTGGCTGCTAATTATTTTATCTTTTTTCACTTGGTAGTGGGACAAGAACCTAGTTGTCGATTCCATGGTAAATCATGTTTTCATGATATGTTTGCAGAAGTTTTGTATCTTGTGCTCCCCCAACACCCCTTTTTTATATTTATTCCTCTGAAGAATTTAAGTAGCACAGATACAATAAAACATGTATTTCTATATGAACCTTACATTACCAAGTGAGCTGGGCATGTCTGTTACTGTTTATCTGTTAGTTTATGTTTTCCACTGACATGAAATAATTATTAAATTTTATTCAGCATTTTATTGTTTTAAGCACTTAGTTATCGTAAAATCATGTTTGTTATGGCTAATGCATGGAGAAGAGAACAAGACTTACTGGTGAGATCCTAGGACTGAGCTCACATTAGATTAAGAAAATGAAACTGTTATATAAGTAGGCCAAGCTTATTTTTATTTTTACTTTTATTTTTTTAACTCGTAACTTATCTGACAAAGCAATGTGGCATTTCACAATTTCAGTGTGGTCAACAAACATTTGATACTGCAGGCATGCCATTTGGTTCTCAAGCTACAAGAGAATACAACCGTGGTACATCACCCGACTGGTTGCACATGCAGGTTGGAGGTGGTTTTGAAAGAATGATGTAAAAAGATAGAATAATCCTTGTCAGTTAATGACAAATTAATGCATTAAGTGGCGATGCTTCCTCCTTCAATGTTGTCAAAATCATACATGTAAGAGAACCAAGTTCCCAATTTCAAATCAAGCATGGAGCATGTGATTGATGTCTGAAGACTGCTTGCTTCTATATTGGACATTGAATTCTTTACTCCATATATTTTAATATTTTATAGTAGGCTTCACACTGTACTAATACATGAACAGAACGTTGAAGAATATGAATCATGATCATTGCTCTTGTAAAAGAATGTTTTCTTATTAAATATCCCCAATGATTAACATTTGGTATGTAGGTTGTTATAAAATTGAAGACGTTTAATAAATGAAGCGGCTTAGTGCATGTGTAATGTGGATTATCCTGATACTTTGATATTGTTTTTATCAGTTGTCTGATAGCTTTTGCCTTGTGAGTTGATCTTGGGCACTTTAAATTTATTGTAAAATGTTCATAGGTTGTTTCAGTTTGTTTAATCACCTTGGATATGATCGTAGATGACATTTATCTCAAAAAAAAAAAAAAAAATCAACTGAGTTTTAATGAACTAGTCTGCAGATAGAGAACTTTTCATATTTACATTCACATTTTGTGATCTCATACACACATCACAATATTGAAGTAACATTCTGATAGTACCGTGACGAAATCCAAAAGAGAGAAATCAACCTAACATCAAGATTATTATGTCGCGGCAAAGGAGCTTCCTCCCTGGTTGAAGCTGTTTCCACTTGATTGGAAATAAGAAATGGCTGCCCAGACCAAGCGTAAAAGCAAAATCAGCACAAACACAGTGCCCCCAATGGTGCAGACCACCTGTAAACAAATGACACCATATATATGTCAGTTGTTTCCTACCAAATTTGACAAAAAGTAGTATCTGCGACTCTGCCTGCCTCCGAAGCAACTTATTGTGTGTTTCTTTAATTTGCAGAAGCAAAGGCGAGAGAATGTCACTTCAGGATGCTCTCTTGTTTCCTTGCAAATTAAAATGTTCTCACAAAATGATGTGAAGTGATTTTAGAAGGTTGAACTATTGCCTAATCTAACTGATGATGATAGCGTAAATATTCTTTTAGATCAAGCATGCACATGTATCGTCGTAGAGACTGGACTTGTCACAACAAGCTACAATACCTCAAGAAGCGCTTTGAGGATGGAAAGTGAAGCTAAGAGCAAAATCCCATCAACTGCAAAAGACACCTGAAAACTCCATCAAAAAGGTAGACAAGTCACAAGATTAAGAGTAAATTAGTAACAAGAAACGTATTAATTTCTTGTGCATTAGATGCAAAGGTAAAATGTTTGCTCTAAGTTAATTATAAACAAATATACCAATTTGGGCGATATAGCAGCGGGTAAGATGGAGCGAGAGGCTTTCTTGGCACGCTTCGAGACTTTCTTGAACGTGGCCTGTAAGAATCTAATCAACAAGTCCACGCTGCTGTCGGTGTCATCTTCGTCATCACTTATATCATCCACGATCACACCACCATCAACACCTTCATCGAAAAATGCTTCGCCAATCTCATCAGGGTCTTCACCAGCTGAACCATAATTCAACTGAATGATTACAAGCAGCATGTTATCCATACACACTCAATAGTCTGCATATACATGCATATATATATATATCCTTCATCGAAAAATGCTTCGCCAATCTCATCAAGGTCTTCACCAGCTGAACCATAATTCAACTGAATGATTACAAGCAGCATGTTATCCATATTGTATATATATGTAGCAGTGAACTACTTTCATTAACGACAAGAGAGAGATGCACACCTGGGCATGACAAATGGAGAATTCGCTGAGGGTTTTGTTGTGGTTGGTGTGGCGGTTGTATTGAAATGAGAGATTTGCCGTTGGCGATAGTGAGGAGTGATCGAGCTTGGCAGATGAGAGGTTGATGAATGTGAATGGTGATAAGGGTGTGGCACTTGTCATTTCGATTGTAGTTCTCAAGCCAAAATTGAGAAGATTATCTTGTGTTTTTTATTATTAAATGGGACTTGGGAAACAGAAAAAGTTATTTTTGCCGCCGATGTTTGGATTGTCGTTGAAATGATATAAAAAGTATAAATTTTGATAAAATAGTATTTAATAAATTTTTTAAAAATTATTTATTTTATAAGTTTTACTTTTAATTTTAACAGTAATTTTTAAAAGTAGATAATGATTACATTTTATAAGTAACTTATTAATAGGTCATCATTTTTTTAAATTTATATTATAACTTTAATATTTTAATAAAATGATAATTGAGTTTTTTTTAAAAATAAGTTGTAATATATAAATAAAAAATAATTTAATATTATATTTATTTTGAACATTGTAAAATAAAAAATATTTTTATAATAAAATTTATAAAATATATTATATTTTTCAAATTTATAAAAATCAAAACAATACAATTTATTAAATATTAAATTATTTTTAATTAACAATTTATTTTATTTACACAATAAAAATAATTTATTTCATCAATCACTACGTAACATTACTATATAAATTTTATATTTTTGTGTATTTTTTACGAAAATGTTTTGAGTGTATGGTATTTTTATGATTGTTTTCTTTTGCTTTGGTAAAACTATACGATAAGTACATTTTTCTAACAACATTTTAACGGTATATATTTTTGAGAAAAAATAATAATAAATAACGGATCATTTGAGGGATTTCGCTGACAACGCCAGTCCTAGAGTCTCTAAGGAAACGGAATTGTCATTTGACAACATTTGCATATCTCCTATCGCCACGTACACGTTGTAAAAAATTTCCTACGTGGCGCTCACGCTAGCAGTAGAGGTGTGGAGCCAATCAACCAACGGGTAAAAACATTACAGAAATGACGTCGTTTAACTTTAACGGGGAACGAGTCCTCCTTGGCGCTTTGGCCATTTTCCCGCTGGCGTTTAATCGTCTACGTCCACGTTTTATCGGTTCCACCCAATCACAAAGAAGTGGCTCCCAAAATATGTAAATGTGTAATCACGTGCTAGGTTTTCGCGTTGTCGAAAGAAGAGTACATTTCAAGTTAGTGAATTATATAATTTGTAAAGGGCAAATAACGAGTTTGTAAAATTTTCTGGTTGATTAAATTTAAAATCCAAACAGACCCAAATAGAGAAGGTGGGCAGTTGGACAAAAATCGGAAAAGCAATTAAACGAGGACGTAACTGCCAAAAAAAAAAAAAAGAAAGACAAGAAAAAGGAAGAAGCAGGGGTCCTCTCTGTTTCTTGGTCCGTACAAGGAGGTTCTGTCTTTTAACGAACGTAATTTGAATCGACAAGAGTCAAGGTGAGGTATTGAGAAACCAAGTCGATCGAATTGAGAAACATTCGTCGGCCCTCGGTTTTGATTTTGCTGGTGTTTGGATCGGGAAGAAGATGAGGGGATGGGATAGGGTTAGGGCTTCTCGATCGAGATTGGGGCAACCGCCATCGAGCCGTCACCAGCGAACGCCGTCGCGTACTGTTACACTAGGTCGCGTCCAGCCTCAGGCGCCTAATTTTCGCACCATTTACTGCAATGACCGCGAGGCCAATCAACCGCTCCGATTCAAGGTTTCTCTCTTTCTTGTTCTCTACCCGTACACTCTTATTATTTTATATATGCTATGAATAATTAAGGAATGACGAAGTTTCATGTGATTGAAAATTTAGACATTTATTTAGACTTTTTCCTTTTTCTTCTAGTTTCTTGCCTGCTAAGTTTAAGGTTTATCAGCATTAGCTTATCTCAACAGACTGAGTTTCAGATCGATGTTGACCAGATTTGAGATATTTAAGCTGTGTAGCAAAGCATAACGGTAGCTGTATATTTTATTTAATCTCTGGTGGTTAGAGTTTAAGTACCACCTTAGAATTGATCCTATCCTCTTATTTTCTCTTGGGTGGAAGCGAGAGGAAAGGAACAATGGAAGAAAGAAAACTGTGGAAGAGATATCAGTTCTCTGTTTTGGTTCAAAAGAAAAATTGAGAGGAAGAAAGGGGGGTTTTCCTCCAATTCCTGTCATTCAAGTCTTCTGTAAATTGTCAGAAGAAAAGAAGAAGGAAAACCTGTAGAGAGAAGAAAATCAAACTTTGTTTTTTAATATTATACATTGGTGAAAAAAAAAAATATTAACTTAGAATGGACAGGGAAAACAATTCTTAATTGTTGGTACTAAAAATAAAGCAGCTGATTTAGTCGCACGAGCTGCAATAAGGGCTCGGTGCATTTCTCCTCTCTTGTCATATCCTGTTGATCCTTAGTAGTGGTGATATATTTCTTTGTCTCTTGTTTTTATCATTTTGTTATGGAATGATGAGATGTTTGACCTTCTCTCACTTTTCATGGTCCTTAATCAAGCTTTCCTCGAAACATAGAGTTACTGCACGTAAATTAGGAATTAGTTTAACAATTAAAATTTTAAATTAAATGCTGTACTTATTGTCCCTTGGTTGGTAGGTTTTTGGCTTAGGCTTTAATGTAAAGAAAACATGATAACAGTTTTTGTAAGTATCATAAGTGTAGATGAATCAAATCAATCCAATTTATCACCAGATATTTCAGTATAAGAAACATTGGAGTGCCTCAGTTACAGGATTGAATCGTATTGGTAAGATTATGTGGGTCAGTGGGAGCATGAGTTTTGAACATGAGTTTTACCAAGCATGTTTGGGAATTTATTAAAAAGAATGAAATTACAGTTGTAATTGGTGAGCTATAATTTTTCAAGGATAAGGGCATAGTTGCTCTATGGAAGTCTTTGTCATAATTTGATCTTTCCGTGAGCTATACAGGGGTGCCAAAAGCAAGTTTGCTAGATACCTGAGGCACAATATATTCCATAGTCACTGTGTGTGCTCAAAGCGCCTTTTTCCCCCCTTCTAGACTGTACTAATCCAAACATGGAGATGTTTCCATGAGTTTTGGCAACTGTCATTCCAAGTTCATGTTTACCCATCTGATAACTCTGTTGGTAGTTTAGGCGCCATTAATGCTACTTTGCAGTCTTCCAATAGCTTGCCTGCATAAAAGAGTAGTATTGACAATAAGTAATAGTAATTTTCCAATCTAGTTATGCTGCATTGATGCACATAATAAATGAGATTTTTTTGCTTTATGTAATGAAGTTTCTGTTGATAAGAAAATTTAATTGTTAATTGAAAAAATAAATTGAATGCTATTTTGAAAATTAAAATAGTTCTCTAGATATTTTTTATATCCTCCATCAGCGTGCAATATTACACCAAACCAATGATGAGGCACCTACAAGAGGTATATATAACTCATGCACCCAGGATTTGAGCCTTAGGAAGGCAGCTCCTTACCACTGGAGCTAGACCTTGGCTTCCTACTGGAGGTAGTGATGGCAATGGGCACCGCCCGCAATGGGTTTGTCATTACTAAACCCACATTTGCATAAAATTTAAATTACCAAGCCCACTTGCAACCCGCAATGAATTTTATTTTTTTAAGAAAACCCACCCACATCAGATTTTGACAATTACCAAAAAATAGGATCCGATGGAATTTTTCGTGGGTTTCTATATTTAAAATAAAAAATATTCAATATTTAAATTTATTATAATAATTAAAGTTCCATATAACATACCCAATTATAAATTTAATCAATGTATATGAATAATTAACATTTAAACAATAATCCATCACAAATTCTCAAGTTTAAATACGAAATACATAAATCTATTATAAAAAAAAATCACAAACTAGTATCCAAAAGTGATACTATTGCCCCAACAATAATTATCATTTCATATTTTTATTCAACACAAGTTTTAAGAGTTAAAGATTTTCATTTCATTAGCACTCATCCAACATAATTCCTATAATAATGATTAAAATTAATATTTTCTACAGAATAGGTTTTTTAAATAATAATCCGAAGAACAAAATTATAATAATGAAATAATCCATATATTAAGTTAAAGAATAATAGTTCATACAAAATTGTAACAAGTGTATAATAATCCATGCATTATTATTTATTTCTATTTAATTTAAGTTATGAAGGTTTAAGCATGCTGGAACTTGCACACATGTTTATACTTTACATTTATTTACTCGATCTATTTTTATATTTAAATACTTTTTCAATTAAAATTTAATTAAAAATATTTGAAAAAAGTTACGGATTTGGTGGATATCCATGTGAGTATCTGTCGGATTGTAGCTAATATAAAATCCACCCGCAACCCGCAAAATTACCAGCTATGGGCTGGTTTTGGCTGGCCGATTTAGGCGGGTTGCGGGTACCATTGCTACCCCAAACCGGACGTATATTCATTGGTTGAGATTTAGTTAATCATAAACATACGTGTATATATGCTGGGTCTATATGGTAACCTTGTCTATACATTTGAACTGATCCGATGATGTCTGTTTTGGTATGGATTTAACCAATGGAATGTTGTAAACCAAACTGCTCCAAACTGATGTCGGTTTTGATCAGTTTGGTTTATTTGTGCCAGCCCCCAGGTATACTAAGTGATGATTTGATTTGTTACTTGTTTGATATCTAGAAATTTGTGACATTTTTACACTCCTGCTGAATATATGTGCTTTCATTCTTGGTTTGGTTTCAATTGATTGATCTTGGTTTTGATTGTTATTTTATGAATTGATTCAGGGGAACTCTATAGCAACTACGAAGTACAATGTTCTTACCTTTCTACCAAAAGGGTTGTTTGAACAGGTAATCTTATTCTAAAAAGTAGTGATATTGTGCATTCCTTAGGTGGTTTTTTTTTTTTTTTTTTTGTTGGCAGCCAAGCCAAGGCTTGTTTGCTTGAACCATTTAAGGAGCCATGGGAGGGAGGAAATACAGAAAGAATTATGTTTGTCTTGACACACCTTTTACTTTCCTGGCCCACCACCGAATAAATGAATAACATTGGACTATTTTGACTAAGAAATTTGCATTTTCTATGATTTGGAGATTGTTAAAAAATCTATTTTCTAAAAGAAATTCTTTGGCTTAATGCATTTCGGGATTTCATTGTTCTTTTTGTGTGTGTTTTCATTCAATGCAAACTTATAATAAAGCCAGTAGGAAGTATGTTTGGCATTATCATTGGTTGCCTCACAGTCGTCTAATATCATTTACATTTTGGTGTGTGTTTGTCTGTACATCAAAAGATAATAATATCTTAGTCAGGCTTTGTCAACCATATCAATCATTTGATATAGGATTATGTTGTTTCATCTTCAGATAGGGTTAGTAGTGCCATAGATATGTGTTTGACTGGTTCTGTGTAAATTGTTATTTGATTATGGACTTATGATAGTTGTATGAAGTACTAGCACTCATAAGAAAGGTGCTCCATCTAAAACTAGATTATCCCAAATGTTTGCAAAGATAGGATTATTGCTTGTTGCTCTCACCCTTCTTTGTTAAATCATGTCAATGCAAGTAGTTCTATAACTAACCTTGAGCTATGTACCATATGTTAGGGTGGCATATACCTTAGAAAAAAGTATCTTGCTTGATGATCCTTTAGAGTGTTTTTCGTGGTTTAGAAATTTGACTTAACCAACAGACATTGACGAAATTGTGCTTGTAACTAATAAAGTTTAGCATAAATGTATTTCCAACCCAGATTGATTTTTAAGGTGGTAAGCTTCATCCTGAAAAATTATGTGCCCTCTTGACAGTTCAGGCGGGTGGCTAATTGCTACTTTCTGATGATCTCTATTCTATCGACAACGCCAATGAGGTATGTTCATAAACTTTAAGTGAAGTTAGTTGTTTAGAATCAGTTACAGGGAGGTTTATACTTGCTGTAATGACATTATTATTTTACTTAGGTAGTGTTTTTTTTTTTTTTTTTTTAAATCTGAATGTATCTGAATTTTTCTGAAGTCCGAATACGAAAATCTGAACGATATATATTTTTTAATATTTGAATATAATTAGCATCTTGTTTGTTTTTGCAATAAAAAAATCTTAAACATGGTTCATTGACATTATGTCTTTATAAATCAAAACAAAAGAAGACATTAGATTTTATAATTTAGGAAATAAAATATTTTATAGAGATATTTTGGAATATAATATTTACTTTTCATTTAGACATTTTCCCATTCAGTTAAAAGTCATAAAAGTTTATTTTTTCTATTCAGATGTAAATATCTGAAAATCAGACATAAGTTGCATAAAAAAAAACAAATTTTAATAAAGGTTTGAAATTAATAAAATTTCATATTTCAGACGTTTAACAAACAACCTCTTAGTTGATTGGCCTGTTATTGATATTTGGTTGACTAGTTATTAATGTCTACTTGAATAATTATTTTTTGAATTGCAGTCCTGTAAATCCTGTGACGAATGTGGTTCCCCTTAGTCTGGTGCTTTTGGTCTCTCTAATTAAGGAGGCATGGGAGGACTGGGTGAGTGCTGCATTTTACACTGATTATGGCTTGTCTTAATTTTTTGTTGTAGCATGGGGTGTTTTCAGAACAAACTATAATTTAAGGGTTCTCTTCTTTTCTTAACCCCCACCCCCTTTTTCTTTTCTTTACCCATTCTCTTTTTTGGGGTTAGACTGAGGCTTCCAGTTTGATCTGCTGTGCGATATTTGTACACATCTGACTCCTCATATTTGTGTTTATAAATTTTTTCCTAAATATGTCCAACAGAAGCGTTTTCAGAATGATATGGCAATAAATAGTACTCCTATAGAAATATTGCAAGGTCAGAGATGGGTGTCTATACCTTGGAAAAAGTTGCAGGTTGGAGACATTGTCAGGGTGAGTTTGCTGCACTTTTGTAGTATGGGGAATGCTAATTATCTACTGATGAGGCATGGTTCATTAAACTTGATGATATTAGAGGATTGCCTTTGTGAATTGCTGTAGTTTGTTGGTTCTTGCCTCTATGTATAGACTATTGCTTTTCCATTTGTATCTCCATTGGCGTTAGATTGTTTTCTTTCAGGGCTAAATTTACTGCTTTCTAGTGCCAACCTTTTTCTCTGTTTCACCTCCTCGATAAAATTGGACATTCTATTGCCATTGTGAATGTTGTAATATCAACTTATATGTTACTAATTGGCCAAATACTTATTATTCACCTTGTTAAAGCTTATAACTCACTTTATCCTACAAAACATCCCATTTACAACTATTTATATGACTTTGATTACCCATTTTTATTTATTTATTTATTTTTAAATGATTATGTGCATGTAGTTTTATGCCCGCATGCTGCTCTAGTGCTGAGAGGGATTTGAGAGAAAGTGTTTTGATGTGCCTTTTTTTGGGCATATTTAGTTAGGATGAAATGACTTCAGCTAGGTTGGATTTTAATGGTGCTTTCATGTTTTGTTTGTTATTGGGTTGAGAAGTGCCAAACTGGGACTTGAGAAATTTGCTTTTGCATTAACATTTCGGAGTTGCCACCATGACTGGAGCAAAACTTCAGTGTGCTCATGCCCTTTCCAGTTCAGCTGAAGGTTTTGTCTCTGACTTCTGATCCTAACGGTTAACAGTATGATTATTGAGGAATATTGATAGATCTATGACGTGTGAACCTTAAATCCCAAGTGTAAGAGATGTAGCGAAAATTGATTTGTTTTCCGTTGACTTTGTTCATTTTTTTCCTTTTGTCCCATGTCATATATTATTCATTTGGGCCATATGGACTTGTGGATTGAAGCAAACTGACTTTTTTTATTAGTTCAATGTTAAGACTTTTGAGTAAAATGTGGCATTGTATGTCCTAGGGGCTACTTACCTAGACTATCGTATTTGCAATTTCCTAACTATTAAATGTTGTAGTTTCTTTCAGTAGCCCCATTTTGGACTTGGTGCACAGTCCTAGGGTTTCTTGTTTTGTTTTGTGTGTGTTCTGTTTTTTTGGGTTGGCATGTAGTTTCCTGAAATCTTTGTTAAATACATAAAAGATATCATTGTTATCAAGTAGTACATCAGAGATTTGCGGATTTTTGTTCTTGTTGCAGGTTAAGCAAGATGGATTTTTTCCTGCTGATCTCCTGTTCCTGGCTAGTACGAATGCAGATGGTGTTTGCTATACAGAGGTTCATATCTCCTTGTTATATGAAATGCTTTTATTATCAGTTTTTAGTTTATTTCAAAAAATTAATTGGTCTGTTGATGTTTTGGTTGATTCAGTACTTAATTTTCTTGTATGAATTTTTCATTTTTGATTGCAGACTGCAAATTTGGATGGGGAAACAAATTTGAAGATCAGAAAGGCATTAGAAAGGACATGGGATTACTTGACTCCTGAAAAAGCATCTGAATTTAAAGGTTTAACCTTTTATTGTATTCCTATGTTTTGATGTCTAAAAGGCAAGATTGTATGTCCTCTGAAATATGTAAATTTGGAATTCTTGCAATTATGGTGTAGTTGGGAAGATTTTTCTGTCAGTTTTGGAACTTAGATGCAAAATCAAGCTGCGATTGACTCTTTGTTGATAGTAAGAAAGAAAATAATGGAAAACATGATGGGCAACATGATTGACAGAGTAATAGCTTGCAGGTCCTGAGTTGTATTGTATTAATTGCAGACTGCTATATACATGTCTAGTGTTTGTTTTCATCTTTCTATTTTGGGTGGAAATGTTGAGCTCTCTTCTATTTGAATTGAGATGCTTCCATCTTATTTTCTGCTAGTCAGATTTTAGTCAAGCTTTACTCAGATTACATTGGACACCTTTGATGATTATTTCTACACTCACCGATATCTTTGTTTGTGGTCAATTGTTTTACGTAATAAAAAAAAAAATATATATATATATATATATAAAACCTCTTTTCTATTTCTTTTCATGTGTATTGGAGTCAGCACATAACTGCATTTTTTAGTTTGACGGTGTTGATTCTCTTGATTCTTGCAATTTTAATTTGCTTTGTTGCTTGGATCATTATTTAATATCTGATTAACAATGATTTTGCTAATGGCAGGTGAAGTGCAGTGTGAGCAACCGAACAATTCTTTGTACACTTTCACTGGCAATCTTATAATGCAAAAGCAAACATTGCCTCTCAATCCAAACCAAATTTTACTGAGAGTATGCTGTGAAATTTCTTTCATCATCTGTGGCTGTTTATTTAGTTATTTCTTTATCATAATTTTCTGCAAGTTTTGAAGTCATATTGTTGTTCTTATCTCAGAATTCATGAATCTGATAATAATCTTTTCTTTTGATCATTAAATCTATTAGGAATTTAGTTGAATATCTCTCAAGTGTACTTTTTTGCTCTTGAATTCTGTTTATCTGGTCGCATGAATGAGCCATCTGTTCCTTTTGGATTACTATAGAATATGCATTTTCTGTAATTCCTTTTATCCTCAGTCTTTCTTGCTTTTATTCAACATATTCTCCCTCCATTTGTGATATCTGGAACTGCAAGTACTTATTAGCTCCAGCACTTTCATTTCAGGGATGCAGTCTCAGGAACACTGAGTACATTATTGGGGCTGTAATTTTTGCCGGCCATGAAACAAAGGTTTGTAATCATGATGTGCACTGCAACAAACGATGAGCATTTTTCCTTGTTTACTCCCTCTTCCTATTCAGATGTGCAACAACATTAAATTCATTTGCGACTGAAATTTCCTGTCTTTAGGGAAGTGATACCTTTTCTAAATGCTGTAATCACAAAGATATTTTCATTAAATTAGCTGCTTGGATCGATGTTGAATCCTGGCTTTTAAAGTTGTTTCTGTTTATTAATTGGTTGACAGCGTTAGGTTTTCAGAAGTTTTGTTTGTGTATGCCCACTAGCCTGCATTGTTCTCCGATTTTCTGATACTTGGTCTCCCAGCTACCATTAAGTATGTGAACTATTTCTTTCTGATTTGAGTTGCATTTTGTAGGTCATGATGAATTCCATGAACATTCCCTCCAAAAGAAGTACATTAGAGCGGAAGCTTGACAAGCTTATTCTTGCTCTTTTTGCAACTCTCACTGTTATGTGTCTGATTTGTGCCATAGGAAGGTTTGACTATTCTTTACTCCCTAATTGTATGCTTTTATTTATTTATTTATTTTCGTAATTTCTCATGTGAATACTTTTTAACTTCATAATATTCTACAGTGCTATATTCATAGATAAGAAGCATTACTACTTAGGTCTTCATAATATGGGTAACTCTGTGGAGGATGAACAATTCAACCCAGGCAAACGTTTTCTGGTACTGTATGCTTGCTATTTTGCTTGGATTTTGTCCTGATTTTCGTTTGCTTAGTTTATTATGTTTGTTGGTTATGCAGGTTTTTGTGCTGAATATGTTTACTTTAATCACTCTATACTCGCCAATTATCCCTATTTCCCTCTATGTTTCCATCGAGGTAGACTGCATTGCCAGTTATTATTTTTCTATGCTCTATCCATGCATTTGTTGAAAGTTGTCTATCAATTATAATTTCAGACAATCAAGTTTTTCCAATCCACTCAATATATCAACAAGGACTTGCATATGTACCATGCTGAAAGCAATACTCCTGCATCAGCTCGGACTTCCAATTTGAATGAGGAACTTGGACAGGTAATAGTTATACCAAATTGACTGTATTAAATGCAGAGCATTGAGTGGGCTTTAATATTTCTGTTGAATCATTTGTGGTGTTGCATTTGTATGTTCTTTGTGTAATTACTCTCATTGTTGCTGTGCTTTGGTCAGGTGGAATATATATTTTCTGATAAAACTGGAACTTTGACTAGAAACTTAATGGAGTTCTTTAAGTGTTCAATTGGCGGAGAAATCTATGGAACTGGTATCACTGAAATAGAGAGGGGAGTTGCTCGGCAGACTGGCATGAAAATTCAGGAGGTATGCTTTATTTATTTATTTATTTATTTTTTCAGAAAAGAACATTTGATGCCGAGATAATGATATGTCTAATGTCATTATTCCTTGCACAGGTGGAAAGGTCTGTCGAGGCAGTGCACGAAAAAGGGTTTAATTTTGATGATTCTAGGCTTCTGCGAGGTGCTTGGAGGAATGAGCCTAATCCTGATGCTTGCAAGGTAGTTTGCTTTGTTTTATGTGAACAAATGCTATATCTGTTCTTCCTGCATTGTTTCCTCTTTTGAAAAAATTCAAAAAGGGTATGTCATCTCAGCGTCCGATAAATATTATTTGATTCAGTGAAACTGAATTTGAGCTTTACCCTTCAATCCTGAGGTTCTTTTTATCTATGAAACTTTACTTTGATAGCACATTCCTAATCAATGAACCTCATTGTTACTCAAAACAAATAATAATATTCCATTTAGGAGGAACATGTATATTTTCTCTTGTTAGATAATACAAGGAGCATTTCCGGCTTTTGAATGGGCTTTTAAGCAAGTTGGAACAATATTTGATGTTACTGAATAATGAAAATGTTTTTCGATTCTTGAATTATGTAATTTCCAGAGCAAGGATGGTCTTGAATTCTAATTTGCTAATTATTATTTTTGACTGATAGTTTTTGCGTATTGTGTAGGAATTTTTCAGATGCCTTGCTATTTGTCATACTGTTCTTCCCGAAGGCGATGAGTCTCCAGAAAAAATTGCGTATCAAGCCGCTTCCCCTGATGAGGCTGCATTGGTTACTGCTGCAAAGAACTTTGGTTTTTTCTTTTACAGGTTTGTAATTCTCATTTCTGTTTAATGGCATGTTAGGAAACATGACCTGTTTCTTTTATTTTTCTTTTCTGGAGCTTCTCCCTTCTATTTTATTTTTATATCTTTTACTTTTTAGATTTACAGAGGTGACAAAATATGATATGTCTACAAAATTGGTTTAGTGAATTCTGTGTGTATTCATTAGCCTGCCTACTAATTGTTTTAAGTTATAGCTTTCTCCTGCTGTCCAAATGACCTTGGGGAAATTTGGCATCTGATTTTGGTTTAAATGCAACTAAGGGGGCTTTCGCTGCTCAAAGTTTATTCACTTTTATTTGAGGTTAATTTTGGAAATTTTCTCAGGCGTACACCTACTATGATTTATGTTCGTGAATCTCATGTGGAGAGGATGGGTAAAATGCAAGATGTGTGCTATGAGATTTTGAATGTGCTTGAGTTTAATAGGTGGGCATATTTTCTTACATATAAATCTTCATTTATGTGTTGCTGGTTGCCAAAACTAAAATAATTTCTAATCCTTGCTGTATAAATAGTACGAGGAAGCGCCAGTCTGTTGTATGTCGTTATGCTGATGGTAGGCTTGTATTATACTGCAAGGTAATTGTCTCATGTTAATTCTCACATACGATGAATATTGCTAAATTGCAGTTGTAAAGAAAATGACCCTTGGCCAGAAATCTGCTTTTCACAGGGTGCTGATTCTGTAATTTATGAGAGATTGGCAGAAGGAAAAGAAGATTTAAAGAAAGTAACTAGGGAACACTTGGAACAATTTGGTTCTTCCGGGTTACGCACTCTTTGCCTTGCTTATAGGGATTTAAGTCCTGATATGTATGAAAGATGGAATGAGAAATTCATTCAGGCAAAATCATCTCTACGAGATCGTGAACAGAAGCTGGATGAGGTATATATTCAGTATGATACAGTGATGGGGAGAGGTTCGGGAGCCTTCTAAAATTACACAAGCTTTTACATCTTTTTTAGACCTTTAGATACAGATCGATGACTTGGCTTTTATTACTAATTCGCTAGTAATGCTTTTTCTCTCTTCTCTTTCACAGTTCTGTCATTTTCCAACATTGTTTACCCCGCTTCAGTCTCCACTCCTCTCTCTAACTTCTTGTTTCCTCTTTACAGCCTTCTCTCTTTCTTCTATTTTTGACAGCCCATCTCTATTAAAATTAGGTACATCAGAATTTGCGTAGATTTGCACCAAGATTTATTTTTCGTAGGTTTTGCTTATTGTTGCCGTTTAATTCTAATTGCCTCTCTAAAATTTTAATAGGCTTAGATAACAGTTGTGTTGTACATTCATATGCAACTGTTAATTTGTGGAGGAATTGCTGTTTTGCAACGATTAGAAACCTTTTCCTTTACAATTTCGAATGAGAGGAATTTGAACAAATTGGATAGAAATGGTAATAGATAAAGAGTAGACATTGAAGAGGAAGAGAAGTTGCAGGGAGTGGAGAGGGAAGAAGACTCAAAAGGCTGAGAGCTGAGAGGAGAGAGAAAAAGCATTAATAGTATATTAATAATACGATCCATGTCCATTAGTTCATCTCAACCATTGATAGAATGCTAAAGGTCTAAAACTAGGGTAAACTGAAGGGGTTACTGATCCTTAACCCATTTCGGAATACCTTCGTTTATGTTATTATGAATGAACTATTGTCAAAGGATTATTGCCATAATGTCTTTGAGCAAGGCAACTGCATCTGTAAAGATGCATCTTCATTGAACTACATATTTCTTTTATGCCATATGGTTTATCACTTTATCTTGACCCGCTTTTAATGCGATTTTAAGTTATTATCACATACAAAATGGTGAAACTTAAAAATGCAGGTGGCAGAACTAATAGAAAAGGATCTTACACTGATTGGATCAACTGCTATAGAAGATAAGCTTCAAGAAGGAGTACCGGCTTGTATAGAGACTCTTGCTAGAGCCGGAATTAAGATTTGGGTGCTTACAGGAGACAAAATGGAAACAGCTATAAATATTGCTTATGGTGAGTTGGTAGTAACACTAGCTGGTTTTTCCATGGCAAGAGGGAGTCAAGCCAGCTACTGTGGTGTCAGACCTTCTACTTGTGGTATGCGTTATTTCATAATTTTTTTTTATTGACTTCTTGATATTTCTCTCTTTTCTTTATTTGTTGCAGCATGCAACTTAATCAACAATGAAATGAAGCAGTTTATCATTACTTCAGAAACTAATGCTATTAGGGAGGTAGAAGACAGGGTAAGTACCATTGCTTGGGTAGCAATTCTTTAGTCATTAATGAAGAAAGAATTTACTATATTTTAAGTACTATATAAGCCACCTATTAAGTGTTGATTTAATTCCTGTCGTCAGGGGGATCCAGTGGAGATTGCACGCTTTATGAGGGAAGAAGTAAAAAGGGAGCTGAATAAGTGCATTGACGAAGCACAACAGTACATACACTCTATATCTGGACAAAAAATGGCACTTATTATTGATGGAAAGTGCTTGATGTACGCATTAGACCCAAGTTTGCGAGTAATACTGCTTAATCTGAGCTTGAATTGTAGTTCTGTTGTTTGCTGCCGAGTATCTCCTTTACAGAAAGCACAGGTATGATTCCTCATGGAATCTCTACTAGATCAGAGCTTTGATGAAGTTCTTTTATTGTTCAAGGATAAGCCTGATTGGCTTATCACTATAATTCCGATATTTTAATAGTGGCTTGAGCAGTGTTCCTAACCATAGTGCTGCAGATCACTGAAAATGTGTGGATGAAATTTCTTGTGAGAAATAGGAATGCCAGAATAATCTTGTTGCATATGAATTTACTTGATATATGAAATTGTAATCATTATGGGACAGCTGTCTGGTTAAGTCTTGGGTCAAAAAGTAATATCTTATTCTATTGTCACTGGCTTCAGGTGACAAGCCTGGTGAAGAAAGGTGCACGGAAGATAACACTTAGTATTGGTGATGGTGCCAATGATGTTAGCATGATTCAGGCTGCCCACATTGGCGTTGGAATAAGTGGGCAGGAAGGGATGCAAGCAGTGATGGCTAGCGACTTTGCAATTGCCCAGTTTCGCTTTCTTACAGATTTACTTCTTGTGCATGGACGTTGGTCATATCTTAGAATATGCAAGGTTTGACTTCCCTTTGCCTTCTAAATTTTGTTAAATCTGTTTGGTCGATGATGATGCTTGATAGTTTTTTGATTGCAGGTTGTTTTATACTTCTTCTACAAGAATCTTACGTTCACTTTGACTCAATTTTGGTTTACCTTTCAAACTGGATTTTCTGGTCAAAGATTTTATGATGATTGGTTTCAATCGTTGTATAATGTCATATTCACCTCTATGCCTGTGATCATGCTTGGACTTTTTGAAAAGGTACTGCCTTTCTTAATTACCCTTTTAGCTAGATCTTTTTACTGCAGCTAATTGAAACCCATGTCATGTTAGTGGAACTTTTGCATTCAGTTGTTCTTTTTTCATTTATTCTTTGAATTGGTGGGGGAATGTCCTGAATTGTAATTGTTCTTTTGCCAGGATGTCAGTGCATCCCTTTCAAAGAAGTATCCTCAACTATACCAGGAGGGAATAAAAAATGTCTTTTTCACATGGAGAGTTGTGGCAATATGGGCTTTCTTTTCTGTGTACCAATCTCTAGTCCTTTATAACTGTGTGTCCACTTCCAGTGCTACTGGGCAAAATTCATCAGGAAAAATTTTTGGTATCTGGGATGTCAGCACAATGGCTTTCACTTGTGTTGTAGTAACTGTCAATTTACGTCTTCTTATGATGTGTAACACAATTACAAGATTTCATTACATAGCTGTTGGAGGAAGCATTTTAGCATGGTTCTTATTCGTCTTCTTATATACTGGTATTATGACACCAAATGATCGACAGGTGAGTCCTACTTGCTGATAGTTGATGTGAAACGTGATAGTTGATATGAACGTCCGTTACCGTTACTACCATTGAATTGTTTTATGGGCTGACTTGCTTATTGTGAATATTCAATGCAGGAGAATGTTTTCTTTGTCATATTTGTCTTAATGAGTACATTCTATTTCTACTTCACACTTATTCTTGTTCCCGTTCTTGCACTTCTCGGTGACTTTATTTACCAAGGGTAAGGTTCCGAAATACGTATCTTGAAATGCCATGCTTATCTTTTTATAAAAAGTTAGGATAGTCCATAAATATCATATCATCATTGAACTGTTTTGTAATACATTTTTTAACTTTTTTTCCATGCAGTGTGCAAAGATGGTTTTCTCCCTATGATTACCAGATTGTTCAGGAAATTCACAGGCATGATCCTGAAGATCGGAGAATGGCAGATTTGGTAGAAGTTGGTAACCAACTTACACCAGAAGAGGCAAGAAGCTATGCCATAGCTCAACTTCCACGAGAATTATCAAAACATACTGGCTTTGCATTTGATTCGCCTGGGTATGAGTCATTTTTTGCTTCACAGCTTGGTATATATGCACCACAGAAGGCGTGGGATGTAGCTCGGAGAGCGAGTATGAAGTCACGGCCAAGGATACCTAAAAGGAACTAAAATTCAGCGAATAGTACTGTACAAAACTTTTTTTATTAGTCAACTAGAGAAATTTGTAAAATTAGCTGTGCATATTTGATGCTGGATAATTTTCTTTTACAATTTTGCCCCCCCTGCAAATCTTTTGGCGTTTTAGAAACTCTAGTTATCAGGCTTGTCAATTGTCATCGATGTACAGCAATTCAGAAATCAGAACTACGAGGGTAATGATAATATTTTTTTTTTTTTAGTGTTTTTTCTCTTTTATTCTCTCCTAAATTAATGGGTGGTTAAGAATTAAGATTTGAGTTTTGAATTTTGATGTTGATAATGAAATTAGTTTTTTTCAATTTATTTATAGTTTAGTTAGTTTTTCTCACTAATTTTAAAAAATTAGTAGAAGCTTTTAATTCTTCTTTTATATCCATATATTTGTTTGTAGCTATTAAGGGTATGTTTGAAATTAAAGTTGGACAGTTATAATTTTAAAATTATAGTATTCAAGTGTTTGTTAAATATTAATTGTTGTAATTTAAAAATTATGTTAATATAATTTTTTATTTGTATGATAAAAAATTTATTGTATTTAATAATTTTATTAAAATTATTATTTAAAAATTATATTTATTACATATTATTAATTTTTTTTATAACTATAATTTTTTTTCAATAATTATAACTTAAAACTTATAACTCTTTATTTCCAAACATACAATGATAAAATGATAAAGTAAAGAATAACTTGTCAAAATTCTAAACATAATATCATGAGCATTGAAGACCACAAGAATCTCTCTTAATTGGCTTCGGGACCGAGGATGCTCTCCACCCAATGCAGTATGATGCATAACTCTTGTTTTCTTAAGTAAAAAGACCCAACAAAGCTCTCTTTCGGTTTTCAGTAACAATATGAAACGAGAGAGGGATGAAATCACCAACCGCTCAATATTATGCACGGTACAGAAGAACAAAAGAGAAAAACAAACTACAAAATTTTTATGAATTTTTCTTCCTTTGATCTCTTACACTTTTGATTCATCTTCTTGAAAAGAGCTGAAAAATCTTGCCAGTTTCTCTGACACAGATTGTTGGCTTACATCTAATGATTCCTCATCTCCATCATAATCATCCTCATTTTCATAAACCAGATAAATGCCACATTGCTTCACCTCAACTCCCTTCACAATTGGTGGGTTTCGTTTTGTCACTTGTATCCTATAACCATCTTTCAACATGGAAACCAAAGGACGAAACTCTGGATACCGACACAAGTGAACTTGATACTCGTTTGTCTTAGGTACCCCCTGTAAGTCCAATGTGGTGGTGAGCAATGTCTCATTCGGCGATAGGATTTTTGCTTGAATGTCCACTATTGACGGGAGTTGATATCTCATTTCATCCGGTACCTGATGATTAAGAGAGAGAACTACGCCAATGATCACACCTTTTATTTTGCGGGTCCTACGTTCTGTAAATCTAACCATCTCTGGCGAAAACCAATCTGGAATTTCTCTTCCAGGCATACTTAGACTGCGTAAATTTTTTAAATGAACCTGCAATAAAAACTGTCAAATGGAGAGAACTTTCTTTTCTAACTTCGACGAAAAAGATACAGATATTATTGTCACGTTACAGCACGAATTCTATTGAGAGTTTAGATACATATATTTTTATAGTACAACTCTGGAGTTTGCAGTGCATTAACTCGTAAATCAACCTCCCTACTATAGGAGAAGATATCTACTTCTATTAGCACGGAAATATATTTACTCTAATTAAAATTTTAAGAAAACTTTGTAGGGGGTTTAAACCCATACTCCCAACATATATTAAAAGACATGGGTTATTATTGGCCTACAAACTTAATAACTAGAATAAACATTATTAGATACAAATACCTCGTATACCAAAAGATGTGGCATATGAAAGTAGTGGATAGGTAAATGTAAAAACTAAATCAAAGTAGTTCACAAAATGACGGGGAGTGATATAATGATGACACGTCACTTTGTATGTGAAGAGTTTGGCATGTCATAATATCAACTAGTTTATAAAGTTGCAGTTAACATATCATAACAATAATCTAATTCTAAGGTATTTCAACATTTAAGTTTTAATTGATGTGACAGCTTAGGTGTAAAAATTCAAACGTTGGGATCCTAGAATTATTGATTTCCTATACCAGCATCTATCACTGATCAGCAAGGGACAGAGAAATAGAGATAGAACCTTGGAAAGTCTTCTCTTTACCGCTGAAGAGCAAGCACTGCAGCCACTCATGTACAACCATTTCAAAGACGTCAAGCTCTCCAGGCCTGAAATATCTACCAGTTTCTCACAGTTTGTAAGATTCAGATTTTTTAAGCTCTTCAAGTTTGAAAGGTCACATATACTTTCAAGTGCAAAACAGTTTGCAACGTTGACTTCTTCCAAACTTGAGGGAAGAGGAGGGAGAGACTTGAGTTCTTGGCAGTAGGGCAAGAGAAGGTTTTTAAGGTGGGAGAGACCCCTCAGGCTAGATGGAAGGTTGCAAAAACTATTGTTGCCTAATTTCAAGATTTCTAAAGATGACAATTTCTCAAAATCATCTGGAATTTTGCCACCTAATCTCCAACCTTGAGCATCCAGTTCTTCTAGGGAAGAAAGATTGCAGAAAGATGTGGGAAGTACTGTGAGCTTTTGTTTCTCCCGTGCACTTGAATTTCTGGCCTCCACTGACGGTTTCTTCATTTTCAGTACCATTAAGCGTGAGAGCATGCCGAAGCTTTCCGGTAACTCAGTCACAGCGGTTTCCTCCATCAGCAAATGGACCAAGGATTTCAAGTTACCTATTGAAGCTGGAAGTTTCTGGAGCTTTTTGCATTTGTTCAACCTTAACATGACAAGATTTTCCAACATTCCAATGGATTCTGGCATTCCAGTAATACTGGCATTAACTATGTTAAGAGTTGTTAGCGTCAATATGCTCCCAATTGATTCCGGTAAAGTTTTAAGAGAAAGACAGTTCCTCATCACAAGCTTGTCAAGCATTTTAAATCCCTCAATCTGATTTGGCAGGTGTGTAATAGATGTCCCATCTAATTGAAGCTCAACAAGAGAAGCTAGTCCTTCAATTGAGTCAGGCAATTCGCTCAGGAATTGGCATTTTCCAACAGAAAAGGCCTTCAAATATGACAATGAACCAATAGAAGCAGGCAGGTTTTTAACTGAAGTTCCGTCAATTAAGAATTTTATCAAGGACTTCAGATGGCCTATAGAACCAGGAATCGTGGTTATTGATCCACATCCTATTAAACTTAGTTTCTCAAGGTTTCCCATATGTCCCACAGAATCTGGTAGTTCTTCTATTGCAGAATAATTAAGAGAGAGTTCTTTCAGAGCAACCAGCTTTCCTATCCAGATGGGAAGTTGTTTCAGAAATTTACAACCACTTAGATTTAGCTTCTCAAGTTTGACAAGTTGGAATATAGATTGAGGCAGCTTTTCAATAGCAGTTTTATCAACAAGAAGTTCTTTCAAAGATCTCATGCTACCTATGTCCTCCGGTAATTCCTTCAATTTAGAACAATCAGAGAGGATAAGGTTCTCAAGACGTGTCAGTCCTGAGACATCACTTGGAAGATAAATGAGGCTTCTGCAATCCCTCAGGTTCAAGTGAAGTAGAGAATTGAGATTACCAACCGATTCATGAATCTCAGTCAATCTATAGCAGCGCTCAAGTACAAGCTTTTCCAGCTTCCGATGCATGGACAGATCAGGAATAGCAGCTAGGTTCCAGCAACCAAGCAGATTCAGGACCATCAAGTTCTTTGCCACCTTGCAAACAACAACAAAAAATCTTCTGTGATAAAAGAGAAACTCATAATGAATTAATAAAGATACAAGCAGAACAAACCAATCATTTTAATGGCTTTGTCACCTTTGACTAACTGAATGCAGGAAAAATATGAAGAGGCCGGCTTAGACACAAAATAAATTTCCCTGCTCACCAACATCTCATTCTACCAGTCATAGCCAAGACTATGAGGACAATGAGTGAAGATCATACCTTTTTAGTGTACGAACCCCACAAGTATTCAATTCCACTCTCTGAGAGATCGAGAACAGCAAGTTGAAAAGGACGAAAATCAGAAGGAAGTGTTTTCATTCTACATTCTTTCCACTGAAGCCACTTCAGTTCAGGAGGAAGAAATTGAAAACTCCCTTCCAATTTTATGTAGTTGATTTGAAGCAATCTTAGACTAACCATTGATTTAAAGGGTTTGGTACGAAGTGTCACCTCTCTCTCACTTCTTGTCCTACATTGAAGACATTTCTTATATCTTCCTTTCAAGTATGTAATGGCAGAGGTAAGATGTGACCTTTGAAGATTATCCCTAGAACTTGTTTCAGCACTTGATTCCTTCACCATTTCCTTTTTGAAGTCTAAGACAATCCCTTGTATGCTTCTTGTTCCCTATGATCAAATTGAGTTGATGTTACTTTTAAAGCTAAAGCGAAACCAAGCAGAAGAGGATACAATTAATTCCACTTTTGAGAGTATACATACTGATATATGACTTGAAGTGCTTTACACTTGTTATTTGTATTCAGGAAATGCTACTTTACTAGTTAAATAGAATGTCCGTTTGTTTAATCTTTATTTACTATTTTTTTAAAGTGATTTATACTTGTGTTTTTATAAAGAAACTTTAGGAAGAGTTATCTATCACACCTTGAACAATGCATCACCTCTCTTAAGCAAGTGTCAATTCATGCTATTATGCATATACTTATGAAATATAACTTGCTATACTAAAACAAGCGACAGGTTTAATATGGCTATTTAGTTTGACAGCAAGTTTTCAAATATTGAAGTGTAAAACAGGAACATAAAAGCTTGATGTGTTTTTATCCGATACCTTCTGGTGCTTTAACATAGTCATAATTTCATCACGATCCCACAGTCTACTACGCTTTCCAGGATCAAGTAGGCTCTCTTGCTGAACAATTTGTCTTCCCATGTCTCTAAGCTGATCATGCATCCATAAATTATCATCCTCAGTAATCTTTATGAGAGATTTTTCCGCGAGGACTGTGATTGCTATCTCAGCACTAAAACCACAGCCCTTCAATATGTCAATTGCATCCTCTTTCTTCATACCCATTTTAACAAACAGACATGCAATATCAAGGAATATACACTTATTTTGTTCATCTAGGCCATCAAAGCTTACCTTCAACACTTCTTGAAGATTATTAGGACGGATACCACTCAACTTTCCTAGAGCATCTTCCCATTCTGTGATCCTCCTCTTATCAAACAAAAATGCACCGAATACTTCCAGAGCCAAAGGCAACCCTCCAGTAAGTGATACAATTTGCTCAGAAATTTTGAAAAACTTGTCCGTAGGTTTATCCCTTCCAAGAGCATGGTAACTGAAAAGTTGCAGTGCCCGTGAGGAATCCAGTTTCTGGACCTCATATAATTGATTTACATAATGTTCAGGCAAAGCACCTCTATCTCTTGTGGTAATAATAATTCGGCTTCCTTCATAGAGCCATTCTTTGTCACCACATAGTGCATTAAGTTGGCTGGCATCATCAACATCATCTAATACCACAATAACTTTTCTCTCTTGAACCAAGTTTTTGATTACTGCTATATTAGCTGTAACCGTATTTGCTGTAAGCGCCTTATTACCAGAGGAAAGGTCAAAAATAAGCTTGCTTTGAAGAGATACTAAACCATCATTTTGACCTGAAATTTCTCTAACATTTGAAATGAAACTACGGTGCTCAAATTGATCAACAAGTTTATTGTAAACAGCCTTGGCAAGTGTTGTCTTACCAATCCCACCTATCCCAAAGAGCCCCAAAACTAGAACATCACTGGATTTTACATGTAACAACCTAATAACTTCTTCAATCCGAAAATCAAGTCCCACAGTATAAGCAGCGACCTTCATTGGATTATTACTCAGTTCAGCCAAAACCCTTTTGACTAGAAGTTGAACTAGTTGCTCTTCCTCACTGCCAAAAAGATACGATCACATACATTAGTTAACATGAAGCCTTTAGGCATCACCCAAGAGAAGATTTAGTAATCAAATGGCAGGTACAGAACTTTAAACGGATGCTATCTTTTCCCTACTACGAAGAGAAAAGTTCAGGAGGAGCAGACAAAAGTAAGTTTATCACAGCAACAACGAGTTCAGGAGGAGCAGACAAAAGTAAGTTTACCACAGCAACAATAACGAACCATCAATAACAAACTTATTAAAATAAATGTAGAACAGAAACAATCTTTCCCTAATTTTAGTATCTCCAAAAAAAAAAGGGGGACTTATATGGACAAAGAAAGTTGGAAGAATTGCATGAAATTTCTCATAAGATTAAAATATTCCCTTAAACTGTATTCAACAAGTGTGCGGTTATAAATAAACAATTCATGAACTACAAATGAGGCCTCCAAATAATTTTCTAATAATACAAACAAAGTGAAGTGACAAATAGATCTAAGCATATATATATATACCTGTTATTAAAAACCCAACCAGAAATACCACCAACTTTCTCCATAGCTTTTCTCCATTTGGATACCATATCTTCTCCAAACCTGTCTTGATGGCGCTTAAAATCTTGTTTAAAAGGTCCTTGCTGTCGCCTAACATCTGAAGGATCAACTTTATAGAACACAGGAAGGATCAGCCTGTTTAGCTCACAAATCTTGGACAGTTCTTCAAGGCACCATCTTGAAGAGCCATAGTTTGGCGACAAAATGATAATGGAAGCAGCAGAGTCATAAATGGCGTCAATGAGACTCGGTGCTATCTCGTCCCCTCGAGCCAAACCGTCGTCGTCTCTAAAGACTCTGACGCCATGTTCGCAAAGGGAATTGTAGAGGTTCTTGGTAATCGTGTTCCTCGTATCTTCGCCTCTGAAACTTAAGAAAACGTCCCAACGAAGCCTGAAAGATGCCGGAGTTGTTCCATCATTTGCCATTTGGGTTTCTTTTTTATGGCAGATGAAGTGAGAGAAGCACCTGAAGCTGGAAGAATAATTGTACTTGTTTTTACAGTGTTTCTTTTCTACGCGGTAACCCTTTTATGCTGTAGTACAGTATGTAATTGTAGTGTATGCGTCAATAGTTCTCGACTTCTCGCATAATAAAATACTCATTGACGACAAATCAAGTAATCGTCTGCTTTAACGTTAGATGGTCGTTTGAGTTTTATGAATAAATTTAATATGAGCGCCATTCCGTTTGAAGCACCTAGTTACATTATTTATAACACACATTCTAAGAGTTGTATACAATAATTTAAAACATAAATCCCATCTATAATTTAATATTAATCTGGCATACAACTTTTTGCAATTATAATGAAGCTTGTTGCCAAGAGTTTTAGTTTGGAGAACTAAAAATAATATACAGATTCTTTTTGCTTTTTTAAGAAATGCTTTTATCAATTTTTATTTTCTTTTGTGTTGATTGGTTGTAACTTAAGAAGATATTATGACCCAAAAAAGTTTAAATTTTAGATTTTTAAAATTAGAGATTGTGGATTTTTTTATAAGATTTAAATTATTTAAAATAGTCTTTATTTATTTTATTTTTTAACAAAAATAACATTTATTTATTTATTTCACAATCATATTTCATTCTTATAATAATAAAACTTTATGAAACTTTTCAAATTTTAATAAAAGCTCCATTCTATATTCGAACAACAAAATAATTTTTTTTTTTTTTAAGTTAAAACTATCATGTAGAAACCCTAATTCAAGAAGTTATATTGAAAAAATTATATAAAATAGAGCCTACTTATTCAGTACGTAACTATTACGCTTTTCGATTTTTGCAATCTAACCTAATTATGATTGAGCCCGAGTAAAAATAAACAATTAAACATGATACCCAGTAACATAATATTGGTGAGGAAGCAAATGTACACTTGAATGTTCATTGATACAGAGAAATCCACAACTTTAGTCACCAAGTATAAATATGTTACAGACCAAATAAACATGATACTCAGGCAATAATTTTGTTAGGACCCCGACTTTCACAGTTTGCATAGTCATGAAAGAAGTAATTCATCTCGGACAACTCTTCATGCAGCTTCAATGTCACAATGTTGTTGTTGATCAGAAATTACACTGGATGGCAGTTGTATCCCACCACCATGCAGCAACTGACCAGATTTCCTAAACTACATGTGAAGCAAAGATACAATACATCCAAATTCCAGCATTACTCAATAAAATTCATGACCAAGCCCAATAATTTTAAAGAGGAAGCATATTTATAAATCACAACCAATGCTTCATTGAATAAGAAATCACATCTAGCAGAAAGGAGACACCTTGGTTCAATCACACCTCTCTATAACAACTGGGCTTATAGGAATAAAACCCCTAGGGGACACAAGTGCATCAACTGGAACATCATAGGGAGTGACAGGTATGGACTCTTCGTCCACCACCTGCAGAGAGTACGATAGTGCAACTGCAACCATATAACCGACAAGCAAGCATTAAAATAAAGATATAAAACTGAAATTTTGAAGAGAACTTTTGCAAGTGCAATTTTATACAACAATGAGAATTTACCAAGGAGAGGCTGCTTCCATTTCCGCTCCTGTGCAAGCTTTTGGTACTTCTTAAGGAACATATCATAGTAACTTCCATATTACACCATGTATCGAAATAACAATTCAAAAATAAGCCAATATCTCAGAGTAATAATTGAAAAAGGAAAAAAATGCAAAAAAATAATAATAATAATAAAGTCTCGTTGACTCACCCCCCACCACGACCCAAACGTCTTCCAGATCTGTCAAATGCAAGCCCTGGGTGAACAAGAAAAGAAGAGACTTAATGTAGGCTTATACCATTGTAGGTCTCCCAAAACATACTTTCTACTATTTGTGAATAATTAAGAGTAATGGTCAAGATAATTACCAGGCAAGATTAACAAATCAACTGGCTCACTTGCCTTCATAACTGCACCAAATAGGCCCGTCAGATAAATTACTGCCTGATTAACCTCACTAAAAATAAATCAATCTTCAAAAT
The DNA here is from genome assembly GCA_025617385.1 of Murraya koenigii. Lineage (NCBI taxonomy): Eukaryota > Viridiplantae > Streptophyta > Magnoliopsida > Sapindales > Rutaceae > Murraya > Murraya koenigii. The sequence continues at coordinate 30,856,515 of CM046814.1, read as the reverse complement.
TATCACGAAGAAGGTGCAACACAGGAGAAGCAGGCCTGAGATTCCTACTTCAGGCTTTACTTAAATATGCTTTTCTGTAAAGAAGTAAGCTTTTCTGTAAAGAACATTCAAAATTTATAAACAATAAAAGCAAGATCCACAATTTTCACCAGCTGAATTCAAATAGATAGTTGTAGATAATACACTAGAGTAGCATCATCATAACAGAATCACTAAATGACATTCCATAAACTCTTTTCCTGTACTTTATTTTGGTTTTACGACAAACTGCCATGGCCATATAGCTCCGAAGAGCTATCAGAAAACACAGGATTAACATGTAAAACCACACCAAATATAATTAAAACTCAATGAAAATTTTAAAAACCCATACCGTCTTCACATTGATTTCCATCAGAATCTAACAGGGAAGGTTCCAAAATGTTCATTGAGTTTGCTACAAGGTCCTCCACAGTGGATATCTTGAGCATTCTCATATTGCTATTCCTGTCCTCCACCCGTGGAACATAGAGCTTTTTCCTCATTTGTCCATTACATTCTTGAGTTAAAAATGAGCTGTAAGAATCTCCAAAAATATAGCAAAGTGCACAACAGGCAATTTCTTAAAGATGAAAATGTTATCTACATTGAAGTGTTAAGACAGTCATAAATAACCATGTTGTGAATTTCAACGAGAACCTAGTCAACTATCACTTATCCATAAGTCTTATACAGTTGAGCTGAGGGTTTTGGATTTGTAAGAAAGAGAAAGCACAATATCACCCATGACAGCACTTACATCACAATATGCAACTAATCTTGCAGTTTTGCTTATGTCATCTTTTTCCCTTTCGTTGATCATCTATGTTAATAGATAAGAAAAGGATTGCTATCGTTCATGGCCAAGATGAAGTAACACAAGAACATTCTAGAAAGAAAATAATGTGATATATCCTAAGCTAGATCAATGGAAGAGAAAATGTGAAAATTCTTGCAAGAAAACATATCATGCCAACATTTCTGACAAACCATCGGTTTGGTTGGACAAAATTTCCGAGACAATTCTTGACGTGTCCACTTCTCGTAAAGATGCACAGCTTATATAAGCACATAAGCTCCTGCTAGCTTTGAACCATGAAGATTCTAAAACAATGTCCTGAATTGCATTATCTGTAACGAAACGTTAAAAAAAAAAAATCAAAATCAAAATAAATTTCCAATTCGTATATTTTTACATTATTTTTAGCCTTATCCACTTAGCCAATCATAAACAACCATCAATGGACATGGGCATTTTCATTATAAACCAACTGAATCACCAATTATAAACAATTATCACCTCAGATATTTTTTTCAGGCAGACAAATAAACAAACATCTGAGGTGCAATTAAAGAAGAATTAATAGCCAAATTGTGACCTTCTTGAGATCTTTGAATAGGATCCATGTTCTGAAGCTCTTTGCGAATCTTGGACCTAAGGGAACGCTTCTTCTGAAATATGGCTTGAAGCTGATGGGGATCAACGACGTCGTTGTTCGTGACAATGTTGGAGCGCACGTGAGAAGAGATAGCTGAGAGTGGTGTTGTGGGAGGGTGGGTCACTAGCGATACCTCTTTAGCGTTTCTTATTAACCTTGCAGTAGTTTTACAGTGACTAAACATGCTTTGGCCTGAGCAGCTGCAGTTCTGATAGGAAGCGATGGCGCTCATTTGTTTTTTTTTTCGTTCGGTTGCTGCGACTCGCGAGCGAGGCTAATCCGCCTGTACGGACGGGTGTAAAGTTAAAAGCAGTAAAAAAATAAAATAAAATATTGCGCAGCAAGAAGAATATATTAAAAATTATAATATTCGAATTAATTTAATATTTAATTATTAATTTATAACTACCGGTATATATAAATTTTTTATGGTAGTAATACATTTCGTAATTTTTATTAATAATATATTAAATTATTCTTTTTTTATTTATCTTTATCGTTAACTCAACGACATTTATTATCGTTTCTACATTACATTAAATATCAATAGATTAACACCATAATTTTTATTTTATTTGCCGATATGTATTATTACTTCCGCCACAAGTATTGATAACTTAATACTATAAAAATATTTTTTGATTATTTATATATACATATATTTCAAAGATGAATAGTTTTGCACCCGAAATAATACTGGGCATTCATTGTTTGAATCTGGAGTCTCAAACTTTGAAAAGATTTATTGATTTGGGTGTTTATGCTGATTTTATTTTTGTTTACTTATCTCTGCCTTTGATTGGTTCTATCCTTAACTAAATTGTCGAACAAATTAAATATCACTAACCCTTTAAAAATTAGCAAAATAAAAAAACTGTATTATACTCGTATGCGTTAATAAAAAATTAATTACTTCAACCCGAGAAGTAACTACCACACTGTTAAGCTGTTAATATATATTTTCCCTATGTACTTGCTTATTTTAAAAATAAACATAACTCTTGGCTAAGGCCACACTAGCTAGGAGAATATTTTTTGCACTTAAAACTACACAAACTAAATGAGGACACTTGTACGAAAAGATAAAATTAATAAAGTAAATGGACTTATCTTTTAGTGAAATATTTATTTTCTTCTAACAACTTTGTATAATTTTATGTGCAATTTTATAATAGCATTACTCAACTAAGAAAATATTATTTGAGTTTTAACTGAGCCTCGGAAACACAGTATGTTAGGAAGAACTAAAGATATATCTTTAGAGACTTTTGTTAAGTTACTTTAATAATAATTTATAATTTATTTATTTACAAGTATTGATCACACTTATGTTATTAATTTTTGCATAAGTTTGATGGATTAATTATAAGTTATTCGTGTTGCAATTTAACACGACCCATTTGTAAATGTGTATTGAGTTAATATACACACACAAAAAAAAAAACATTTTGAGCCTTAAACCCTGTTTGATGATAATATAAAATACTGATACTCTGTTTTCTTATTTCAAAATTTTAATAATAAAAGAAAATACTTAACTAGCTCTTAGCCTTTCATTAACTACTATTATAAAGAAACTTGTACGAGAAAATGTCTCAACATGACCCCACTGGCTCTAAAAAACGAATGCTTATCCAGTGACGGTGAGTGCAAAAGCATGATTAGGCATAAAAGCGCAGCTAAAATCTATTGGTTTTGAGGGCATAATTACCTCGGTGGGGCCTCCAAATCTCCAGTGTCCACAGCACAAGTTAAGCGTTATTCCAGCTTCTTAATACAAAATAATATTGTTCTTGTTGGGGAACATTGCACAAAGTTGTCGTGTACGAATCCATAAAGAAGGTGAGATTTTCTTTTACTTTTTATCGTCTTTATTTTTAATTTCATTTGATATATACGAAATAACAGATAGCATGGTTACACTGCCATGTTCATTTGATTTTGTAAGCTTCCAGGAAGAATATAATTACCCCAAGCCCCCAGGATTTCAAGAAACCCACGAGAGCATGTAATAATTAATAAGCAATATATAAACGAATAATTAAATGAAAACGTCTGAAAATTTTCTTGTAAATTCACACACAACACACATCTTGTCGTGTACAAACATAAGTTAAAGTATTTTCTTACAAAAATAGTGTAAAATGAGATCGATCGTTTAATCTTTTAGTTTTATCCCCATAAAAGAAATGAATTTATGCAGATATTTATAGCATATAGAGTAACTTATATACAGCGATCACTAAAGAATAAAGATAGATTCGAAAGGCAAACATTGGTTCAATTAATTAAAAAAAAATTAGCATTCCTTCCACTAACTAATCTTGTCTCTGAGCTCACAAAGCAATAGTAACTTAATTATTTGCATTGGTTCCAATATGAGCCGTTCTAGCTACAAGAACAAAGCTTTTCGATAACAAATCCTCCAAGATACGGAATTAAAATCCAACGGACAAACATGACAACACTTCTCTTATTACACTTGTGAGAATGAAGCCATTTTCCAGTAGCTTTGATTCGAAGTCAGCTTTCCATGGAAGCTACAAATCAAAGTGCTTTAATGCGATATCCAGATGTGGGTCTGCAGTCTGCTGGGGTTTATGCATGATCAACAAATTACAAGGTAATATCCTTTTTAGGTAAGTTAAACCAGCAAAAGAGATTTCAATATAGAAATTGAAGGAAAGAAGATTACAAACAGAACAAATTATACAAACATATTCAAATACAGCACTTTGATACCATACTTTGGTTTCAGGCTTGTATTCTTTCCAGTCAAAGGGATTTTGAATTCCAAAACTATAAAGGTTATTTTATGCTGTCCGCTTTGACGTCGAAAATATAATTATTTATACGTCGAACATACACATTTACAAATGTTCGGATCAAAGAAATTGAAGGCGGCGCAGCCATCGACTACCCACTACATATTGCTCAGTGTACTTTAATTGTAATGAGACGTCAAAATCAACATTACTCTAATATGAGGAACAATAACATGTGCACTACTTAGCCCGTATAGAGGGTAAAATTCTATAATGGATTACTTGCTTTTCCTTCATCGATAAGCTATTACAGCAAGAAGCATTGGATTCTCCAACATAAAACTTTAAAATGTTTCTACTGTTTGATTCAAATGGAATGGATAAGACAAAATGTGCCATATGCTTTAAATTAGCAATATGGAGTAGTAATTGCATGCGATATGATATTCCCCTGATTAAAGGCACCTTCCAAAGGAACCAGCTTCTATATCTTAGTCTATTCTAGCTCATATTCATTATTCATATACATCTATATAGGTTATACAATCTTCATAATTTAATATTCCTTGAGATTATATCACGGCTCAAATAGATGGAGTTATTAAACTAAGCTTCCTGTCTCAACAAAGAGTGGTTTCAAGTGATAAGGGCATAAATGCGGACAACGGCTGGCAGCCAATACGTAAAATAAAATATAGGATCGATGTCGACATTAATTAATTAGATCCAGTACGTATGCAATGCTTTGGCTAACAGGGAAATACTGTGGAATCAGGTAATAACTCTTGCATGTTTTAATTAGATTGAGAGATGGCCAGCTGCGCCTTTGCACTCATTGAAAGGTTCGCAAAGAACTCGTTTTAAAACCTAATTTAGACTGGTCAAAAAGAAAAAAGGAAAAAAGGAAAAAGGAAAATAAACGGCCGGATCATACTTGCCAAAGCATCAGAAATTAATTAGGGTAAAACTCCAAAAACACATCATCTTATAGTAATATGTAATATATATATATATATATATATATATATATATATATATATATATATATATTTGTAGTAATGATAAGGCAGCTTTTAAATTGTTGGTGTAGCTCTATAAAGGCCGGTAACCTCAGTTTTGGACCATTAACCAATGAAAGAGAGATTCTCCTAATTAAGATTAATCTTGGACATTACATATCGATTCCAACATCCCAATTCTTGAGGGTAGAAGATTCCATGCCACGTTGGGTCGTCTAAATACTTTGGCTTTCATTCTCTTGTACGTAAGGGATGATATAGTTAAGGCCTAGGGTCTTTTGGTATCGTCAAGTGCATGAAAATACACAAATCAAAGCAAAAGATGTGCCGTATTAGCATTATAAAGCAAAGGGTTCCCTCCATGTCACGTTCGAAACCAGCTAAGCTCTCTCTCTCTCTCTCGTTTCGAGAAAGCGCAAATAGACTCGCTCCTATCTATAAAGTATACCAACCATGCACCCCTAACCCACAAAGTTAAAAAATAAAAAAATAAAAACAGCCCTATTGCAGAGAAAAATACTACTTGCCTTAACCTAGCTCCCTCCCCTTCAGTTCTCTTTCTTCTTTCCTTTCTCATTTCCCTCATAATCATCCACAGGCCCGTAATCATCATGCAATGATTATAATAATCTTCTTCTGAGTGTAATCCTTCAAAAATATTTATGTTCTTGATACATACATATGATTAGATATTGTAATTAATAAAGGAAAATTATGGGCAGTAGTTTGTTCTTTAAGGCCTTGTTTGGAGCACTTGCAGTGGTGGGCCTTATTTGTCTTTTGTCCCCGGAAAGTGGAGGAAACTCGACGTCAACATTAACAACGACTCAGTCCACAGCAAATCTCAAGCATGCGGAGGCTTTAGGTAGGGAGAAATTCATTGATCATCCGGAGTTGGATCTCAACTACATGAGCAAAAGAAGAGTTCCCAACGGACCAGATCCTATTCATAACAGGTGCGTATTATTTAGTATTAGTATTAGTAGTATGCATTCATGCATATTTCTGCATGTGTATGTTTCTTATCTTTTCAGTGTTCACGAATTAACATGCATCATGCATCATGCATCACGCATGCGCTGTGTGTGTGCATGTTCTTATTATGAAAAGTATTTAACCAATTAATAAAGAGGCCGAGTGGAGTAATGAGTATAGGACTCTATTCAAGTACTAACAAACCTTAAGCCAACCCAAGTAATTAACTTTTCAATAATTTATTTGCTAATTAACTATATTATATCTTGGTGATTCTTTTCGGCGTAATTTGCAAAACCATCACTTCTGTATATGATTTTAATTATGTTCCTGCAAACAACTTGGATTGAATTCTATTAAAATTAGTTGGGGGAAAACCTTTTATCTTTTTAACTATTTATTTTCAATCCTAATTTCCAGCTTAACAAAGCCACAGCCACTATAATTTGATTTTATGTTTCTGCAAACAACTTGATTCAAATTAATCACTTCTAACGATAGCGGCAGAAGTTTCTTTTGTTTCTTTGGTATTAGTGCTCTTTTCTTTCCCTATAAATTCTTTCAGAAGCTACTAATTAATACATGATAATTGATATTTAAGCCACTCTTATTTGAACAAGATTTTGTTTTTTTTTTTCACTCAATTTTCTTTTTTGCACCAGCGCTGCCTGCTTTTGTTGCCCCAAACTATCCTTTACTTTAATTATCTATGATAATATATTATCAAGTTGAGGGTTTTACTGTTACATTAATTGTGTACTTGTACTCAAGGTTCGTTATCATAGATTATTCTATTAATTACAGTATAATTAATAGTGTTTTAATAAATTAAATCCCCACTAAACCCTACGAGGCAAAGGGGAATAAAGTCTTTGTCTCCACTTTACTCCTTTCCTGCCGGTTTAATTATGTTTCTTCAAAGTTAATTAACATTTTATTTTGTTCTCTGCATTTATGAGTCCTTTACAACCTTTTCCTGGTGTTGTTGCTTTTATCTTTCTTTATCTTCTTTAGCTTCTTTATCAGTAATAGACGTGAGAGTGCAGCTACTGCAGGCTTTAAGTTATCACTTACCGAGTCCCCTAGGCATAAGTCATTTAGTATCTATTGTATTTCAACTCAATTTTGAAAGCATAACGCTTGGTATTTGATAAATATATATACTTAATTAGCTACGTACTTGGAAGTTGATGTTTTCCATGCATTCGTCATTTATATTAATTTGACTGTTATTAATTTTATTCGACATGATTAAAGCCACAAACCAACTAATTAATTAGCATATTTTTACTTTTTATCAGCATAAAATATACATCTAAATTTTGAAAATACATAAATGCATGCATTTCTTTTATTTTGAATTTAAAAAAAAAATCCTTGATTCCAGGAGAGCTGGGAATTCTGGACGACCTCCCGGACAGTCGTAGGTATCAAGGTTTGAGAAGCTTCAACAGAAGTGCAGAAACGACACAATATCTGCAGCCATCTTGCTGTAATTTATTAAAAGTATAATGGAGCCATAAAAACACGTGAACATAGATATTTCAGTCGCAGCATGCATGCTTTTTTTTTTTTTTAACCTCTTCTTTTTTTTTCCTGACTTGAATACAATTTGTTCTGGGAGATTTTAATGGGGGGAGTGAAGAAATAGAAGCTCGTCTTACCCAGAATACGCTTGATGGAAAGAATCCTCAGAGATAAATTTTATTATAAACATTAATCAATCCTTTGGAGAAATTCTGCTTCAATGTTTAACATATATATTTATTAATTTGTGTGAGAGTAGTGGATAGAGAGATTGATCTGCATCTACGGAACCTTGCATATAAATTAAGAGTAGATGTAATATGAAACAGTCAAAAATATAAATTTGTATAGCAGCCCTGCATATGAATGGAAGGTGTACATGTACCAATCTCTATTTATAAATCAATCAACTTTGGCTTTTGGCTTTGGTTTGTTCAAATTTTATAATTATCAATATACATTTAATGTTTTGTATTGAACTATTTTGTTTTTTATTTTATTTTATTTTTGGCGAAGGTGGCATGAGTTCGTAAACTAATTAAAGTGAATCCACCAATTAAAGATTTAAAGGTTCATGGTGCGTCACTAGGAGAGAAAGAGAAAGTTGTTTGCATCTTGTGTTAGTCTTTTTCTCTGGATTTTTGGAACTATTTTAGTCTTTGGTCCAATCAAACTTGTAAAAACTGTATCAGATTCTTGTAGTTCTAGTCCTCTGCTAATCAAAATAAAAAGAAGCAACCATTGTATATGGTCTCCATTTTGTTCAAAGCGAGGATTTAAAAGAGGGCACTCTGATGATCTCTCTCCAACGCTTTTCTTTTTTCTATCTCATCTCTCTTCTTTTTGTTTTTGTTTTCTTTTGATTGAGCTGAGAAGCAAACACATGGACTAAAGTAAGATTGGTTCAAAATGACGCAATTACCGAAAAGGGCAAAAGTTAAAAAGCTATAAAGAGACTCAAATTGTTAAGTTTTTTCCCTTTTTTTTTTTCCCCTCATTTTATTTAGAAAGGTGGCATTTGAGTTGCTGTAACGGTTTCGGGTGGTCATCTAGGGCTTGGCTTACCACAAACTGATCCAACCAACGACAAGTTTGGGCTGAAATTTTGGGTTTGAGGTTGGGAAATCCGGAGCCCATTTGTTGGTACTGGGACATTGGGCAATGGATGACGATCATGGTTTATTGTTAATATCTCACAAGCGTAAGTTCGATTTTTTCTCATGTTTACGTGGGATAAAAATTTAATATTAAGTTAGAGTTTTTTTGGTTGAACATTGAATTATTAATTTTTAAATAAAATAAAATAAAAATTTAAAGTTATTTTGACTATTAATTTAGTGTTCAATAAAAATTCAGTCTAATATTAAATTCTAATCTATTTACATAAATGGAGTTAAAATCTTATATTATTTTTATACCACAATAGCATTAATTTTTTTACCATTTGAATCGATTAATAGTACTCACAAAGTTATTCCTCCAACGAGAGTTTTGTAATTCCATTGAATTCAATAAGTATCATTTGGCCATTTTTCATGTCAACTCTTAATCTCTTAAGTAAAAATAAGATTAATTTTAGTCTTAAATAAAAATTAAATTTTAATTTCTCATGATATATACTCTTAAGGTATGTTTAGAGCAGTTGCTTACACATAGATAACTGCTCCAGCTCCTTTATTTTTATAAAAAATTATAAAATAAAAGAGTTAAAACAGTACATGTACTGCTTGAACATACCTTTAATCTTCTAAACATATCATTTTAATCTTTTAAGCATATATATATATATATATATATATATATATATATATATATATATATATATATATATATATATATGCTTAGTTTCAAAAGCCGAATCAAACTTCTTGTGCTCTCTTTGACTAAATAAATAGTCATCACTTTGACTATGTTGTTGGTGACAAAAGTAGTGACCATTGCGCAGACAACAAAGAAATTATGCTAAAACCAAAGTCCTAATTAGAAATGTGTATAAAAAACCTGAAAACTGTAGCTAATGTACACACACGTGTCACACTCTATCATATGATTTTGACTCGGCGGAGCCACCGGAGAGTGAAAACTCACGTTCCTTACGATGTTGACGAGCACAAACAAAATAATAGTAATATAAAATATTAAAATAACAAACTAAAAACTATTAAAAAATAATAGTAATAATAATAATAATAATAATAATAAAAGAAAAGAGAAAAAACATAAACATCATCGTCACTGTTGAATAACCATTTCATTTGCATTTGCGTTTCATTTCACTCTCCCCATTCCCCCTCCATTTCTCTTTTTCATTTCTCACAACAAATAATTGATACAACACAACCAAAAAAAAAATAAAATTGTAAAAAGAATAACGGAGAAATAATTATTAAGTAATGAGTCAATGATAGATACAACAAATTCACTCCGACCGTCTAAAGGCTTCGTTTTAGTAATCCGAATCCCTAATTCTAAACAGTCTATCGATTTTCTAACTCTCTAGGCTTCTGATCGATCGATCTGTGGATCTGCTGCGATCTAAACTTAGAGTGAAACGATGCCGTCGCATAGGGATCTGGACAGGCAGATCGAGCACTTGATGGAGTGCAAGCCGTTACCGGAGGCGGAGGTGAAGACACTGTGCGATCAAGCAAGAGCAATTTTGGTGGAGGAGTGGAACGTGCAGCAGGTCAAGTGTCCGGTCACCGTTTGCGGCGATATTCACGGCCAATTTTACGATCTAATCGAGCTCTTTCGCATAGGTGGCAATGCTCCTGACACTAATTATCTCTTTATGGGTGATTACGTAGGTTAGTGGACCTCCTCGTTATTTTTCTTTTCAGTCCTGATTATGATATATTGATAAATTCATGTTTTATGTTGATTATTTTGATAGGTATGAAAATTCATCTGAAATTAGGGCTAAAATGTTATACCAATTTTTATTATATTGTACTTCAGTCAGGCTCACGTATGCGTGCAATATTTACTTAGATGTGAGATAGGTTATCTTCGCTTTAATAACCAGATTATTTGTGGTTTGAGATTTGTGGTTGGGGCTTTGTTTAAAAAAAAAAAAAGCTTCTTATAAATTGCAATAGCACTTTTTCATCAGCTAAGTTTATATGCAGATCGTGGTTACTATTCAGTGGAAACTGTCACACTCTTGGTGGCGCTGAAAGTTCGATACAGAGATAGAATTACAATCCTAAGAGGAAATCATGAGAGTCGGCAAATTACACAAGTGTATGATCTTTTCTCACCATTTGAGGTTTTTAATTGTGCTGGATGGTGTAAAATTTTGTGTTGCTGTCAAGTAGCAATATATTTGTTTGTAATGGTAATGAAATTCATGAAATCTTTTACTCTTTACACGGAATTTTGTCATGGCTCTAAAGGCTAGTTATTTAAATATAGTTATGTGTTTATTGGGTGGTTCTTGAATGATAATTTGTTTTGATTAAGATCTTGACATTCTCTATGCCACTTCTGTTTTGATACATTTGTACACTGAATCTCCGTATGAGCAAGGACTTCGCAAGCCAAACTGCATATAAGTGCTACATACGTGGATTAAAGGATTCCATCTTTGTTGGGCAAGAATGTGAAGATTCAGACGTCATAGAAGTAATTAAATAAATAAATGACAGACACATTAGCAAACAACTGTGTGTGCAATCTAAGTTACTAATGTTGGTATTAGATCAAAGTATTAGTAACTTTTATTTTCAGATAAAAGAACTCCTACTATGTGTGATACACAACTGTGGTAGTCTTGGACTTCCATGAATTATGCAAACTTGTTTGGAATTAGTGAAAGTAGTTGGAGGAGTTTTGATAGCAGTAACTATGTTAAAAATTGCAACATTTTTAGTAATCATTGTCTGAGTCTTATATGCTCAAGCATTTATGCTGGTGCATTGATTTAATGGATTCTGAAGATAGCCATATAACATTTTTTTCCTTTGTTTGCCTGAAAAGATTGTGTTACGAATTTTGGCCTCAATAAATTTGTAAGAGATTTTTCACTTAGTGTTGCTTATTTGATGAGCAAGATTATAAAGTGGAAGGAAAGGCTGGTTAGAGGGAGAGCTTTGTCTTAGCTATGGAGTATGAGGGAAGGAAAAGAATGGTACATGGATTGCCGTAAATACAACTGTATTATCTTGTAACATACAAAAAAGTTTAGAAACAGCATAATCTGATGGGCAAGAAATGTCATCATGCTTTTTACATGTTTATGTTAGCTTACATGTAGGAAAAAAATATTGCTTGTGGTAAAATTTTAAAACAGTGTGATTTCTATGGGCTTCATCATCACAATCCTTTCTCTCACACACATAACACCATGAGAATCTGATATGCACAATTGTACTGAAGTTTTTTATTTTATTTTATTTTTAATTTAGCACACGCATAAAATTGAGGCTTGAACCCAGGACCTGAGTCCTAGGTGGCCCCTCCTTACCACTGGGGCTGGACCTTGGCCTCTCTTGTAATGGGGTGGTTGCTTTCGCACGCTAAGTGTTTATTTGTTTCCCTTTTGTTACATTTTCAGGTATGGATTTTATGATGAATGCTTGAGAAAATATGGAAATGCCAATGTCTGGAAGTATTTTACTGACCTTTTTGATTATTTACCCCTCACAGCCCTTATTGAGAGTCAGGTTTGAGCCGAGCACTTTATGGCCTGTTTACATTGATTAATTAATGTCTCAGCAGTCTATGACTATCATATTATTTTGTATATCAGATCTTCTGTTTGCATGGAGGACTTTCACCATCTTTGGATACACTAGATAACATTAGGGCCCTAGACCGAATACAGGAGGTATGAAATAAACACTAGGCTAATTTTTTTTTTTTTTAATTGAAACTCAAATCAAGATGATTAAATCTCAAGTTTTATTAAAGCAAGAGTTTGATATTATGAATTTCATTTTTCTTTACTGATTGATAATGTAACAACTGGTCGCATTTGTGTACAATTAGGTTCCACATGAAGGACCCATGTGCGATCTCTTGTGGTCTGATCCTGATGACCGCTGTGGGTGGGGAATATCTCCCCGTGGTGCGGGCTATACATTTGGGCAGGATATAGCATCTCAGTTCAACCACACCAATGGACTCAGTCTTATTTCAAGAGCACACCAGCTTGTCATGGAAGGATACAATTGGTGTCAGGTTTGGAACTTAAAGGACCATACTAGCTTTTGTTTTTGCCAGTTTCAATTATTATTCACCAATAACTGACAATTAATTCCTCTTCTAGGATAAGAATGTGGTGACTGTATTTAGCGCTCCTAACTATTGTTACCGATGTGGGAATATGGCTGCAATTTTAGAGATTGGGGAGAATATGGAACAGAATTTTCTTCAATTTGATCCAGCACCACGACAAATAGAGCCTGACACCACACGCAAGACGCCTGATTATTTTTTGTAATTTCAATATTTCCACCATCTGTTTGTAATTCATGTTTGTTTATCTACCAGTGTAGATGTGTCCTTAAAAAGGAGGAGCTTTTGTTGTTTAAGTTGAGGTTACAACATCATTCTTTTGTTTGGAGTTTGTCCTACTACTGCTTTGTTGATGTGCTGGAGGAGTCCATAGGAGTACTGACACAAGGCACCAATGGCCTGTTGTCTTGTATATTGTCTGAGTGGGCGGCAATAACATGTTATATCTTGTCCTGTAATTTTATGATTTTGAGGTAGAAAGCAGATTCTGGAGCAGCTTTCAGTTGCATGTTAATCGAGAGCTGGCTCAAGATTGTCAGATGTGCATGGGGTTTGGCTGTTTCAGTGTTGCTTCTGAGGAAGGAGATTCGATTTAAGCAGCATTCTGGGTAAAGTAGGTTTCAATGTCTCTCCTGCCAATTGGCTGACAACGTAGCTCATTCTCATTTCTGTTTTGGTTCAGCCCAGGAGTATTGTCTAGTCCAGGATGTAAAAGAGATTGACAAAAATTGTCGGTTAGGGGTCGTTATGTTGAACAAAATGTTTTAGGATCTGCAGTAAATTATCAATGGAGGATAGGGGGATTGAATGTAATTAGCTAAATTCAGCGCCATCTAGGATCATTCTGCTAGTTATACCTTACCATTACCATGTTAGATTCATAAATGTCACGCAATGTCAATAGTCCAGAACCGTAATGAAATTGATCAGATTGAATGGAAATATCATTCAAATCCAGGTTCGCGGCTAATTCACCTCATTTAGCGAAATATCTTTGGTGTTCAGGGGTATAGTGAAATTTACTCGGCCAAGTGAAATTTCATTTGAGGGCAGAATCTTAGTGAAATTTACTAGGTGAAGGGAATTTCTTTCCAGTCTAGGATCTGGATGTATTTAATCAATTACGCGAATTATCATTGCGGTACATGATCATTAAGTCCAATGTCTCACAATTTGCCTGATCAGATGAAATATCATTTAACATGGTCCTGCATGTGGTAAATATCTTTGAAAGTTACGAGCAATTTTCTTTTTTTTTGGATTAATTTGTTCCTGGTAAAGTAATCAAATATTTTTTTTTTTTAAAAAAAAAAATCAACTTTAGTTGTCAAATATTACAAAAAAAAATTAATTAAATTGGATTCAAATGATTTAATTTTCGAAGTTTTTTATTTGAATTTTCTGACAATAATATGAAATTATTGTAATTATTTTTTGAATGTGGGGTAAATTTTACAGAAACAGTGGCCCACAATGAAAAAAATTACCCCGTATAATGAAATATTGTAGTGTCCAGGATCAGGTAAACCAAACTAAGGTAATGTCAATTTAGTCCAACGAAGATACAATCAAATAAATTATGAAAATCGGGTTTTGTCTGCAATTAGTTCAGACCTAGAATAAACATTGATATTCCTGCATTTAAATAACTGCATTTTTTCAACCACAGGCTATCAATACTATGGTCAAACTCAAATACACTTTACAGAAAGAAGTTGTTGTAAAATTAGAGCGAGGGAAAAGAAAACCTATTGCATTACAAATACAAGAATACCGACCAGGAAACTGTAGGTAGCATAAAGTACAATCCAAATAGTTGGCCCACAATTCTTTATACCATTTAGCACTCGATGATCACAAGAAATTGGTTTTAGTGAAAGAGCTATCGAGAAATACCACAGGTTTCCGAATTAGAATCTGGAGTTAGCCTGGATTCTCCCTGTTCCCACTCCCGACATTGTAACAGTCTGCTTTCTTCTGAAGTATACAGCTGAACCGCTAATGAGCAACAAACACAATACAATCCCCTGCCCAAAGCAGTTGAGACTATTGCATCAACAATGACACATAGTCACTATATTCAAGCAACAATTTGACTTAAAGAATTTAAATAAGCTGAATTTAAGGACTACTTGTGTTTGATAGTATTGCAATCACCTAATATAAAACTGGGAAAAAAGTGTGCAGTTAAGGATAAAAATTATGAGACTAACAAAAAGAGCCAGATATCGTATGGTACCATGCTCACAACTATCTAATAGGGGAGTCTTCCAACTATCCAACAAGGTATCTTAAATTCACCATAAACATTTTATGCCCACTCCTTCCTCATTGGTAAATTGCTCATACAAGTCAAGGCAATTGTCAAACCCCCAACCCATCCCTGTCAGGACTCCATTTTAAAGACAATAATAAATAGAATTTTATGTCAATAACAACCATGACTCATGAATGAAACAGTAAACCACACACATTAAAATGCTTAAAATATAACATTATGGTAATGTTTTAAACCTCAGGCATTAATATTTTAGGTTTGCATCTGAGAAGGGAAATACATAAAATCAGTTTGTTTATTGGAAGCTGAAGAAATATGGCAGGAGAATAAATGAGTCCACTTTCATTCTCATTGCATGCTGACACTTAAATCACATGGCAGAAGCAGAATTTCTGATTTATATTTTAATAAATATCATGAAAAAGAAACAACAAAAAGTATTAAGCTTCAAAAAGGAAGCAAACCCATAAAAACTAAAAGATATTTCAAAGTTCCAGAATTGACATAATAGTCATGTGCAATCTTAGTCAAATGTAATGAAGCTCATGAAGAACTAATAAGAAATGTCAAACAAAGAGAAGTTTAAAAACAGTACCTCAAAACCAAGTACTGACAGCTTCTCTTCGTTAACTGCTGGTATACAGCTTCTATAAGTAATGTAAGCCTGAGACTTACCCTTAGATGTGGATGAATCTTCCAGTAAGCTCCTATGTTTTATCGATGTCATGAGCTCTTCTGCATCATGCAACATCACATCAGGTTTCACACTGTCAATGGAGATTTCCAAAGCAGCACGAGTCTTTTTCTCATTCTCAGCATTGGAAACATCTTCACTTTCTACACATTTCAATGGAATCCGATAACCAGTCTCACTGCACCGATACTTTTCATCAATCTACAGAAAAGAAAATAATAATAATAAAGTAATAATAACGCTTAAATTGAGTTGACAGAACATATAAGAAATCCACATAATGACCGACGAAAATGAGAAATAACAGATCACATCCCATAAGGTTCAATATACAATACAAAATCAGTGAAGGAAAAGTAACATAAAATTTAAATATGCTGCTACGCGCAGCCAATCTGCAAAATCAAGGAAAAAAAACCTGTATTAATTTGAATCATAGATCGTTTAACTGAAATAGCAACACAAATATGATAAAAGCCTAAAAATGGCAGGCTGTCAACACAGATATTCATCAAATTCCAAATATTAAGGTTCAAAATTTTCCAACCTACAACAAATTCTTCAATAGAATTTTCAATCTACTTTGATACTCATAAACTCAAAAAATATAAACACAATCACCCTATATAACATTTAGGAGGCCAGGTCATCATTTGCTAAATCTCTAACGCAATCGAATTGTTAAAAAAAAAAAAAAATCATGTATTCATTTTTTTTTTTAACAAACAGGGTCATTAAAAACCTTTTCGGAGTAAAGGCAGGGAACGCAGGGACCGGAAGGAGAGCATTCGAAAGTACGGTTGCTTCCACTAGGCGTTTCTTTGAAACTCAAAAAATGTCTTCGCCCGACGCTTCTATCCGCCGATTTTTCACTTTGATCAAGTTTAATTCAAGTTAATTTTATATCAGTTCCGATAAATTTAAAAAACAGATCAATAATCACAAACGAGGAGGAATTATTAATTTATTATACATAAAATGGAGAAAGAAGGAGAGAGGCTGATCCATACAGTTGATAAGTTGATGCTTGACGAGGAGAAGAGAGCAGAGTTATTATAAATAAAAGGCCAATAAATAGTGGAGAAACCATTTGATTTGAATTGATTCTCTCTCTCTCTCTCTCTCTCTCCTATGCCTCTCTTTTTACTCGATCGGGATATTTTCTTGCTTAATTAGTACAATGCTTCCATTTTCACTTGCAAACAAAGTTTTTTTTTTTTTTTCTGGTATTTAAACAATATTATATTCACTGATAAAAGATTCGAGTATAATACGTTGTGTACCTGCTGATCTGGTGAGTGGTGAGCCCAAACTCTCTTAGGCTGGCTAGATTCAAAACCGGGCTCACATCATAATACTTCAATGGACTCCAAAAGCCCACAATGCCAGGTAACTGTTCCACCCTACTTTTGTCAAAAGAGTTGGACGAGTGGCACTTCTCTTTATACCTCTCAAAACTCCCTCAAGCAATTTGCAATTATATCCTCCATTAAAATTATAAAATTAGAAAGTTTTAATTAAACTCACACCCCAAAGACAAATCTTTTTTTTTTTTAATATTCTTTACATCCACAATTGTTAAATATTTTTTGTTAAGTACCATAAACCCTATTTTCATTTTTAAACCCTAATTTATGGGTTTTTAATTGAGGTAAAATTAATCATGCAAATGGAGGGAGATGATCATTTAAAAAGAAAAAAAAAATTATTGTTATTTAATATGGAAATGGGCATTAAGTTTTTCAAATTTTAAATTTTTTACGATCATGGTTAAATAATTATTAGAATAAAAAGGCAAAATAGTGAGATTCGTGAAAAATACGTTTCATTAAGGTTATTTTTTTTATTAACCGAGATGTTAAAAGAATTTTATATTATTCACGGGTAAATTAAGAGAAAGTGTTTTAATTTAGAGGATGCCAGTAGTCCAACTCTTTAAATTAAAAAAATAAAGAAGGTGTAACACAATAATTGCTAAAGAAATCAACCATCTTAATTTTATCCGTAAATTTTTAATTGGTGTCCAGTGAATTAGCACTGGTATGGTAGCATCCAAACTCTTTGTTTTATATCGCCCTATTATATTTTCTTGCTTAATTACGATATTATTTTCAATGAAATGTTGGGTTCTTACTAGTTGTTACACAAAGAACGGTGATTGGCTGACTCTGATTGTAAAACCAAAAAAGAGAAAGAGTTACCTCACACCATGGAATGGAAGCAGTACAACATAAATTATATTACTTCAATCGGCTGGAACTGTAATGTTAAAAGTAAAGTAGGCATAAGATTGGCAATCATGAAGTACTTCCATTTTTGGCCAGCACAAGCGTGAGAAATACCTGGAATTTGATCACACTACGTACATTATACATGATACATATTCATCGTGTACATTGTTCAATGCTCCCACAGCCACAGGTACTCTGAGCACCAAAACTTACCATCCCAGTTAAATTCAGAACTATGGGATGCGGGGTGCAGTGGGGTCAAAAGCATGTGCACATGCATCGCTTGTATTCTAGGGCCAAAAGCTTTGCCCCTAAATCAGGCACAGAAAAAGCCATACATAAAGGATATTTATTTCATTTTACTTCAAACCCCACATGCTGCCCGTGCTCAGTTGGGTTCATACTTCATAAAGCAGCAGCATCTCAAGGTCATGGTCCTAACCCAAATAACAGAAGAAACAATCAGCATATTCACAAGGATACTGTGTGCATTGAGCTACTGATACAATACTTTCATCATTCATATTCCGGTGTAAATATTTTATCGGTCATATGAGCAGAGCAAAAGAATTACAAGCAGAAGAAACAGATCCAGTCGATAGTGTGGAAATCATTTTACCGGTTAAAATGAACATCATCATAGCTACTAGGGTTTGCAAGTTATCATGTCAGCTATATATTTTTAAGGATGGCAATTTGTCGGGTCGGGCTCGGGCCTAACAAGGCTCGAGCCCGACCCGACCACTCAAACAACAAAGCCCGACCCGAGAAAAGCTCGATAATTTTATTTCGGCCGGACTCGATCGAGCCTAATTCGGCTAGGGTCGGATCGGTAGGTCAAGATCATGATCTCCAATTTTATTTTATTTTAATTATTTGATTTATTCACCTAAGTGTCTTATATATGTGTTTAATTATTTTAATTGTTTGATTTATTTCCAAACACAACATACCCACAACTTATATTCAAAATTTAATTTGCACTTGTGTCATTTAAAAAATAAAATTCATCGATATCTAAATAAAACTACACAATTCTACAACCCAACATTAAAAAAAAAAATTATATCTTGTACAAATAAAAATACACAATTCCACAACTCAACAAAAAAAAAAATCAACACTCATGTCTTATACAAATAAAAATACTTCATTCAATCCGTGATGCTAATATCCGTACGTGTCGATGTAATTTTTTTAAATTTAAGTAAATGATCGGATCGGTCAGGTCGGGTCGCATAAGGCCGAGCACTGAACTAAAATTTCATCGGTACTTAAAATTAAAGTTCGCAGTCGAGTTTTAACTTCTAAGTTCGATTAAAGTCCAGAAAAATCGGTACGGATCAATCAGCTAAAATTGAGTCGAGCTTTTGCCATCCCTATATATTTTTTGTCCATTATATGATATGGTGATTATGAAAGGCTGGCAAATATACCTAAGTATTCCTTCGGTTGATTACTTTGCTTTTTGTTCAATGATTCAGGATTTCGACACAACACATTATTTGATGACAGAATGAATAAAAGAACATTATTCTTACCATTCAAATATCTCAAAATTCCATTGCTGTTGTAATAATTGAACCTTCTCTTGATCGTGCCCGCCAGGCAATCCCCAGCCTTCTCTTGGTACTTGGTAGCTTTTAGCTTTTTACGATCATGATATCATATGACCAGAAAAGAGCGGTCAGAGCATGACAAGGTTGATTGCCACATGAAACCCCCCGGCAATGCACTTTGACAACAAGGTTGAAATTAAAAGAAAATAATTTATCACATGGAACCCCCGGCAATGCACTTTGACATGGGCTTCTGGATAGTCTGGCCCACTACAAGTGTTCGTTTCATACGACTTCAAGTTCAAGCTAGCCAGTAGCCACATCACGCTTCCACTTTATTTACATAGCTTAATTAGTATTAGGTGCACGTATTCTAAAAATATTTGCATGAATGATACATTACTGTTAAAATTAACAGATCTGATTATATGTAAATTGGCAATTTTACCCTCTACGCACTGATTTGTAACTTTTTTTTTAAATAAAAATATATAAAGATAATTTTTTTTAGAGGATATAAAATTATATCTAAATCATCTAATTCATAGATTTTTTTTTTTTTTCTTCAATCTGGGTTTAATTCTACTTATGCAACTTCATTACCCCTTGGTTCAACGAACAAAGAATTAGAGATGCCAGGAGAGAAGTATAATCGAGCTCTGATTGTTACGGTTCTCCAGCCAACGGCCACAAACTCAACAGCATAATATTGACTTAGTAGCGTGTAACAGTATAAAGGTTCTTCAACGTGCTGATTCGTTAATAGGGAAGAATCTAATTCTAAGTCTAATTCCGCTCTTTAACTTCATATCTGAATTAAAAATAAATCCACCAAACTAAACAAAAACGAACCAAATCATAAAACAATATTCTCAAACCTTAAAATTCCTAAACTTAATATGATAGTTAGGGGCTAACGACGGCAGAGGACTTCCTGAACCGTGGTGGGGTTGCTTCACAAACGGCGTTCGTTCGACGTGAGCAACTACCGCGATCTGAAGCAGTAACGATGCCGCATCATCCAGATATCAGCCGCAAGTTGCTACCACTGCTGCTTTGGCTTAATAGTGCTGTGGATGTGGGGAAGACGAAGGTTGGAGAAAATGAAGAAAGGAGAACAACGAGGAAGAAGGAAAAAGAAAAACGAACACTAAGAAGACAAGAAAGAACGAGAAAAAGAGGAAAAAATTATTTTTTCAATTTTACCCTTGAGATGATAGAGTAAACGGCCGAAGTTAATGAATCGTTACCCATATGAGTATTTTAAAAAAATTTGTCACTTTTTTTTTAATATGTTAAAATAAATATCACTTTTATAAAATTAATAATATTACGTATTTAAAATTTTTTATTTTAAATAATTATTTTAAATAATATAATATTTATTAATTAATTAATTAAATAATATAATTAATTTATTTTAATTTTTTTAATTAATTAATAAATATTATATTATTTAAAATACATTACACTATTCTTTTAAATATATCAATTCCAAGTGCCACACGAAAGTAATTAACCTCGTTTAAACAGATGCAAAGCTCAATGGGAACAGAAATTCGTGCAAGTTAAATTATAGTACTTTTTTTAAAAAATCAGCATTGACCCTGTTGCAAGCTAGTAAATGTGAAGTAAATAAAGGAAACATAACTACATCCACTGAGAAAAAACCCAAAAAATGAGATTCCCTTGCAAAGACATCAAGGAGGCACATTAATTCAGAAATATGAATGACGCTTTCAAGAAGAAACAGCTTGGCAAAAACGACTATTCAGAACTAACAACCATCTTTCCGCATAATGATAACAGAAATTTCCTGAACTGCAACTAAAGTACAGAGCATAATGCTTCAGTTAATATACAGAATTATCAAACAAATAAGCATTAGAACAGAAAATCCTGTTCAAGTGGAAACCACACAAATTGCTACAATACACTTTTTGCCATAGGATACAATACAGAAATGCCCTACTGCAGTACATAAAGAATACACTTTTTATGCTTCTCCTCTTTTCCCCACCGAGGCTACTCTTTACATTCATGATCTTGCTTACCAAAGACCATTGGAAATTCATCATCCGGTTCAGAGTAACCATGTTTCTCAGCCATGCTCTTCAATGACTCATAAACCTTGTACATAGAAGGCCTATCCTTGGGCCTCGAAACCACACAACTACAAGCAACTCTCAGAAACTGCATAATCTCATCATCATTACCTCTTCCATACAGAGACTTATCTACAACATCTCTGCTTCGACCGGTGATCACTAGATGGTTAACCCAATCCACCAAATTTCCCTTGAATCCTTCTTCTGCACGAGTCACTTCAAGAGGCTTTTGCCCTGTGAGCAACTCCAAAAGAACAATCCCAAAACCATAAACGTCCCCTTTCAACGAAGCAACCATGGTGCTTGAGTACTCAGGAGCAACGTAACCAAATTCCCCCAGATCCCCATTCACAAAAGAACTATCATTCGAATCACGAGAACCCACAAGCCTAGCCAATCCAAAATCTGTTATCCTAGCATCAAAATCATCATCAATAAGAATCACATTTGAACTAATATACTGATGCATATATGGAGGCTGGCATCCATGATGAAGCCAAGCAAGCCCTCTCGATGCACCCACGCCAATCCTAAGCCTGGTAAACCAATCCAAAACACCACAAAGAGTATTATCAACACCATTTCCATGCAAGAGTGAGTACAAGGTCCCATTAGGCATATGCTTGTACACCAAAAGCCTTTCCTCTTCCACAACACAAAACCCCAACAATGGCACCAAATTTGGATGTCTAAGCTGTCCCAACCTATTCATCTCCGACCTAAACTGCTTCTCGCTAAGTTTACAAGCACTGAGCCTCTTAATAGCCAAGGCAGAAGCATCCGGCAGCACTGCCTTGTATGAAACCCCAGTTCTTGTGGAAATAATAATATTCTCAACAGCAAAACTATTAGTAGCAGCCAACAAATCCGCTAATTTAACCTTGACAATTGGTTTCTGAAACAGCGAAACCTGAACAAGCTTATGCGACCTCAGTACTTGAATCCAACTACTGTCATCTTTACCGATATCAGCGCCGCCCCCTCTTTTCTTCTTACTAACTCTAACGAAAAACCACCACCAAATCAAAAATCCTAAGATTATAGAACCTAGAGCACCAACAACACCAGCAACAATAATAATACCAAGATTCTTACCACTCAAGCCCCCGCATTTACCCAACGGCTTACCGCAAAGTCCGCTATTTCCATCAAAACCTTCTTTTGAAAACTTCGCCAGATCAGAAGGTATTGTTCCCGACAAATCATTCCCAGCAACGGAAAAGTCTTTCAAACGATCTAACCGGCTGACTTCGTAGGGAATTGAACCGGACAATTTATTGTTACTTAAAATAAGTTTGTTAAGGAACTTACACTCCACGATCTGTGGCGGGATTGGACCGGAGAGACGGTTGTTGGAGAGATCGAGTTGAACGATATAGGGAAGCCACTTACAGAGGTCGACCGGGATCGAACCGGAGAGAAAGTTGCCGGACAGATCTAGAGCTTGCAAGCTGTGACAGAGCTGTAGAGAGTCAGGGAGTTGACCGGAGAGTTGCATTGAATTTAAAGTGAGACTGATGATTCGGTTCTCTTTCTCGTTCCAACACGCAACGCCGGTTAGCTTGCAGATTGAACCGACAGTCGTGTTGGTAAATGACCAGGAAAGCCGGCCATCTGGATCCTTTAAAGAGTTTTGGATTCCTTCTAAGCATTTAACATCGTCTTCGATTGAAACAGCAAGTAATGAGTAGCTTAAGAGCAGAAGTGAAGCTAAGATAAAGCGGATCTTCATAGTTTGATTTTGTTAACTCAGAATCAGGGATGGTTAGGGTTTGAGATGGTGGTGGCTCAAGCGTAAATAAATGCTGGTGAATGAGAAAAAAGGGCGGCCATTGACTGAGACTGATTTTTGGAGACAGGAAGAGATTGATATCCTCTTTCCTCCTCTTTTTTTTTTTTTTTTCAAGACTGCCGGTAGTATCGTGCAATTGATCGATATTCTTGCTCGCTTGTATTGTTTTGGACTACATCGAAACGGTGTCGTTTTGGTATGTTATGCAAAAGTATGACATACCTTTGGATTAGTAAGTACTCTTGAGGCTTATTAGAACAGCTGAGCTGAGCAGGTAGGTACTAAATTCCTTGTTAACTATAGTTTAATTAGTTAAACTCGTGACCATTGTTTGTGGTTGTGGAATCTTTGTTTCTTTATTATTTGGTTGGACGCGGTGAAATTTCGTTCGCTGCCTTTATTTGTTTATTTATTAAAAGAAAATTGGAAATTTTCTTTCCGGTCAAAGACGGGGTTACGGTCCTTTTCAGGTTTCAACTGTAGGGGTGGTTGGTCAATCATTCACCTCTTCTTCGATTTCTAATTGGGCTACGGAGGGCATTCAAAATTTGGGCCCCAGACTTGGGGTGCAGGACAGTCTGTTCCAATTCAAATTCGGGCTAATGTTTCAGCCCAATGCCATGGTTAATATTTGAAATAACAATACAGTGAGAGCATTGAACATACGTAACCGCATTGCACTTATCAACCATAATAACGTACGTAACGTGAATCTACAGTGGAGATATATGTATCTACAATGATGATTAGTCTTCGCTACAAATAGTTTGCAGATTTAGCAATCAACAAAGTCTTGTATAGACAGTATAGTGTGTGTTTAGGTTGACCACAAAATTGGAACAACACGAGATCAAAGATTTAATTAGCAACGTCACATCACACATGGATAGATTATGAAATGAAGCGCTACTTGGAACCATGCATCCCATTGAGTGAGAGAGATGTTCTTAAAACATAACTAAATTCATAAAAGCTAACTTTACATGGGAATAGAACTTGTTCATTAGCATTGGAGAGAAGGCTAGAGATACGAAGGGGAAAAAAAAAGCATGATGGAAGAATCTTTTGCGAGGTTTCTTTTGAATAACTTTTCTTATTATATGGTGTTGATGCAGTTTTTTCCGCGTGCCTCAACAGTGCTTCGAACCTTCCAACAGTGCCTCCAAACAGCTGAGCGGGACCGTTCGAACCTTCCGTCACAGATTCAAACAATGCCTCGATCCTTCTGCTGCAGAAGCTCGATCTCGAGTCAGGTTACCCCTTCGTCCTATTCCACTGCCTTCTTCGAATCTGAGATCTCCTGACCAGCACTCACGTAAAACCGGTCAGGGTCGCCAGGCGTGTCCCTACGAAAACCCTCCGACACTTAAGTCAAGAATCGAGTTTGTCTTTTTGGTATCTCCTTAGCTGAGGAGACCTGAAAGATGAAAGTGGTATTATTTCGCCTCCCTTTTAGATAAGTATGGTGTTTTCGTAAAATCGAACGAGAGATTAGAATAGGAAGAACCTCGCTTGAGCTTATGCATCCTTTTGTCTCTCAAAAATCCAACCCTCTCGTGAATTCGAAATGCCAACCCTCGTAACGCTCCTTCGCTTCCTTTTATACTCCATTTTTCCCGCTCTTCTCATTTTCAGTCGCCCACTCCCACGCTAGTGGTATCTCGGGTCCCTCAGACAACCGGGTTTGACTGAATATTCCTTGTGGATGAGCTACCGTCCCCTTAACCCGATTCACGTGGCTGATCACCATGCCTGCAAGTGCGCTAGGAATTATGACACCTGAGGCACGTGCCTACCACCAGCAATGAGATCACCACTACACCACGTGGGACCCCGGTCGACATTAAAAGGCGTGCTGTGATTCTCGAGAAAACCGGCCTGGCCGCCTGGCCTGGTCTCGCCCACCAGTGCTCGTGGATCTCATGAAGCGTAAGAGATGTGCTCAGCCTCGACCTCGACCAGCCTTGACCGAGGACTCACCCCGAGTGCAAGGAGTGCTTAGCCTCGACCTCGACCAGCCTTGACCCGGACTCACCTCGAGCAGGCGATGGAGTGCTCTGGGCTCGAGCGACCATGAATCTCTCGACCTTGACCATTTTGACCGTAGGGATGCTCTGCCAGTCCGTCTCTGGTGTTTTACTCGAATTGAAAGGCTTCGAGGGCCTCGTCTGATATTACCCAAACACCGACCCCCGCTCTAGTCTTTCGAGTGAAGCGAGATAAGACCGAAACTCAAGAATGACGGGTCAATCGCTGCCTTTACTCTTCCCCATGCTTTCCAAACTGCCTCCCACCTCAATCACTTCACCTTTGCGCGTGACGCTGGTCGATCCTAGCTGCAGTTTGAAATTCAAAGGACGTGACCTAAAAGGTCGTGGTCCTCAAACGCACGCCACACAAGCGGACGCTGCTCACCTCTTTAAAAATCCCCAACTTCTTCATCTGCTCTCTATTTGCTTACTTTTCGCTCAAACTCACAATTAATCTGCTCTCCGCCGCCATCGCTCTTCTTCTTCCCGCTAAGGTGATTTCCTGCCAACCACACTTCCTTTCGTGTTCGTGCACAAGCCATTCTTCCGCTTCCCGCCACTACTCGCTTCTTCTCCCGCACCCCTGCTAGTTCACACCCTTAGAAAATGTCAAATCCCTCAGAGCCCTGCAGGATGTCGCCGGAGGACTCTTCCTCCTCTAAGTGAGGCACAACCCTCAAAGATAATCCCCATGAGGGATTCTAGTCCGAGAGTGAGTTACCCGTGGTCGAGACCCACCAAAGAAAGCGACGAGGGCCACCAAAGGTCCGAACACTGGAATACCCCATCGATCTCCCGAGAGTGAAACCACCCTCCGACTTAGATAGACTTAAGTGCACTTACAACATAACTCGATAGCAGTAGTTTTAAGGTTACCGGCAGGATGAAATCCTCACCGTCCCCCAAGGATATACAACCTTCTACTCGGAGTGCTTCAAACGGGGTTAGCCGCCTCCAAACTTTATTTTGGCCGGGTTCGTCCTGGTTCCGTCCGCCCCGGGCAATCGAACCCGAATGGATGGAGGGTCCTTTCCTGACTCTTCGCTTCATGGAAACGCCGCGACCTGACGAGCCCTCGTAGGGAAATCGACACCTCTACCAACCAGGTGTAGCTCCAAAGCGACGCTGGTCGGTATTACCTTACCTCCACTCGAGCGGTAAAAGCCCATCACCGATCTCCCGACCTCCGTGGCAACCCAAGAGCAAATTCTTCTTCGCCGGGAGAGCTGGGCACGCAGACTTCAGAAGTAGGGGTCCCTCCAGCTCCTGCTAGACTTTTGCACCTGTGTCATTTATCCGCCTCGTGGATTTTACTTTTAGCTTTCCCGCCGTGCCTGCTTTCATTGTTTTGCTTTGTTGTTTTTTCAGCCTCCGGGTGCTTCTTATTCGATCGGGGTCGCTTCGAGCACGCGTGCAGATCGCTCTTTCAAACGCGAGCTCGCAGGTGGAGTCGCTGACACCCTGAGCTTTCGAGTCCAACTTAGTATCAAGCGAAGAAACGAGCAGCAGGATGCGTGAAATGTCAGATCGACGCGTGGGATCTGCCGGCGTGCGAGCACCTCAAAGAGACCTCGAGCAGTAGTCGAGTGCTCCGCCCCCACCGCTCGAACCGCTCTTCCGCCGACCAACCGAGAGGGCAGAGAAGCGTCCTCCTCGCAGGAGACAAAGGATCACTGACCCAGCCTCGCCCTTCAACTCGCCATGTGCAGGAACAACGCCACCGACTGCTCCGAGCCTTACCGCAGGGCTTTCAACGAAGAGTCGACCAGCAGTTCCCTGACGAGATAGAGTCCCAGACTCTCAAGTCACTGCTCAAGATCTTCCAACGGCCTCCTCCCGAGCTTCGGCATCCGCGACTGTGCTTAACGAGATAACTCTAAGTTCCCGTGAAGAACTTCGAGCAAAGCGTTCGTAGCTCGAGCAGCCGCGAACGAAGTCAAGGAGGAAAATCGTGTCACTGGACGAGAATATAAATCTTGCAGTAGAAGACAAGCAAGGGCCGACTCCAAGGTCTCCGGCTCGAGAGGAGTCGATCGAGACCAAGAACGAGTCAAGCATGCTCCAAGGATCCTGACACTGTAAGTCTTGCATACGAGCAACTTCACTGAGGAGAAGTCGCTCGCCTTCAAGAGCAAATCGACACTCAAGGTCCAACCTGCCATCGAAAGTACAACATCAAGCGACTCCACCACGATCGCCTTTACGATGCTTTGGCAAGGCATACCCAGGCCGACATGTCCAAGGTCAAGTGGTATGAATCGAATACATGAGCAACCCCGAGCTATTTCATCCGAGCCCCAAGTGCTGTCGTGAGAGCTCGCCCTCTTCTTCCAATGCCCCTCCCGCCGAAGCTCCCACCGACGCCCCTCCCGCCGCTTCCTCCTGCAGATGCCGGCCATCCACCGCCGCCTCAAGACGCCCTCGCTGACGCCGCTTCTTCCCCGTCACGAATGACTTGGACTCTTTCTTCTTCTTCTTTTTTTTTTTAATTTTACATATGTAATCATTTCAAATGAAATAAAAGATACATGTTCGAACAACTCTATCGAATGCTCAGTACACATGCTCTGCCTTTATAAATCGACTTCGAATATGCTTGCCAAGTAAAAATTTTCTAAGTCATTGACTTCCTATTTTCATTTACGCCCAAGCTGTAATGCCGCTTAACCATGCATGGTAGAGTTTTGCTCGACTTAGGCTAAAAAGCCTTATGTCTATTTTACGAGCTCATTTGACTTGCTCGAGCCCCGGATTTGCTCTGCTAGACAACGTCCCGCCTGTAGCTTAGGCTCTGTGGACTTCGGACAAGCGGGTTCCTATCGAACTCCAACCAGCCCGCACTGACCGCTAGCAACCGTCCCGCCCAAGAGTTAGCTTGGGACTTCCGGCCAGCTACATACGCTGAGTCGCTTCGCCGGCCTTTAATCGACCGCTAGCATCGTCCCGCCCAAGAGTTAGGCTCGGACTTCCGCCGCAGCTATATACGCTGAGATGCTTCTCGCCGGCCTTTAATCGACCGCTAGGCACCGTCCCGCCTAAGACTTAGGCTTGGGACTTCCGGTCGTAGGCTCTTCTCGATCTTCCGCCCGGCCCGCAATCGACCCGAGCTTGCCGATACTCCCGCCGGCCTCGCAATCGACCCAAGCGTGGCACCGTCCCTCCTGGGACTTCCGCCAAGGAGTTCTTCTGAACTTCGCCGAGCCTTTAATCGACCCGAGGTCTTCCGATAACACTCCGCCTCCGGCCTTCAATCGACCCGAAGCTGGCAACCGTCCCTCCTGGACTTCCGCCAGCGAGTTCTTCCAAACTTCCGCCGAGCCTTTAATCGACCCGAGCGCCTTCTGATAACACTCCCGCCTCGGTCTTCAATCGACCCGAAGCTGGCACCGTCCCGCCTAATGACTTAGGCTTGGGACTTCCGCCAAGGAGCTCTTCTTCCGCCGAGCCTTTAATCGACCCGAGGTCTTCCGATAACACTCCCGCCTCGGTCTTCAATCGACTCGAAGCTAGCACCGTCCCGCCTAACGACTTAGGCTTGGGACTTCCGCCGAGGAGTTCTTCTTCCGCCGAGCCTTTTAATCGACCCGAGGTCTTCTCGACGATGCTCCCGCCTCGGTCTTCAATCGACCCGAAGCTAGCACCGTCCCGCCTAACGACTTAGGCTTGGGACTTCCGCCGAGGAGTTCTTCTTCCGCCGAGCCTTTAATCGACCCGAGGTCTTCCGACGATACTCCCGCCTCGGTCTTCAATCGACCCGAAGCTAGCACCGTCCCGCCCTAATGACTTAGGCTGGGACTTCTAGCCGAGGAGTTCTTCTTCCGCCGAGCCTTTTAATCGACCCGAGGTCTTCCGATGATACTCCCGCCTCGGTCTTCAATCGACCTGAAGCTAGCAACCGTCCCGCCTAATGACTTAGGCTTGGGACTTCCGCCGAGGAGTTCTTCTTCCGCCGAGCCTTTAATCGACCCGAGCTCTTCTCGACATTACTCCCGCCTCCGGTCTTCAATCGACCTGAAGCTAGGCACCGTCCCGCCTAATGATTTAGCTTGGGACTTCATGCCAAGGAGTTCTTCTCGCTTCCGGTCTTCATTTCGAACTTACATTATGAATGCTATTCTTATTCTTACATAGATTTATACTTTTACATATCCCATCTCTGGAGAGATATTACATTAGCATTTTACAATACAAGAAGACTCCACCGAAAATACTTCCTCGTGAGTCGTGCATGCTCCACTCGCCTCGACCTCCTCGTCCATCCTGACGGAGAGCCTAGATGCTCCTCGGGTCCCGCTAACTGAGTGACCTGACAGGACCTTCCTGCTTGGTCCTAAGTACACCTCGCCTTGGGTCCTTCGTGGCTCCGTTGACTTTCCTCAACACCCAATCACCCACCCGAACCCACGAACGTGTACCTTTCGGTCAGAATAACGAGCCACCTCTGCTGATATTCTCGAGATCTCGCAGCCTATCCTTTCTCTCTTTCTTCCAAAGAAGTCCAGCCCCGCACACATCCGCCGTTGTTTTGCTCCTCGTCAAGTGTTCTCGTCCGTGTGTCCCCATTCCTATTTCAATGGAACCACCGCTCAGGCCCAAATGCCAAGGAGAATCGGGGTCTCCAATGGGCTGCTTGCGTGTGGTTCTCAGAGCCCACAAGACACCGTGCAGCTCGTCCACCCAGCCCCTTTGCCGCCTCACCTTGTCTTCAAGAGGCGCTTGATAGTTTTATTCATGGCCTCACTTGCCCATTGGCCTCGCGAAGCGAGGAGAGCAAACTTCAACTCTATCCCCGTGATTCTAATGTAAGTCTCCGAACTCGCTATTATCAAACCTGCCTCCCATTATCTAGTGACTAATGCATGAGGAATCCCATACCGCAAATCACATTCTTCCAAATGAAATCGCTGGTTTTACCTTCCGTGACGCCGCTCAAGGCTCCCACTTCGACCCATTCGGTGAAATAATCAATCGCGACTACGGTAATGGGCGACGGATGCTTTCCTTCTAAGAAGGGTCCAATCAAATCTATCCCCATCGAGCAAACTACCATGGCGAATCCATCACCGTAAGTGTTCTCCTGAGGTCGAGTCGTGGTTAAGCAAAGCTCCGACAACTCTCGCAGCCTTCTGCCTTCTCCCGAAGCATCTCGTGCATGCGAGGCCAAAATACCCTCGCCTCAAGCGCCTTGAAAGCCAAGGACCTCGCGCCTGTAACGATTTCCACTGCACTCTCGTATCTCTCTCGAGGACTTAATCACCTCCTCTGGTCTAAACACCGCAGCTAGCGGGAGAGCGTACTCGCCTCAGAGTAAGACCCCATCGACGAGAGTGTACCGGCCGCTTTGCACCTCAATTTCCTCGCTCGCTTATTATCACCCAAGACCGTCCCTTCCTCGAGGTAGAAGTAATCTGGCCCATCCAGTGTTGCTCGCTGACAGCTCATCACCTGTCCTCCCGCTCGATACTCGAGCGGTGTTTTCATTTCCGCAGGATAGATTTTGGAAACTCGGGGTCCGAGGTGGTCGCCATGCGAGCTATCATATCCGCCGAAAATTCTTCCCTCGATACTGCTCCACCTCGACAACTGGAATTCTTCATTACCGCCTTACCTTCCAAGCGTAGGCCCATCTTCTCCCCTTCGCTCGAAAGCTCTCGCCGAGGTGATTAGCTACCAACCGCGAGTCCGCTCAAGCTTTATTTCCTCTCGCTTACTACTCGAGGCGAGCTTCAACCCCGCTTATTACAAACTTCATACTCTACCGATTGCTGTG
Organism: Murraya koenigii; assembly: GCA_025617385.1. Lineage (NCBI taxonomy): Eukaryota > Viridiplantae > Streptophyta > Magnoliopsida > Sapindales > Rutaceae > Murraya > Murraya koenigii. Next base: position 30,825,072 of record CM046814.1, on the reverse strand, counting down.
ACTTCGAACTCTAATCTCACAACAGACTGCATCTCCGCCCCTCCTGGACTTTCGAGCACCACCCCCGCCTCCCGCCTCCCCGACTTCCACAGTGATCCATCTATCGTGACTATCCATACGCTAGCTGAGGCCCTGGAGCTCACGAGGGTTCGCCTCCGCCTCTTTACCCTCGCTGCACTCGACCACTAAGCTCTGCCTAAAGACCGTGCTTTTATGGTCGCCGGGTCGGTAATTAGCGTCAAACTCGCTTAACTCCATCGACCATTTAACCAACCTTCCGTAGGTCTCGTGTTTACGTAGTAGTTTGCCTCGAGAGGTCGGTTAGTCAAGCACCACCACCGAATGTGCTCGAAAATAAGTGCCTCGCCGGTCACGCGACTGTGACTAAGGCCCACTCTCCACGGTCGATACCTGTTTCGCTTCTAAGAACGCCTCGCTCAGTAATAAACAGTGGCATCAGCACTCGATTCCTCCCTTACCGTAATCGAGCTCGCTGCCCATCGATACAAACCAAGATAAACAAGACTCTCCCGCTCGAGAGCGTCGACAAGAATCTGAGCTTTCAACAAATACTCTTTCACCGCTGAACGCCTCCTCGATTCGGGGTCCATTTCGCCTTCCCGCCTCTTCTTCATTTCCCGGAAGAAGACTCTAGATTTATCCGTGGCTCGAGATACGAACCTCGCTGAGGACGCCAGCTCACGGCCGACTCAGATCTCCTCGAGGCTACGAGGGACCTCATTTCTATCACCGCCTCGATCTTCTCCTGATTGGCCTCGATCCCCGCGACTCACCACGAAGCTTCAAGAATTTTCCCGAACTCACTCCAAAAGCACATTTTTCTGGGTTTAACTTCATCTCTAGACTTCTCAGAGTGCGGGCGTCTCCTCTAGATGCTTTACATGCTCCTCCGCCTCTAGACTCAGTGATCATGTCATCTACATATACCTCCATAGTCCGACCGATCAACGGCTTGAAAACCTTGTTCACTAGCCTCCGACACGCCGCCTCGCATTCTTTAGCCGAAAGTGCATGACCTCAGAAGAAGATGCACTCGATCGGCGATGAAAGTCAGACACCCTCGTCCGATCGGTGCATGGAATTTGGTTATATCCTCGATAACGCATCCACGAAGCTCAAGAACCTGCGTCCCCGCCGTAGAATCCACCAACTGGTCTATCTTCTAGAATGGAAAGCTATCTTTCTGGCAGCCTTGTTCACATCCGCAAGTCAACACACATTCTCCATTTCCCATTTGCTTTCATCACCAAGACCACATTCGAGATCCATTCGGCAGGATACCTCCAGATGAATCCCGCTCAGCAGCCTTTTCAACCTCGCAGCTGATGGCTTCAGATCTCTCCCGGTTCACGACCTCCTCTTCCGCTTTCACCGGCTTAAGCATCTCTCCAGATCGCCACCGCGACACGCCACTTCGGGTCGATCCCGCATATCATCGCAGCGTCCATGCGAACACATCTCGCGCGTGCTCGCAGACATTCCACCAACTTTTCCTTCAACGGCTCACTAAGTGCCCGAGCCGATCTCTGACTTTCTTCCTGGGTCATCCGCCTCACCTCGAGCTCCTCCAACTTCTCACCGGCTCTCGCTCTGCCTCGATTCCCCTCGTGTCTCAACGAGGTAATCAGATAGCTTTTACGGCCACAACAGAAGAGCCCTCGCCACCCTTCGTCGCCTTTCACGAATCCCTATAAATCTCATTTACTCGACACTTTAGTGGCTAAGTAATGGGCGGACACCACGCATTGGTCGATCCTCATAAACGGCCTCCCTAGAATCGCCTCAGTACGGGTCGGTTTCATCTACCACTACGAAATCCAAAGATCATGTTCTTCTCGAAAGGCTTCGAGCCCACGGTTACCGCCAACTCGATGATTCCTAGAGGTATTAGCTTTCCTCCCCGAACCCCTTCAAGCGAAGTGCTCAGATGCTCGAGGCTCACTACCGCTATTCCTAAATCCTCGAGTGTGGATTCAAAAGAATATCTACCGAGCTCCCCGAGTCAACCAAGATTCTGGCCAACTTCCTTATTCACTACATCGGCTTTTACCACTGTGGCATCTTCGTGGGTACAAGACCCCTCCTCATCTTCATCTCGTCCACACGATTGGCACCGCCAAACCTCGCCTTCTGGTCGCAGTGAGCAAGTGAACATGACTTCTCACGGCAATGCAGATATCTCGCAATAGTTTTTCCGGCCCTCGTTGAACTTCCTGCCATCGTTGGCCCACTCAAATTACTCTCGTGGACGGTGGTCTCAGATTCTATTTCAGTAAGCTCCGGTCACCTTCCTCAGTCGTTGTTCAACCACCGGTGCCCTCCTTCTACAACTAATCCGTATCGATTTCTAACTAAATCTTCCACCTAGTTTTTCAAATCACCAGACCGTGATGCGGTGTGACCATGGTCTCCATGGAAGCAGCAGAATCGCCTCGCCTCCGCCTCGCTAGCTGGCGTGGTCATCAGGCGTTGGAGGGCTTAGCGATCCACGCTCTCGACCACTCAAGTATCTCTTCGAGAGATACCTTCAACTTCAGATATCTTGTCCGTAGCGGGGCTCTGTTCCACCACTTGTATTGCCCTATCCCTCGGTAAGCTTCTTGGTGGGGGTGGCAATGAACGATCACCCCTGTTGTGGCTCACTTCAAGTCTACTCGGTGGCTGGTTGCGGGGTATGTGGCCATCATGACGCTCTGTATTCTCTGTGATCCGGCTACGGAGACTCGCGAGGTGGTTGGGGACCATCCGCGGTGGGGAACTCTCGATATGGGTTATACAGGCAGCCTGGTCTCTCGCTACCTTTAGAGCTCGTGTCCCCGGGCGGGGCTCCTTCTACTTCCTTCCTCGCTCCACCAACCTCGCTCACTCTCGGTTTGGCGACTTTTTCTTCTTCGATTACCATATCCGACTTTACTTGTTTATGCAGCGTCCGAATACTGAGCGGATCGAAGGACTCACGCGAGTTATACCATGGTCTCCCAATCAGAATACCATCCTTTAATCCTCTTGGAGCTTAGGGATGGTTGAGCGCACCGAGATCTAGAACCGATCTATGGTATCTTTTGATAAACTCCGGAGGGACTCTCCTTCTTTCGCCTCACTCCGACGACTCCAGTCATGTCATCCTCGGGGTCACTGCGCCCGGAATTGTTCTGCGAACTCCTCGCACATCTGTTCAAACTCAAAATGCTTCCGGTGGAGTCTGCTGATACCATTCTCTCGCCCTTCCTCGAGTGAGCGGGAAGGCCACTGCCTCTGTCTGGCAGCGGACCTTGCACCCTGTCATGTCGTTGAACCGCTCTATATGTACTTAATGGATCACTCTTTCCCGAATATTTCGGATCCAGGAAGCGAAAGTCACGTGGGATCGTGACACCCGTGATCTCCAGGAGAGTGGAGATTCGTTGTCGGCGTTATTCGCCGACTTGGACTCTTTCGGTTCCCGAAGATCTTCCATGACTTGTGCCAACTGCGTACCTCTCCCTCCAACTCCTCACTTACGAGAGGTTGAGGTCGTATCCTGCAAATGTTGGCGAGACCCCTTTCCTCCATGTTTGTTTCTTCTCTCGCTGCAACATTCGGTTGCCGAGGTCTTTGGGCTTCGTCTCCGCATTTTCACGAACATGAGCATTCCTCGGTTGGACTCGGGACATCGTTACATGCTTTTCTCGTCCTTCCACAGATTCTTGTAACGAGGAGGTCGTAGTTCGATCTGCTTTTCCATCCAGATCCGTTCTTTCACGGATCTCCTGCATTACAGGCCTCGTTGGCCACTCTCTCAAAGTTCTGGATTCTTAGGACTTACTCCTCTTGGTTGTTTCCCTCGTCGTTGTGTTGTGTGTCTTGAATGTATTAGGAAATAAGGCTTTTGTGTCGATCCACGAGCGGCGCCAAAGATGTTGATGCGATTTTCCGCGTGCCTCAGCGGTGCTTGAACCTTCCGACGGTGCCTCCAAGCAGCTCGAGCGGAGCTGTCCGAACCTTACGCTCGCGGATTCAAGCGAGTGCCTCGATCCTTACGCTCGCGATAGCTCGATCTCGAGTGGGTTACCCCGCCGTCCTATTCACTGTCTTCTCGAGCGGAGATCTCCGGACTGTACTCACGGAAACCGGTCGAGGTCGCCGGTGTGTCCGCGAAAACCCTCCGACGCTTAAGTCGATGTCGGGTTTGTCTTTTGGTATCTCCTTAGTGAGGAGGCCAGGAAAGATGAAAGGAGTATTTGCCCCACTTTTTGGATAAGTATGGTGTTTTCGGAAAATCGAATGAGAGAGATTAGAATAGGAAGAACCTGTTTGAGCTACAGATCCTTTTGTCTCAAAAATCCAACCCTCCGTGAATTGAAATGCCAACCCTTATAACGTTCCCTCGTTTCCTTTTATACTCCATTTTCTCGCTCTTCTCATTTCCGAGTCGTCCACTCCACGCTAGTGGTATCCGAGTCCCTCAGACAGTAGGGTTTGGCGGAATATTCCTAAGGATGAGCGTACTGTCCCTTAACCCGATTCACGTGGCGGATCACCATGTCGGGCAAGTGCGCTAGGAATTATGACACCTGGAGGCACGTCTTGCGCCACCGCAGCAATGATCACCACTACACCATGTGGGACCCCAGTCGGACATTAAAGGTGTGCCGGGATTCCGAGAAAGCAGGTCGGGTTGCCACGGGTCGGTCGGTCTTGCCCAGCTGTGCTCGTGGATCTCTGCGAGCAGGAGAGATGTGCTCGGCTCTCGACCTTGACCAGCTTTGACTTGAGGGACGACCTCGAGCAGACAAGGAGTGCTTAGCTCTCGACCTTGACCAGCTTTGACCCGGGACGACCTCGAGCAGGTGATGGAGTGCTCGGGGCTCGAGCAGCTATGAATCTCTCGACCTTGACCATCTTTGACCAGAAGGGATGCTCGGGCTAGTCTGTCCTCGGGGTGTTTTACTCGAGCTGGAAATGCTTCGAGGGGCCTGTCTGATATTACCCAAACATATGGTATAATTAAGCAACAAGCAAGTTTAGAACTGTCTGTTACGCAATTAAGTGATTGTGAATGAGGAAACAAAGAAAAAAAAAAAGGACATGGCTCAAGTAGCTCACCAATGATTGTGAGTGAAGAATCAATTCAGTGCTCTATGCTTTATATATGTTGGATAGATATTCATATACGAAATGTGGCATAAAGTTGACATTGAAATCCACATGCATATATGTTCCCTTGACGAAATAGAATTTGAAAATTACGGAAATTTAGATGTAACTATTTACATCATCAGGTACAAAGGATTCATCCGTATTGCATAGAGCAAAATGAACTTTATAACACGAAATACGCTGCCTTGGATTTTTGGAATTAATAATTACTCGTGAGCAGCTCAAAATTGTCAGTTCATGAGAAGCTCTCAGAAGCAAGGATCCAGCGGCAGAATCGTCTGTTGTTGAGCCATGAGCCGACATTGCACTAACATTGGTTGTCCAAGTGAATGATACTAGATATTGACCTCACCATTTCACGGTTCCGAGTTAATACCCCTGATTACGCAATTCCAAAATACTTAATGGACCACGCAGTAGTTGAAAAAATCTCACTTTACAAAGGAAGATTTTTTTTTTTGTTTATTTATTTATTTATTATTATTATTTTTTTTGGCTTTGAAAAATTAGAAAGGGGTGATGGTTGATTTCTCTAATCATTTTCTGTGTCTTTTTTTTTTTATTTCGTTTTAGCTTTTTGCGTTTTCTTTATTGACTAATCCATTTTGTGATTAGAGGACTCGATTTGTAGCATTATTTATTGAGGGACCATCGAATGGATGGCCGTTGCTCTGTTTTCTTCTATATAGTCCACAAACAGCTCAATCATCTGAAACCCCACTGAATAATATAATTTTTTTCTCAACTGACCCATTTTCAAAAGCAATGCTCAAAAAATATCCACTTCAAAATTTGCAACTATATATTATCTCATTTATTACTCTGAGCAGTAGCTCGAGCTAGAGCAACTAATTTGCAATGACCAATAAGGACAAAGGCAAGAAGAAATCTCTTCGCTTGAGATCCATGGAGTTGGTGGTAAGTATTATTAAACTATCATCCCTCTCTCTTGCAACTTCGAGTTTAAGAACACCAAACCTTGTGCCTACAACTGCGAGTGGTAATAAAGCTGCTGAAATGGATGTTTTTGCGATGGCCCAACTTCGTGGAAGACAAATTTCTCCACCGTTAATTGGCTCCAAGGCCCCAAAGCAAATTATCTGAGAGCTTGATCGTGATATTGATATAAAAGCTTCAGATTATATTACAAGAATTCGCGAGAAGAATAGAAATGTTCTCAACAATGCATCAAAATGCTTTTCCTATCTAATGCCTCCCCCTCCTCTGCTTGTTAAGTATCCTTCCTTCAAATGATGCAATAATATAGCGGTATCGGTCAATACCCTTTACTCATTACCCCAAACCCTCACAAACAGCCATAAGCTCAGAATAAAGAATCAGTTGATGGCCAAAAAAAAGTCAAACTTTGCCAAAACTATACTCCGATGATCCCAAAGAACACTCCCTACAGCGGACAATCCAGGATTACCCCTTAAACACCCATTAACAGTCAGCTTAACAGCACCAAGAGGCGGTCGTGTCTAAAAGACAACTCGAATAGGCTGCTGGAGTGAAGCAATCACTCATAACCCATCCGCAAGCTGATAACTCGCTCCCCGCAACTTAGACAGCTTGAAATCAAAAGCAGAGCCAGTAAGCCGAATGTCCGACACCACTCGAAAGATAACTGCATCCACAGAAAATGAGTGAGAGTTAAACCTAAAACCATTTCGAGCCTTCCACACATGCCACAGAATGAAGAAAGGTAAAAGAACCCGAAGATGAGACCGAGAAAAAGCACATCTCCTCCAATAGCGAAGTAAAGCATGGGATGATAGAAAATTGGTCCTCCGCATCACCAAACAACGATAAAAATACTCCCAAACTTGGCTAACCCGAGGGCACTCAAGAAATAAGTGCCGAGAAGTCTCGCACTCAAGGCGTCATCGGTGGCCAAAAAACCATACAATAACCGTCAAAGGAAAAAAGATAACCGGGATAGAATATGGCGCTGCCAAATCATAGAAAAAACCACATCTCGTGGCCTAGCACAGCGCACTATCTCCCAAGCAGACTGCAAATGAAAAACGTCATCTGTAGCGGAATCCCACTGAATCTCATCAGGCATGCTAGTAGAAATCAGATACAACATAATCTGCTCAACTACTGATGTAGGTAGGACGGCCAGAAGCTTACCCTTATCCCAAACAGTACCCCGCCAATAAAAAGACACTGGTATGGACGAAGCGGCACTAGAATTATAAAAATACAAAGGGTGATCCCAGCCAACAGTCATACCAGAAACTACAAGCACTAATACCAACCAACCAACGAATATGAGGCTCTGCAACATATCGGATGAAGCAAAGACGCCTTCAGAGAGGAAAAGCTGGGTAATGAAAACGTACCATTCTCGGATGATCATTGCTGCAATATTTAGACTTCATGTATGAAGCCCATAAAGAGCGCTGCTCCCAAAATCTCCACCAAAGCTTAAGCTCAAAAGCTTCAACTAGATTACGAAATGACCTAATACCCAGGTCGTCCTTCTCTTGAGGAAAGCACACCTTCGGCTAATGGCACCAATGAATCCTCCGCCTAGGTCCACAGTCACCCCATAAGAAACGTGTGAACATCCACTCTAACTGATGGATAACCCCAATCGGTAGTCGCATAACATGAAATAAGTGCAAAGGCATATAGGATAAAACATGCCGAATAAGCACTAGCTTTCCCCCAAACGATAGTAACCGATTATGCCAACTAGAAATCCTCTCACGAACCCTCCAGATCAAATCATCAAAATGAGCAATCATGACTCCCCCAACAGACACCAGGCAGCCAAGATAAGAAAAAATAAGTTGCCGCTGCTGAAATCCAGTAACTGTGTGAATAATAGCACCACGTGAAGCAGAGACCGAACATCCAACATAAAAGCTGCTCTTCGTCTGACTAACTAGCTGCCCAGAAACAGCCTCATAATGGTGCAGGAACTCCATAAGCCGGGTAAGACTAGCCTTACTTCCATTCCAAAAGAGAACAATATCATCTACAAAACTCAAATTGGGATAGGAAAATAACCAGATGAGAAATATCTCAAGGAAGAGTGCGAAGCATATAAGTGATCCAAGCCTCGAGAGAAAAACTCAGCAGCAATAATAGACAGACAAGGAGATAAAGGATCACCCTAGCGAAGGCCACCCCGAGACTTAAAAAACCCATGACTGGTCCCATTAACCAACACAAAAAACCAAGTTCTATAAATAGTCCTTCGAACTAAAGAAACCCACTGCTCTGAAAAACCAAAGCACCTCAATATCCAGCTTCAGCACCACATTACTCCCCTGGGTACGATGACTAAGATCGTGAACCAGCTTCTGAACCAACAGTATGTTATCATAAATGCTCCTGCCAGGCACAAAACCACTCTGAGATGGAGAAATGATACGAGGCAACACTGGTTAAGACCTTGTTGCTTACGTTACACAAACTGATTGGCCGAAAATCAGCCCAAGAGACTGGAGAGTCCTTCTTAGGAAGAAGAACCAATAGAGTACTCTGGAATCCCTTAGGCATAGCAGAACCTCGATAATAATCGTGAACAGTAGCCAATAAGTCACTAGAAATCACATCCCAACATGCCTGGTAAAACCTACTGCAAAAGTCATCAGGACCCGAAGCACAGTTAGGGTCAATAGAAAAGACCACCCGCATAACTCCTCTAAATCAAACTCCCTACACAGATTCACATCGTCCTCAGCAGTGACCAGAGAATGAATAAAATCAAAATCCGATAATTGAAATTAACTAGGACCTCCCATCAAAAGACCTTGAAAGTAATCAATCACAAACTCAGCCATGGCAGTAGGTTCAGTAATCCATGCAGATGATGCATCCTAGATCCGATGGACATGAAAGAACCGATGCTTATTCTGAATCATAGCATGGAAGAACCGGGTATTGGCATCCCCCTCCCTAACCCAACGAACACTCGATTGCTGTAGTAAAAAAATCTCCTCACAAAGTAACACATGCTGCAGCCGTGCTCGAGCCTAAGAGAAAGCCACACGGTTATCAATTGAATCAGATAGATCATCTCGACCCTCGCTTCCGAGCAACCTTCTTCTCAGCCTCCTTAACCCTATCAAACACATTACCAAACACCTCCTTATTCCAGTCTTTTAAGTAAAGCTTCAATCTCACAAGCTTCTGTTGAAAAGCCCACGTCCCAATACCAACAATAGGAGCATCCCAAGACTGCCTCACAACATCAATAAACTCGAGATGCTTAAGCCAAGCATGTAAAAATCAGAATCTAAAAGGACTTCCATCAGCCAATCTAGCACACGATAATAACAAGGGAGAATGATCTAAACCAATGCGATTCAGATGAGAAACTCGAAAAGTAGAAAAGAAACCAGACCATTGGGCATTGCACACAACCCTATCCAATCGTCTCCAAGTGCGCCAATTGTCCAGGTGAAAGAACTCCCCATAAAACCAACATCATCCAAACCACAATCCAATAATGCTAAATTAAAAGCATCAATGGCATCTTGAGGCTGTCGTGCTCCCCGAAATCTCATAAAGAGACTGCCCAACATTAAAATCTTCACCCACCATCCAAGGACCATCATGACTATCAGCAAACGAAATAAGAACATCCCACAAATCCTCTCTCACAATCTTAGCACAACTGACATATGCATATGAAACATAAATAGGATCAGGAAAAGAAGAGTGACTGACCTGGCAATAAACCACCTGGCCCATATCTTATAGAACCTCTACCGAAAAAGGCGCCGACTAAAAAACCCATATTTTCCCAAATTGAGAAGAAAACCTGTGATCCATTGCAATGCAAATACGAGTACTCTTTAGTCTCTCAACGGTAAGAAAAGACTTCAAAATACAAACCAAAACCAATCTATCCATCCATATCATTTTTCGCAATCGGCGAACCGCGGGGGCCTTACTTATCCCTCGAATGTTTCAAATAAGAGTATTAATCATTGGGATAGGGGTCGACTCCTACCCCGCCGCCGAGCCTTACGAGTCTTACGGCCCGTAACTACAGAAAAACCCTGAGAAGAGCTAGCAACCCTCTGATATGCCAAACTACTAATCACTGCATCCGTAGGTAGCGAAGTATGAACATCCTCCGGATCAGTGAAGAATCTCCCGTCATCTATATCCCTAAAATCCTCATAACTACAATTAATATTAGAACGAGAAATACCAAGACGTAGGCTTGTCAAAAATATCCGTTCAGACCGGATCTGGCCCGTACCCGGCCAATCCGGTCCGGACAAAACCCAGATCGTATGTTAAAAAAAAAAGGTCCGGGTATTGAAATTCAATACCCGGTTATTTCCGGGCACGGGTCCGAGCAAGGGGTTAAAAACTCAGAACCAGGATTGTGCCCAGTTTCTTAAAAAAAAAAAGAAAAAATATAAAATGTCTTATACCTAAATCATTAACCACTTAACCCTAATCTCCAACTCCAACTCTCCAAGGCTCCAACTCCAGCTCTAGCTCCAAGCACAATCGCAGATTCGCAGGAAGCACGAACTCCCTTAACAATCACCTCACGGTAGCTACTTAGCTCAGCTCAGCTTTTAATTATTTTTCTACCTTTTTGAAAAAAATGATGAAATTAATCCAAGTATTATTATTATTATTATTTTGTTTCCGTTTCTATTTGTGTTTGTGATTCTGTTTTTTTGTATTTTTGTTGCTGTTTTTCTATATTTCTATTGCTGTTTTTTTGAGTTTCTGTTGCTGTTTCTATGTATTTCTATTTCTCTGTGTTTCGGTTGTTCTTTCTCTGTGTTTTTATTGCAGTTTGTTTGCATTTCTGTTGCTGTTTTTCTGTGTTTCTTTTGTTGTTTCTATGTATTTTTATTTTTCTATGTTTCTGTTGTTGTTTTTCTGTGTTTCTGCTGCTGTTTCTCTGTGTTTTTGTTGCTATTTTTCTGTTTTTCTATTACTGTTTCTATGTATTTTTATTTTTTTGTGTTTCTTCTGCTTTTTTTCTGTGTTTTTATTGCTGTTTCTATGTATTTTTATTTTTCTGTGTTTCTACTGCTGTTTTTCCATGTTTTTATTGCTATTTCTATGTATTTTTATTTCTCTGTGTTTCTGTTGCTGTTTCTCTTTGTTTCTACTGTTGTTTTTCTGTGTTTCTGCTGCTGTTTTCTGTATTTTTATTACTATTTCTATATATTTTTATTTTTCTGTGTTTCTATTGCTGTTTCTCTGTGTTTTTGCTACTGTTTTTCTATGTTTTTGTTGTTGTTTCTATATATTTTTGTTTCTCTGTGTTTCTATTGCTGTTTTTCTTTATTTCTGCTGCTGTTTTTCTGTGTTTTTGCATCTATTTTTTTATGTTTTTGCTGCTATTTTTTGTGTTTTTATTACTGTTTCTATGTATTTTTTTTTCTGTGTTTGTGTTTCTGTTTCTCTATGTTTCTGTTGCTGTTTTTCTGTGTTTCTGCTACTGTTTTTATATGTTTCTGCTGTTGTTTCCTGTGTTTTCGTTGCTCTTTCTATGTATTTTTGTTTTTCTGTGTTTCTGTTGCTGTTTCTCTGTGTTTCTGCTGCTGTTTTTTTATGTTTTTGTTGCTGTTTTTCTGTGTTTCTGCTGCTATTTTTTTATGTTTCTGTTGCTGTTTCTCTGTGTTATGTGTATGTTTGTGTTATGTATATGTTTTTGTTTCTGTTTATGTGTTACATAATCTTTATAATTGTGTAATTTGTGTGATTATGAAGTTGCGGTTGAGGAAATTTCGTTGTCAACCGCGAATGATAAGAAGCGACAGTTAGAGATGACAAGCAGTGTAACGAGGAAGAATGTCTCTAAAGCTTGGGAGCACTTTACAAAAATAAAAGTTAATGGTGAGCAAAAGGCAAAATGTATGCACTGTAATGCAATTTTTTAGGCCAAATACCAATCGGGGACTACGGCTTTAAATAGACACGTGGCATCTTGTTTCAGCAGGCATCAACCGAAAATAGATGAAGCACTTAAGGGAAGTCTCAAAATAATTAAAAGAGAATATGGAACTTATGACATTGGCTATGACAGCTTCGATCAAAATATTTTGCGGAGTTTGATTGCAAGAATGGTGATAATGCATGAGCTTCTACTTAGATTTGTGAAATATAAAGGCTTTAGAGAGATGATGGCACATGCCAACCCTGTGATTAAGCTAATGAGCAGAAACACTTTGAAGAATGAGATTTTGAAGTTGTATCAACTTGAGAAAGTTAAGACCTTGCATTTATTAGAGAAAAATCATGGTAGAGTAGCTATTACTACGGATTTATGGACAGCTAGTCATCAGAAAAAAAAGATATATGGTTGTCACAGCACACTTTATTGATAACTCTTGGAAATTGCAGAGTCGAATTTTAAGGTCAAGTTTATAATATTTTAAGTTTGTATAATATTTTTTAATTTTTTTTTAAGGTTAAAGTTTGTAATATTTTAAGTTTGTATATTTGATATGGACACTTGAATACTTGATAGGTTTATCTATGTTCCGAGCTCCCATACTGCTGATGCTCTTTCTAATGAGTTAGTTCAATGTTTGCTGGATTGGAATGTGGATAGAAAGTTATCTTCAATGACATTGGATAATTGTACCACTAATGATACGATTGTGGAGAGATTGCTGTTAAGGTTTGATACTAGTACCTTAATTTCTAATGAAAAATTTTTTCATATGAGATGTATTGCTCATATATTGAACTTCGTTGTGCAAGATGGGTTGAAAGTTATAGAAAATGGGGTTGGAAAGATTAGGGAGAGCGTGAGTTTCTGGACACAAACACCTAAAAGAGTTGAAACTTTTAAGTTAGCTGCTAGACAATTGCAAATTAATTGTAAAAAAAAAATTGAAGTTAGATTGTCCAACTCGTTGGAACTCTACTTATGCCATGCTTGAAGTAACATTGATGTATAAAAGTGTTTTTTCTCGATTGCAATAGCGTGAACCTCAATATAAGTTGTGGCCAAGTGATAGTGAGTGGGATTTGGCAGCCATAATGGTTGAGCATTTGAAATCATTTTACATGTTAACAGAGATGTTTTCGGGTACAAAATACCCCACTACTAATTTGTTCTTTCCGTTGATATGTAAAATGAAAATTTCAATTAATGGGTGGCGCATTTCTAATAATATTGATATTAGTATAATGGCTGATAAAATGGGTGAAAATTTTGAAAAATATTGGAATGAAATTCATCCAATATTAGTTGTGACTGTTGTACTTGATCCAAGATATAAGATGTTGTTAATTGATTTTTATTTCCTAAAGATTTATGGTGATAAAGCATATGAGCATATTGAGCGTGCACGTAAGCTTTGTTATGATTTAGTGAAGGAATATAAATTGAAGGCTATGATTTTGAGTGATGGGCAAGATGTTGGATCGGAAACTGTTCATTCGAAATCTTCTTCGAATCCGAATAAGTTATGGGATGTAGATGAGTTTGAAACATTTCGAAGCCAAACTAAGCGAGTTAAGGTGACTAAGTTGGAGTTAGATAGATATTTAGATGAAGAATTGTTATATGCTACTCCAAACTTTGATATTTTAGCTTTTTGGAAGATGCACACAAGCCAATATCCTATTTTGGGTGAGTTGGCCAAGGATATCTTAGCCATTCCTATATCTACTGTTGCCTCTGAGTCGGCTTTTAGTACTAGAAGTAGATTTTTGAGTCCACATCGTAGCAAACTTCATCCTGACACTTTGAAATCCTTAATATGTGCTCAAAATTGGATTTGGCCTTCTACTTTTCGAGGTATAAAGTAATTTAAATTATATTATAGTAGTATTTTTTGCTTAAAATGTTTTTCAATTTTAATGTGTTATTTTTGTTGTTAGGCAGAGTTCCGGAAGATGAGATTTTTGCTGGGGATGAGGTAATTTCAGATGATGATGATGTGGTACAATCATCTAGCAGCATGACATAAAGTTATTAACTTGTTATTTGCTTATTTTACATTAGAGTATTTTAGACTCTTTTATGAATTATTATTTTTGTTATATATTTTGAGATTTTCATATGTTATGTTGGTAGTTGATAATATGCTTATCTACTTATGATATGTTGGAATTTAGATGTTATATTTATTTAAATTTATTTAGTGATTATTGTGTTGTTAGATATATATTAAATGAATTTATGTAGTAAATAGTATATTAAAATAATTTTTATGTGATAATTAATTAAAATTTGTTACAATAATTTTTATGTGATTGTTAAGTTTTATATTGGCACATACGGGCTGGAAATCCCGGATTGAAAACCCGGGTCCGGGAGGTGCCGGGCTTGACCTGGCCCGCATGGAAAAATTCGGGTAACAATCCGGGTCCGGGTAGTTGTTGTATTTATCCGGGCCAGGTCCGGGTAGCCACAAACTCGGCCTGGATCCAGATTTTTGCCAAGCCTACCAAGACGTCTCGCTCTGCCAACTGAGCCATTATTCGGAATATCAAAACTATGCGTATTGAAACTCATGTGTATAGTAACACTATCATCTCTAAAAGGCAACTCCGTGCCCAACACATCACCCACCTCCACCTGAATACCATCATCATGGCCCCTATCATCCGAGGGAACATCCTCAGCGACAGCATAACCCAAAGACAGACAGTCCCCACCGGTATCAGATTGACCAACAACACTAGTAGCAACAGGCCCTAGAGGCCGATTATCAGAAATAACAACATACCAGGTATTAGAAGCAACCCGTGTCTGTATATCTACTGAAAACATGGGCTTTTTATCCTTATCAGGAACGGTATGCTAACCATTATCCTTAGACGGTTGAGCCTTGTGAAGATTAGAGTTTGACACATAACAAGCCTCAGCAGCATGGCCCAAGTGTTTACAAGTGGAACAATAAGCGGGAACCTTCTCGAATATAAGGTCCTGCAAAAAACCAGAATCTCCTTCTCCAATCCAAATATGCAGCAACAAAGGCCGCGAAACGTCATATTCTACCAAAACCCTAGCAACCGACTGCCTATTAACCAAATCCGTTGCGTGGTCAACACGCAGAGTAGTACCAATAGTCCCAGCAATAGAAAATAATACAGACTTAGAATAAATAAAGTGAACTGGTAAATAAGGGAGACTTACCCAAACAGGCACAATAGGAGACTCTGCTGAACAGCAAAAATCTATACTCCATTTGAAAATATGCATACCCCGACCATTGACATACCATGTCTGGCGAACCCAAATATGTGAATAGTTCTCCTCTATTGATAACTTGATCAACATATACCGATTATCAAGCAAAGAAATCTGTGAATTCCCTTTGAGTACAAGAGAAACGAATAACTTCCAAATGATATCCATAGATGCCTGCCAAAAGAAAATTTTCCAACCAAAACAAGTTTAAACGGCTCAGACATAATCTGAACTTCCTCCTTAGAAAATAGCACAACGGGCTCACTACAGTGTAACATGACCGGTTTGACTGGAACCAAAGGATTAATAGTATCTGTTACGACATCAAGGAATGATTTTTGTGGTCTCGGAGAGGCTGTGGGGTTGAGAATGGATGTTGGGTTCTTAGTTGAGGCATATGAAACAGGTTGCTTGGGATGAGTGGTAGATGTAGCACGGGTTTGAGCACCAAATAACCCGTCACTCGACTGCATATTTCCTCTGGAAAAATTATGGATTTGGCGACGTGCATGAGAGGAGAATGTTTGAACATGGGAGCAGATTGTGGCTGGGAGATGGCTGCATGGGACTGTTGTTGTACCAAGTCTGCATGGGACTGTTGCTGTACCAAGTCTGCATGGGCCTATTGAATTGAGTTGTGAGGGACATGTTGGCCGCGGGAAGGATGACATTCAGGCTGGGAGTGCTGCAAAACCTGATCCGGGTGAAAGCGTTGCATGGGTGCTGCATGGCCCTCGTGGCTCGAGTCACGCTGAGTTGACTCAGCAAAGGGGAGCTGCTGAGTAGTCTCGGTGCATATGTTTTCGGTCATGCAGAGGTTTGTTGTGGATGGCAGACAGGTCGTCCTGGGTGGGAGATGGTGGCTGGCAACCGGGAACCACCATAAACGGCCGTGAGAAGGCCACACACAGTGGCACAATCGCATACGTAAACGCAGGAGGGTTGCTGTTAACGTCTCCGTGCAAGGTGGGGCCATAATCCAGGACAAAAAACGAAGGGCATGTGTCTGTGAGTGAAGGATGACCGTGAGGGGAGTCGGTAAGCGTGGGGGCTGTGTAAGAGCCAAGGGCCTGGCAGCTAGGGTTTTGTGCGGCTGTTATGGGTATGAATGGGGTTGTTGCAGAACCTACATGGGTGGCCTTCGCAACAGCGGGGAGTATTTCAGAACGGGTCGGCGGTCTAAAGGCACCCTTCAGGGCGGCCGAAATGCCGGAAACACCGGTCAGCATGGTTTGGCTAGTTTCGTGAGTTTTGGGTTGACTGTTTGAGGGCTGTTGCATGGAACGATGATCACAGTGAGGCAAGGCAATGAGGTAGGGAGGGTCCGGCAATGGTTGGGTGCCACCATCGGTGACCGGTGAGGTCATTCTGGCAGTCAAACTAAACAAGCAAGGGTGCCGCTAGTTGAGAGAGTTTTCAGTGTTTTTTTTTTTTAATCAAATTTATATTATTATTTCCGTTTCATTTCCGATTTTGATAAATACTCTGTTGATCTTACCTGTACTTTTAAGAAGATTTCAAGGAAGTTAAAGGCTGCTGAGACACTTCTTAATTGGTGTTAAATAAAAAATTAAAAAACAAAAGCAAAGAAACAAATCATAGCCACACAAATAAGAAGTTCGTAAAATTTATTAGCTTTTTTTTTTTTTTGGTGAGTTAGGTTGTTTGAGCATATTTAATCATTAAGATTGACTTTTAATGGAAGTATTAACTTAATTTTTTTAATTTTTTTTTAACATTAAAACGGTAGGAAGTTGGGCAAAACTTAACTATTTTATATTGATAGTAAAAGGATTAAAATTGGACACAAACAAGCAAAAAAGAAATCGTACAATTCTTCTTAAACCCATAAAAGTATTTTATTGAAATCAATACTCATATTTATTTAAAATGAGAAAAGTGTCCGATGGGACTTAAATAAAAGCTCCAAGTGATCAGTGGGGCTAAGTGGAAACAATGAGTTTATTTAAATCTTAGGCAAACAGTCGGACGTTGTTGTAATAACCGGGGTGTGAATACACAAACCGCAAGCATATTGTATTATTGTTTATTTTCATTTATGGCATGTTTGGTAAACCGCACTACATAGTAGTAGAGTCCTGTTTTGTAATAGTGTATTACAATCTCATGTTTGGCTCTTCCAATGCGGCAAATTCCTGCATTAACAAATCCCATATAGAGGTCGAGTTTAGGGATAATAAAAAAATTTGGTCTGAATTTTGATTTGGTTAGTTCGGTCTGATTTTTTCGGGCTTTAGCTTGAATTTAGAAGTTAAAATTTGGGCTCATGCTTTAATTTTTAAGCTCGATTAAATTTGGGTTTGGGTTCAAGCCTTATATGACCCGGCCCGATCATTTAATAAATTTAAAAAAAAAAATTACACTAACACGACACGCACACATGACGCATCACATATTGAATGAGTGTTTTTATTTGTATAAGACATGAGTGTTGGTTTTTTTTTTTTTATGTTGAGTTGTGGAATTATGTGTTTTTATTTGTATAAGACATAAGTTTTTTTTCTTTAATGTTGGGTTGTAGAATTGTGTAGTTTTATTTGCATACGATGAATTTTTTTTTTTAAATGACGCAAGTATAAATTAAATTTTAAATATAAGTTATGAAATTATGTATTTTTATTTAAGTATTAAATTTGAATTTGAGAGAAAAAGTAGTGGGTATGCTGTGCTTGTAAATAAATCAAATAATTAAAATAATTAAATACATAGCTGAGACACTGGGTGAACAAATCAAATAATTTAAATTAAATAATTTAAATAAAATGAAGTTGAGATACTATGCTGATTCGGTCAGTGAACCAAATCTGGCCCGACTGAGTCCAACCTGAAACAAAAATTATCAAACTTTTCATCGAATCGAACTTTTAATTTAAGTAGTCGGATCATACCCGACAAATTACCGATCTTAGTCGGGTTTATATGGTTTACATCACATCTCAGAAAAAAAATAAATAAATAAATTACTTTTCTTTGTATTTTCAAATTTTTGTTTCCTCCTAACTTCTCCACCACCACACCATCTTCTCTGTTCTCCACCACGCCGCCATCTTGATTTGCTGCGCAGCACCGTAGTTCCACCACGATCCCGTTGGGCCATAACACAACTCGTCCACCACCTCGCCATGCGACAGTATGGCTCCATCACCGCCGTGCCTATCCTTCACCACCGGAATCATTAAGCCGCAAATTTGATTTTGGAATTTAGACTTGATAGGGTTTGATTGTTGAATGTTATTGATAGGGTTTGATTTGCGTGCGTGCGTGTAATGGAGAAAAACTCGTGTAAGTGATCCGAACCTGCCCGGTCATTACGGATTGGGTCGTATAATCGAAAGTCTTGCGTCTTCCGCTGCAAGAAGCATATCCATACGTTGATCCTGTCAAAGAACCAGTAGTAGATCCATTAGTACCATTTGCATTACTAGCAACACCCCTTCCATACCTTACATATCCAGTGTGTGTGTGTTAACAAAATAAATTTAAAAAAATAATAATAATAATACCACTATGTTTACATAGTTTATATAATGTTAAATTTCTAAAATCTAAAATTTCTATATTTAATTTTGTGTGTGTGTTTACACAAAATAAATTTAAAAAAACAACAATATCACTATGTTTACATACTTTATATAATGTTAAATTTTTAAAATTTAAAACTTTTATATTTAATTTTTTTAGTCTTAATAAATATTATTTTTTAAATATATAATTTAAATTAATAACTAAAAAATTAATATAATATAATATAATATTAAATATTATATAAGTGTTTGTGTGACTAATTATAATATAATATATTAATATTAATATAATATAATATGATACAATGGTATGTGCTAAATGCACCCTTGGCTATCACCCAAACAAGGTAAATATGAAGCATAAAATAATATTGTTAGGGCCCAAAACCGAAATTAAATGAAGTCTAATATCATATTGTATCATTGTTTATTTTCATTTACTCAAACGACTGCTCTCATTCTGTTGTTAGTTTTTTCCAGGTCTTTCTTTTCTACTCGGCACTTTCTCTGCAAGCGAAATACTTAGTGGAGTTTACTGGTGATGCTTTGTTCTATCATATTTAATTTTTTACTTGGTCATCTTTTTCCGGAATAATTGTTGAAAATTTTCTTTAGCTCTACTGTATTTGATAATTTGTTTCTCCCATTTTGCAATTATTACTGGTAAATTCATATGCCTGAGCATGAATTACTTGGTGTGACAAATTTGGGGGATAGTTTACAAAGAAATTGAGTTCACACGATATTCTGATAATTTTGTTTCCATTTTGTAAGATTGTGTTTAGGTGTCATTTTTCTGCCTGAATTATATACGAACGTGAATATTAATTATAACAGAGTTGATTTGCTATGGATCGAACACCAGAGTTGCCTAGTTTTATAATTCATCATATAATGTTCAATTTGTGTGCAAAAGAGGTTGCGCGAACTATTATTTTGTCAAAGAGATGAAATGAGTTACGTATGTCACTCCCATTGTGCATTTCAAAATAAATTACTTCTTTGGTGGGTCAAGTAGGTTGAATGGTGGAACTTGTTGGTCAAGAAAGGCAGATGAAAAATTCATGGTATTTGTGGATGCTTCCCCGATTCAGTTCTGCAAGCTTAAGGTTAGTTTGCCGAAAGGATCAGCTCCTATGGCTAGTGAATGGATTGGATTGGCCATTGAGGAGATGGTAAAAGAGTCAGGTTTTGAAGTCTTAAGTGAAAATCATGTGTATATTTTGCCTCAAATGTTCTTTTCTGCCAAGTCACTGCTAGTTTCTTGTATGTTGGAGCAATCCTTTGATAATATAAGGTTGAATTCTCTCGAAAAGCTAACACTAGAGAGAGTCTTTATAAATGATCAGATGGTCCAATAGCTTACTGGTGAATGCCCCTTGCTTGAAGATTTGTTTTTTTTTTTTCTGATTGTTGGGGCTTGAAGCATTTGCATGTCTCCAAGGCTCTCAAACTCAAGATTGCAGATATTAGATTATCTGTTGAGGAAATTGAATTTTTAGATATTGTTGTTCCAAGTTTCCAGCAGCTAACATTTTTTTTGGGTGGGGAGCAAAGATCGTGCATAATTGAGTACCTAGGTCTGCACATTTTAAAAGTTAGTTAAATTCAGTATGGTCTACTGATGAAGAGTTTTATCACCTTATCTCGAACTTAAGCTTTCTTGAGGATCTCTTTGTAAGTTTCTGTTGTTTGGCTGAAAGGATTAAGATTTGTAGTAATGAGCTGAAGAAATTACAATTTTATACCTGTGGAAATTTGAGACTAATTGATGCTGATACCCCCAATTTACTTTCCTTTACTTATGAGTTCAATCCAATTATACTAGTATATCAATGAATGCTCAGTGTCCATGGAAGGTCAGCTTTGTATGCAAAGGTGATCTTGACACTTGTTGATACCTTAAACTAAAGAAATTTCTCGGAGTATCCAATCGAATTGAAACCTTAAGCTATCTTTGTATTCAAGCGACGTATGTGTGCAAATGTCATATAATAGATTATTAACATTTCACTATAAGTTTTGTGACTGTTGTTTATTGTTCCAAAATTTTAATTCTCTCCTTTGTTTGTTTGCTGTCATTTATCAAGTTTTCATTTGATTCCAACGAACTCAGAGAATGTTCCCTTTCACTCCCGTTACAAATTGGAAATTTGGAGCTATGTATGAATGAGCCACCATCGATTATAAAACTTTGTTGGATGCTGTCTTTTTTTATGTTTGAGGAAGATTGAAACTGCATTGAGGTGTCAAATGAAGTCATTCAATCTCATCATAACTCTGTTATATAGTCTACGTATTACCATTGATGGTTTTAGTGCAAGTACCGTGCAAGTATTGTAAATTCAAAATATTACTGAATCAAAAGTCAAGAAAGTTTTGAACTCCTGCTATGCATTTGATAAACAAATGCAAGGAAAATTATATGATAATGCCCTGCTTCATATTTCTCTTTTATGTACCCTTTGTTTATCACCATATTATGGATGAGGTGAAATGCCTGCATTTTTATTTCTGATGTATGGTTGGACTACTGTGGCTTTCTGAGCAGTTATAGAATAGGGATGTGAAGTGTTGCAAATCTGGTCAGATCAAGTGTTGGCGGCATTATTGGAAAGATATAATAATTGAGAGCTTCTTACAAATTGGAGATCAGATATTTAAACATATAGATTATTTGATAGGTCGATGGTATTTGCTTGGAGGAAGAGTTTGAGAATTTTAAATTTCAAACATACTCCTATTCACTTTTTTTACATTATGGGACGATTTTGTGGTGTTATTGAGTTTCTCATAGTTTATAATTGTTGCATTTAGAATACGGAACATCATAGCAGTGAGTTGGCTTAGACTACAGAAGTTTTGGACTTTGAACAACTAATTTTGGCTAGATAGGTTAGAAAATCTTCTACGAAACCAATGTTGGCTGCTCCGTCGCTCGTTCTTCTACCTGCCTTCTTCTGCATCTTCTGGCCATCTGATCCTCAGCCTAGAATTGCAGGACTTGATTTGGTCCAATAACAAATGTTCATATGCTTGCCTTCGTAAGATTTAATGATCTCATAAAAATGGTGAGAGCAACTCAGTTCAGCTCCATGCTGAATTTAAATTTCGTTAAAGAACGGTGGACTTAGTCTATGAATTCGACTTTTCAAATTGACTCATAAATCTAATCATCTAAGCAGATCCCATGTCTGACTACATAAACCAGAAGAATCCCAAGATCTCCAGACAGGCAAGGCCACATAAAAGGCCCACTACCTAGGAGATTGTCTTGTTCACATTTGTCACAAATACTACGAATTAATTGATTACAAATAATATGACCACTTTCATTGAACTTATGTATGACCCGGTTGCAAGAAAGTTTATCATTTTGATGAATTGATCACTTTTTGTGAAATAACAATCTCATGGAAGCTTTACGGCAAATGCTAGAATAAGGTTTCTAATAAATTTAACATTTCATGAAATTATTTTGAAACCACTCATGTTCATCAATATTATCTTCATTATTTTAAGAAAAAGCAGAAGAGGTCTTAGTCTTGCATTGATTATTGGCAATAGTGAAAGAGAGGTCCTCCAATTCTATTTTTGATTAACGTGGAGTAATTTTCATGACACAAGCATAGTGGAAATAAAATTATAATTATTAAAAAAAATTAATAGCGTATAATAAATATTATAAATAAATTAATTTAACTTTTCAGACACAAAAACTAATATTTACTTAATATTTAAATATTATAATTTAAAAGTTATATCTATTCAATTTCAAAACTAAAAAGAGCCCTTAATTTGTCAAATGATATTAAAATGAAAATCTATAGTATTGGAAATTTTATTTTTTTTTCAAAGTGATGCAAATAAGCTAAATTATTGTCGCACAAAATCAGAGCATCAAAATAGAAATGACATAAACAGAATTTTCAATTTTAAGATATTTTACCCACTTGTTCAAGTTAGACCACCAAAACCACATGCAACAATTAATGAAGAAGTACGTACCCTGTTCGCTACATCATTTCACAACAGAAGCAACAAGAGTCTAGACAAATAAACAAGAATCGCCCACAAATGAAAACGACATCCCGTCTCCGTTCTCTAACCTGTACAAACAAGGTATTACCTAATATATGACCTAAAATAATTGTTTCCTTAATTAATTCATTATTAATATATCTTATGTAACCCCAATTTCATTCCAGCTCCAACCTTTACAACGCCTAAAATTTAATGCATGATATTATCATATCATATCATATAATAAATTCTTCAAGCAACACTGATGATGCTACTGCTCTCACCACTGGACATGGCCTGAAAAGCCGCTGATGAGTGTGGTGTTTGTGGTGACTGCTCATCGGAGGATGACGAGGGTGTAGAGAGCTTCAGTGGGAGAGGCAAAAGGTCCACGTCCACGCGGGTGGCTTTCTGATTCAAATTAAAACCAGCCAGGTTTGAAGACGGAGGAACCGGATGAATGGCTATTGGACGAATGAGCTTTGGTGATGTTCTTGGCTTGTTGCTTGGTCCTAATGTGAGATTCTCCATGGACTTCTTGCCGGTGACCGGTAACACTGCTGCAGAAAGCTTCACAGGATAAGTTGACATCGGAAACCCTCCAAGATTTCGATTTAACTGTGGCTGCGGCTGCGGTAGTGGCACTGTTATTGTTTCCTGATGACGAGCCTGTTCTTCTTCCATTGATGAACCCATGAACTGTAAATTGATATAAATAGAATGAGGTAATAATTAAAGAAATATATAATAATTTTCTTTTTTTACTAAAATGAATTATTATATATATATACACAGGAATGATGGATAATGGTTTTGGAGAAATTTAATTAATTTTACCGTATCAGTAGAACCGGTGGTGATATCAAAGAGACTAGATCTGCGCCGTCTCTTATTCTGGTTAAAGCGACGAAGGAAGTACTTCTGAGCATGGCTAGCAACTTGCGTCGGTGTGCGTGTCTTCACAAAGTTTCTTGAGATTCCTCTCCAATCTCCTTTCCCAACTTTTTGTAACCCTAACAGGAATAGCCTGTGTTCTTCCTCCGTCCACGGAACACCTGCACGTGCGTGTGTCGATATATAAATTAAGATTTTGTATTTAATTTAATTTAATCTGATCAGGATCTGATTTATATATATATATATATATACACACCACACCACACACACAATTCAAGTACCTCTCTTGCGCTCACGGCTTCTACCGGAGGCGTGAACGATATCATCGGAGGCATAGCCCGCATCAGCATTAGAATCTTGAGGCTGATCGAACTGGGAAAGATTGTTCATGCTAACACTTTTCCTAAAGGACGAGCTACCCTCAGTGACTCGCACGCCAAACAGCATGATTCCATTCTCTGCAGACCCCGCGCCACTGCTTCCACCATCGCCAGCCTCGGCGCATGTGCGCGAGTTGTGGCCGTTGTTTCCACACTGGGAGCAACTGCGAGACATTTTTATTTTCGTTTTGTTGCTTTCAGGAAAAAAATAATAATAATAATTAGAGAGAGCAGATATATTCTCTCTGTCTCTCTCTTAGTCCATGCAAAGAAGAAAAAAGAAAAAATTGGAGCTAGGAAATGATATATAGGAGAAAGTTAGTGAGGTAGTTTCAGATAATAAAGTAAGTAGCTTAGGGTTTTGTTACTTCGATGAAAAATTTAAGGAAAGAAAAAATCTTTGTTACAATACTTCGAATGAGCATTGACTCCTATATATTATGCCAGTGACGAAGGCATTTCTCTCCAGTCTCCAAGCACATTTTCCACATCATGAATCGGGACCGTCGATTAATGCGTCCCACCTGATTATGATACGACCAAGGAAACTTATTCTCGTAATGTGCCATACTGGGCAGCATTAGTTGAAGGCAATTTACCGTGTTTACAAAGCATTATAATTAAAATTTGGCCACCGTCCAATTATCGTATTTCTTTAGTGACAATTTTTTAATTATAAATATATTGGTATATTCTAGTTTCCACCAATCCTGGCAGGCCGAGATTTGAACTCATGTGCAACTGGTGCAAAGGCCTCCAATGGCTAAACGACATATTATTAATTTATTATACATAAATAATTGTGGTAAAGATATGCCATTTCTTTTAATAGTTATCAATGATGTTGAAAGTTATATAATCGGAATGAAATATATGGATATTAGTGGAAACTAACGTAGAGATTTGGAGAAAATAGTTAATTATTATAATTAGAAAATAAAAAAGAGATGGTGGAGAAGCAAAGTGTGTCTCTACCGTCAACTTGGCATATTCCCTGCCTCCTGCTGCTTGAACTTGAGATAGATTTTCGTTGTCTCTACTTAATGTCCTCTCTTGATTTCTTTGTTTTAATTTAATTTTTGCATATTTTGGTGGGTGTGGTTCTGGTTCAGCAAGATAGGAGACCATGGAGCCCAGTCATCACATCACATGATCTTTTGTTCCGCCCTTTATTTCACCTCCACCATTCTGTGTGGCTGTCGACTGTGGTAGTGGGGATGCTTTCTAGCATTTATTTTTATTTTTTTAAAATACCAATAAGTATTATATATATATATATATATATATATATATATATATATAGTTAAAACAATTCTCTAGCGAAGACAATATATATAGTTAAAATGAGAATACAAGTTAAAATAAAAAAATATATAAATTTTAATATATTGAATATTATATTTTTTATTTATTAATGTATTAAAAATTATATTTTTTCTATTAATAATATCTTTACTTTATTAAAATGAACATATTCTCATTAGTTAATATATATAAAGTCTATGGTCTACTACTAAAGGTTTAAGAACGTATACATTTATAATACCACTGATTTTTAGATTAACTTATATTATTATTCTTATTAATAAAATTGTAAGAAATCTATTATTATTCTATATTCTCTAATGAAAAAAGACTTAGAACGAATATCCAAAACATTTAAAAAAAATAGATAATTGATTGAGACTCTATTTTATTTCTTTAATTTTTTAATACATCATTTATTGAAAATGTCCTTTTAAGTAAATATTTTTAAGAGGGCAACAGTTTAAAACTGTACAAATATATTATAAAATTTTGTTCTTAATTATTAAGTCAAGATAATTTTTTTTTATTTAAGTGTGAAAAGTAGACTTTTTTTAATATTAATAAGTATGTAAATTTAAATAATACCTTGTAAAAATTAATTTTAATAATAATTTAATCTTTAAATATTAATTATAATATTATATAATATAAATTTTAATCTTCAATAATAATTTTATGTAATTACAAAAAAATAAACATTTTTAGCAACGGTGGCTTTCATTGTTGTCAGAATCTTATCATCAGAGTCATTTTTTCTTTTTTCTTCCTAATACCGCCAATGCTCATAAATAAAACACATCCAAGAGTGATTATTTTATATTTTCATTTAGTTTTACGTTTCTGTTGTGCTATTTGGTCTGTTTCGTAAAATCGAAAATCTGATTAGCAAGCACGTGTTGTTTATTTGCTCGGCTTGCTTATCAAACTTTTTTTGTTCAACTAAAATTGAATTTTAAATTTATAGTGCCGGTCACTGGTGGGTCCGCACCCAGCACCTTGTTTGCTTTTGTCTTGTCGCGCCTTTGTTTTCATTGTACTCGTTTTAACTTTAAAAATAATAAAATATTGACATTGTATGGCCAGTTATACACGATATTGTGCGGCGGCTAATATTCCATGGCTACAATTCCCATTGTGATGTTGTTTCAACTTTCATGTTCCATCAAGATTTCATTAATGGAGATAAAAGGAGCACTTTATTCTTGTTCAGTTCTTTCGGACTCCTTCCCTTTTCTTTTAACAATTGTAAGCATTTATAGTGATACAAGAACATTACATGTATGAAATCCAATAATGGGTAAGAGTTGACAATTTAAATAACGATTCATGCAAATATATATGACGAGTGTTAGTGAAGATGGAGTGGATTG
Source organism: Murraya koenigii (assembly GCA_025617385.1). Classification (NCBI taxonomy): domain Eukaryota; kingdom Viridiplantae; phylum Streptophyta; class Magnoliopsida; order Sapindales; family Rutaceae; genus Murraya; species Murraya koenigii. The sequence continues at coordinate 30,798,239 of CM046814.1, read as the reverse complement.
AGTTACAGCATCTATAATTTACACTCACTTACATAAATAATATTCGACTGTACATTTCACGTAAAATTTACACTTAATTATGAGTCAACGTAACATATAGATATTTTAATATAGACAAATCCAGTAAAAATATATAGCTGACAAAAAATTGTGACATTGTCTTTGTCCAATGAATCTCAATACCATCATTATTGATGACATGGACTGAAACCAACCATTGAAAATGAATTAAAGAAATTTAAAAAAAAAAATGTGATTTATTATCAATCCCAAACAGTTAATTATGCCAGGCAAGGACTGGGTCACTGAAAGAAAAAGGCTACCTACGTGTCACGTATTTCACGTGATTAGACAAACAATAAGAAAATCGTGTTTTACTCCTATCATAGCCACGCCCTAATCAATGATATCTCCATGTTAATTAGAATGATTTTTTTTTTTTTAATAAATTGGAGTGATTCTAGAATAAGCTGAAACTGACTTGAGTTTTTTCATCGTACCTGGTTCTGCCACGTTTTATTACATTTTCATGACAAGAAAATTACTTGCATTCCTCGTTACAATAGGATAGGTTCAGTTTGTATTAATAATAATAAGTTGAGAACCCTAATCCAAAGATTATTAGCCGTTCAATCAAAATTTTTGTGAACCTTTTTTTGTGAAAGTCAAAATTTATAATGGGACATCGTTTGGTGAAGAAGATAAAAACTCAGGTAGATCTCAAGTATAACGATACCTAGATTTATTTTAGATTTTTTTAAATACCAAATCTTTTTTAACCTAAAATTTGGATTTTATATATTTTTTATAACTATAAATATATATTATTTTAAAATTTATTTTAATGAAACAGAATTAAAATTTTCAGTATATGGAATAAGAGAGTTGAATAAATATAATTATTTAAATGAATATATATTTTTTAATTCAAGGTTGTGGCCAAACTTTGGAAGCTATCAAGTGAAACTCAGTCCCATCCGACCTCATTCCTAAACTGAACATTTCCTAACCTACATCACCTTGATTCAGGCTAGATGAGTATTTTTGACATTCTTATTATCTAGGTATTGACAAATAAGATATAACACAGGAATATCACTAATGGTCTAAAAGTTGTCTAAATGAATACTACTGATGAAAATGAATATGAAACATAAAATATTTGGAGAATTTTTCAAACATAACCATTAAAATTTTATAAATTTTAAATTTGATGCCTTAAGTTTTATTCTTTCAAAGTTAGCCAAATAAAAAAAGTTTATGACATAAATACCCCTCTATTCTCATCCTCTCTCTCCCCTTATCTCTCTATCTCTCATTGACAGCTCTCTCTCACCAAAATCCAACGCTCCATCGTCGGCGACACTCCATCATCGGCAGCCAAAGTCACGATCAACCCTTGAAGTTAAAAAACCTAGGTTAGTTATTTCATTATTGTTGTTGTGTGATGTTCTTAGTATTGGACGAGGTTGTTGGCGTTTGTTTGATGTGGAAATTAGTGGGATGGGTGTTAGATTTTGGTGTGATGGGTTACAATGGAGATGGTTTGATGTGGAAATTGGTGGGATGCGTTAACGAGTGACGGCTGGGTGCATGCCAATGCACGTAGTTGGCCGTATCGTACGTATTGGCCTTGCGCGCTCGTGCCTGTCGCACTCCCTGGCCCTACACGCTTGCTTGCGCAAAGCGCACATTGTGCGTGAGACAGGGTATTTGTCTCACCAAAGATAATGCAACAAGCACCTTGTCGCATAAATATTGTGTGATAGATACCTTATCACACGAAGAGGCAGCTCTGTACACTAAATTTCTAGTCTTTTTATTTTTTGTGTTTTTATTATTTTTATTAAGTAATTACATTTAATTATGTAATATGATAATTTAATTATATAATTTGTTGATAGTGATAAGATTTTGAGAGTATTGAGAATATAAAGAGTGTTTATAGTTCATTTCTTTGCTAGATTTCAAGAGTGGCATTTTTCTTATGAATTTTTTGAAAATGACAATGGCAATTTGGTCTAACATACTTGCAATTCGCTAATTATGATAGAAAAATTATTGAAGGGTTAAATTTAAAATTGTGAAAATTTTAATGGTTAACAGTGTAAATTTTCCAAAATATTTCCAGTCATTGGACCACAATTATATATGTCTGGCTCTTGCTTTCTAGTCTGAATTATTAACTAACTATTGGGTCATGATGCGTTATTTTTTAAATGGCATCAATATTGTGACAAATGTATATCATAGATTTTAATAAATGGTATACAATATTTGTATTAATAAAAAGATATAAATTTTTTAAAAATATTATAACTAGTTAACAAAATTGTTAAAACGATTATTTACAAATTAAAAGAATAAAAAAAGTTATAATAAATCACAACCTATCTTTTTGGCATTGATTTCAAAAATAGATCTATTTAATTCAAGTTCATCAACTTAGTTTTAAAGGTTACCTATTGCTTATTAATTACCTAATTATTTATCCTCTAAAATTAAACCAATGATAAAGATTAAAATATTTTAAATTCAAGGGTCTATAACAATACTATTTTCAATGCTGGGAAAAAACATACAGCACCATGAAAAAAATCCATTCAAATTATATAAACTTTCAAAAAAAAAAAAATACAGCTGCAAGTACAAACTCATGATGAAATTTAGAACCATTGTTTTAAAAAATTTGAATCTTCAGTTATGCTGAGTTTTTAATAATTTTATGTTCTGTATTTTTAATATACTAAGATATCTATTAACTATAAACTTAGTTTTCTATGATTTAAAAGTAAAGATTTTTTTTAAATTAGTTAATAATATAAAAAATTAAAATAAAAAAGTAATGTAATATAAATCGAAGGTCAATACAATGCTACTTATACCACTGGTGATGGGAGTGTGAGTTTATCTAATGCATAAAAGCTGTATAAATTTAAAAATTAAACATTTGTTCGAGATTGAAATTGGGAAATTATATCTTAAAAGCTGCGATATTAGTATGTTTGGTAAACACTAGGTATTATTGCTTTTAAGTTACATCACTAAAGAGTTGGTAAACACTAGCTGCTGTAGTTTGGGAGCTATGTTGTTATGAATTTTTTATTTGTATGATGAAAATTTTATTACATCTTTAATAATTTTGTTAAAATTATTATTTAAAAATTATATTTACTACATACTATAACTTTTGTTTCATAATTACATTATTTTTATAATAACTATAATTTTCAAGTTACATCACCTCAATACCAAACAAACCCTAATATTATAAAATCCCTTTGTTTTTTTTCCAAGTATGAGATTGCATTAAATTTATGACCATTTTAATGTTAGGCAATGTAATGTTCCAAACATGTCTAATGGTATGTTTGGAATTGAGGTACTGTAGTTTAAAAGCTATAGTTATTGTAAAAAAAATTGTAATTATAAAACAAAAGTTAATAATATATAGTAAATATAATTTTTAAATAATAAATTTGACAAAATTATTAAAAACATAATAAATTTTATATTATATAAGTAAAAAATCATATCATCATAACTTCAAAGCTAAAGCAACTAGTACCAAATACTATTATCCAACCTTAGTCCCAAACATAGCATAAGTTTCCTCAATAGTGTTTTAGAGGTTTATGATTACGTGGCATAAATAGGCCTAAGTTGGGTTTTGGTAAAAGGGTTTTGGTGGATAAAAATAGAACTCTAAGTCAAAAGAGTAGAACTTTAAACACTCGGTAAAATCCAGATAACATCCTTGTGATTTTTTTTTCTTAAAATACTTCAATTTAATTTATAAAATACAATCTCATAAATTAACAATCTTTCCATAAAATTTAGCTCTAAAAAAATATTTCTTTAAAAATTATTATTTATAAAATATATACAAAACATAAAATTTTAAACTATTTTTTTCTTATAATAAATTTCTATAAATTAATAATGTCGGGATAACACAAAACCTACTAATTTGAAGAGGTATTAATTAATTAATAAATTAATAATTTATTAATTTATAGAGTAAAAAAATACATTTAATCAATTAAAAATTTATTAAATTTTACCAATATAATCAATTAAAATTTGATTAGTCTATTGAATATAAATTAAATTAACAAAAAAAAAAGTTGAATTCTTAGAATTTCAAAATTTAAGCCCAGAGCTTCTAATTTCTATAAGCAATAAGTAAAATTAGAGATGAGATCAAATTATATTTAAATTTTAAAAAATAAGTAATAACAAAGTCATATTTATTTAATAAATATTATAACAATTATATTTGTAATTTTAATAAATTATTAATATATGATCTGATGGACTACATAATTGTACAAGGGTTTTTAGAAAATTTATTATCTTAATTATAACAATAGAGTATCTCACCGCCTTATCTAGGGACTACGGTGAATCAGATATCATCAGATCAGAGTTCACAGGCTAAAGCAATACAATCCCACGGCCAGAACTAAAGATTCCATACGGCTGTCATATATCAAACCACATGTTATTCCTGCTATTCAAGTATCAAAGGATTTAATTTATACCCACTAATGTTTAAGTTTGAAACACAGAGCGGAAGGAAAGACACAACTGAAAACCAAATTCATTTCAATGGAAGCGGGAACTATCTTCTACAGCGCCATTCCATGGAAACCCAAACTATCATTCCCTCGTAATCCCTCCAGTTTCCCGCGCTTCATTAGGGCCTCCGCAAATTCACAATCTCAGGTTCCATGATTCTTCATATTTATTCTCTATCCCTTGAAATTGAATTTTCAACACAATTTTTCATTTTTCATTTTTTCTTTTTGGGACAAAAAGAGAGGTTACAGAGGACCGAAGCCGAGTAAAGACTGGGTGGCCGACTGGGTAATGAATAACGACGACGCCGTTCGGAGCTTGCCGATTTATGTTGGAGGTGCGTCGCTGTTGGCTGTGCTCTTTAACCGCACCGTTTCGGGCATAGCTCCAGTTGCCGATGCCAGTAGGTAATATTGTTACTCAATTCAGCTTATTGTTTTATGCTAATCTTATGTCGTGCAGGAAAATATCATTTGAATTAATGTTGTTAACTTTTTAGCGTTCAATTTCCATACATGAGATTTATCTATAGTTCTTTTAAGCTCATTCATTTGATTGAACTAATTTAAGTTTGTGTTCTCTGCAGTTCACAATCGAGAGCTGATCTATTGGCCATTTCGTTGGCCGTGACCAATATATTAACTGGCTTAGTATGGTTATCCATTCGGCCAAAGTCCATCACTGTGGTGAGAGCCTCACTTATGGTTTTCAGTCTTTCCCTAGCACACACGCACATTTTAGCAAATATAGAGACATTAAGAGATGCAGTTCAATAGATAACTTTGAAATTACTATAATGAACACAGAATTTTTAGTCTGTTTCAGGTGAATCCCAATGGTGTGGAATGTCGGATGATATGCTCTTATCTTCCTGACTCTGTAGTTTCTGAGTTATTATGGTACTACAATCTGTTTTTCGTTTCCATTTCAACTATCTTGATTAATAGTTTCCAAATGTTGCGTTATAAGCTGCATGCATTCATATGAAAATGACATAATCATTATCTAGAGAGTAGTTTTGACTTAGAATGATTTGTCCCCGTATCAGATTTTTATAAATTTACACTTTTCTTCAAAAAATTTCAATAAGACATTTTAGTACTATAATATGGATGTGCAGGATGTGCCTGTTGCTGATTAGTAAGAAAATGAGAAATATGATTTTGGAAGTCTGTATTTATTTAATTACATAATAATGTTTTAAATCAACTGGGAGTTGTTTTGCTTCATTTGTTTTACATTAGCTATTAATTGTTGCTTTTCTGCTTATTCTCAGGGCTTGGGAATCCCTGTCGGTCGTGACATGCTGCAGGTCACTAGTCGTTGTTTATGATGGCGTTTGCCTTCTCCAAATTGGCATGGCGGCTGAATCTGGCAACAGTGGTGAAGTGGTGGTAGTGGATGCTAGGAAATTGATGCAAGGATCAGTTTACCTTGGTGTTATGAGATCTAAAGCGCGTAAGTAACTTCAGGGGAAGAGCCAATATCTTTTTGTTTTCAAACATTTTACCATGTTATGATTTTTAGAAGATGCATATCAGAGAAGTTAACTCATTGATTTGGACATCTTTGACAAATCCCTTGCAGAGAGGTACTTAGCCAACTTATTACTTTATCCTGGGAGGTCAGAGCTACCTTTTCTGCCTTCAAATACACAGGTACATACTGGACAATTAATATTCTTAACATGCAGCTTCATAACTTGGTCATACTGTTGTTAGTTAATCTTTTAATTGAAAAAAAAAATGAAGAAAATTATAATGGAAAACATATCAGAAAAGTCACATTTTCAAAGTGACTTTTGTGCATCCCCTTTTGACCAAAATTTCCATGATCAGTTATCAAGGTTGTTCTTCCTTCCATAATTGGAAATGTCATGGCTTTTTCCCCCCAGTGAGCTACAACTGAATTTGATGCCCTAATTTCTTAGCGATGACCTACAACTTGCATTCTGAACTCTTTTAAAGCAAATAGGTACAGGGTCGAGGTTTGATGCCAACTCTTGCATTTCTTGTATCCTTTTTAAGTAAATACAGATTTCAACAATTTGAACCAAAGAATCTTTCCACTTTCACTATTGATTTATAGCTGTCTTATCATTTAAATGAGGTTGGTTAGGTGCATACAAATTATTAGCACAGCCTCAAATTTTCTTTAATTTTTGTTTTGTATGTTTCCATTTCCCTGGATAGGCTAGCCTTAAATATCCTGGATTAGAAAATGACTTATTAGAATTCTAATGTCTCTTTGATGCTTAAATGCAATGCAAAATCCTTCTTTATCGTTTTCAATTAAAAAAATCCTTTTATATTTGTATCTTCTGAGGTATGACTTTCCTTTATTGCTATGCAACTCAAAGATAAAATTGCTCCCTGTAGCAAACAGTTGTGGATATATAAAAGGGATAAACTAAAGATATTGAAAAAATATGAAATAAAACAACTATTACTGAAGCAATATTTTCTTTGTTAGGCAGTGATCTTGCAGCCACTTGGAGACAAAGGAATTGCAATTATTGGTGGAGACACCATCAGGGGTTTCACCACCTCTGACCAGGTGCTTACTTATCTAATTCTAAATTTTCAGCACTATCACCTCATCGAGTCAGATTACTTTGATGATATATATATATTTCTAAATTTCATTTTTTATCTTTTTGGTTCATGAGCTCTTGAAGCATGATCTTTAGCATGCATCATGGCTAAGTTATTATTTTTCATGTCTTTAGAACCAACAAGATATTCTTTCCATTTCCCCTCTTATACTGTATTGAAATCTTGCAGTTATTGTCCATGGTACATATTGATTACTTGATGGCTGGTCACTGGGCCTTATTGCTTAAAAAGGCTGAGCTCTGCAATTTTTACTATGTAAAATATATTTGATTTTATTTTTTTTCCCCATACTTTTGAGAGATTGCAGCTTTTACATGTTTTGAATTTTATTGTATGATGTCAATCCTCATGCCCTACATGTGAATCTACCTTATTGTGATATCCTTCCTTTTTGTCTTTGATAAATGCTCTAACTAACTTTTTTGTTGGGTGGGAGAATCATCAATTGTTGTTTATCTATCATCGTTGTTCAAACAATTTGTACAATTAACTGGGCACAGAACCTGTTTCTTTTTTTTTCCTGGTGGTTATTAGGGTCAATAATAATTGCTCATTCTTTGCCCCCATATTCTTATATTTGATCTTCTACTTTCAGTCATGGATTGCATTTATTGGAGAGAAGCTGGACGCCACACTTGAAAAATGCTCAAATCTAGTCCCTTTGATGATGCAAGATGGCATTTGAAACCAATCAGAAGAAAATGAGTCACGTTTGCACAACACTTGTTGTGGCTTAATGAGAGGTATTTTCCATTCTCTTAAATTATAATATTCTCGATGTTCAGTTCCAAAGTATCTTCCCTCCCCCTCACCTTTCCTTTTCTTAAGGTTTTTGGATCTCAAATCTATGAAAGCATAATCAGTTCATATTAGGAGCAATAACCAAACGAAAAATGTCTTTTCTTACATCTTTCCTCTTCTAGATTATTCTGATTATCTGATATGCAATATGTCATCTTATGATTGCCTCTGGTTTGTATTTTCAAATGCTTTAAGTTTTCCACTCTGGTTTATATGCTCTCTCTCTCTAAATTTTAAAAGTTTGTGCTTATTTTTATCTCTAATCTAGGTTTTTCAGCAGCCATTCATTCATTTGGAGAAGAAAGGATATAAAGATCAAGATCATTTACTGCTACACCTGATTATTAGTCTTGTAATTGCTGTTCAAATAAATTGTTTCATTGGTTCTGATGTTATGCACTAATAAATACATTTTTGTAGAGTTGTATTAATTCAATGCGCTTTCAGTTCTAATGATAACTTATGACAATATGTTTGCCCAAGGGAAGTTTATTTATTTATTTTGGGGATATGATTCTAAATGTATATTACCCTAAAAGCTGTTCTAACCCTTCTCTGTTAACAGCGCTTAACCTCTATATTAGTTTCTTGTTTTCAATAGTTTCTATAGTCTGCTGATCCATCAGAAAAGCAGCAGGGCAATAGGGGTATCTGATTTCATTTGCAGGTGAGAGTGTGCACCTAAATGTTTGCTTCCGGCATTCATTTTTAAAGTTATATCTATCATGCTTTGCTGCATTTTAACTTGCTAAATGATCTGTGTTGGTTATTCCTTGGTGTTCTGTCACAAGATTTGCAGAAACTAGATTGATAGAATATTGAAGCCTATATATAATCCTAAATATGCTTTACAGAAATCACAACCACGGTGGGGAAAAAAATCATTTCTTGCTGTCGCAAAATTTACAGGCGTGTAAGAGTAACTCTATAGTGAGATACAATATCTGTGGAACCCAAAACATGAGATATTGAGGTACAAGTTGTTACAAAAGAGAGGAAAAGGGCAAAAAAAAAATAAAAAAAATGAAAGAATGAATAGCTAGCTGGTCATGTGATTACATGGGCACAAATCTGCAAGGACCCCAACTGTATTCATGCACGTAGATGCCTTTCCCAGGGCAAAGATTCAGTGGCAGGATCAGCAAAGGTAGACAAAACAAAGTCCCTAAGGCCAGTGTCCCAAACCTCACAGAACTGCAATCGCCAATTTGGAGGCTCAATGGCCTCGGTCCCTAGCCCAGGTGCTCTGTCCTTTGACCCTGTGTTTTGGTTCTCTTGCCAGTCAACAACATAGGTTGCGACCCTTCTAAAGAACTTGGCTCTAAATGTTTCCCACACCTGGTATTTGTAGTGGTTTATTACAGCAATGTTTTCAGGCATATTGAGGTATCTATATCCTGCCTTAAGCCGAAAATGATGCACCACATTGAGCAGGGTAGTGTTGAGCAAGTCTGGTCGCACAATAGACTTGTGCCGTTCAGGGCTTTGAAGCCGGCAAGTGTAACCCACGGTCACCCCTTGTGATGGATGTGATCTCAACCCAGATGGACCAAAGCTATGACAAGAAGTCCTAATCTCTGCAACTGTCTTCAAGGATGAGAAATTAGCAACCACAGAGCGCAGAGAATTTTCACCAAGAAGACCAAGTCGATGGTCACGAGGGAAGTAGAAAAACTCATCCACATCAAAGAATCCTACCCACTTGCATTCATTTCTTGCTGTTAAAGCACAGTGCGAAAAACCTGCTTCTTGGGTTTTAATCCACGGCCAATTGTGCCTACTAACATTGTAGTTCTCCAAGTTGAGCTCTTCAATTACTTCTTGAATCCCGTCATCACTATTGTTATCGTAGATGAACCAGCGTTCAACTCCGAGCCAGGCATGATACATAATCCATTCTCTTATTGAAGACGCCTGATTCCACAGCATCGTACACACACAAAGCTCATATTTCCGTCCACCCTTTCTCTGCTTATGGGACTTGGAATTTTGAATTCTAGCCACAGAAGGCATAGGCACATAATCTTTAGACAATCTCTGGCTCTTCCCTTGGATATGGTATCCGGAATTGCGAACTCCAGCCACAGAAGTAACAGGCTTCCGATCACCTAGAGCTCTATCATTAACATTAACAACTGCAACACGAATCCCCTTAGCCTTATCAGGATTTTTAGTTATACTCCTGGGCAACAAGCACCTAACAACTTCTTGTGCGGCGGCAACTGCTTCTGTAACAAATGCAAAACCTTCATCTGTCTCCCAATGTCCTAAACCAAAGTGGCATCTGAAAAGGGTGTGATCAGATTCTTTATGGGGACGCAGATTCAATCCTTTGACAAAAACAACCGCTGTTTTGCCATCCAAGACAGCTGCATAAGCCACTTTGTCCCAAGAATGAACCGTCTCCGTCTGATTATGATTATTGTTCATTAAAGACAAATCATTCTCACCAGGAACATCCCCACGCAGCCGCAAGTCGACAATGGCTGAATAATTCACAGGCGGAAGCGGGCACCTCGCAATCCATCTAAACTCATCGTACTCATCAACAGAAAACACGGGCTGTATACGCACGCCACCCGCCGCTTCAGTTCTCGTATCAGAATCGTTGAAGATTTTGTAGTAAACACAATCCAAAGACTCGGTTTGGTCAACTTTATTAGAAACCATTAACAGCAAATGGTCAGGGAACAAGACTCGCTCCTCAATCTTTAAAGTCAAAGACTTGAACCTGAGCTTAAAGGAATCTTGAATTGAATTACTCGACAAGAGCGAGAGACTGGAGACACTCAAAACCGGCTTAAACGACACAGTACGAATAGGTAACCGATCTGAAGACAAGAAGAGCAAAAAAACAAGGAAACACAGGCACAGGATTACAGACCTTACAGACAAGTACCGCGCTCTTGAGTATGGTCTATAGACACGCTTTCGCTTCCGCCTCTGCTCAGAATCCATCATCGCTTTTCTTCTTCTTGGCACAAAAGAAGTGTGAGCTTGCGATTTGGTTAGATCTGGTGTGAGAAGAATGAGCGCAGATCTGGAACCGACAGCGTTTTTATGAGTTAAAACGAGCTTCTTTTAATTTTGAGCGACTGATTATTATTATTATTTTAAAAATTATTATTATTTTTTATTTCGGGCCTGAAGAGTCATATAATTGGAAAGGCATGGAATGGCTGCTGTCAGAGCTGACCAGTGACGACTGAGTCCGGGAGAGGTAGTGTACTAGTAATTAGCAGCTACTGTTGGTTCTGATTCCATTATATTGATTAGTTATTATCGAGTGTCTATATTAACAATTAAAAAGAAAAAGAAAATAATTAATTAAAAGTGAATGAATTACTAAATAAATTAATTTTTTAAAAATAGAGAGGTGAGCTGATGAGGTTCTGAGTATTTTGTTTTGTTGGAGAGGGCTAGGAAGGTGACGTGAGGTGGACTTTTGATTGATAGCGGAATTTCAATTGCGTCTGCGTTTGCGTTTGCGTTTGCGTGGGAGACACACTTGGAATTATTTTTTAAGAGCTAATTGGAAAGCTACGTCCATGGTTGGCTGGCCTTTCTTTTCTTTTTCTTTCGATGCATACTATCAAGGCATATAAATTATGTCGATGCGGAGAGATTAAAATTTTAAGAGAGACATTTTGTCTCATACTTTGTGATTATCATAAATCTTGTGATGGGATGAGCAATCCACTTTGATTTTTGCTCCCCTCATGATTTTGCTCTTTGCTTTTGCTTTTGCTTTTACTTCCTTATCTTTTTATTTTCCCTTATTTTTATCTTTGAAGGGTTGTTCTTGAGATTTATTGAAATTCTCACCATGACTGTAAACCACCTTCTTCTTCCTTTTTTTTTAAAAAAAGAAAAAATTAATCCAATTTTTGGAATAAAGGTTCTGGTTAAAAAAGACGAGTGTAAAATAAACAGCTCGTAGAATATTGCAATTGGACAATTCATATCTTATTAAAAAAATATAATTTAAATGTTCACTCTTCAATTGGTATGATAGTTATTAAATTAGATAGTATAAATTTGAAATTTTATAATTTTCTGTGTTTATATATATAGAAAGGAAGTTGTAATGATAGTTCTTTCATTTCAATTGGAGACATATCTCGAAGTGAGATTGGAGGCTTAAGTTTCACACAAAGAATGAGGCTTAATTAATTTATATGCATTTACGACAGAAGTTTAGTCAGAAAAGTCACAAACATAAACATGCTGCTAACGAATATACAACTTCGTAGATCTCTTTTCTTTATATGACTTATTGCATTATAATAATTCACCTATAACAACCAAGTCAATAAAATTCTTTACGTCATGCCCACTCCACCTGCCGCGTCATATTAAAATAATAATAATAATAAAACTAAAACAAGGAGCTTTAGAGGCAGCAGGGATAGGGTGGGTTTCTGTTTTGTTTTGTTTTTTTTTTTTTCCCCTTACTACTTCAATACAATTGGCAGCTGATAACGTGATAAAATTTTTCTGTTATTTTTATTTCATTATGATTAAAAACAATTTCTTCTTTGTCAATTGTTGTTTGCATGCATGCATACAAAACATTGATGTAATTAAACTGATGCTTCAATATATATCTTATCTGCAGGTGTTATGATATGATTGAATTTGTGAAAATGATAAACCATCCAAAAGTTATTCGATTTAATTTTAACTCGGTGATGACGGTTTACCTTATGAAGATGAAAGATGAAAAGACGGAAAAGGCATAAACACGCAACGCACTTTGTCAATAAATTCTTTCCAGCTCACGCTATATTTAGGGAAAGATTATTTTGCTTGCATGAGAATTACTGAATGATTTCCTTTTCTTTTTCGTTATTTTATTGTGGAGGCGACAAATGGCAAGCGTTTTATAATTTGAATTATAGCCACTAATACCGTGTAAAGTACGCATTAAGCTCTGTTTTTTTGTTTCTTTGAAAAAAAAAAAAAAAAAAAACGCGGATAAAGAATAATGCTTGTGCTCTCACAATAAGGAATCTAATGGGCTCTTCTTATATTTTCTTAATTATTATTATTTTTTATCTTAAAAATTTGGCCTCATCATAACTCTTATATGTATGTACAGAGGTTCCAATAATGCATCTTTTTTAAATTATAAAGATTATTTAAAGTTGGAAGCAAGTCAAACATGTAAGGTAAATGAGATACAAAGTTTGCATCCCAAATATCGTGACATTTGACCATTCATTTATTAGTATTATAAAATTATTTCATTAATATAAATTTTATACCCTAGCTTTGTAAACATATTAATGATATTTTTATTCTTGTAAACACATATTATTACTCATCAAAAAAACATAAAATAAAATGGTACTATAATTTTGGAGTACCACGTACTATAGTTAATTAGAGGTTGGAAAACATAAGTACATGAGAACTTATGATCTCTCAGTAATATTGAAGCATAAGATTGAAAGTCCGAAAGTCTGGAAGGAAGCATAGACTACAGCTTACAGCTAATAATAATATAAATTAAGAGTATATTTGGGATTGAGTTTAGGCAATTTAATTTTAAGTTATAGTATTAAAATATTTGGTAAACACTAATTATTGTAGTTTTTAAATTATATTAATATAAATTTTAAAATGTAAAATTTATTATGTTTTTAATAATTTTATTAAAATTATTATTTAAAATTTATATTTATTATATATTATTAACTTTTATTTTATAATTATAAAATTTTTTTACAGCAGATATAACTTTTAAATTACAGTATTTCAATTTTAAATATATCATAAATCTTTTACATTATTATTTTTAAAGATAAATGATGGTATTGGTGTCATAATAAAATATAGTGTGATAAAGAGCTACGTGGTTATATGACTTATCTATTTATACGCATAATGAAATGGAAGTGTTGAAATTAAAAGATAGAGAATCAAAAATTTACGGATAGTCTTTTTTTTTTATGAAAAATGGTAACAAAATTAAGATTTTAAATCTTTTAATGAATAATTGAATCTTAAATAAATTAGGTTAAAACTCAATTAATTCATATTCAATTCTTTTGTTAAATAAGTTGAAATATCAAGATTCAAATTTAATTTATTTATTAAATAAATATTCAATTTATTTAATAAAATTAATAAACTAATCGAATCAATTTTAGATTGGTTTACAATTCGTTTAACCTAAATGAATGCATAACGAATTGAATTGAATATGAATTCATTTACAAAAATTAAGTAAATAATCCAAACACCAAATTAAAGTATAAATTATATCAAATATATTAAATTTGTAATATTGTTATGGAAATAATAAGTAAATCTACATAAACAAATACAAAAGTTTCAAAAAAAGAAAAAGAACAAACGAAAAAAAAAAAGAAAATGAAGTGATGACAGGAACGGGATCGTCAGTAGCTGTTATTGTGGCCCAGCTTCAGCCGTTCGATCTTCAATAGCGGCGATGGTAGATGATGATTGGGGGGCTTGGACAGCAGTGGCTTGATGTCGGTGGCTTGGATCAGTTCATTGGCTTGATGTCGGTGATGGATGTTTCGATTCAGAAAGGTGCCAGAAACAAAACCAGATAACCAGAAAATTAGAAATAAAATAAAAAACAAAACATCAAAACCAAAATAAAGGTGCTAGAAAACTTCAAAATTACCTTGATTTTGATTGTGACAATAATGGTTGAACTAATATAGATTGGTTGGGATCAAAAGAAACCGCAAAAGAAATTGCCATTAGAATTGAGAAGACGAGTGAAAGGTAACCGACTGCTGAGAGAACTCGAAGAGAAAGACTGGCCCTAATTTTTTATCTCATTTATATATTATCTTAATATTATTTATAATTACTGTACTAACCTTCAGATTTTAAAATTTTTTTCACATATATTTAAAGATAAATAAATAATCTTTTTAAACTAATAAGCGGTATTTAATTTATTGATGACTTATTTATTAATCAGATCATAAACAAATTAATAACCTCAAACTTTGGTCAAATTTATATACTTATTAAACGAATCAATTTTTTTATATCCAAACTCATTTAATTTATTTTGAATGGAATTAAATAAAAAAATCCTGACTTAGATTGGCCTCCTATTTCATACTAACCCTAAATATTATAACTTTTTTCAAAATAAACAAACTCTGGATATTATTATATAATAAAATTTTTCTAACTCAAATAAGGAAAAAATTAAATGAAACTTAATTCTGATACTTAGAAAAAAAATATATAAAAGTACCAAGAAAAAAAATCTTATAAAACAAACATGAAAGAAAAGAAATTTCCGGCCAAATCACGAGTCAATATAGCTAAATCACTATTGGGTTCTATTCGTTTAGTAGCATACTTCAATATAATATCTTATATGCCCAAACAAATACACATAACTTAAATTGTGACTCTCAAATGTTTCCTATTCATCCTCCGCAATCATCCATATCAGCATTCGTCCCCATCAAATTTTTAAACACGAAGAGAAGCAATTTCGACAACAACAATGACGGCCTTTTGTTAAGCCCTACAGTTTGCATACCCTGTTTGCGTACTTTTGGGTCCGGCCCAATAGACTGGATTTTGAGCAAAATTAACCGCTTACGAGCCACTAGGTCCTTCGTTTTGCCGCAAGAGCAAGACCAAATTAAGCTTCTCATATTTATTCCTCTATATTCATCCTGTTCACAGCTGTAGTTCAGCATTTGATCCAGCATTAATCAGGCAAGTGTACGCCAAACCCTCCACCATTTTGAAGTTGATATCGCTCAGGAACAGTAAAGAGGAAGCAGCAGCACTTTAACCTATTATATGTATTTATAAGCAGTACTACAACTTACAACTCACTAGTACCTCATTTTGCCACATTAACGTAGTGGCTTGGCTTACCGGCAATCTATTCACTAATAAGATGTATCATGAGAGCAAAACAACAAAACGAAGGAAAAATAAAATCTTACAGTATCTTCAGGCAATCGGCATTATGATAAAGTGCCCATGACCACATGATAAGACGTGTAAATTTTGTAAGCCATAAACAGCAAGTACCAAGAAAAAGATGGTCAAGGTCTAGCAATGACAAGCCAGAAACCATAAGTAATATTCTCTCTGTACAGAAGGATTGGCTCTGCAAGTAATCTACTCAAAACAAATCATATATGTAGAGAATAGCTCTGCTATTGCACTTCAAAGAAATTGCCGTACATGGAGTAAGGATCTTAAGTTAAAAATCCTAGCTGTATAAATAACCGAATGGCTGCTTCCAATGAGACAACTTTACACACGAACACCTCAAATGCAAGCTTAAATACATATTCACCTGCCACATGCACCCTTTTTCCAGTTCTGCTGCTGCTTTTTCATTCCATTTTTTCAATTCTTCACAACCCAATTCCCGAGGAGCTTACATCTATGCTAAACAGATGTTTGAAACATATTATATTTCCACTCCATTTAAGCAGACAATCTGATGAACAAAACAGAAAACTATTACAATTTTGATCCACCATATTCCAGAGGAAAACTGAGTAATCCACTAAACTAAGATTAGGCCAGATCATCATGAGGATATGATGGCAGTAAAATATACAATCCAAATGCATAATCCATACTCTTATATAGCAACAAGGCTATGCGAAGAAATTATTGGTGTGACTTATGAAATCTAGGTCCGCTGACAATTAAGTATTTCATAAAAATGATAAATTCATAAGTTTAATGGCCAGAAAATCACACTAAATCAGTTATAAAACTTTCTAATTAACAATTTGCATCCTATTAGTAAATTTCTGCAAATTTTGTAAATTGCTGTCGGTTAGAACAGTCTACCCTAAGAATTTTGCTGATTAAAATTCAAAGATAGAATAGTGCATAGAATCAACAAGGCTATTACCATAATTTTTTCCAGTTACCTGCTATTTATAACTGCTGGGGCCACACAAGCAGCAGATGAAGAAGCCCCATCAAGCAGACTGGCATTGCATAATTGTAACCTCTCAGCATCTTGGTTGAGGTTTTTAACCTTCCTATATTGATGAAATCCAGAATTCCCCCTCTGGTCATGATCATCTGCCAAAGGGTTCAGAATAATTTCACCATTATTTGGGTGCTGTAATATTCGGTTGTCTGCCTTGTATGTTTCAGCATAGACATCTTTATCAAGTGTGTTATATCCAGAATGAAGGGGTTGGATGTTCCCAGAAGAAGAGAACCTCAAAGTAGAAAACCGACCTTCTGCTCTCCTCCAGAACTTGGAACTCAAGAATTCTGCACCAGGTAGCTTGCAGCATGTGTTTTCTGCAGCGTTGCTGTTTAGGATCCTGCCATTTGATAATGCCAAATCATATGAGATCTCATCCAGAGCCATCTCCAGGCCATGAACACGTGTCTTGAGAGAGTTCATTCCACTTTGGGAGCTCCCAATGAATCTCTATATTCAAGCAAAGAAAAAAGAGAGCATGAGTGCCAGGATCATCTTAAGCATCCATGCACCATTATATCAACAATAAAGCATATTGTAAATCTTTAAGGCACATAGCCATAAAAGTACAAATGAAACTGTATGAGCATGGAAATACTAATAAAATATACTGTGAGAATTACTGAAGGAAACTTTCCAGTTTCACAAATTCAATAGGCTAAGAATTTTACAGATGACGCTATGGCCAAGCTGATTTCACAATCTCTAACTTGAAATAAAATTACAAAAAAGTTAGGCAAAGCAGAAACATGCAGGCCTAACTACAATGTTATGGTCTTATTTTGCAGTTATCACAATCTTAGCTTCAAAGAAAAAAAATGAAAAAGGAAAACGAAGCTCCAAAATCATACCTGAAGAAGGTCTAATAGACTGGACTGCTGCTTTTCAATCTGAAGAATTTGTTCACGGATCAAAGAAAGATCCTCAGGGTCTTTAGGGTAGTCAACTTCATCGATATCATTGTGGGGAACAAAATCTGACTTCTCATCATCACTATACGGAACCACCTTCGACCCAGATTTCAAGCCTCTACATTTATACCCTTTGTCATCACAGATTTTGCTGAAGATTACCATTTTTGTTTCTGGCTGGCAATTTACTTTATTCTCCATCTCTCCTAGTTTTGCATCTTTTGAGTCACTTGTTCTATTATGAACTTCACAAGTCACATTAGAAAAGGGAGTGCGTGGTACTGCAATTTCAACTTTACAGTCAGATGGTTTCCTGTCATCTGATTTACATAATATTGATGCGCCAGATTTCCTGTTATTACTCTTGAAAGAAATTTCAGTTTTTGCAGTGGTCCCGTATGAACTATCGGATGGAGGGGACCTGCTGGTGGGAACCATTTTCTTTGGTTGAGTTTTTAAACCAACATTTTGGGAACATTTGGTGATTGAAGGAAAACATCCAGCACTACCATTATCTGGATCAGAAAAATAAATAAATAAAGGAGAGAGAGAGAGCAATTAATCAAGTAATGTAGCATTCTCAATGTACATTGAGAGTGAAAGCTAAAACTATAAGAGCAAAAACATCAGAAAGATAAAGGATGCAAACCCCAGCTCTCAATAAAAGATGAATTAAATTAATTCCAGGACAAAGATAAACCATTTTCCCTTGTGCAAAAAATAAATTTCTGTAGTTCTGTTATTAACCAAAATGATCAATTATAACACGCCTACAAAAGCATCATCCAGTTTACCAAATATATAGTTATCCTCTCAATGGAGAGAGAACAACAAAGAAAAAAGTTTTACCAATTGAAGAAGATTTCAATGGAGACAGAGACGAGATCTCCTCACAAACATCAGGAACCTCCTTCCACATCTCCAAGGAGCGATTCATAGTCTCTCTAACAATCTTTACCTGCATCACAGAATCTAATCAGATCCATATTTCTTTTCAGAAGGAAATATATATATATGAGACAATTTCTTAGAAATTAAACATAAAGAATGAAATAAAAACATTAATTAAAAAAATCCCTAATTCGCAACCAAACTCCCAATCATTCTCATTCCCTACCATTTTCCTATAAATTTTCCGCTTTCACTTACTCTTCTACCATTCTATCAACAAGCAAACAGAATCCAACTCAATCTATTGCCTTTTTTTAAAAAAAAATATTTACTTATTTTGCTTTTTACCTTATCAAATCTTCTAGACACCAGCGCGACCAAACAAGACTGTTTATACTCAGCTGCCAAGTCCTTGTCGGCGACAGCCACCTTCCCCAACACTTCAGCAGCAGCCTTTCTGGTGGCCCAATCATCGCAACTCAAAAACTGAACCAAACACGGCACAAGCCAATCCAAAACTCCCTTACTTCTGGCTCCGCCAACTCTAACAACACTCCCAATGACTCCCAACACCGCAGCTTTCGCCTTAAACCCCTCGATCCTCACGGCCTTCCCCAGCCTCGGCAACAACTTTCGCAACAGCTCCACCTCCGGATTCGGCGCCGCATCTATCGCAGCCGCCAAACACATCGCCCCGCCGACCTGCGAATTCACATCTTGCTCAACTAGAATCAACTCGACCAACGGTTTCGACAGCACCGAAAACGACGGCTTCGTTATGTTTAATGACATGGCAGTGGTGGCTGCAATGCAGGCGGATCTAACGGATGAGTCTGGATCTCGTAAACGGCAGCTAACGGTGGAGATCATTTTCGATAAGTGAGGAGAGAGAGAATCTCCGTGCGAGTGAGAAAGTAGAGTTAAGAGGTTCACACATTGCTTGCGAACAGGCGATTTTGAAGACGAGTCGGTGGTTTGTAAGCAGTTGATGAACGAAGAGAACGAGTCTTGAGTTAGGGTCCTGGCGATGGTTTCAAGCTCGGTCGTGGCTACAGAAAGAGTGTCGCGGTCGGCGAGTTTGTTGAGGCACGTGATGACTCGCTGCTTGAGGTCGTTAGTTGACTGCGGAGGTGAAGTTGGGGAGGATCGCTTTTGAGGAGACATTTTGACTATTCTTTGGTTCAGTATTTTGGCATCGAAGTGAGCCGTTTTTGTCGAAGACTGAAGAGTGAAGAGTGAAGAGAGGGGAAGAGGAGGTCTGAGGGTGTTGGTTTAGCTTGAGCATCGAGATCCAGGTTTCGAGTTGGTCTCTTAAATGTCAGCGAGGGGTGCAAGGAGTGTCGAGTTACTAATTCGGAAATTTCAACTGCCAAACCGGTTTTTTCGTCCTAGTACAGAAAGTAAGAAGCGCGGTTAAATCGTTCGGTTTAAACAAAATAAAAAATGATGCGATTATTTGTAATTACTTGAAATGTAACGAGGAAATGCGATTATTTGGAAGAATTGTCTATTAATCCGGTCAACGTAGAGCGTAGACTATATATATTGCATGTATTTATTGCCCATACAATTACAATACATTTTGGCAGACATTGTTAGAATTGTTATATTCGACGTTCTGCCTCTGCTAGTATGATAATGATCCATTTGTGATCCTTTCCGGATTCTGGACTTCCGGTTATCTAACATGCTATGCACATCCATTTACAAACTCATCACATGGGGCATGGACGACCACATGCTATCAGGACGCACGTTATTAAGTCATTACTTATTCTCTTCACAATGCTAACCAAATTAAAATAAACCCAACTCCCCATCTTCCCCACCCCCAAAAAACAAAAAAAAAAAAGAAAGTTATGTCATTAGTGAAAAGGGCAAATTATTTATTATACATGATAGCCAACAGGAAGTAAATTTAGCACTAGGAGGAGGGAAGAGATGGCTACAGACTAGAGAGCATGTGCGGGATAGATATGATTATGTGAAAGCAGATCGAATTGTTAAAACTTATTTCAAAGTGCTTTTGGAATAGGCAATCACGTGACACTGGGGGTGTTATATTGTTAATGAACTGAATTCAAGTTTCTAAGTAAAAGCACCACATCATGGCAATTGGAGAAGATGCTCTGCTTTCAATTTAACTTCCTGCAGTAGCCAGAAGAGATAGTTACCCCCAGGCCCCAACTTAATTTCTTTCGATTTATTTCTTCTTCCCATTTTTTTTTTTTAAGTTTTGCAATTCTTTACACAATATTCCCTTTATTATCCATAAAAAAAAAATAATTAATTAGGTCTACTGTCAACACAGATGAGGTGGAGCCAACTGCCTAATTAATCATTGATTGAACCAAATCTCACCTTCCAATGCGTAATTTTTTACTTCCCTGAAAGTCTTGGCTAAGCTTGGTTAGAAGATGCGATGCATGTGATCAATGATTGATGATCATGGTGATTAACTGATAACTGGGTTTATTTGGAACTCGGACCCACAAAAAACGTAGGGTTGCAAATAGTCAGTACCCTATCCAATCTACACCTACCAACCTACGCTTTTTAAAACTGAAAGATTGGTAAAAGGGGAAAAAAGGAAGTGGATGAAGGCTGAGGTTAAAGAAGAAAGATGTCCGTGAAATTAGGTTTTATTGTGATAATGATTTGAAGCAATAACAATTATCATGCATGAAGATTGTGGCCGAGAGAGACAGTGAAGCGTTGGAATGTAAAAAATATCCCTAATTTGAAGGGCCTAATTTGAAGGGATGAAGAAGGTGACAATAAATAAGTTAGAATCCATGTGACACTCTTTTGAAGTGGTTTGGCATTTTTTGAGCTCGTGCTGTTGTTATCAGTTATCATGTTGCGGCACCGCTGGCTTGTTCATTACATCCAAACAAAAACTCTGTTAACTATTATGATCATATCAAGAAATTGATCTCTTGTAATGCAAACTGATGAGGAAAAACGATAAGCTTCCGAATTTTTGTTGTTCAGAGTTTTCCATTCCCTCTAGAGAATTGTTGCACTCAAATTAAGATGTTTATTTTCCCTGTGAATACTGAATATAATTACCAACTGGCATGCACACTCTGAACCAACAGTTTAACATTGTACGGGAATCGTGTTGTTTTTTTTTTAATTCTTTTTTTTTCCTACTTTTACATTGAATTATTGTTTAGAAAATAAGTAAATGAACTTTTAGAAGACAGTCTTGATTTGAGTGGTCACAACTCGTAGATTCGACTTTATTTCCTGCTGGATTATTGCCGAAAAGATTGAGGATTACTGTTAAATTGGCATCTAATGACTCTATGCACCAAGCAAATCAAAGTTGTTGTTATTTCATTCAGGTTAATTTATGGAATCGCAACAATTAAATCATTTTTAGATAGACCAGCCAATAACAACTATTCGATCGCATACGTAAAAATAAAAGAAAATAAAATTTGGGTTTCTAACTAAGCATGCATTATTGAGCTAACAACTAAATATAGAAAACTTATTCAACCTAGCATTGACTTCTTTGAGAATATACTGGATATGCATTTGTTTTCCAAATCATGAGTGTATCCGAATTAGCAAATTTATGGAAGGAAAAGGAAAAATTTTAAGCTAATAAGCATTTTAATAAGAAGAAAATCTGCACAATGGGGGTAAACGAGATTCATGCCCCAGAAAAAAAGGAGAAATTTGATAAAAGATCAGTTTGATTCTGTTCGGCTCATGTAAAAAGTGAAAATGCCTAGAGATCGGTTTAAGCTGATCAGGATAAGCTCACGTGAGAACAATGAAACTGATAATATAGGCAACCAAGTATATTAAATTAAATTAAAGGGCACTTCAAAGAATATGCAGCGTTTGCTTTGCTTTTAAACAGTCGCTGTGTTGTATCTTTCATTTGTTTATTTGGTTGGGTTTCTGACTTTATTGTCCGGGCAGCATTCCTCTACTATTCGGCCGTCAGAATAATTACAACGTTCACTTCAACAAAACAGTTTGTTGACAAAATCTGGCAAAACAATTCCATTAGTAAAATGCTAAGTGAAATAGCAGATTTCGAAAATCAAGAAATAATGAAAAACTAAATCTGATTGTATCCAAATACATAACCTTTTTAAGAATGATTTAATTTCTTGCCAAGAACTTGGGGAGACAAATTAGTATAATTCTGCAAATATAGGTGCATCCTTCTTGTTTATCTCCAATGGCTAGGATTGAATGAATACGGAAATGGGTAAGTTAAGGCGAAGGAAGCAGTTGTTAGAATTGAATGTCGATAAATTGGGGGCCTATGGTCCATTTCTATGTTGTTTGACTGATGAGAAGCAGAGTAGCAGAACCGGTAAGATAAACTTGTGCTTGGATATGCTCTTCACATGCATATAGGTCAGCACATGGGGATGACATCGAATTGTGACCAAAATCATCGAATTTCTTCAATTTTTGTAGCATCTCTTCCATGTGTGTCTTCCTTGTAAGCCGACACGAGCGCACATGTTTGGTTTCAGTGTTGAGTATGGGCATTTGTAATTTATTTATTTTGGTTTTATAAGCTAGGGATAATTAATAAACGCTACTGAAGTCAATGCATCGCCCAATAAAAACATTCTGTTTATGGATGCCCATTGCCACGTGACGGGGGGCGTTTGGTCCACTGGCGTGTCTTTGTTATGTGATTCCATTGGTTGCGTTTCTGTGGGATTTGGCCGAGGCTAAAGCTGGCCGATGGGCCAAACTGTTCCTGATACGGCACGAACATAGTACGTATTCATATAGTATGAATGTATTTTAATAAAGCACACAACAAGATACGACACGACACGCATGTAACACGCATGTAGGTGGAGTTAGATTTAAAATTTTAGGCACGTAAAGTAGGGTACGATTAAAAATATGTCAAAATAAATGATATAAAAAATATGTAATAAATACGTGTTATTGGTAGATTAGCACGCAATCCGTGGTTAGTGGGGTAAAGTATATTTATAAAAAAAATTAATAAAAAATAAAAATAAAATGTTATGATTTTACAAATAACTTAAAATTAAAAATTTTAATATATTTTATTAGCATATTTACCCGACCTGACCCGACTCGAAGAAATTCGGGTTAGGATCAGTTCGGATGAGTGACACAACCCGATCGGATTAAATTTGTGAAACCCGATCGAGTTGTGTTCGAATCGGGTCAAACTTGATCCGATCTTAAAATCCGATCGAGTAAACCTAAAAAAAAAAATTTCAAAATCTATAAACCGGATTTTACCCGGTCCGAATTAATCCGACCATACCCGAATCCACTAAATTTTACCCGAACCGACCCGAATTAATCCGATCCAAAATCAATTTTATCCGAATTGACCCGAATTTAACCCGACCCTAACCTGATCCTAACAAATTTTTTAAATCCGATCCGATTCGATCATCGGATCGGGTTTGCATTTCGGGTTAAGATCGGGTCCAATTTTCGATTACCCGAAATTCAATCGGATCGATCCGAACCCGAGCCTAACCCGAAATTACCCAGCCCTACACGGCACGACATGACTCATCTACTTGGTAGGTCGTACCATGCTGATCCATAGGTTTTTGTGGGCCTCATGTTGACCGCTGGCATGGCTCCACCCATAGTCTAGGCGTTCAGCGATTGGAGCTTTCGGCTTTGTGTACGCATACTGCGCGTTCGTGGATCTTACATTCCATATTTGTTACTAAACGAGGACGTGAAGACAATGGGAGCCCTCATGGTTTATGAATTGCGAATATGTTAGCGTCAATCATCAAAGGATAGATTAAGATGGATCATGTTCCTAATGTGATTTTTGGGTATAATGAATCTTACTGAAAAGTAAAATGTTGCTTGTATTTTCTTTGAAAAATAATGTTGTTTTACTATATTTTGACAACAAATGCTCCTTTTTTTTGGAAGCTTTGAATTTATTTTAAAAAATGAAAAACTTTAATTTAAAAATAACAACAGAGAAAAAAATAGTTGGTAAATATTTAAAGAGAGAAATGTGAGAGGCAAAAAGAAAAAAAAAATGGTGAAAACAACATGTTAATTTGTGTTTCATGTTTTATTGATCATTTTGACAAATATATGTTGAACCAAATATAGTTTGTTCAACATATATTTAAAATTTTCTTTTTGCTTTCGCACACCTCACCTCATGTACAAACATTAACTAAATAAGTTATTCTTTCAAAATTTATGCGAGTTGAGAGAATTTAACTTTTTACTTCCATGAAATTATGAGAAATATAGTTGAAAGAGATTATTTGTTACTCGCATTTTCTAAAAATGAAAAATAGTGACTATACAAATTGCTTATCTCTACTTGTAAATACATTTGGTTGAAATTCAAAAAATTATAGGATCTGTATATTTCAAATTGTGTAAAACGAAAAATCTAAAGAAATATTGGAAGAGTTTTTAAATTGATTTATGAAAGAAATTCTTGCAAATTTATCTTATTGGTAGAAAAATCTCTTCAAATATATAATATATTATTTAAAATAAATATTTAAATATATAACATTATTAAATCTTTTATATTTGATCAAAATCAGTCTTCTTACAGAAGCCTTCCTTTTCTTGCATTCAATTGGGGGCATCTCCTATCAACCAAAAAAAAAAAAAATGGGGGCCATCAAAATTATTTGGATGTTGTAGGACACTCTCAATTGGATGGTGGGTCTTTATTTTTGGAGGCGGCTCTGTCTTCTTCCTGCCATAAATCATGTTACACATGAATGTCCGCTGGCACTTAGCACTAACCCTTATCATAAATAAATAAGCCCTCATAATTCCACATGGGCAGCTGCAAATCGATCATATGCTGGTGTTTGGCATCATATCTATATTGTGGGAAAATTTTTAATCCAAAGATCTGAGAAAGGAATTGGGTTTCCGCTGACCTGCCGGTTTTGAATATGTTATTTAAACACTAATCATATATCAACCATTGAAGCGAAAAGTGCTGGCGTGAGTGGAAAAGCATTATTTTATTCCGGTGATTTTATGATTATCAGGCAGAGACAGTGCTAAATTTATTATCTTATGAATATCTCGAATATGGAAGCTGAGATGTCAACTAATTGTGATTTATTTTTGAAAAAAAATAATAACTGTGATTTTGACAAAATTCTCTGCCCCTTTTTTCCATTCAATAACCAAGTATATATATTACAAGTTCTTTGCCGAGAACCCTTGCTCTCCAAGGTTCGGTTGATTCAGTTGATCTCCTAAAAATCCTCCTAATCAGAAATCTTTGTTTACCTAAAATACAAAAACTATATTGAGAATATTTCTCAAAAGATATGCATAATAGACCCCTATTTCAGTTATAATAATAATATCGTAATACCCCCCTCAAGTTGGAGCGTGAAGATCTCGAACACCCAACTTGCAAAGAAGAAATTCAAAGTTCGCTTTCCTAACGCTTTTGTAAAGATGTCGGCCAATTGAACATTAGTGGAAACATATGATGGACAAACCAGCCCTTCGATCACCGCGATTGCGAACAAGTGGCGATCGACCTCTATATGCTTTGTTCTTTCGTGAAAAACGGGATTTTGAGCAATGTACAATGCCGACTGACTGTCACAATACAGCTTCATGCCCTTCGGATGATGCACACCCAAGTCGCCTAAAAGTTGTTTAAGCCACTTTAACTCACACACTGTTGCCGCCATGGATCGATACTCAGCCTCCGCAGACGACCGAGACACTGTTTGTTGCTTTTTGGTCTTCCACGACACAGGAGAACAACCAAGTAACACGAACCATCCTGTCAAGGAGCGCCGCGTAAGTGGACAACTGGCCCAATCTGAGTCACACCACCCTTCTAGACTCAAGTCACTATCAGCTCGAAGCAAAATCCCTTGCCCCGGACTCTTCTTCAAATATCTCACAACCCTGAGAGCCGCCTCCCAATGATCCGCACGAGGTTGTTGCATAAATTGAGACAAAATATGAACCGAATATGCAAGATCAGGTCTCGTCACAGACAAGTAAATCAATCTCCCTACAAGTCGCCTATACGGCAACGGATCCGCAAGGAATTCGCCTTGAGCAAGAGCCAAAGTGTGATTTTGTTCCATAGGGAATGCTGCAGGCTTTGCTCCTAATAAACCTGTTTCAGAAATTATCGCAAGTGTGTATTTTCTTTGACAAAGAAAAATTCCTTCTGGATTACGAGCTACTTCCAGCCCTAAGAAATATTTCAAAACTCCCAAATCCTTCATATGAAAACACCTACCAAGATAAGCTTTAAAAGTTGTCAAAGCAACGATGATCATTCACTCGCAATAATCAAGTCATCAACATAAACTAACACGTTGATCTGAGTTTTTTCTCTGCACAACCCGAACAATGAATAATCAGAATAGGATTGCACAAATCCGTAATTCTTCAATGCCGTTGACAGTTTTGCAAACCAACAGCGGGGAGCTTGTTTCAAACCATACAACGACTTTTTCAACTTGCAAACCATGTTAGGGTTTGTGTTCTTGAAACCTGGAGGAAGCTTCATATAAACCTCCTCACTTAAGTCACCATGAAGGAAAGCATTATGCACATCCATTTGATGTACTTTCCAATTTTTAATAGCAGCAATGGCGAGGAAAACACGAACCGTCGTCATTTTTGCCACAGGAGCAAATGTCTCGTTATAATCAATTCCCTCCACCTGATGATTGCCACAGATCACAAGTCTTGCTTTGAGTCGCTCGATGCTGCCATCAGACTTATACTTAATTTTATATATCCACTGGCTACTCAGTGCTTTCTTTCCGGGTGGAAGAGACTCCATTACCCAAGTCTCATTGTCTTCAAGGGCTCGTATTTCCTTACGCATCGCATCTCGCCATCCCGAGTCTTTCATTGCTTCTTTAAAATTCTTTGGCTCATGTCCTGCTGTCACTGCTGCAAGAAAATTCCTATGTCTCATAGAAAAACGTTCACAATTCACAACATATGTTATAGGATAGGGCGTACCGAGGAAGATGAAGTAGCAAATGAATTCTCGGATGGACTTATTTTCCAGTATAGTATGAGTAACAAAATCACGATACCGAAGTTAAAGGAGTTTTAGCTCGCTTGCCTCGTCCTAGCTCACCTTCAACTTGCATTCCTTGCTCCCCTACCAGTATTCTCCAGCTCCTCAAGCACCCACATTCTCATGTGCTTGGCTGCATGACGGGTTGCCTCAAGCACTGCAGACCCCCTCGAGGGTGGATGCTACCTCGAACCCCTCTCAACACACACAAGACACTCATCGACGCCCTCATCCTCACTCCATGCCCCATCCTCATTTTCGGCCAAGATAGGAGTCACCATATTTTGCGGTTGGTTTGTCTCAAAAGGAAATTCTTTCTCAAAGAACTTCACATCCCTCGATACAAAGTACTCATGTGTTTCTAAATCATACAATTTCCAACCTTTCTTCCCAAATGGATAGCCAACAAAAATACACTTACGGCTCCTACTTGCAAATTTATCACCTTTGTGTCGTTGATTGTAAGCATAGCAGAGGCAACCAAATACACGAATAGTATCATAAGAAGGCACTTTCCCAAACAACATTTCATATGGCGATTTATTTTCAAGTAACGCAGAGGGTGTTCGATTAATCAAATGACATGTCGCCAACACACATTCTCCCCAAAATTTGATTGGCAATTTCCTTGAAATCTTAATGCTCGAGCCACATTCAAAATGTGTTGGTGTTTTCTCTCCACTCTCCCATTTTGTTGTGGAGTCCCAACACAAGAAGTTTCAAAAAAAATGCCATTAGTTTGGAAATAATCATGTAAACAATTAAACTCTGTCCCATTGTCACTTCTCACACGTTTTATCACTTGTTCAAATTGTCGTTCAACCATTGCAACAAAATTAAGAAACACAGATTCAACTTCCATTTTATTGTATAGTAAATATACCCAAACTCCTCTGGAAAAATCATCCACTATTGTCAAAAAATAATTAGCCCCACATGAAGAATCGAGTCTTGTAAGGCCCCACAAATCCAAATGAACAAGTTCAAAAATCCTACCGACTTTATTCTTACTAATAGGAAAACTAGATCTAGATTGCTTTGCACGTGGACATACATCACATGCTTTATTATTTTTCCTACAAGAATTACTCACAATCGGAATCATTTTCAATATTTTCTCCGACGGATGCCCCATTCGTTGATGCCATAACTCGAATGATGAATCTCCATCCACTGTCAAAACCGTCACTTGAGGAACACCACGGAAAAAATAAAGTCCATCCAATCTTTCACCCGCTCCAATCACCTTCCTCGTCGGTTGGTCCTGTATAACACAAATATTATTAGTGAATTGTACAACGCAATTTGAGGCATCAATTAATTGAGTCACAGAAATCAGATTGCATGTTAATCGTGGGACATATAGCACGTTATCAAGCCTCAATCCTCCTGGCAACACAGCACTCCCTTCTTGATTTGCTTCGACTGTGTTTCCATCCGGCAATCCCACCGGGCAGGATTTCACCTTTCTCACATTTCTTAAAATCGACAAGTTACACGTCACATGGTTCGATGCTCCTGTATCGATAATCCAACTAAAGTTATTGTCCTTACCACACGATCGATCTTTTGTTTTGGCTAAGTTTAAAAATCAAGAAGTTCTGTGCATTGCGTTGCTTGAAACACCCGCAAGGCCCGCAGCTTCGGTTGCACCCGCTAGCCCTTGCAAGTTCCCCGCTCGCTGTCCGGACAAGTACCATCCCACCAGCTTTATTTGCTCTGGACAAGCGGTGCACCACCACCTCCGCCACGTCCGAACTTGTACGCCCACCTCCTCGTCCCGTCCGTCCTCCCCACGACCGGTCCCTTCCTCCGCGAGGGCGGTCCCCACCATTCGGGAAACCCGTGTAATTGAAAGCAAGAGGATTCGTCGTGGCCTTCTCTATTACAATGATTGCAAAATTTGTCAGTATTATCCACAAAACGAGACTTACCACGCGTATCAAGTCGAATTGTGAAGGCCATAATATTATCTCGTTCTTCCTTAGATGAAGACAATTCTCTTCCACGCAATCTTTCCGCTTGAATCACCTGTTGATACGCTCTATTAAGCGTCGGCAATGGCTCTTGTTCAAGTAGATTTGTTCGAGTAGACGCATATGCTCCATCGAGGCCGATCAGAAAGTGATGTAGATAATCTTCTGCTCTCAATTTTTCTACCTGCGTGACTATACTACACGTGCAACCTCCACACTGACAAACTGGCACCTTCGCATATGTGTTTAGTTCGTCCCATATTTTTGACAAGCGACCAAAATAATTTGCCACAGTCTCGGTTGTTCCTTGCTTGCACTCCCCCAAGGACGTTTTTAATTGACATATACGAGTGCCGCTCACCACACAAAACCTGTTTTTCAGATTGTCCCACAGGAGTTGTGCATCATCATATTCTCCAAGTGTCGACCGAACGGATGGCTCAATGGTATTGGTCAGCCATGACACCAACATCGAATGAACTGCTATCCAGTCCTCAAGTTTCTCCTCCGTTGTTGGCTTCGAACCTTCCTTCCACAAAGCCAAATTTTCTTTTCGCCTTTAGAGAAGTTCGAATAGCCCTTGCCCATTCATCGTAGTTCTCACCACGTAATTGAATCGGGTAATGATGTTTCCTGGACCGTCACTCGAACCAAGATGATATGTCATATCCACCTTCTTGTCACCATCTCCTTTCTTTTCTCCTTCTACGCCACCATGATCTATCGTGGAGGCTACAATACTAAAAGAAGCTTTTAAGTTTGCCCTAGGATCTCCCTAGGCTCGATACCATGACAAAATTCTCGCCCCTTTTTCCATTCAATAACCAAGTATATATATTACAAGTTCTTTGCCGAGAACCCTTGCTCTCCAAGGTTCGGTTGATTCGGTTGATCTCCTAAAAATCCTCCTAATCAGAAATCTTTGTTTACCTAAAATACAAAAACTATCTTGAGAATATTTATCAAAAGATATGCACAATAGACCCCTATTTCAGTTATAATAATAATGTCGTAATAGATTTTGATTGTAATGAAACGAAGACAATACGCTAATTGAACAGCAATAAGCTTTTAGTTGGTAAAGTGGTCGGGGAAGGCTCGCCATGCCATCTTGGTTGTGCGGTTGAGTCTGTCCGACGAGAGTGCGTATTTTTTCAAATTTTATTCTCATATTTGGTGCCCCTTAAGAAAGTCTTTTTTTTTTTTTTTCTTTTGGGCAAGTGGTTTCATTCAAAAAGAACAAATAAATTACAATAATTCTTCAATATCTTTCGAAACCTCCTCAAGCCATACAAGAGATTTTAAAATCGACAAGACCAATTTAGTTATACTATGAGCCACAAAATTTCAGGATCTAAGATCATATATCACTCTATATTAATTGTCTTTGTCCGCCAAATATCAAATCTCACTAATGATCCAATCGAGCTCTCCTCTACTAGATATACCATTGAGAATAAAATTCACAACATTCTTTGAATCAAACTCTATAATTAGAGGAGAAAGCCCAGCTTTAGCAGCCATCTTCACACCACCTAAAATAGGCAAAGCCTCAGCAATTTCCACATCTCCTAAACACGGTTTCTTGGTTGCTGCAGCTGCCATAACAACCCCTTTGCAATTTCTAACGATGCATCTCAGGACTCAGATTAGCAATTCCGTTTTCTTTCTTCACAGCAGGGTCAGTATTACGCTTATACCAAGGAGAGACAACTTTGCTAAATGCTAGTGATAGATAGACACTTGATGGCCTGGTTTGATAGACTTCAGCAAAATTTCCTCCTATTTAAAACTCAAGAGAGCATTGGGATTACCTTTTTCTTACACCCTCAAAACAATTAAGTTATTAAGTTATTCCAAGTAGGGTCATTAGATTAGTTGGGTTAGAATTATATTGGTAACTCAATCAAACATAACAATTTATAAATATTAAAATTATCTAACATGTGATAAATTAATATAATAAAAATATTGATTTTAATAATCTAAATAATAAATTATACTAAATATCATTATTAATTTTACATTCAATTATAATTCTATTTTAATTTATATAATTATTAAATATTTTTATAATTTCAAATTTACATTTTAAAATAATTATTAAAATGATATTCAAAATATAGAACTTGACTATGATTTATATTTAATTAATATAGATTTTGATTGGTATAATTTATAATACAAAATTTTTTGTTTATAATAATAATAATAATTTTGTAAATTGTAATATTATAAATAAAAATATTAAAACATTTTTAATTTTTATTAATTCAATTAAAACTATGATTAACTAAATAATTATTTATTTTAAATTAATTTTAATAATAGTAATAAAAAATTATTGTTATAATCTAATCTAATCTTCAAAATCAATATTTGATTTTGCCCTTTAAGAAAGACAGAAAGGGAGAGAATTTTCAAACTTGGTAATGGAGATCAAGAAAAGTCAGATAAAAAGAACTGTGATTAATGGAAATGTATAATTCAATTTCGATTTCGATATCAATATCAATTGCCCCTCGTTTTAAAATATGACTTATTATTATCTTATTATTTTGAATATCAACTGACTCATTCTCAAAAGAAAAAAAAAATCAACTAACCCATATGCTATTTTCCGAATATATTTGAATTTATTTTGAAAATTTGATCCGATCATATTTAGATCGGATTAAATTATGTTACAAACTCAAATTGAATTCGAATGATTATTTTTGTCAATCTGATTAATACAAAACTCAATTGAGTTTATATGAACCTTATCAGATCTGAACTTATCTAATCCTACAAAGCAATAGAGTCAAACTTTAGTCTAATTGTGTTGAGTAGTTAAATTGTATCCTATTTTGATTAGAAAAATGATGATATAAAGAATTAGATACAAGATAAATCATTTCACCTAATAAATTAGTTCTTTAAGTTAAAAACTTAAATATTATAACTCGTCTCCTAACAAAACTCATGAAGATACAATGATAAAAGTTTTTTTTTTTTCTCCATAAATCTTTTAATAAAGATAGGGCGCTTTTTTTTTTCTTTTTTTTTTTTCAACAATAAAGATAGGGTGGGTTGATATATTGTATGAGGTGCAACATAAGCGGTGCCTTGCTTAACATTTAGCTGGTTCAATTCCTCAATTGTCGAAACTTTCAAGAATACTAACAGATAATTTTTCTCAAGCTATAATAATGCTACATGGTCTTGTAACGTGAATAATGTTGCATGATTTAAGTTTTTGAAGAAAGTTTTGCTAAAATGAGATTCTTTACTAAATATGTTCATTGGTAATTATTCTTAGGAGTCTGTTAATTTCTAATTTTACCCTTTTAGATTCTCTCGTACAGAAATGATAATTTGATAAATGTTCAGTCACGATATCCTCAAAGGCTTGACCAGAATAAATTAGGATTCTGGAAAAACATTTAGGCATTTAAGATGTTCCTTATCTTACCTAATTTTTATTTTTCAGTAAATAATTACCTCTTATTAAAATAATAATAAATAAATAACTACCTATTTGATGGAGCATCACTATATCTTTGCATTTAATTTGTCCGAAGATCTTTCGTCTACGACCCTACGTTCTCTTTGCAGTAATCTTTTTCAGAATGTGAGCCGAGCACAATACACACAGCTGGATCATGCCCAATAAACTAAAATGAAACCATAAAGTGCAAAGCCCAGACGCCCAAAACTTTAAAAGGTAGAACCCACGTTTCTTTAAGCCCAGAAGTGAGAAAGCTAGATGAAGATTGGACCTTCAGAAGATCCAGAGGACAAAGGTTGCTAAAATAGTAATGATATGCAACCCCCAAATATATCTCAAGAGCACGCCCTTCTCAATTATCTGTGTTAATTTCCAGAAGTATTCTTATTCATTTAGTTTAACTCAAAAGTTCCAAACTCATTGAATTTCAAGCCTTCGTGTTGGCCAACAATGATGCTGAAGTTGAATATATGAATCTTCAGAATATAATATAGACATAATACCTATGTTAAAAGCATTAAGCATTAAAATAAATAAATGAAATCATTAAAAATTACAAAGAAAGTGAAAAAAGAAATGAGACCCCATAAAATATTAGAAACATTGGAAGAAGACTGCGGAGTCGTCGGATTATTGGTGTCGGTTTTGTAATTAGCTAGAAAAGTGTGCTAATCTTCAATCTTTAATTTGAAAATTCCACTGCTGTGATGGGTGTTTGGCAAGGGAGAAAATGAAGGAAAGTGGGGAGAAAGTGTTGTTTAGAAAATGAGTAAAAAAGAGTAACTCACGAGATTTCTCACAAGTCACAACATCTCGTTATTATCTTCTTGAATCTTGTATATGAAAGATATTACGAATTGTTTTAAAATTATTGTGAAATTAATATTATAAAACCAAAATAACATGATAAAAAATAATAATAATTTAACACCAAAAAAATTTATTAGAGAAATTCATGGGACAGAAAACGAATAGATTTAATTAGAGAGAATAAACCGATAAAGTAAATAATAAAATAGTTATAAATTATAAAAATTTATTATTTAATAAAATTTATATGTACTTTTTAGTAATTTTATATAATAATAAAATAAGTATTAAAATAAAAAGTAATTAACATAAAATAATAAAAAAAATTGAGAGATCAAATATCATCCCATTTCAATTTTTTACCATATTTACATAAAATCTTTCTCACCTTCTTAACCCAGCAATCACATGGGCTTTCGTTTATATATATATATATATATTATTTATTTTTCACTAACATTTGCAAAGTTTGTTTATTGTCTTTTATTTTCGAATAAAGCAAGCACACAAGATGACATATTCGCTCCCCCTTGCGCAAGCAGGGTTCAACGAGAAAACAAGTACAAGATCGTTCACGATATTGAAGTGAGTGTCGTTAGTATTAGAGCGGTTTTGACTTTCTATTTTTCAAAAGGTATTTTTAATAAGTTTAAAAGTTGTATTTAAAAAAAAAAAAAACGATCAGGGCTTTTATTGTTTTTTGAAAACAAATTATCAGAATATAACAAGTATACAGAGAAGTCAGTTTTTATTGTTAATAATCACAGTGAGAAAAGAAAGAAAGAAAAAAGGTTAAGGAGAAAATGGTGGAATCCTTGTAAACAAAATTTATTCCTTTAGCCAACCAAATAGCAAAGACTCTTCTCAAAAGAGGGAAAAATAAAAAATAAATAGCGAAGAGTCAATTTAGAAGGTGCCAGACTGCCAGTAGGGCCACTTATTTTATAACGATTCGAAACTAGCATCCGAGGTCTGGTTGACCTTGGGGTGTGCAGGGGTGTTGAATAAGAATTATAAAAATTTAATTTAATTTATTATTAAATAGATTGAAATAAAATTAATTTAATTTAATTCAATAAATATATTTAAATTAATTTAACTCAATCTTTAAATTATTGGATTGTGTTGATAAGTTGAAAATTATATAGCAAAAAAATATATGAAATTTGAGATAAAATTTATTAAAATTAAATATAAATATATTATAATATGAAAATTTTATTCACGGTCTAATATTCAATAAAAAATAAAAAATAAACTATCTTAAAATTAAAAAAATTTTGACAATGAGTTTCTAAATTTTATTTTTAGTTTCTCCACATCATTTTTTTGAATTATAAATTATGGTCTTTTAGATAATTAATTGGCATCACGTCCTATAATAAAATGAAAGTAATTTATAATTATGTATTATTAATAGTTTATTAAAAAATAAAGAGAAACTGAAACCAATTTATTTTCAAAATTAAACTTATAAGATAATAAATTTACTGAGCAATTATACGCTACCACGTTAATTAATAGTTATCAACTCAACTGAAATATTTACCAACTCTATCAAAAGTCGAAATATGAAGAAACCGATATGTCTAGATAGTTTATTATATAGATAAATGATCTAATTGATATATGAAAGACGTAAAGACCAATTCGCAAGATTTTGGGCTGATGCCGATCTAAGGAATATTTACCAACTATAAAATAAATAAATATTATTATTTACGTCGGTTCGGTTTGATTAGATAGGTTCGTCGTAATTAACCCAACCCAACTAAGTTATTAATTAGATTTGAAAAAATTAACTTAATTAACCCCATAATAACTCACTAAACTCATTAAAATTAAATTGGATTAAATTAAGTTAAGTTTGCCTACCCTTAAGTTGACCCAATAATACAGTAATGCTCCTAACGCCCCTTTGCTATCCTCATAACACCTATTTCCTTATGTAAATTTATGAATAACCATATAATTATAATTAAACTTATTAATGCAAAAAAATTGGCACAACAATCAAATCAAGATTACGAATAGAACTGGCTCACATATCCTCGAGATGTTTACTTAAGTGATCGAGATTTGGTATCTCTGATCTACACAAGATAATAAAATAGGGAACGATTCTGGATTGTTACTAGTAAACACTCTCGATGCTGAAGGTAGATATAAAGAATTTTGACAATAATAACTTAAAATAAATAAGATAAAAGAGATAATATGAGTTATGGTGCGTTTGAAGTTTGAGAACTAAAATACCTTTATTTTGTAGGTTGTGCCATGTGAACAAATGTATGAGGAGAAAGATATTTACCCTTCGGAATCGGGTTTCATGATTTATGTCTTATTTAGTTTCCTCCTATTGTAAGTTTGATTGACCCGGTCAAAATATGGTACAACAAAACTCATCAAATATTTATCTCTCTTATAACTTTCATAATCCAGGTATTCTGTTACTTATTTTATCTACAAACTCTTTCAATATATTAACATGTCATTTTCTTTTTGTTTTTGTTTTTTTTGTCTGTGACTCCTCATCTATCTAATATTCTATTGAAATAATATATATTTTTTATTTTCTTTTCCTTACAAATTATTTATTCTCATATTTAAAAACAAAATTATTCTCATACTTAAAACACTACTTTTAAACTAAAGCTTAAATATATTTATTTTAAGTATGAGTAATCACACAAAAAAGTTATTTTGTGTAGACGGTGAAGAGCAAGATTGGAAGAGAATTAAGACTCCATTTTATTTTAGGAGTGAGAAAACTGACAAAAAAAAAAAAAACAGCATATATGGAGTTGAAGAAGAAGAGAGTGTTTTTGACATAAAACAAGTATAATTGAAAATGGAGTTTTATTTTTAAATGGCTGTTAGAGGGCCCACTACCAATACTGATTACATTAGAAGTGTAGGCCCAAAACCAGGAGTCGATTCCATTCCGGCTATGGTTTTGAAGCCGTTAGTTGAGCTAGGCCCGCTGAGATCAGCCCATCTCACTTGGACGACTAACGACAGACACAAAATTCCGATAAAAAGTGATTTAAAATTTATTTACTCTTATTGCCAGCTGGGTAAATATACTTCAGGTAATGGAAAATGGCTTAATTTTCAATTTAGTTGATAAATTACAATAATGCCTTACATTGGGATGCCTAAGTTATGAAAAAGAAGCCCAACTCAAATTACCAAGTACCAACAGCCACTCTCACCTCATACCAAACCAAATAGCAAGATCAACATCTAAAATCTATCTATATACTTGACCTAACCCTAAATCAACCAAAAGTATCACATAACAGAATATCACAACACATTAATTATTATTATTATTATTATTATTGTTGTTGTTGTAGTTCATAAACACTACCACAAAATAAGCATTTATATTATTTTTCAAATATACCCTCTCAATTTCACTTAATTGCCAAAATTACCACTACAACTGGCTCCCTCTTTTAACTTACAGGAAACGACCGTGCTTAGTACGCTTACGCTCCAAAGGGCCAAAATCTGGAATCGAACACAACAAACCCTAACATTGCCCTAATTTTTTCACACAAAGGACTTGATTAACCGGATATAACCGGTAACTCAACCAGAAAGCAACCGGTTACCGGCTGTAATATTTCACTTCCTCCCACACCCCGCACTCTCCAAATTTTTCCCTTGCGTAGCTATTATATCTCCCATATATATCTCATTCTAAACTCGCTTCTTTTCTCTTTTAACATTGTGTTGTATATCCTCTGTTTTAATTATCATATTCCCTCTCTCAAACCATTGTTAAAAATTCACAAAATCCTCAAAAAAATTTCAAGGGAAAAATAAAAAACGAAAGCCTTTGTTTTTCTGTAGTTAACTCACGAAACAAGAAGTGTCTTTGTGAAGACTTTTTCTCATTTTTGCGCTGTTGCTAATTTGCCGACGAAACGATCTTATTATCTTCATTGTAATTTTCGCTTTCGATAATATTTCCATTTTGCTCTGCTAATCTATATTTTTGACCGTTGCTTTATCTTCAAGTAATGCTAATTACTTGTAATTTAGGTGATCTGTTCAGAGATTAGGATAAAATTCTGTGTTTTGTCGTGTGTTAGATCTACGACGTCGTTTGTTGGTTTTCTTTTTGAGTGAGATTAGTTTTTGATTGCAGGATTTTCGTATTTAATTGAAGTTGAAAGCATGATTTGGGAAAGATAGAGAGTTTTTGTTTTCGTTTTACGAGATGAAGAGGTCCAGAGACGAGGTTTACATGAACTCTCAAATTAAACGGCCGATGATTTCTTCACGAGGAGAACCGTGAGTTTATATATTTATTTTTTCGATTTGATTTTTTATTTATTTTTTATTATTATAGTCCATTTGGTTAATCGTGAGATTAAGCTCTATAATTATAATATTAGTCTCTTCCTGCTGAAATACTTTGGCTGTTCTATGAATTTGATGAGTGTTTGTGTTGAATTTACTTGGTGGATTTTTTTGAGCTTTGATTTTTAACTTATTTTTTTTCTTTTAATGTTTGACTTGCTAAGAAGATCAGCCTTTTCTTCGTTTAGATTCCCCACAGAAAGAGAGACATCAAATCATGCTTTCAAATTATTCTTTTGTGTTTGGTTACATTAATAATCTATCTCTTTGCAGGAATATACTTTGCTAATTTGAGATGTTGTATGGATTTTTGTTTGCAAAACTATAATTTGATATTGATCTAGTTGAAAGTGTTTCTGAATTTCTCAAAAGTAGCAATGATCTGTCTGTAGCAGAAGGATATAATTTGGGATAAAGTTCTAACCATTATCCAGCCAAAAAAAAAAAAAAAGTATTTAGGTTTACTGACTGTGCTTTATGAATTTTGAAAATTTCTTAATAATCTATCATGCATTTTTTGGATAATGAAGCTCTGGGCAGACCCAAGTGGTGGGGGGAGGAGGAGGAGGTGCACAGAAGTTAACAACCAATGATGCCCTAGCATATCTCAAGGCTGTTAAGGATATATTTCAAGACAAAAGGGAGAAATATGATGACTTTCTTGAAGTTATGAAAGACTTCAAAGCCCAAAGGTTTTACCCTAATATGTTCCTATAGCTTTTTATTACTGGTGTTTTAGTGCAAATGGTTTTCTGATAAGTGATTATGTTATCTTGACTGTAGAATTGACACAGCAGGTGTCATAGCGAGGGTGAAGGAGCTGTTTAAAGGGCATAGAGACCTAATTTTGGGTTTCAATACCTTCTTGCCAAAGGGATATGAGATCACCCTTCCACTTGAGGATGAACAACCTCCACCTAAGAAGCCTGTTGAATTTGAAGAAGCTATTAATTTTGTAAACAAGATTAAGGTAAACGTAATATGATATAGCTAATCTTAAGTCTATCTTCTTATTGTGAAGAATTGAAGATTACAATCTGACAAATTGTATTCATGCAGACAAGATTTCAAGGTGATGATCATGTTTATAAATCATTTTTAGACATTTTGAACATGTACAGAAAGGAAAACAAGTCCATCACTGAAGTCTACGAGGAGGTATATTCCCTGCATTTATTTTTTCCCTTTGTTTTAGTTTCATGTCTCGACATAAAGGTTTTGGTTTGTGATTGTAGTGATATAATTATATTATTGCGTAGGTTGCGGCACTTTTCCAAGATCATCCGGATCTGCTCGAGGAGTTTACACATTTTCTGCCAGATTCTTCAGGAGCAGCATCAATTCATTATGTTCCATCTGGAAGGAATTCTATACTCCGGGATAGGAGCTCTGCCATTCCAACAGCGCGGCAAGTGCATGTTGAAAAGGTTTTTGTCTTTACTACCTTTGTTTTGTGTTATTACTCATTTGTTGGCAACTAAGCTAATGTATTGTTTTGGAGCATTGCTGCCAGAAAGAAAGGACTATGGCTTCACATGCTGACCGGGACCTCAGTGTGGACCGTCCTGATCCAGATCATGATAGGGTCCTGCTGAAGTCAGACAAAGACCAAAGAAGGCGTGGGGAAAAAGAACGGGAAAGGAGAGATGACCGAGATAGAAGAGAACGAGAACGAGATGATAGGGATTTTGAGAATGATGGAAATAGAGACTT
Organism: Murraya koenigii; assembly: GCA_025617385.1. Lineage (NCBI taxonomy): Eukaryota > Viridiplantae > Streptophyta > Magnoliopsida > Sapindales > Rutaceae > Murraya > Murraya koenigii. Next base: position 30,758,039 of record CM046814.1, on the reverse strand, counting down.
CAGCATGCAACGGTTTCCCCACAAGAGGAAATCTGCTCGTAAAATTGAAGACTCAACTGCTGAACCGTTGCATCAAGGTGGGGAAGGTGGTGAGAACTCTGGAATGCATCCTGTTTCATCCTCTTATGATGATAAAAATGCCATGAAAAGTGAGTTCCTAATTATGAAATTTGTTGTTTTACACTCACAAGTGTTGTCCGTCGCGGTTTGGATTGCTTACTCCTCTTCCTACCAAATCAATAAAGGAAAGCATTTGAAGGCCCTACCTTTATAACTTTTGGGATGCATACAGCCTTTACCAGTTTCCATTTTGTGTTCATTTCATATGTGTGCACCTACCTGCAGGTGCTGATACTTCTTAGTGTATTAAAGTTTTGGGATTGAGGCATTTCTTTCTTCAGAAAGCCCCTTGCACTTTGCTCTTAAAAGCTCTCGAGCAAGCAAATGACTATTCATCATGTACTTAAATATGCATAACGTGCTTGCCAACAAGAATTTGATTCCTTTCACAAATGTTTTATTTCTGTAATTTATTTCATGTTATACAGGTATGTTCAGCCAGGAGCTTTCTTTCTGTGAGAAAGTCAAGGATAAGTTACGGGATGATTACCAGGAGTTTCTGAGGTGCCTTCATCTCTATACCAAGGAAATCATCACACGACCAGAATTGCAATCTTTGGTATGGCTGATAATTATATTCTGCGAATGACAGAACTATATTTATTTTATCATCTCTCATAGATATAGTTAATTATTTTTAGAACTTCCTGAAGAAAGAAATAAGGTTGATTTCATATGTTGCTTGCTGGCTCTCTTTGAGAATTTGATTTATCTCTATATTCCTCTTTTTCTTTTGTTTATTATTATTATTTTTTTGGGGAGGGAGAAGTGGTTGGTGTTGGCATTGGAATCAACATGTTGCCACAAATAGGTTAATCAAATGATAGAAATGATTTAAACTTGATCAGAAAAGCATTATGTTGTTGATGCAGAAGATGGACGTTTCAAATTTGCATATAAAGTTTTGAGAACTTTTAATGGTGAAATAGCATCCCAGATTCTTTTCAATATGTTTCGAAACTGGAAAAGGACAATGTTCCTGCCCATTTCTGCATAATAGTGAAGTTTTGCTCTGTAGTTTATTTGGCGAGGCATTTTATAATTCTGATACTCTCTCATCATTCACATTTATTTTGTTTAAAATCTTGAGAAATATAAAATTTGATAAGTGTGGAATTTTACAGCACTGGCCTGATAATACTAAGAGAATTTCTGTAATCCAATTTGTAATTTTTGGAATTTGTATGTATCAGGTGGGTGACTTGCTTGGAAGATATCCAGATCTAATGGATGGGTTCAATGGATTTTTGGCACGTTGCGAGAAAAATGGTAACTGCTTAAAAACCAATACTTCTGTATTATTTGCTGTAGATGTGGACTATCAACACTGTTTCTAATTTAAGTCCTTTTCTGCAGAGGGATTACTTGCTGATGTCATGAGCAAAAGTAAGTAAAATGATCTGTTTCCTTTCTTCGTGTTTTGGCCAGATATGTTCAACAATTAAGTTCATTATTTGTTGGGATCTGTAATTAATATGTGTTACACATGAATGCTGCTATGTTCTGAAATTCTTCTTGTTATTGTCATTAAAATGCATAGTAAATTATATATGTTGCGTGACCAAAGAACCAACTTCAATCAGTTGCACCTTCAACTTCATGCTTAGTTTGTTAGTTTAATAGCTCTTCCTTTCTATTCATTTGCTGCAGTTTGTTTAGTCTTCTGATTGTTAGTTTATTGCAGAATCATTGTGGAATGAAGGACATTTACCCAGATCTGTTAAGGTAGAGGACAGGGATAGAGATCGAGATCGTGAAAGAGATGATGGGGTTAAAGATAGGGACCGTGAGACCCGAGAAAAAGATAGACTTGACAAAAGTGTAGCCTTCGTCAACAAAGATGTAGGTCAAAAGATGTCTATGTACTCCAGTAAGGATAAGTATCTCGCAAAACCCATTCAAGAACTTGACCTCTCTAACTGTGAGCGCTGCACTCCCAGTTATCGACTACTTCCAAAAAACGTAAGAATACCATTTTTTTTTTTAAGTTCTTTATATTCTTGTTAATTGTATTTTTGCGCAGGCTATGGTACCCTTTACTAAATTCTGCATCTTTATATACTTGTATCATGCAGTATTCAATTCCTTCAGCAAGCCAGAGAACAGAGCTTGGTGCTGAAGTACTGAATGATCATTGGGTATCTGTCACTTCAGGAAGTGAAGATTACTCTTTCAAACACATGCGCAAAAACCAATATGAAGAAAGCCTGTTTCGATGCGAAGATGACAGGTAATGATTATCAATATTCTTGAATATGTTTTTGAGTATAGATATGGGTGACACAAAAGTCATAGCAATTCATTTTCCCCTAAAAGGGAATTCTAGGTGTCTCCATGAATGTCCTATATGGAAGTTAAAACTTTCTGCCGCAGAATTATTATTTCTTTCTGGATTTGAAAGCTATCTGAAAATAATTAACAATTCTTTATATCCCTCTCTTGTCTTTTAATATTTATGTTTATGGCAATATCAATTTCCATAAAAGATTCCAGTCTCAAACTATTTTTGCTTTGGAACTTGATAATGTTTTGTATAAATGCTGACAGGTTTGAGCTGGATATGTTGTTAGAGTCTGTTAATGTAACTACCAAACGTGTGGAAGAACTGTTAGAAAAGATTAATAATAACACAATCAAAACAGATGGCCCTATTTGTGCTGAAGATCACTTCACAGGTAGCTGTTCATTGATAGCTGATATACTTAAGAATATTTGATGTTGTATTTGAGCTTTTTGGCTGATTGCTTCCTGTTTTTGATGGGATTCTTCCTTCTCTCTCTTTGTAGCTCTAAATCTAAGGTGTATTGAGCGGTTGTATGGTGACCACGGACTTGATGTGATGGACGTATTGCGGAAGAATGCTTCTCTAGCTCTGCCAGTTATATTGACACGATTGAAGCAGAAACAAGAAGAGTGGGCCAGATGCCGGTCTGATTTTAACAAAGTTTGGGCTGAAATTTACTCCAAGAATTATCATAAATCTCTTGATCATCGTAGCTTCTATTTCAAACAGCAGGACTCAAAGAGCTTGGGTGCAAAAGGTGATTTACAGCTTGATGCTTTGCTGTATTGGTATATATGTTTCAGAATACATCATGTTCTGAGATTGTGGTCTGCATGACTATCTTGATTTGTGAATTATTACTGAACTTAATTTTTATTAAGTAACAATTGCTATTATATAAGATCATATTGGACACTACCACTTAAAGCAAACTTGGAGATTGAAAGTTTTGTAAAATTAGTTTCATTCATGTTCCAATTGCCTTTCCCCTCGTTGATTTGGGACTAAAAACAATGTATGACATGTCTTGCCCTGGCAACTGGGAATTCCCTGAATGTAGTTCTTGGTCCTATTTTTCCTTTTTATATACATGTTTTGAAGATATTTACTTGTTAAAGTAGTCAAAGTTTATGATTGTGAAAAACCCATGGACTCCACAGTTTCCATGGGACATCAATTTCCCTGTAATTGCAGTCATGATTGTCCATTTGTGTTGTTGGCAGCATTGTTGGCAGAGATCAAAGAAATAAGTGAGAAGAAGCGCAAGGAAGATGACGTGCTTCTTGCCATTGCTGCTGGAAACAGGCGGTCTATTGTTCCACATTTGGAATTTGAGTATTCAGATCCTGACATTCATGAAGATTTATATCAGCTCATTAAGTATTCATGTGGGGAAATGTGTACAACTGAACAGTTGGATAAAGTAATGAAGATTTGGACAACCTTCTTGGAACCAATGCTTGGAGTTCCTTCTCGACCTCAGGGTGCTGAGGACACTGAAGATGTTGTAAAGGCCAAGAATCATACCGTCAAAAGTCATGCTGCATGTGTTGAAGATAGTGATGGCAGTCCTGGTGGTGGTGGTGGTGGTGCAGCCATGACTTCGAAACATTCAAATCCTTCTCGAAATGGAGATGAAAGTATTCCTCCTGAGCAGTCAAGTTCTTCTAGGGCATGGTTGCCAAATGGAGATCATGGGATAAAAGAAGATGGTTCTGTGGAGGCAGATCATAACGCTCGTAAGAGTGATAATTTCTGTGATAGTTCTGAGCATGACAAAGTGCAGAATAATGCAGCTATGACTGATGAAACTTCGGGGATCAGCAAACAGGCTAGCACCACTGAACGGTTGATCAGTACAAATGCTTCAGTTGCAGCTGCTGCAGATCAAAGCAATGGAAGAACTAACTTAGAAAACACTTCAGGTTTGTGATTGCTTCCACAGTATATAACTTGTCTCTGTTTCCAAAAATTTCTTTGGAAACTTATTGCTGGTGGATCATTGATTTTTCATTATTTCTTATAATGATGGGGTCTAGACTGAAATACCTTGTTTTTTCTTTTTCAAGGGCTTAGTGTGGCACATTCTAGACCTGGTAATCATATTGTTGAGGGTGGGCTTGAGTTGAGGTCCAGTAATGAAATTCTACCTTCTTCAGAGGTATGACTAACAGCGATAACTCTATTTGGTTTTTATTCACTTCTAAGTTAGAGAATGCGTTTTCTTTGGGTCCTGACTATGCGTTTTCTCCAGTATAAGATGCTGCTAGTTGATGCTTGCTTATAGGGATGAATATATATTAATTAAAGCATTTAATTACCTTCATATGCTTGAGTTTCTACGCATTTCTGTGTAACAGCTTTGCTTTTTGACGGATATGTAGCAGCAAACCAATCTGATGACCTTGGTGTCAGATGGTTAGGTTCTTGACTGAAATAAAAGTCATTTTGAAATAACATCATTCCAACTTTTGAATACTCTGGCGTTTAAATGTCCAACCCTACTCTCATTCTTTCAAGATGAATCTTTTGTCCACTCTGTTAGTAGTGTCAGATTTCTGAAAGGTGGAATTATTTAGTTGGATGAAACATTGCAGTTGCTGTGCGAGTGCTGTATCAAATATACTTTAAAGCTCTCACGAATTTCAGTGAATTTTTTCAATGATTGGACATCTGGGCTTCTCAGGCTTTATCTGTAAATTTTACATCTGATTGATCAATAAAATGTTAGGCTATGGATGGCATTCGTTATTGTCTTGTAGTGATTTTATGTCCGTTATCAATGCTATAGGGTGGAGACTGTTCAAGGCAGATTATATCCACAAATGGGGTGATGACAGAAGGAACCAAGATTCTCAGATATAACGCAGAGTCTGTCAAGCAATTTAAAATTGAAAGAGAAGAGGGTGAATTATCTCCAAATGGAGATTTCGAGGAGGATAATTTTGCAGTTTATGGAGAATCTGGTTTGGAGGCTGTGCATAAAGCAAAGGATGGTGCTGTTAGCAGACAATATCAAACCAGACATGGAGAAGAAGTATGCTGTGGGGAGGCTGGTGGAGAAAATGAGGCTGATGCTGATGATGAAGGTGAGGAGAGTGCTCACAGGTCTTCAGAGGACACCGAGAATGCTTCTGAGAATGGTGATGTATCTGGAAGTGAGTCTGGTGATGGTGAGGGTAGCTCTCGGGAAGAGCATGAGGAAGATGGAGACCAGGATGAGCATGATAACAAGGCAGAGAGTGAAGGAGAAGCTGAAGGGATGGCTGATGCTCATGATGTTGAAGGAGATGGAACATCATTGCCATTTTCAGAACGTTTTCTACTAACTGTAAAGCCTCTAGCAAAGCATGTCTCCCCATCGCTACATAACAAGGAAAAAGGCTCTAGAGTTTTCTATGGCAATGATTCCTTCTATGTGCTTTATAGGCTTCATCAAGTAAGGCCTTCTTTTTCATTTTTTTTTTTTAAATTTTTGGGTTAATATGTGAGAGAATATTATATATTTTGGTAATCCCTCTGGATTAATTTTGATGTTATTTAGATTGACTTTATTTTCCTTCATGACAGACATTGTATGAGAGAATACAATCAGCAAAGATTAATTCATCATCTGCAGATAGGAAATGGAAGACTTCAAATGATTCAAGCCCTACCGATCTATATGCCAGGTAGTTTAGCTTTGGAGGCTTTCGTTTCATGCAATTTGTTGAGTGATAGGTGCTTATTAATTTTTCATATCTGGTGCAGGTTCATGAATGCACTTTACAATTTACTTGACGGTTCATCTGATAATACAAAATTTGAGGATGATTGCCGAGCTATTATTGGCACTCAATCCTATGTTTTATTTACTTTGGACAAGCTGCTATATAAACTTGTCAAACATGTAAGATGTCTATTTAATTCTTTTTCTTTCCCCCTTCCCTTTTCTCTTCTTTTGATAATTTGGTACAAATTGTTGTTTTTTCTTTTTCAGCTTCAAGCAGTTGCAACTGATGAGATGGACAACAAGCTTCTCCAACTATATGCATATGAGAAATCAAGAAAGCCTGGAAGATTTATTGATGTAGTTTATCACGAAAATGCTCGTGTTCTGCTTCATGATGAGAATATATATCGTATTGAATGTGTAGGTGTTATTTTCTTTCTTTTTTTTTTTCTCAAAATAAACTTTCTGCTGTTTTCCTTTCTTGGATGAGATGCTTATTTGACTTTAAATTGGAAATATTTTAAATGTCTATATTTTATTCTATATGCAGTCATCCATACCCACCCGTCTATCTATTCAGCTTATGGACAATGGACACGATAAGCCTGAAGTGACAGCTGTTTCTATGGATCCTAATTTTGCAGCCTACCTGTACCATGACTTCCTTTCAGTTCCTGACAAGAAAGAGAAGCCTGGAATATTCTTGAAGAGGTGTGTAGATATGGAGATACCCGTTCTTTTTAATTGTGATAGAAAAATGATTGCTAATTATGTTTGCTGTTGCAGGAATAAACGCAAATTTGTAGGCAATGATGAGTTTTCGGCAACATGCCAGGCCATGGAAGGACTTCAAGTTGTCAATGGTTTGGAGTGTAAGATAACTTGCAATTCATCCAAGGTATTTTTATCTCACATTTGTTTAAGCCAATCACAACTAGAATGGGTTCTTAGCTGGGTAGAGTTGTGTTTTGTCAATTTTTATATTATTATGCTGATCTTTCGCAAATCTGTACACGGCAGGTCTCATATGTTTTGGATACTGAAGATTTCTTGTTTCGTAAAAAGAAAAGAACTTGCCATCAAAATGGCTCGTGCCACAACCAGGCAAGGGCTTCAAATGGTTATTCAATTAGAAGATTACAACGGTTTCAAAGATGGCTTTCTGGATCGTAATATGCGCTGCAGTAGATATGGTATTTACTAATCTTTTGCTGCAGTTTTTGGATTTGCCTAGATTGAACTTGTCTTGCACAATTTTGAGCAGATAGTTAGACTAATTGCAATGATTTGTGCATAGCCTTTAGCACACATTAGGTACACTGTGCTGGAACTGGAAAGTTGACAGCGCTGCAAGCGAAAAGCTTTTGCAGGATTCATCTTGTATTCTCTCATATTTCTATCTCATAAATCCAATAAAGAATCTGAGGGGAGGGAATATGGCTCGGAGGATTGTAGCATAATGTAAGTTTGTGGCATTTTGAGCCACTTATGTAAATAGAGGTAATATTTGATGTAAAACCTGAGATATATGTTCATTCCATTCATCTATATTTTTTTTTTCCCCCATACAACTTTTTGCACTTGTACAAGTTAGGTCCCGCACTAAATTGCAATTATTTAGTATATTTTGCTTTTCATTGGCCGTACAAAGCCTCCCTTAGAAATTTTAACGTCTCCCCATCCGTCAATCAGTCTCGAATGTCAAAATATAATATTCGATTTTCCTAGCGAAAGAAGATAAAAGTTGTGTTGGACTGTAGTGCTATTGATAATTTAACACGTTGGTAGCGTTGTTTATTGAATGTTCGGAGTCGACGGTGTTTTTTCGTGTGGGTAATCGTAATGCTAACCTGACCATTAAGAATCAACGAGGTTATCTTGCAATTTTGCCATTTGAGTCGTAGCTCAGGTGATTAGGTGGCCCACGTGGTTTGATTAATTGCCACCAATCTTGCTTGCTCAGTTTGGAGGTTTTGAACATTTAGCGAAGAATCAAGGGAAAGATTCCATTTGACGTCGGCTTCTGTGCATTTATCATTTGACGAATAACCAGTTAACAGAGATGATATTATTTTTCAAATTCCTTTTTTTTTTTTTTCATATTTGGATCGAGGGGCATATACCACATACATGGTCAAAATATATAATTTTATAATTTTTACGAAAGATTTTTCTTTTTCTTTTTTTTGTTTTTTTTTTAAAAATTAATTATTATAGGCATATTATTATTTTCCACATAATTTTTTCTATCATTTTCTTACCTTTTTTTTTTTACATTTTTTTATTTAATGTTCCAATTTTTTTTATTTCACCACCAAGCCGTTGCCGTTAACTCTGTTAAAAATTTATGATGTCACAATAATATTTTAAGAATTTCAATATATTAAGTCAAAAGTATATCTAAAATAATCAATTAATAAAAGTATTATCTTATTTTGTATAATTGATTTTGCATTTTTGAAGTTTAGAGAATTAAATTATACTTGCATTATTTAAGGGTAAAATAGACTTATTATAATTTTCATTAAAAGTTCTGTTATTTTTAACTGTTTGATGGTAAAATTAGAAAAAAAAAAAATTAAAACACTAAGTGAGAAAAGCCCATTGTAAAAAATTGGGTGACAAAGTGATAAAAAAAGAGATTAAGTTATATTTCCCATTGTTATGTAACGGCCCGGACCAAGTTAAAGATAACATCTTCCAAGTCGCTGATATTATTTTTCTTTTCCCAAATTTTAAGAAGATTCTTACAAGTAGATGGGCAGAGATTATGGCCCATTCTCTCTGGAGTTGGGGACAGAGACAATACTCTCATCCGACTATCCGAGGCATGGAAATCATCTGGTTGATTTATTATTGAATGTTAAGTTACTAGTTATTCGTATCTTAATAAATGACCAGTCAAATTTCCACCATAGCTTTCTCCAGCATCCAGATATACGGTCACTGATTAATGCTCAGAGACTATTTTGATTAGAGGAAAAAGGATAGAAGAAATGACAAATGAAGTTCCGAGTAACTTCATTGCATGAGGTTAACTATGTTGTTTTCCTATGACTTGTGGTCAATTGGTGATATTGCAATACCAGGACTGAGCTACGAATTTTTGCACATCCACAGGGACTAAACCATGAGTAATGCAACATACACCATATGTCATCGCACCATTTTTAACGACTTGAGGCAATAATTACAGAAACATGCCCAAAACAAAGACCAGCAAAATGGACGGCATCTGACTCCATACCTGAACATTTCCCTTCGACCATAGAAGATGCACTGGTTAATGCTGGATTTGGAAAATGTGTTCACTGAGACAATTATGGACATTTGAAGACAAGAGAGGACTTTGCTATGCACCCAACGCTATAACGCCCCATGCAAAAAATCATTCATAAATTGGTAAGCTGACTTACAAAATTTAGATGTTCCTATTGGTGGCAGAGGCTAGGATTCTGCCAACTTGTGAAGTGCAGATTTAAACTTGTAGCCAACCCCAACTTGAACACAAGTTGGCTCAGTTGAATGTTTGATCCAAGACCAGACAAAGGTATATAATTCCGGCCTTAGAAAAGATTTCACCATGTAGGAGTCTATTTTCAGAATACCTCTTCAGCGGCAAGATTATTTTATCCAGCTAGCTCACTTATGGGAGGTCGATCCATCACATTAGAGGCATCCACAGCATTCTTTTGCAGCCTTTGGTCAACATCAGGCAATTTAGGAATCTGAGCCAATAGGTCAATTGTTCGTCTTAAGAGGCGAGCTAGATCCCCATCATCCAGGGCACAATCCATCATCATTTCACTCCAAGTCAGACCAGAAGCCCAGGCTTCCACCATGCCAGAAAATTGGCTATCCAAACAGCATGGTATCTCTACCCCATGCTTCTCTTGAAGTTCCAGGAATGAGCTTCTATGCTCATCCAAAAAGTTAATGATGTTGATAACAGTAGTGGAAGGTTCATATATATAGCTGTTATTCTTCCATGATCGAACTTTGATTCCTTCAGAGACTAAACTTGCACAAACAGCAGCAAGTTGTGCAGGCTTTAAATCTAGCAAGATTTTGTTTCTAAGAACCATTGCAAGCCAGAGTTCATTTTCTCCTCGAATTGCAGCTGCAATTTCACCCAATGGAAAAATTACTTGCGTGTTAATATCCAATGCCCTCGTTTCATGTATGACATTGCTAATCCTCAAAAACTCTTTCCAACCAGATGGTTCAATTTGCTCTATTCTTTTGGTCAAACGTTTTGATCTAACCTTCAGACGTTTGATCTTTTCCTCAGTAAACTTGACCATGTCGACAATTTTCTTGTATTCTTTGAAGCCTTCTGTACGTGCTATCTTTTTCTTTAAACGTGCTACTTTTGTTCTTTGTTTCTTGTAATTTTCTACAGCTTCATGGTATTCAAATGACATGTGTAAAACCTCGTCACTTTCAGAAAGACTACTTAAAACTGGCACATTTAAACTCCACGACCATGTTTCTAGAGATCCTTCCATGCACCATAAACCACCAAATTCAGAATCAGCAAGCTTTTCCCACAGCATTTCCCCCTTATCCAGAAGGAGGCTCATTGTTTCCCGTGGCAAAGCATCTCCTTGAGCTAAAGCAACATTAGGAAAGCCTGTCCTATATACAGTTTTGATCCACTTTTCTGTAAATATGTACCAAGTATTATCCGAACCAAGAGCCACATAGTAAGATGGTTTGACATCTTGAGTAGCGTAGTCATCCCCATTTGACTGAGCTACTCTATTTAGTGCAAAAGAATCATTGATTGAGACCATGTTCTTAAGTTTTGAACTATCAAGTGAGTCAAACTTCCCCAAATAAACAGCAGGGACTGAGTGTCCAACTCCTTCAGAATCTTTGTACTGCAAACATAAAAAAGGTAAGTGTCCATTCTCAAAATCCTTTAAAATATCTTTCAGGGCAGAAAATCTCTTCAGTTCCACCCTTCTTCGCAGCTCAGTCCGAAAGCGTTTTTCCGCCTTCAACTGTTCCTGTAGCTCAGCCATCTCCTTATATGCCGCCTCTGACAAAAGTCTCCTGCTTTTCCTGTCTATAGCATCATCACTAATTCCTGAAATCAGCACATCAATCTCTTTCTGTATTTTACAAAGCTCATCTTTTGCAGCAAGCATTACATTGCTCCCAACATAGTTTCCAAAACTCTGCTCCACTAATTTCCTAGCTTCTTCCAAACTTCTACCTGCTTGTAAAGCTTTCATGCCATCGGATTCATTTGACAAATGCGTAACTTTTGCACCCGCAAGGAGATTCAGCACCATTCCATAAGAAGCACTGAATTGTGATACAAGAGGTTCAACTCCAGCAAATAAAAGCTTACAGCACTCTTCTGCGCCTTCATAAGGGGTCTGAACCAACACCACATGACCCCTATTATCAATGCCTCTACGTCCAGCACGCCCTGCCATTTGAAATAGTTCATTTGATGTTAACTGGATGCGTCCAGTAGCAGTCCTTTTGCTGAGAGATGAGATGACAGCTGTCCTAGCAGGCATGTTAATCCCAGCAGCAAGTGTTTCTGTAGCAAAGACTACCTTAACAAGTCCTCGTTGAAAAAGCTCTTCAATAAACGATTTCCATATAGGAAGACAGCCAGCATGATGTGCCGCAACCCCTTTAAGAAGTCCTTTTATGGCAGGCTCCCTGACAGCATCAGGATACAGAATCCGGAACCTCTTCAAGGCCAGTTCAACTTCACTCATCTCACATTCATCCAGTAGATTACAATCTTCAAGGTACTGGACGGCTGCATCACATCCTCTTCTATTAAAAATAAACCAAATTGCAGGCAGCATATCCCTTGACCTGAGGTGCCATAATGTATCAATAACTTGAGGAACCTGAAAATTAAATAGCCATCAATAATTGCACCAAAATTTTTATTTGCTTTGAACAACCTTAAGTCGGCTGAAAAATAACCAGTACTGATTGTTCTTTATTCAAAAGAAAACATAGTCCATGATAACCAAAGGACTTATGCAATAAATCTAGACCTGTGACCGACGAATTGCATTTATGCCATTCTTGGAAAGTTGATGTCGCCCAAAGTTGGTATCCATATTATTAGAGTTCATGTCAGCATGTTTTCTTGAATTCCTTTGTCTAGACCCACCATCCTTGTATGGTTTAACTTCTGAGGCAGAAAGTTGTAAATAATTGAGTGAGAGCTTCCTGTTTCAAATTTCAAAGGTAAAATAGGGACTTGTTATTTACTATATGTACAACTGCTGTCTTCCTGAGAGATTATATGAAAAAATACATCAAAGAGAATAAAATAAACTATGTGGGTGCCATCTAGTTGAGATGGTAAAACCTCTTGTGCTGAAAACAAGAGGTTTGGGGATCAAACCCCGCTCACATGGGTGAGAAGAGAATTGGGTTGCAATTGCGCTAAATAAAAAAGAATAAAATGAACTTTAGGATGACCAGATATACCTGTTCATATGTTTTCCCTTTTCATCAAGAAGAGGTAGTAATGCAGTCTTTGTTGAGAAGTACCAACTCAGTGGAACTGGACGTCTGGATGATGTTACTAACTCAGTTTTACCATGAATCTAGAAAATGATATAAGATAAAAGAGTTAACACTCTCAAAAGTCCAGCCAGCCAGCCAGCCAGCCAGCAAAGGTCAGAAACTATAGAAACAGAAGACATTACCTGACCAATCCAGCCAGCTAGCTCATCTGCATTCGCAACCGTCGCTGACAGACATATAATTTGAACTTCTTTTGGGCAATAAATTATCTGAAAACAATTTTACCTCATAAGAATGTATAAAGCTGATGAAAAACAGAGTTATGAATTAAAAATGTACTTACTATCTCCTCCCATACTGTACCACGAGATATATCACTTAAATAATGAACTTCATCCAATACAATCACGTCAACATCAAAAAGACCACTCTCAGAAGAAACCATCCCAACACTACATGAGAAAACCACCATCCTTAGCTGCATAAATCAACTTAAGCAGCTGCATAAATTAAGTTAAGTAATTCTTAACAAAAAAACACAGATATCAGAATAAAGCTTAAACATAACCCATATTTATTACTGGGAAAATTTTGTCGACCTCCCTTACGGTCTGACTAAAAAGCACATTGATCTCTCTGGCTTCGAAACTTGTCAAATTGTAGCTTACATAAATCTCCTCCTAAAAATCAAAGACTCGAAACTTTTTAATAAACTTATTAGAAACACCAATGTCTACCTATTCTACAAACGATGGGACCGAGAGATCTACATGTAATAGGACAAAATGTTGGTTAGAGGTGGATGAAATTTTAACTTTCAATAACTTATCATTCCATTTTTCTACTCAAAATTACTGACGATACCATATATACCTCTGATACAACATGTTGCGCAAAATCTCAGTAGTCATGATTAAAATTTGAGCTTCTCTGTTGACAGCAGAATCTCCAGTAAGAAGACCAACATTATTATCACCAAAGGTCTCCCTAAACAAGGAAATGAATCAAAATCAGTAAACGAAACAGCAATTGTTCCACAATAAAAAATAAATAAATAAACTAATTAATTACCGAAACTCACGAAACTTCTGGTTAGACAATGCCTTAAGAGGTGTTGTATAGAATATACGATGTTGTTTAGCTACTGTAGCAACTGCCGCAGCTTCAGCGATCAAAGTTTTTCCACTGCTTGTCGGCGCAGAAACCACCACTGAAGAACCTCTCAAAAATGCTTCAATAGACGACCGCTAAAAACGGGATTAAAAAAAAAAAAAAAAAAACACTCACAATATATAGCTAAGCAAGCATGTGAATTCACATTGACAATTTATATAAAATAGGTTAACGTAAACCTGAAATTTATCGATACGAAAGTCGTAAATAGAAGCGAGTTCATCGACATCGATCATTTCATTGCCGAATTCTTTAACTTCATTACACAAGTTCTCCACTCTCTGCCATCTGAACTCTCCGCGCCAAGACGGCGCCTGGGTCGAATCCGAAGAAACTTCGAATTCGTCATCACTTTGTTGAATTTCGTCAGAGACCTCGCCAGAAACGTCGTCGTACTCGTCGGCGGCTTCTTCGTCATCGTCGTCGTCGATATCATCGTCGTACTCCTCTGCTGCTTCGGTGAGCTTGTGCTCTGTGGGGAAGAATGATCCAGGAGACTTGTAGGAGGCTTGAAACTGAAGTGAATTAGATGAGAGAAGTGATTTGGGTATACAAAAGCCAAGGGTGTGGGAGAGAGTGCGAAACTGATGAAACGAGGCCGGTTTCGTATTGGCGAAGACTGGGAATGTGGTTGAACGCGAGAGGATAGAGTGTGTGTACATGGCGGGCGGGAGAGATTTTTGCTGGATAATTGAGTGCCCTCCCGGGTCATCGCTTATCGGTTTATTTTGGTAGTCAGATATTTTAAGTTAATTTTATGCCGTAGGGCAAAACAATCCCACAAATCCATATGGTTTTGATTTGTTTGTTTGTTTCACCTCGGAAACGGTTAGTTTTTTAACTGAAAAATAATTTCTTTTTTTTTTATTCCTAAAACCCCACACCTAATTAAAAATATTGGAAATAACTTTTTTTAATTTCTTTTTCTTTTTACCGGTACAGAAGCTACACAAAACGAACATGCGTGTAATTAGTGATGGGTTTTTTTTTGTCACATCCAAACTGCAATTTAAAAAAAAAAAATCTATACTTCTTGTAAATATGTTATAAAATAAGTATTAATTTTTTGAGAAAAAAATATTAAATATAAATTCACTAATTATATAAGAAAATAATAAATTAGAATAATTAATTATTTTATAACCCTAAATGATAACAAAATATTTGGTTGATAATGACAAAAAGTTATTTTTTATTTTAAAATTTAATGTAATAACTCATTTTATCATTACTTTTTAAATAATAACTCATTTCATTTATTTTAGTAGGTAAATTTTTAAAAAGTTATGTTATGAAAAAGAGAAAAATAAATTATTAATCTTTAAAATTTTTACTAAAAAAATAATCTAATAATAACAATAAAATTAAATAAATATTTATAACTATTTTATAAATCATACCGCATACATATTAAAAAGATTATCGTTACTGGCAAAAAAACATCTAAACAACATGGGAAGGCCAACGTGAATTGCAGGTGGATTCACTTATGCGGCCAGGTACTACTGCTATACGGGTACTAGCAACCCATCTTTTTTATTATTAAATTTAAAAAAAAAAAAAAAAAACTATACTAATTGGCGTGCCAGTTTTTAATCTTAATTTATTTAATTTATCACAAAAACAGAAATAATAAAAATTTATACAGTCTATGGGTGGGCAAACGATTTGCGTTGATCCGAATTGAGCTAAGCCAAAATTTTATTTTGGGATTCGGTTTGGTTTGTAATAAGTTGTTTAGAAATATTATCAGGTTGAATACTTGAATTTTCCAATTCAAGTTTCAAGAGGATTCCAACCCGAGCTGAAAATCAAAATACCTATTATTAGTTAAATTTTCCTGAAGATATCCGAAATAAACAAATTTAATTTTTATTATCCTAATATTCGAACACAAATATGAGTTTGTCCTCTCTTTAATTCACTATATAAATTTCATAAATTTTATTATCTTCATTTTATTAAAATAAAGATACTAGTAAAATTTTAAAAAAATAAATTTTAATACATTAAAAGATTAAAAAATATATAATTTTGAATGTATTAAAATCTTTATTGTTTTATTAAAATTCTTATTTTAACAAAATAAAGATGTTCTTGCTGAAAAAAATACTTTATATATATATATATATCAATTATAATTTGAATCCAAAATGACTCTTATAATTTGAAATCAATTAAACCAATTTAGCTAATATGATTTCAAAATTAAAAGCAAAATAAATTTTACGTGATTATTAATGCTAGTTTGTAATTGTTTAGAAAATAAAACCTTAAGAAATAAATCATAAGAAGCAAAGACATTGGCTCTTTAAGAAATAAACCCTAATACACGTTTATTTTACGTGATTTGAAATTTATTAAGGGTTTTTTTTTTAATTTAAATATACCTTATTTATCCTTAAATATCAAGCACATACTTTATTACATACATATGTCTCAGTGAATGTGTAAATAATAATAAATATCTTTAAAAAATTAGCTTAGAAAGAAATTAAGTATAAAATTGGGTAAGTCAAGTAAGAATCGAAATGAGATGAGTAAGTTGAGTATATAATCGAGAATAAAGTATAAGTAGTTTATTTAAGAAATTGAATAAGAATTGATTAATTTTTTAAATAAGTTGAGTAAGAATTATGTTATTTGTTAAAGATGTCGAGTACGAAGTCAAGTAAATTTATTGAATAAATTAAGTAATTTTTAAAATAAGTCGAGTAAGTTATTTGAATAAATCTTAGTAAGTATAATAAAATTTTTTAAAACTTGAGTATGTATTAAAGTAAAAAATCAAATAAGTCTACTAAATAAATTAAGTATTAAATGGAGTAATAGTTGAATAATTTTAAAATAAGTGGAGTAAATTATTTGAATAAATCGAGAAAGAGTTAAATAATTTTTTTAAAGAAATCGAATAACTTGAATATTTAGTCAAATAAGAAATGAAATAAGGGACTTAGTAAATTAAGTAATTAAAATTGAGTAAATTGAATATTTTATGCTTGTTCAATCTTGTAGCTTTAGGAAATTAGTTTAATTTTGTAATAATTTTATTAAGGATATTTTTATATTCTTCCTTATTTTGATTTTTTAAAAATATATATGTATAAAATTTTTAAAAAAATTATAATTTAGAATATATTTTAAATATTTAAGATGAAATAGGTATATCCCACGCAATTCCCCTTTATTAAGGATAGCAGGATACGATTATCTAATCAACGCATCCGGTTCGAGCCGCCCCGTTGACATTGCTACAGACGGCGGTTACAAATTCGGCAGCCCACACGGACAAAATATAATTCACTTACCATTCTGTTCACAGCATCGCCATCTCCATCTCGACCAAACCCCGCCCCACTTGCAGTCAACGACGAGATGGCTTTATCAAAACTCACCTCCTCATCGTCTCTGTCCACAAATCTCCTCAAACCCCTAACTACCTCCTTTCTCCTCCACCGTCCGATCTCCACCGACACCACAACCCTAACAATTGAAACATCCGTACCTTTCACATCTCACCAATGCGAAGCGCCTTCACGCTCCGTCGAAACAACTCCCAAAGAACTCCTCTCATTCTTCCGCCAGATGGCTACCATGCGACGGATGGAAATCGCCGCCGATTCGCTCTACAAGGCAAAACTCGTCCGCGGATTCTGCCACCTGTACGACGGACAAGAAGCCGTGGCCATCGGCATGGAGGCGGGAATCACCAGAAAGGACAGCATCATAACCGCTTATCGTGATCACTGCACGTTCCTTGGTCGCGGCGGGACCCTCCTGGAGGTTTTCGCGGAGCTGATGGGGAGAAAGGACGGTTGTTCTCGTGGAAAAGGTGGTTCGATGCATTTTTATAAGAAGGACTCCGGCTTCTACGGAGGCCACGGGATTGTTGGGGCTCAGATTCCGTTAGGCTGTGGATTGGCTTTCGCGCAGAAGTATTCGAAGGAAGAAACGGTGACGTTTGCACTGTATGGAGACGGTGCAGCCAACCAGGGCCAGTTGTTCGAGGCTCTCAATATAGCAGCGCTTTGGGATCTGCCGGCGATTTTGGTCTGCGAGAATAACCACTGTAAATATTAACTGAACTGAATTGAAGTAAACGGAATTTTTCAACTTTCTAGTTTTTTTTTTCCTTTTTTCAGTATGGTTATTCTTGTTGCAGATGGAATGGGGACAGCTGAATGGAGAGCCGCAAAGAGTCCGGCGTACTACAAGCGTGGGGATTATGTTCCCGGTTTGAAGGTGAGATTTCTGTTATTTTAATTAGGGTTTAGGATTTTCATTTCCTTGAGTTTTACAATTGATGATTGAAACTGTATTTATGTTACAATTGATGATTGAAACTGTATTTATGTTACAATTGATGATTGAAACTGTATTTATGTTCGGTTACTATTGAATTTTTTGGCAATTTATTTTGAATTGATTACTTTGGCACATTTTCAGCTGGTTGTTTCTTTTCCTTTAGTTGCAATACTGCTTCTGTTTTAATTGAGAAGCCGTTTGTTGTAAATTTTATATTCACTTTTGAATTGTGCAAGTAACTATACTCTAGATATTCCATCGCTATGCAAAAAGGTATTAGCTGTAGTTATGAATTGTTTATAGGAAAACTGTGTCCAGTGGTTTTTTTATTTTCTCCTATTTTTTCCTGTTAGTGGCAGAGACATCATTTTGTTTAGCTATTGCAGTAACATTTCAAGACTAAATCTTGTTTCTGTTAACTGAATGTAACTCCATGACTTTTACGGCAATTTTCTCTCAAGTGCGCAGATGGAGTTTCGATAGCCATAAATGAACTTTTTGATGAATGTATTTGTTTATGGGCATGGGTGTGATTTGTAATCCACATCTAAAAGATTCTCTCAATTTGTTTAGATGCACAGAGTACTTCGATTACAATGAATTTTTTGCCTGCACTGGGAAATTTTGAGTCTAGACTGTTCATAGCTTAATAGTTTTTTTTTTTTGCCCTGTTATAAGGTGGATGGCATGGATGCCCTTGCTGTCAAACAAGCCTGCAAGTTTGCTAAAGAGCATGCCTTGAAGAATGGACCTATGGTAAGTCCTTCGAACTATTATGATGTATAATGGGTTAAGATTCCTTGTGTGGACCACTGTTGATCTGAGTTGGTTGTTACATAGTCTTTCATTTACTTCAATCTCTGAATGAAACATCTTACTCCTCTTGCCCTTGCTTGCTACTCCTTTCCTCATGCAAGTAGCTCTTTTCGGGCAAATATATATTGTTTCATCATCCGCTTTTTTTTTTTTTTTTTTTCCCTTTTATTACTTTCTCTATCCTCTGAATGATAGTCAGATATATAGCGATGTGATTGTTTTGTAAATACCATGGCATTTACATTAAAATATATTGCAATTTAAGCTAAGTGGATTATTTCCATAAATTTATGAATGAGAATAGATTCTAATTATTTTTCAATTAGTAATCCCAATCTCGTAACTATTCAGATTTGGTCTAATGAATCCTGGTTATCAAATGTGGGGAAATTGGTGTTATATTAATAAGATTTGCTGTTTTTATTATGGCTTGAAAACCTTTAGACTGAACTTCATGTGAGGTCATATGCTGCCAAATTTGTCAGGATATAGCCCAAGCATGGGTGATGCTACATTCAATTGATTCCTCTTATATTCATGCGGGATGAAATATATTCAAGTCAGAAAGCAGTATAGATGTGGTTGGCAGTGCAAAGTAATCAAAATATTGTTTGGAGATTTCCACACCTTGAGTCTTTGCTTTTGGTTGATGGGTTCAACTTGGCAAGACGATCACTTTATAAAGTTTGGCGTGTAATCTTGCTTAAGTGTCTGGGATTGGCACAGTTGAGCCACATTACAATAGGTGCCTGCTGGATACCTTGGTTCATGGGAAATATTCTAACCCAAAAAGTACAACTAGGCTTTGATTGGGAATGGGCTATGAATTTTTTTTTTTGGGGAATTTTCCACTCATTGCAAGTCAGACATTTATGTCTGATATACAAATATATTTCATATTTGGATTAATCAGGAATTGCCCACAAAATGCATAATATATGTCATATTTAGTGTAATCAGGAATCGCCTTTGAATGCAAAATATATGTCTTATTTAGGGGAATCTGGGCAAGTGATTATTCAACAGGATTAAGTATGCCATTGCAATTTAGTTTTGGTTGACCATCTATGAGAAGCATGTGATCCTTTAGAAGTTAAATTGAAGGATGTTTAATTTTATTGAAAATCTAAGATGTAATAACATTCTTGAATCCTACAGTTGATTGATTTTAACTTCCAAATGCTGTAAATTTTGTTTTAGGTCCTCTATCTGGGGTTGTCTGTACTCTTCTTTTCTATCAGTTTTTTCACATGCTTTTCAATTATTCTGGTCACATTCAAAGTAACCCAAAATAATAGTTACACGCAGACTTGAAAAAAGTTAAACTTTGTATAATGTTCAAATAAAACTATATTCTACTTTTATGTTCTGAGCTTTTTGATTTATTCCTGGTGTTGTTTGCTCCATTTCTTCGCCTGTATCAATAATGGTTAGGGCGACCATGCAATGTGTAAAATTTGCGAATATACTAGGTTCTAGATAAAAATTGCTGCTACTGATTTCTGTTTGATTTTTTTCTCCTTTTTTCATTCTATATGAAATTGATATATATATTTAAATTTTTTATGATTTTGTTCAGATTCTTGAAATGGACACATACAGATATCATGGTCACTCCATGTCTGACCCTGGCAGTACCTACCGTACTCGTGATGAGATCAGTGGTGTGAGACAGGTTATACATACTTGACCTTTCATTTTGAAAAGACAATTCTTTTTCAATTTAGAGTTTTCCATATTTTGATTTCGTTTTTGGTTGGATGGTGTTTAGGAGCGTGATCCAATTGAAAGAATAAGAAAGTTAATATTAGCTCATGACCTGGCGACAGAGAAAGAGCTAAAGGTATTTATTCAACTTGTATATGCATAGAATATTGTATTTACTGGGGATCTTATAATCTGTATTCTGTCAAATGTTATTTTTTGTGGTCTAGTTTGTCTCAGATTTGTTCCTTTGAAGGAATTCTCATTATTCCTCAAATCTGAATTCAATTAGCAACCTAATCCTCTGGTTATGGAATATGCTTGAAAACTGAATTTGTCAATTTCTTGTTCTTTTTCAGGATATTGAGAAGGAAGTAAGAAAAGAAGTAGATGATGCCATTGCTAAAGCCAAGGTAAGAAGCATTTATGCAGAAGGGATATCTCTGCTGTTCAGGGTTTTGGATTCAGCAATATGTCTTTGATTTTCTTCATTAATTTCCCATATAAAGCTTTAAAGCTTATGAAAATTCTTCACAACCTTTTTCCCATTTACTTCAGGATTGCCTATGATTCTCATAACTTTTTAGGAACAAGGAATACGATTCTCAAATGGGAAACAAACTGGATGTTTGACTCAAGAGGACTGAATGAACCACATGCATGAAAACTTCTAAGTCGGCTAAACCAAAAATAAGAGGCTTTGGCATTCCCATGGCTCTTTCTAGCAACTTTGAAATTACAGATTTACTCTTGAATCCTTAAACTTCATAAATCTTTAGAAAAATCGAAACTACAAAAGTACAAAAAGAACAGAAATAAGTTTCAAAATGACTCCAAAGACTAGGTAGGGTTCCAAGTAATAACATTGATCACTAAATTGTGTCCTTGCTTGGTGTAAATATTACAGACATTGTTCTCATTTACGAAGCTGTTATTTGTTTCTCATATTTTCAGGAGAGTCCCATGCCAGAGCCTTCTGAACTCTTCACAAATGTGTATGTGAAAGGTTATGGAGTTGAGGTAATAGTCAATACCTTGTACCAGTATATTGGTTTTTTCCTTTCCTTCTTATTCTATGATCTGTTTTTTGGTTTCTTGTGGAAATATTGATAAGAAACTTCCATTTATTTTTAGTAAATGCTAATTTGGCTTCCTTTTTTTTTTTTTCTATCGATGTACTTTCTACCAGAAAAATAGTTCTTGTCAATGTTATGGGCACTGGAATAAATGTTTTGTAGCTTATGGATATCTTGAATTGAAAAGAGACACTTAAAAGCAGTGATTAATCTAGTGCTGGTTTAATATTGTGGCACAATCCATACATTCTGTCATCATTCCCTTGGTCACAATTGTCAAGCATATTTTTAGTTGACTTACTTGACTAACTGGCCATCTTTATAAAGACTGTCCTGATGTTATATATGAGGGAATCATTTGTATTGAAATATTGTTGAGATAGTAAAAAGTTAATCAGAAACACACAGAGGTCCTCATGTGATTCTACATTTTAGACCAACAGATATTCTCAGGTCTTCTATAATATGAATCTTGCATGATATTATTACCTTTAATGTTGAACATTGTGTACTTATAGATGATGTGTCGACATCAATAAATAGATGGATAACTCTACAGAATGACACCTGATATTATTCATCTAATGGTGTTGGATTTGTTATTTTCAACTGCAGGCATTTGGAGCAGACAGGAAAGAAGTTAGAAGTGTGCTTCCATAAATTTGAACATGTCTGAAGAGTTTTGAAACTGGGCAAACCTTACAACCGTAAACCTTGTAAAAAGGTACAAACGAACAAGCAATAAGAATTTTGAGTGAAAATGGTCCTGGCTATTGGTTATGATTTTCACCCTCTTAGTCGTATAGAATTTTGATTCTTCGCAAATTGTGCGGTGGTGTTACATTTTTGGTTGTGTAGTGATCCGTGGGCAGCCTACAATTTGATATTTCCATTATTGATTGAATAAATTGTTCTTGCCCCTGGAATATATGGATATTCTTTCTTTCAACAAGGGATTGCAAGGAGTTTATATTTTGCTCAAAAAACTTTTGTGGGTCAAAATAATTGGCGATTTGGTGGGTTTTGTTTGGAGACCTGAGGCTACGGGTGGGCGCAAGTTGCCATACAGCTTCCGAATCACACTGTTAAGGATTGGAATATGCTGGATAAATGTGTCTAGTCCAGCTTTTGCTGTATTTCATGTGCTCGAATTTATGATCCTCAGTGACGTAGCTGGCAATTTGTTGTGTAGGTTTGCTGACTTAACAGTGAATGCCATTTAAGTTCATTGTTGTTTCCAACGTCAAGATTTTAAGCGCCCAACTCTCCCTCATTTTGCGTTTTAAGCCTCATCTCCCATTTCTTGTTTTGTTCACACTTCGTCAGATGCAACTTCTATTGTGGAATGTCAACAACGGACCGCCATGCGGTACCGGGAATCGTACAATAGTTCGATATTCTAGAACAAAGAGTAAGACTTCATAAAATAATTCGATATAGAAGTGCTAAGCTCCATAAACTATAAATGTGATATTTGTCATCGATTATAAAATACGTGAAATTTACAAATTTTACCACTTGCCAAAATCGACTCGTGCAGAATTTTTTCTTTTTTAATATATTTTGTTGATTAATTAATATTTTTATTGAGTAATGTTATATATTTTAAAGTGTATTTATTAATTAATTAGTAAAATAATAAATTAATTTATTTTAATTTAATTAATTAATTAATATTACATTATTTAAAATACATAATATTATAATTTTTACTACGGTATTATTATATAATTCGATTTTTAAAATGGTAAGCTGCATATATTAAAATAAAAAATAATAAAAAAAGTGACAAGTTGGATTATCCAATAAATTTAACGGTGCCATAATCAAATGCGAATCGTGAAGAGCCACAAGATTTTGCTTTGTCGCTTGCTTCACGGGATATAGTAAGCATATGTTTCGAAATGAAGACTAGATACCTTCTCGTCAAATTCTAACCGTTAGATATTCCTTAGATTTTAGTTCAGGGGACCCGCTACGCAGATGTGTCAGACTTGCAAACCAGTTGGCAGTTGTCCATGTTCTCCACGCCAAACTGTGGGCCTCCCCTCTTCCTCAGTTTGATCCTCCTCGTTTTTTTATTTTTATTACCACGTGGCAGAAT
This sequence comes from Murraya koenigii, assembly GCA_025617385.1. Taxonomy (NCBI): domain Eukaryota; kingdom Viridiplantae; phylum Streptophyta; class Magnoliopsida; order Sapindales; family Rutaceae; genus Murraya; species Murraya koenigii. The sequence continues at coordinate 30,734,232 of CM046814.1, read as the reverse complement.
TAATAAAGTCACATGCAGACAATCGGCACCGTCTTATTGTGGTTTCACTACCAGTCAGTTAGGTGACCTTTAAACTTTAAAAAGCATCATTCATCAAAACTCGTCGCCTTTCAGACAGCAGAGCATCCAATGCACCAACATCATACAACTACTTTTCCAACTTCCCATCTTTCAAAAATATTATTATTCAATTTGATAACACAAAATATCTTTACGTTAAGCTGATAATGCCTGAAAATTGGAATTTTTTACCTGCCTTCCGCCCACACGTGCAGTTAATTTATATAATCTTATACCATATGGATTGATATTTCTGCCCTAAAACATCATGACCGTGTGATTATTGTTAAATTATCTTGCATGTGGAAAAGCTAACAAACATTCCTATTAGTAATTTACTTCTATTGCGTGTAGCAGAGAGGCTGAGAGTGTTATAATTTTGTTTTCTTTTTTTTGCCAAACTGGAATTAGAAAATATTTTGGTTTTATAGTTTTTAAGAGTATCGGAATCGGCGTTATGACATAATTAAACATTTATAATGAGGCAATCTTGTTGGAACTTTAAACGGCATCACTTAAACTATAAGGAAAATTAATGCTTGCCATACAAGCTCTTGAGGAAATTAATTATATTTTTATTGGTGTATTATTATTATTTAAAAAAATAAATAAATACCAAGTTGGTTGGTTCACACTGCATAGAAAAAACTGTTAGCTCACTTGACTCTTTTTTAAATCAATTCTCACCACCTTACACTACCTGTTCAATTAAAGTAAACAAAGAAAGAAAGGTCACGCACCAACCCAAAGTACACAAATTCTGTATTTTCTTTTTAACAAAATTTAGATCAATCAACGGTAAAGTTAAGTAAAAAATAAAATAAAAAAAAGTTGCAGCTTATTGGACGGCTCATCTTTTACTCGTTTTACATTTTCTGAGTCGTTGTTCTATGAATGAATCAAAACCTGCCTTGTTGCACAACAGGATCACTGCTTCTTGACACGTATTAGCATGATAAAGAAAAGTGATTACAATTGAAATACGTGTTAGGTTGGACGAAAATGATACAAAACGAAAACATTATTCAAGAACATACTACAAATCATTGTTAATGAGGCGGAAAGTTTACTACTTCATACTTCAACCATACACATGGGCTATTTCTAAATCTTCACGCGCACTCAACTTACAATTCTTTAATTTCTCAAAACAAAGTCAATTTATCTTTAAAAAAATCAAAATCAAAATCAAAGTATAAAAATGATAAGACATATGTTTAATTTATTCCAATAATAGCAATGAATTAACGGAGTATTTTCTGTTCACGTGGGAAAATTATTAGTTAATACTAGATTTTATATTTTCAATTAAAGATATACTAATATTTATAACTAAAAATATGTGAAGAATAATTGCAATCAATCCTATTGCAATGCACCCCAAATTTTTATTTTCACATTTGAATATAGGGTCTAAGTCTAAATACTTTGCCACGGGTGCAAGGTATCCAATTTTTCGTCTTTTCGCATTCTAACGATAAGACCCAAGGTAAGAGTCACAAAAGCTATTCCAACGGATAGATGCAATTACTTAGTTATTAACATTGTATCCCCTCAAGTTTCCTAAAAACGTTAAAAATGGTTATGTTTCAAAATTTTGACACATAAGTCCATTAAAATATTTTAGTAAATGAACATATTTAAATATTAAAAATCTGGATTGGTTATTTGAACCTGTAAAAACACTCTTCACACCTCTTTTATTTAAAATATCCATTTCAAAACTTTTAAACATTTAGATTGAGTGAGGCTATTTAAACCCATAAAATAACTTATTACTCGCATTTTTTAGTATAATTATTTAAGTAGCCCATTTCAAAACTCATTTAAACCCATTTCAAACCCATTTCAAAACTCTTGTCTATTTCATTTTTTTTTTAAGATTTTTCTTTTCTAAATCACCATCAAATTTTTACGACTTTAATCCACTTAATTCCTACAGAATTTAAGTAGTATACTGCCAGTTAATTATTTCAGTGGAATATAGAATAGTTTATTTTCATAAATTTGGTTTTTATCCTTCATGATATACTTGATTGATAGTTATTTTATTTTTCTATTATGTATGTGTTGTGCAATATTCACATGAGAAATGAGAATATTTTAGTGATAAATGATGAATATGTGAATCAAATTATTTTTATGGCAATTTTTCTCCTTCTATATAAATAAATTTTGAAACAAATGTTGAACTTCCATGAATATTATGATCCTAAAATTTTGTTCTCACTTTAGAAAGATCAATTAATGGAGCAAAAGACGATGGCAAGAAAATAAATGAGAAATTTATGGATGTAACCACTTCCTAAAACGAACAAATGAATAATAGTTGGTGGGGTATGTAGAAGAAATTAAAATTTAATAAAAAATTGTAATTAAGGGTACTTTTTAGTATTTTTAGAATAAAATAAAGATTTCAAAATTTAACTGTTGGGTATATTGAGTAAATGAAAATGGAGAGGAATTTTGAGGTTTCAAACATTCATACACTCAACTGTACATTTACATAATTATTATTAATTTTTTGTTAACATTTTTAACTAGAAAATTCCTTTAGAATTCTTATCATAAACCATAAAAACTGATGCATAAAGCTTCCCTCTCTCTGTCAATTGCATCACTCAAGTAAGTCACATACTATGATTGGAATGTAAATTTTGTTGATTGGATTTTGTAGGGATCTTGTCAATAAACTTGTGATCATGTTTAGAATTCAGAAAGTAGATTGTAAAAATTACCAATTTTAGTTTTTAAAAGGTTTAATTATATGGTTATTTTATGATGCTGCGATTAAAATTACGATATCAATATCGTAATTCAACACAAATTATGTAAATGAGACATAAAACTTATAAATCAACATTAATTGTAAAATAAATATAAATTTTATAAATTAAATATAAGACTTGTAAATAGAAAGTAAAATGAGTAAATTAATATAAAAATAGTAAATTAATGTATTATTAGTAAATAAAATAAAAACTTATAAATATAACATAAAACTCGTAAATCAACATTAAGTGTAAAATAAAACATAAATTTTAGAAATTAAATATAAGATTTATAAATGGAAGATAAAACAAGCGAATTAATATAAAATTAATACGTTGATGTATTACTAGTAAACAAACTAAAAACTAGTAAATCAACATTAATTGTAAAATAAAACATAAATTTTAGAAATGAAACAAAATACTTGTAACTAGAAGGTAAAATAAGTAAATGAGTAAAGCTACATATCACAAATTTTTATCCCAAATAACTATCCAAAATGATGTGATATTTATTAATTAGTTGGTAAGATAATATAATTAGTTCATTTCAATTTTACCAATCCATTGATGAATGTCACGTTATTTTATGATAATTATTTCGGATAAAAAATTTAGGATGTGTGGCATTATTGTAAATAAATTACAATAAAACTGGTGAATTAATGCATTACTAAATAACTGAATGTGATATAAGTATAATAATAAAACAAGTAAATTAATATTAAGTGCAAAATGAAATATAATTTTTGTATATTATGTCTAAAATTTATGAATAAAAATTAAAATAAGTAAACTAATATAAGAGTTACTGTAAAAAAAAAAATCATAATTATAAAATAATTATCACAAGAGAAAGATGGTTTTGCCATTGACTATATCTTTTTTTTGTTTTAAATATACGTAAATACATAGAGCCTAATTAAAGAAAAAAGAGGAGAAAGCGTACTAAATTACAAGAATAAAAGTAAAGAGAAACGATAGCAAGGTAATTCGCATCATCCGCATTTAAGAGGCCTACCACTAATTAAAGATGATCATTCTACTACTTTAGTTTTGAAAAGCTTAAACCTATACTAACTAAAGCATCAGCCACGAGATTGCCTTTTATATAGATGTGGAAACAATGAAACTTCGTATTCCTAATCATGTCTTGAAAATTAAGTTATCTACTGCAATGGTGCCGTGGGATATTATAATTGTTGTTAAGAATAAAAGCTATAGTTATTGTAGAGTCGCTCTCTAACTATACCATATGCCAACATTTTATTTTATAAGCTAGCTCAATTGCCAATAGCATAACAGAAATCTTTGGGGAAACAAAAAAGGTTTGAATATCCAAGTATTTTGTAAAGGAACTACAAAAAGCTCCATTAAAGCCATGAAACACTGCACCACAAGCAACAAGGTTAAGATTTGGATTGCCCTTTAATAATCCATCCGTGTTTATCTTAGTCCATACTTTAACTTATTTTTTGATTTTTGAAGTGATATATTTGTTCGATTTACATTTTGTGAGAAATATCTATCCATACCCTTAAAACAGGAGAGAAATAAAAATTTCATATAACACCAACAACAATGCCCAGTGATTACTACAAATAAAACAAGAATTTTTTAATAATTAATATGCAAGTATGAAGTGTAGTGACTTTGATCGAATTGTACATTTTCGTGTTACACCTTTCAAGAATGAATATTTTTTACATGGGTACTACTATTTGAACAAGAGCATAAATAAAAAAATATAAGTGTTGTTCATGTTATACTAATACTGTAGGTAACATATAAATTAAATAATTTTTAGTCGTGCGAGAGAATATTTACTATCAAATATCATGGGAGATAGTGTCTGAATCATGATAAAAATATTATAAAAAAATTTATTCCTTCATTAATTATGGTATAATTGGATAGGAACTATTTTCTCACGATATTTCTTAAAGTTTATTGTATGCTGATGATGATACTAAAACTTAGGGGAGAATTTATGAAACCAAAAGAATCTTTATACAATTTAGGGGAGGGGAGACTGGAGAGCGAACCATTCAAAAATAAATAAATAAGGAATTTGGGGAGCAATCGTGCAAATCTTAAACAGCGGTATTCTGAGTTTTGACTGTTCAGAGGAAATAAATACGGTGCGTAGCATGTTCCAATTCCAGTAAAACAGCCTAAAACAGGTACTAAAGAGGAAACAAAAACACATTCGGAAGCAGGTGATCACGTTGGCGAAGAGCCCCAATTAGCCAATCAATGATGGAGTTGTGGGGCCCTGACAGGCTGATCGCAGCCGTCAACGTCAGTGGTCAGTCTCAAAAATTGGCATCACCAGCTGGATACATTTGAGGCACAGCTGGCACTGCATAATTGGGGGCAAAGAATATAAGGAGAAAAGGAAGTGCTTACTGCTTAGTGCTTAGTGATAACCTCACCATCTTCATCGCTCTCCATTGTGTGAACTGGCATTGCACTATTGGCTTTCATGATATTATTATTATTATTATTTTTTTCAAAATCTACTGTACTAATCAATGCATACAGCCACACATATTTAGTGCCTTATTAACTTCTACAGACAATCAGAGTCATTAAATCCAACTGTCAAAATTCAAAATTGACTAATTGAGATGGTATTTGAGGAGTTCCATTTCTGATAACATCAATTATAATAAAATCTCCATTTTTTTAAGGAATAAAATGTGCATTTCAAACTCAATTTTTTCTTTTAAATTTTCATAATAAAAATTCCTTTACAAATAAATTGATTCTTAGAGATTATACCCAACATAAACTGTTGAAATTATCCCCATCCTTGTTTTTTGAAATCCATAAGATCTCGTATTAATTCAAAGAAATATCGTAAAAGTTTACATAAAAACTAACTAACAAACATAATAAATAATTTATTATGAAACACAATCCTAGAGTAAAATCCAACACAATCCAATTCCAATATCATAGAATAAGAAAATTAAATTAAATAAGCATTACTCGTTGAGCACAAACACCCAATCAATTTTCCTCCGGTGAATTTACCAAGATTCGGCCAAAGAATTAAAAATGGGCAACGACTGTGTTCCATGAGCGGTGAATGAACCCCAAATTTAAAAAACAAGAAAACAAAATGCCAATTAATCCTTGCTAATGGTCATTTTAGAGATTAGCTAAGTACCGCGTAAATACGTTACAAATGCTAAATTCAAAAACTTCTACATTAACTAAAAAATACGCCTTCTCATCTCAGCCAGCTCCACGCGTTTCAACAGCGCGTCTCATACACAACACTAAAAATTAAAACTTCATTATTGTTATTCTTTCCTTCGCCTTCAGTTACCCCCGATATATTTAACGAAGCTAATTCCCCGCACACACAGTGGCAAAATATCTCCTCTTTCTCTGCACCCAAGGCTCAAATTCAAAGAGTTAACAAAACCGTGTTTTGCTTGCAAAGCACTTCCAAGAAGAAAGAATTATCAACGCCGTGTTGATTTTTTTGTTATCATTTTCATTTTCCAGATTTAACACACAATCTCTAGAACAATCATTTTCCATTTACTGCTTTCCACTTTCCTTATCAGTACAATGCAAGTCACCAGTATCCAATAAACCCGATTCCCTTTCAAGGACCCAAGAATCCGTTTCTTGTTCACAAAGAGTGGGAAAACAGGAGGAAGAAAAAAAAAAAAGGAAGGCACGTAAATGATGGTCGGTTTCCGACAATACGTCGCCGTGTTGCTCGTACTATACGCACCGTTTTGTCTCGGGATTCGTTCTATACCGTCTCGATCAATCGACGGCGGAGATTTCTTGGGGATTGACCGGTTCACTGAGGCACCCGAGTACCGCAACGGCAGAGACTGTCCAGTGTCAGCCAATAAGCTAACGTCGTCATGTGACCCGTCTTTAGTCCACGTCGCCATGACTCTAGATTCCGAGTACCTGCGTGGCTCCATCGCGGCCGTCCATTCAGCTCTCAAACACGCGTCTTGCCCAGAGAACATCTTCTTCCATTTCATCTTAGGCGAGTTCGACTCAGCGAGCCCCAGAGTCTTGACTCAACTCGTCCGATCCACGTTCCCTTCGCTCAACTTCAAAGTATACATTTTCCGCGAAGACACAGTTATAAACTTGATCTCATCTTCAATTCGCGAAGCCTTGGAGAACCCATTAAACTACGCGAGAAATTATCTCGGTGACATTTTAGATCCTTGCGTTGACCGAGTCATTTACCTCGACTCAGACCTCGTGCTCGTGGACGACATTCACAAACTCTGGAACATTATCTTAACGAAGTCCAAAATCATCGGCGCCCCCGAGTATTGCCACGCGAATTTCACCAAATACTTCACCGACAACTTCTGGTCCGACCCGGTTATTTCCCGGGTATTCGGGTCGAGGAGGCCTTGTTATTTTAACACGGGCGTGATGGTGATGGATTTGGTGAGGTGGCGTGAGGGAAATTACAGAAAAAGGATTGAGAACTGGATGGAAATACAAAGAAGAAAGAGGATTTACGATTTGGGTTCTTTGCCGCCGTTCTTGCTAGTGTTCGCGGGTAATGTGGAGGCCATTGATCACCGGTGGAATCAGCACGGCTTAGGGGGCGATAATGTGAAGGGAAGTTGCCGGTCGTTGCATCCCGGTCCGGTTAGTTTGTTACATTGGAGTGGAAAGGGGAAGCCTTGGGCGAGACTTGATAATAAGCAGCCTTGTCCGCTTGATTACCTTTGGGAGCCGTATGATCTTTTCAAGCATGGTAACGGAATCAAAGATCACGATCAATCTTCAGTGTTGTTTTCGACTTCTTCTTCATTGATTGGTTTTTCCAGTTATTTGTAACGATTCTTTTCTTCACTGGCCCTATTCTTTGATAGATTTGTACAGATTGGTTAGGGAATGATGATGGGATTTGGGGATTCTTTGTTCATTATTATTTCTTGAATTTTTAACTCTTGTGTTTCTGTGCATGGAACAATTTTGATGGATTGATTTCATTGTATTTGTATGTATCAGTTACATACATGATTAAGGAGAAGAATAATAAACTACAGTTGTTCTTTGTTTTCCTTTAATCTTACTGTAAATTTGTTAACAAGTTAACAGGCGATGATCGGTTTGAAGATTGAATACAAAATTCGGCCGGTGTAACGAAGTGATGAATTGGGAAGCAACGCGTTTTGTCCATCCATGTCTGTGTAGCTTAGCTGTGTGCCTGTGTCTGTGTCTGTGTCTGTTTGTGTGAACTGGCCAACTCTGGAAATTCACGGGGGCTCTACCAATTGTGGCTATACTGACTGTTTTGTTGTTTGTATTTTTAACAACTCTCCGTCTGGACCCCACGAAGTTTGTTTGTTGTGTTGCGCTGGAGAGAATTTACACGTTGATAACTAAAATTGCGTTGGTGGTAGCTTTGCCTTTTCCATTAAATAATCCAGATGATATTTGACTTGGCAATTTTCGTTTTACACGTGTCCTGAAATCAGTAAGTGTCTTTGTCCAATACCCATCCAATCCAAGTTCGTCGTCATGTTTCTAGTTAAAAGAATTTTGAGGGCTGCTCGACTGGTTCAAAGGCTCATTTTAATTACGTACGCCACAAAAGCATTTTGTTGACTCGCTGCCTATGCTTTTGGAGGAAAAAAAAAAGAAAAAGAAAAAAGAAAAAGAAAAAAAAGGTAATCGCAATTACTTACTACCTTCCATATGTATTTTGACTTGATAACGATTATGCGGTCACATGCGCCATATTGTATGTAATGTAGACTCATAATCCGGTGGAAATGATTATCTGATTTTTACCCATATAGTTTATGCAACAAATTTTATGCTGTGCAGTCAATTCTCAGGTCAAGAAAGTCTTTTTTTTTTTTTTTTTCATTTGGCGAGAATTTGTCGTTATTGAAACCGGAGGTTGTGGTAATACATACATAATTAATTCATAAGTACTACTACATATTAAGCTAATGTTTTCTCGAATCGAGTTGTACAGTCGTGGCGCTGAAGATATGCTGCGAATGCGAATTTATACCTTTCCTCTTATTTTTTGTTGTCACTGCATTTCTTGCTCAGGTTAACAAGGTATATGGTGCTTTGATTGTAAGGAATGGGAAAAGCAGCTGCCATGCCAATTGCCAAAAGTCCTTGACCTTGTATTGTGCCTCCTCGTTTCTCTCGCCTTTTTCATCTTGGTAAACTAAACGACGTCGAATTGCATGTCATCAAGCTGTCAACTGAATCCAGAGTTCCAGACCCAATTAATTGCTTTATCAGGATTCTTTTTCACTCGATTCACTCAAATATTTATTTATTTTTATTATCTATCCTTACGCAACCTTAATTTACCCATTAAATAAGCTCCTTGATTAATGCGACTGTTGGCAAGTCCATTTCATGTAATGTGTAATAAACAAAGCCAACTTTCCACTGGCTACCAGCACTATACGTATTTCAACAATATATGACGTACAACAAATATATTGGGACTTAATGATCGAATCTACTCAAAAGAATAGAATGATCAGCCACCAAGGTTTTTCCGTATTCTGGAGACATCTTGTTCGTTAATCTGAAAAGCTTTCTTTAAAACTTCATCAGGGATTGCGGGTTTGGAAGCGAACGCAGCCATTGAAGTCACTTGGGCTCCAGGGTTTTGGCTGTTGAGCCCAGATAGGGCTAATGCAGGCTTTGAGGAGTCCATGTTGTAGAGAAAATGAATCAATCCTTTAGGGAACACGAACGAGTCACCGGCCCGCAATTGTTGCGTGAAGAGACGACCCAGGGTATCCACAAAGCCTACAAGTAATGTTCCCTGAAGGCATATGGTCACCTCCGAGGCCCGTGGGTGGGAGTGCGGCGGCACGATCCCGTTAGCTGCAATGTCAACTCGGGCCATGGTCAGGCCCATTGTGTTGACCCCAGGTAAATTTTTAATGTTGGTGAGGGTGACATTGGACCCAAATGGGTTCCCATTTGTATTGCCAGGCTTGGCTAGAGCTAATGTGACAAAATGGCAAGAAGCTGCCAAGTCTGGATTGATACATGGTGCCCCATTGATATAAAATGATCGATGTGATGCCGTGTCTGCAATGCAAAAATCTTGTAGCGGAAGTGGATCTGTTTTTGCTAGGCCTAGTAGAAGAGCTAGGGAATAAAGGAACAATTGGAGCATCTCAGAGCTGATTTTCATAGTTGCTTTTTGTTGTGAGAAAGAATGGTAATATTTTGGTTTGTGGGTATGTGTGAATTTCAATAAGCAAACAAAAGTTATATATAGTAGGTGTTAGATAATGATGTTGTCGATTGAAATTAGAGTGGAAGAGAAGTGATCGAGTAGCTTAAGGTTTTGGGCACTAGAAGAGGAAAAAGCAAGGCAAGGAAAAAAGAAATAAAATGGAACCATCACGGTCCCACATCAGTGATCAGTCAATGACGTGTTTAAAATTGTGAAAGCCCAATTACTCTTTCTTTCTGTAAGTAGACTGGCCTTAAAGAAACAGCACTGCTTACTGCTCAGTACTGCCACTTGCCTCTCACTGAAAGAGAAAGGAAAATGAAAATAAATAGAAAAGCAAATATGTTACATAGAGATTTGACGATGCCGTTGATTGAATAAACATTAAACGACATCGTTATGCGCCCCCATGTTTGCTTGGCTCAACTAATTCAATCCCTTGGTGAATTTACAAAAATAACCCTAAAACTTGGGTTTTTGAAAATTGAGATGTGCCATGTCCATTTTGGTAATATTGTAATTTTAAAAATAATTATTGTTAGTCATATTGTAGAAATAATTAGATATGAAAATAATTAGATAAATATTTAGTAATTTTTATTTCTAAAAGTACTATAAATTTTAAAAATATTCATATATTTTTTTAATAAATTTTATTATTAAACAACTATAAGAATATAAATTACTCAATTCGATATAATATTGAATCAAATTTATTTAAACAGGTATATAAAATATTTTTTGTTATGTACATATAATAGTTGATAATTAAAATAAATACTTTATATTATTAATTTTATTTTTTATCTAAATATAATTAGTAATAATAATAATCTATTTAAAGTTCCTAAACTTATTTCTTAATAAATAAAGATAATTTTTTATTTTTATAATATATAAATAAGGACATATATAAAATTATATTAAATTTAAAAATAATTCTTAAAATTAAATTTTAAAAAATTATTCTTTTTCTATGTTTGAAAATTTACTATATAATGAGGTAATTTATTAAAAATAATTTTTAAAAAAATTTATTAAACATTAAAATTAATTTTTAATTTTTTAAAAATATCCTTGAAAACACTTGAGAATGGATTAAGCGAAATAGTAATTATCAATTCAGAGGTAGTGTCACCTGTCGACTGTCGCGTGCAGCTCACATTTCAGACGGTCTATCTATCAACTTCACACTCACTTTTCAACGTGGGCCTTGCAGGCGCAGATTGTCCTTATTTCTCTTTAACTTCTCTCTCAATTGGATCTTAACTTGTCTCTCCTAACTTCACAGACAAAAAAAAAAAAAAAAAAATTTGGATCTTGACTCAAACTCTATTGGTAAGACCACAAATAATTGAAAAATTGCTTACATTAGTTATGAATCTTTCTTTAATCAATGCACCCACTTTTGATTTTTTGAATCTCCAAATTTGATCCAACTAATCTTTAATGATTCATTAAATATTGCAACTTTATTTTCCCCGTTTTCTCTTTTGCCACTTTCATAACAATAAAGTTTTTTTTTCCTTTTTAGTGTAGACATTAGTAGTAAAAATAAAAGGCTAAAATCTTCATTGGAAATATAATGGGGTTAATGGGTTGTTTGTACTTTTGAACAACTTTGTGTGTGTGTGTGTCTCTCTCTCTCTTTTATCCTTTTTTTTCCCCATTTTTGTTTCTTTTATTAAAATCATTGAGTTTTAAGCTGTAGGAGTTTCCAGAAGCAATAGAAACAGACAAATGATTTTATTACTGTCAAAAGGTAGAAATGAAGTGATCATGGAAGCATTGAAAAAAGAGTAGAACACAACACAGCCCAAGCATATGACGTCCGTAGCTTTCTTCTTAGCTAGTTACATACTTTAAAGTTTTAATTCTTTTTGTCTTCATTGTAAGCTGCTCATTCTTGGTCTCTTGGTGTGATCCAGTGGATTGATTTCTTACTCATGCCAGTTAAGTCCATATAGTGCAAAGTTTGTTTCTTTGTGTGGTAATTCAGCTTTGTTTCTGAAAATTAATGGGTGAATCAATATTGGATGCTTCACGTGCAAGTCCAAATCTTGAAGATAAGGTACATACTCTCTTGCCCTTCTAATGAATTATAAAATGGAATGTCCCATTTGCTTATTCGTTGTTGAATCTGTTTTGTTTGTTTGTATACTGTTGATTTGTTGAACACGTGATTTCTAAATTCCCAAGCTGTTTGTGTGTATTGTTATGAATTGTCACTCTGTTTCTGGCTTAGAACTAGAAAGTATTCTTGGCTTTTGGTTTTTGTGTCATGTAAACAGATGGGAAAGGCAGCTCCCTCAAATCCTGCCCTCGAAGTGTCGGTTTCTTTTGGTAGATTTGAGAATGATTCACTGTCTTGGGAGAAGTGGTCATCTTTTTCACCTAATAAGTATTTGGAAGAAGTTGAGAAGTGTGCAACACCGGGATCAGTAGCTAAGAAAGCAGCCTACTTTGAAGCTCATTATAAGAAGATTGCTGCAAGAAAGGCTGAGCTGCTGGATCGGGAGAAGCAAATGGACAATGATTCCTCAAGGTTAGATAATCAAACTTGTGGAGATCTTATAGGAGACAATTGCAAGAACAAATCAGAATCTGATATATCTGGTTATCAAAGGTCTGATGAAATAGTTTTCCAAGAAACCAGCTTGGTTAATGAAGTGAGGGAAATGCTTGTTGATGAGCGTAGTGGGGATGCTACAATTAAAGTGGAGTGTCAAAGCTTGCCAGTTGAGAGAGTGAAAGAGGAGAAAAACAGATTAGAAAGTCCAACGTCAAACAAACCAGAAGATGCTGTGGATGTTACGGTGAAAGAAGAAGTGGGAAATAGTTCCATGTGGATGGTCAATGTAAAGGATTTGCAGGAAAAGGAAATGGAACTTGCTATAAATGCTAAAGAAGAAAACATTAAGTCGGATCATCCAAAGGATTCTCATAAGGTCACTTTTGTATGTTAATTGGTTGTTTGGTTAATTTGGTGTCTCTTTTTATTTTATTTTACTTTCTTGTTTTTTCTAAACTTTTAATTTAGATTGCGCCGGTGAAAAAGGAGAGAAACATTTCAAAGTTAAAGAAGAAACCAGCATCACCTACAGCCAAGTCATCACCTATAGCAACGGCATCAAGAATAGCCAAAGCACCACATCTTTCAACCCCCAGATTGTCAAAGCCAACCCCAACGTCTACCCTACTTTCTTCATCAAGGTCTTCAACAAAGATAGGAAATGGTTCGTCTTTATCAAGGAGCAAGAATCTTTCTGCAGGAGAAAGCAAGAAAGTGGCTCCTAAGTCCTTGCATATGTCTATGAGTCTGGGTCCATCAAGTTCTGACCCAGTTTCTCTTACCAGAAAGTCTCTTATTATGGAGAAAATGGGGGACAAGGACATTGTCAAACGAGCTTTTAAGACGTTTCAAAACAATTACAATCAGTTGAAAGCTTCTACTGAAGAGCGATCAGCAGCACCAAAGCAGGTGTATTAATTATGATATCATTATATATCCCATGTAAATGGCCTGTTTATGTTTCTCTCATTTCTCCCATGTAATAGTCTTATTGACTTCGTGGTTTTTTTTTTTTTTTTTTCCCTGTGAAATTGCACAGGTGACTGCAAAGGGAGCCGAACTAAGGGTTTCTTCTTTGATTAGTCCCCGAAAAGAGAATGCAGGGTAATGTTTTACGACATTTGTGTTTATGTGTGAGAGTTAGCAAATTTATTTACCCAAGTCATGGATCTGTCAAAATTAGTTATGATCCAAAATATAGCTTCACTTGGCTCATTTTGTTATAATTCATTGACAAAATGGTTTGAAGATTATTGCTTTGTGCCCCTTAGCTGCAGTTTTGTACTTGTCCAATGTCCGGTAATGCCAATTTTCTTTTTGGGAAAATTCAGTTTTGCTTTGGTTGGTTTGGATAGGTCTTTCAAAGCAGCTGTTGTAGAGAAAAAATCCGTTAAGGCTGCCTCATCTTCTTTAATCTTGAAAAGTGAACAAAGGGCCGAGAAAAGGAGAGAGGTAATCAGTCAAAACTTTCCTTCTCTCTCTGCGAGTCATTTGCTAGCGCTCAACTTCATTTGATTTTGAAATATTGAAACCTTTATGTTAAACTCAACTATTGTATTCAGTTTTCCAAGAACTTGGAGGAAAAATCCAATGCTAGAGAGGTAGAGAGACCTCGCCCCCATACAAAATCAAAGGTGCATTTTATATTTCTCATAGTGAAGACAGTCTTTCCATCCTTGTCATTTGTTAAAAGATTGCTTCATATGCTTATTGGAATCCATATTGCTTGACACAGGAGAATAAAGAAGTGGATATCAAAAAGGTAAGGCAGAACTCAAGTTCCAAAGCCAGATCAGCACCAAGTTTGTATCGTGGACAAAAAGTATCAAAAGCCTGTTTAAATAAGGTATGTCACTTTACCGTTACATATACTGGCAAACTATCCAAATGAGTATGCTCATACCAAGCGACAGACTGATTTAGTATTTGAGTGGATCTGTGGAAGTATTTACTTGGTGGGGTGGCTCTATTGCTTTTATTGATGTGCCTGTTTAAGCCACTATATTATCTGCAATCTTCCTTTTAAACTCAAAATTAATGTACTTTTTATGAGTCACTTTGAAAACATGTGAGGAATATTTTGTATGCCCCACTAATATATCTCCAACTCTTGAAGTTTTCAAGCCCTTCTTTGAGGAAGTTCCATTTAGTATTTATGTCATACTAATTCGAAATGTACTATTGTGCCTTATGTAACCATATCTTGATTATTAGCTTAGTTAGCCTGGAGCGACCAAAGAAGTTGGTTGAGTCATCTGAGATTAGCTCACAAAGGTGCCTAGATGTACAACAAATATTATCAAATCTGTCTAGCCAATAGAGGTCTTTGAGTGGAGTCATGAATCCATCCATGAAATTTTATTTATTAATCTTTGTCTTCTAAGTTTATATTAATGTAAACTATATTGTGAAATGGGTATATATTTTCACAGGAAGGTTTAAAGAATGAGATACATTGATGAACTGGGTCTTTTTGGTTGGAAATCAAGAAGTATCTACCAAACAGGAAACAACATCAAGAATACAAATTTCATTGGTCTGGTGAAGGAATACAAGATGTGACGACGTGCGTATCCATCTAGTTTGGAGGGTAATTAAATCTATGGACAGCAGAAAATATATGAAGTGGTTGCTTATGTAAGTGCCCATGGCCATATGTCACGATATTATTACTTAGCAGGGAGAAACCAGTCAGTCATTGATGAGTCACAGGCTTGTGGATTTGAAACATGCCATTAATGGTCATCTTCTTTTCCTGTGGGTGTTGTTCATTATTTGTTGAAATGAAGAAGAGAGAGAATCTGTGATATCTCTCATTGATGAACTTCAGTACCCATATATATTATACAACCTCAAAAAAAAAAAAAAAAATTGATGAGAGGGCGGAGGGTGATTCTGTTAGAAGCTTAAGCAGCTTTTGTATTGCATAATGAGCTGTAGAAATATCACAAGGGCATGGGCTTCTTGTGCCTGTTGCACCCAAATATGAATGTCGGCACTGTGAGTTTCTTGTTTTTAGTTTTTTTGGTAAAATTTATGGAAATGTATTAATCAATTTTCCTTTTTTTTTTTTTAAAGAAGAAAGAATCATTGTATTAATATTGTGTTTACTTGTCAGGAATAAGAATAAGTTAAAATCAGAATGGGTTAAAATCATAATGAATTGGAATTGAAATGGAAAATAAAAATTAGAATCAGTTATTTTTTTATTTTTTTAAACTGTAGGAATCAGAATCGGAATGAGTTTGAATTTTATTGATACGTTTATTTTATTTTAAAATTAAAATAAACTATTATAATTTACATAAATACTCTCTATTAATTTTTCTTTGGTAATAATAATAATAATTTATTAATTTCATTAATTTATTTTATTATCATTTATTAAAATATTATTATAATTATAATTTTTATTACTATAACAACAACAACGACAACAACAACATTAATTAATTATAATAATAATAATTAAAATAGTAATAATTTATAATTATAATAATAATAATTATTTATTAATTTCATTATTATTATAATTATAATTTGTTAATATTATTATTTATTAAAATATTATTGTAATTATAGTTTTTTATTATTGTTTAATTTTTAATTATTATTTAAATAAAAAATAAGGTAAACATATCATTTTTTTTTAAATAGAGTTTTGATTCCTAACTCTTTTTTTAAGAATCAAAACTGTAGTAATAATTCTTAAAATTATGGGTCCGGTTTTCATTCCTATTCCCAGATTTAATTTCACAAGTAAATACATTGTTAATTTTGATTCATCATTCTCATTCTCATTTTTTAAATATAAATACACCATAAAAGTTTTTCTCAAGTGACAAAAATAAAATAAAATAAAATAAAAAAGAAGAAAATGTTTTCCCTCAAAAGTAAAAGAAGTTACCATGTGAGCCACTGTGTGGCTGTGTCGTGGAGCGACACGAATCAGTTCAGTCGATCGCCGTTGCCCTTGTTACAAACTCTGCAACTTGGTTCAAAATTTTGAAATTACTTTTCTATATTAAAAGTTCTAATTCTTTTTTGGGTTTTTCCTAAATTATAATATAAGTTACAGATAAAATTTATTCACTGACTGATTTGATCCTATTGTTTTGTTATTTATTTTTGTCTTGAAAAACATGATTATAAGTTACAATAAATATAATTTTTTTAAAAAAAAACTTATAAAAATTAGAATAAATTGCGATTGAGTTCCACCGTCAAAGTAATCGACACAATGGGGGATATGATATGACTTTGTGGGACTCTTGTCATAATACTAGCAATTTGTTTCTTCTTGTTAGACTTGGAATTCCGAAATTACGCATTCAAACTGGTCGCCAACCCGAGGGGGTGCTATTTTCAAGATGCTCATTGTTTTATTCTACGGACGCTTCCACGATTATAATTAGTTCAATGCATATATATTAAATGTTTGCAATTTCTAAGTCAATGGTAGCTTCCGATGACCGTCACCAATTTGGAAGGAATCCCATAATAAAATAACATAAATTGGATTTGGACTCCCCCGTCGTTCTCGACAGAAAATTGAACCCGATAATGGTTACAGTTCCACTGAGAAAGTACATAGGTGAAACACGGCCCCTACATTGCTATAGTCTGTGAATTAAACAAATGTTGGTTTCAACATAACGTCTCAGGATTCATTTCTAAAAATTAAATAATAACAATGTCATAGGTTAGAACAAAAATGCACGAGTAGGAGGAATAGAACCTAGCGCACAACGATATATGGTCGTTATCTTAACTGTAGTTGAAATCAGCAACTCAAAAGTTTACTTCTCTGAAATTTAACAAACAATTTCATACATTCAAAAAATTCACTCAATAATGTTTATTTTCAATTTTATAATTTTTTTTTTTAAAAAAAATGTATAAGATCTATGTACACAAATCTTCCTTTAGAAGATAAATATATACCTCAACAAGAATCAGAATCTGAGTCACTAGAATTGCTTCTGGACTTGTCTGTCAAGAAATGTTCTGGCAAATTTGGAAACCTCACAGTCCTTAATGCTGGCGATTTTGGAGATGATGATCCAATGCCTGTCAATGGTGACCTCCGCTTTTGCATATTTCGAGCAATTTCAATACAAACTTGATCAACCATGCCTAGGAAATCTTTGATTATTACAAACAGTTGCAGCGGGTGTGCTCTGTGCTGCTTTGCTTGATAATATTCTGTAGTTTTCCTTACAAGCTCCATTACCCTAGTTTGCTCTTCTCTCAAAACATTTAATTCTTTTTCAGCTGTTTCAAGAAACGCTTTCATCTCTTTCACAAACCCTCCTCCTCCATCAGCAGCACATTGGGACACAAGCTCTCGAATTTCGACTACACGAACCGAGAGAGCTGAGCAAGTTCCTGAAACTGCATCATAATCTACCGTGGCTGCTTTCTTTACATTAGAGAACTCTGCACTGAGGCCTCCTACTAGAGGCAAACCCAACCGCATATATTCCTTCTCTTTCTCCTCTTTGGGTATAGAATTTTCAGAAGTTAGGCTACCGCTGCTGCTGCTACTACTACTACGATTCAAGCTATGGTTCCTGTTGATCACACAACGTCTTCCCTCAGCTCGAACAACTTCTTCTACCACAAAGTGAAGCAAAGTTGTTTTCCCATCAGTACTTTTAACATCAGAGAGCTTTCTAAGTGCTGTAAGGTGGAAAGCTTGCGCATTCCCTCTAGCAGTTCCTGCATTCATGCGATTGCCAGCCTTAAGGATTGCCTCTAAAAGTTTCAATAAGAGTCCCCGAGTTCGAAGCTCCCTGCACCCCAGTTCAAGAGTTTGTAAATTTTCTTTAAATTGGGTAATCTCAGTGTCATAATTTGATCTGAATAGCAGGGCATTAAGACGGGTATAAGCTGAGGGAACAGCTTTCAGAATGTGGTAGTGGAAGGATTCAGCATCGGCAAGCCTTGTTGGATCACCATCGAAATCAAGAATCTTGGATTGTTCTTCTTTAGTTGGGGCTACTCTTGCCAGCTTTTCAAGAGTTTCTGGATTTAGTTCTTTACCATCCAAGACTGCACTAAGGAGTTCTTTGCGAGAGAGTGCCAAAGATTTTAGCACAATTGCAGTGTTCTGAGACTTGCGGGCATCAAGAAGGAAAACCTGTGAATTGGGACAAGTTGAATTCTTTGAGTTTCTTTCTCTTGTAGGTGATCTCCTATTAGTGGCAACATATCCAAAGAGTGCTTCCATAAGATCGCCATCAAACCTGAAAAAAACATCAATCAAAAGCTACAGAAATCAGTTGGCTGATCCTGTTTACATATAAAAAATTAATATCATCTAAAATTGTAAATCACAATTACCTAAAAGAACCGCCATCAATTTTGTCCCACACCATTGAATGTCCAACATTTTTGTTCACTTTGTCCCAATGCAACGGCTTAAGTTTTACATGGCCATTCTCATTTCCTGCCACGGCTGAAGAGTCTTTTATTTGACCCTCGCTTGAACTCCTTTTAGGCACAGGAGGCGGTTTCAGAATTGATGGCGGTGGAGGTGGCGGAGCAGGATTTTTCTTCGCTGGCACTGGCGGAGGCGGAGGCGGAGGCGGAGGTGGTGCAGTGCTTTTATTGTTCTGAATTGGCGGTGGAGTTGGCGGAACGTTTGATTTTTGAATTGACGGTTGCTTTTCTTGAATAGTCTTGAGAACAGAGGGCGCAGGAGTGGGAGTTGGAGTTGGCTTAGAATTTATAATATGATCCACATCATCATATTCTGGTTGGACACTAACGTGGGAAGATGAAGACTTACCTCTGAGTAAAGGAACTTCTTGAATAGCCTCAAACTTTTTAATACTCATCTCTTGTTCTTTTTCTTCCTCATGTCTTGGACTACGTAAAATCTCTCTGTCAAAACCCTTTCTCTTGTCACCCTCTTCGAGCTTTCTCCAATAAATCACATCCAACCCATTCTCGTCAACGATCAACCCCCTGAGATTCCCATCAAATCTTGTAAGCTCATTCGGCGACCGCCCTTCATTGGAATTATTATGATCGCCATCACCAACTCTCTGTCTTTTACGTACAACATATCTTTGAAGTGCAAAGAAAAACAGCACAGCAATAAATAAAGTACTGGCTGCTGTTGCAGCTACTGCCTTTGCGATGGTTTTGTCATCCGATGGTGACCCAGATTGAGGTGCCGAAAGTGATGGCGGCGGGGGAACTAATTGCGGGGATCTTGGCGGAGGCAATGGAGCTATAATCGGAGGATCGTTAGTGATACTCGGTGATGGTGCAGGAGAAGGTGATGTGTCAAATGGATACACAGTTTCAATATTCCGAGGCTGGCAAGATGAAAAGGGAATAACAGAAATGAGAAGATAAAGCAGCAGAAGCCATGGCTGAAACTTTACAGCCATGAAATTTTGCAGATGGATTTGAAACTAAAATTTTTTAGTTTATTATTTTCCTCTATTCTGGGTTGTCGTCTTCTTTTGGGGTTTTTGGTTTGCTTGACAGTTTCAAAGAAGCTTATAACATCTACAGATAGTTGTTCCCCATTTTGTTTTAATCTAAATCTTAATTCCTTCGCGGTCATTTTTTGTTCAAGGAAAATGACAAGAAAGGCCTTGCTTCAGATTTTCTTGAGGGACGATTTTGTATTTTAAGATTGAAGTCGCAATGTTTAATTTAGTATTCTGCGTGCGGGTGGGCGAGTCGTTGAATTGGTGCCATATGATTGCCTCTATATCATTCTTGAAATGGTAATTTCGTAATATTCTTAAATTAAAAAGACATGAAAAGTAAAAGTTTTTGATATACTGCGCGGGTGATCATGACAATAGTGACAAGGATTTTTGTTCCTTACACGTAACAAACAAAGTCAAATGGAAGGCACTATCAAAATCCCAACTTCTAATCATTTGTATAAAAGACATTTCGCTGGTCTTGGCATCAAAATTTTGAAGTGTTTTGTAGAACGTGTAATAGTAACAGACTTGTGGCATCAAGTTTTGTTTTGAGATCACCCACTAGCAAAGACCTTTTCTAAATGATAAAATAAATAGATGTATGAAACAAAGTTAAAGAATTTTCAGGGGCCCAATTGCCGCCAAGAAGGGAGAGTGGCTCTGCTCACCAAATTTTTCTTTTTTTTTTTGAATTGTTGGCCGCTGCATTGACTTTATCTTCGTGTTGTGTCGTCAGTAGTGGTTGAAAGAGATAAAACTAACGAAATGGTCAGCCTGAGAAGATTTCCCAAAAGTCAAACCTAATACTGTGTCTGTGAATTTGCATTTTTGGAGGGTTTCCTCTTTAGATCTTGCGTCTGCGATTGCGATGTTAGTGCCAAAAATCAGTGTGCATTCGTGCCTCCGGCTTGAGCTTGACATAAAATTACTAAGGCTACGTTTTTATATGCCATTTTCACTTTAGGCGTGACATATAATCTAGCAAAACGAATCCTTCGAGATTTTTATACGATTCATTATATGACAGCAAGATAAAAATAATAATTAATTACTGAATGCCTGACGGTTTATTTTAATGTCCTGGAACTTTGCAAGTTGGATTAAAGTTTTTTATTTTTCCTTTTTTTGAACATAAGTTGTGCTTGGCGGCCTTGAATTGCACTGTCTAGAAATTACTTGGGCTTATTGGGCCTACAGATCCGGATTCGTCCAGCCCGTCATTTTCTCTGATCTTTAAACTAGGCATAAGCTTTGCATACTTCAGCCCTACTTTAGGTTACTTGGGCTGTCTTCAAACTGCATTAAACTGTTTATTTGATAATCGACCTTTTAATTTATCTCATCAACCTTCGTTTTTTTTTTTATAAATTAGTCATGTATAACTACAAGATTACCCTTATGCTGAATAAACAAGTCACATTAGCTCAAAGCCTCCAATTCAACCAAGAAATGGCATGATAAACTTAATATAGTTCTAGTTTGTATGGGGTGATGGATTGATAGTGATGAAGATAGGTGGTGGTGGTGTTGATGGTGATAATGGATTTAAGGGTGATGATGATGGTTGAGATAAGAAAATAAAATGAACCACTAGTATTTTTTTTCTCAAAATCCTTTAAATCTAGTAGAAAAAAAAACTCAATTAATATAACAAAACTGACTTGATTATCAACATTAAAAATTAAAAAATAATCTTGACCACTTATTTTACTAAAAGAAAAAAAAATATAAAATACAAATCAATAACTACTTTTTAATAAGAATAATTTCAAAAATACATGAGTTAAAACGAAATATGAGAATGATACTGAATGGATCAAATATCATCACCCAATCTTTGTTTAGGCAAAGGCTCCATTAATTTTTATTATTAAGGCTTAGTTAACTTTTTCAGTTTTAAGTCCAACATTAATTTTACTTCATTGGAGCAGCTAAAGCCTTGTCCAAGTAGTGGTGAACTTGTTATCCCAATAAAATTAAGGTTATTTTATTGTAAACTTCTTCATTGTACTATAAATATATGTATTAATAAGTTTTGTATTAAAATATACGTAGATGGTAACCAATTCAAAAATAAAAAATTACCCTATTTGATTTTCCATTGATACGAATTTGAAATTTCTTTTACGTGCTGCGTACAAATCAAGTTTAAAAACTCAAATTTCTTGCCGACTAACGAACGATTGGAGATAGAATCCAATCCCGAAAGAGTTTTAAGGTAAACGTGATGGGACGTTGAACATAAACAAAGGAGGAATTTTTTATCATTTATTATTTTACGTTGCAATAGCCAAACTAGGCTTTCATGGCCAACAACTAAATGCTTTTTAAAAGTCTGATATCTTTCACGAAAGGGAAACCATATAATCATCGGATCTTTTGCAATATTTTTTAGCCAGCCGCACCAATCACTTCCAAAAACTAACTAGTTGCCGTCCCATTATTAATGCCTAAGATGACTAAACACTGAGAGATAAAACCAAAATTATTAGAAGTGCTCGGAGAGGGTGCTGGCAGCGGCAATGGGGTTGGTAAAACTTCATGTCCGGATCGGGTTAGGCCTTGTCGGGGCCGGGGCTCAATTATTAAAATAACTGTCTGACCCCCGATAAATACCCAGAATTTTTTACACGTGAACCGGGTCAAGCTCGGCACCTCCTGATTTTGGATTTTCAGTCTAGATTTCTCACGTACCGCATGTAAAATAAATTTATTTAAAAAATATAATATTTTAAACTTTTTATTTTTAATTTATATTACCTAAATTTATTTAATCTCTAACATAAATTCATTTAATTTATATAAAAAATTTAAATTCAACAGAATATAAATTAATAACCACCACGTAGATCTAAATAAGTATAACATCCATCGTAAGTTCATATTACAACACCATTGCATATTTATATTTTTTAAAATAGCTGAAAACAACTTAAAAAATCAATACATGCTACTCTGTTGGATGGTGGCTGTGATTGCTGACGATAAATGGAGAATGGAGAGAGAAGCTCTGAGCCGCGAGACGGAGACGGTGTTGGAGAGAGAAGCAGCACAATGGAGAACGGCGGCTGGTTGTGGTTGACAGTAATTTTGTGAATTTATGGTTATGCCTTGCTTGTGCTGCAGCTGAGTGCTCATTGCTGTGTCGGTGTGTGTGTTTAGACTAAGCTTTAGGGTTTTCAGATTTCACGATTTCAGTTATCATTTTATTTATTTATATATATATATATTTTTTTTTTTACTTACTGGAAAACCCCGTAGGCACGGTCCGAATTCTGGGTTTTGGGTGCCATGCCCGGATCCGAGTATTCAAAATGAATACCCGGAATCATTTTTTTTAATGCATGAGGGCTGGGCTTTACCTGGACCATATTGACTGGATTCAGTCTAAATCCGATTCGGGTGTGGGTATTTTTACCACCCCTAAGCGGCAAGCTGCCAATCGCGCCATAGCAAATGCAAAGCTGTGCGATCAGCTTTGGCCGATGGCTAAACCCAACCAAAGCTGTGAGATTTGGAGAGATTTTAAGGCCCTGGTGAGCGCTGACAGCAGAGCATATGGCTAAATTTCACTCGATACAAACAAAAGGGCAACTAGACAATTGACAGAACACTGAAGCTGAGCCACAGCCACTGACCCACAGCCCCACCTTAGCCAGCTGCCAGCCTCTCATTAGGAGACATCCCAATGCATCTCTCTACAATTCACGTTCCTATCCCAAATATTCTCTTTTAGCAGACAACAAGATCTTTGCGTACCTAAATCGTAATCCTTTCACATCATGCCATTTCTTTTTCCAAATTCAATCTGGACACACAATTAATAAAATATTCCTTTGGTATTTTCTGACCCATTTTTTTATTTTGCACTCCCTTCATTAAAATAGATATAACTGTAATATGCTATATCAATCAATCAAATTCCAATTAACTCCATTTAAATACACCAATCTTGAATACATCCATAGACTCTGACGAAAAATAAATATAACTGTGACGAAATCAGTTACTTTCATTTTCAACACTTCACTTTTACATCCAACTAGTTTCGAGTGTCTTCAGAGTTGAAAGGTTAATAGTAATATTATATATCTTAAAATTTTTATTTTAAATTATTAATTAATTAAAATAAAATAAAATAATTATATTATTAATTAATAAATAAATATTACAATATATAAAATTATTATTTCAAATAAAAATTTTAAAATATATAATATTACTCTAATAATAATTTTATAAATTATAAAAATTAAATAAATTAATAAAATTGCGACTCTTAACTGTTTTGAAATATTTAACCTTAGCCAGCTTTTTAATCACACTTACAGATGGAATAAGTGCACAAATTTTTTTTTAAGATACAAAAAGTTACCATTTTATATTTATAAAAATTCTTCAAATTGCAACAATTATTTCCTTGAAAAAAATAAGACGAGAGATTTGAAAGCAAAATAATTACACACAGATCTTTATGTTGTCATGAAAAGTCTTTCATTGTCGCAATTACTTCTTCAGGTTTTAGGTTCATTGGTTTGGTGACACCAGATGGTTTCATAATTTAATTAGATAATAGTTTTGCCTTTAAAATTGTCGTCATGATCATAAAAAATTAAAAACAAAATAGACCAAATGCCCCAAAAAAAATAAAGCGGTGAAGCAAAAAAAAACCGTTAAAACCAACGGAGAATTGCAGCATTTGCATGATTCGTAATCGGTAAAATACATGACAAGGATCTAATCAGATATGGTCATTTTGAGACGTCTGGTAGGAGAATCTAACGTCGAAGAAGGAGAACACGGTGCTGATAATGAGTGAATTGATGGTGATCGTAAGGGTGATGATGGCGATGACGGTGACGATGGAGAGGATGATGATGTGATAACGGACGGAGGTGATGAAGACAGATCACAACTTTCTCGTACCTTCCTCTTATTAATGCCTCTTCCTTCATTTCCCAATTTAACGTCTCTCGTCAAGTAATCTTTAATTCTTTTCACATCTGATAATTTCACCGGTTTCAATATAAAATCCTCTGCTCCGTCTTCTAAACATCTGTCGCAATTTTCAAATTTGAGACATAAATCAGCAATGAATCTACCAAATAGTTTAAACTTTCAAATTAATTTCAGTTTTTTAAATTAGTACATATTTTACCGGTCTATGCGCGCCAAAATATTTTCTGATGACATTATAACAACTGGTATCTCTCTGAGAGTGGATGATTGCTGCTCAAGATTTAAAAAACAAAAACAGATTGATAAATAAACGAAAATATATTTTGTAAATTAAGAAAGAATAATTGTTGAATAAAGAAAGTTAAACAGAATTGTTACCTTGATTTTCTTAAGTAACTCGTATCCGGTCATTCCAGGCATACAGTAATCTGTGATTATCAAATCCACTTTCAAACCCTGAATCCAGCACACGATTAATTGGAATTCCGCCCGAATTTTATTTGAAATAACAGAAAATTGAGCCTAATGTTTGAATCAAGTTCAAAATTCACTCACATCAAAGCCATTAGCGCTCTGTTCCTCATCTAATCCAAGGAATTGCAGAGCTCTCCTTCCGCTATCAACTGCAGTCACTGCAAATGGAAACATAAAATTAGGAAAAAAGGAAGAAGATGTAATTGAAGAAAAATGGTAAGAAAATACAGACCTTTACAAGAAGAGATTGTTAGCAACCTCTCAATAACTTTTCTATCAACAAAGCTATCATCAACTGCCAGGACATGAACTTCTTCAGTATCAGACAGCGATAAATCAAAACCATCGATCTTATCAGACATCAACCTCCACGAAGCGACGCCGTTTGTCGTCATCATCTCTTTTCTTAGTTCACAACAGAAAGAAATAAGAATGAATTCTTAATTAAAATAGAAATAGTGACTCCCTTTGAGCAAGAGGCAAAACACAGGACGCCGGGCCTCCTAAGCCATCTTCTTTTATACGCTGCCTGTAACGTATTATTATAATACGTCTTATCTGTCTATTTCATTTATTTTTTTCTCTATCAAATCAAATCTTTCTCTCTCTAAGAAATCTCGCTTCTGAACTTTTTGTTTTTTTTTTTAAATTCTAGCCTCTAATAACGCTCGGATTCTGAAATCCACTTTGGTGAGATCTCCCAATCCAGACATCATTATCTCATCTTCTCATATCTTATCGCGGTGTTATTAATTTTTCTCCAGCGATATTTTGGTCAAATATTGGAATGCGTTAAAACAAAAAAAAAAGTGATGGTGAATTGTCGCGATCGAGGAGAAAAACTGGGCAGAGGTCAAAAACTATGACCACATCATTAATTCGATAATTGACACGTGTTCATAATTGGCGGCGTTAAAATGGATGGTAAAGTTGTTACTGTACTGCCTTTAGCCAGTGACATTTACAGCTGTAACTGTACTGTGTTCGTACCTGCACAAGCACACAAGCCTTTGATTTGATAAATCAATAAATAAAGAAGGGAAATGGCAGTGGGTATCTGTAGTAATCTCGTGAGATAGGTACGTGAACCCCACCGCTTGGTCATACACGTGCTGCCTCGTGTTTTGTTTGCTTCATTTATTTATTTTACTTTTAGGTGATCCTCTAATCTTTTTATGATTCACCAAAGCTTTTAGCGCATCAAGTTAGCTTGTGTCTGTGAGCACGAATCTGGCTTCAATGAAAGTTTGAGATTGTGTTAATTGCAAGTTTGAATTTCAAAATGTTCGAAGAGAACTACGAGTTTGATCAACGAAGATTTTGTCTGCGGTAATGTAATCTGCTATTTAATGGGAATAATATAAGTATATACATCAATTATAATTATAAATATTTTATGCAAATCAGATTAAACGAGATACCAATGATAATCTCTTCGTATTTGCCGACTTGCGCGTATGAGCTGACGGAGGAAAGCGATATATATCAGGTGATGATCGATTATGGTTTACTTCAAACTGAAAAATGGAGAATTCTACCAAATAGGTGAATGTTGCACTTCATCACAAATTTACAATCGCAACTCCAATGCAACATCGATTTTTTTTCTTTTTATTTCACACATCCTGACTCCATCACAGCCACGCATGCATAAACAAACTAAAGATTTTCTCCATCCAAAATATTAGTATGAGGAAAAATCTATATGTTAAGTATTGACTTATTGGTTCCGATACATAGACCAAGATAATTGAACCATTTTATTGGAGTGACACTTTAGTTCTTGGTAGAATTTAAGTAATAATACCCTCTTCATACTTTGTGTACAAATCACGATAGAAAAAAATATTGTTAAAGGATAAAATCGTGAAATAACCTTTTCACACACACATATATATATATTACAATTAAATAGTCTATTTGTATTTGAAAAATATCATTTTTATCCTTAAATAGTTTTTTTCTTTTTCTTATGTTATTCTAACGCTAAGAATATGATGGGGGTATTAAAAAAATTTTAACATGCACTAAAGTAGTAAGTGTTGTGGATCTCATTGGAAATTATACAAAATACACATGTAAACAACATAAATGATGGAAAGCCAAAGGGAGCTAAATTATAACAACCAAGTCAATGAGAGCATAATTTGCATAACTTTTGTTGACTTGCTCTCTATCTCATTTTTCAATCTCTGAAATTCTTTGATTAAAATAGTGATGACTATTTATAACGACACACTCTTTAATTTTTAAAATATTGTGTACATTATATTATGTGAATTAATTAATATGATACATAATTTATAATTATTTTAAATATTATAATACATACATTATAAATTACGTAACTGTCTTTATAATTTATTTGATAAAATTATTAATAATATATATTATAACAGTCAAAATATATTTGAATTACGTGTAATTTTTTAGAGATTATAGTTGTGTTAAAGTAATTCTAAGATAGAGTGTGAATCATAATTACACATGTAAAATGATAAATAATAAAAAATATATTATAATTTATTCTAAATTTTCCTGTTTTAGTCCATTAAATATTAAATAAAAGTACTTAAAAATACTGTTTTTAATTGTAAAGTGTCAAATATTTAGTTACCAATATATGATTATGAGTTATTAAATAATAAAATGAATAAAAATTCACAATTTGAAGGAATGTTCTTAAGGATCCCAACGAAGTCTTAATTGGAGTCATAATAAAAAAATATATTATAATTTTAATTATATAATTATAAAAAAAAATTTATACTATTGAACAATTCTAATACAACTGTATTTAAAAAAAAATATTGAAATTATGCTATAATAGAAATTATAAATAGTAAATACTCAGGTCCATAAGAAATATAAAATTTGGGGCCAGGACTTTTGACGTCGCGAGGAAAGTGGTGGGGCTACCAGCTATAAGTGGCATGGCATGATGTTGTAATCTATCGCGATCCATTTCTAACTTTTTCCATTTTTCCTTTTAAAATGGAAAATTTTATTTACCACACGCCAAATCGGGGAGATCTTGGGAGTCCAAAGAAATCTTGTGTGGGACCAACACACTCTTTTTTAAAATTTGGACTTTTGCCATACTTTCTAAACTTTCAGACACTGTACTGGCACACAGCAGATCACATCTCGGAGATCACGCGGTTGAATTGTCTTTCCAAAGAAGATTTCATGTTCTCATGTAGATCAAATCATCATATCGCGGCATCTTCTCCTTGAAGAGAAGTGAAGACTAATGTCACACACCGTGATGTTTTGACGTCACGGGCACCTTTGTCTTGTTTTCTCACTCAAACCCGCGTCCGGAGGAGAGCCACAGATGCGCTAACCCGAGGTAATTTCCCATAAGGCCCTAACTAACCTGTACGGTCCTTTTCTCTCTTTCATTTTTCTTTTTTATTTCTTCCATTTTTGTCGTCTCCATTCCAAACGGCAGAGGTGCATTATTTTGCATTTTTATCTCATTGCTGAAGACGCGGAGTGTTAAGAGCACTTGCTAATGAGCCGATAAATTTGAAACAATAAAAAATTATAATAAAGTGTTAGGACTAATTCCTTGCTAATGTGCTTTAATTACATCATGCTTCTACCGCCATTTTTTCCCCCCTCGTAACGTATGTCATATTATGTTTCACAATTTCACCGGCTTAACACGTCAATATAAAGTTTAAACTGTATTCGATAATAATATACTATTTTACTCCAAGGAGAATTCCACATATCCTGTACATATGTTACCTCGTCAAGCATTTTAAATCGATATAGATTTTATAAAACAACTCAATAAAAAGAATCATCACCCACAAAGTAAGTGTTTATTTTTTTCAAAAAAAAAAATTCAAACACAAAAGCAAACTAAAAGTGCTTTCTCCTCCTTAACTATTTGTTCTTTAGTTGTTATTGACAAAGCTCTCAATTTCCGACTTGACCATTGGATGATCTTTGCCCGTATCAACCCCGAGACCTTTATGATTTTCTTGTTTTGCATATCAAAATACCCGAAAACAGCAGTCATACAACACCATCTCAATAAAGTTTCCACGACATGATCTCCATTCAACCCAATCACATCATTGATACAAATTTTGGTATCAATAACTTTTTTTTTTTTGTTAAAAAAGATTCGTAATAACAAAAAATTAATAGATACACTAATCATTGTGTAATTATTGGCTCAGATCCTAGGCTCATTTTGTAATAAGAGTGTTATTTAATAAAATAAAAATGTATGCAACTAATGCACCTTAGCGGCACCCCTAAAACATAAATCTTTAGTTTTGTGGTTTATATTTTCACGTTATTTTAAAATAATAATAATAATAATCAATTACATTCTTAATTAGGATATAAATCAAGCATCAAAAGAGTAAGTGTACTATTACTAATTTTAAAAAAATGTTATATTCATTGCAATTTTAGTAACAAACTAATACAATTACATTATTAGAAAAATAAAAAAGGTTGACTCTCATCCAAAGCATTGACATAGAGGTAAATGCATATATAAACTTCCATATATGTTTTGTAAATATTATGGTTTATAATTTTATTTTTAACATTCTAAATTTTTTATCTGAAATTATGTGATATTTATCAATTGAGTAGTGGGATAATATATTTAATTTTCTTAGAGTTTTCAAAATTTATTAACCACTTACTAAATAACACATTATTTAAAATCATATTTATATGAGATTATGGTTATAAAATATAGCTTCCATCAAGAACGTGGCAGGTAATTGAGGTGTATGGTGAGGTAGCTGGGTAGCTACATATGTCATGGGAAGCTGGTATAACAATTGGAGTTTTAATCTACGTACACAAAATGGCTAAATAATTACTGCATAAGTTATTTACGTTTTTTGACGTAATTGGAATTGTCTATAGTGATTAGATAACTACCTACTATGCATAGTGGTTGGATAACTAGCTAGAATGATAGATAACTGATGTGGTAGTTATTTACTCTTAAGGGAAGCAGACCGAAGAGAGGCAAGTCAAAAGAACAGCCAGGAGGCAGCCCAGGGTGCAATCGTGGACCAAAGCGGTTGGGGTTTGGGAAGCACTCGAGAGAACTAGGTGTATAGATTTTAGGCAGGGAGAGAAATTGCCAGTTTGGTAACTTTCTGAGAATCAGTGTATTTTAATTGTAAAATTCTCGGTGATTAATAAATTATTTTATTCTCTTTTTATTTTTATTGTTTTCTGTTGCGTGAGATTTTTCTTTGTGTTTTTTTTTTTTTTTGTTGGTTCTGCAATCAAGTTGATCTGGAGTTTGGAGTGTATGTGTATCCCAGCTGTGACAAAGAGTCATTGGGCTGTTTATGTAGCTATTCTATCCAATTAATTTGACTTTGATCCTAATAATTTAAAAAAAAAAAAAAAATTGAGAGATCCGTAATTATTCTTTGAATTAAGAAATAAAATTTTTCAATTTTTAACGATAAATTAAAAGAGCGTAAAGAATTGGTTGACTTGGGAATTAATCATAAACAGCAACGCTAATCAGACTGGAGCTTGATAGAAATTTTTCTCTTTTTCTTTTTTAAAGGCAAATAGTCATATAGAATCTCAAAGTAGTCCATCGTGACCCACTAATTTATATTTTCCACCCTCTCCTTTCGTGATGATTGACGATCAAGAAAGTGAAAAAATAAAGAAAAACGCGTGGGGTCGAAATAATCGGACGATCAATTAAAAATCTTGATGAGTATGTGTGTTTTCTTCTTTTGGAAGTTGAGCGTGTGTGCGTGTGTTTGGGAGGCATGGGCTCATGGCCGACCAACTGAACTCTTTGAGTTGGGGATCCGATATTACATTGAAGGTTCGACGAGAATCACGGCTCAAATAGTCAAATGTACCCAAAACATATAATTAAGGTTAAAAAGAAGAGATAAAGAAAGAAAGAAAGCAATGGCGACGGTGCGAAGATGAATTTTTATTTAAGATGATATGGGGATGGGAATCTGCTTTTTAATATTTCAGTGTGATTTGGGTATCTTTTTTGTTCCCATGGTTTCTTGTACTGGCAACTTTTTTTTTTTTTAAATAAAAATTATTCCCCTTTTCTCCTTTTACCGAACAGGTAACAAGACCTCTTCCATATTTTCAAACACTATATTATCTTGGAGTATATTGAAAGAATCAAGGATATGCTATAATACACCAGAATAGAAAAACTTTGGTAGTGACATCTAAAATATTCAGTCTTACTCTATTCTTATTAAAAAGAAAAGTAACAAAAAATTTAACGCTCACAATTCGATTAGTAGAAAAATTACTAGCTAGAGAGCTACATTGGCTTGGTTTAGTCGTTTAAATAACGATCAAGATACATAAAATTTACTCCCATAGTTAAATGCATAAGATCCCAAATCTGATTTGCAAACAGCGTTGGACAAATGTTATTTGTTAGGTTTGATTTTTAAGGAGAATTGAAGGTAATAAATAAAAGGATAAATTTTGAATTATCTATTTATGAATTGATTATCTTTAAATTATTCATCAATTTTTAAAAATTTTAATTGGAGTTGATTGATGATAATTTTTTGTCTTCTAAACAAAAAATAAAAAATAAATTAAAGTTTTAAAAAATAAGGGGATAATTTAAAAATAATCAATTAATTGATGAGAGAGTAATTTGAAAGTGATGAAAACCTAAATCTTGAATCCCAACCTAAACCTAACTTTGATGTCATAAATCTTCAATCCCAATCTAAGCCTAACTCTGATGTTGTATGTGGTTTGTTTCCAAGTGAATAAACAGTTAAACACACAGAGATGACTCTGCTTGCTTGTCGACTCACCCTCCAAATTTAAAGCAATCTGGGCCTGTTTGCTTGATTGCGTGGGGACATTGGCAGCGGCTAAAATAGAGTCAGCACTCTTCAAAAGAGAGTGGGGAAAAAAAAAAATATATATATATATATATATATATATATATATATATATGCATTTATGTTAAAAATATATATATTGGAATAACAGGTAACCATACACACTCGCACAGTGAGCATTGAGCAACTTTACACACAAGACACATCGAAGAAGAGCAATGACGCTATCCAACTAACAGCCCACTTATATCCTACCTAGGCAAAAAAATGAAAATATAAAAATTATTGTATTCCTCCATATATATCTATATTTATATTATTTATGCTTGGAGGAGGATCACTTACTTTAAGATAAATAAAAAAAATAAGAAAAACATTCATTTTAATATATTACATGATAAAATATATTGTATTAGAGTGTGTGTATATATATATATTAATTTATCATTTATTTTAATAAAATAAGAAAATTTTTACTAGACAATACATAATATATATATATATATATAATAAGAGATCTTTTATGGTGAAAATCATGAAATGTATCATTTTATATTGTATAATCACTCGTAATGTAAGAAGAGATTAAAAAATACTTTATTTTGGTTCAAAGTTAAAATTAAGAGTTTACCTTTAAATACCCTCAAAATTATTCGTAAAATATTTTCATTAAAAATGCCACATTGAAAAAAAAAATCAATTAATGGTAAGAACATTACCGTAATTCCAAAATATCAATTTATAAACTCTCTCTCTCTCTCTTAGGGCTATTATTAAACATAAACTCCACCCGAGACCCCTTTCTTACTTTCCAACAACTTTTAATGACATGTTTGGTTTAAAAAAATACAAAGAAATGAGAAGAGATAAAATAAAGCGAGGGAAAAGAAATAAGATAAAAAATATAAATTTCATGTCAAACAAAATAATAAAAATGAAACTAATCATCTTATTTACTCTTTTTTCTTTCATTTTTATTTCTCTCCTCTCTTATAATTTCTTACAACCAAACACAAGCTTTAGGGTGTGTTTGGAGCCTGGTATTCTATTGGATAAAAATATTATTTGTATTAGATTTATGCATACATATGTTTAGCAATATTTTTAACTCTGCATTACGTTCTATAGCTCCAACCAATTATGCGGTCAAACCCACGTTACATAAACCCGAAATAGAGTAGTGTTTACGCAACATAAAAAATAAATGAAAAACAAATTATTTTACTTTTTAGGCAAACATATGTTTTGTTTGTATTTCATTAGTTTTTTTTTAATAATAAAAATAAGAATTAAATATAATTTTTTAATAAATTAATTTATTATATAATATTAGTTTTTATTTTTTTAGTTTTAAATTACAATTATTAGTATAAATTAACAAATTTATAATTTATTATTCAATCATAATATTATATTATAATATAGTTTTTATTATATTAAAAATATAATTAAATAATTTATTGTTTAATTATATTGTAATAATTAATATATAAAAATTGATTAATATTTAATAAGCTAGTATAACTAACAATGAGTACTTAATAATATAGAAAAAAATATATATAACATAATATGCATTATTTTATTATATTATAGTAATTAAAAATTAATACAATATAAAGTAGCACAAAACATTGCATAGTTAATATAATGCTAATGCAATGCAACATAATATAATATACATGTATTAAAATAATACAATATAACATAATACAGTACAGTGTACTAAACGCATCTTTAGTAAACTTCACCTCTCTTTCTCTCTAATTTCTACTATCAAACACTCAAACTTTGCAATATATATATATATATTTTATGTATATTAATGTGATTTGGGAGTAACTAATTAGTAGTTTTTTTTTTCATATAAGTTATACTAATTCATTTTGTTTCTTCATTCTCATGGTAAGTAGATAAAAGATAGACACAAATGGTCTTAGAGTGTTTTTTTCTTATGATATTGAGGTACTATAAATTTTAAATTACAGTTGTTGTGGAAAAAAATGTAATTGTAAAATAAAAATTAATAGTATATAGTAAATATAAAATTTAAATAATAATTTTAATAAAATTATTAAAAATATAATATATTTTTTATCCTACAAGTAAAAAATCAAATTGATATTAATTCTAAATTACAGCAGTTAGTTTTACTAAAAATTTTAGTACTACAACTTTTTAAGTTATAGCTGCCCAACCTTAATTGTAAACGTACTCTTAATTGAGATGAAAAAAATAAAAATTAATATGAGATCTATTATTAACAATCCGACTTCAAAAAAATTTAAAAAATTATAAAGATTGTTGATTAGTGGAACACATTTTTTTTTTCTCTTGAAACTTACGAGGAACTGGGTTCATCCTTTTATTGTACTAGTATAAGTAGATTTGATTCTATAATACAAGATTACTCAATTAAAGTTCAAGAAGAGACAACTCAAAAGACATAATCTTTTTTTTTTTGGGTAAAATTACATAAATCTGAAGAGGTGGGGCTTTTTAAAGATTTTATGGGGGTGGTAGAAGTAGCACTCTAAGTAGCACTAATAAGCCCATAGTTAATATCTAAGCCCAAGCTCATGTTCTCGGTTACACAATTAAAGCCCGTTGTGTTTCTTCTATATCAGTGCTTTTCACTTTTATCAGTTATCGAGGACACGTCCATTACTTCCTCCAAATGATAGATAGGTATTAGATGATCAAAATACCAGACTTTTGTATTAGATTTTAATTTCATTAAGCACAAGCAGATACTGTTGTTTTGTCAAATTAACTGGGAATTAGAGGTACCAAAAGCAATGGAGTGTGCCGGCAAAGGGCGTGGAACTCGTTGCATTGGTCCAGCCAGAAGACGTTGTGGTCGCTGTGGAGCTGTTGCTTATTGCTCCGTCTCTCATCAGGTGCCCTTCATTTTTAACTTCTTTCTTTACATTTAACTATTTAGTTGGGTTTTTTTTTGAGAAAAAAAGAGGAAAGTTATTGTGTATGACATTTGTAATTTTTTTTTTTTTTAACAGATTTCACATTGGAGTGATCATAAAGGAGAGTGTGAAAGGTTAGAACAGCAAATGAAGTGTGTAGATGTCTTGAATAATTTTCCTTTTACATTTTCTGAAGAAGCTACTGTTCAGGTAATTTATTATTGTCTTGGTGGGATACCAAGAGTGGCTGATGTTTGAACTAGTATTCAGTGTGTATCATTTCATTTGTGCCCTTTTAAGTTTTAACTGAGTTAATGTGCTTCTTTCGGTATAATTTTGTTAGGTATGTGAAAAGCAGGAAACAAGATGTTCATTTTTTAGCAAAAGGGGAATTCATCGAGTGGGAATGTGGATGTGTGAATGCAGTTGCAGTTTATCCTTATCAGCTGCTTCATTTGATTGTGCGAGGTTCTTTGTACATTCTGTTTTCCTACCATCTTTACTTGGTAGTCTGAGCTTTGCATCCTGGATTACATTGTAGAACATTTGTTTTAAGTTTGATTACTTGAGTCAACCATCCCTTCGTGCCTAGTAATCTGTCAAAAGCATATAAATTATCTCCAGAGACTAACATTAACATGTTGTTTTCACATGTATATCTCACCTATATAAAACAGTTATAAATTGCACCACAAGATTAAGAGTGTACTGGTCCATTGACATGACAAGAATAAGACGAAGGGCTATGGTTTATGTTCTCAATTTCTGATGATGTTTTTACAATTTTTAATCCTTGGGTGAGGGAAAAATGATCATTGTGGATACTGGGGCATTAGTAGATTGGATTACTTCTAGCATGTGTGATTATCATCATTATTATTTTATCGTGACTTTTTAATCTTGTTCACATATTTTACTTTACTGGCAGGTCAAAAGATGATGGTTGGGATCTCCCTAGTATATTGTGTCCATGTTATGGTATTGTCGTTTGCTTCACCTTCTTGCTTCCACGTAACAATTGGCTCGTCTAATTTTGTTTTGTCTCATGCAGGGCCTTCATTTCCGATACCAAAGGATTTATGTAGCTGGAAGGATTTCTATGAGTGGAGGAGCATTCCGCTGCATTCACCTATTGCTTTGCTTCTGCACTGGGTAAGATATGTATGGTGTTCAAAAATAACAAGTTGAAGCATGTGCCTCTATATACCTTTCAACCATTGTAATCACACGGCCAAATCTGGAATATATTTGATGAATCGACGCTTACCTGGTTGCTTTACTTTGTTTTACAAGATCTTTCTAATTCAGGAAAGCTTTAACTTTTAGGCTGTATCTGGATGTTGGGGTTTGAGGACTGAAACACTCTTATCCCAGATGTGCATTAACATCTAATTGTCAGGACACAATCTTAAGTGAATGCTTGTAACTTTTTACAGCCCAAACATATGCAAGTTGGTATTACCACTCTTATCATTTAGTTTTTAATTGCAGCCACTAACAATATATTATGCCACTCAAGTTGCTGGGTTGAGAAGCTTTAGTTCAGAAATCGGTCGTAAACTTTGCATACACTACCTTGGTATAGTCTTTCCTTCAACTTTTCACTCTATAAGCATTTCTTTTTTAAACTGCTTCTAGTGCTTGGACTTTTAACAGTTTGCAATTTAGACAATCACCTTTCAATAACTTCTTCATTGTAATTATATGCCATGGGAAGACAACATTTAATTTTGATGTCTGAGAGGTGCTTTTTATTTTAAGATTGTTAATGATCAGGTTATACTAGGTTGAAGAATTGTAGCTATTGGTGATCAAATTCTAAAGGAGATTCTAAAAACTGCGGTTTAGGCTACAGTAACGTATAATATACATGATTTAATATTTGTTAATGCTGAATTATTTTCATTGAGGAATAACTCTTAATTTTATTATTGCTCATTTGAATGCATGTTCTTGATTTGTCTCCTTACACAAAATCTGGTTAGTATTCAGTTGCAGTAGTATTTCTGTGGTTTTACTTCATGATTTGAGCTTCTCAGGGCCTGAGCAAGAGCTTCTACAACTTCCTGTCTTTGGGGAGTTGCGTGCACTTTTTCCTGGTGTGCAGGTGCATATGGAGATTATTGGACCTGAAATTCCAGCACATAGGTCAGTTGTGAATTGGTTCTGTTCCAGTCAGCAGGGAGTCAAATCCAAGTCTTCAGTGTGCTTAGTAGTGTATATTATACATATCATGGAAAGATAAACATTAATTAATTCAAGCCCTGTTAGATGTTTATAGTTTTTATGTTTACAAGATTCATGTTGGCAAGGGTCTGGTTTGGTCTGTTATGCAGTTATGCTTAAATTAGTTTATTCCAATTAGGCCT
Source organism: Murraya koenigii (assembly GCA_025617385.1). Lineage (NCBI taxonomy): Eukaryota > Viridiplantae > Streptophyta > Magnoliopsida > Sapindales > Rutaceae > Murraya > Murraya koenigii. The sequence goes on along the minus strand of CM046814.1, from coordinate 30,696,564 downwards.
CATGAAGGGGTGGCCAGGTTGTAAGGAAGGATCCTGGCCAATGGCTCGATCCCATCGACAGGGCATGAGGATATAAATTGTGAAGTTGCAATTCCTTTTTTGTATTTTTGATGAGCCTTTGTTTTTTTTTTTTTTTTGAATGGATGCACTTCTCATGAAGATAAAGCAATTACTGCTTCTGGGTATTCCTTGTTAATCTTCTAGAATCTAGTGAAAAGAATTAATAATACTTGCATCAATTATTTTCTCAATATTTATTTCTTCTTTTCATGCTTGTTTAATGATTAGGGATGGTGAGAAGATTGATCTTTGTAGTTATGCTCATTGCACCGACTCTGATTGCATTTGCAAATCTCCAAGTGAGGAGCTTGAGTGTAGTGTAGGCACGGTTAGATCTTCAGCAGTGACATTGCAGCTGCGAAAAGGATTTTATAATGATCGTTATAGAGATATCATAAAGGTTTACTCTTCTGCTGTGCCCAGAAATTCATATGTGCTTTTTTTTTCCCCCTTAATAGTTCATCCAAATCCTCTCATCTCGGAAATCTTATATCTGCATTGTTTTATGTCTTTTATTTCTCATGACCATTTTTTCTGCTGTCAGGATTCATTTCCTCATTTAATCATTGCTCTAAATGCTGGCGTTGCTGCTTATTCAAGTTGGTCGTCAACTATTGTACGCTTTAATTGCTTTAACTGGTTTTGCTATGTCTATGTGCCTGCACTTCTTTCGTCAATTCTCAATTGCTTGGATGGCTGCTTTTCAGGAGCTAATAAAAGAGATTAATGTCCCGGCGGTATTTTCTGATTACTGTGAAGAAGCTTGCCATCTTGCAGCTTCTTGCATAAGCACCTTAACTGGTCGTCCTCTTTCACTTCCTGTATGTGTCTGTTGCTGCTTTGTAATTTTGCTGTGTTAAATGTGGTGATAAACCTAATCTTCTATTTGATTAGATTTTAATTCAAAGCCTATGCCTTGTAGATTCAATTAAACCCATTTAGGCAGCCGATGGTGGTGGAAGACAGTGCTTTATTTCTTCCTTGCTATTCAAATTGCTTCCTATTTGGGATGTGAAGTGGCTTGCTTAGCAATTTGCATCTGCTTGAAAATTGTTTGCTGCCTCCTCCAAGCATACATGTCAGTCAGTCCATTCAATCTAAGGAACATGTAATTCAGGTAATAACTTTTGATGGAGTTATCTAGGCTGAAAAGATATGTTTAATGATGTAGTAGTGGATTTTCTGCACAGGGGCTTGTGAAGGTTTGGTGCTATACTACTGCCTGCCAGCTTGCTATGGAGTGCAGATTCAGAGTTTGATGCAGTCCTCACCTCTGTGCAATCTGAGATAGATTATTTTTTGTGAAGTTGCTGATGTCCAATTTATAATTATGTGATTGAAGTTTCTCTGAAGAAAAAATAGTGATTATGAGTTTGGATTCTGACTTGAGATGATGATGGTTTATGGACCACACTTGCTTTTCAGATTAATTTACTGGAGCTGTTTAAGGGCAACTCGTTCTCATGGTGATCTACTTGTACATCGTCTGGGTTCCATACTTTTCATGGTTCTCGATAATAATTTTTTCCCCATTAGCAGCTTAGATCATTTACTCGAATTTGGCTTGTTCTAGTTTTTGTTACTCAAAATTGTTGTTAAAGTTGAGCAGTTACTCTTGCTCGCTAGGGGAAAACGTTAAAACACTCCGACGCAGAAAAAGATTCGTTTTATATTTGGGGTATTTTTGAGATTGATGTATTATAATTTGAAAGTTATAATTATGAAAAAAATTATAATTATAAAATAAAAATTAATAATATATAATAAATATAATTTTTAAATAATATTTTTAGTAAAATTATTAAAAATATAATAAATTTTTTTATTATATAAATAAAAAATTATATTAATATAATTTTTAAATTATAATAATTAATATTGATTAAATATTTTAATATTATAATTTAAAAATTACAGTTATTTAACTTTAATTTTAAACATGCTTATTGTATTAAATTTTATTTTTGGTTAACGACACAAGTTGTCTGTTGGTATCCTTTGTCCAATTTGCTGTTACATGTTATTGTGCGTATGTTTACAGTAATTTTGGAAAATAGTTTTATAATTGACAAAATTAATCAACCCTGCTAACCGTTAAGGCAATTTATGAAAAAATCAGGTTTAACTTTAAAGAAGTGGACACGCGGAGCCACCTTGATTCACCACGTAAGCATCACTCATCTTAAAAGTATAGAATTATTATTAAATAAAGTGTATATTTAGTATAACTTATTTAATAGTCATAAGTGTTTATTTATCCCATAAATATTTAAAAATTTTTTTAGTGCTTGATTATTTTTTAAGTAGAGGCTTTTAAGTTTAAATAAGGTAATTTACTTTTATTAATAAAAACCTAAAATTTAAATTTTTGAGAGTAGATGTTAAAGAGTTTTTTCAAAATATATGTAATATAAAAAATAATTTATTAATTACATAATACCTTTATTTATATATAAAACCTATACACTAAAAATTATTGCTGCCACTTCACTTTTCTTTTTTATTTTTATTTTTATTTTAATGAGATTACCACAACTTTAACTTACTTATTATATACAAAACCCTACACAATATAAACCATAGCCACCATTAGATTAACATTTTAATTTAGATCTTATTATTTATTTAGAATAATATATTATTAATGTGTTTTTAATTTTAAACATTGAAAAAAATTGTTGAACTATTATTTTTATTAATTGATGATAGCTTAAATACATTTTGTTACAAGTTATATAATTATAAAAAAAATTACTTATCCATTTTAGTAATTTAATTAAATAATATTTTTTTAATTTTATAAAATTAAATAATCTAATAATTCAAAAAATAAATTTAATTAACAACTAAATACCCAATAATTTTTTTTTAATAAAAAATTCAGTAAGTATAACTTATACGCCTATAAGCCCTAATCATAAGGTTTATTAAAAAAGCCGTAGCAAAAGGAGCGGTTTAAGAAATGCCACCACCACCAGCATATACTCTCCTAATTTCAATGCAAACAAACAAAAGGATCCTTCCCTCATCGCCCTCGCATGCCAACTCAAAACCCCGTGGACCCACCTAAAATTGCCTGTTCAATTGAGCTAAAAAATTCTATGGACTTTGTTTCAATTGAGCTGAAAAATTCTATAGACTTTGTTGTAGGGTTTTCTATCTGCAGACTTTAATTGATCAAATAAAAGGGGGAAAAAGAAGACGTCGCCATGTCTCGATGTTTATTGGCGTTGGTGTTATGTATTTTAGGATTGGGTTTTGGTCAAGGCTTCAAGGTTCCGTTTAGAGTGAACGACGTGCTTCCAGTTCTGCCACGTCAGATATCATGGCCGGTACTAAATAATTTTCACAGTGCTGTTGATTTGTTGCCTTATTATGTAGGATCGGTCACTCCTAATAATGGGTCAATCGAGTGGAAAGGTGCTTGCTTTTACGGTAACGAAGCTCGCCTAGAGTTCACCCAAGGTGATCGTGAGCCTGCCTTGGGCGGCGGCGTCCTCTATCTCAAGGTATCCTTGCTTGTTTTTTTTTTTTTATTTTTATCATTGCCATTTCATTATTATTATTTTTTGTATGATTCTAATTTTGATTATTACCGCATAATTAGTCATATTACGTGCAACTCTGGGGCATCGACTGAATGTAATGAATAAACTTATGCCTGCAATTTAGCTTATAGATATTTCTGTCAGTCTTTAGTATCTGAGGAAAAGCGTTGATTATTGAAAGAAGTTGAATTTGTTCAAATGTAATAGAGATTCTCTCAATACACTGAAAATTTGGAATGGTATGAACAGGGCTTTGATAGGTCAGTAATTAATATTTTAATATTTTCTTGTAATGGTGTGTTTTTACTGTTGCTTTTTGCTTTCCTGGGAAATTAATTTGTTCTTTTCTTATGGCAGACGTCTGATGCGCACAGCTGGACATGTATGGATCTGTATGTTTTTGCAACACCCTACAGGGTTACTTGGGACTACTACTTCTCTGCTCGTGAACATACACTGAAATTTGAATCTTGGGAAGAATCGGCTGAGTTAGAATATGTATGCTGAATTTTCTTGTCTGTTACAATTTTGCTCATTATTATGTTGTACAGACGTGATATTTTCGCTGTCCCTTGAGCAGGTGAAGCAGCATGGAGTCTCTGTATTTCTCATGCCGTCAGGAATGATGGGGACCTTGCTTTCTTTAATAGATATCTTGCCGCTGTTTTCAAACTCACACTGGGGTCAGAATGCTAACCTGGCTTTCCTAGAAAAGCACATGGGTGCAACATTTGAAAAACGTCCTCAGCCTTGGCGTGCAACCATTAATCCAGAGGATGTGCATTCTGGTGATTTTTTGGCAGTGTCGAAGATCCGTGGTCGGTGGGGTGGATTTGAGACTTTGGAAAAATGGGTGACGGGAGCATTTGCTGGTCATACAGCTGTATGTTTGAAGGACAAAGAGGGTAACCTATGGGTTGGTGAGTCGGGACATGAGAATGAAAAGGTATGCGTTGAGGCAAGGATAAATGTAATAGGAAAGAAAGGGTCCGACCTATATGGAAACGATTTTTATGGATATAAATGTGCTGTGCTTACAACATATAATTGTTTGAATTTGCAGGGAGAAGAAATCATAGTGGTTATTCCATGGGATGAATGGTGGGAATTAGCTCTTAAGGATGATTCTAATCCACAGATAGCCTTACTTCCTTTACATCCTGATGTGCGTGCAAAGTTTAACTCTACAGCAGCATGGGAATATTCCCGGAGCATGTCGGGAAAGCCATATGGTTATCATAACATGATATTTAGCTGGATTGACACTATGGCAGACAACTATCCACCACCCCTTGATGCTCACTTGGTATGTGTTAGTTTAATGAGATTTACCTGTTCATTGAACTTGTATTCTACAGGAAAAACATATTATTGTATTAAGTGGTTGGTATGCAGCTTGTGATATAATTATTATTTGGTCAGGTGCATGAGAAACACACGAATTCTATTTTAGGTCTTGCTATGGCATCGAGTTTCCTGTCTTTAAGTGTGGATATCTTTTATCGGGCAGTATTCAAGTGCGTAAACATGGACATAATGATGTGTATGGTTTACGGGGCTTTGCTTCCTAAATCCAATTTATGGTGTTGTTGGAATTTGGTCCTCAGACTTTTGAGTTTAGTGGTTATTATCACAATTCTTTCCCAAAAAGAGGAGTAAAGAGTCTATATAGTCAGTATGCATTTGCATTGTATTTGGAAAAACAGGATGAGGAGATTCATGATTGTCTGATTCTATTTGCAGGTGGTTTCTGTTATGTCTATGTGGACTAGAGTGCAGCCAGCATATGCTGCAAATATGTGGAATGAAGCTCTAAACAAGCGGCTTGGAACTGAGGTGCTCTGTGCTTAATCCTCAATTACTTTCTTTCCCGTTTTGCCTTTTCTTGTGAACAATTTTAAACTTGTCTGTTGAAATATGGATAATTGGAAATGTGCTTTCTAATTTTTATTTCACTTGTCTGAGATGGTTGAATTATTTGTTATTATTCTTGCACTATGTTACATGATACATAAAGAAATTGATGTTTCTGTTTCACATGTTCTTATCAGGATTTAGATCTTTATGGAATTCTAGATGAGATTGAAAAGCGTGGCATATCCTTTGATCAGTTGCTTACCATCCCCGAGCAAGATGAATGGGTATACAGCGATGGGAAATCAACTACATGTGTTGCCTTTATTCTTGAAATGTATAAAGAAGCTGGAGTCTTTGGTCCTATTTCCAACTCTATACAAGTGACTGAATTTACTGTAAGTGTTAAATTATTTGGACTCCTCTGTTCTGTCACATATTGCAAGTTCTGTCATTTCACATTTTTTCCTTGGTAACAGATTCGCGATGCATACATGCTTAAGATTTTTGAAAATAATAAAACACGCCTGCCAAGTTGGTGTGACAATGAGGAAGCTAAGCTCCCCTTTTGCCAGATTCTTGGTGAGTATAGGATGGAACTGCCTCAATACAACACCATAGAGCCATATGCCAACATGAACGAGAACTGCCCATCCTTACCTCCTATTTATGATCGGCCCCAACAATGCTGAATTTATGATTCTGTTCGTTTATAATTTATTTTCCTAAAAGATGCACTGATGCTGGCGTTAAATCTTGTCTAAGGCCTTTTATCAAGCTGCAAAGATGAGGTATGGAAATCATAGAATGAGTGTAAGCTCTAAGCTCTATGTTCGTACCTACTTTCCACTAGGGTTGGAGTATGTGTCTGTACATATATGTTACTGAAATTGAGGGATGATTTTAATTTATGGATTCGGAACTTTCTTGTTTGTTTTCTCTATCAATATGGTTTGGAATTTGATGGGTGGTTTCTGAATAAACGTAAAACGCTTAGCCATGAGTTGTTTAGCCTCCTTGTAACTTGCAAGGAAAAGCTTATTATTCCCCATTCTTCCAAACAAAATAAGCACTCTTACATGCCGGTGAAAATGCAGGGATGCAAGTTAAGTAGCTAAGTTGATAAATGAGTTAAAATGTGGCACTACAAACGATTATAATGGTTTCTCTGTGGATAATCGTCGTTTCAGATCAGTTTTTTTTTTCTGCTTTTTCTTTTCTGGTTAAAGTTGAAATCAACGCATTCAGAGCGTGGCTTTTTGGTAGCAATAGCAAATAGGCCTGACTAATCCATACATAGATTAGAGAACATGTAGGCTGAAGAGTTGAAACTTCCATGGAATCATTTTGTTCAAGATTATGTGAAAGTTAGTAATTCAAAAAGCTGATCATATTGATGGAAATAACGTTTGTCGTTACAAGAATTCAGTGTACCTCTAGCTATGATTAAAATGTTAAATTAAATTTCTCCATCCCAGAGTTCCTCAATTGTCTTGATGGGTCCATTCGCTGAGATGTAATCTTCTCCAAGGCACCCTCTACTTTGTGGGATATCATTGATTTTCTTGGTCTCTTCATCAGTCAATTCCCAGTTGAATATGTCAAGGTTCTCTTTCATCCTCTCCTTGTTGAAACTCTTCACCACCACACAGACCCCTTGCTCGTATGCCCATCTTAAACACACCTGTTGTCAAAAAATTTCCATCCCAAGTTTCTGAATTCATCAAAGATGTGATATAAAATTCAGTGAACAAATGGTTCAAAGTTAAACAAGCACCTGGGCAACAGTCTTCCCTTTGGCTTCTGCAATTTGTTTCAGCACCTCACATTCCATAACTCTATTGCTGCCCCAAATGGTTCCTCTGGCTCCTAGAGGAGCATAAGCTGCCAATTGGATATCTTTGGCCTTGCAGAACTCTCTCAGTTTGTTTTGTTGCCATAGTGGGTTCATTTCCACCTTTTAAAATTGCAAAAATTTGAGATAAAATCCACACAGAAAACTCAAAAAGATTTCTTTAGGAGACTCACTTGATTCGCAGCAGGAGGAATCTTCGCTGTGGCAAGGATGTCACCAAGCTTTTTACATGAGAAATTGCTGACACCAATGGACTTGGTGAGGCCAAGATTTTGGCATTCTTCCATGGCTTCCCAGACAGACTTGAAATCCATGGGAAGGAAGTCTTCTTTCTTTATCGGAAACTCGTAGCTCCCCGGCTTCGAGCTCACAGGCCAATGAATAGCGTAGAGATCAATGTACTCCAACTGAAGATTCCTGCACAAAAGAGGTATAAGCACACAAAAGGGATTTATTGATCAACAAGAAGTCGACATATGGTCATGGACCCAAAAATCGATCTGATCAGGCAAGAGAAATGCTTTACTCTAAGCTCTTCTGAAGGGCAGGAACAACGAGTTCACGATGAGCGTCGCTGCACCAAAGCTTAGATACGATAAAAAGCTCATCTCGACTCATAATAATGCCGGTAGAGAGTGCTTCAGCTATTGCATCACCAAGTGGCTGCTCTGTTTGATAGAGCGTAGCCGTGTCAAAGTGTCTATAGCCAAGCTTCATTGCTTCAAGAATTGCCAGTTTAGTCGTTTCTGATCCTGAAAACGGAGAGGCCGCGGTGCCGAGGCCCAAGACCGGCATTCTCCTGTTGCTAGACTTCAGAGGAACATCCGGGATACTGATAGAACCAATCTCTGAGCCCTGATCCATTCTTGTTGTGGCAAAGCTCTAGCAGATTTAATTATTTTCAGTACGTTACAGTAACAAGTCTGTGGCTTGGAGATGAATGAATATGCTTCAAGTGAAACTGACCGAGTCAATATATTAATGAACTTTATTTTTGGGTTGTTTACAATTTATGCTCAGCCACTAGAACGGAGACACTATTGCCTTACAACTCGTAACAGAATTTTTAACTGTTCGAGGGCCCGAATTCATCTTTAAAAAACAGCTCAAAATAGCACATGCAGAACCCCCAGACGCTCACACGCAAGTTGATTTAGTGCTCGAGGCACACGTGATCATTTTTAATTTACTCTACAGCGTAGCTCGAGCCAGAGTTTTTTTTTGGGTCTTCCTTCGTAGAGAGATCAATAATATATGACGTTTGACACAAGATGCCGCAGTAGTCGGTCCATGTATGACATGAAGCGATAATATGAGATAAGATAGATAAATGAATCCATTTTCCAAAAGAAAAAAATCAGAGAAACGCCAAAAACTTCCGACTGAATCACACGGATGATTGCAAAGGAAAGCTCCGAACTCTGCTCAGAAAAATGAATTGCTGCTGACGAAAAAGTTGTAAAAATCAGAAAGAAAGAGATGAAGGATGATGTCGCTGCCACAGAGATAACATTGAAGTGGACCCAGTATTTAGGTAGAAGGACGGGTGATTGTATTGTGACTCATCTAGGGACTGGGGAGGAGAGTGATCCCATCCCACGTCCCACATTCCCAAATTCCCAATCCCACCGATGCCAAAAATGCATGTATTTTATAGTTTTAAAGACTCACATAGCCTATAAATTTATTAAATCATCAGGTGTGTATTCCACGTGTTAAAATGAGAATTTGAGCTAAAATGGCTTTCTTTGTGATCGTTCACTTAAAAAATTATATATAAAAATATATTCATATTTTTCTGTATGGGGATTAGAATGGAGTTCAAAACAAAACTCCACCCCTTACAAGAATTTTATTTTGAAACTATTTTTCTCCCAATTCCCGCTTCATTTGGGGCTCAAGATTTTGCTATCCCTGTCCAAAACCCACCCAAGCGAGCTATAGATAGACATGGAATGTTGCGCTGCCATGCTATAAAAAAGGCTTAGAACTTAGGGAATCTCTCTTATTACTTGGACATTCCATCACTGGCTTGATTTCCAGTGAAATTTGCAACAGGTAACAGGTTTCTTGTTAGCATTATCGCTATTGTTTGTATGAGACAAGAGTACTTAACTATTCTATTTACTGTCCCGGATTTTTGAATCTAGTATGTCGAATTGAATGAGATTTTTCATAGATCGATCTTTATTCTTTTTTTGAACCTAACAAAATATCTAATTGATACTCTCATAGAATCAAATGCACATTATCTGCAAGGGAAACAGGTCCATATATATATATATATGGACACGTTATTATTTATCAATAGTCATCCACATTAGGTGGTGGCGTGGGGGGGGGAATCAAAATTAAACGGAAGACGATTCAATATTAAAATCATTCCAGATCAATTCAACAAACTACCCTAACTTTGAAAGAGTCTCAATTTGGGGGCCAGTTTACGGTTGAATGAGTTTGTTTTTCAACGTGAATATTGACCGTTGCCTTAATAATATTATTTTCTTGGCAAGAAGGAGAAGAAGGTATCGACCAGCTCAAAGCCACGAAGCCATGACATAATTGCTTACGCTTTGATGAACCAAACCAATATGAAATATGAAGAATACCATCTAGAAACTGAAAATTAATGGCATCAAAATCAACAGATAAAAAAGCCTTCCAATATATTACGTAGACGTACGTCCCAATCATAATTCTACACAGACAAAACAAACTAAAACCATAGAAGAAGAGCACAATCAATTAAGTGTTTACATAACAGAAACAGAGTTGTGAAGAAAATTAATTAAAGGAAAAAAGAGAAATGAAGAAACATAATTAATTGTAGACATTACAGGGATAATGTCAATACTTATGAGAATTGTTCCTGTTGCACTTTTGCTTGATCCATTTGAAACTGGCAGAGGCACCAAGCTTAGCCTTCTTCATGCCAGTAATTGCAACCTCTTTTGTTTTGTCAAGACTTTCTCCGACTTTCTTCTTATATTTAGCCTTCTTGTCTTCTGGGGTATAATAATTTGCAGTGGGGTTGACGTTGTGGTGATTGTCCTTGTCCCATTGATCAGCCCATGTGTTTCCAATTCCATTATGAGAACCCATTTTTGATGATCTGCTCCTTCACCCACCTCGATCGCAATCACAGAATATAGATTTGGGCGATCGATGGAGTTGTGTTTGTTATGTTAACAGGTTGTTGTTTCTCTCAATATGAGAGGGAGAGAGGAAGCCTTGTGGTTTATAAAATTAGAATTTTTGACCAGTTTCTATCGCTGGCTGTTCACAAAGTTTATCCTTTTATATATGGAACTTCTTACTCGGGTCCCCACGATCCAAAAGCAGTTGTTTCGCAATTAAAAAATAATTCTACAGTGAGCGGTAACAAAATAAATTACATATTTAAAAGTATTTATAATATTTTGTTAATAAAAATGACATTATTTTTTAAATTTGAAAATATTTACATAAATCAATTTTGTTGTGAAAATAAATTAATCTTTTACGTAGTATAAAAACACATATATTGATAATAATATCTAAATAATCATACGTATCCAATACATTAAGAATGAAGTTAATTATTTCAATAAAAGAAATGATCAAACAAACCTCTAAACCTTGAAGAGCCTCAAACACTTCCAACACATTGAACAAACATAAGATATGACTATTAAGAATTTATTATAAGAATCTGATTTTCTAATTCATATTGGTATAAGTCATGATTATGGGAATTTTAACCCTTAATCTATAAATAAGAATGACATAATATTCTATATAACTATTCTGGACATCTATTAGTATTTTATGTAAAATTTTCAAGAAGATCCAATGCCAAAAACATTTTCAAAACTATTTGTTTCTTGACAAATTCAAAATTGTTTTACAATGATATGTTCCTAGATTTTTATAAAATTATATACTAGTCAAAAAATTGTGAAATTAAAATTGGAAATACTAGACACATATAATAAGCTCTTTTTAAAATTTCAAAATTTTTTGAGTTTGTTTGCTACTACAAATATTTTGTAAATTTGGTCATTTTGCTAAAATCGCAGTTTTCCAGGACAGTAGTATTTGTTTTGAAAATATGGATAAAATTGAAAACGAAGTTAAATCTTATGAAACAAAATTTATTCAATAAGCCCTATATATCTAGTTTTTAAAAAGATTCATAAAAATCATTTATAAAATATATGTTTAATTTCGAGATATCCATGTTGTCCAAAAACTGTTCAGTATAATTATTGTATCCTCAGTTAATAAAGAGATTTAACAATAGCTAATCCACTAAATATAAATCAAACACAACTTAAACCATGCCAAAACCCATGAAATTTTCTAAAGTCATACAAATAAAATCCTCAATAGAACACAACAATAAGAAATCTAGGAAAGTAGAGGAATAGCAAGGCTTACCAACAATTAAAATTCTCTCCTAAGCAAGATTTGAAATTATAGGGCATGAGAAAAAGAGTGATGAGCTGCTGAGAGAATAAAAGAACTATGTGGATTTAAGGTTATGGAAGGGAAGACAAAATAAAGTATGAATTTATAGGAAGTTATAGTAAATCCTATTAACTTAAGAAATGATAAGTCTTTTTTAAATTTATTACTTTGATCCTTATTATGGATTTAACAACCCAAGGGTAATAACGCTATTATGGATTCTAATAAAACATAATTTCCATAATTTAAGATTATAGAATTCGGCATTATAATTTTTCCCCTCCTCAAGATTCAAAAGTGTCTTATGCATGGAAGAGTTGAGGGTTCCTATCCATCATTTTTGCCTAAATTATTGTTATGGGCATTTAAAATTTTGATACGTATGTTTTGTGTCCATATGTGATTTAGATTATTTATGATTATATGGGAGCCACTTCTTAAAAATTATGTTATTTTTATTAACAAAATATTATAAATACATTTAAATATGTAATTTATTTTGTTACATGATTATCTTTTATGATTTTGTCTAAAAAGTATTTTGCAAGCCTAAATTATTGTTATGACCATTTAAAAATCTTATACGTATGTTTTGTGCCCATGGGGGCCACCTCTTGAGGGCTAGAGTGCTGCAAATCTTCATTTTATTATTTGAGCTTTTTAGTTAATTAATGAATATTGATACGTGTTTTAGCATTTCACATATACAGTATAACTTTAATAAATTAACAGCCATATACTTATGAAAAATTTATTAATTTAGTAAGTATTAATATATTGATAAATTAATAATTATTATTTTACTGATAAATTAATAGACTTAGGACCATGAAAAGTCTAATAATTCAGTGAATATTAACACATTGATAAATTAATAAATATTATTTTACTGATATATTGATAATTTATTAATTATCAAGGTAATGTCACATTCATAGTATGAATTTTTATTAAGTATAGAGGTAGTATAATGAGATAATTTAGTGATTTTATCAAGTAGAATGACACGATTCCAATTTGATATTGATTGAGTGAATTAGCTACTTAATAATTATTTATTTGAATTGTATGATTAGATCATAATTACATGATAATCCATTGGAACAGACTTTTTAGAGATAAGATAATAAGTCGATCTCTCTCTTAACACATAACATGCAACTAAATATGCTTCTCATTTGACAAATGTGAAAAATGCAACAATGATGATGAAATATGCTAATACAACAAAGCAAATCATAAGCATATTTAGTTTCAAATTAGTTCATTATTAATTAATGCATTAGTTCGGTCCTTTAAAAAAATAAGATTTTTTTAAAAAATTATTATTTATTAAATTATAGAATTATTAATTTACCATACTAGCTCCAGATTAGGACTAACAAAAATTATTATTTATTTGAGCTTATCAATTTGTAAAGTGTTAATTTAACGAGGCTCTAATGTATAAGAACTATAGTGTTAATGCCTCATAAAATGAAAGGAAATTTCCGTATTTGTTTATTTTTATTAAAATATGGGTGCACCAATTTTAAAGGTAACGTGTACGAATAAGGATTATTTCATAACATTTTTATCTCCTAATCTCTCATAATTTTTCAAATCTAGTTGAAAAATGTTGGCTTAATTATAAATAAAATAAAATAATTAATTTGATTGTCAATATCAAAATTCAAAATTCAATTTCTTGTTATTGTTTATTTTTTTTCTGAAACCAGTGGGGGGTTAGGCAGGACCCCTACCTGTAATATAAATCATGCAAGAGAAAACACATACATAAGGAGGGGGACATGAACCAAAACCTCTTCAATAAGTGAAAACATACAAACGGTAATATAATAAAACTATCGTCTGATATGCGGAACCGCATGGGCATCCATATGAATAATCTTAGATAAATTTATGGGCAGATCACGGACTGATAAGAATTGATGGTTGGAACGAGAAGTGCAAGCCCAATTGGCCAAAAAGTTAGCTGCAGATGTAGCCTCACGATACACATGTCGAACCACAACCGAATAAGAGGACACTAAAGATCGAACTCGACACAAGGGCAAAACATAATCCCATCGGACAGAAACGTCTATGAGGATCCAAGAAATCACAGTAACCGAGTCAGACTCTACCTCCACAACAGAATAACCCATCTGGACCGCCAGCTCTAAACCCTCACAAACAGCCATAAGCTCCGCACAAAGGATTGGATGATGGCCAAGAAAAGAGCAAAACCCTGCAAAAAATATACCCCTATGATCCCGAAGAACACCTCCTGCAGCGGACAACCCAGGATTACCCCTCGAACACCCATCAACAGTCAGCTTGACCGCACCAAGAGGCGGTCGCGTCCAAACGACAACTCGAATAGGCCGCTGAGGTGAAACAATCACTCGTAGCCCATTCGTAAGCTGAGAATCCATCACGCCCCGCAACTGAGACAGCTTGAAACCAAGAGCAGAGCCAGCAAGCCGAATGTCCGACACCACTCGAAAAATCACCGCATTCACCGAAAAGGAATGAGAATCAAACCTGAATCCATTTCGAGCCTTCCACACATGCCATAGAATGAAACAAGGTAAAATAACTCGAATATGAGATCGAGAAGAAGCACATCTCTGCCAGTGGCAAAGCAAAGCATGGGGCGATAGAAAGCTGGTCCGCCACATCCCTAAACAACGATAAAAATACTCACACACCTGGCTAACCTGAGGGCACTCAAGAAATAAGTGCCGAGAAGTCTTAGAAGCCTGCCCACAGAAGCACCGCAAAACCATACAGAATCCGCGCGCACTCAATGCTTCATCGGTGGCCAGAAAACCTCGCAACAACCGCCAAAGAAAGAACGATAACCGAGACGAAATATGGTACTGCCAAATCATAGAACAGACCTTATCTCGTGGCCTGGCGCACCTCACTATCTCCCAAGCCGACCGTAAATGAAAAATACTATCAGTAGCAGAATCCCACTGAGTCTCAACAGACACGCCAGTAGATATCGGAACCAAAAAATCTGCTCAACTACTAACGTGGGTAAGATGGCTAAAAGCTTACCCCTATCTCAAACAGTACCACGCTAATAAGAAGACACCGGTACGGACGAAGCAGCACCAGAATTATAAAAATACAAAGGGAGTGATCCCATCCAACAATCATATCAGAAAATACAAGCACCAACACCCACCAGCCAACGAATATGAGGCTCAGCAACATCTCGGATAGAGCAAAGACGCCTCCAGAGGGGCGAAGCTAGGTAACGAAAACGAACCATTCCGGAATGATCATTGCTGCAATATTTAGACTTCAGGTATGAAGCCCATAAAGAATGCTGCTCTCGAAATTTCCACCAAAGCTTAAGCTCAAAAGCTTCAATAAGATCACGAAATGACTTAAAACCCAAGTCGCCCTCCTCTCGAGGAAAGCACACCTCTGGCCAATGGCACCAATGAATCCTCCGCCTAGGTCCACCGTCACACCCTATAAGAAACGTAAACATCCGCTCTAATCACTGGATAACCCCAATCCATGGTCGCGATAACATGAAATAAGTGCAAAGGCATAGAGGATAAAACATGCCGAATAAGCACTAGCTTCCCCAAATGAGAGTAACCGATTAGCCCAACCAGAAATTCTCTCTCGAACCCTCCGAATCAGATCATCAAAAAGAGCAATCTTGATTTTCCCAACAAACACCGAACAACCAAGATAAGAAAAAGGAGTTGCTTCACTGGAACCCCGTGAATCGCGTGAATAATAAGCACCACACGAGCGTAAACCGAGCCCCCAACATAAAAGTCGCTCGTCACTGCTAACCAATGCCTGTAAACAGCCTCATAATGATGCAGAAAATCCATAAGCCGCATGAGACTAACCTTACTCCCATTCCAAAAAAGAACAACATCATCTGCAAAACTCAAATGAGAGATAAGAAGATGACCAGACGAGCAATATTTCAAGGAAGGATGCGAAGAATACAAGTGATCTAGGCCTCTAGATAAAAACTCTGTAGCAATAATGAACAAACAAGGAGATAGCAGATCACCCCGCGAAGACCACCCCGAGATCGAAAAATCCATGGTCAATCCCATTAACCAACACGTAAAACTAAAGTCCATATATCGCCTTCGAACTAAAGAAATCCATCGCTCGAGAAACCCAAGCACCGCAACATCTCGAGCGACAAAGGACCATGACATCCGATCATATACCTTAGTCATATCCAACTTCAGTACCACGCTACTTCCCCGTGTACGACGATTAAGATCATGAATAAGCTCCCGAACCAATAACGC
The DNA here is from genome assembly GCA_025617385.1 of Murraya koenigii. Classification (NCBI taxonomy): domain Eukaryota; kingdom Viridiplantae; phylum Streptophyta; class Magnoliopsida; order Sapindales; family Rutaceae; genus Murraya; species Murraya koenigii. The sequence continues at coordinate 30,680,512 of CM046814.1, read as the reverse complement.
ATTATCATGAATGCTCCCGCCAGTACAAAACCACTTTGAGACTGGAGAAATGATACGAGGTAGCATCGGTGTCGACCGATAACAAGCAATTTAGTTAAAACCTTATTGCTCACGTTACATAAACCGATCAGTCGAAAATCACCCAAGAACCAGTGAGTCATTCTTAGAGAAGAACCAAGAGAGTACTCCGAATCCCCTAGCATAGTAGAACCCCAAAATAATCGTGAACAATGCAGCCAATAAGTCATCGAAATCACCTCCCAAAGATGCCCGGTAACCCATCGCAAAACCATCGTGACCCGTGGCAATCGCTAGAGTCAATAGAAAAAACCACCTGCCGTAACTCCTCTAAATTAGACTCCCTACATAGATCCATATCATCCTCAGCAGTGACTAGAGAATGAATAAACTCAAAATATGATAACTGAAACTGACTAGGACCTCCTGCCAATAGATCCCGAAAATAATCAACCGCAGACTCGACCAAGGCAAGAGTCTCGAGAATCCATGCAGATGATGCATCCCGGATCCGATGGGCATGAAAGAACCACCGCTTCTTCCGAATCATGGTACTGGAAGAAACGAGTATTAAGATCCCTCCCTAACCCAACGAACACTCGATAGCTATCGTAAAAAGATCTCCTCACAAAGTAACGCATGCTGCAGTCGTGCTCGAGCCTCAGAGAAACTCGCACGGTTGTCAGCTGAACCAGATAAATCATACTGACTTTCCCTCCGAGCAACCTCCTTCTCAGCCTCCTTAACCCTATCAAACACATTACTAAAAACCTCCTTATTCCATCCTTTTTAGCAAAGCTTCAATCTCACAAGCTTTTGCTGAAAAGCCCTCATCCCAGAGCCAACAACCGGAGCACCCCAAGACTGCTTCACAACATCAATAAACCCAGGATGCTTAATCCAAGCATGTAAAAATTGAAACGTGAAAGGACCTCCACCTATCAATCTAGCACATGATAATAGCAAGGGAGAATGATCTGAACCAGTGCGATTTAGATGAGAAACTCGAAAAGTAGAAAAGGACCCCGACCATTGGGCATTGCACACAACCCTATCCAATCGTCTCCAAGTGCGCCCATTAGTCCAGGTGAAATGACTCCCTGTAAAACCCACATCATCCAATCCACAATCCAATAATGCTGCATTGAAATCATCCATGGCATCTCGAGGTCGTGCATGCCCTCGAAATCTCGTAAAGAGACCGCACAACGTTAAAATCCCCACCTACCATCCAAGGACCATCATGACTATCAGTAAACGAAACAAGGCCATCCCACAAATCCTCTCTCACAATCTTAGCACAACTGGCATATACATATGAAACATAGACAGGATCGTGAAAGAAGAGTGACTAACCCAAGAATGAACCACCCGCCCATATCCTGCAGTAACCTCTACCGAAAAAGGCGCCACCGTAACACCCATATTTTCCGAAAATGGAAGAAAACCCACGATCCATCGTGAATACTGAACACGAGTGCTCTCCGCCTCTCAAGACTAAGGAAAGGCTCCAAAACACAAACTAAGGCCAATATATGCATCCGTATCAATTTCCGCAAACAGCGGACCGTGGAGGCCTTACTTATCCCTTGAATGTTCCAAATAAGAGCATTAATCATTTGGGAAGGGATCGAATCCTACCCAGCCGCTGAGCCTTGCGAGTCTTACGGCCCCCCACCACAGAAAAATCCCGGGAGGAGCTAGCAACCCTCTACTCAGCCAAACTACTAATCTCTGCATCCATAGTAATGAGGTATGAACATCCTCCGAATCGCCAAGAATCTCCCGTCGTCCATGTCCCCGTAATCCTCGTAACGACAATCAATATCGGATGAGAAATACCAAGACATCCCTCCTCGCCAATCGAGACATTCTTCGTAATCTCAAAACTTTGATGTTCAAACTCACGTGCTCGCCAACAAGATCAACCCTATGAGGTCGCCTCGCGCCCAACACATCACACATCTCCACCTGAAAACCATCCTCATGACCCCTATTATCCGAGGGGATATCCTCAGCTATAGTATGGCCCAAGGACAGTCAGTCCCCACTAGCATCTGATCGGCCAATAACATTAGTCGCAACAGGCCCTAGAGTCTGATTATCCGAAATAACAACATACCGGGTATTAGAATCAACCTGTGGCTGCACATCTGCTGGAAAACTGGCCTTTTTACCCTTATTAGAAACAGTAGGCTGCCCATTATCCTTCGACGGTAGAGGCTTACGATGACTTGGGTTTGAAACATAACAAGTCTTAGTGGCATGACCCAAGTGCATACAAGTGGAACAATAAGCAAGAACCTTCTCAAATACAACATCCTGCCAAAAACCAGAGTCACCCTCTCCAATCCAAATACGCGGTAATAAAGGTCGCAAGACATCATATTCAACCAAAACCCTAGCAACCGATGGCCTATTAACCGAAACTAGTGCGTGATCAACACGCAGAGGGGTACCAATAGCCCCAGCAATAGAGAATAAAGCAGACTTGGAATGAATAAAATGAACCGGTAAATAAGTGGAGACTTACCCAAACAGAACAATAGAGACTCACTGAACAACGAAAGTCCGTGACTCCACTTGAAAATACGCATCCCCGACCATTCACATACCATGTCTGGTGAACCCAAACCGTGAGTAGTCTTCCTCCATCGATAACTTGATCAACACATGTTGGTTATCAAGCAACGAACTGGGAATTCCCCTTGAGACCCAGAGAAATAAAAAACTTACGAATAATGTCCATGGATGGCCTACCAAATGAGAATTTTCCAACCAAGGCAAGTTTAAACGGTTCAACCATAATCTGAATTTCCTCCTAGAGAATATGACAGATCGACCACCACGGTGCAACGATACTTGGTTCGACCGAAACCAACGGACTAGGAGAACCCGTAGCAGACGATCAAGGAAGGATTTTTACGGTCTCGAGGAGGCGATGGGGTTGAGAATGGAGGTCGGGTTCACAGCCGTTACGTATGATGCTCTGGTTGCTTGGGGTAGGAGGTAGATGCGACCAGGTTAGGACACGGGAGCCAGCTAGTGTCCGAGATAAGTCCGCTTGGAATTGTGGTTTTATCACGCCTCGCCTGGGCTGTAGAACCGAGCTAGGAAGCGGCATGTTGGCCTCGGGAAGGAGGTCGTTCGAGCTAGGATAACAACCGCTCGGGAGAAGGACGCTGCATGGGTGCTACATGGGCCAGTGGCTCGAGTCGCTACCGAGTTGACTCGGTGGTGGGCGACCTGCGTGGGCTTGGGCCGTGAGTGTTCGGTGGTTGCAGAGGTTGGTCGTGGCTGGCATTCAGGTTGTCCGGTGTGGGAGGTGGTGACCAGAGATGGTCGGGTACCACCAGCTGGCACTGGTGAGATCATTTCGCGATCAAGACGAGCGGCACCACCGTGAACAACGGAGGCTTGAATACCGAAGCTTCAAGAGGGAATTCAGGTTGCCGCTTGCCGAGTTCAACTGGAGGAGGAGCTTGGTGATGGTAGAGGCATGGAGCAGCAGATCGGCAAACAGTAGCAGCAGATCCGATCGCGGTCGAGAATGGATCGGGTTCGTCGTCCCGTGGTCGATCGCCACTTTCTTTCCGATGTGTGTGTGTGTATGGAACTTGTGCGACTGAGGATGGTCAACGAAGAAAGAGACAGACATGAGAGTACTGGATCGAAGCGAACGGCTCAAGATGACAGCAATGGAAGCGTCGAATGAGGAAGCAAATCCGCCTGCGATGATGGTTTCTAAAGAGGAGAAAACCGGTTTGTTGTCTGCACAATTGTCCGCGGAGCTGATTCGTTGATGTACAATCGCGGAGCGACAAAGAACTCGGCTCGAAGCGACAAACGGCGACTAGCTGAGGTGACGACAAGTTGCGACAGGAATGTAGGCGACGAGCTATACGACGAGCTGACTGCCGTGAGACAGTGGCTGTGTGGTTTCGGAGAGGAGCTTCTCTTGTTATTGTTACTATAATCATAATTACACATTTAATTGTAATTAATAACTATAGTTTTAATTAGAATTACTATTGTAATTATTATTAAAACTTATTAGCATATATGTTGGATGGTAAATAAGTAATTTTATAAATTATAAAATTTATCATCTAATAAATAAGTGACTCACAATAGTTGGAATTCAAACGTTGGATTTATTCATATTTTTACATTTATAATTGTAATGATTATTACTCCATGTAATTTTTTTTTAAAATCTTTACTAAAATCATATGGAATTCAACATAATAAATAATGTGTCATTTGTCAAGAAATGGTAAAGACATATGTGTGACTAAGAAAAACACGACCTGCTGTTTATCATTGTAACGTAAACGAAGAGTCATCTACAAGTTGCGAGTATTGACAAGAGAACTAAATAAATGTTAAAATCACAATTTACATTCTACATACTTTTTATGATATGATGATATCGTCATATATATATATATATAAGATCTAGCTATGTTGGAGTTGCTATGCTATACCGTAGATAACTTCTTCATAACCACACGATAAAAGTTATAACATATTTTTTTATTATTTATCACTTTACATATGTAGCTATAATTTATGCTATACCTTGAAGCAACACTAGTTATAGTCTATATATATATATATATATATATATATAGAGAGAGAGAGAGAGCTATTAGCACCCCTTTAATTCCTCATAAATCCTAAAAAAAGGCCATATAAATAATTAAACTAACAATTTGTTTTGAAATATCTTTATTTTAATGTTATAAATACCCTTAACTCACCTTATCCTAATAAATCTCCATATACATTAACGTATTTCTTCCTCGTATTAGGATCATTATTTACAAAACAATTAATCCAAATGTATTATTTTGGATTCTTTAACTATTCCATTTTCTTCCTTATAATAATAATAATAATAATTTCTTCTTACATATAATAATAAATAATAGTGGAACGAGATTTGCACTTAAATATTAATCGTGGAGAAAATAACATAATACTAGTAAAATTTATAGGTTACAACATAATTAATAAAATTTTCACTCATTTGAAAGAATTTGATTAATTTTATATGTATCTAAATAATTGTTACTTAACCTTTTAATCATGTAACTTGATAATAAAATTTACTTGTCCGTAATTCCTAGTTAGAGAGAGAGAGTGAGAATGAACTTGTTCATATCGGTAGCACAAACACAATCACACAAACAACCAAACACACAAACACAAAACTCTAGTCTTTCACTCTCTTCTTCTTCTCTAAATCTCATTCTCTTCTTCTCCAAATCTCCAGTCTTCATGCTTTACAGTGACGCAGCCTCACGCTCGTCAGTCGTCGTTCACAACTCGGGTTTCTCACACAAATCGTAAAAGCAAACCGACGCACGAATGTAGCACACCACCGATCGTATCCGACCTGCGGATCATCATTTGCAGACGCAGCCACCAAATCTACTGCTCCACTCCTCCACCCCTCCACAATCACCAAGTTCCTCCAAGAATTTATTTCCTGAAGTTCTGATGGTACGCAACAATTTTATGCAAATTTTAGATTTTTTCTTACCCATCTCCAAAATATTTATAAAACAATTAATTGTGTTAATAATAATATATAGATGATGGAACTGTTGAGATTTTGCTTTGGTTCCTAATGCTTATGTTATTTCTAATAATTATGGAATTATTGGGATTTTGATATTTTTCATTTCGAAAGTACAAAGATATTGCTTCCAACTCCAACTAATTCAAATTCAAGAAAATTTTTTAACCTAATTCAATCTAAAAATATATTCGAGTGAAATCAAATTAAATTATATATTTGGATTAAATTCATATTAATTTTTCCTCAATCCGATCAATTCAAAATTCAATCGGATTCATCTGACCCCAATTTTACCCAGTTTTAGTGCCGATAGTCAAATATATATATATATCGAGAATCCGGTTGATTCTAGGTAATTACCGTAATTTCGCAATTTCCATGTTGTTCAATTGCCGCGTAACAGTTTTGGGGGCCATGTCAGTAAAGCAACCAGTAGTTTACGCCCATGTGTACTTCGACCGAAGTTTCCATGCACCACAGAATGACCGATGTCAGTAAAGCAACCAGTAGTTTATGTCCACGTGTACTTCTACCGAAGTTTCCATGCGCAGAACGAGCGATGCAGCTCAACCCCCAACTTTGACCAGGTTAGGACTCAAGATAACAAGTCGAAAACTCAAAATAATCTGGCATTATTGTCGTTTTCAACCTCAATGTTTTTCAAACGACGTCGCAAAAATAATTGGAGGTTGTTTCGTGCAAAACTATCAAAAGGGAAGAATTCAAAAGCCAAATATTCAACACGATAACTTATTTTCAATAATTCGTTTGAGGAAGAGCTCAATCTCAATTCATTTAACAATTGCCGTCCCCGAACATTCTTCTTCAGTTATATATATATATATATATATGTGTCATAATATAACCTTTCTCTCCACAGAAAATCACATTTTATTACAGCCAAAACACCACACCCACATCGAAAATGAGATACCTTGTCCTTGTGGCAACGGCAATTGCAATTTTATCACTATCACCAACTCAAACATCAGCACATTTCTTCCCCAACATATCATCAATCCCCCCATGGATACTATCAAACGCCACCTCCGGCGCGTGGGACGCGTTTCGGAATTTCACCGGATGCCAGCCCGGCAACAAGACGGACGGCTTAGCCAAGCTCAAGAAGTACTTCCACTACTTCGGTTACATTCCAGATTTGCCCTCGAATTTCACTGACGACTTCGACGACATGCTCGAATCCGCAGTCAAAACTTATCAAAAGAACTTCAATCTGGAACCCACCGGCCAACTCGATAACCGAACCATGCAACACATCCTACGGCCCAGATGCGGTAATCCTGACGTAGTCAACGGCACAACAACCATGAACTCAGGGAAACCGACCTCGTATAACGCCACTACTAGTACTAATGGTCATTTCCACACCGTCGGCCACTACAGTTTCTTCCCCGGCACCCCACGTTGGCCTTCGAATAAGCGCGACCTGACATACGCGTTCTTGCCCGATAACCAATTGACTGGCGAAGTCAAGAACGTATTTGCGACAGCCTTTGACCGGTGGTCGGAAGTGACGTCGTTGACTTTCACTCAGACGGACTATTACTCGACCGCCGATATCAGGATCGGGTTCTTCACTGGCGATCACGGCGACGGCGAGCCTTTTGATGGGGCTCAGGGCACGCTGGCGCACGCCTTCTCGCCGACAAATGGACGGTTCCATTTAGACGGCGACGAGAACTGGGTGATCACGAGTGATAGTACAACGTCGATATCGATGTCGGCAATTGATCTTGAGTCAGTTGCTGTTCATGAGATTGGGCACTTGTTAGGGTTAGGGCATTCGTCTGTTGAAGAATCGATAATGTACCCTTCAATTGCTTCTGGATCTAGGAAAGTTGAATTGGCCAATGATGACATACAGGGGATCCAGTCCCTGTACGGTTCTAATCCAAATTTCAACGGCTCATCTGTGCCGTCCGCTCAACAAAGGGACACCAGTGATGCCCATAGGGCTAGTTTTTTGGGCTCTTGGTTGGGCCTGAGTTTCTTCGTGGTGATAGCTCTTTTGGGCCTGTAGATTATTTATTTATTATTATTTTTTTGAAGGATATATTATTGCCTGAGATATTTGTTTCTGCTTCCATTTGTTTGTGGAAGCAATTATAATATATCCGGCAATAAGCTCTGGTTTCTGATATACAGTGATACAGTTGATTCATGATTTATAGTATTTTGTTCTTTTATATAAATATACTTATTTTTTTGTTTTATTATTGTTATTTTTATGATATAAATTACCATATATTCATTTGTTTCTTCAAAAAAAAAAATTTGCACGCTATTTATATAAGGGTGGAGTTATCTGCACTTTGAATATTATAATTTTAATAAAAATATTTATTAAAAAATACTTATTATGTGAATTATTATTAAAGACAATTTAATATTACATAATTACTTTGAATATTCATATAGCACATTTATTATTCAATTTTATAAATCTCATGCTTTAAATCCTAAAATTTTTATTTCTAAAATCGTAATCAATACTTAGATCAACAATGAGAAAATCAATATTTTAGAAAAACATGAATACAAAGTATAAAAAAGAGAGAGAGAAGAGAAAAAAAAAATAATTTAAGCTCTTGATCCATTCAAAATTGGTGCTTTGATTGCAAATAAGACAACATTACACCCTCCCTCTTCGCAAATAGGCTTGTGGATAAATGTAAACAAAATCTTTTAATAAGAAGATGATAAATTAATTGGTCATAAAATCACTCTTTAAAAAAATAAAAAAAATTAAAATAATGTTATACATTTTAAATAATTATTTTAAATTATGTGGTATTTATAAATTAGTTTGTGATATAATCTAATTAATTTACTTAGATTTGTAAATATCTATCAATCTATTACTGAATCAATAATTTTAGAGATCCCAACATTAGAGCTCCAACTTGAATTTCAATATTTGTATCACTCATCTATTGGTTGATGGATTTCATAGCTAGTAAAATTACTTAACTACTATATAATAAATAAATATTACATCAATTGAGATTCAAATTGGGATTTAAATGTTGAGATAATTAATATTACTCTTAATGAATATCAAATTATTTAGAATATTTATTTAAGACAAAAAAAATTAAAATACCTATCATTACTCATAAAATATTGTAGTAACTTGTAATTAGAGTTTAACTATAATATATTAAAAGTATCTTACTCTACCATCTAAGTATAAATAATTAAAAAAATTAATAAAATCTATTCATCTAACATTATCTTAACTGTGTATACGATATCATTAAAGTATGGTAGTCACAACTAGTAATTGATGAAAACTAATTCATCTTCATCAGACTTCATTTAATGCCTAAATTCTTGCAGACTTGCGACGAACATTTTTCTTTTCAGTCCATGGAGCAAGCAGCAGTAAATTATTCTGATTATACGCATATGTACTTGCAAATCAAAAGGTATGAATATGGGCCTGGGCTCTGTTGTATCTCTTGAAATTTCAAACTGTCACCACGTCAATTTTTTCATTCTATCCTTTCTAGAAATTTTATTTCAGGATTCAATTTTTATTATAATATAATTAGGGATTTGATGAGGTAAAAAGTGGGGTCTGAATTATCACCGATCAACCATTTCCCATCAGGTTTAATGCCGCTGCCCGTGGGCTCGATGTGAGAGTTCAGTACGATACAGGCAGTTCAAAATTTTAGCTAAAATGGAGCGTTGCTTGCTTTGATTTTGTTTTTGTGGAAAAAACCAAAAAAGAAGAGGTTCAGAAATTGTTCTGTTGTGCCTGAACGGAAATTAAAATAATTAGGGTATGTTTGTGATTGAGGTTGGACAGTTATAGCTTTTAAGGTACAACATTAAAGTGTTTGGTAAACACTAACTGCTGTAGTTTTTAAGCTATATTAGCTATGTTAATAAAATTTTTTACTTGTAAGATATAAAATTTATTATATTTTTAATAATTTTGTTAAAATTATTATTTAAAAATTATATTTATTACATATTATTGATTTTTATTTTATAATTACAAATTTTTTTCCACAACAGTTATAGCTTAAAAGCTACAGTACTTCAATCTCAAACACTTCAATCTCAAACATACCCTTAGTCTCAATCTTTTGAGGCTGATGAATTATTAAGTTATGTTTAATTAGAAGGAATGATAGAAAAAAAAAAAAGAATAGAAAAAAAAAGAGAGAAATTAAGTAAAATAAAAAATTAATTTTAATTTTTTTATTTGATTAGACATAGAATTTATATTTCTTTCCCTTCTCCTCCTTTCATCTCCTCTTCTCTCATAATATCTCTTCAAATCAAACATATCATAAATATAAATCACAAAGGAATTTACCAATTAATTGATGTTACGCAACCACAAGCGCTTCGCTCTTTTTTTTTTTTTTTTTCCCTTTTCTGGTGCTTTTGTGAAGACTCTTATGTTCCTGAAAAAGCACTTGAAGTGAAAAATACACAAATCATTAGACCAACAATCCAATAAGACTTCGGCCTAATAATATATTTCCTTTTATTGAAGATGTGAGTTAATATTTGAAAATATTAAATATCAATATCCCTTATTATTATGGAAAGAGATAAGTTAAAATAAAATGATAGCAAGCCCATAAACTGGAAGCAGTGCTTTCCTCGGAAACCGGGGTTTGACTTATTTTCCTTCTATACGAAACTATTATAGAAAATTTTTCTTGCCTCCGCCATTACGCTCGATTGCTCTCACCATTGACCAACACTACTGCCGCCACCCACGTGAAACAAGCAGCTCTTAACATGTGATTCAAGAACAGTGATAATTCACTCACTAACATCTGCAAATTGATAAAGCAGCGTGGCCCATATAATTAATCATATATGCTGGTGCTTGTACCGTTCAAGATCCATGGACGTGAAGATGATAAAGTTGCGTTCAATGCCGTTGTCATTAGTAAGCCCCAACTCCCATCTTGCTTGTTAGAATTGCGTCAATTTGTATTTCATGTTAATTGTGGGTCAGAAATCAGAATCATGTCATGTGTCAAGCTTATTTAAACTGTCCAGTCTGTTCCAACAGGAATGGATAGTCTCAATTATATGGACCTCATGAAAAATACCGATCAATGGGGTTGATATTTGCATCACTTACATGCAATAAATCTTGGCCAATAATGAATGAATAGGCGCAGCTTATTACATCAACAATGGAGCCAACTTTTCCTATATTGTGTTGTTGATGTACAGATAAATGAGAAAATAAAGTCGTGTCCCATGTTTCGTTCTATCGTAATTAATTGCTTTCAGTTTATGAGGTTACTTTATAGTCTATTCATTTTTACGTAGATGCATGTAGAAGCAGTAGTCACAACACATAAGTTGCTGCCGCCCGCCAACATATTTTGGTATATTCATTAGTGATTTAACTTTGGGGAAATTTTAATTTTGTCATGATTTCTCATATTCTTTCCTTAATTTAAAACTTACTGTTTGAAGAAGAAATCTGAATAATCTCAAGCAGACTACTATGACCAAATAATTATTTTATGAGCTCAAACAGAGCACTTCGACCAGGTGAACAGATCATCTAGAGCAGATAATTGCCTGGTAACTTTGAGAAGAACACTTCGACTAGGGAATAATTCTAATTACCTCGACCAGATACATGTAATAAATGATAATTATTATGTTCATTATTATGATAATTATTAAGATAAATGATATTATGATAATCATTATTATGTTTATTATGGTGCTCATTAGTACATTAATATTATAATTATGGAGGTTACAACAATTATAATCATGAGGGTTATGATAATTATGATTATTTATTTGGATCGATTTATTTATTTTGGGGACTTCTTCTCTTCTAGGAAAATAAATCATTTTTCTTGCTCATTATACTGAGAAAATGCTCAGATAGAAGTAAATATGAATGAAGCCGCATGAGAAGTGGTAGAGGTTTTTCTCATACCCGATTACTGATTTGAGCGTCGGAGGGTTCACGCCGAAAAAACCTTCGGCGTCTCTGACTGTCTTTTGTCATTTCAGGTAATTGGCGACAATTTACAAATATTAGCAGGAGTCCATGGTGATTGGCAAGCCGCTTCCCCAAAAATAAATTCAATGATGATGCTGAAGTCTGATACTAAAAGAGATTTGCTTGAGGTAAAGACGACCAGATTTTCGGCATCAACATTTGGCCCCGTCTGTGGGGATCGGTACAAAAAGTCAACATTATCTCTACCAATTTGGATATGACTGAAGTATAAGTGATTAGCATATATGCTTGAGAAAATATTGCCGAGAAGCCAAAAAACAAAACCCAAACCTAGGTTCTATTTCAATTTACTCAATATAAGCATTAAACTAATTGAAGTGCATGAATATATGTAGTTAATTATCGTTAAATTACTATTATGCATAGAAAAAAATTAGATATTGGGATATCTATATTTATTGAAATAAATTATTATAATTCACATGGCACAATTTTCAATAGCTATGGAAAAATGCTAGAAGTATGGAATGGGTAGCATAAATTGTTCAGGCTAAATGGTCTATGAAAATAAAATAGCATGTCGTTATACATAGTGTCAGCTTTAAAGCATTTTCCTAACAGGGTGATAGCCATAACTTTGAATTTATTCTTTATTTTTCTTTTCTTGTTGATTTTCTTTGAAGAGAGTAAAAAGATTAAAAATTATAAAACCTTGAACTAATAAGAGCAGCTTAAAGTTACTTTAGTTAGTAAAATGTTAGAAGTCTAGAAGTCTTTAATAGGCAAGGTATAAGACCTTAAACTGATAAGAGTTACTTGAAGTTACTCAAGTTAGTAAATGGTTAAAAGACTTGAAGTCTCAAAGCCTGCTCGAGGTAAGACAAGAATAAGAAAATCTGCCTAGGTGTGCTCAATTAGAGAAAAAACGAACTAATATAACCAATTTCAAAATATTTTTTTGAAAATACTTTAAGGCAAATAGAAATGCTTAAAGTCTCAAATCCCGCTCGAGGCGAGACAAAAAGCTGAAGTTTGTCAAAACTCATTTGAGCAAGATTAAACTCTAAAAGCATATTAAGATTATAAGTCTCAAAGCTTGTTCGAGGCGAGACAAAGAGTCAAGCGAAGCCAGAATTGACTTGAGCAAATTAAGCTCTTAAAACAAGTTAAGGCCAGAAGTCCAAAGCCTGCTCGAGGCGAGACAAAGAGCCAAGCAAAGCTAAAGATGGTTCAAACAAAACAAGCTCACAAATTAAGCTAAGGCCAAAAGTCTCAAAGCCCGCTCCAAGCAAGACAAAGAGTCATGTTTAGCCAAAGAAAGGCTCGGGCAGATTAAACTATAATAAAATACATAAAGTCTCAAAGCCTAATCAAGGAGAGACAAAAGTAAAAAATTTTTTACTAAAGCTTGATCAATTCAAGTAGAATTAAGCTCTTGAAAATACTTTTAAGGCAAATAAAAAGGTTTGAAGTATCAAAATCTGCTCAAGGCAAGACAAGAGTAAAAAATTTGCCTAAGTATGCTTGACTAAACGAAAGACGAACAAATAATCAGTCTCTAAAATATTCTTAAGTAAACAAAAAGACTTTAAGTCTCAAAACCTGCCCTATATGATTACGCATGTATGAAAATAGTAGGCATATAAAAGTCTTGTTTATGATACGTTAATTAAGCAGCCTGAACTAATTTACCTTGAGATCACTTAAAACTTTATATAGTTTTTAGTCCTAATTCGTTAAAACTCTTAACGCTAGAAACTGGAGGACTAGTGTTTGAAAAAAAAATCAGAATGATATCGAGCAGACTATTATAACCAGACAATTATTTTATGAGCTCAAACAGAGCACCTCGACCAAGTGAACAGATCATCTTGACCAGGTGAACAAATCATCTGAAGCATATTATCTCGCCGAGGTGAGCACATAATCTAGAGCAGATCACCTCAACCAGGTGAACAGATCATCTGGAGCAGATTACTTCGACCTGATGAACAAATCATCTAGAGTAGATTATCTCGACCAGGTGAATATATCATTTGAAGCAGATCACCTCGACCGGGTGAACAGATCATCTAGAGCAGATAATTGCCTAGTAACTTTGAGCATAACATTTCGACTATATGGTAATTCTAATTACATCGACCAAGATAAATACAATAAATGATAATTATTATGGTCATTATTATTATAAATGATATTATGGTGATTATTATTATGTTTATTATGGTACTCATTAGTACATTAATGATTATAATTATGAGGGTTACAACAATTATAATCATAGGGGTTATGATAATTATGATTATTTATTTGGATGGATTTATTTATTTTGAGGATCTCTTCCAGGAAAAAAGACTATTCTCATCTAGAAAAATAAATTATTTTTCTTGCCCATTATACTGAGAAAATGTTCAGCTATAAGTAAATATGAATGAAGCCGCATGAGAAGTGATAGAGATTTTTCCCATACTTGATTACTGACTTGAGCGTCGAATGGTTCACTCCGAAAAAACTTTCGGCGCCTCTGATATTCTTTTGTGATTTTAGGTAATTGGCGACAATCTGTAAATATTAGCAGGCGTCCATGGTGATTGGCAAGCCGTTTCTCCAAAAACAAATTCAATGATGATAGTAAAATCTGATACGATAAAGAGATCTACTCAAAATAAAGCTAACCAGATTTTCGTCATCAACACCTACCCCAATTCACTCCTTAATTTCTTAAGCCAAAACCTAATTAGTATACTTTAAGCTGTTATTATAAGGCTTTCTCATCAAAATAACAAATTTCAAACTTCAGCAATTCATATGTTTTTCACACACTATAAAGAATTATTAACGATGATATGTTCCCCACTGTTAATGGATCCAACGAGAACATGTTAATTCGACGTATTAAACTTGCAATTTTTCTGTGCAATTCTGGATATTTTTCTTTATCGTAATTCACACCACTACAAACTCGAAAAGTGTTACAAAACTTTTATCTCCTTTTTAAATAAGAAGAAATCATAGGAATCATAAAATTAATAATCAAATTTGTCTGAACAAGCTAAGTAAAAGCCATAGTAAAGGAAATTAACCCTATGTGTGTTGCATGCACCAGACGCATCTAGATCAAGTCATCTAAGCTTTTCACTAGAAAAATTATAAATAGAAGACAATCATGCTAGTCTTGAAACTTCCATTATCAATTACATCGAAAGCTATCTAAAAAGTAAATAAATCACTCACACATCATGCCAATAACATTATTAGCTAATTAATTTTATTTGCATAAAGATTTTTATGTTGGTTGTGGAACTCCATTAATTGAGCTGGCGGTCCCTTATACCAGCAAATGTGTAGACTGCTCACTCAATCAAGAAGTTTTGCCACTATGATTACTAATCTCAAAAGCAAACTAAGCACAAAAGAAG
The DNA here is from genome assembly GCA_025617385.1 of Murraya koenigii. Taxonomy (NCBI): domain Eukaryota; kingdom Viridiplantae; phylum Streptophyta; class Magnoliopsida; order Sapindales; family Rutaceae; genus Murraya; species Murraya koenigii. Next base: position 30,665,499 of record CM046814.1, on the reverse strand, counting down.
TCAATTTTTTTCCCGGTGAGACCCTTTCAGTAGGAAGCATGCATATAATGTGCCGAAAATGTGCCACGAAGAAGATAAACATTCCCCATCAAATGTGCTGAACATATGCAAAGCTGCCAAAATAGCACGGTAAATTTGTGTACACATACCCACTTGGCGAAGTAGTGATGCAGGAGCCTTTTCCGCGCAATTGACTAATTATTTATTTTTAATAAGTCCAAACTCTATATATATATTTTCCCTACCTAATTTAATTTTTTTTGTCTAGATGTATTTAAAAATTTTAAACTATTATAAGATTGTCTGATGTAAACTGCCCTACCAATAACAACAATGATAATACCCTTCATTGTCTTTTTAAGTTTAACCGTCGCTTCTCAATAGCTAATTCTCTCAAGTCTCATCACATCGGCCTGAGAAGAATGGGGCTTCTTCTTCCACGTCCTATGCCTTGCCGAAGAAACAAAGAACCCAAGTCTCAACCAAACTCGAATCATCTTCAATCAGAATTATCATCAAATGCATCCCTCTCATCTCAACCAAGTCTCCCATCAGTTCCTTCACTCGCATCATCATCATCGTTCAAAAAGCAAGCCCCAGCAGCAAGTGAGCATCAGTGCTCGGCAACTCTCAAAGTGAAAGGCAACTCTTCTTATATCTCCTCACTCACTATAGCTGGAAAGTTGCTCTTCAGCGGCTCTTCTAATGGCGAGATCAGAGCTTGGAACCGAGACCCTAACAATTGTGTGAAAATTAATCCAAGCGGTGATGATGATCATGATAACGTGGTAGCTACTGGTAATGGCGCTGCAGTCAAGTCCATAGTGATTTTGGGAGATAAGCTCTTTAGTGCCCACCAGGATCTCAAAATCCGTGTCTGGAAAATCGATAACAACACTAGTGCTTATTATTCAGCCTCAGGCAAGCTTAAGAATAGATACTACGAACGCATAGCCACTCTCCCCACACTTAATGACCGTTTTATAAGATGTTTCTCGGCTAACAACTACGTACAAGTGAGGCGGCACAAGAAGTGCACGTGGGTGCATCACGTTGATTCTGTGTCAGCACTGGCTTTATCAAGCGATGGATCGCTTCTCTACTCCGCTTCGTGGGATCGGACGTTCAAGATTTGGCGAACCTCCGATTTCAGGTGTCTTGAGTCTGTAAAGGACGCTCACGATGATGCCATCAACGCTATAGTTGTGTCCAAATCCAATGATGGGTTTGTTTACACAGGATCAGCTGATACGAAAATAAAAGTGTGGACGAAATTACGAGCAGTGGTACAAGTTAACAAAAAGCATTCACTTGTCCAAACTCTGGAGAAACACAAGTCAGCTGTTAATGCATTAGCTCTAAGCACTGATGGGTCAGTGCTATATTCCGGTGCGTGTGATCGTTCAATTCTTGTATGGGAGAGAGATCAGGGTAATTATATTGTTGACAGTGATGATGAAAGTGGACACATGGTGTTGAAGGGTGCTCTTAGAGGGCACACAAAGGCAATTTTGTGCATTGCGGTGGTGTCAAATTTGGTGCTCAGTGGATCGGCCGATAATACAATTAGGATTTGGAGGAGATCATCATCAGCAACTGATCATCAGAAGCGTTACTCTTGTTTGGCAGTTCTTGAAGGACACAGAAGGCCTGTGAAGTGCTTGACGGCGGTCATCGATTCTGATTATTCCAAACCAAATTCTGATCATTCTTGTTCTTCATTACTGGTTTACAGTGGCAGTCTAGATTGTGAGATTAAGATCTGGCAAATATGGGTTCCATTTCTTTGATGTTTTCGCTTCCTTTTTTTTATTTTTTTTTGTTTCTACATAAACCTACGAGATTGATTTGTATAATTGTAGGAGTCTTAATAGTTAAGAAATGAAATACTTACTTTAAGCTATTCAACTAACAAATTCTGGAAAATGTGTAAATGCACAGCCTAAGGCTTTTTCGTTCCTTGATTCATAATAAATACAAGATGATGTCTTGCTAAACAAGAATGCTTGTAATATCCACAGCTGTAACCTAGATGTAATGGCTAGCTACAAGCCTTTCAATCTCATGGCTGATATTATCCACCTTTTGCAGGGACAGTCACGTGCATGATGCCTAACACATCTGATCTTATAAGTACACAACCTTAATTTCCAGATTATTCGGACCCCTTGCAGTCTTGTCTTGACTTGTCACAACACTGTTACTAGTCACTCCAGGTTACCAGATGACTCGTGGGTTTTGATGAAACGGGCCTGATTATGACTTGTTCAGTGGAACAATAGGTCGAACACTTGGTTCATTTCATCAAACTTTTGCACAGCTCATAGCGCAGATATAAGAGTTACTGACTTGCTCCGCTCACTCAGTCTATAACCAACGGAATCTCTCTCATTCAACGACTTGTATATGTGATGGAACAATGGAAGAAAGATTCGCAATGCCTATTTCTTTTGACTGTCGAGACTCTCGTTCTAAGGATGCCCAGGTTGAATGACTTGATTCCGATATTTTCCAGTTCATTCAGGTCGGTACGGAAAAAGAAAAAAATCGTTGCTTCTACATCAAAAGTATGCTCCATAATTGCCCGCTAGAAATGGACTAGAATTCAATTATTAGAACGCTGAATTGGGTGAACTCCAGATCGAATTTTTTCTTTCATCCGTTAATTTGTATCCTCATGATCATGGGTAAATGAAGTGTTATTAATTTATTTAAGGAATGCGCCATTGACATAACTCATGCAATCAAAGCTTGCATGGGTTCGAGTCCTAACAATGGACTATAATTTAACTATAAGATAAATTTTGATTGAATCGTGGGATCAACGATTATAGATATAACATACATATTAATTTTAATCGAAATTTTCTGTGCATGATAAGATCTTCACTGCGGTGACAATAAAGTTATGACATAAATCTAGGATAAGATCTTCACTGCGGTGACAATAAAGTTATGACATAAATCTAGTGCATGCCTATACATGTAGTCCAACCATAATTAACAGCTCCGACCTAATAATCATAGGAGCAAATAGCAATCATAGCGTAAAGGGAGTACTCTTATTTGCATTAATTCATATGAAAATTTTGTGTGTTTGTATATATATTTATGAATTTAAAATTTAAAATTTGTTAAAATTTATAAAAGTTATTAAATTATACAGTTTAATAATATAATGACGATAAAAATTAGTATAATAATATTATATTATTAAATTATACAATTTAATAATTTTCTTAAATTATATGTATACACTTATTGGTAAATATTAAATTCATGCACAGCTCATCGTAGACCATGGTATGAAATTTCATATGTCGAAGGAAGAAAATGAAGATAGTTTTAACTTTTAATGGTGCGAACATCTAGAAGAAATCTTCTATTTCCAAAGTCAGAAAGATTCAAAGCGAAGTTAATTATTTAGTCAATTACCCTGTATTTAGGGAATAATAAAAACCCGTGAATTATTGTAATATTTTTTTTTCTTTAAACAAAACAAGATTATGTAAGCTGCAGACAAGTAAGTCGAGGTGATGTCCTTCTGAGCAGATAAGATTAATATTTTATTGAATTAAAATCATATAATATTATGAAATATCACCAGTACAACTGATGACGATGATCTCTCGCTAAAACAATTTAATTTTGTTTCTCAATTTACACCACATGTTTTCATTAACACTTGTTTTACATCGATGAAGGATACATGATAATTCATGTGTGTATAAACTATTTTATGTCTTAGACGTACTGAAGCAATACTGTGTTTATGTGCTTTCAAAGATTTGTTTTATTTATTTATTACAAGGGGGTTGGGAGTTAGGTTTAAAGTTATTGATTGGTTGTCGCCTTTAATTATCAAAATAACCCACTTTTGCAACCTTTGTATACATTATTGTATTAATATGTGGAGATCAAGGGATAGAACTTTGGGAGACAGGACCAAAGATCAATTTAATAATCTTTTTTAGGGCAATTATGAAAAATAAATTATAAAGCCGAACTCCAGCGCAGTTTCACATTCTAAATAAATCTAACTTTATCCTGATGCGGTGTGTATATTTCTTTTTGCCACGTTTAAAAGTGTGATTGTAAAAAGGTGATAGACGTCTGGTTTATTCTAATTTAATCCCGTGATATTGTATTTCTTTTTTTTTTCTTTTTTTTTGGCTGAATCCAGTGATATTGTTGAATCAAAGAATTATTGCAATCTTACTTTATGCACCACACCCGGATGATAATTTTTCTTTAATCATAACTTCTGACCTAAGCTTTATATTAATGTGATTGGAAAGAAAGGCACAAGCCTTGCACCATTTCCACATATATTAACAACACATATTGTGGGAACCAATTTTAGTGCTACGGTCTACAAATAAAGGAAGGAAAAAGAGGAGTACCCCGGACCTAATTACACAAATATTACAACCAACTCTATTTTATTTATTAAGCAGGGACGTGAGCATGATTGAATTGTGAATCTTTTAAGTTAATTAGAGTTTTGTCTAGTCAACATGTTGTGTATATATAGCAATACCCCCCACTTTATAACCATATGGGATAAAGAAATTTACGTAAGATTTCAATGTGATTCACATGAATTATTTCATTTGACATTATTGATTTTGCTTTCTTCGTCGTCAATAGTGAAGTTGCAGACAACTTTTCTTAGAAAAAAATAGATGCATCACTTGAAAATTGATAATAGGCCTCCCATTTCCATGATTTTAGGGTAAGAAAGTCTCATGTTTAATTACTCAATTCAATAAAAAGTCATAAAGATAACTCTCACTCACTTTTCAATTTGTTAATTTAATCAACAAAATATTATTGCTACTAATTGAGGAAACGCTATCATTTTTAACCTAATCAATATTACTTTCACCGTTAACCTAATTAATATTTTATCTTTAATTTTATAATCGTTACTATAGGTAGAAGAGTCAACCATCACTATAGAAGTTAATAGTTTATTCAATTATTTTTCATATGGACAATAATTATTTATCTGAAATTAAATATATATCTTAAATTGAAACCTTTGGTCTGTGTTTTTATGACAAGTAAATAATAAATCGACCAATACTTATCTCAAATTAAATGTATCTCTTAAATTTATATCTTTGGCCTTGGTTAATAATAAATTGACGAGCGAAGCTATCATTTGTGGATACACTCAACTAATAATATCATGGACGAATTATTTCTATTGATGAGCTAAAGATTAGTGTAACTAAGAAAAAAAACCACTTTAGAAGTTCTAATTCTCTGTAAGAAAACTTTCCTCGATGGATTAGAACCAGATTCCACTTCAAAATCCAATTGTTTGATATATTTATTTACTTGCTATGGGTCACTCAAAACAATTTGAGTTAACAAACAAAAAGATAGAAACATGGGGTCTCCGGTATACAAATTGGTGGCGCCACATACGGTCAATAATCAATCGATTTGTTTGCACTCTAAATTGCATTAGTAAGAGGGCCGAAGCCCAATTAAGGCCCAAATGATGGCATTTAGTTTGCTTAGTTTAGACTTTGCTCGTAACGGGGTCATCATACTCATTGGCAAATTAGGAGATGTGGAAGATAGGGATAGGGCAGCCCAATGATACTCGACCACTTGCGTTGTGTTGTTACGATGATTTAAATTATTAAAAAAAAAAGGAAAGAAAGAAAAAATATGATATGATACAAGTTTAGCTTTAGGAAATTATTTGCACCATCATTATTGCACTATTGGGGGATCAGTTTTGTGATTTAATAAATATTGTGAAGAAAAAAGGAATTGTGTTGCTGCAGGTGAAGATAAAATGAAGGAAAAAAATAATGTTTACGAGTGAAGAAGAAAATGAATAAGGATATTTTAGTCACAGCACTATTTTAAGTGCAATTTTGTAAATTTATTAAAGTCGGTCTATTTAGTCAAGACTAGAATTTTCTTCAGATCTGAGCTCTCCCTAATTTTTAATGCTCTTATATCTGTAATAATAATATATGAATATAATTTAATTTTTTTATCTTTTAAATTTATTAATTATGAACATGTAAATTTCTTTATATCAAGAAATGAATTAATTATTCCTTCGGGCCAAATATCATTTTGTTATTTTCTTTACTGGGTAATGATAGAAGTTACTGAGTCTTAATTCAAGCCACAATTAATTTAATAATTATTAATTAAATAATAACAATTGAACTTGGATATTAGAATTCTTAACATTGTATTATTTCATTTCATAAGCCGACAAAAAAGAAATGAATGAAGTGCCCAAGTCAACTGGCGTTGCTTTGACTTTTGCTCCATTTCTTATTTTCCGTGATGCATACTACCGGCTGCCACGCACCAATTTTCAATCTTTTATCCTACATTCTCCTTGTCCCTTGCACCGCTGATTGCTCCATATGACGGGACCTTTTGACTCTTAGTAAAGTAATAGATTATAATTATTGGATTTTCACAAGTAATATCATTTTTGAATTTTTTTTTCCAAATTATATAATAATAATAATAATCATCCCATATGAACTTTTAAAATGTAATTATGTATCATTGTTGGACTTGTCAACGGGTATAGTAATGTATCTGTTACAGATCTGTAACTGATAATTTTTTATATTTATAACTAGTTATTTTATTTTTTTTTTAAATACCAATATCTAGACAGAAAAAAAGACATTTATCCAATGTTAGAGAAAAAGGAAATTAAAAAATAGATCAAATTAAACAAGAAAATAATTTTATAAGGGAAAGGATCTGCTACAGATCTGTAACTGATAATTTTTCATATTTATAACTAGTTATTTTACTCTTTTTTTTTCAATACCAATATCTAGATAGGAAAGAAGACATTTATCCAATGTTGGAGGAAAAGGAAATTAAAAAATAGATCAAATTAAACAAGAAAATAATTTTATAAGGGAAAGGGGGAAAGGTTCCCTCATCAATTTCAACTTAATTTTGAATTTTATTCTCATATGTTTAAATATTATGAGCAATGTCTAGTTTGTATTTTAAATAATGTGGGATATTGCTTGTCATTTATTAATAGTATAAAGTATTATATTAATAATACAATATAAAGTCAACATATAATAAAATATAAAATCACATATACACATGACAAATTTTGATATGGTGACACAAAACTTAGACATAAAAATGGTAATGGTACTTGTAAATCTGTTCAAACTCGCTCGTCAAAACACATCCGTAACAGATAATTTTGTAGATTGCATGTCAGTTTAGTATTGTTAATTCAAACCCGCAATGGGTTTCGGGCGGGTGTGGTAAGCAGGTATTTACTAAACCCCCACACTTTTTTTTAATTAAATTTTTAAAGTTTTAATCAAAATAATATTTAATTGTGCCATTTTAATTATTTTTTAAATTTTAATTAAAATAATATTTAAACTTAAAAATATATAAATGAATAAAAGTTGAAATAAGAGAATTTGTCATATTTTTGTCATTTAATGGTGAATTATTATTCTTTTATATTGTTGTATATGATATTATTTTATTTTTAGGTGGTCATTAGTTGTTTTAAGATTGATTATGCTGATTCTTAGATAATTAATTTGGGTTATATGATTCATTTTTGTAATGGTTCTATTTTAAGTTATTTATTTCATTAGTCAATTCAAGTAAAGTAAAAATTTGGGACAGTGATAAAAGTATTATGATCTAAATATGAAAATCCACAAAAAAATTATTGGGTGTTATTATAGATTTAGTAATTATCAAAACCCGCTGTGAATGGATTTTTAAAAAAATTAAAATTCATTAAGTGAGTGAATTTAATAATTTAAATTTTGTGTGGGTGTGGATTTGATATTGACAATTCCACTGCAAATTGTGCTCATTACCATCTTACTTAGACACAAATTATCTATTTCTATAATATAGTATAAGAAAATATCATCAATATTATTTTTCTATTAATTTATCAACAAGCCCTCTCTTGTTTTTTCAAATATTGGATTCAACAATCTTGTCCTTTTATATATCATAATCGTTGCAAAGGGATAAGTTTGCTTCGAAAGATAATAACTTTTTGTTTGCCCCATAAAATGGAATCATAATTATTACAATGAACGAATTGATTGATGTCACATTCTTTGAAAAATAAATAAATTACAGACGAATGTTATGCATCATATACGAAAAGCTGGGCAACTTTGTATGGACAACAAACTTCCCCCTCTTCGTTATGATGAACACCATATGTGACAATAAGGTTAAAAATTATTTTTAACAACTAACAATTTGGTTTACAACCTCGCATCGGCAGGTTTAATAAGACAATTCAATGCGAGAGAAGAAAAAAAAGAGAAAATTAAGTGAATTAATTCGAGCCTTATAAAATAAAATATTATTAAATTAATAATCTCAGTTAAATAATAATTTTTATTGATCTTGATTTAAGACCAAAATGATAAATTAATAATTCGATAAATTTATTAGATAATTATAAATTAAAAAATCTTTTTTATAGAAATAAGTAATATATAAATTAATAATTAATTAATTTAAAACTAAATACATATAATATATCTATAATTTTATTTATTGTATTAATATAATGCTTTAATCATTTCATTAATAATTGTTGCTTTCTTTACACCTTTCAGATGAGAAGTCAATGTTGTATTATTATAAGTGTTATGTTAAGAGAAATAATAAAAAATCCAGCTTGATAGAAAAAAATCATCTTTGATGAGTTACCATGTAGCCATGATCTAGTTATGAAGTTTAGTTAAAAAATTATCAAGTAACTGATTCAAATTAAAATCACATCATATACCTTGACATAATCACTATATATTTTTTAATTATACTACTTTTATATTTCAAAAAATTTTTTGTTATGAAGATAATATTATCTTCATAAATTAATAAATTATTATTTTATTGATATATTAATATTTGATGGATTAATAGATTTTTCATGATTTCAATACCATTAATTTATCGAGGTTGTACTTCATATAATATATGAGAATGGGTACGTAATTGCTCTTTCACAAAAATTAACTTTGCAGTTCAAAGTTTTATGTTTGATTTTATACATCAATTCTACCATAAGGAAAAGAAGATATATATTAAAATCTAATTCGTGTAAATTTTTATCGTCAGAATTTAGAAGTTGAAGCTCAGTTTCACAGCCTAGCTGATAACCTTTTATGTCCATTGCATCAGATTCCCGCTAGAGAATTGCAGAAAAGTTGTCTATCGGTAGAAGAAAAATACCTGCACTCAGCTGAAAGGAGGAAGCCCGTTTGTTTACTTATTCTTATATATATTATGATGATGACCACTTTTTCTTTTCCAAATATATCAACTGACGGAAGCACCGTCTCGGTGTTGAAATTATGTGACTTGTAATTGGACCCATCTTTTAAAGCTTTTCAACACCATAGAGGAACCCTAAAAGTAAAGGAACATAAAAGATAAGTCCACTAAAAGTGATGACTTTTATAAAGGTCAAACTTAAAGTTATTAGAGAGGATTTTAATAACCATTTAGCATGAGTAATTAAATAAATCTTTCATTTTCTAAGCTTTTCAGCATTCACTCTTAATTTTTCTATGGCAAGAAGACTACGTACAGTAAATTTTTAAAAAAAAACCCATTTTCCTTTTTCTTTAGTAATAAATTAGAATATATATATATATAGAAGTAGTACTCATCAATAATCCAGATGCAAAAATGGACAAAAGGGAATAATTGATTCATTGACTACAGCAAGCGTTATTGAGAATCCAATGTCTCCGGTCATGATTCTGCTGCAAGAAAATTAATCCTCGGATAAGGTAGGGAGGGTTAAAGCGTATAAGCTTTATCACAAGAAACAATGTACGTGTACGCGAACACACTCGTACATCAATTGTCTCTATTTATAGCTAGCTTAAAACTCTCACAGAATATTCACAGCTCCTCGGTTTCGATTACAAGTTAAACTCATTATAAAAAATGTCAGCACTGAATTAATCGTCATTAATTATCATTTCATATATTCAGTTATTGTCATCGTCATGTGTGAAATTAATACTGTAATGCCCGTAAAGTAGTCATCATCACCATCTCATCCGGAATTTCGGGCAGCGATGCAAATGACGCCATATTATGTACGGCGTAGTAAGCTTGCTCATAGCTATTAAATACAACAAAATATTAGATGATCATATATATGTATAGTTTGCAATTTGCATCATCAGTAGGAAAAAAATTTAACTACTAAATCACAGACGATGCTCTTTGTTCTTCAAATTCTAGTAAGGACAAGAGGATGATCGTTCACTTATCCGTAAGCTGAAGTTATTTGGTTCAATTGCTTTTACGATTTTTTAACATCGAGCAGTTATCACATGTGGTGGTTCGTTTTTTCCTTTCTTAATAAAAAGGGAACTGGTATAGGGTTCTAAATTAAAAATTCTTATTGAGAAAAGATGGAAAAAATTTGACTGAGATTCTTCGACTAATTAATATATCGTTGATTGATTTCATATATGAATATTATAATGGATGAAAAAGAAAATTTCAAACCGCTCTAATTGTCCTGCTGGCAACCTTAATAGTAATTACATCATGCTTACATTTTCTAAATTCAAAAAATGAAATGGCCTCTTTCAAGCTTCTTAATAACCCTCTTTATCCCGCAAATTCTATAAGACCCCGTACTAATTATGATGTCATACGATTTGATTTACTCATGTAACAAAGAGATCATCTCATATTGATTGTGAATAAACCAAGTATTAAAAGTAAAAGCTCAAGTTCATCCTTACCTCACGAGCTTACTTTCTAATATAAGTTAAGCTCATAGTCACAATAAACACAAAGAAAGTAATAAGGAACAAAAATATCATGAATTGTAATGTCATCTTGTTTAGAAGTTAATTGTTTTCCTTATTAAAAAAAAAAGAAATTTAAATCACAAACTTGATCTTTATATTATACATTTAGAAACATTTTGTTAAAGAAAAATTTTGTTAAAACAAATGTGTATAATTAAAGTTTTGTTTAATATTGAGGTTGGACAAATGTAACTTATAAGTTATAATCTTAAAGCGTTTGGTAATTGAATATTAGTTGCTGTAACTTATAAATTAAATTAAATTAATTTATTATTTATATAATAAAAAAATTATAATATCTTTATTATTTTTATTAAAATTATTATTTTAAAATTATATTTATTATATATTATTAACTTTAATTTTATAGTTATAATTTTTTTATAATAAATACAGTTTAAAAATTACATCATCTAAAATAACCTAAGTATTTGTCATGAAGAGAATGGATGAATAAAAACATTGTATGACCCACCTAATTATTCGTATAGTGTCGCTTCTTAGTACAGCCTCCTATGCAGATGAACAAGAGTGTAAGTGTTTTTTTCAGATATTATAGGAGCGAGAAAGGGTGAAAAGAGAATAGCATGTCATGATAATTATCTCCGTGTGAAGTATACAGACACAAACCCATCATCAATCCTCTGAGATCAGACTATAGAGAAATTATACAGCAAAAAATTATATATATATATATATATATATATATATATATATATATATATAATTGGATATTTTAATAAATCTTCTCTCTGTTCACAACCAAAATACACGCACACCTTATTGCATTGCGGTGCAGCAATCATAATGTTTTCTCGCCTCTTCCTCCCATCATTAATTCCTCACTTTCATCATGACCACTCAATCTTTTGCTATCTACCAACCGCACCAAAGCCACCAGCCGCTTCAACAAAGATCAGAAGATCAGCTAGAAGGAGAAAGAAGAAATTAAGAGAAGGGTTTGTATTTTGTAGATGTTGATGAAGATGGCTACAATCAAGAAGAAGAAACCCTATCTTTCATTCACAGTCTAGCTATTATGCAGTGGTGAAGCTGTCTAATTAAAGGGTTTAGTGGTCAATCTCTCTCTTCTCTTCTCTTGGGGAACGAAGCATCATGGTCCGATTGTTTGCTAGATCAAGCAACAAATCTAAATACATACATATATAAGAAAATTTTATATCTATATATATTATGGGTTTCTGTGATTGAAGAAGATGGCATGATTACATATCACGGTCTGTGAGTATTTCATTTGAGTGTGTTTTGCATTAATTATACAATGAGAAGATGCGAGCTCTCTCTTGATCTTCTCCGTTTCTCATAGCTAATTGAATTCTGTAATTTTGTTGTATGGCTTTCGTTTGGCTTTTCTGTGTGAACACTGTACTGTTAGAAACTATTATTAAAAGCTGTTGGAGGTAGATCTGAATTTTTATATATAAATATGTGAGATAATAAATGATAAAATGTTCTTCAGTTTCTGTCTGTATGTTCCTATGTAGTGATAGATTTCTGAGACATAAATCACACCGCCGGATCCATATCTTGTTATCTATATGTATTTCCATTATCTTTTTTCTTCAATTAGGGTTTGATCTTCCTCTGGGTTTTGAATTTTGTTCATTTATTAGTTGAACCTATTATATTAAAAAATAAAATAAAATCCACGCATCTAGATCTTATATATGTTAAATTAATTACACATATGATGCATATTTGATTATCTAATGCCTAATTAATCCTTTTTCTCTCTTTTTCAAATATATATACGCGCACACACACCCTAATATTATGCATGCTGTTCTTGGTGATACCCCTTGTTTTTTTTTTTTTTCTGAATAGTGCAATGCACACTAATACAACAGACAGCAAGTACCGTTAATAACTTAATTCCCATTTTTTAAGAGATTCTAACATTGTCTGCCTTTTCCACCAATTAATCATTCTCTTGTGCATGTATTTAATTTTTTTTTTGTCTCATAATAAGTTACAACAAACATTTTTACACTTTGCATCTATTTAGGGGTCCCTTGTGTTGGTAATTATCCCATAGAAAGCAAGCATTCCACTTTCCTTCTCACGAGGCCGGTTAAGCGTGCATATAGCTAGCTAATTGGGTTCTTTAAGTCAAGGATCCGAAGATCACGAAATCTTGGGAGAAGATCGTCATTAGCTGTTAAGCAACTAGAGAATTGTCCTAGCTCTTGGGGATGATAAGTTTATTCTAAAGTAGTTAATTTCTTGTTGGTCCAATTAAAGACACAGTTTTTATTAACTTAAAACTAGTATCAAATCAATTATGTACTTAATTATGCACACAAGGAACTAATATATATAGACGGTACTTAAATTCATATTTAGTTGCCCTCGTTTTTAGACGCTTGGATGCTAGCAAGAGAGTGTTATTTACTATGTGTCCATGGTTCTGAGATAGCAGTTTGAGGATTTGCTGAAACTGATGATATATGAAAGAAGGTTTATTTTGCTTTAGACATCATGCAATGCAAATGGAATTATCCCAAAAATTTTAACACTTCTGTAGCCTGAGTCTAATATTTGTTACTCTCTGAAGATTGATCGATGCCTGATAAAGATAGGCGCGGGCGTGCACACGCATGCCCAACTTAATTAAGAGTATACTTGTATTCATGTGATTGATTGATTTCTCAGAGAACTATATGTATTTATATGCTAAGACTTTTCTTTAACACTATTATTCCATGTATACCTAATTGCTTAAGCTTTTGGGTTAAGTAATGGCTTCTCTAATAATATACATTTGTTTGTATTATCTTGGGTGAAGGATGTGTGCAAAAGATATCGACTGTTAGCTCCACCACCACCCACTCGATGTCTTTGATTAGGTTTTAGAATATATCTTGATGCATGGATAACTTCAGAAGAGATGAATTTATATATATATAGGTATTGACAAAGAGGTTGCCTGTTATTATTAATATTCTTCATTTTTGTGTCCTTGTGGATTAGATCTGAGTGCTTTTTTAGATCATATCTAAGTACAAGTAGGAACAGAAGTTGCTGATAGATAAGCGGAAAATCTTTGCACTTGTAAACGATGATAGCTCAATCGTTAGCATACAGATATTGGGTTGTTTGGTTTACTAATTAAATGATCGTTTATAGAAGATTCTTGCCAGTAGGCATATATAAAGAATTACATTCTCGTATATAAGAATATAGATATGTATAAGCGACAGCTAAACTCTCACACTTGCTATACACTAATCTCTCTTCTTGTTCATACCAAATAAAAATACATGCAAGTTTCAATAGCATCCACATTCTTTTATACGATGAAAATGAATCCAAAATCTCTTATTTCATGCTTTATTAATGCTTCAATAAAAGACCAGTAAGCTTTAGTTTATTGCTTCAGCAATTGTAGTTGCAACAATTGATGATGATGTATCTTGAAAACTAATAAGCTATATGAATCGATAGAAGATACATATGTCAAATTCAAGGAAATTGACAATAATTATAAGAAAGGAACAGCCCAAGTTCATCTGGTATACAGTTTTTCGCTCTGAGTTTGGGCCTAACTAAGCCCAAGCATCGTCCATCCAGTTCACAGTCGACCATATATTTATTTATTTATTTTTAAATTGGGTAAAGAATCCTGGTTGTTTTGTGTGTTTATGTCCGAAAAAAAAAAAGAATTATGGGTATGATTTTGCTATAATTTTTATATTAAAATTGTGATATAATATTTTGATTTATTAGATTTGTTCGATAAATGGAGTATATTTAAAATTAAAAAGTAATATTTAAAGTCCTCATCTTTCTATCAATGCAGTTATTAGTTAGCATGTGAATTTTGTTATACTATTGGAATTGGGACTTGGGATCAGTTTTTCATAAAATTATGTATATTCAATAAGCTGTATGATTATCATATTCATTCCATATCCTCATTGATTATTATTTATCCAAAAGAAACACCAATTTATTTCCCAAGAAATAGCACGCTGCTCGTGTGAGTGAAAAATGAAAAAGAAAAATAAAAAAACAAAAACGAAAACGAAAAAGGCCAGGCAGTCCCCTAAGCCCCAATCAATCAATCACTCGATCGGACGTCCCATATTGAACTGATGAAAGACAAAAAAGACCACGCAGGGACAATCATGGCCATCAACTCCTGAGGCCGCATCTGTCACATTTCCACAGTAACTGCCTCTCCTCCTCACGATCGCCCTTTTTTCCCACTTTCTTCTTTCCTTTTGTGTGTTTTTGGGAACAAATTCATAACAAACGTTTTACTTAATATTTAATCCCTCTCATTTGCCCAACACCTTTTCGAATTTTTTTTTTCCCGTTTATAAGAGTATATATATCTAATTTCTGATACGGGCTTGTTTAGGGTTTTATCAACACTAAATTGAAGACACTGATGTTCCCGTCTATCAGTTGGTTGATTGCTTGATTAAGCGAGGGCTTTAGATTCGATTATGTCTGAGGCTTCGAGAGCCCGAGTCACTATTACTCTTGGACGTAGCGGCCAGGTATCTTCTTCCCCAAAATTAGGGTTTCTTTTGCTATTTTACACATTTGTTTTTGTGGCAACTTTAATTAGTTTATGGTTTATGTATGTAAATGAATGTTCTTCTGTTAATTTGTTTCGAGGTGTTTTTTGGAGTGAAAGACTTTTGTTATTTGTTCGGTATTGCTTACAAGATATGAGGAATGAGCATGGAATTTGTGCCCTGAATCTGTTTATTGACACATGTCACCTTGTAAGACCAAAATGTATGATTACATGCTCAATTGTGCTTGAGCAAATCTTTAGCTTAGGTACAAGTTTGATGCTTTGCTTCAGATAAATTCTTGGTTTTTTGTTCAAGAATCACCTGACAAGCTGAACTGCATTTGTTTTGTTATACGCTTATGCTCATAATAATATACCTGCATTAACTTGGAGCAATTATCTTGCAGGTGGTGAAGAGGCCTGTATCAGATGGTGGTTTTTCTGATTCTTTGCCTGGTACCGGCAGTAAGCGGTCTGTAAGAGATAGATTAGGAAATTCTTTAGATAATTCTCAAGTTGACAATAAACGGTGCGTTCATGTTTCTAGTTCTATATCTGTGTTTTTAGTTTTAAATTTGCAAGTTTGATGTCAGTAAATTAACCTTTCTTTTTCTTTGGTATTGCTGGTTTGTTCTGGAGTTTTTAAATTATGATTGAGGGTTTCTGGATATTCAAAGTTTTTTTCAATGATTGAAATGGCTGAGCACTGACTATGAGTGACAGCTAAAGAGTACATTAGGAATCTTTCGTGTGTAGTTCTGTTTGCAGGACTCTTTTGTCCATGTTTTTGTCAATGAAATTGTTTAAGATTTGGTGGTTCCATTTTTAATTCTTCCAGACAAAGAGGGGATGGCCATATTTCAAGTCTGGCTACTAATGGCATTGATGGTAATTAGCATTCTTTTCAGCATAGAAGATATCATTTCCTTTTTAATATTTTTTTAACTGATTTTCTGATTACCAAACTTGGTTGTTTGATTGACTAAAGATTTTCGAATTGGAAAGAATGACCTTCGATTCAAACTCATGCAAAAGAATGAAGTTAGACGAGCTCAGAGTGATGATGATTGTAAATTCGTGGACCTCCGTGAGAAACTGTCAAGGACCGGGCAGCCTCCACACAGAAGTCTTGATACACGGCAGCGCATCCCCGAGTCGAGAGAAACCAGTATCCTGGGAAGAATTCCTGTCTCAAGAAGTACAAATGATTTGCCCCAGATGAACTCATCAAGAAGTTCTTATTCTGCTTGGACTTTAGATCATATCAGACGAAGATCGCCAGAGAGAATTGTAGGTTCTTCTAGGGGTCTATCCCCCCCTAGGAATGTGCAGGACTTACAAAGAAGGCCATTAAGTAGGACATATGATGATATGAGAGCAATTCCATATATGAGCAAAGATGTTCATAATGCGTCAATGCCCATGAGTACATCTTACATGACAAAACCCACATTGCCCCCTGGATCTGTAAAGCCTTTGCCACCAGGCCCACCACTTATAGGCCAACTGCCTCCACCACCTGGTATTGTCCAGAAAAGTTCATATACAGTAAGAGCTCCCTTCCTTTTTTTCTTTTTTCTTTTTCCCCGCACATACACACAGTTGTTCCTCAAACTACTGTTTAGTTGGATGTCTCATCTAATTTTTCTCTGGATTTACTTTGTATAAATGATTGTAAATTGTACTGGATAGTAGTTCTGGTATCTGTGCTAGGTAATTTGACTTTTCAGTTAGGAATGAGAAAAATTTTTGAACAACTAGCTGTAAAGGGAAAATGTTTTTAGTTACAAATTGTAGATAAATTTTTCACAAATAATATGCACTCACTTTATGAATAATGTCTAAATTTTTCAATTAGGATAGACCAGCTAACAAATCTGGCTGGATTTGTGTAGCCCTTTTTCATGATTTTGGCACAAGAAAAATGAGGTCACAGATCTATGTATCCTTTTTTATGGTTTTCCCATTGATTTGGTGTACCTTGAACCATCTTCAACACTTTTTCTGTGAAAGCAACTCGTATTTGCTCATTTCGATGGCCGACTTATTCATCTATGACACAAGTACTCAATTAATGGAAATGGATGATGATAACCATTGGCACTAGGAAGACTGCACTGCATCAGACAAGTAACTTTATTATTTTTCCAGACAGAATGGCTTGCTATTTCTTGAGGAGCAATGTGATATGTCAGCATTATGTCTTATGACTTTAAATTCCTCTAAAACTAAATGATATCTTCCTTTCAAAAAAATAAAAAATAAAAAATTAGATGCTTTTGTATTGTTGCATTAGAAACTGCCCTGAGGAGATGCAATATGATACCCAGGGTACAGTATTAGAATTTAGTGTATGGTACAAGTTTTGCATTTTGCAGGCATTAGTTGAAAATATTACATGTAACTCATTTTCTTTCTCTTCCACCTGTATATACCTGTGACTTCTGCCCCTATCCCCTGTTGGATCTGAATTCTCTTGTCAGGTTTTTAGCAAAATATCTCTTAGCATCAAGATTTTCTTCAATTTCTCATTGAATAATTTCTGTTTATATTGTGGCTTCAGATCCTTCTTTGCAGCTTTTGCACAATATCAATTTGCAATTGCTATTATGCATCTCTGACTTCTTTTGCTGTTTACTATGTAGGGTGAAGAACAACAAACTGTTGATGGGCTGTTGCATCAACTGGGACTGGGAAAATATGCTATTCTTTTTAAGGCTGAGGAAGTATGTTATTCTATTTCCTCCCCCTCTTTTCAATTTAAAAGCTTTGCTGCGCCTGAGTTACAATAATTTGAAAACTTTGTCCTTTTCAATTACATGCTAAATTACATTAATTCTATGTAGTGTGAAGGCAAGATGCCATTTGACTATGCAATTGTTTTCTATACACTCATGTTTTGAGCATGAATGGCATGCCCATTCCCTGTACTGCAGTTAGTGTGAGATTTGAGGGATTCATATTTTTGCATTTTGCTTCTTGGCTGTTACACAAGTGCTCTAGTAGTGATAGTGTGGCCTGATAATGGGTTTGAGAATTCATCATATGCATAGTTAATTTTAGCTTGTTCCTTATGTTCGACTTAACCCTAAATCGTCTAAAATAAATAGTAACCATTGCAACTTCATCTTATAACATTTTGTATGATTTTAATTTAACTCCCATTTTCCTGTTATCTGATTTGATGTAGGTGGATATGACCGCATTGAAGCAGATGGGGGAAAACGATCTCAAAGAACTGGGAATACCTATGGTATGCATAAACTTCTTCCTTTCTGCAGTTAGTGCATTTGCACATGCAGTTTTAATTCATATATTGTACTCTATAATGTTTTGCATGTCATACATGGACATTTAATGATCTTTAAAATGATCAAATGAGTATTCAACCTTCTAAGCATCCTTTTCCAGAACAGTAGGAGTGTGGATCTATGCATAGTAAAGCTTGTGCAATCAAAAAAGCATGTTTAGGTTGAGGAGTGAGTTTTTTTTTTTTTTCTGATGTTATTTTAACGTGGTTTATTTATACTCCATCTCAAATTTCAGGTTTGAGTCTGGAGATTCAATTGATGACTTTAGTATTCCTAAAAGAATTCTCATTTCAGTTTACTGCATTAATTCTTCATCTTTAAAATGATTTAAGGAAGAGTTGGAATTGGGTACTTTTGAATATATATAACTTGTTAACAAGATATGGTCCTATAGATTTTCAATTTAAGAACGAACAGATTTGCGAGTACTCCTGTCATGCTGATCTTTCAGGTTGTTGTGTAGTTTTTTGGTTTTTCATGCATTGACTGATGAAATCTTGTTTGATTTACAGGGGCCTAGGAAAAAAATTCTCCTCTCTTTATTGCCACGCTTCAAACGGCAACCATGACAACTACACTCAAAAGGCATGATGTATTTTACGATCATTAGTCCTATTTTGGATGGGAGGTTGTATTGATGAATCTTTTCCCATTAAACAAATAGCTTGTATTTCTGTCATTTCCAGTAGAAATTGGTCAAGAATCAGTTAAAACACATTCTTGCCTTTTCAACTCAAAAAGTTGAAATTCAATAGAGAGTTGCGGCAAATTTTGAGGGGTGGAATATTTTTTTGTCATTTTATTCTGCACATGTATATTGCTCATTGCTTTCTCATGTACGATGCGTTGGGTTCCAGTTGGAATATTTTAGAATTCATTTTTGATGCTTTTTATGTAAGATCTTTTAAGTTGAATCCCAGGACCAGGGCTGGATTGCAGTTGTGGGTAACCTTATCTTGATATTACTCTCATTATTTGAACTGTCTTCTTAGCCGGGTATCTTTCGTAGTTTAGAAAACGGTGGTCCACTGGTACACAATTTTGCTTTGATGAGAGAAACTGATTGACTGACCCGGTCATTGTATTTCGAGTAGTTTGTTTAATTTATTTAAAGTTGTTCTCCAAATAGAGTTTGCTTTGACTTTTGACTATTCTAGCCATCATATGGATATTGGAGGAGGACGAGCATGAATTAATAGTTAGTTTAAAAAATAAAATAAAAAATTAAAATAATTATAATTACTAATTTAGTGGTCAGCGAGAATTTAGTTTTCAACACAAAATCTATCTTAATTCATGGATATAATAATGTTGTTAAAACATATTTTCCTATTCTCGACCAGAAAGTCTTTTATATTCTAGGAGCACTATGTCAGCACAATAACTTGATGCTCCAAAGCTAATAATTGAGTCCCACTCTTAGGTTTCTCCATCATCATCTTTCTCATTGTTTGAACGACCATTGGTACTCAAATCAATTAACCTGAACATAAGCTAAAAACTATAACGAAATAAATAGCGAATCAATTAGCCTTGACTGATGGATCAATTCAAATAATAATAATAATAATAAAAAATCCAGGCGATATGCAGAGTCAATAACATATTCAATGCAATACAAAATCTGCACAACCGAGTCTTATTACTTTTTTTTTTTTTCCATGCAAGTCAAGTCAATGGTGTTGACTTACAAACGTAATGACGTTGAAGGCAAGTCGCAGGCGTGATGTTGGCCGGCGAGACAGCCAGTCCCGGTGGACTGGCAACGATCTAGCGGCAATTCAAAAATTCCAATTTTAGGTCGTCGAAAAGAAAAGAATGTGAAAGAATAATTTGCTGCGGTTAAAAAGTAATTAATTTTTAAATTCCAAATTTTTTTTTATTTTGAGGGTAAAAACGACGGAAGAATCCCACCAAAAATTCAGCTTAACTTTTAATTTTTAAATTTTTTACATGCTGGCAGCACATGACATTAAATTATTAGCTTAAGAGCACCAAGTCCTTTTAACGATCTGTTGCTCCTGGAGCATAGAAGATAAGGGCAGGCATTTCGGTTTTCGGTTCAGTTTTTTTATTTTCAGTTCGGTTTGCAAACAGTTCGGGTTTAAGAGTTGAAAAATTATTTCGATTCAGTTCAATACGGGTTTACAATTGGTTGGGTTCGATTCGGGTTCACAATTGCTTTCGAGTTGAACAACGGTTTGGGTTGTGATAGGGTGTGGATTAATAATTCGGTTCGGGTCTACTATACTATTTCAGTTCGGTCAATACTTCGGGCCTGGGCAAGAATAATAAAAATCAACAAATTAACAGTAAACGGATGAAAATATATACATTCAACAAATGATGAAATGTCCAGGTCAATGGTTACTAAAGGCCTAAAACACCAAATTCAAAATATTGAACTGCAAATTAAAACAATAAAGAAGATAACTTCCAAGATCCAAGTCATGAAGTTACACCAATTAATTGAGTGAATAAAAAGAAAAAATTATTGAATAAAATAAAATCGTCTCCATTTCTCCATCAACAAATAAAAAATGATTAAACAAATCAGTCCATTCTTAAAAATAAATAAATAAGGTAACAATTAACCTCCACCAAATAAACTGGACTGAACCTAAGCACAAAAGATTATACACGCACATATATACACAGACTATTTACTGCAAACTATAAGCAATCACCTAGCTGCTACTTTCTAAAACATCATAACACCAATAACAAGATAATATGCACGAGTAAAGATACATCTCATTTTTTTTTTCTTATAAATACTTATGATTATTAAGTTCAAAAATAAAAACTGCCTATCTAGTATCTATAATAGAAAATTTACCTGTTAAATAAAAATATAAATCACCAAATATAAATAAATATAATCCCGTGAGAACACTCTTAATAGTTAACAAATTTCCCAACATTACTTACCGTGAAAGTGAAGTCGTGGGTTGTGCTATTGTCGTGATCGGTGACGGCACGCTGAGTCGCTGACTGTGAATGGGGATCGGGTTTGGGCGAAGATCGAGTTTGGGAGCTTTTGTGGCTGGCTGGCTGTTTGTAACTTTGTGTTATTGTACTTGTGAATTGTGAAATTGGGAAATGGAGACCGGATGTGAGCGATCGGGTCGTGATTTGTGAGGGGCTGAGGGCTAGTCTTTTTTTCTTTTCCTAAGCATTAACCTGATTCCGAGTTCGAAACCGATCGATTTAATATATGTAATTCGCTTTGTTTTTAAAGTTAAACCGAATCGAACCAAAAACCGAACTAAAAATTTAGGTTTGGTTCGGTTCGGTTTAGGTGACTAGTATTACAGAGTTGATATAAAAAAAAAAATTATGTGGGCCTTAATACGCTGAGTTGGTGGGACAATCTAATAATATTCTGTAAAATCTTTTTAATATTTTTAATAATTTAATAAATCCATTACGAGTGAAATCAAACCCTATAGCCTCTAACATGTGATAAAACACTGATGGAACACTTCCACTTTAATTCAAATTGCTTTCAACAACCATTGGCCTTTCATTTTTTTTTTTTTTGAAATAAACCAATTATGCTATAAGGTATTGTAGTTTTTTTTTTATATTAATTAAAGAAAAAAAAGTAGAGAGGTGGGTATTGGATAACTTCTTATTTTCCTTTGGAATGCAAGGGGCAAGCTAACTAGAGAAAGTAGCCGATTGAAAGCCACTTAATCGAGCCAGGCTAATGGGGGTTAATAAAAGAAATGCTTGTTTATCAACAGCCTATTATGTGAAACGTGCACGCATTTTATTTTCAGCTGCCGGGAAACATCTGCTGATGTGTTTCCACACGTGCTCAAAATTTTTGAGTTTCTCCATTACTGAGAAATGGAATTAACCCCGCTTATTGAGTCAGTCATATATCATTATTTTCTTTGTTAAGTCCTTTTATTTTTACTACTTTCTTTATTCACCACGCTTGCTTCTGGAGTGCTTTTTGTTTGCACTTTAGGTTCATTGCTTATGAGCTAAGATCTCAGCTTGGGGAATTCGTGGTAATGATGAGTTGGGATAAATTAATATATGTCTTCAATCTGCACAGTGTACTTAAAAATTCTTTGGTTCAAATGTTCCATCATTACATAAAGACTTGGGATTGTGACTGGAACTGGAAATGGCTTCAACATTTAGAAATAAGCTCGTGCCTTTTAGTTTTTCACATCTGGGAAATGAGGAGGCGGCCGAAATATGCTTTAGTCAATCTTGTAACACTTCCTTTGCCTAGTGGGATTGCTGCTTTCTCCTTATCAACTTTGTTTTATTTCAAAACTAGATATAAATTTAATAGGCAAATTTCGTAGGATGAGGATCTTTCTAACAATAAAACCTTCTATGATACTTATTGCATTTTTACACCTACTAAATTATGCAGCCCTTGCTTTATGATTTACAGGTTTCGCAGAAACATGGTAATTGCAAGATGGCCGACATGTGGCATTTGTGCAGTTGTTCCACTAGCTAGGAGGATGATTTTCCAAGTGCCGTCCCCACTACCTTCACCACTCATGACATGACTCCTCATTTTTGAATCGTGAGACCAATTTCACTGTTCCCTCCTGCTAAAACAATGTCCAGATATATAGTTTTCTAGCAGCATCAACATATATGGCTAAGTCAAGTTAGTAATTTTCATCACTAGAATCCTTTTCAATGATTCCTTTTGTACACATTTGCAGACTTTTTAGACCACAGAGACCCAGAGTGAAATGCAAAAAACTTTTAGAGCTATCTCAATTGCTGTGATATTATCAACAGCAAGCTCTGTTAAAGATATGCCTCGAAGTGATACTTAAAAAGTAAAAGGTAACCTTCTGTAGCAACCCCTGCTTTGTCCTGATTCCTATTTATAGCTTTAATCTTAATCAAATGATATTAGTATATAATCTTGTTGCATTAGTCAACCTTAGCACTCTGTGTGGCTTATAAATGTGGCTTTAAAATTCCTTTAGGATTTGTCCAGAAGAAGAGAAGGAAAATACAGACTGGATGAGCAATCAGATTTGGGGTAGCTGATGGTAGGGACCATGGATAAATCAAAATCAAAATGAAATGAAATGAGAAATCAATCAATCAGCTAACCCACCCACCATAAGCACCAATAACTCAATCTAATCCCCTCTTATGGCCTCATTTTATTCCACATATTAAGATAGTTAAATGCTTGATGACAGCATGCCTACTTGGATTTCTTTTCCTAAAGCGAAAAAAAGAAGTGGGAACTGGGAATTTGGTTAGCATGAGAGATCTATTGGTGGAAGAAAGTCCACCAATGGAAGATCAAGATCTTAGCTAGAGACAATGGAATAAACAACACAATCTAATAGTTTCCAATATGTCCTCAAAGTTACAAGTTGTGGGGTCGTTATGGAACAACTGTCCAACACAAAATGCTTCGCTTATGTATACAATAATATTAGTTGACGACTTGATTCACCAGAAAACATATGCTTTTGGGTAATAAAATAATAGGCTTGCCTGCTCTAAGAAGATATGCCCAGATCTTCTTGAAGACCATTATAAGTATATATGCTTACATCATTACCCACTTCTTATATTCCCATGTTTAGCAACTACTCTCCCATATTATTATATTAGCTTTTGTAAAATATGGTCAAGATTGATATATTAAGCCCATTTATAATAGAACAAAAAATGAGGTAAAAAAATTTGTGGGTGGGGGGATAATTGCAGAGAAGCTTCATTTGGTGCTGAATAATCACATTTCTACAGGTTTCAACATTGTATATACATTAGTGGATGGGACTGGGCACCCACTGCAATGAAATTTTACGTTTTCAAGTGGCATATTATATATTATATATGATAAGGTTGGATAAAAGACAATACGTGAATCCACTGACTCATTTGTTGGTTTAGTAAAATATCTTATATATGCATTTAAGTACAGTGGGAGATTTGTTTTGTTAATTTCAAAGTAAAGCTTATAAGAGCCCCCTCCTCTTTCAGGTGATTGCATTTTACATTATTGCATCCCAGCTTTCTTAGCTTTGACTTTTGTAAATTATTATATATTATAATTGATAAAATAATTAACTTTCATCCTCTCCTTAAGCATGGAATAAATGTTATTAATCACCAAGTGGCACCATAATTCCATATATTTAATGAATATTATAATTGCTTCCAGACCATTATTCCTCATTAACAAAGCACACTGAATCCTCTTTGATGGAGAAAGCTTGAGGTGTATCTACTGTAAATTTGAAAAAAGTTATTTAAAAAATCAATATTGCATGAGACGGCTTCTCCGATCTGACTTTTCTTTTTCTCTCTTTTTTATTGAACCCTGAGTACGATTAAAATGCTGTTCATGATTACAAAACTATCCCCTATTTTAGATGCAATGCATTCTTGGAAGCCATAAAGAGTTTACTATAAAAGGAACACAAGCCATACAACTCATCATCATCAGTGTCTTAATTTATAGGCTCTCTTATCACTGGCTACAAAAACAATATCATCCTTTGAAAAAAAAAAAAAATCATCACATTTCAAGAGACATGAAAAAGGAGATGTCTACTGTTTTTTCTCATACATCAGATGGAGAAAATGCCTCTTCAGCTGGTTCCTGTGTTGAAAAGAAGCTCAGATTATTTGGGTTTGAGCTGAATCTATGCAACAACAACATCAACAACGAGACATGCTGCCTGAAAGGTTCTGCGGAAGGAGATGAAAGTGTTAACTCATCGAACACTGCATCTTCTGCAAGTGAGAAACCTAGCAGCTGCATGGATAAAAGCAGCCCACCAACTGGTGAATCCGACTACAAAAAGTTCGAGTGCCAGTACTGTTTCAAGGAGTTTGCAAACTCACAGGCACTGGGGGGTCACCAAAATGCCCATAAAAAGGAGAGAATGAAGAAGAAAAGATTGCAGCTTCAAGCCAGAAAGGCCAGCCTCAACTCCTACTTACAGCCTTATCAAAACATGCACAACCTCAGTTTCAATAATACTTACCAAGGCTCCACTACTGCATCTGCATGGTTCTATGATCCTTCATGCTACCCTTGTGATAATCAATTCACTCTTTATGAAGAATCTCAAATTAGCTTCAATCCATACGATCAAGATCCTCATGTATCAAAATGGTACACTGCTACTACCATACCGAATCAAACCCCGTTTCATCAGCAAGATTCTACTCCCAGTATCTTCACTCGGACCGACAGATCCGGAGAGCACACGCCTGCACTCATCATCAAGCCCTCTTCTTTGTCTGCCGCGGCTTCCAAGCAAAGCTGTAAATCTTTGGATCTTCAGTTAGGTCTCAGCTTGCAAAGCGGCGTATGAAGTACTATCAATACTATACGAACCTGGCCAGCTACTCCAACATTGTAAATCCAGCGTTTGCTCGCTGTAACTCACCAGGGAAAAAAAATTATCGATGATATTATAAGATTCATGCAATTACGTTCCGCAAGTTCAATCTGAAATTATTATGAATGTCACACAAACACATGCTCTATGGATCGCGTATTGCATCCATTTCAAGCTACGACAATTCCCTGAACTTAGACGGTTCAAAACAAGACAGGAGCTACAGTATTATCTTCATTTAATTTAATTTTGTTGACAAAAATTTGCCTCGATGGTGCATATAATTGATTGAGAATCGATTGTTTTTCTCATGGCTGCGCCTTCCCCTTTCCCCCCGCCCCCCTTTTTTTAATAAATTTTGTCATATATATATATATATATATGTATGTATATGTACGTATATAATTGTTGAATATTTATACTTGTGTCCATGTGTCAACCTTTAATTCAAATAAAAATTAAATTAAAATTTAAAAGACGATCAATCTCTAAATTTTTAAAAACAAAATTTCTGGGTTCCCATTGTTGACCCATTATTAAAAGTAGTAAAAAAAAAAAAGGGGAAGATGAATTTGGGCTGACCAGATGTAATTAAGCATTATAATATTATTCAATAATAAATAAAGTTCTACATAGAAGATCTCAAATCTAGCCTCATTATCGACAAGTTATTACCAGAAACTAATAAATATTGCAGCAGCTCTCTCTGCACACAACTGAATATATATATATATTTTTTTTAAGTTTTGAAATATTTGATTGAATGGCTTTGTGGATACCAAATATACTTATTTGAATGATTCTTCTAGGTCAAGTTTGGTTGATTGCTTATAATAATATCGGTTGTGTTTCATTTGATTCACGGAGACGTATAGTTTAAGTCTTTAAGATTAGGTTCGTTCATAGCAATAATTGATGTAACTAAAATATTTTCTATCAAATTTTAAAACGTGCACAAATTTCTTAATAATAATAAAACTTAAGCCGTTTATTCCTTGCAAGCATAATATTGTAGTTGATTCATTGCAATCAAGCATTTTTAGTGGAGATAATTGGTTCCTCGTTCAATAAAAAATATGTTACGCATTTAAAATATTCAAGTATGTGATAAGATTTTTTAGATGATAAAAGATAAATCGGTTGGTAAGTCACATTTAAAATATTGCTTACTTTTAGCTTGTTAGTTGGACTGATTAATAATTCATATTTTTAAATATCCAACTGGTCATTGCCGCCAAGGTGCTTTGTATAATGTACAAACCCTAAAAATTATCAATGAAATGGACTCGTTATTCTTATTAAATTTTTTAAAATATTGGGTTAACGTATTATGGGATACATGCATCCTAAGAACGCCGTTAATAATAATATTTGTAAATCTTACACAGAATAATAAAAATATATCCTTTCATCTTTGATAATTCAACGCATGTAGATGGAATATATTAGTGCAATTTAAAGATTTTGTTTTAGATTCTTGGGGCCCAGGCAGTTGAATATGTATTGGCTGTAACAAAATAAAATAAAACAATACCTGTATGATATTGTAAAGAAACAGCTAAAGTAACTTATGTAACAAGTTAACAAAGATTATTTTAATAAAAAGAATTATAAAGTAAAATAAGTAGATTGATGTGGGTACAATAAACTTATAATCGTTATTCTAGAAGATAGCCGTAACACGTTATTAGAGTTTTCATTGAATACATGAAAATGCGAATATTAAAAGGCCATTGGGTCTCCAATGTTCAAGTATTTTAGTGAGCTATTTGAGGATATATATATATATATATATATAGAACATAGTTTTAATGATATTACAATATGTGCGTCAGGATTCAATATTAGAAAGTGTATTTGGTTATTTAGAGGTGCTAGGTTAGGGGCGTGTTGATATAAACTAACAAATTACATTCATTATTGAAAACTTTTGTAAATAGAGGAATCGAAATGTTTTAAATAATATCAAAATAATGTGATAGGTGATGTGCCATTCATTGAATAATTAATAATTTATAAATAAATTAATTATATTATACTATAAATATCACACTATTTAATATGAAATTATTTCGTCAATTAAAATGAAATTTTGATACTCTTTTGATGTATCGACCCAACTGGTTGGATCAACGGCAATACTCTAACTGGCCGTCGAAAACATCTAAGTACCCCTTTTACTCATATGAAATAATCCTTCATTGCATTAAAGTTCACCAAATCCGAAGGACGGGTGCATTTAGCACATTACACAATTAATTCTGTTTTGGCCCAAAGTACAAGGCTTAAACCTGAAGCATGGTTTCTATTCTATTCCGACAGAGATAACCTCAAAACTACCCATCGATTAATTAATTAATAATAATAATGTGTTTAGATTTCTAAGTTAAATCTTAAATGAAGATAATGTCTAACTCTAGTTACAAGAATTAGTTTTTGCATAATTAAAATTTTTAATTCAAGTCGTTGATGTCGAAAATATGATTCAGTCGGTTAGCGGTTTAATATAAATTTCAGTGTTAGTATTAAATTTATTTGGTGGGAAAACAGTTTGCTAATCTCTAATAAGGGTGGTAAAAATATCTGTTCGGATCGGATATAGTCCGAACTCGGGTGATGCAGTCCAGGTAATACTCGGTTCGGAAAGGAATCCAGACCGAGTTTGAGTATCATTTGAAAAACTCAGAACCCAACCCAGAACCCAAATTTTATAGAAAAATATTATTAAAAAATATTTTATTTTAAATAATTATGTTTTTCAATTACATATATTCAATATATTTAAAATTTAAATATTTAAAGTTCATATTTCATGTTTAATTTCATTAAAATAATTTTAAAAATTATGAGATAAATAAAAATATATACATGAATATAATATTTTAAAATTATTTATATATAAAATTTGAACTTAAAAAGCCTGGCTCAAAATAAACCTAGGTCGAGTATTAAAAATCTGAGTTTTTAAAAGTCCAGGACGGGTTCGAGTATAGTAATACCCTGCTCAGACTTAGACTTTTGCCAACTCTAATATTCAAGAATCTCTTGCTATCATGAGCAGATAATTTGCATGACTAAATAATCTGCGAGTTGATAATCGACAATTACTTAAAATCACAAAAACGATTAGAGATCGTTAGATTTTTTTTCGACAAAAACTTTCTGACGCTCAAGTCAATAATTAAAATTTTATGAGAAAACTTATGCCACATCTATTGTGGCTTAATTATATTGCCTCTCAACCCCAAAAGCTTTGAAGTTATTTACAAAAAAAATAATTGAGTAAAGTGTCCAAGCCCCCATTCCTCAATCCGCGAAGAGAAAAAAGCATCTCCCCAACATCCCCATAGTCCTCTTAATAATAATAATAATAATGATGGTAATAATAATCATCATAATGATAATAATAATAATTATAATCACAATAAATTCTTTCTTTTCAATTTTCTTAATTTTTTTTTATATAAATTATCAGAATCACCACCTTTAAATATGTGCACAACCGTAGTAGATCGTTTACATATTTATTTTTATTGAGTCTTACTTTCTCGGTGAGTTAGTCAAATATCTCATCGAAATCTATTTAGTCGATATAATTGGAATTATCTTATAGTCGAAGTGTTTTACTTAAAATTACTAAATAATCATATGATAATAATAGTATGCTCGATGTCACATTCAGAGAGTTTCAATCAAGTGTGCTAGTTATTATATATATATATATATATATATATGCCAAACAAATAATGACAATAAAGGTGTTAAATCACTGTCTTCGGTAAGAAACAAATTAAAGAATTTGAGTTCAGAGTTTTTGTTAGGTATAAAGTCAGCCTCCCCAGGCAATGTTGATGGTGAAATTATTCACTTCTCATTGGAATCGATAATTGAAGCAAAAAATTAAAAACGTTTCCCTTACAACTCCATCATAATTTATATCTACGTTTTTTTTTTTTTTTTATGTTTACAGAAATTTGTCAACAATGGCTTACAATTACATAATTGCGTCTTCTTAATTTCTTTGAAAAAAAAAAAGTTCGACAGCAGTGAACTTCACTTGAACCATATTTGAATTCTTGGCGCATGATTTTGCACGTGGTGGTTGGAAACATATTATTTCTGAAATCTCTCTCTCAAATAGTCAAATGGGGACCTCGGACTTAGTTTGAAAGATAATCATACCAAAATGTTAATGAATTTGGCTGCGGTGTTACATTATAATACAACAACAATAATAATGTGGGTGGATAAATTAATAAGTTACATTTTTTACTTTCGTCGCACAAGAAGAGAAGAGCATACAAAGACGGCGATTGTATTATATTTCAATAGTTTTTAGCGGGTTCAGCGAACAACCCTAGAGATAGGGGCTAGGAATTAATTATTTGATAACAGCTAGTCAGCGATGGCTTAGAAAAATCTTGACATGACATTCGTCTCTTTTGGATAATTATAAACTTATATGATGGCCCTCCTACAAGTGATCATAAAGTTACGTTGTTACGTAGTATTATTATATTAGATTACTTATTAAGATTAAATTATATTATATTTAATTAGATTAGGTTAGATTATATAATATTATTTTATATTTAATAAAATATTAAATTATATTTAAATAAAATTAAATAATATTTAAATATAAATATAAATATAAATTATTTATGAATATTTAATGATAAAATAATATTTACAATTTATTTCAAAGACAATTAATAAAAAATTAAATTTGTAGAAAATTAGTTATTAGGTAATCATAATTATAATAAATAAATACAAATTAGATTAGATTAGATTACATTTAAATTAAAACTATTTAGTTTAAATTTTATTACATATTTTAAATATATTTTATTTTATCAATAAGTTAGCAAATAATATATATATACATAAGCAGCCAATTACTGATATTATTAATTTTCATGAATAATTTTAAAATATTGATTATTAAATTATATATAAAATTAATAGTTAATTTAATATATAATTATTTTTAAAATTAATCATAACTAAACCCATGTATATATTGGGATTGCTAATCTTACGACTTTAATACTAAATTCAAATTTAATCCCCTTATCTAATCTAAAGTGGAGCTTGCCAAACATATGATAAATAATTAATCTTAAAATTAATCCCATCTTACACTTAATCCTAATTCTCAAACATAATATGAAATTATAAGATAAATAATTGTTTGGTATATGATGATATTGTGGTATAATAGTTAGAAGTCATAGTTTAGAATAATTTTACATGTCGTACTTTTAAAACTTGTTTTATTTACATTTTGTATTTTTATTTTTTTTTACCATTGTCGCTAATTAATAAAATTTCAATTTATTTTTTGAATGGTAATTTTTTTTTGTGTTAATATATTGTTTGGGTAATATCAGGTAGGTCTCATTGAGGCCCTTCCAGCTCGAATAAAATACCCTCGGGTCAATCCAGCTCGAGCAGAAGTCCTGACCACCGGCACGAAGATGGTCTCACTAGACGTCAAAGCTGGTCAAGGTCGAGGAATTCAGAGCCGTCCGAGCTCCGAGCTCTCTTGCCTGCTTGAGATCATCATGCTTTGTCAAGGCTGGACAAGGACGAGGAGATCGAAGGCTGATCGAGACCCGAGCTCACCTTTCTGCTAGCTGCAGTCAAGTCCTCGAGCATAACTGCGCCACGCCAGTTATAGAACAAATGGAACGCGAGACCTGGCTCAGGACAATCCGACCCGTTTTCTCAGAATCTCGGCACACCTTTCAATGTCTGATCAGGGCCCCACATGGTATGGTGGCGATGCATTGTCGATGGCCGGCACATGCCCCTACCGGTGTCATCATTCCTTGCGTGCATGCCCGACATTATGATCCGCCATGTGAACCATGACAGCAGCAAGCATCCCTGTGGAATATTACGCTAATCCCTACCGCCGAGGGACCTGGACACCACTGACGCGGGAACGGATGGTCTCAGAAAGAAAGGGCGGGAAAAATAGAAAATAAAAGGAAACGGACAGGTAAATTACAGGGGTTTCAAAAATTCACACAGGTTCTTCCGATCCTTGCTTCCCTCTACACTAATTCTCCCAAAATTCTACTATTCGAGAGGAAGACAAAAAATACCCTTCCCATTCTTCCGGTCTCTCTAACTAAGAGGGATACAAAAAGAACAACCAGATTACTGACTTGAGAGTCAGAGGGTTTTCGACGGAATAACATCCGGCGATCCCTGACCCTGTTTTCGTGAGTACAGTGTCCGGAGACTCCGCTCAGTAAAGACAGAGGAACTAGAATCGAAGGCGGCCCCGCTCGAGCTCGAGCTATCCGCGAGTAGTAAGATTTTGGTACTATTCGAACGGACGCGGAAAACAAGATCAACATTTTTGGCGCCTGCCTGCGGGATCGGCTCAAAAGCATGACTTCCCAACACGCTCAGGACACACAACGCAGCGTTGAGAGGAAACAACCGAAGAGGAGTGAGTTCAGAGGAATCGGTGACTTTGAGGGAAGTGGCCAATGAGGCTCAAAATAGGGAGATCCAAGAAAGAATGGATCAGATGGAGAAACAAATGGAGACTCTGACCTCCATACTACAAGAACTCAGGGATGGGCAGAGAAAAACATGTAATGACGTCCCTGAATCCAGCCGTGGGAACGCTCCAATTCGGGAACATGTGGGAGATGAAGCCCAAAGACCTAGGGCACCAAACGTTGTTGTGAGGGAGGAGACAAACATAGAGGAAAGAGGGTCTCGTCAGTACTTGTAGGATACAGCCCCAACCTCCCGTGCGGAAGAGCTGGAGGGGGAGGTACGTAAGTTGGCACAAGTTATGGAGGACCTCCGGGGAAACGGAAAGAGTCCAAGTTGGAGGATAATGCTGGACAACGAGTCCCCACTCTCAACGGAGATCATGGGTGTCACGATCCCACGTGACTTCCGCTTCCCGGATTTTAAATTTTTAAGAAAAAATGATCCGTTGGTGCACATAGAGCGGTTCAACGACATGACAGGAGTGCAGTGGTCCGCTCGGCAGCCTGAGATGCAGTGGCCTTCCCGCTCACTCTGGCGGAAGCGGCAAGAGAATGGTACCGCAGTCGCCGCTGGGAAGCATCCCGAGCTTCGAACGATGTGTAGGGAATTTGCAGAGCAGCTTGGGCGCAGTGACCTCAAGATGATATGATGGAGCTGCTTGGAAGTAAGACAGAGAGAGGAGAACCCTCCGGAGTTCGCCAAGAGGTACCACAGATCGGCCCTAGACTCACGCGCTTAATCATCCCCAATCGCCGAGAGGACCGAACGACTGGATCGTGATGGGAAGGCCATGGTATAATCATGGAGTCCTTCGATCCGCTCATATTCGGATGCATATGAACAGTGAAATGAATACGGTGATCAAGAGGAAAAGGCCGCAAAGTCGAGAAGTGAACAGAGCAACAGAGCAAAGAGGAAGGAGAAAGGAGATCCTGCCCGAGGAGCGCAGGCTTCAAAAGCAATAAGTGGACCGGGTCGCCTCATACAACCCTTACCGTAGAGCTCCCCACCGCGGATGATTCCCCGCCACCCCGCAGTCTCCGTGCCGGATCACAGTGGAGTACAGAGTGCCACGATGACCACCCATCCCGCAACCAACCACTGCAAGCACTCGCGGTGAACCACAACAGAAGCGGATCGTCCATTGCCACCCCCACACCAAGAAGTTTTCCATGGATCGGGCAATACAGATGATGGAGCAGAGCCCCGCTTACGGCCAATACACAAGGTCAAGATATCTCTCAAGAGATACTTCAAGTGGCCGAGAGCGAGGATCGCCGAGCTCTCAACGCCAATGGCCAAGTCACCGGCAAACGAGACAAGGGCGATTCTGCTGCTTCTACGGTGACCACGGCCATTCCACATCACAAGGTCGTGATTCGAAGAACCAAGTGGAGGATCTCGTTGGAATCTAGATTTGGACGAGTTTATCAAGGAGGACATCCGCGTGGTCGAACAAAGAACCTCGAGGAAGATGATCGAGCTTATGAAATAGACTTGGAACCACCAGCCACAAGCGGTAATCTCAAGAGGGCCCACGATGGCGTGAAATTCAAACAGGCCCGAAAGAACTATCGCAGATATGCCACCGCCTGCCGAGAAGTCCTGCTCACTCACCTCACCGCCAAAAAGGCCAAGGTCCGGCAGTGCCCATTATGTGGATCTGAGGAAGACGAGGAGGGGCGTCAGACTCCACGAGGATGCCTCGGTCGTGAAAGCAAACATCACTAATAAGGAAGTCGACCGGACATCGGTAGACTCGTGAAGCTCCGATGGACATCCTCTTCAAGTCCACACTCGAGAGTTCGGAATAACAGTGCGAGCCTCGAGCAGACGAGCACTTCATCGAAAGGATTCGGGAGGGAAACCGATACCTCGGGAATCATCAAACCGGCCGTAACTATGGGCTCGAGGCCTTCAAAAGAATACGATGTTAGACTTCAGGCGGTGGATGAAGCCACCCCATACCAAGCGACACCTGGGAGGCCGCTCACGAGGATCACCAATCAGTGCTATCCACCCACTACTCGGCCCTAAAGTATCGAGTGAACGGGTCAGTAGGGTCGTAAAAGGCAGCCAGAGGGTGGCAAGGAGCTACTACGCCGTGGCGACCAAAGAAACCTCACAGATAACCTCGCTGGACTCGGCGGGGAGTCGAGGAATGAAGGCGAGAGCCTACCGAGGAATCGGAGGAGGTCGAGTGAGAGCAGACGACCCCGGTAAGAAAATCAAGATCGGCTCGGCATTAGCGAGCAACTGAAAGGAAAGTCGGTGGAGTGTCTCGCGAGCACACGCGGATGTGTTCACATGGACGCACGAGGATACGCCTGGATCGACCCGTAGTGGCGTGTCACAGTCGGCAATACGGAAAGATGCTAAGCTCAGCTGAGGCGTAAGAGCGAGATGCATCAACCAAGAGAGATATGAGGCCATCAATCGCGAGGTGGAGAAGTCGCTGAAAGCTGGATTCATAAGTGGAGGTCTCCTACCCCGAACGAATCTCGAGTGCGGTCGGTAAAAAGAAAGTTGGAAATGGAGAATGTGCGTGGACTTCACTGGATGTGAACAAAGCTTGCCCTAAAGATAGCTTCCCATTGCCAAAGATAGACTCAACTAGTGGACTCTACTACGGGCACGAGTCGCTTAGTTTTATGGATGCATTCTCGTGTTATAACCAGATTCCCACGCACCGATCGGACGAGGAATGCACAACCTTCATCACCAATCGTGGATCAGATCGCTATAAGGTCATGCCCTTCGACCAAGAATGCAGGGCAACATACCGTAGGTCAGTGAACAAGGTCTTCAAGCCATTGATCGATCGAACGACTGGAGGTGTATGTGATGACATGATCACCAAGTCGAAAGACGCGGAGGAGCATGTAAGGCATTTGAGGAGACCTTCAGACTTTTAAGAAAGTATCGGATGAAACTAAACCCGCAGAATTGTGCCTTGGGGTCGGTTCGGAAAATTCTTAGGCTTCATGGTCACCACGAGGGATCGAGGCCAATCCGGAGAAGATAAGAGCAGATGTGGAAATGAAGTCCTCCAGTAGCCTCGACGAGATACAAAGCCTCACCGAGAAATCGGCATCCCTCAACGAGTTCGTATCTCGAGCCACTGACAAATGCCGAGTCTTCTTCCAGAAACGAAGAAAGGCAGGAAGACAAAGTGGACGCCAGAATGCGTGGCTGCTCCAACAACTGAAAGAATACTTATCGAAAGCTCCATTACCGCTCACACCTCGAGTATGGGAGGTATTGTTTTGTACTTAACCGTATCCCAATGCGTAACAAGTCTCGGCTCGGTAAGGGAGGAGTCGGGTGCAAGACTCGCTTATTACACGAGCAGTAGTTTTGTTGAAGTCGAGACTCGATATCCACCGATGGAGAAATGGGAACTCGCCTCGTAACAAAGAACCGAAAGTCGAGGCCTTATTTTCAGGCAGATTCTGGCATGGCTCTAACAAACCAACCACTGTGCAAACTCGCACAAGCTGTAGACCTCTGAAGGTCAGTGAAATAGTCGCTGGAGCTCAGTGAATTCGACATCGCCTACCAACCTCGAACAACTATAAAAGCTCAGCCCTAGTCGATTTCATGGTCGAATGTACGTAAAGAAACTGAGAGACGGAGAGCGAAGATCCACTGCACTCCTCGCCCCAACCAATGCATGGATAGTCACTACCGACGGGTCATGCGGGACCAAGGAGCAGGAGCACGAATCGTGCTTCTCACCCGGCGGGTAGAAATGCAGACGTCGAAGTTCGAGTTCAAGTCACCAACAATCGACCGAACACGAGGTCAGAATCACTGGATCAAGCTCGCCTAAGTAGTAAAAGCAAAAGAGCGAAGCCTCGCATGACTCACTAACCGGTGGCCAACCACTTCAACGACAGCTTCCAAGTCGAAAGGCGAGAAGACTGGAGGCTTATTTTTCAAGCGTAAGACACCGATCGATAACTTCCGAGCAATGAAAGTGGAGCAGATCTCGATGGGAAGAATTTTGAGCTGATATGGTAGCTCGCATGGCCACTACCTCCGACCCCAAAATACCAAGGTCCATCCTGCTGAAGTTAAGACCGCCGAGCCTCGACAGTGAAGACGAGGTATCGGGTTTATCATCAGCAAAGAACCGGATGGAACCAATTGTTTCTACCTCGCGAAGTGGACTGCGTCTACCGATAAGCAAGCAAGCGAAATCGAGTGTAAAGCGGCCAGTACACTCTCATCGACTGGATCTCAGATAGACGGGGATACACCCTCCTCGCTACGTGCTTAGACCGCGAAGAGGTCGATTATGTCCTCCGAGAGATACACGAAGGAATTTGCGTGAATCATTCCGCGCGAGGTCCTCGGCTTTCAGCGCCTCGAGACAAGGATACTTTTGGCCCCACATGCATCAAGATACTCAACAGAAGACCAAAGTCGCAAGAGCTACCGTAGTTTTGCCCATTACCTGACTCAGCCTCCAGAGAACCTTACAGTGATGAACTCACCACGGCCGCTTGCTTAACGAGGAATTGACTTGATCGGGCCACCGCCGAGCGGAAAGCATCCGCCACCCATGCCTTAGTCGCAATCGATTATTTCACCAAACGAGTCGAGTTGGAGCCTCGACCAAGATCACGTAGTGTAAAACCACCGACTTCATCTCGAAAAATGTGATTTGCAGTACTGAGATTCCTCACGCATTGGTCATGCATAACGGAGACAGCTTGACAACGGCAAGTTCGTAGACTTCGCCAAAATCTGGGATAAAGCTGAAATTTTGCTCTCCTCACACCCGCAAGCCAACGGACAAGTAAGCTCGCGAACAAGACTATAAAACGCCTCCTAAAGCACCGCACTTAGCGAGCAAAAGTGGAGCCTCGGTGTTCGAACCGCTCGGCGCTCGTGGGCTTATAAACCACACACAAAACGGCCACGTGTGAGATCCCATTCTCTTCAGCGTTGGACACGAAGCAGCTTGTTCTCACCGAATAGAAACTGGGACGCACCGAACGAAACACTTCAACGAGAGCAAAACAACCAAGAGATGCAGCGCAGTTCGACTCACTGAAGAGAAGAGGGAAGTGGTCACCGCTAAGATCGCAGTATCACCAATGAAAGTGGCTCGTTATTACAACCGAAATGTGCACATTCACCGGCCCAAGCTGGTGATCGGGTCCTCGTAAGAGTCAATCGTAACACGGGCGACCCGAGGAAGCGTGTATAGTGGCCTAATCGAAGCGTCCTTATCGAATCACTCAAATAACTGCACTCGAGAGCATACCGACTAACCCATCCGGATGGGTGAGAGGTCAAGAGGTCGTGGAACACACAACTCTTGACAAAATACTTCCAGTAAGTTTCTTTGTATTGTAAGCGTTAATATAAAATTCCTTCCCAAAATGGGGATGTGTAAAATCTTGAATGTGTGTAAAAGTAAGAAAAACATTTGTAATATTAATTCAAATTGAAGCCAAGAAGCTTATGAAGAACGCTAAGGCCATAAGTCCCAAAGCCTAAGTCTTAGGCGGATGGTGCTCAGCGAGGCCAATCGCAGTCGAGCAAAGAAGCTCATGAAGAACGCTAAGACCGAAGTCCCAAAGCCTAAGTCTTAGGCGGACTGTGCTTAGCGAGGCCAATCGCAGCCCGAGCGAAAAGCTCATGAAGAACGCTAGGCCGAAGTCCCAAAGCCTAAGTCTTAAGTGGACTGCGCTTAGCGAGGCCAATCGCAGTCGAGCAAAGAAGCTCATGAAGAACGCTAAGGCCGAAGTCCCAAAGCCTAAGTCTTAAGCGGATGGTGCCTAGCAAGGCCAATCAGAGTCCGAGCGTAAGAAGCTCACGAAGAACGCTAAGGCCGAAGTCCCAAAGCCTAAGTCTTGAGGCGGACTGCGCTCAGCGAGACCAATCGCAGTCCCGAGCGTAAGAAGCTCACGAAGAATGCTAAGGCTGAAGTCCCAAAGCCTAAGCCTTAGGCGAGACTTGCGCAAGTGTGGCCAATCGCAGACCGAGCAGCGAGGCTCATGATGACAACGTAAGCGCCGAAGTCCCAAAGTCTAAATTTTAGGCGGACTGTGCCAAGCGAGCCAATCAGTAGCTCGAGCAAGAAGAGCTGAGGAGATTACACATAATTAAAACGCTGAGTGAAAATCGAGCTCGAAGTAAATGAGCTCGCAAAATAAAAAGCTACAGAGTACGAGCAAAACGTTGAATTAAGTAGACCGAGCTCACGAGACAGTGCGTAAGGCTTTTTAGCCTAACTCAAGGTAAATCTTTGCCATGTATAAAGATGATACAAGGAGTAATAAACTTGGACATAAAATAAAATGAAAGTCTAACACTTATAAAATTCCCACTTAGCAAGCACATGAAGTCAATCCCACACATAAAACACAAGAATATACACACAGGTACAGGAAATGAGTTGTCCAATATATGCTTTTTTATTCATTGAAATGATTACAAGTACAAGGAACAAAAAAAAAGAGAGAAAAGTTCAAGCAGCAGGGGCATCGCCAGCAGCAAGCAGGAGGGCACCATCGCAGCAGCAGCAAGAGGAGC
This sequence comes from Murraya koenigii, assembly GCA_025617385.1. Classification (NCBI taxonomy): domain Eukaryota; kingdom Viridiplantae; phylum Streptophyta; class Magnoliopsida; order Sapindales; family Rutaceae; genus Murraya; species Murraya koenigii. The sequence goes on along the minus strand of CM046814.1, from coordinate 30,626,339 downwards.
ATCTTCAGCAGCAGTAGGGTAAGCATCGCAGCAGTGAGAGGAACAACTTCCCTGAGTTCAGCCTAGGGCTCTGACTGGGAAGCTTCGGACCTTGGATGGGGACATCGTGAATGCCCATGTACTCAAGAACACCCGCTTGGACCTTAGACAGTCAACCTCTGGACGTACCTTGCCCAAGGTATACACAAGGTAGTCATAACCGAAGGTCACCCCATCGTTGTACTCTGGCCATGAATTGGACCTTCAAATAATCTATCCGCCTCGAGACGAGAAGTTTCCCCCTCCATGGTCTTCTCAAAGGAGAATCTCTAGATGTCCAAGTCCTTCCGAGCCTCGAGCAACTCTTCACGGACGACAGACAACTCCCTCTTGAACTAGGTAGCCTTAGAGTCCGACACCGCCGTCCTCTCGCAAAGGTTGCGCTCTCCTCTCGAAGCTTCGTGTTCTCCTCTTTCAACCGCCCAATACTCGCCTAAGCTCCGAATCTCGCTCAAGTTCCTCGCGAGTCTTGGGTCTTGGCCTCGAGCCCGGTCACAAGCAATCAAGCTCTGGAGGAGAGGCGCTGAGAGCACTAAACAACTCGTCAAGATTACAGGACTCCAGCCCATCCAGAATCATCTGCTCATCTCCCAGAAAGTTCCTAGGTAGGACTCGGCCATGGCTAGACAGACCTCGCCTCCGCAGACTTTCGGTCGAGGGCGAGCTGAAACCGCAGCCCCTGATGCCCACGGGAGGACCTTCTTCCGCTCGCTCTACTCACGGAGCGTAAGGGAAGTTCGAACAGTGGAGGAGGAGCATCTGCTTCGACCGGGGTCTCTTCGAGGTGCTCGCACCTCCGAAGTCCCTACACGCCTATGCATCATTTTAAGCAACCCCTCATGTCTTCCCTCGGCACCGATCGAACTCCAAAAATTTTGGTGTAAGCAGTCCTCGCACGAGCTCGCGTTGTCAAGTGCGGTTCTTATGTGTACTCAAAGCTCTTCCCAAATTCTGTAAGAAGCACCTCAAGAAACTGCAAAAGCAATCAAGGCAGAATAATGAGAACAAATACTAGCAGAAGAATTAAAATGAGAATTCACTAGACAGATAAACAACCTGGAGTGCAAAAATACCGTGGAACTGGAGGGATCCCCTAGGCGAGAGGTGCAGCATGTCCTCATTCCCCCCCAACAAAGAAGAATTTGCTCTTCCGGCTTCCACCGTAAGTAGGAGATCAGCTGATGGGCTTTTTATCCTTCAGCCTGAGGTAAGGTAAGACCAACCAAAGATCCTTCTGGCCGCACTTCACCGATAAAGGTGCTTTATTTCCTCACCGAGGGTTCACCAAAGTTGCACCATTTCCACAAAACAAAAAGTCCAGAAAGGACCCTCCACCTGTTCGGGTTCACCGCCTGTGGTCGACGAAATTTGACAAAACCCGGCAAAATAAGGCTCGGAGAGGCACTGACTCCCATTCAAGCATTCCAGATGGAAGGTAGTATACCTCGAGTGGACTGCCAGGATATCATCCTTGCCCGCAACAATGAAATCCACACCATCGAGTATATGGTAGGTATGCCTAAGCCTATTCAAATCTAAATGGGTGGTTTCACATCTCATTTGGTCAACTGGGTATCCCCACCCTCCGACCTTGGTCGGCCCTCTCTCCCCGACGGTACTGGCCTCGCCATGGCAATGTCCCTTCCGAACTAGAATCCCTCACCGAACTACACTAAGGGGCTCTACTTCACTAAAAGAGGAAGATTACTCTGGGACATCCTACTGGCTCATTGGTATCGACATTTTTTCCTAAAGTATAATCTACCCAAATGGAATCAAAACCCAAGAAGGAAGAACAGAATCGGTGAGAATAGAAGAAGAAGGGTTTGTACCGAATACGTAGAAAGGTTTATACTGCACGAAATCGCCTCGACACTGAAGAGGAAGACGAAGAAGCACTTGTAAGAAAATTTCTGGTTCGAGTAAAATGAGCAATAGGAAGTACAACGAAGAAATCAAGGGTTTTAAAAGAAAGGGAAAGGTGTGTCTCTTCAGACAGACGCACGTAGATCAAGGGCGCGACCTTTCGAGTAACGTCCCTTCAAAATTTGAATGCATGGCCGGGATCCGCTCACGTGTCCCGCATTAAATGCGAAATGATGAAGCGGAAGACAACCTGGAAAACGCGGAAGTGGAAAAGTCCGGAAGTCGGCCCATCACTAATAAGTTTCAGCCTTATCTCGCTTCACCCAAAGACTAGAAACTTGGGACCGGTATTTGGTAATATCGGCAGTGTCTCCTCGAGGCCCTTCCAACTCGAATAAAATACCCCGGTCAATCCACCGAGTAGAAGTCCCGATCACGCAAGACGAAGACGGCCTCACTAGACGCCAAAGCCGGTCAAGGTCGAGGAATTCGTGAGCCGTCCGAGCTCCGAGCCTCTTGCTCGCTGAGATCATCGTGCCCTGCTAAGGTCGGACAAGGACGAGGAGCTCGAGCGTCGATCGAGACCCGAGCTCACCTTTCTCGCTACCGCAGCTAAGTCCTCGAGCATAACCGGCCACGCTAGTCATAGAACAAATGGAACGCGAGACCCGACTCGGGATAATCCGACCCGCTTTCTCGTAATCTCGCACACCTTTCGATGTCCGATTAGGGCCCCACATGGTACGGTGGCAGATCGCTGTCGATGGCTCAAGCACATGCCCCCACTGTGTCATCATTCCTTGCGTGCATGCCCGACATTATGATTTGGCCATGTAAACCATGACAGCCGCGCATTCCCAGGGAATATTACGCTAATCTCTACCGTCGGAGGACCTGCACACCACCGACGCGGAACGGATGGTCTCGTGAAAGAAAGGCATGGAAAAATGAAAAATAAAAGGAAACTGACACGTAAATTGCAGGGGTTCCAAAAATTCACACAGGTTCTTCCGATCCTTCCTTCCTTCTACACTGATTCTCCCAAAATTCTATTATTCAGAGAGGAAGGCAAAAAATACCCTTCCCATTCTTTCTGGCCTCTAACTAAAAGGGATACAAAAAGAACAACCCGACATCGATTTGAGCGTCGGAGGGTTTCGTCGAACAACATCCCATGACCCCCGACCCTGTTTCATGAAGTATAGGTCCGGAGACTCCTGCCTCGATAAAGACAAAGAAATTGGAATTGGAAGACAGTCCTGCTCGAGCTCGAGCTATCTGCGAATAGAAGATTTTTAGTACTATTTGAAAGGACACGGAAAAATAATATCAATATATATATATAATATTTTTGGTTAGAGTCGTCTTTTTCTCATGGACTCAGACATACCCTACAGGACATTTAATAATTGACTTGCGTTGAATCGCTCTGTAAGTAATTAATTATTAATTTTAATTATAAATATAATTTTATGGTAGTGTTTTGACACAAATACTCCGGATTATTTATGCGTTTGTGTCATTAGCTTTTAAACTATTTTTAGTCCATTTAACACCATAATATTAAAATTGGCAATCGAAATCACTATCTAACCTGCGACAGCTATTTAAAAAGAAACTTCACCATGTTTAGGATTAACACCAACACATATTTAATGAATTGGACAACAAAATGATCATAATTGCTTGAAAAGGAAGAGAATCAATTGCTAAATTTTTTTTTTTTAAAAAGAAGGAAATTAATGATCATCTAATCAATGTTTAATTTGTAAAGTTTCTACTCAAAGTCTAATCCATTAATTGCGATATAAATGAATTACTTTTTCAGCTTTGATCGGGCAATCAAATTTCCCACACTTTCCCATCATTTAAATTAAAGCCTCCCATCTCTTTAAAACGGTTCGTATTGCCAATAGCACCTTCATGCGGCCCAAAACCCTCGCACGCGCACACTCACGTGCCGATATCCAATCCCTGTGCGCATTTCACACCCCCGGTATTTTACCGAATGTTGTAAATTAAAAAATTTAACAGTTAAGAAATAACGAAATCACAGCTAATTTGTAAAATCCCCTCCATTTTCTCGTTCTCTAGTCGCTTTTGTCCTCTTCAGCAACAGCTTGGATGTTCCATCAAGTCTAGTCTAGGGTTTCCTTATTCTTTTTTCCAGTCTGTTATTTTTCCGAGAAAAGATTAAGGAAAAAAATTTAAAAAAAATGCGAGAGAATTTGGGAGGAGCAACTGTTTTTTCTTCGTTTTCGTCTAAAAATTTTCTGACTCGGTAGTGGTTTCTAGGGCTTTTGAGTGGAGTTTTGTCAGGTTCTTTTATTGAAAATGCCAGCTCAGCGATCCAAGTCCGAGAGAACAGATGCTGGAAAGCAGCTCCGGCGGGACCCCTACGAGGTTCTCGGCGTCTCCAGGAACTGTACGGATCAAGAAATTAAGAGCGCCTACAGGAAAATGGCTCTCAAGTATGTCTTTTTGTTTTATTTTTATTTTTATTTTTTGGCGGCGTCTTTATCCTCTATTTCATTTGCTACTGTGAAGTTCTTTGTTTAAGTATTTTATTCAAAATAAATTGTTTTATTGTCAATGTTAATAGATTATTTGAATTTGCTAGTGTTAAGTGTAGATATTGCGATTGTACATAATATGAATATACCAGAGTAAGATGAAGAAGAATTAAAATGAGCTAGATTTTGAAATGACACAGTGTTGCTCAAATTTGAGGTTGAACTTTGACATCTATGTTGGTGGTTGGGGTATTTACAGTCTGTTGGTTATTGCTTAGGTCAAAGTTGTGGGCATGACATAGTTATTATCCTGGTGCCTTGTCCAATGGCAGAATGCAGATCTCGCTAATTTGCTCTCTGAATGGAGAATATTAAGGAAACTAGTTATGAGAAACATTGTCACTTAATCAAATGCGTTATATAGATAGCTCAAGGATACTTGCTATGAGTGTTGCTGGTTTTTGGTAGTTTTAATGACGATCTCCAAGCTGTACAATAATCAAGATAGAGTAAAAATCTGAAGGTGCAATTTGGCATTGCATTTTAACTTTGAAAAGGAGGACTATGATCCTTTAACGTGTTCATTTTATACTGTGGCCTTGTGTAGTGTGGTTGAAATGCCTCAGTTCTAGGATGATTATCCTAAATTTTCTCTTCATAGAGCACCACCACGGAAGTCATGATATTTGACCCGGAAATGGCCGGTTCTCTGTGCATAAGCTAGTTTTTAATGCTGGAACTGTCAAGAAAAGTTGTACTTACAAAATTAATTGGAGAATGATAGTGTGAAAATTGATTTCAATATGATCATAGTGGTAGACTGGTTCTTGTTCAGAGGAACTCTGCCAGATCAAAAGTTGTGACTGCATTATTATGGATCATGGACATTGAAATCACATTGAGAAAAGCTTGGAGAAATCAAAATTCTTGCCTACATTTTTTATTGATGACCTTCAAAAAGATACTGGATTATGAATTAAGAACCTGGTAAGACAAAGGCAGCCTTTACAGAAATAAGTGGCAGAGAATGGTGCTTTCAAACTTTCTTATCAATTAGAACAACAAAATGGTACTTTCAAACAGAGCCTGTTAGGAAGTGACATACTACACAGAGATAGATCACATTTTACCTTAAAAGTAGTGTTCAGTGATCTTTGTTTTTCCTGGAAGCTGTAACTTTGTAAAAATCATGTGTATAGTCTCTATTAGTTAATCATATACTGCATAGAAACTATAAAGAAATGATAAAAAAAAAACTTGTAGTAATTTTATAGTGTATGTCTTTTCATTTTTTTGGGCTTAGTCTGACAGCGTTCATAGGACCTGTCCATAAAAAGGCATGTTGGACACACTCCTTTTACTATCCATATCAATGTCATAGTCATATTTGTTCGACATTTAAGCTCCAGTCATTTTGGATTGTTTAGTCAAGACATTGATCATTAGCCCTTCTTGGATATTTCCTTTGTTGCTTTTCTGGCTCTTTAGTTCCAATTTCATTGTAAGGCGTAGTGTATTGATTGCTAATGACATGACAAGATGCATATATTATTTACTGTCTTATGTTCTTCTGTGTAGTATATTTTTGATTCTTTCATCTCTCTTCCATTTATTTGTTGGTATATATTATCATAAATGCTAACCTTTAACTATTATAGGTACCATCCTGATAAGAATGCAAATGATCCTGTAGCAGCTGATATTTTTAAGGAGGTTACATTTTCCTATAATATTTTGTCAGATCCTGACAAAAGGCGTCAGTATGACACCGCTGGTTTTGAGGTGAGATGAACACAAGGGGCTAATATGTGATTTTTTTCCAATGATTTCATCAACTGTTTCAATCATCCATTTGGATATGTGGGTTAGCATGAAATCAGTTGTGGATGTGATGATAATTTTCCATAGGCTGTTGAATCAGAAAGTCAAGAATTGGAGCTAGATCTTTCTAGTTTGGGAGCTGTGAACACCATGTTCGCTGCACTTTTTAGGTATCTTCTTTGTGAATTTTTTCTTCCATTCTTTAGAACTTTTCTGCAGCTTGGCTCTGTAAATTGAGTTTTGTTCTTAATGACTTTTACGATATAGTAAACTTGGTGTGCCAATCAAGACCACTGTATCAGCTACTGTCTTGGAGGAGGCACTCAATGGGGTGGTAACTGTTCGTCCACTACTGCTTGGTCAACATATAACCCGGAAGGTAGGCATTCTTATTTCTTAGCTGCTACTGCTGTTAAGTTGCTTACCGATTGAATTGTTTTGCATCTGAACAGGTTGAAAAGCAATGTGCTCACTTCTATTCTGTTACAATTACAGAAGAGGAAGCACGGGCTGGATTCGTGTGCCGAGTACAATCATCTGACAAAAGCAAATTCAAGGTTTATAAGAAACTCTGTCTCTATTTCTCGAACCATATGCTTGTTTTCATCTTCTACACCGCTTTTCAGTTCTTTCTGAATGTAAGGCTTGACAAGCTAATAATAGTTCTTTAAACAAAATTCAAACTAGTGTGCTTTGTTTATTTTCTATTGGCAGCATTTGTAAAATCAAATAATAACGGGGACAGGGAACTTTGGTAGACCAGGTGTAACTTTTAGTTATAGTTAAACTTCAGTAGAAGTATCTTTTGTTTGAGTAGCAAGATAAATTATGTGCAGCTAGGGTTCACAACTCATATTGGTTTATTTTTCAAAACGCAAGTGGTTTTTTGGTGCTCATTAAGTTTTGGAATATTATCTTTATCACTTTATTAATACGAATTGTCTATTTTCTGAATCACTTAGCACTTTATTAGTCAAAGGCTGATAATTTCTGTACAAGAGCTAAGTGCACATATTCTATCATGCTTCTTTCTTTGGTTGACTACAAAGTACTACTGTATCCATATTCTCTAATTATAAAAATCTTTCATATAGAATCAGGAATTGGTGAAATTTCAGTCCTACTTGTTTATCAGCTGATTTCTTATGTGCTGCATCGTAGAATTTTTATTTTATTTCATCTTTTCTCCTAAAGCAGGTGTCCTAACTGTTTGGCTTTGTGCAGTTATTGTATTTTGATCAGGAAGGGGCTGGTGGACTGAGCCTTGCACTTCAGGTATTGAGCAGGTTTCTTTTCCTTTTTTTTAATCTCTTTTATGGAAGTTTTGGCCCCTTATCTTCTTCTTCTTTTTTCTTTTTTTTTTTTTTTTTTGTATGTGCAGAATATATAATGTACTGTTTATGATGATTTCTTTCTGGTGCAGGAGGATTGCACAAAAACTGGAAAGGTTACATCTGCTGGCATGTATTTTCTTGGTTTTCCAGTTTACCGGTTGGATCAAACAGCCAACTCGGTGAGTTGATTGTGTTGTAAGTAAATCTTAGTTTCTTTTCATCTCCACGTTTAGTTTTGCTCACTGTCTCTCTACGGTGCTGGAATTATTGTGGCTCTAGATGGCTGCTGCAAAGGATCCAGATGCTGCCTTCTTTAAAAAACTGGATGGGTTTCAGCCCTGTGAAATAACTGAATTAAAGGCTGGCACCCATGTGTTTGCTGTTTATGGTCGGTTCTTTAGCTTCTCTGTTCTGTTAGATTTCTTTTCTTAATAATGCATTTGGAGAAACCCTACCAACTGCCTATTTATTCTGTCACATATCTTACAGGTGACAATTTTTTCAAAAGTGCAAGCTATATGATAGAAGCCCTTTGTGCTGCCCCTTTTACAGAAGAAAAAGAGAATCTTAGAGCTGTAGAAGCTGAAATTCTGACTAAAAGAGTGGAACTATCAAAGTTTGAGAGTGAATACAGAGAGGTGCCAACTTTGACATGTGCAGCGCATATCCCTATATTAAATCTTTATTTTTGTTATTCATTTGGAAATAATGGCAGGTCTTGGCACAATTTACAGAGATGACCAGTAGATATGCACAAGAAATGCAAGCAGTAAGATTAACTTTGCAGAAACCTTGTGCTTGAACATCTTTTGAGAATTAGATTCATACTTTTGCGGTTTCTTAAATGCAATGTGTTTTGTAGATTGATGAGCTTCTAAAACAGAGGAATGAAATTCATGCCTCGTACACAACTGCGCCGCCAATGAAGCGGAGTACTAGTAAGAGTAGAAGTCGAGGCTCCCCCAAAGAGACTAAAGAAGAAGGTCAAGTGAGAGATAAGAAACCTACAATGAGGGATAGATCAAAGAAGAAGAAGTGGTTCAATATCCACCTAAAAGCTGACAAGCGAAACAAATGCTAAAAGAGGGTACGATTGTCATGTAAGCTTCTTTCAACTTGTTTCTATTTTAAAATTTAATAGTAATTGAAGTATACTTTCAGTTGTACTATGCTAGTTTAAAATAGTATCGGAGTTTGCTACCCTTGGATGAAACTTGCGCAAGCATCCTATGTTTCGATGATATGGCATCTGTATGAGCAAAGGAAGAGACTAAACAATTCCTACTTCAGTATACGCTAGTCAACGACGAAGTGAAGGCAAACGTTGTGCTGATGGTGCAATTTCCTCAGCATGTCAAGGATGACAACAGCTCATTGTTATTGTAAAATTCCTTCGGTTTGTGGTGCCCAGGCCCTTCTCTTATTAATTTTTTCCCCTCAAATTTTAGGAGCATTCATGTAAATGCATAAATGATTGTTGAAGATTCTTTCTGTTACCTCTTTGCAAGGACTGATCGATTTTAAAAGAAAAAAAAAATTAAAAAATTAGCCCGCTTCAGGGGCATTCCACGTTTTCACTACCATACGTTCATGTTTGTTTGCCGAGAGATCATCGTGATGCCTTATCATTTGTTTTCCATTTTTGGTTTTCGCGTCGCAATTTGCTTTGTGTATCTGGGCCCGTCTCGTCTGTCTAAATGTAACAATCACCAGTGGTGGGGGTGGGGAAATCACTTTTACTTGGAGAAAACCAGAACATGAGCTACATACATAATACAGCGCAACTGTTTTTGTCTAAAGGTATAACACACCATAACTTTCATTTTAAGGAACCCGAGCGCCAACCTACAGCACAACACTTGACACTACTCATAAACAAAATCCCCAGCTACCCTATCATTCACATTTAGTATTCAATCTTGTCCTCCTAAAGAGCCCGAGCCCTTAAGATACGATCTTTTGCCACTTGATGAGCATTCAGATTTATAAACTCGTGGCATCTATGCCTCACCTCTCCATCATTTCCTTGCTTGAGATTATAAACACTGAGCTTCTCCATTGCATTAGCAAACGCTTGAAAGAACGCTGTCTCATTGGCCGCATACAAATCCACAAACGGCTTGGTCCTACTATCCACAGCTATATCTTGATCAGTTTGCAACAATCCCAACCCATGTTTCAGATTCTTGTAATACATGTTATCAAATTTCCCCGGCGTGAACACATCATTGAATGCCGACATTTCAGGCTGCTTAGTGTAATTCTCACAAAGTTTCCGCAAACGATCAGCGTATTGAGGATTCATGGCAGGGTCGGATTGTGAAGTCTCGCTAAAGTTGAATATTCTATTAGCAAACTCTTTGCAATGGGCGAATCCTACAGTGTGTCCACCAAGAAGAGCAACCATTTCTTGCACTGAAATCCCTTTAGAGCCGAAGATATCAATAATTTGAGACAACGAAAGATTAGTAGTAGGGATATTGCCTTGAACGTGAGAAACATCAGAAACAAGGCTATCTTTACGTCCCAAAAGGACTTTATAATGAGGGCCACCCACCATAACAACGAGGTTACGTGTTGCTACAGAAATAATATCAGAACATGAGACAATGCCGGGACATTGTAGCTCAAGGGCTGTTTTTGCACGTGTTACTAGGTCAAATGCATCCCCTGGGAGGGGGAGGTTGACGTCGGCGTCTCGCTCGGATTTATGGAATGCATTGGAGGTGATGAGGACGGATGCATCACAGCCGTCGACTAAGCAGTCGTGAAGGAAGAGGCGGAGGACGCCGGCGGCTGTCGTGGGGGCAGAGAGTTGCTTGTCCGTAATGACTTGTTGCATTATTAGGGGGAACTGAGGGCATGTCTTGTTGTAGTAGTTGAGAGCAAGTTGGGATTGTGTATGTTGAAGAATTGTCAAGAAGGAACAAGAGATCAGAATGATGGAAATGGAAGAGAATTGAGCCATTGTTTGGTATGATAATTTAAGAGAGCAAAGCACAAATGTGATGGGGAAATTAATGTTCATTTTTTTTTTTTCAAAAAAGAAAATTCTTATATATTATACAGTATGTGGAAGGGAGAGTTTGAAGGAGTACTTATTTGGTTTGCTTATAAATGGTTTAACTAGCGGTGATTAATTAAGGGGCTTGATGTGACTATTTTAATTTGGTCAATAATATTCATGTGGAGTGGCCAATTATTTATAGGATTAATGGAATGGAAGAAAAGTTGAAATAGAATTATGCATCTTGCTAGAGGTCGGCAAACGGATCGATTTTTACTAAATCGAACCGAATTCGATTTCGATAGTAGATTCCAAATAATTTCAAAACTTAAGAACTGATTGGTTTTTATTCGGTTCGATTTTAAACCGAACTGAACCGACAAACCGATCGGTTTGGTCAAATATAATTAAAAAAATTAATTTAAAATATAAAACCGAAATTCTAAAAAATAAAATCCTAAATTGTAATTTCGTAACTTAATTTGAACTTTGGAGTTTCTCGAGCACAGCACCTCTCTCTCACGGTCTCTCCCTCACCCCACAACCACCGCAAATGGTGCCACTGTGAAGAAGACGAACTCAGTTGCTCAAGGTCACGTATCGCGGTCACTACGCAGCCTCTCACGGTCACCTGTCGCGAACTGAACTCAACCTCTCCTTGTCACCGTTCATCTACTATCAGCCTATCACGGTCACGTGTCGCGATCACTGCTTGTCTGCCTCACTATCTCCCTTCGCTAGTCGAAATCTTGCCATTAGCTGTCATCTTCACTCTTTACTCTTTAGGCTTTACTACTGTAGTTTTTTTTTTTTTCTTAATTTATGTTGTAGCTTGTTTGTTTGTGTTTATTTTGGTTGGAATTGAATCTTGTGGTATGAGGGGTTGATTTTGTACTGGTGGACTAGAGAATATTGATTTGTGAACTGTGAAGTATAGCATGTGCTGTGCGTTTGTTTTATTTCGGTTGGAATTGAGATTTTTTCATTTTATGTAAAGTGTAGCTTGTACTGTATATTATGAGATTTCTTTCATTTTTTGTTTAGTTTGAAAATTGATGGGAAGAAAAACAAACATTTGAAAGTAGCAGCAAAGTTTATATAGATAATTATACTTCCTTTAGCCATAATCATGCAATTGTAAATAAATATTATCATGTAGAAAAAAATCAAGAATAAATTTATGATCATCTAGCATAATTGTTCAAGCTTTTTAATTGAAAGTAAATTAAATTAAAAATAATCAGAAGTAAATTATGATATATTGGCATACTTCATTAGTTCATTTGTTCTTATGAAAATAAGTTAAATGCTAATTATTTTTTTCATTTTAATAAATTGTTAAGCAAATCAAGACTACTTATTTCTTTTTATTTGTTTTTTTTTTAATTTTAGTTGTCTAATTATTCAAGAGTTTAAGACAACCTTAATTGTGTAGTTGATGATTTTAAGCATGAAGTTGAAGTTGATGATAATGAAAATGATTTAGAAACAATTGTCACCAGCAGAAATAGGAGGAAAAAGTCTTCGCCATCCAAACCACCACTACCAAGGAAAAAAATGGCTCCAAGATTAACAATGTGACGACATCTCATTAGAGCTCTAGATAATTATAAGAAGTGCAAATGCAACTACTGTGACAATGAATTTGAATGTGGGACGAGTGGGTGCGGGACTAGCACTTTGAGGAATCATTATAAAAAAAAAGTTTACAAAGTACAAAGACTTTCTAAAAGACCAAACAGATTTATCTTAAGATGTTGGTAGTGATGAAGTTGTAACAAGAAGATTTAGTTAGGATGCTTACAGGTAAGCAACCATGAAAATTATTGTTCTTGATGAATTGCCTTTTTTGTTGTGAAGAATCTGGGTTTTAAGCATTTTTGTAGTGTGATGACTCCTAGATATTTTCTCCAATCACAAAGAACCTTTACTTGGAATACTCTTGATATGCACATGGACGAAAATATTAAGTTGAAGAGTTTATTAGTTAGGAATAAGCAGAGAATATTTTTTACTATTGATCTTTGGACATTACGACAGCTAACTACATGATCATAACAGCTCATTTTATTGACAGAGATTAGAATTTACATAAAAAGATTATCAGTTTTAAAACTATTAATGATCATTCATAGGAAACAATTGGTAAGCAACTTGAAAAGTGTTAAATTGATTGGGGTATAGAGCGAGTGTTTACTGCAACTATTGACAATGCAAGTCCAAATAAAGGTTCTTTTAGTTATTTAACTAATAGAGTAAAGAATTGGAGGGATGATGCCTTAGTGTTGAATGAGGATTATTTACATGTTCGTTGTTGTGCATATATATTGAATTTGATCGTTATTGAAGGGTTGAGGGAATTGGAGCATAACATAGTTAGTGTTCGGAATGTTGTGAAGTATGTGAGATCTTTCACTACTATGATGCAAGCATTTCAAATTTGTATGCAATAAGAGAATATTAATTACTGAGGAAGTGTGATTTAGGTTGTCTGACTAGATGAAATTCTACATATTCCATGTTGAATACAATAGTGAAATTTAAGGCTGCATTTTTTATCCAATGACACTTAAAGATAAGTTTTATGATGTTTATTTTCAAGAAAAAGAGAGTGGGAAGAAGAAAAAGGAAGGACCACCATTAAGTAGTGATTGAGAAATTGCTCGTCGCACAGTCAAGTTCCTGAATACTTTTATGATGCGACTTTGCAATTTTCTTCTTCTTTGAAGGTAACATCACATCTTTATTATACTTTTGGATTTTAATATATGATACAAAATGCACTTTAGCTTTATTAACAATGTTTATTTATTTTAAGTAACATTAAATATTTGTTACAATTTGATATGTCAAATTAAACAATCTTTGAAATTATTGTCTAATAGTAATAACGGTCTTTTACGTTTTATGGCAATTAAAATAAAAGAAAAATTTGATAAGTATTAGGACGGCTGTAACAAGATAAATAAGTATTACGTTTTATGGCAATGATAGTGCCACATCTGTTAAGATGAAAGAAATGATCAAAAATTTGTTGACTAAGCTTTATGAGTCTTATGATGCATAGTATAAACAGGGTGACAGTAGGAGTGCAAGTGGAAGTCGTAGTGAAAGTACAAGCAGAAGCTAAAATTTAGGTTTTGGAAGTGGAAGTAGTTTGAATTTTGAGATTTAGATGATGATGATGATGTTATGCTTGAGGACTCTTTCTCTGAATTCAGTAAAAGGATTGCGATTAGTGAAGGTAACCCAAAATTATCAAATAAGTTGAATCTTTACTTGATGTAGAAGATTGAAAAAATTGCAAAAAGTAATTTGGGCACTAAATTTAATATTTTGTTATGGTGGAGGGTGAATACTACCAATTATCTAATCTTGTCAGGTATAGCAAGGATGTTCTTGCTATTCCAGTGTCTACTGTTGCATTTGAATTTGACTTTAGCACTGGAGGTCGTATATTAGATCAATATAGAAGTTTTTTGACTCTGGATATGGTTGAAGTATTGGTATTGTTGCAAAATTGAATGCAAATTTCTCTTTTTATGGATACAATAGCAGATCTAAATAAATTAGTTGAAGATAATGAGTTTATGAATCAACTTGAAGAATGTATGTTTTGTAAAATTTTAATTTAATTTTACTTTTATAGTAATATGAACTTTATACAATTTGTTTAATTTTAATTTTAATTTAAGTTTATTTTTTAAGTAATATGAACCTTGTTTATTTTGTTATTATTATTTTTATATAAATCTTCTCAAATTAACAACGGGTGACCAACTTGACATGATAACATGAAAATTAAAAATTAAAATAGATAAAATATAATGATTTAATAATTAATAACTAACAAATAAATTTATATTATTTGTATTACCTAAAAAGTGTTTGGCTGACTTTAAATTTTGATGTAGGTGATATGGATGGTGGATGTAGTTAAGGCTTGTGTGTTATAGTGGACTTTTATCAAATGTCAATGCAGTATTACGAACTTGTATTTTATTTTATTATTTTTGTTTGGTGGTTATGAATTTACAACTTATAATAGATTTTAAATTTAAGTGCATTTGTTAATTATGACTATTTCGTATTATGACTTTTGTTATTTTACTTTTGATTTGAGGATTTTGTATTTGTTTATTACGTGTGTAGAGTGTATTGTGTAGTTGCTAGTTAATATAGATGTGAACTGTAAATTTTAGTAAAATTAGGTAAAAATTATAAAATCCAGCAATATTAGGTCAAAATTATAAAATTCAGAAAATGTCAAATCGAATCGAACCAAATTTCAGAACCGAACGAAATAAAGATATTTTGGTTCGGTTCTAACAATCGGTTCATATTCGGTTTGAATTCTTGAGAACCAATTGATTTTGGTTTAGTTCGGTTTGACCCCCTGAACCGAACCAAATCGAATTGAAAAATGCCCACGCTACATCTTGCATTTTGTTTCTGCTTTAGTTTTCGCTTTCAAAGTAATTTTCATGTTGTTTGGTAATGCTATAATTTTTAAAATAATTATTTTTAATTGTATTCTAAAATTGACAAACTAAATGTTTGGTAAAAATTTATTTTAAAAGTATTATGAATTTTAAAAACGGTTGTATGTATTTGATAGATATTATTGTTGAACTGTTGTAATAATATAAATAACTAAAATTGATGAAATGTTGAATAAAATTTATTTACGCATTATAAGCATACATAATATTTTTATGGTATATATATATATATATAATAATTGATAATTAAAATAAATTTTTTTATTTTTTATCTCAATATAATTGATAATAATAATAATTTCTTTAAATTTAATAATTTTTTTCCTAATTGAATAAAAATAATTTTAGATTTTTATAATATATATGAGGATAAATATAAAACTACATTAATTATAAAAATAATTTTTTAAATTAAATTTAAAAAAAAAACTACTAATTCCTTACTAAAATTAGTTTTTAACTTTTAAAATTATTTTTTAAACATCTAAAAAACATTTCCAAATGACTTTAAATACATAATTTTTCTAAGTTATATTTCATGTAACTTATAATGTCTCCAAAACATATAAAAATAAATAATATTTAAATAGAGTTTTTGTTATTTTTACAAAGACAGTAAATTACATAAAACGTAACTTAGTAAGAATTATGAATAATGCATGTATGTTCGCCTTTGTGCACACGCAACACGTGAACAAATTTGCAAATGTAAAGGCTTTCGCAATTTTATCCATGTCGATGTAGCGATTAATTAATTGGTGACATCGAAATTGACCGCCTCCTTCTAGTGGACCGGGGGTGCAGGAAATATCACGTTGCCATTACATAATTTAATTTACCATGTGGTTGTGATTATTGTACACGTATAATTTGTATAACATCATATCATATGTCACATTAATTTTATATTCCGTCTTCGTAAATGATAATATTATTATTTAATACCTCTGTTATATTATTGAATGATATGTGTTGTAGTTTTATTATTTAATTTACTCTAAATTCAGAGATTTTTTTATATTCCACGGTAATTGATTCGATTTCGATCCAATACTCTTGCTTATAATAAACACAAAATGATAATAATTTAATAATTTATTATCTTTTAGCAGTCTCTTTTCTGTTATTACTATTGTTAAAACACCTCTCTTTTTTTTTTAATAAATTGAAGTAATTTGATAAGTAACAAATATTTTTTTTTAAATTTAAATTTAAATCCTCTGCTTTTCGATAAAGTAACACAAGTCTTGCATTGTAAATGAACACTACATGAATATGTGGTTATGAAAAAGAAAAGAAAAGATATAGGGGAAAATTTTCAAATCTTAGAAATAAGAAATGGCCATTAGTGAATAGTGATGTGACGGTGACGACACACGTAAAAAAAAAAAAAAGAAAGAAAAAAGAAAATGAAAATTCTTGCTCACGAGCACGATTCATTTTCCACGACCACATCATCCAACGGTGCCTGGCGGCTACCCAGCCATTAAGTTGCTTTGGGTCCCACTCATGTGCATCGCGGGGTCATACTTTCAGCATGTGCTTTATAACTTTCCTCTTCGGTGGCAACTGGCGTCATCGGTCCTACATCATAGGGCACACGGTTACTTCATTTTCCTCCACAAATAGTTAATTAATGCACCGCACAATTGTTTCATGTTAGATGAGTTCAACTGAAATTTTATATAATTTTTAACACATCGAAAGTGAAGGTTGTGGAAACCAATTCATGATAAATCCCGGATTAAAATTTTAAAATAATGATAAAGCTTACAAATTAAGTAAAAATATAAATTTCATAATAGAAGGCGTGATTTTATATTACAAAGTTATCTAACTATTAATTATTAAGCTTTATTATTTCTATCCAATCAATGTGTTTATTCGTCCAAATAACGTTTTTGCATTAGTGTCAAATCGATTTTACACCATATTTTTATAATCTATCGTTAATATAATACGAGAGTTTAAATTTTCAAATTTTTTTATCATTTCAAAAGATCTTGTTGCTTGAGTTGAATTAGTTATACCAAATCATTTTTCTAAAAGAAAGAAAAAAAATTATTACACCAGTTCATAGAAATTCTTCCCTATAACATAAATCAAAGTTTCGTTTTATGTTTCTTATTTTGATAAAAATACGAAGATTCATATGTTTGCATATAACTTACAATCGGTAAACCCTATTTGTTGCTTATTATTCCTATAAGAAATGATTAATAAATTATCGCATATGTCGACTTTCAACTGAAAATCTCAAGAGCTAAAAGCTAATCAAAGTTCAATCATGATATTCTGATTGGTGCACTATTCACTCTGTGTGCTTCACTGGAATTTAGAAAGTAATCTGCCTCCTATTTCCTTTTCGGATAACGCATATATGTTTATCTTTTTTAAAAAATAAAAAAGCTAGAACATTAAATTCGTTTTGAATTAATGGATTTTCCAAAAATAAAAAAAGGTTTTGAGTTAAAATTACTTAACCATTCCCCTACTGCAGCCAAAGTGATACCCGGTGGTGAAGTAGTTCGTGGCATAAGCACATAGATCATTACGCACTAAGTCAATTGTTTGAAGAAGAAATCAGAGTGATCTCGAACATACTACTATAACTAAATAGTTGTTTAATGAACACAAACAGAGTACCTCGACCAGGTGAACAGATTATCTGGAGCAGATAGTTGTCTGGTAACTTTGAGCAGAACATTTCGAACATGGAATAATTCTAATTACCTCGACTAGATACGTACGATAAATTATAATTATTATAACAATTATTATGATAAATGATATTATGATTATTGTTTAAGAAATCATTATTATGTTTATTATGGTGCTCATTAGTACATTAATGATTATAATTATGGGGGTTACAACAATTATAATCATGGGGTTATGATAATTATGATCATTTATTTGGATAAATTTATTTATTTTGGGATTCCTTCCATGAGAAAAAGAGGGTCTTCTCGTCTAGGAAAATAAATCATTTTCCTTGCTCATTATAATGAAAAAATTCTTAGGTAGGAGTAAATATGAATGAAGCCGCATAAGAAGTGGCAGAAGTTTTTTCCATACCCGATTACTGACTTGAGTGTTGAAGGGTTCACGCCAGAAAAACTTCTGGTGCCTCTGATCATCTTTTGTGATTTCAGGTAATTGGTGACAATCTGCAAGTATTAGCAGGCGTCCATGATGATTGGTAAGCCGCTTCCCCAAAAACAGATTCAATGATGATGCCGAAGTCAAGAGATCTGCTCGAGATAATAACGACCAGATTTTCGGCATTAACACTAATTCCACTTGATTTCGAGGAAGGCAAATGTAGATGATTGTCATTCATATGAGGCTAATGAATCAAAACCACGCCCAGCGAGACTGAATCTAGGCATCGGGCTCACATGGGCGATCCATTCCAAACGTAGGCCTCTACTTGCTCTGCCCCTCTTTCTTAAACGATTGGTGGGCTGCTGCTTCCACCGATTAATCGGGTCTACTGTCATCTTCCTTGTCGCCATCCTATCCACATAGAAAGCTTACCCTCTTCTACACATTACCGGTGGGTGCTACAGCTGGTATCACTTTGGCTAGAGGAGGGGAATGGTTAAATATAATCTGTAAAAATGGTACAAAAATAAAAATTAATAAACATTGACACGTGTTTATCACTAAAAAAGAAATATAAAATCAATAAAATAAAAAAGGTGCTCCAATTAATTAAAACCCCAACATATAAGAATCAAGATGTTTCATCAACCAAAAAGATATTAGAGATAAGAAAAGAAGAAGAAGAAAAAATAGGAAAAGTGGATAGCCTCAATTCATAGCCATCATGAAATTGTCAAAAATCTGCGGTGATTAACTTATATCCATGTGATACATGAGGCTAAAACCAATTTCCCTCCAGGTAGATATGGGACAAAAGTATCCTCTATAAGAAATTGTGTCAAAATTCGACTAAAATAAATAAAATTAATAAACATTTTTTTTTTTACTTCTATTCGAAATTTGTTCAGCCGGAGAAAATTATTGGCTAGTCATTCGTCCGTATGAATCAATGAATGAAGTCATCAAATAAAATAATGTTGACAATTTTTATGTTATTAAATTCACCTCTCATATACATTATCATAATTAATCACCATTAATATTTGTTAAATGGACATACGACGATGAGTGGGTGTAATAGCTTTTGGGAGATTTTCGATTTCTCCTAATCACTTGCTTTTAATTATTTTCATAAAATTCAATAATTTTGTTTAACAACATAATTTTATATTATTATCCTTATTTTTAAATTAACTTTTATTTGTATTTATTATAAATTAAATAATTCATATAAATTGAGATTAGAATTTAAAAAAATAGTATTAAAAGTAAGAAATATAAGTTTGCTATGAATAAAAAAAGTCAATAATAAGATTTTTTTTGTACTTCTTATTATTTTTTAAATATTTTTCTTTAATAAAAAAATATATATTTTACATTGATAAAATTAAATATTAAATAAATAATTTATTTATGGATTTACCCACCTTTTCCTTTAAAGTTATATATTCGTTTTAACTGAGAAAACCGACAACATCCGCATATACACACTAGATATATGTATACATATAACTGAAGCTGAGTTAAGTTGCATACTAATAAAAATCGTTCGCACAAAAACTTACAAACCCACAACTATTTCATCACCATTCTCCAACTTGGCCATGGCTTTTCATCCACTACAACACACTCTCTTCATCTTCATCTTCATCTCCATAACTATCTATGCTTCCTTGAACTTTCAGTTTTCTTCTCATAAAAAGGGCTTGAATTTCCAAACAAGCAAAAGTCAAAATACATCCATAAAAAACCAGATAATTGAGCTGGCCAATGATCAAGACACAGTGAACTGGATGAAAAAGATAAGGAGGCAAATTCATGAGAACCCAGAACTTGCTTACGAAGAGTTTGAGACCAGTAAGCTCATTAGGCGAGAACTTGACCAACTTGGTATTGCTTATCGATGGCCGGTAGCTAAGACTGGTGTTGTAGCCACCGTTGGATCTGGCTCTCCTCCTTTTGTTGCTTTAAGAGCGGATATGGATGCGTTGCCTATTCAGGTCAGTTCTATAATTAATATTTCTCAGATTATATATATATGTGTAATAAATATGATGTGGATATTAAATATTTGAAGCGCTAACTTCGAAGAATAAAAACTGTACAATACAAAAACAAACGAGCAATGCTTGGAGGTGAGAAAACTGAGAGAAGGGTGAGAGAATTTTACCTCTTTCTGTACCTACCCACTTTCTCTCTTCCATTTTCTTCTTTAATTCTCTCACCCTTCTCTCCCCAAGCATTTTTTCGAAACAAAATAATATCTTGTAAAACTGTGTTCTGTGGACTAAATGTGTTAACAGTCATGACCCACAGTGAGGAAGCTGATTCTTGGCTGCTTTTGTAAATTTAATAATACACAATTGGACTGAATCATTTGATATAGAAGTTTAAACATAATAAAACAAAATTTCAAATTGGCAGTCATAGATGCTTCCGTGGGACATATTGCTGAGAAGCATCATGTTATTAATTACTTCATGAAGGGCTGAAATTCGCCACATTCTTATTATTTAAGAATATTTTAATAATAGTTAAACCACCAAACAACCCCCCCACCCAACTGACTCGTTAGGGCAGATGCTTTGTCTATCATTTTTCCACTTTTCACTGTGTACTCCCTCTATTATGTACATCATGGCGTTGTGTGATAGGAAGTACATAGATGAAGGAAAAGTAAATTTTATTTTTCATCTAGTTAAAGCATAATGCTATTGGGTAATTCCTTATTAATTTGTTCAGATTTTTACCGGATAATTAATTAATTTAGTTGTAATGCTTTTTTATGTAAATTTGATCAAAATTTTAAGTTAAATTACGCATAAGTTTTATAAGGGTTGTGTTAATATATGCTTATAACTCTGAAAACATGGGATTGGTAAAGTTGCGTGGATAGAAAGAACCTATCTTATCGAAAGCTTCTATACTATCAACTCATATATAGTCGGTAGTTAGTGATTTTGATTCCTCTTCAGAGCAGCATTGATTACAAATCATAACTTTTCGAGACCAAATTAACACTCTCTTTCTCTTGACGATTGGTGATCTCATTTTATAGAAAACGTAGATTAAAAGCTATAGCATGCACTTTGATTCCAAACGGTTCTGCTTCTTTGCAGGAATTGGTAGATTGGGAACACAGGAGCAAAATAGATGGGAAAATGCATGCCTGTGGCCATGATGCACATGTCACAATGCTCCTTGGTGCTGCAAAGATTCTGCAAAAAATGCGTGAAAAATTGAAGGTAATTAGTGGAATTATTTTTTCAAATTTTTGCTAATAAGTTCAGAATTTTCTTCTCCTCCTTTCTTTAAAACCGAATTAATTTTCATTAGGTGTTCCGATGCAGGGCACTGTTGTTCTCATATTTCAACCAGCTGAGGAACGAGGAACAGGTGCAAAAGATATGATTCAAGAAGGTGTTCTTGAAAATGTAGAGGCCATTTTTGGATTGCACTTAGTGCATAAGTATGCCACTGGCGTTGTTGCTTCACGGCCTGGAGAATTTCTAGCCGGCTGTGGGAGCTTTAAGGCCAAAATCAGTGGTAAAGGAGGCCATGCTGCAATCCCACAACACTCTATTGATCCAATTTTGGCAGTTTCATCGTCAGTCATTAGCTTGCAAAATATTGTTTCCAGGGAAATAGACCCATTAGATTCTCAGGTAATTATTAGACATACAAACTTTTCAAGCAGAATTCCGAGATTTCCCTGCCCCTAACAAGAAAATTCGGGCGTGGCAGGTGGTCTCGGTAGCTATGATCAATGGAGGGAGTGCATACAACATTATCCCAGACTCTGCTACAGTAGCAGGAACTTTTAGAGCTTTCAACAAAAAAAGCTTCAATGCACTTGGAGAAAGAATCCAAGAGGTAACTAATTTAAAAGCCATTAATATATATCATATCAAGATTCAGAAATTCAATTTCTTTGATTTGTTCAAGATTATCAAAGGGCAGGCAGCTGTACATCGGTGCTCTGCTGAGGTTGATTTTTCAGGGAAGGAGCATCCTACACTTCCTCCAACCATGAATGATGAAAGAATATATCAACATGTACGGCGTGTTACGGTTGAGATATTAGGTGAAGAAAACGTCAAACTAGCCCCAATATTCACAGGGAGTGAAGATTTTGCTTTCTTTTTAGATGAAATACCAGGATCATTTCTATTATTAGGAATTCTAAATGAGAGTATTGGATCGTTGTACCCTCCGCATAGTCCTCATTTTGCCATTGATGAGGATGTGCTTCCCATTGGAGCTGCAATTCATGCTGCATTTGCTCATTCTTACCTTGTAAATTCTGAAAACTAAGTTAATTAATTGTATCATATATTGGCATTCTGCATATATATATGTGTGTGTGTGTGTGTGTATACATTACTTTTCTAGTCAGCACTAGAAGATTAAGGCAGCCAACTTTTGCCTTTAACTTTAGTATATGGGGTTGGTTGGTTTGCGGTTTTTTCAACAGGCAAAGCATCACCACGAAGAATTCTGTAACCTATACTTGATTGTCTGATTGCAGTTTTCCATTTTGTTTCCGTGTGGGATATAAGTTTGGAGTTTTAATTACTAATTAATAAACATCAATAACCAAACTAATGGTGTATAGCTACATTAAGTAATAGAAGCCATCATGATTCACGACATTATTCAATAAAGATGATATATCCACCCAAAACTAGAAACTAAAAAACATACATAAAGCCAACAACTCCGACACATGCAATACCAAAAAAAACCTGAAGAAAAGAGAAGCGAGAAGCATAAACAACACACTGAGTGTGTTGGAACAGCAACAGCTTTCTAAAGACGAAGAAAAGCGACAATGAAGGCAAGGAACCCAAACATCGTCGACGGCGATACGAGGTTGCCGACATTATCCGAGGGTGATGGGCCGGGGGATGGAGTCATAATCATATCGGGCATATTCGGGTCCATGGCGACCGCGGCCATAGCCAACACAGCAAAACAAACCGCGAACATGGTTGCTTTCGTGCAAAAAGCCATTTTTATTTGCGACTTGTAAGGATTGATCGATAGATGAAAGAACACTGAGCTCCTAATTTGTATTTATACTGTTTGGATATAGGTTCGATAAGGCCAAAGACGAACGAGCATATATATCCAAGGAATTAATCTAGGGCTGCGCTGTCGTCTAAATTACTCGACCAATTGCATTTATTGATGAGATCAATGATTACTCGATAAACATTCTTGTGCGGAAAACTCAAAGAACACTACGTGATTAATTTGCTTCTGTTTCTTAATCGTGCTTTGTTTTGTGAGACGATTTTTAAACCCATGTCATTTTTAAACATAAAACTTATATTCACCTAATTAATAATATATATATATTCCAATAAATTAATTTACCATTGTTACGTTACACTGAAATTCTTTTAGAATTATCGATTTTGTTTTTTGTTTTTATTGCTGGTATGTACTAGAAAGATGGAATATTAATTGTGCGAGTTATTTTTTTTCCAATTATTGTTACATTCAGTAACAAGAATGAACAAGTAATTCTGTAAAGGCTTGAATATTATTAATCCAGTTGTACATATTTATACACATCTACAAAGCAAGTAAAAGGAAACAATTAAAGAGATCATAAATTAAAGAAATGAGATATACAACAGATTGTTAGCCTTGACAGAGTTGATTGATGCTGTGATGAAGCTGATTGTTTTGAATCAATGATTTGATACAAATGGATGATATTCTTTTCTAATATGCCCCCGCCAATATGGATCATAGCAGAGAGAATCGTTGCTTTGACAGAGGTTTGGTGAGCACATTAGCAAGTTGGTCTTGAGTAGAAACATGAGAAATTTGAAGAGCATCGGTTGCTATTTTATCTCAAACAAAGTGGTAGTCAAGTGCTAGGTGTTCCATGTGGAAATGGAAGACCAGGTTGGCATAAAGATAAGTGGAATCGAGGTTATCACACTTGATCATAAGAGGTCGAGGTAATGAGATGCGAAGTTCAAATAATAAATTTAAGATCCATGTAGTTTTGACAGTGGCTGAGGCAATAACGCGATACTCAGCTTCCATAGATGAATAGGCAATGATATTTTGCTTCTTGGAGTACCAAGAGATAGGATTTGCGCTAAGCAAAATGACAAAGGCTGAGATTGAGGAAAAGTCATCTCTATTGCCAGGCCAATCATCATTTTTGAAGACTGTAAGGTGAAGAGACTACTAACACTTTAATGAGAGACCAAAGTTAATGTTGGTTTTAAGATATCGTAGTAGACGTTTGGCAACTGACCAATGAGCCTCTGAAGGAGTATGCATAAATTGAGCTAATTTATTGATAGAGTAGGCAGTATTAGGTCTTGTGAAAGATAGGTATTGAAGTGTATTGACAACACTTTGATATTGACTTGCATTAATAGATAGAGTGCCATCATAGAGAATAAGCTTGGCTGTTGTTGACATGGGAGTGGCAAATTCTTTGACACCATCAAGATGAGTACGTTCTAAAAGTTCTCAAATATACTTATGTTGGAAATGAATAAGCCATAAACAGTGGAAATAACTTAAACGCCTAAGAAATAATGAAGATGGCCAAGATCTTTAACCGAAAACTATCGAGAGGGTGCTTGAATGAAGTGAGCAATGAAGCACTTAGAGTTTCCTATAATTATTAAATCATTTACATACACTAAAAAAAGCCAACGAGAGTATTTGTTTTGTATAGAAATACAGAGTTGTCTGAATGAGATTTGACAAACCCATAAAATAGCACAATGCATTATTTTCTGAGATGACAAACATGAGTGGGTCGAGTGGCATCGACAAAGCCTGGTGGTTGAGACCAGTAAGCTTCTTCACTAAGATGGCCATGTAAAAATGCATTGTTAATATCTGTTGATGAATAGGCCAATCTTGAGAGAGTGCAATAGAAATAACCATTTTGCCATAGGACTGAAAGTGTTATAGTAGTCAATTCCAGGGTTTTAATGAAAACCTTTTGCCACAAGACGTGCTTTATACCTTGCAATATTACCATTCGAGGTAATGGTTACGTTTAACGCAATAAATCCATTTGTAGCCCACAATATTTTTGTTACAACGGCGAGGTACTAGCTCCCATGTACCATTGCGAAGAAGGACTGTAAACTCATCACTCATAACTTCTTGCCAATGGGGTTCTTTAAGGGCATAGCTGATTGATTTTGGTTTGAGTGAGGGGGGTAATTGGTGTTTGGTAGCAGTATTAATTCTTTTGGGATAAAATATATTATTACCGATACGAGTAACCATTTGGTGTGATTTTGTAGTGTTATCTGGAGGTTGAAAGATATTGGAAAAAGATTTGAGTGAAGATAAATATCTTAGAGATATTGTACCTACAGGCATAAGAGATGTGGTTGTCATAGAAGGATCAACTGAGGACAGACTATTGCTTGCTGAAGATGTGAGAGAGGAAGGGGAAGACTGGGCTGTAAAACTTAGGTTCTTACAGTCAGAATTTGAAAAATTATTAGGAAAATTAGTGAGAGGAATATCTTAAGTAATGGAATTGCATATTGTGTCTTGGGACAGAAGGTGTGGATTTAGACTTAATGGGGAAGATTGAGTCAAATCAGGTACGGAAGATATGGAAGGTCATATGGTTTAGATGGGGTTCACGGGAAGTTTACTTGAATGTGAATTGTATGACAAGTCATTTATATTAGGAGTAGAATATGAGTTTGAAAGATCACGATAGGGCTACGAACGTGGTGGAGATGAGACAGTCAAGTGAGATAAAGAAACACGATGATTAAAATTATTATTTGGGTAATATCGAGCAGGTCTTCTCGAGGCCAACCCAGCTCGGGGTAGAAGACCTTGAGGTCAATCCATCTCGAACAGAATACCCGACCACTAGCACGAAGACAGCTTCATTAGGCGTCAAAGCTGGTCAAGGTAGAGGAGTCCAAGACTGGTCGAGCCCGAGCTCATTCTTCTGCTCGATATCTTTATAGCTCGTCAAAGCTGGTCAAGGTCGAGGAGCCTAAAGGCTGGTCGGTACCCGAGCTCATCCTTCTGCTCGAGGTCTTCAAGTCCTCTGAGCACAACTCAGTCACAGCACAGAGGAAGTGCAAGATCCAGATACAGTCGGTTCGGGACAGCCCCACCCGTTTCTTCAGCGACTCGACACGACGATCGATGCCTAACCAATGCCCCACGCGGTATGGTGTCGCCATGCTATCTAGATGGTCAAGCATGCGCCCTATAGTGTCATCATTTCATACGCGTATGACCGACACTATCATGAGGCTGCGAGAACCCATGCCCACCTGACATCCCGCATTCTCAGGGTGCGCTGCGGTAATCCCAGCTGTCAGAGGGGGCCCAGGTACCATAGGCGCAGGAACAGCCTCCCCCGAAGAAAAATGGGCGAAAAAACGGAAGCATAAAAAGAAAATGAAAACAGAGGCAAGGGGTTCCAAAAAAATTTTAGACAGGTTCTTCTTCTTTTTACTCTCTCTCTCTCTGTGAATTTCACTCTGGTAATTCTTACCAATAAAGGGCAAAAAGTACACTTTGATTTCTCCGCTCTCTCAAGCAACGGGGATATAAAAAGAACAACTCGATCACTGACTTGAGCGTCGAAGTGTTTTCGCCGAAAAAACATCTGGCGACCCCTGACTTTATTTTTGTGAACGCAGGCCAGAGAGGATCATCATTCCGGCAGAAAAAAAAGAATCTAAATCGGAAAGCAGTCCTGCTCGAGCTCGAGCAGACCGCGAGCAAGAGTTTTGATTGACAATATTTGAAGGCACACGAAAAACAACATCAACAATTATTGAGGGAATGAGAGAATGTAGACGAATGATTAACTAAACTAGAGGAAATCATGACATTATTAGAGGAACTTGGTAGCAACAGGAAATTATTCTCCATAAATTCTACATAACGTGAAGTGTAAAGTTTCAAGTTTTGGGGACTAAGGCATTTATAAGCACTGTGTAATTTTGAATAATCAAGGAAAATGCATGGTTTGGACCAAGCTTCTAATTTATAATGTATATATGGCCTAAGCCATAGATAGCAAAGGCAACCAACAGTTCATAAATTTGAGTAATCCAGGATTGTTTGAAATAGTATTTCAAATGGTAATTTAAATTTGAGAGTAGGTGTGGGCAACCAATTAATAAGATTTATGACTGTTTGAAAAGCATGTGACCAGAGGCTTAAGGGTATAAAGGCTTTATGAAGGAGGGTTAACTCTGCTTCTACTATATGTCAATGACACTGTTCAGCAGAGGCTATATATTATGGGGTGTAGAGTGGTGAAATGAGGTGTTGCATGCCATGAGATTCCACTAGTGTCTTAAGACTATGAAATTCAATGATCCCATCATAATAAATAGTGGTAATTCTCGTTTTGAAGTAATTTTCAACTATAGGTTTGAACTTAAAAAATACAGAATAAACATCAGACTTTTTAGACATTAGAAATAACCAAAAGTATTTTGAAAAGTGATCCTTAAAGATTATATAATAAGAAAATCCACCTATTGAAGTGATAAAGGAAAGTCCTCCTTCATCAATATATAAAAGATCTAATGGACCTCGACTATTTAGTATAAACACTCCAAATAGTAGCCTATGACTTTGATTACAACGACAAGAATTATAAAAGGAAAATTTAGGTGAACTTGGAGAGACTTGAAGACACTTGTGGGATGCAAGATATTTAAGGATTTTGGATGAAAGATGTCTCAGTCGGTCGTGCCAACTTGCAAGAGATGTTTTAACACCAATCATTGATTGTTTCGCTGGTGTAGATATCTCTTTTAAGTTAGGCCATTCGTAAACATTATTCTTATTCTACCCATAAGTGAGTATTACCCCCATAGTTAAATCATTCACAACAAAAAAAGATGAAAAGAATTCAATTGAAGTTTTGTTAGAGCGACAAAATTGTGAAACAAATATAAGGTTACGTTGTATAGAAGGTACACATAAGACATTAGATAAAGAAAAAGTTACAATCGGTGATAAAAGTGAGTGAGAGCCAGTGTGAGATATATTGAGTCCTGTACCATCATCGATGACGATGTCATCTAGTCTTTCGTAAGGATACGGAAGAGAGAGGTTGTTCTTGTCTGAGGTGACATGGAGAGAGGTTGTAGAGTCCATGAGCCAATTTAAAGATGATCTAGCTCTAAAGGTATTGTGGTTGGCTGTTGGACCACTTTGCATTAATCTCTTTCCAGATCGACATTCACGGACTGTACAACCACGTTTCTCACAAAATTGACATATTACGTTGTATTTCTTTGCATTGTTTCGTTGGCCTTGATTATTATTATTCTGAGACTGACTGTAGTTGTTGTTATTATTGTTGTTACAGTTGCCTTAGGAAGTTTGATTCTCATTGTTGTTTCTTTTGCTTTGATAATTTTCATTCTTAGAGAGGCAGGTGTTGTTTGTTATCATGGAAACAATGGCAGATATGGCTTCCTCTCATTTAAGAAAGGTTTCGTATTCAACTAACTTGTCATAGAGCTCTTCGAAGGAGATAATGGTGTCGCGAGCTCGAATTGCTACTACAATTTCCTTGAATTCAAGGCCTATGCCATTCGGTACATTGAGGATAAGGTTGTCTTTCGGAACAGGCTTGTCAATTAAAGACAATTCATCGACTAATCCTTTCAGGTATTTTGCTACTAGAATGTTGCCATGAGAGATGCTTGAAAGAGTTTCCTTAATGCCTATGATTCTAAAGCATGATTTGTTGGCGTACAAATTTGCCAAATTGTCCCATGCGGCTTTGGATGTTTTGCTAGACAATACAAGAGGCCTCACTTCATATAAAAAAGCAATTATAACATTAACTAAAAGTTTGTCTTGCCGCATCAATATGGTGTAGGCTGGGTTTGGTATGGTCTTGTTTTGTTGGTGGTGGGCATTAATTGATTTCATTAATGAAGTTGAGAAGGTCAAGGCCAAATAGAAGAGAATCAAATTGGGCTAAGCCATGATGGATAATTAAAAGGAGTAAGTTTCAATGGTGCTTATTCTAGTGTATTGATAACTATGAGGTTTTGGGAGGTGAGGTTTAAAGATGGAAGAGCGGAAGTTGAGGTGGTGGAACATTCAATTGCCATTGAAGAAGTGGATGAAATGTTTCAAAGTTGCTTTATTGGAGAGTTACTACTTCAATACCATAACAAGAATGTACAAGTAATTGTGTAAAGATTTGAATATTATTAATTCAGTTGAACATATTTATATACATTTACAAAGCAAGTAAAAAGAAACAATTCAAGTGATCATAAATTAAAGGAATGAAATATACAACAGATTGTTAGCCTTGACAGAGTGTTGATTGATATTGTGATGAAACTGATTGTTTTGAATTAATGATTTGATACAGATGGATGAGATTCTTTCCTATTAGTCAAGTAGACATGTACATAGATGCTTAATAATCTTGAAATAGATGTCCCGAGTTTCTAACACAGTCATTCTGGAATGTAGAATTAAATGAATGAATCTTGTTCTTGTAGTTCTAAAACGAAGAAGATAATATATATCATATATGAGGTTATTATTTGATGAAGCAATGATGACAAATTAACTGGATTAATATCTACATCTCACATATAAAACGTTAAAAATAAATATTATTTTGTTGGTTCTATAAGCTTGCTATATTCTGACATGAGATAAAATCAGGGTATGTTTGAGATTGAAGTGTTGAACTTAAAAGTTATAGTTGATGTGAATAAAAAGCTGTAATTATAAAATAAAAGTTAATAATATGTTGTAAATATAATTTTTAAATAATAATTTTGATAAATTATTAAAAATATAATATATTTTTTAACTTAAAATTGAAAAATTATATTAATATAGCTTTTAAATTACATTAGTTAGTGTTTACCAAATATTTTAATGCTGTAACTTAAAAGTTATAGATGTCTAACCTCAATCCCAGCATACCCTAAATTATGAGTTGAAAGAGCCATCAATGGCTAACTGATTGATAACAGAAAAATGATAAAGGTACTTTTGGAATAAATTGAGGTTTTATTAGAATTTATGATATTGATTAAAAATGAGCAATGGTTCAATTCTCAATTAAAATGAATCATCGTTTTTTTTTTTAAATAATAATTCAAACCAAACCAAAAATAATAATTCAATTGAATTGGTTTGATTTTTATTTCGATTAAGGATTTTTCGATTTTAAACCGTAATTTCTTTTGCATTGTTTTAATTTTTAATTCTTTCTCATTTAAATTGATTGATTTAAAACAGTTTTCCTCCTAATATTGTTGACACATTTATTGTAGTGGCCTTAGAAACAGGGTTGTATAAGACAAGAAGCGGGGTGCTAATAGCACGGCTCAGAGGCTTGGATTAAACATAATAAAATAGCCCATGCCATAGCGTTGAAATGACATTGGGTTGTGCCAGTGCTACCGTGACTTGTGACTCCCGACTTTCTGAGACCCTTGCCGCTTTCACTCGTTTCGTATATCTTCTTCGAACTATTTCGGAAGCTCGCCACACGCCAGTCGCTTAATCGCTCGCTCTCGGTCGGCTTTATTCAAATTCTCCACTCGCTTCGACACTTGGCGCTAGCCCTCTCATGGGCTCCACTTCAACTATCTCTCTCTACTCACATCCCAAGCTTTCGCTTCGGGCCCACCCTCTTTTATCTCGCCCTTACTGTCGAGCGCGCGGCGCCCCGCTTCCGAGTACGCTGCCGTTTAATGGCACGAGAAGGTGTTTCAGGCTTAAGCGTTTGGTTGTGACGGCTGCTGCTCGGGCAGAGGGAGGCCCGAGACAACGGCGAGTTTATAGGCAGTCTCAGAGTGGCAACTCTTTGACCACCGCTCCGGTCAAACAGATTGCCTCTTTCGTTGTACCTGCCGGTGTGTTCGTCGCCGCTACATTCGGTACGCAAGTTTTTCTAATCACTGAATTTGAGCTTAATAATAATTGCTAATTTAGCCGATGATTGTCACATGTCTGTTATATATTAATAAGCATTTGCAATTTACTTTGGTAAAATGTCTCTCAGTAGTTGTACTAATTTAAGTTCAGCTAACAGTTCTATGGAAATTGGTGGAGAAACTCCTTATGCCAAAACCGTCAAGGCCAAGTAAATCTACCGCTGAAGGGATGAGTTGGTCCGTAGGAGCAGGCACAAATTTGCTATCTGGCTTCACTGCAAAGTTATTCAGCGAGTCGAAGCAGACTCTAAATGAATTTGCAAAAGAACTCAGGGCTTTCAGCAGTGTTGACATGTCAGGTATATTATATCCAATGGTGATTTTCTGGAGGCTTTATTATGTATTCTCATGAATGCAGTGCAGAACTCATTTCTTTTAACAAAAATGTGCTTGCTTACATGAGAGTTTGGGCAGGACGCAACTTTGGAGATGAAGGATTATTTTTTCTTGCAGAGAGCTTAGGTTACAATCAGGTTGGATTTCTTGAGTAATCTGTCATTGTCTTTCATATTTGTGTGGTGATGTGATGACCATGGCTATGGTCTCTCTCCTATTGAGTTTATGGATTGTGTCTTAATTGTGTTTTAGACTGCTGAGGAAGTTAGTTTTGCTGCAAATGGAATAACTGCTGCTGGAATTAAAGCCTTTGATGGCGTTCTTCAATCAAACATTGCATTAAAGACACTAAATCTTTCTGGTAACCCTATTGGAGATGAAGGAGTGAAGGTCAGCACAAGTCACCTTACTGATGTTTTATAAATTCAATTCTAATTATCTCCTTTGATTGAGTGAGTCAAATGGAGTATGACATAGTGGTCTTTAAGTTAAAAGATAGTTCAGGATCAATTTGTTCTCCTGCTTCCTTTGTTGCTTTAGTCGTAAATTGGCATCAGTTCCACCAGTGCATCCAGTTGTCGACCTTGATGATTAGTGCCATCTTTAATTGATGCTGATGTATCTTTTGCATCACATGTTTTACTCGTCTGGAAATTATTTCGTCAGTTTAGAATTGCTATTATGAGCACAGAGACAATTTTTGTAATTCCATTGGGCAGACTTCTCCTATTTGCTAATTTTTTTTTTATTCACTTTGATTATATAATTAATAAAGGTATATTCGAAGTCTAGATTGATTTTTATGATTATAGATAGCCATTCTCATTCTTCTTTTGTTTATATCATGATTTTAAATCTCAATCTCAAATTTCCTGGGCATTTTGGAGCATTATAGTTAGAATCTTCTCGGTACTTTAAATGTGCTCCAATTATTTGTCCTAATCCACATTTGCAGTGCCTGTGTGATATATTAGTGGACAATGCTGGTATCGAGAGGCTCCAACTTAGCAGTGTTGACTTGGGGGATGAGGTTAGTTTACCTTTAGAATAAAAACTAGTGCCTACATGAGTTCATTTATGGTCCTCCAAAGAGAGAAGGAGGCCTTTCAGGTGATAATTTATTGATTTGCCAAAGTTGTATATCATTTTTTGGAGCAGGGTGCGAAGGCTATTGCAAAGTTGCTGAAAAACAATCCAATCTTGCGTGTTCTTGAACTTAACAACAATATGATTGATTATTCTGTATGCAGTAAACATTCTTTTCATAGGTTTAAAATGGGTCTGTTTGTC
The DNA here is from genome assembly GCA_025617385.1 of Murraya koenigii. Taxonomy (NCBI): domain Eukaryota; kingdom Viridiplantae; phylum Streptophyta; class Magnoliopsida; order Sapindales; family Rutaceae; genus Murraya; species Murraya koenigii. The sequence continues at coordinate 30,593,546 of CM046814.1, read as the reverse complement.
ACAGTTTCAGACATTAATACTGTTTTGAAATGTCTTTGGAAATGGAGGTAGGGGTTTACCAGTCTTGCTGAAGCTCTTCTTGAGAATGGCACTATAAGAAGTCTACATCTTAAGTGAGTGCATTTCTTGTCTATTATCTTCTTCTCAAGTTTTTCTAATACGTGGAATCCACCTAAGCATGAAATTTACCTTTTGTGACATAAGGATATGTTATGGTATATCTTTTTATTAAGCAGTCTTAGATTAAAGTTTTCTGGCATTGCATTTTCCTGTGTGGGATTTTTGAAAATTTTCTAACATTCTGTTATCATTCAAGTGGCAACTATGGTGGTGCTCTGGGGGCTAATGCTTTTGCTAAAGGGCTTGAAGGGAACAAATCATTGCGGGTATGTGTCACATTAACTCTGCCAATACAATTTTTTATGTTTACTTTCTTCTTTCAGTTTTGCATAGATTGTGTTATTGTCTATACTCTGTTTGGGACTTTCTAACATTATGTTCACTGGAAAATACGATTTTCAATAATGCGGGATGAATAGATTTAGTGTATGCAAGAAAAGTAAACCAGAAAACTTAGATTTTGCTTAATCACTAAGTGATATGTAAATTATACATCAATGATGTGTCTGAATGTACTGTGTTGGCTATCAAGTCAAGGTGGGAACTATATTGATTCCCCGTCCCTCTTGGGAAAGATACAAAATCCTAATATACATTCCATGTGTAAGCTTGTTATGATATTTGAGTTGGAATTTGAATCTTAAGAAATTAAAACTTTTTAGTCCTACCCTACTTTGGCAATATTGTGCCTATTTCCTGTTTAGGTAGCTTTCTTTTGTCTGGGGAGCATTGATATCTTTCACTTAAAAGACTTATGTCTTGACATAAGAGAAGACTAAATAGTTCTCCTTTTCAAGGGATATGAAACTAATAGCGAAATTATATGTTCAGGAACTTCATCTTCATGGAAATTCCATTGGAGACGAAGGAATTCGTGCCTTGATGTCTGGTCTATCTTCTCGTAAAGGTTTGCATTTTACTGCTGTCACTGACATTTTAAGTTACCAAACATTTGACTATATTACAGTTTATCTGACATGCTTTTATATGTTCCAGGGAAACATGCAGTTCTAGACATTGGCAACAACTCAATTAGTGCAAAAGGTGCCTTTCATGTTGCTGAATATATCAAGAACTGCAAGAGCTTGTTGTGGATAAATCTTTACATGAATGACATTGGTGATGAGGTATTCATATTCTCAATAGTTAGCCGTGCTTGTAAATTTTTCAAGTTCTCCATTTGTGGTTTAAAGTTTACTAGAGTTTGTGCAGACTACTCTGAGATTGTCAAATGTAACTATAGAGAGAAATTATTATTGACAGAATATTTTTGGATGGAAGAAAGCTAATCTACTGTGTTCTTTACTTAGATTCTTTATGTATTAATTGCTTCACATTTTGGACTTGCCTGTCTTGTTGATATTAATTGTTGAAAACTCATCAGGGAGCTGAAAAAATTGCAGATGCTCTGAAGCAAAACCGGACAATAACAACCATAGACTTGGTGAGGAGAAATTAGTTTTTCTTATTACTTATATCTATGTCTTTCCTTTGTTTTTGGAGGTCTTCATTGAGTTGTTCCTGAGATAAAAAGATGACGATGAATAATGCAGGGGGGAAATAACATACATGGTAAGGGAGCCAGTGCAATAGCTCGGGTACTGAAAGATAATTCCGTCATCACAAGTGTGAGTCCTTTACCATCATTTTGTACGCTTTGTTTGTTATTATTATTACCATGTTAATTTGAGCATGATGACCTGATTCCTCTTTCTCTCTCACTCTCTCTTTCTCAGTTGGACCTAGCTTATAATCCCATTGGGGCTGATGGAGCAAAGGCTTTATCAGAGGTTCTAAAGTTCCATGGAAACATAAACACCCTCAAGCTCAGTTGGTGTCAGGTAATTCCAGCATTATGAGTCTTCTTTCTCTATCTTAAACTTTTTTTCCCCTAATTTTTAAACTAGAGTGATGAAATAAACAAATCTTGCAGATAGGAGCCACTGGTGCAGAATTTGTTGCAGATATGTTGAGATATAACAATACCATATCTATGCTGGACTTGCGGGCAAATGGACTTAGAGATGAAGTATGTTCTGGATGTAATTGTCTTTCATTCGGCCATTTAGTCTCTTAACCTTATGTTGTTCTATTCTTTGTGCATTAACTATTTGCAGGGTGCGAAGTGCCTGGCTCGTAGCTTCAAAGTGGTCAATGAAGCTTTGACGTCAATTGATTTGGCATTTAATGAAATAAGGGTTAACAATATATTTTTCCCCCTTTTTTCACGTATTGATTGTTATCAAAGCTGTAACATTATTGCACTGTCTCACATTGAGGTTGTGTACAGGACGATGGAGCGTTTGCTATTGCTCAAGCACTCAAGGCTAATGAAGATGTGGCGGTCACATCTCTAAACCTTTCTAATAATTTTCTTACGAAATTTGGCCAGGTAATATCACATTTGTTTCTTTTTTACCACGACAAATTAAATTTCTGTTTCACTTCTGGTGCATAAGTATATTGTAATGGACCTTTCCACCATGCAGAGTGCTCTCACAGATGCAAAAGACCTTGTATATGAAATGAATGAAAAGGAAGTCAACATTTTTTTCTAGAAGATCTTTCATTTAGTAAAGGAGGAAAATAGTCAGTTGCTGTATTAGATGAGGGTCCCATTCTTTCTGTTTATTCTTTTGCCAGTGAGTTACTCCGTCGCTCAAGTCAGATATGAGAGGTGTAACCGAAATCAATGACCTGAGGAACATTTGGAATTTTGATATTGAGCAGTTATAGTTAGCTTTACCACTGTTGATTAAATGATTTTTCTTCAGAGTTCAAGATTAATATAGTGTTGTTTGATTAGGAAAAGTTAATTATAGTGCAAGTGTTATATTCACAAGTTTTTGGTAATTAGGTAGGTTCTAAATATTCGAGATTTGTAATATTAGCTTATCAGATGATGGATTGTGATTGTCAAATTTTGGAATTTATTCAACTTAAAGTTTCATTTCTACAAGGTTTGATTGATAAGCTGATGTTTCCCATAATGGTAAATGCATATGGGTATGATTAATTAGCTAGTTGGTGATAGTGTGGTTTAAGGAGGAGATAACGCCATGCAAATTGAGATCATGAGTGGCCTTTCCCCTCTACCCAAACTCACGGCTCCGTATTGGGTTGGGAACTGCAATTTCAAATTGGTGGCTTGTCTTCAGAATATGCGGTAATTTCGTGACTTGAATGAATTATGGAGACTTAATATTTAATGTTTGATGGCTTTGGTCCTCTGAAAGAAATTGCACTGGTAGCAGAATTCTTCTTATGGCGGATGAATTTATTTATTAATTATGCTCGGGAGGCTGGGAATCTCAATTGCAATCTTATTTTAATTAAATTTTAAGTCCTTAGTTATTATGTATTTAGACTATTTGACAGTATATCCACATTAAAAAAATGAAGGCACTCACACTTTAGAAGTTAGTGGGCTTATCATGAATTAGGTCGGGGTGGCTGGTGGTTTCAGGATCCCGTAGAAAATGCCTCTTTTATGCCTTGAGTATTAGCCACAACGAGTATTCATTCAGTAATTCTACCCTTTACTCATTCTTGGACCTCGTTTCTTAATATTGTGACTCTTCCATGCTATGTCTCAGGAACTTTTTCAATACGATCCGGATTGCTAGCTCTCGTTCATAGTTTTGCTACAAATGATACACGAGGAATCTTTTTATGGCAATTCTTCCTTCTAATGTCTAGTATATCTATGATTCTTTTCTCTTAGATAAAGCAGTAGGCATCGGTTCGTAGAACTTATAAAAAAAGAGATGGTTGTGATGCGAAGTACTATTGTGCACCTACGTCACTTGACTCGTGCGCAACCCCGCCTCGTTATGTTAGACTGAATTGGTCCCAGTTACTGTTTGGGGCGGGGTAGAAGAAGAGAAGAGATTCTCGAATGAGGAAAAGGAACCAACGACTTCAAAATAATTGAACGAGGTGCCGTATGAGGTGTAAATCTCATGTACGTTCAGAGTGCGTAGGTAGTTCAGAGTGGCGATAAGGGTGACTTATCTATCAACTTTTCCACTTTGTTGTTTTTGTTGGTTTTGCTTGGCCAAAAAGATGAAAACGTAGTGACCCTATCCGCCAACCAAGTCTTTAGCCGAACCACCAGCACCCCGGTGAAGAACAAGAGTGGAAGCAATTCGTAGCGGTTGATAGCCACAGCTAAAGAAGAGAAGAAAATTTTATATCTATTTCATTTTAGGTACCATGTCTTAGCTGTAAGATTAAGAATAAGAATAAGAAAAGAAAAGAAGTTGGATTTTCTGATATCCCCAGGTGTTGTCACTAAAAACCTTTTCCGATTGAAAAAACCTCTCAGTCACTCATAATCTTATCTAACCATTGAAAAGATTTAAACCTAAGCAACCATTGCACCACATTGATGTGATACCTCAGCTTTCTATCACTGTTAGGTAATGGGGCCGATTTTGTACGAACGAAATCGTAACATCGAAACACCCGACCGGACCATATTTTTATAAATAATTGGTCTTTCTGATCCAAGAGAAATGACATAGATAAGACCATTGCTTGAAGAGTTTCATTGTCGAATTGATCTCAGAATCGGATCCCAATAGTAGCTGCTGTCCAAAGGTGCTTATAGACCCAACCGAGATGAGAGGCACTAGTATAGCAAATTGCTCGTAAGATAGCAATAACAATAGTCATATTGATTACGCACACACACATATTGATTTAGTCCAAGATCATAGATTTGTTAAAGTTTGGGAAAGTTAAAGTTTGGGAAAATTATTAAACCATATGATTTAATAGTATTGACCATATAGTTAGTAGCTTTCCCAGACTTTAATAAAATTCGCAATCATGGATTATAACATATGTATAAAGAGAGTTATTTTCTAATGAAGGTATCTTCACTTTAATAAAATAAGAATGTTCTCTATAGAGAATAATTATATATATATATTAGGTTTCTAATCAATAATCCTTGACGATATTAAAAAAATATATATTTTTTTACACTAAATGACAAAATACATTTTGCTTGTTAGTTTATATAATTATTTCAGGCGTATATGCTTGCATATTTTAAAATACAAATTCGATATATATATATATATATATATATATATATATATATATTGTATTAATACATCATATGGTATATACAATAATCTATATTTTAAAATATACAAACATTCATATTAAAGCAAGACAGTTATATGTATAGAGAGAGGAGAAAGAGAGTCATAGTCCTTTTTAGTGAAGATATCATTATTTTAACAAAATAATGATGTACACTAAAGTATTAAAAAAATTAAATTTTAATATATTGGAAACTATGTATTTTTGTTTGTTAATAATATCTTTACTTTATTAAAATGAAGATGTTTTCACTATAAACTGATCTGATCTAAGATTTTAAACTTTATTAAAATATGTATATTATAGAGTTGATCGTATGTACATTTTATAAGTTACTAGAATTAAATCCAATGGCTCCACTTGAAATCTACACTTTAACTAAAGTACGTGATTCCTTATTAAAAAATCATTATACATATAATATGATCATCCACCTAAATTGGTGTAATCTCGTTAATCACACAAAGTCTGCACAAACTTATCACATGCAAACAAAATTTGGGATTGTGTGATTTTTAGCTCTCCACACCGCTTGTAGCATTCGCATCCAACGGACACCGCTTGATATTTTGCCTATAAATAATTAAATATAGCCTAATGTAATGCAAATATTGCTACCTTCGTATATGAATAGTAAAGCTGGGATTGGGGCTGTACACCTTTAGCCTCATTTCATTTGTCCCTCTTCCACTTTAGTTAATTACTTGTTCCTAAACACTTTCTGTACCCAACATACACACTCACATACATATGAGCTCCTCATCATTTAGAATTGGGCTTTGGTTTGGACCTTTATTGTGTGTTGCCCTTGTCCTTGTCCTTGTCGTGCATTTCTTCGTGCAACCTTCGTTCCCAAGCCCACTGAAAAGCACAAACAAATGGATGTTGCATGTTGATGTTCAATCTTAAATAAGGTAGGTCTCGTTGCCATCTTTTACATTCGCATAGAATTAAATAACTTGTTGTACACTAATGTAAATCGAGCTAAAATGAAGCTCAAACGATCTGTTTCATATTAAAATTTGATAATTATATTTTAAAAGTTATCATGTTAAAATATTTAATAAATATTAATTGTTGTAATTTAAAAATTATGTTATTATAATTTTTTATTTTTATGATAAAAAATTTATTATATTTTAATATTTTTATCAAAATTATTATTTAAAAATAATATATTTACATATTATTAATTATGTAGCTCATTCCCAAACGCATTTGGTGGAGAATATGTACCCGCTTCTCTGTCCACTGATTTGATTCCCTAGCTAGTGCCTAGATCAAGCAATGGCCGAGCCCGAGAGTTAGAACTGGGAATATATGCTATTGCTCTTTCTATTACTCGTCTATCACCTGTCGTTTTAATTTCCGTATTAAAATGATAAAAGAGCCTAACTCAATAGCCTTAAAATTTACGTGAGATTCTATCAAAGTTATAGTGTTAATATTTTTCAAGAGAAAAATATGCCCTTCATTAAAAGTTTAATAATAGTCAATAATACAATGTTCCTGGGGCATAAATATAAGATCATATTAAAATTAAATATAAAATATAAGATAAAATATAAGACTCAAGTCTAAATTATAGTATTAATAAAAAATAATTTAAAAAATTTTCAATTGACACCTGGATATGTATGACGTTATTTTTGTTGTCGTTATATCAAATTGTTTGATTCATATTTTCATTTGGGGCAGTGCTATTTATTTTGTGAAGAACAAAAACTAGCTCAAATGCTATATCAAATACCACGTTGAAAGATTCATGCAATTTTATTTTTCTTATTAGTGGATAAACTTTTGAAAGAGATGTGAAGATTTCATAAAATTTTCAAGTGATTTCGATGTTGTCACGTTATCATCCCACCAGCATGTACACACTTGTCACTAAATTAAAAATAATCATAAATATATTATAGATAAGTGGTGGCAATGGTGGTTGGCACTTTCTCTGTTTCTTAGCCAAACACGAGTTGAAGGCCCGTGATGAAAGAAGAGGGCTCAGTGCCAGGAATGGTGTTGGCCCATTTCTGTGTATAAAAATGAATAATAAAATAGTGGGGCCATTGGCCTAATTTTTCTCCTGTTGCCCTAGTCGTTACCTGGTATTAGGGCAACATATCTTTTTACCAGACACAATGATTCCAGCAGCAGGCGGCAGCATGTGCTTCGCGGAATCCCTAGAGTGTTATACACCTCTTCATTCGTTGTTGCGCAGGGACAAAAGTGTTTATGTCATGCGGTGCGTCGACAGTTATAGAATTGCCTTATGTAATATGAGTGACGTAACAAACATCATCTGGTCTCAATTCACGTTGTTATATGTAATGGTGACGTAACAAACATAAATCATCTGGTCTCAAATTCACACGTTGTTATTATTGGTCATGCTACGTTACAGCTGCGTAAAGTATAGACCCTCAAATAAACAGTCCTATATTTTACGCAACTGTAAGATAGCTCCCTCTTGTTATTATTATTATCCTTTCTTCTTTGTAAGGTTATCCTAATGGGACCAATCGATTAGTAGTTCAGTGTAGTTGAGGAGGAGAATTATATTTATAATATTAAAAATAAAAGTTTGAGTCCTCGTAAGAATATTCATGAAAGTTAATATTTAGAGTTTCAGTTGTAGAAACTGATTTTTTAATTTTTTTTTAATTATCAAATAATTGAGTAGAGTCCTTTAGCTGTGAGGGTTAAAAATTTTGACAGAACTTCAAAGCATCAATATACACATAAAAAATAATGATGTGCTGCAGAGTATTAATATACATATAAAAAATAATGATGTACTTAAAAAAAATCTTAGTAGAACTTTAAAGCATATTAAAAATAATGATGCGGTGTAGAACTTAAGAGCATATACAAAATAATGATGTGTTGTGAGAGTTAAAAAATCTTGGTAGAATTTTAAAGCATATCATTAATATACACACCAAGAGTCCCAGTTGTAGAAATTGATTGTAAATAAAATAATAATGTACTATCTAGGCCTTAATTATAGAAATTAATTGTAAATAAAATAATAATATACTATCTATTTATCCTAATGGAAAATGGTACCAATAGATTTGTAGCATAACGGTAATTAAACTGATTGTAAATATAATAATGATATATTATCTATTTATTCTAATAGACAACGGCACTAATAGATTTATAGCACAACGGTGACTAAAGTGTTCAAGACAAATTTGAAGGTCTTAATTTGAGTTTCAATTATGCCTAAAACTCATATTTTTTTAAATAATTTATAATTCTTATTTCTTGCTAAAAAAAAGTGGCAATCATTATTAAAAAAAAAAGGGCAATGGCAATTCTTTTTATACGCATGGATATCTCTCGCAAAAATGTGGCTCAAAATTATTTGTTGGATGATCATAACGTTGATTATTTACAACAACTTAGAATTTAAACACGTACATAATTTTTATTTCTTTTATATTTATCGATTTCTTGCTACTATCACTTTATTTTATTTATTGGTAATTAATATTGAGTAAACTTACGTTACATTTAATGTAAGTGACAATAACGACATAACACGTGTACCTCATTTGTTTATTAAATTATTTCACATATGTTGAATTTGAAAAATTATAAATCCAACGGTCTATGCTGCCATTAATATGTAGGCCATGCTATGTTACGGTTTTCGTAACGTACAACCCTCACAAATTAATGGTTGAAGTTGGGCAACGGTTGAAGTCGGCCCTTCTTCTAGTTTAAGTGGTCTTGGAGAGTAACGAGAGAGTCTTGAGTTCGAACCATTATTAACAAAAAATTTATAAAAATTAATTTTAATATCTTCTCTCAATTATTAAATTAAATAATTAAGTAAAGTTTGATGCCCCAGTTGAATATTAAAGATGTTTAAAAAGCTTGAGATTAAATAATTAAATGAATAAAACTTAGTAAAATTTTTAATTATAATAAAATAATAATATAATTCAATATTAAAAAAAGTGGCTTTACATTTTTTACGTCCAAAGAATAGTTCTAAAATTGCTCCTGTTTAATTATAAATAAGGGCGACCTGCCAAGGAACTGTATTAACATCGGCAGAAAGAAAAAGCCCAAAGCCATGAGTGAGAAGGATAGAAGGCATGTGGTGCTTCTCCCATATCCAAGCCAAGGCCACATAAATCCTCTCCTCCAATTTGCAAAACGTTTAGCCTCCAAAGGCGTTAAGGCTACATTAGCCACAACCCATTACACTGCCAAGTCCATATATGCCCCGAACGTCGGTGTCGGGCCAATCTCCGATGGGTTTGATGAAGGTGGGTATGCTCAAGCCGAAAACGAGGACTTGTACCTTAAGTCATTTAAGGCTAATGGCTCAAGAACTCTTTCTGAGCTCATCAAAAGATACAAAAACTCCGGCTTTCCTGTTAATTGTGTTGTGTATGATTCGTTTTTGCCATGGGCTCTTGATGTGGCCAAGGAATATGGCTTGTACGGGGCCGCATTTTTCACTAATTCAGCCACTGTGTGTAGCATATTTTGTCGCATACATCATGGATTGCTTACTCTGCCTGTGACGCTTGAAGACACGCCCTTGTCGATCCCTGGCCTGCCTCCATTGAACTTCATTGACTTGCCAACTTTTGTCAAGTTTCCAGAAAGTTACCCTGCTTACTTAGCTATGAAACTCACTCAGTATTCCAACTTGGATAAGGCTGATTGGATATTTGGAAATACCTTTCAAGAATTAGAAGGCGAGGTACGAGTACTATTCCATAGTTAAGTTAATTCATCTGGCAACGTATTATTACTATATATATTATGCGGTGGGGCTAATAATTACTGGTTTTAATTTGGTTATTATATATATATGTTTTACAAAAGGAGGCAAGAAGCATATCAGAGCTATGGCCAGGGAAGCTGATAGGTCCGATGGTTCCATCAGCCTACTTGGATGGCAGGATCAAGGGTGATAGTGGATATGGATCGAGTCTTTGGAAGCAACTCAGTGAAAAATGCAGTGAATGGCTAGAAGCAAAGCCACAACAGTCCGTAGTTTACATCTCCTTTGGAAGCATGGTATCATTGACAGCTGAACAAATGGAAGAGATTGCATTGGCATTGAAAGAAAGCAGTTTGCATTTCCTTTGGGTTGTTAGAGAGTCCCAGCAAGAGACGTTACCAAATTGGTTCATGGACTCAACAAAACAAAATGGTCTAGTTGTGAGTTGGTGCAACCAGCTAGAAGTGCTCGGACATCCAGCTATAGGATGCTTTGTGACACATTGTGGGTGGAACTCAACGCTTGAAGGGCTGAGCCTTGGGGTGCCCATGATTGGCGTGCCGCAATGGGCTGATCAATTGACTGATGCCAAGTATGTTGAGGAGATTTGGAGGGTTGGGGTTAGAGCTAAGGAAGATGAAAAAGGGGTAGTGAGAAAAGAAGAGATCCTCAAGTGCTTCAAGGAAGTTATGGAAGGAGAGAGAAGCCAAGTGATTAAGAAGAATGTTAGTGAATGGAAGAAGAAGTCAGAGAAAGCAGTAAGCGAAGGCGGGAGTTCTGATCAGAATATTTGTGATTTTATCAACGCTTTGATGTGTTCTAGCAACGGAAACTAAAGCACTCGAACGACAATTGTGTTCAAGCTTATGTTTCAGTCTAGGTATGGACATGGATGCCGGTTGGTACAAGATGTCTGCGTCAAACACCACGATAAATTGGGGGATTCAATTTCTATTTATGCTCAGCTTGAGAAAAATTAGAAATCTTAAGATACCTTGGAAAATGCCTCCTTTTTCATTCGAGACTTTGATTACCATCAAGTCATTATTAATTGCTATCATTATTATTTGGGTAGTGTATGATCATTTGTGGTTTCTAGGCTGAAACAGCCAAGTACATGACCTGCTTTCAGATAGACAACCTCGGCCTATCTTCAAGATACATTTGACGTGATGATGAACTGCTACGTTATACTTCTGAACAAATGAGTTAAGAATAAGAATTGGATAAGGTTTTGATGTGAGACAATAGCCCCTTATTAAATACTAAGACAATTACTGTGTGAGCTTTTTATTATTATTATTATTATTATTTTGGGGGTTGGTGTTCGAAAAATTCAATGTGAAAAAATAATAATAACAAAATTCTATCAATATCGAACATTTGAAAAAAAAAAAACACAAAACAAAATTCTCAGCAGCGGTTTGATTTCATCCGAGCAATTCAACGGCTAATTCAGCCCACAATTGTTTGCTTCTTGTTTCACACCAAAACCCAAGTTTGGCCTGTGACAAAAGAACTTGATGATGTAATTCAAAAAGGCCCAAACGTTCTGGAAACCACTCAATAACGCTCATTACATAAGGATAACATACCATTGCCTCTCCTCCAGAGCAATTGACCACCCAAATTACAGACTGAAAGGTTTTGGAAATGACACATTGACGTGAAAGCGTGTGATGAATTAGACTGAAGCAGGCACAAAACGGTTGGACGTTTACATGGAGGATACAAGAGGAAAGAAAAGGCAACAGTTTGGGACTCTCATTCGATTCCTAAAGTATATATGCCATTTGAGTTTCCAACAACAATTAGAGGAATGCTACAGTATATATTGGAAGTTTACAGGGAGGATACAAGAGGAAAGAAAAGGCAACAGTTGGGGACTCTCTCGTTCGATTCCTAACATGTATATGCCATTTGAGTTTCCAACAACAATTAGAGGAATGCTACAGTATATAATTTACATGCAAATGCTAAAAAAGAAAAGGAAATATCAACTGTCCTTTACACACCAAGTTCCTTAAACTCTTGTCAGTTCAGCAGTTGATATCTCTCTATCTTTGATGGAACCTGTGAAGATTATGATGTTTGCATATTAGTTCCCATGTTTTTTATCATAACCGATCTCCATTATGTTTTTGCTGCAGTGCTATTTTTTGTTTTTTCATTTTTGGGTTGAAACATTTAAACCTTGGCAGAGAATTAGTACTTCACCTCTCTTCTTAAGCTTGTTTCGGAAGCTTCTTTTCCTACTAAATGCTGTTTCCTGTACCAAACAAACCATTTATGTATCACTAAAGAAGTTGCTAGTGAACAAAGGATGTATATGCTTATTCCATTACACTACTAACTTATGATAAATCATTTGCCAAATAATGATTTAGACTAAAGTTTTGTAGTCCATACCACTTAGCAGTAAGATTGTTAGCAGAAAAACAAATTTATTTCTTTCGACAAAGCTTTATAAGCACCAAAAACCATATATTTAGGTAACTTGTAACAACAAGATTCAATATTTACCACAGGCTGGCCCATTTTCGCTGCTTGACGAATTGTGTCAACAAGATTCCGGTTGGATTCAGTATAAAGGCTAGTGACAAGTCCATATTGACCAGCTCGAGCTGTGCGACCAACCCTATGCAAAAAGTCCACTGCAGAAGTGGCAAAGTCCGCCTGAAACAAATCAAATCATTCTGTTAGTTCCCTTAAAATTTTAGATTTTGTGGGAACAGAGGTCTCTGAATACAATGTAGAAAACTGATTCTGAAAGAAGTTCCCGGATGTTATAATGTCAGAGGTCAAACATCTTACAAGAGAAGAGATTGCTAAAAGAACTGATTTCATAAGAACGTAGCAGTCAAGATTTTAGTATATTACTGCCCCCACCAGAAGCTAATAGTCAGGCCATCCACTGATGTCACCATTGCAGGATAGGTTAATAATAAGTTAAAAAAAAAAAAATTCTGGTTTACTTGAGCATAGTCTTTGCATCATGCATGAAAAAACAGCACTTTTTTTCTACAGTATTTAGAAGACAAGCACCTGAATAACATGTGAAACATTTGGAATGTCAATACCACGTGCAGCAGCATCAGTGCACACAAACACTCCACCTTTCTCTTGGAAAATAACTAATGTCTTAGCACGTTCCTCCAAGGAAAGGTCCTTATGGTAACAGTAACACTCAATCCCAGCTGTTTTCAAAATCTTAGTTACTGCATAAACAGCATCAACACTGTTTGCAAACACCATAGTTCGACTTGTTTCAGCACCAAATTCCAAACGTTCTTTGACAGCCTCTATGAGAGCATCCACCTGTGTATCAACTGTAACCTCAATCCACTTCTCCTTCAACCTGAAATGAAAAGAAATAAAAAATTACCAGCAAGACCAGACATGTATAAACAAATGGAACAAACGCAAATCAAATAAAGTAGATAATACAAATTAAACAACAATTTTAAATCTGCCATTCGGATTCACAAAGCAGATAAACTGTGAATTAAGTTATATCCTGTAAGTGACAGTAGGCATTCCATGGCTATGTTTATACATCATTTGGCAAAAGAAATTCATAGCCAAATTGAAAGAAGAAAACTAATCTATCGTAATATAACTAATTAAAACAACTGAAAATAGCACCTGGGGTTGTGAAAATGGAGGTAGTTTCCACTAATCCAAGCGGCATCTGGGAACATCTGTTTCAACACAGCCCCAGCAGTCTTCTTTCCATTAATTGGAAGGGTTGCAGCAACAAATATGTACTGTTTACTGCGCTGATAATTTTTCCTTACTCTCCTCCAATATTTTTTCTTAATGGAACCAGATTTAGTTTCCTCAGTTAAGTCCTCAACATCAGCATCACCCTCAAAATTTTCCTCGTCAGAGATATATTCATCTTGGATGTTCTCTTCATCCTGCATGTCAGGCTGTGTCAAGGAACTATAATCCATTTCCAAAGGCTTCTCAACTCCAGATTCATTCATTCGAGAGAATTGTTTTTCATCAAAACGGAACATATTAATGAGACGGATAACTTGGTTCTGAAAGCTCCCACACAAAAGCATATCAGCTTCATCGAACACCTGACAGTTATTGTAAAGCAACAAATCAATTACAGCTACGAGATTTATCAGTCAATCAAAATGAACAACATGGCTGGAAGAGAGTAAACAAACCACATATTTTACACCACGAACAAACGCCATGCGGCGACGTCTTTTCAGGTCTATATTATTCAAAAGAGCTGCTGGTGTTGACACAATAATATCAGGTTTACCAATTGGCCATCCCTGCAGTGAAAGTTTCTCATTTGTGAATCTCAAGTTCTAACAAATACTAAAAAGCATCCTGAATCATGCATAGCCATACCAATAAGTAAAAGTTGTATCAACATCAAGAAAGAATAGAGCATTATTACCTGTCCCCCGCAGACAGCTACAGCTCGTACAAGTGGTTCGCCATTATCTGCAGAAAGAGCATTAGCCATTCGAACCACTTGTTCACAAAGTACTACATTTGGACAAAGAACTAGAGAAGGTCCAAGGGGAGGAGTCAGCTCTTGATCAGAATTGGAATTCTCTGAATCACCCAATGCACTGCACAGCTTTTCAATCAAAGGGACGAGGTAGCTATGTGTTTTACCGCTACCAGTCTCTGCCGCAATCACAACATCTTTTCCTGAAAGAACAGGTCCTATGGAAGCAGCCTGCAGATGGAAAATTTCCACTATCCAACATTCATTTTTTTTTTTTACATTATTATTTAAGGTCTCCTTTAGAAATAACAACAGTGAATTAGGGAACCTGAACAATAGAGGGTCTGCCGAAGCCGGAATTTTCGAGAGCAAGAGTGAGGCGATCGGATAAGCCTAGGGACTTCCACGTGACATTATCGTCGGCAAAGAACGTATCGCTTGATCCTTTTTTATCCGATACGACAGCAGCGGCAGTCGCAAATCCCCTGAACGGTCTGCCTTTCGATTGGTTGAGCCAGAAAAAGCGGACTCGGAGGGGATAAAATGAAGATGAAGCAGAGTTGGAGAGACACGAAGAAGAGGCGTTGAATTTGGAAAGGAGTTTAGGCGGAGATGATAGTTTATAAAAATGGAAGATTGAAGATGAACGATGGAGAATCATTTGTTTTGTGTCCGTGTATCGCTCAGAAGAGGAGGAGGAGGAGGATGGGGTTTAGGGTTTAAGGCTCTCAGCATAAGTTATCACCCTCTTCGCAATTACTGCAGGGTGCAGATTTTATTTGTGGATTTGGATATCCGGTTTCCAAAACGGCCTGTCGTTTAGAAGTAATGTGGTTATTTTTCTAATTTCTTAAGCATGAAAACATGGTTATTTAACATTTTTCTTTCTTTTAATATAATCTAAGCGTCTGGTTACACGTGTCAATACTCTGTCTCGTTTTAATTGGATATTCCCAAATTTACACTACATTGGAGCATACCTGAACCAGCCCTTCCATGCGGTTACGGGTTTTACTATTACCGGCACTGGACTCCATCTTCATGAAGATTCGATGAGAAAGTTCAATGGCGCCAAAAACAACCAGAAAACCAACTCCGGCTGTTGACTCAAACGGTATATTTGCTGGAATGCGCGTTTTCTTAGTCGAAAACGGAGTTCAAAACCGTCGATTACAGGTTTTAATCCCCGTTTGTTAATTCATAATCCGTGCTTATGTGAAACTATTTCTTTACTGACAAAATGTTTGTTTTAAATGGGTGACGCCTTTTGGGTGATTAAGATTTGGAAGCAGAAGCTGGTGCAAATGGGGGCTACTGTTGAGAAGAAGCTATCCAACAAAGTCACGCATGTTTTAGCGATGGATTTAGAGGCGCTTCCTCAACAAGTCACATGCTTCAACGGAGTCAGTTTCAATTCTCTGTCTCCCACTATTTCTCATTGTGATGCAGTTATTCTATTCCTGTTACAATTTTACTCTTGTGTTATTGTTTAATTTGTTTTATGTATCAATTTGCACTGTCTACTTTTATTTAGAATGTGCCTAAGAGCATTTTGTAAAGAGTTCTAAAGAATAATTGTGCAGTTTGGATCAATCTCCCATCATTTTCTTTGCTCTCCTAAAAGAAATTTTTCTTACAACATTTTGTGAAAGCACCTAGAAACATACATTTACTTTTTGTAGCAATTTAGTTGTGGCAAGTTTGTAATCCTATCATAAATAATTTGTTTGCAGAGTGTTATCCGTTATCAGTGGCTGGAGGACAGCTTGAGATTAGGGGAAAAAGTCTCTCAGGATTTGTATCTTATAAAACTGGATTCAGAAGGAGAAAATATAGCTGACAGGTTCTCGAGTCAAATACAAGGAAATGGAAATACTTCAAGTGATGGTGAATCATCTCATCGGAAAAAGATCAAATCCTTCCCTGAGGAAGTGGAACACTTCAAGGCAGAAAGCAAGGGGGATGTGGAGACCAATGCTCTATCTGAGGCACTGAGTAGTCCCATGAGTTCTGAAAGTTTGACTAACACTCTGAGCACTGCAAGTACCAGTCCGGATTTTTCCAGTCATCATATTAGGGATGTAAGATATAGTAATGAACAGTAAAGCTTACTTTACAGCAGAAATTTGTTTTATTTTGTCAGTAATGTTTGCATCTCTATTTTATTGTGTTCGATATATTCTTATAGTTATTTCCATGGAACACTTCTTTTTTAACTAATAGGGGTAATGTTTTTTAGCCATCCCTGCTGTACAATCCACCTGATTTAAACAAGAATATCACTGAGATATTTGGAAAGCTTATCAACATATATAGGGGTGAGGCTTGATTTTATTATCTCTATGCATTCTCTATTAAATCTATTTCACTGAGAGGGAATTTCTTTTCATATCACTGTTTTCTTATAAGTACTGTTGTTGCTCGTTTTTTATATGAGAAGCACTGGGTGAGGATCGGAGATCGTTTAGCTACCACAAGGCAATTCCAGTAATTGAGAAGTTACCATTTAAAATTGAAAGTGCAGATCAGGTTAAAGGCCTGCCAGGGATTGGAAAGTCAATGCAGGATCATGTAAGTGAGCAACCATAAGCTTAAAGTTAAAAGTGCTCAGCATTTCTTTAAATGATTGGTGTTTATCAACATTTCTTGCATCCAGATTCAGGAGATAGTAACTACTGGGAAATTATCTAAGTTGGAGCACTTTGAAAAGGATGAAAAGGTAATGCAATCATTCTCAGCAACATGGTCAACAATTTGTACTGTGTAGTGAATCGAATTCAGATTTGTACTCTTCTTGTCTATTGCCACTTCAGTTATGCATAATTCAATGGGAAGTAATTCTTTTTTTAAGAATTTGGAATGTTAACTGAAACTTCTGTTTAACAATAATTGAGTGTCTGATGCTTATTGATTTATCTTGGTTTTGTTTTATCTTCTTACAAACTTTCATTCAGCATTATGGTTCCTTATATTTTTCTTCTTTTCTGATTGCTTTTGGTTTTTAAATAGAAAATATAGTTTTGCATGTAAATACCTTGGTGGCTTCTCTAAAAGCATAGTTTACTGGGAAGAACAGGAATAGAAATGCATCCATCTGACAGAAAATTATGTGGATTATCCACTAGTGCTGTAGTTAAACTGTTAATAATTTGCAGGTACGGACAATCAGTTTGTTTGGGGAAGTTTGGGGTATTGGTCCTGCAACTGCACGGAAATTATATGAGAAAGGACACCGTACACTAGATGATTTGAAGAATGATGATTCATTAACACATTCACAGAGATTAGGGTTGAAATATTTTGATGATATTAAGACGAGGATTCCACGCCATGAGGTTTGATATTTTGCTCTTTCTTAAACTTGTTCTTTTTTTGTTTTTTCTCTTTCATCCCTCCTTATGTCCAAAGTTTGATGCACTCTGCATACATAGGTTGAAGTGATGGAACGCCTTCTGCAGAAAGCTGGGGAAGAAGTTTTGCCTGGGGTGAGCACCATTTGTATTGTAATGAATTTAAGTAAACTTTGAATGCCTCCTTAATGATTTTGGTGTCATTAACTGGACATAAAAGGCATAGTTTGTTCAGAATGAAGTGGAGGTACTCAATTTCTGCTCTCTTTCTCTATCTTTTGTATGTGTGCGCACTCGCTTGTGAAGAATAAACAATTACAGTTAATAGTTGCCTCAACCTTTATATATATGAAAGACAATGCACCAGTTGAAAGTTACATTTTTGATTGATGATTCATTTTTGTAAATTTTGATCCAGTAGTCTTCTTGGTCGGTGAATTCTATTTCTAAGATTTATTAGAGTTTGAATCTGAACCCTTAGCATTTTAAGCATACAAAACTGTCCTTTTAAGGCTTTAAGACATAGTGCCCAGGAGCAATGGGCATAAATATTCATAAATTTCATCCATAGCTTTACATCTCATTTGATGTTACCATATTTGTCCTGAAGGTGGTCATTTTATGTGGAGGATCATATAAACGTGGAAAGGCTTCCTGTGGAGATCTAGATGTTGTAATTACGCATCCTGATAGAGAAAGGTAAAAAAATGTGAATCTATTTTATTTTTGCTTATAAATAGTTTTGAGTTTTCGTCTTTGCTTTGATTAGAAAAGATCAGGCAGCTGTTTATATTTAACAAGGTCAATGAGCAGGGATTGTTTAAGACTTCTTTGTTGACCAGTATTTTTATCTTTGGATCCTCTACCATTATTGGTGCCCTAGAGAATTGATTGTGTCTAGAAGCCTTTAAGTTTGACTTTGTAGTGCGTTGGAAGAGCTACAATGGAAGCTTGTAGCTTCTAATGCCAGGCAAACAGTGTGACTACTTCCTCTATGAGCCACCAGTTTCTAAAATGCTTTCTTCAATTTTTAAGATGTGAATACTACAATGTAAAATATTACAATTCAATCTATCTCCCTTCACTCTGAGATATGATTTCCTAATTACTTTGTTGGTTTCTGTCCTATCTATTGAGTCATGTTTATGAAATTGGCTATGAAATGCTGGCTTAATTGTTTCTGTACTTTCAGTCATAAGGGTTTCTTGTCAAGATATGTGAAGCAGTTAAAGGAAATGGAGTTCTTAAGAGAGGATTTGATTTCCAGTACTCACAGTGAGGAGGTAATATGTTTTTTCAGATTGTTATCAATACTACTTAATTGTAGACGAGCTGTGTGAGTAGACATTGTCAGAAAATACCTGGCCTATTGTTGCCCTGGTCTTTATCCTTATATAGATTTGTTTATCATTTGGCAGACTGTTGGAATTATATTACAAAGTTTTATGGTCTATGAATAACTATCTGTTCATGTTGATTCCTTGAGTAATACACAAAGCTAGTCATTTGGTTGGTAGAAGTTTTCTCCTTATTGACCACTGGCCTTGTGTCCAAGGAGATTGGGTTCCTTTCTTTTGTCATTTTCTTTCAGTAATTTTAGTTATTTACTTGGTCTTTGAATATCGAAAAATCCGACTCTAGTATATCGGGAAAATTAGTTCATTATATTGTTTATTCTCAGCCGAAAAATATTATTCTCTTACATGTCAGTTTCCTAGAAATTGAAAGAGAAAGGTAGAAAAGAGAACTTTTATGTTCTCTGCATTTAAGAGAACAGAAATTTAAGAGAACAGAAAAGTTATTGGAAAATAATTGCGTAGGCCCATAATCTGTTGATAATTTTATTTTGATGGAGCTGAAAACTGTAATACATTAAGTTTCTTTCGTTCTTTTATCATTTTTATATAGTTTCTTTCAAACTACTGAAGAAAGGTAACAATTTTCTGGACTTCATTGTCACATGCCTTTTTAAAAATGTTACTTGTTTTCTCTTAGCTTGAATCTTTTGTTATAAGTTAAGGTGTATGTTTTTGACCATTTATCTCTATGTATTGCATTACCCATGTTTTTGTGTTTCTCACCTGCTGTCACATGTTTAAATCATTTACAGGGTACCGACTCTGGTGTCGATACGTACTTTGGTCTTTGCACCTATCCTGGTCGACAGCTAAGGCATCGCATTGATTTCAAAGTACTTGATAGTTTATCACTTATACTTTAAATAAAGTAGGATGACAGAATTCAAGAGGAGAAAGAACAGAGACAGGATTATCCACACACTTGTCCCATTTAATTTGAATTTAGTAATATGACATCGTAACCCTTTATGTTTAGCCTGCCCTTCTTTTGGCTGGGTCTACCATACTTCCTTCACAATCCTGTGGTTGGAAACTTGCGCTTGTTACTTTTTTTATTGGTTTTATTTTTGAATTACATGTTTTGTGTTCATTCTTCCATTTGATTTGTCATTTGACATATTTCTTCATAGTCATGGTGAAACTCTTCTTCTTTTCAATTTTTTTTTTTTTAAAGTTCTAGATATCCACATACCACTTTAATTATCATTTTACATTATATCTTTTGTATTCTAAAGGTGTATCCAAGGGATATATATGCGTTTGGACTAATAGCATGGACTGGGAACGACGTTCTAAATAGGAGGTATGCTCACATCACTAATAGTTGAATACTAGGGAATAGTTTATTTTCTGCAGTGTTATATTTCAGAGTTTCGAATTTTAGAAAGCCATCAAATGGTAATTTGGCTCAATTTCTCAGTATACCTACTTGGAAATCCACGAGTTTCCAGCTTTCCCAAGATTGTAGGGTTCTGGCAGGAGCCCACTTTCTATGAAGTTTGTTATTATAGTTTTGGTAGTTTCTGGTTTGTAGAAAAAAATGAGTGAAATAAATTTGAGCTTTGATGATGTAATAGGAGGTCTCTACTCTCTTGCTGGACTTGGAAATTATGTTGTTATTGATGTTTGATATTTGCAACTTGGACAGAGAGTTTGTGTAAAACAGGTAGAACCAATATGTAGATTGACAATAGATGGTCTATAGTTTAATTCTTGGTATATTTTCCTGGATGAGGAATCTCCATCTTCAGCATTGCCATACATTTTCAATTGTTGCAGGCTGAGATTACTAGCAGAATCCAAAGGATACCGACTTGATGATACAGGGCTGTTTCCAGCTACTCATGGCTCAGGCGGTAAACAGGTTATCAGCTGTATTTCAGAATCTTCTCGTTGCTGGAACTTCTTTTCCTTGTTTATTTAAAAGCTCAGCCATGTGAATTCTACTGCAGGGTGTAAGGGCGACAAGAAGTTTGAAATTTGACACTGAAAAGGAGGTGTTTGATTTCCTGGGATTTCCTTGGCTTGAACCTCATGAAAGAAATTTGTGAAACATGTGGTGTGTTGAGCAGTAAGATGATGCTGTAACTAGGCACACTTCAAAGAGCAGGCTGTACTTAGGAGTCTGTCAACAGACTTGTGTTTGGTACTAATTATACCATAAAGTGTGCTGGTGGTCTTGGTGGCAGGCATTTTCTCGCCTTGTGTTGCCTTCGATGCTCGGCTTAAATGATCAGACTTATGTTTTTGAATGTATATATTATTTGGTGTAAATTTTCTATATGATTATAAATTTTATCTTAAACATTTCTAAGTGTAATTTAAATTACTTTACTGCATATTTAGGAATACTAGAAAATTTTACAGACGTTTTTGCCTTTCCGGGAATGGTTCTCATTGAATGAAGGAAGCTTTTAGCACTATATGTATATATATTTGTCTATTTTGATTTTTGGCCCTTTGGGATTCGAAAGGTAAATCGTAGTTGCTCATTAACTAGGAGCTTGAGTTATATAACTTTTTTTTTTTATTCTAACTTCTCTGATTATGTTATAAAGAGGATTCTTTTATGCTGATTACGAAAATGTCGTTTAAAATTAAATAAATTTTGATAAGTCAGATTTTGCCACTGTAACTTTGGTGCAGCGAAAATGTCTAACGTTGAAAACAGTCTTGGGTTTTAAAATGTCCTTAAACACTCACTTTATCATTTATCAGGCGACACAACCCGACAGAACCAGATAAGGTACAGAGCCTCAGACACACGGAGACATGGCTTGTTCTTGTATCAAATTTCACATCTCTTCAAAACTGGACCCGTGTTCTCGCTTTTCTTCTTCTTCTGCTTCTTCTTCGAGTCTTGCTTTTCATCGCAACTCATCTGTTTTATTTGGTGGGGGTATCAAGCTGCATGACTCCGCTACAATTAGCAAGAAAGCACAAGTATCACCTCTTTCATTTTCTGTCTCGTTCCGAAACCACATTTGTAGAGCTGCTGAATACAAATTTCCTGACCCAATTCCCCAATTTGCTGATTCTGTAAGCTTCCCTATTACTGGTCTTTCTTGTGCTTTCATTGTCTTGGTTGGTGAATTACCTGAATCTGATAAAATCTTTTCTGGGTTCAGGAGACACAGAAGTTCAGGACTCATCTGCTCAATAAGCTTGCCAAGAAAGATATGTTTGGAGATTCACTTGAAGACGTTGTAGGAATCTGCACTGAGGTGATGCTATCTTTTACTTTGTCAACCTTTATTTATTTTTTTGATTGCATAGAATTCAGTTTCAGTGAGAAGACAAAGTTGTTGGTTAACATATATTTTCTAATGGCACATTGTTTTTTTACCCTTTTTGAATTGTGATTCATTTTCTCATTTTGGTAAATATATGATTGGGATTCTTGCATATCTGTTTTGGACCTCTTTTGTGCATCTGAAGAAGATTAGAAATGAGGAACATCAAATTTTGAAGATGTCTCATCATATATTCCACTTCAAGTTAAAAGTTAATTGTGAGTTTCACAATACTGGAGCCTGAAAGTCATTATTTAGATGACTTGTAGAAATCATTTGATCACATAAGGTCTTATTCATTAGTTTGTTTATAGGCTACTAACCTCTGAAAATGAATAAAGTGCAACAAGTTCCTCTAACTATGATAAAGGAAAATTGAGAGGTCACCTACACCTACACTTGTGGTGTTTTTGGACGAACAGAAGAGAGTAATAGTATATGGAGTTATCAAATACATAGGCACTTTCACGAGTATAGAAATTGTCATTTGTTTAATAATTTAAATCTAAAAGTTTCTTTCGGGAAAAACACCTCTGTAATCTTCTGCAGGGTCCCTCTGCAATGAATGAGAACATGGTCATGTAAAGTTGAGGTCTGTGATCTGTTCTTTGGTAAGGTTTTTTTCGATTAAAATAATTGTAGAAGTAACCTCTATAAGACAATAAAAAGTTCATAACTTTAGAGATATCAATTTGCACTTTTCACTAATGGCCATAAGAGTTTCCTCTTGAGTTCTGTCAGGCTTCATCAAATTGCTATTATCATTACCAGAATAAGTAGAGAAATAGAAAATTAAAATGGGGAAAAGATAGAAATATTCCCTGTAATTGCTGCAAATAATCATCCATACTAAAGTTGCCACATGAAATTGGTGATATTTAGTATTTTTTTAATTAAAAGATCAACTGATTGATGCTTCTCCAACAGATATGTATTAAGATGATAAGCAAAGTATTAAATTGCAAGGTAGTTGCAGTTTTTATTTCTTCAGAAAGAAGTTAATTTTATTTTTAATGAAGAGACTGAAAACCATGACAGTGTTCTAGATGATTATTTGTGGTGCTTTCACATGTGATTGATAAAGATTTGACATTGTGTGACAATTGTACTGCGGGAGGCACAATTTCAGCAAATTGCATCTACCCAAGTTACTAGTTGCAGAATGACTGATATTCTCTGTTATAGGAGTACATCTTTAGACAGTAAATTGGCTTCGTTTTTTTTTTAATCATATCTGGTCTCCACCATATATCTCAAGTTTCTTGTATGTCTGCTTTAAATTTGCTTTATTTTGCTTGATTTTTTTGCTTGTTGCCTAAATGAGTCTTGATTACTTGATGCACTGTTGTGCAGACAAGTTAACAGATTCTTGACCTTGTTGTATTTTATAATTCTTAATAGATATTCAGCACCTTCTTACACAGTGAGTATGGTGGTCCTGGAACACTCTTGGTCCTCCCATTCATTGACATGGCTGATACTATAAATGAACATGGATTGCCTGGAGGGCCACAAGCTGCTCGTGCAGCTGTGAAATGGGCTCAGAATCATGTTGACAAAGACTGGAAGGAATGGACTGGAGATGGTGATTAAAACAAAAACTTTTGTCTCATGTTGAATATAGATTTTGATATTGTTTATGTAGGTTGTTAGAGCTCATTGAGAATAATTTACCCTTGTCAATATCTGTGAACTGAGAAGTCAATGTAAAATCTAAGTTGAAGAGGGAAATTATGGTTTGAGCTATAGCTTTGCAGTGGTAGTGACTTCAGGAACTGGGGATAATAGATTTGTTCAATCAATTTCTTAATCACTGTGGAAGCATTTGGTCGTTTGCTTCTCAACTTTCCGCCCGGTACAATTCATCTTTATGTTTGGTACCATATGGTTATGCAGTTGTTTAAGCTACTAACTACCAAGAGTGCTCATCATCTTTGATTTTGGTGGACTGTATTGGCGATAACGTTTTGTCTCAATCAATTAAAATTTTTTTTCCTCTTGTGGTGGATTGGTATAAAAATCTAAAAGAAAAATCTTGGATTCGATTCGAAAAGGAGGAGTACACTACTTAACTGAGATGCATAGCTTTGACAGCAAGAGGTACGAAACTAAGCCATTAGATGTATGACAGTTACAACTTATTACTTCTAAAGCATCCCTCCCCCGGTCTGATTTACCCTCACTTGTTAATGGAGATGGGGCACTTGGTTATTTTTGGGTCCGTTGACCAGATAGAACATGCATGTGATTATCATGGTTGGACCCACAACAGCTGGGAGTTCATCAGACATGTAAGCTGATGAAATGGATTTCAAGTCAAAGCATGCTCATATCCCACATCGTATGGAGAGAGAACTGAATACACGACGAGCGACTATATAACAGGCAAGGTAGCCGCACGAACAAATTACGCAGCCGCGCGGTGAGCACAAAGCGAACTATTCTTTCGCCTTTTACTAAAGAATACCGTGTGCTCGCCGCTTAAAGCGGCATACGCCAATTTTTGGAGGGCTTCCCTGAAATGGGTTTTGCCCTATCAAATTTAATTCAAGATTTCTACAACGATAGTCAACTAGTTCGGTTAAATAAAGCAAACATAAAACCTTTTTACTGGATTCATTAGCTCAAAATCTGTAATAGCATTTCAAATAAGTACTCAAAAAGTGAAAACAGGTTAATCGCTTATCACATCAAAAACATAAATTTGTGTCGAAACGAACATCGAGCTGTATCAAAGATTTATCATCCGTTCAAAGCTCAAGTTTTGGGTTAATAAACTACCCTTAACAGGACAATGAAATTACAATTCTACATCCCAGCATCTTTTTTGAGGAAATGTCAACAAGACATCTTAAACAAAAGAAAGCAGATATAGCGTTGACAACTTGATCAACTCCGACCCAGCATCTCATCTCTGTCTATAAAACGCTCTAAGAGCTCTTTGTCCTTCAAAACTAAGCAACCTTTACTCTTCCCAAACCACTGATAGCGTCGTTTGGCTACATAGTCATAGACAGCATCCCTTAGAGGCCTTGGTATTATCAACAACGAGCTTAAAGCAGAGTACGGAAGTGGCAGGTGTGACAGCACTTTCAGTGCAGCTGCAAATCATACACATTTTAAACATTATCATCTTGAGGAGAACAAGGGAAGAAAGCAGTGTTATAAAGTCACAAAATTTCAATCATCAATCATATATAAAACAGCTTGCACAAAAAAGTACGGTCTCCAATATTCCTGTCCAGATGTTGAAAATAAATGAGTTACATCCAAAGAAAACACAAAAATAAAACTCTACCATCAACAGAAACGACGTGTAAGCAAGATCTATACGCATCATTCATCCTTTCCCATATTTTGACTGGAAAACTATCCATTGAGCAGGAAAGTAAGTGCTGAAGACTTGAGGCTCATGGATCAGGATCCGTTGACCAAGCGGATCTCTCTCAAACATACATATAATACAGTATCAAAGACTGTCATTACATTCTTCAAGCACAAGCAGACTTCTTCCTTCCCTTAATGAAAAAAAATGGTGTGGCCATGTGGCTTCTTGATCCGACAGCCCCTTAACCCTTCAAGAGTTCAAGTTAAAAAATATAGTTTCTTTGCCATAAACTGTTTGCACAGATAATTATATAGGCCCTGTTTGATATTGAGGTTGGACAATTATACATTTTTTGATGAAAAGTTATAATATCTTTTAAAATGTTTGCTAAACACTAGTTGTTATGGCTTCAGAGCTAAGTTGATTTGATTCACCACTTATATGATTAAAAGCATCTGTTATCTTTACTATTTTTATCAAAATTATTATTTGAAAGACATTTACTACATTATTATCTTTTATTTTATAGTTACGACATTTTTTCCACAGCAACTGTAGCTTAAACTACAATACCTTAATACCAAACAGGGTCACAATGCACCAAGGAACAAGGACAATATTTTAGACTAATTTATGATTCATAACTAAATGGTAAATGACATTAGGCTTGCAGTCTTTGTTCAACTTTGGTCGTTTAGTTAAGAAAGATCCATATAACCCAAATATGAATGACCTCTATTCTCTTGGCTTCCTATTTACAGTGAGTCCCCATCCCCCACCTACAGAATAAGTTCAGAATAGTGATTCTGAATCAATAAAGTCAGAATTTCAACTACTGAAATGCAGGGAATATCTCACAATGCAAGAAATTCTTAATGACATCATTATTATGTATCTAAAAAGGGAATACATTTCAATAGATCCAACTTCATAAATAGTACCATGAGATAATGAACAGGGCTAGCTATCACATAAATACACCCAACTTGAAACCATGTTCTTATAGCGAAGCCGAAGCCCATAATGCAATAGAAGAATTTAGAGAGAGCGCAACTTCCTTCCATTTTTCACACTACAGAATAGAATGCACAAAATATAATATGGACAAAGCCAAAAAATTGTAGACACGTGTGTAATGTTTGAGAACATACCAGTAGATGCTTGATGGTATAAACCTGGGCCTTCAACAAACAAAAAGCGTCGGAGGACATCCTCTCTGTCAAGACCACACAATCTCAAGTACGGTTCAGCAGCTTGAGATTGGAGACAACAGAATTTAATCTTTCTATATTTGTCAGCTCGAATTACCCATTTGACCCCTGTAAAATTAATATGCGAGAATATAAGAAACTAATTTTTCCCACTGCATTTCAAGAAAGTAGACTTTAATGAAAAAATAATAGTTACCGGGAAGCCAACATAACCGACTGAAATCAAACATATATGTCAAGAAAATAAGGAAATAAAAAGACAGTTTCAACAATGTTAAAATGTTGTTTGTGATGATTTCCAGACTGTTCTAATGGAAAAGAAACCTATCGAAAAGCCAAGAAGAAAAAGCATTTAAGACCCATTTGAAAACTGTTGAAAGCCACATCAATGGTTGCTATTTGCCATTAGAATTTTGATCCCATCATAAATTTCTTCCGAAGAAGCTCACTGATAACCATTTTATTTTGTCTAAAAAAGGAGTAAATTTTTATTTTGAAAAATACCAATGTCCAGAATGTATTCCAACGTCTATGCCGGGCAATAATCTGCTATATTTCTAAAATAGCTATTCCACCGAAGAAAGTACAGATCGGTTGAATATAAGGAAATATAACAATAATACCTATGAATCTTAGAGAGGCTGAGAATTCACTTGCTGATATTCCAATGTAAATCCTCAGACAAACGACGATGCAAGCAAACAAATGGAGATACAGAAAAAAAACAATTGAATGTCCAAATCTTCATATTAGAACAAAATTCCAACCCAAAAGACAGAGAACTAAAAGAAAGAAACTAAACAACAAACTAAGCAACAAAACAACAAGTGGGGTCAGCTATTCTTTCTTATGAAATGAAATAAAGTTCAGAACCCAGAAGGCCAAATGACAACAAAGAATGATTAGTTAAGGCCATGTTTACAAGTACAAAAACAACACATACCGCCGTGGCAAAGATGGCAAACGCCGTCATAGATAACAACACCTGGCTGAAGGAGAGAGGGCTCCATCACGGGCTTGACAGTAGAAGAAACTGGTGGCTCAGTGTATACCAGATCGTCAGCCCCAGTAACGTCGGCTGCCCCTGAAACGACGTCGGTTGGTGAAGAAAACAGAGGTCTCAAGGAAGATGATAACAGAGCCGCATATGCTTTTGAGTAGTTTCGAGTTTGTCTAATCAACATTTTTGTTTTGCTCCCTCAAACTCGGCGATTCTATTTCATCTCATTTCCTTCTCGTTTTTGCTTGCACTGCATCAACCGGAGGTAATTTGGTACTTTTCGTGGCGCCCAAGTTCGTACATGCTCTCCCTTTCTCTACGAGATCATCAATTTCTAATAATAAATAAATAAAGGTTCAGGTCAGCCGTTAGTGGTTTACTTTTACTGGAAAAAATTCCAATATTTCATGGTAATCATGCGTATTTATGTCTACCGTCTGATTTTAACTATTTTGATCCAACGGACGCCTTATCTCAATATATATATATATATATATATATATATATTTTTTTACCCGAAAAAGATAATAATAATTACATTTCGATAAGGGGTCTAACTTCTTAAAATTAAAAAGGTGCTAAAAAATCATCAGAGATAAACGTCGTAGTATTTTAGTATTTTGATGTTGAGGTACTTGAGACCAATTTTATTTTAGTATTTTGATGTTGAGATACTTGAGACCAGTTTTAAAACAAAATAGTTAAAACCCCTGAAGAATCCCATCCACTGTACACATAAAAATTTAGAGCAATGCTTTTTGGGAAAATGATAATAACCAATTCGGCACATGTTAGTTATCGTGTGGATTCTGGAATATATTGCTAGGCTTCACTAGAAGAATGTGGACGAGTAATTGAAAATTTTCTTTTCTTATCTCATTCCAGCAACCCCATCTCAGGCGAGGTTCATAATCAATTGGTATTCTCTATCGTCAAAATGTGAAAACAAAATAAAGCCCGTCAAGGGCTCGCTCAGGTTATTTGACCTCCTGTTACCACCACCAAGTGCAGTTTCAGAAAACCCTATTCATTCATTTACAGAGTGAGAGTTGAGTTGAGTTCTGATAATAGCCAATATCACCTACATAGAGAAAAAAAAAAAAATTTAGCCCAAAGGGTAATGATGCATTTGCTGGATCTCAATGCACGTGTGTTCTCAAACAAACCTGAATTGTATCCAACAGCCAACCATCGTGTGCACTATATCTCACACTCCTCGGCAACTTCACCATCTAGAACAAATGGATAGAGCTGATTAAGTATTTATGTATTGATAGAAGCAACGTGAATGGCATAATGGTTAAGTACTTATGTAAGCCTCACCAGCAAGACTGACAGCCAAGTTCGCTTGAGCATCAGCCTCAGAGTTCAGGTTCTTCCAAATGTGCAAAGAACATGTCAGAAAGTTGTGCAGAAAAAGGAAAAAGCAGCATTAGGCACAAAAACTATAGTCACCCTTAGAACATGAGCTATCTGGAATGAAAGAAATTTATCCTTCAGCTTCATGGCCTCCCCACATAGTTCAGCCATGCCCTGGTGTTTGGTCTTCCATGAACCCGCAACCTGCGTCAAGAAGAAACCTGTGTAAGAAAAGCAAGGAAAAGAAGAAGAAAACAACGAGATAACAATCAGAATATGGTGAAATGTTGTCATCAATGAGCCAATCATAAAGTCCAATTTTTTTTTTTTTAACTTTTTTATAAAGGAAACACAAACCTGCATACAGACAAGTTTGGAGTCTCCTCGGACTCGAATATTGAAAAAGCCTTTTTCAAGAGCATATTTCAATCCCAAAATCAAGCCTCGATATTCAGCAACATTATTTGTTGCTACGCCCACGCCCTCTCGCAATTTACAAATCTGTTCAAAAAACATGTTAAGCAGATAAATATGTTAAAGAAATGAACTGATTCACAATGGTGAGTGTGTATACCAAACTTCCATCATCAGTTCGCAACACGGCTGCTGCACCAGCCGGTCCAGGATTTCCCTTTGATGCACCATCAAATTCAATAACACAGGAACGCTGCAAATAAGTAACCAAATTGTAACTAGATACTGTGTTGGAGAACCCTCCAACATAGGAACCAGCATAATGGAAGCATCAACTTGGTACAAAAAATAAAAGACGTTTTCCAAATCCTCCACATTTTAGCTATATCTACTCTAGCAACTGTGGGTGGTAACACCTGCATAAGTAAAAAGGATGGGGCCAGAAGCCAGAAAAAGACTTGCAATAAAGTCACTCTAGCAAATGTAACATTTTTATCTTTAAGCAGAAAAGAAAATATACTTACACGACAGGATGCTGCTTGGGCCTCAGCGTCATAATCCAACTTCACATGCTTTCTTGAAGGATCAGCTAAAACGGACGTTGAACCAAGATCATACTGCATCAGATTAAGAATAATACAAAAAAATAAATAAATATGACTAAGAAAAAGCTCACCAATATATTCTCGAAAGCATGAAAAGGTTGTTAACCAATAATGGGTAAATGCAGGATAAAGGGGTGTTTCAGGATACAGTCTTAGACTTTAGCATTTCACAGTGGCTACTCTTACAAATAGAGCACCAAGGCCAAGCAATTGCACTTATCAATCCAATAGTTTTATCATAACACCAGCCAATGGTATCTATATTTTATTCTAAGGCATAAGATTTAATACACATTTTAAGCATAAGAAAACCAGCATACACAACAACGATATTACTGCAGATTTTCCATCTTAAACCATAAGCAATTCAGCATAACATTTAGATAAAACTCAACAATTCAAAGAAAAAATGGAGATGCAACTGAAATATTTACCAAGCCTCTATCTACATGAGCAATTAAATGTTCTATTCTTCAACAAGGATAGTTCAGAAAAATACTATGTCTACCAGCTCACCCCAGTCTCTGGTCTGATTGTATCCTGTGGTCTCTTTTTAGATGTTGGGTCCTGAAACAAAAAAGCTTTGAGTCACGAAGCTCAATATTCTTTGTTGTGGCAAGGTTTACAGTAAGTTTTTAACAGAGAACATGAACTTGATACATACAGAAACAAAGGGAATATCAGCCTAGTAACCAAAAATAAAAGATAACATTTTTATGAAAGTGAAACAAAATAATGTTCAGATCACTTTTCAGGCTATCCTTTTTACAGTCTAAAAGCTCAAAGCCAAAAAACCTCCCCAAATGCATGCTGCAGAATTGCCTTAGTGAGAAATAAAGCATTTCAATTAGATCAGGTAGCATAAGATTATGAATTGAGGTGATGCCCAAATCAACACCTCAAATCATGACTGGACTAGGTAACCTAGGTGACCTAGGTCTAGGGATCTTAAACTGACATGCCAAATAACTCATGGAACCAAGAACTTGGTAGGCAGCAACCCATCCAAAGGGAGAAAAGACTAAAGAAGTTTGCATCAAGAAGTAGAGCTAATTATTTTCTGTTCAATAAATAAATAATTACAAACTTAAAGTTACCTTAGAGGTCTCTGATCATCTTACCTGCAAAGTGCAAGGCATAAGAGAGCCAAAAAGATCCTCAGTCACATCTGCAGCTCTAATAGTGTAGAGAGCATTCTTAAGCCCATGAGAGGCAAGGTACTCCTCAGTGCCTTTAGGCAAAGAGTACCCCTTGTACACACTGACAGGAGGGTGGCATATCTATAGCAGAAAACATGATCAAGGGTAAGTAAAATGCATCTATCTATAATGAAGTCCAAAAAGTACCTTTAAAATTTAATAGAGATAGATCCAAAGAATATCAAGACAAAAGAAAAAAAAAATGGACTGTCTTGCGCAAACAGATTGACATCCACCAAACCACAGGGTCTTACTCAATGAGAACTCCCAGGAAATTTATCAAGTAATATGTTAACAAAATTTATAAAACAAAATGATCAGTGTACTCCAAAATTCAAATTCTAAAAGCACCATACCATAAACTTTGTAGGCTGCTGGTGCATCTCGAGTGGCTTTCCCACCCAAAAAAAAGAAAAAAAGAAAAAAGAAAGAAAGAACAAACAAACAAAAAAACAAAGAAAGAAACAATTTCAAGCAAGAATGCACCTGAAATTGCTTTACAAAAGAGCGTTATTGATCAAGTGATTTTCCAAAAAGCACTTGAAGTGCTGTTCCAACATAAAACAGAATTAGAATAAGCATTTATCAATTGCTTGATAAGTTGCAGCCCTACATAGCAAAAATGCATTAATATATATATATATATATGACATTTCAACATTGTCAAAGGTAATGCCAAAGGCAGTGTATCCAAAAACAAGAGAAAGATCACAAAATATTGATAAACCGCAAACAATAACTTCACAAACCATAGTCAAAGAAATGAAAAATAAAAAGGAGAATTACCGAAGATCCAAGCTGAGCCTGGCATTCAGTGAAGCTTTTGTAAACACCAACAAGATCCCCTTTCCGCACGACAAAAAACTCATCTTTGCCTCGTTCCATCTGTGGTTCAGTCTTTAATTTGCGTGACCGAGGCTTTTTAGCACTGGAAGAGTAACACTGAAGACGAAACCGTGTAAGCAAAAACTCTAAATTGACAGATTTAATACCCAGATGCCCGGAATTTATTTTCCGTGGATTGTAGTATGACTGGTAATGCAGATCACTTCTACCAATAAAACTACGAGTCCCTCGAAGTATAGCCGCAGAATATGAAGCCACATGCGACAGGCAACTCATCAGCAGAATTTTTTTAATTTTCTGGAAGTGGAACAAATGACCTAAACATTTTAAATATATATATATATTTTGGTGAAAAAGAAGCAAAAAAGAAAGAAAGATTTTGGTAGTTAAGGGACAGAGTTCGCTGTCGTAACGTACCGGCTGCAGCAGTCGATGATTCTGTGAAGCTCTGCAAAATGCAAAAATTGGTTTGAGGGTAATTTTACAGTATGACATCCGGATAAATATTGTACGGATCCTGTTGCGGGTTAAACCCGTAACTCGGGATATCCAGATCCGGATGGATGTTTCAATCGTTCAATGATACAAAATTTTATTAGCATTGCTCTTGAGGTAATGTATTGTGTAACTCTGGGACATATTATCGGAATGATTTTAAAGTTCCTAAAGATTTTCTGTCTAAATTTTTAAAATTCGTTTAACCATCAATTCATATATATATATATATATTAAAGGAGTTATAAACATATTCATTTAATGTTTAGGTTCCATAAACAAAATTAAAAGTACTATTTGACATTCAACCAAAAAGGCACTTCCATACACGAATGGAAGGAACAAACCAACCCCGAGTCCTAATGCATGATGTTAACAAAAGATGGTCAAAGACACCGTCGTCGTTTGTTGAAGAGATCATCAAGATTCAAGATTAATAAACAAGGAAGTAATACAAATACAAGTGGTACGAACTCACTCCTGGTGAATATCAAATGTATAAATAATAAATGTACACACTTATAAGTTGTTAGCTCTCTTCCCCTGCTGTTGAAGCAGCTTTTACTGCATATTTTGAGAATACGTCATTCAGCACAGCCTTCTCCTTGATTTTTAATCTGCATAATAGTAAACGGCACAATTATGCTAAGAAAACAATATTAACCAAACAAATTAATTCCAGATTAATAGCAAAAGATAAGAATTTTCTCCTAATCCTCTTTCTTTCTTAATAATTGGTTAAATGTGTGATAATTAAGTTAATTTTTTTAATGACTATACACACTTAACTAATCATTGTAAAATAAAGAAATATTAGGAGGGAAAAAAACTATGAGAAGATCCAATCCAATAGCAAAATGCAGAAAGGTTACCTCTTTGCAGAACCTGGAATATCCAACTTTGGAACCTTTTTCACTTTTCCTTTAGCCACTTGCTTTTTCTCAATTGCCTGGATTTTCTTTTGCTGTTTTGATGAAGATGAATCAGCAGCAGATTTCTTAGCTTGTTTCGTGTTATTGCTGCCATTCAACTCAGATACAGTTTTTACAAATTCTAGGTTCTCTCCGACTTCCTCTAATTCTGCAAAGTCAAGCTCATCATCTGGATCAAAGACATCAGAAACCGCTTCCATCACTGAATCATAGGAGTCTTCATTGTCACCGAAATCAGCATCTAGGTCTTCTTCGAAGCCATTAACTGTTATTTTAGGATAACTACTGGTGTCATCAGCAGAATGCTCATCACCAGAATTGGAAGAACTCGAATTCATCATCTCACATCTTATCTGCTTCTGAACCTTGCCAAATGCTATAATTTGTCTAGAAAATAATTGCACAAACCTGAAAGGAGAGCAACCATATTCTCAGTTAAATTTGTTCTAGCTCTACTTAGTAAGTGTTAACCAACTAACCCTTGCTACTCAGTTACAAAAATCATGGGATGCTCTCCGCTATCCAGAGAAAGCTTTGATATTCATTAATGTCCACAGGATGTAGTGTTCAATTGATATACATACCTCACAACTCCCGGCCAAGTTGTTTAGACTTTAGTTTAAAAATAATGATTCCAGTCTCTATTTACAAGCATTGTTTGAGCATTTGAATCCTTGTGATATTTATTTATTCTAACAACAAACTTCAGTTCTGTAAAGTAAAGAACTTTTACCATGACAAAGTGCCCAAAGACTTTAAAACTCAGTTCTCTCAGTCCAGACTCAGAGAGAGAGAGAAGATGGTAGATGCAAACAATATGTACCGCAAATTCCCCATCTTCAATTCTTGATGGATTATAGCAGAATTGAATCCAGAGATATCATAAGAACGAAGATTTGTTAATTAACTCAAACCGAGATGCAAGCAAGAACCCAGTTTAGCTTACCTAGTTGCATAGTCCTCAGACTTGAAATAGACAAAAGCCAAGCCCTTACAGATAGGATCCTTAGTCCTCTTGTTTCCGGAGACTACTGGTATTATGTTAATTATACCAGGGACTCCTTCAAAAGCCGATTTCAGATCTCTGTGGATGTTCTTTTTCTTAGGAAGGTTGAACAAACGTACACGGATACCACTTGGCATATCTTCAGGTTCTGCAAAACTCAAGTATAGTTATGAAAGTCAACCTAAAGTAGGTATGGAGAAGCAAAAAGAACATAGTGCGATTTGCATTATTAAAGAAGAAATAATATTTCATTAAATTAATTTGGTAAACTGCAGAAGAAATCAATTCTTCCCACATTGTGAGAACAGAAGTCCTCCAAAGATGTCTGCACCATCTATTGACAAGCCACGGATGCAGATGGTACAAAGGAATTGAAGATGTCGATATAACATCTTCACTAATTAGGAACACAGAGAAGTGGCATTTGAGCAACCAATAAAGATCTGCTAAAGCAAATGTTTTATGATAATTCAACTAACAATTGAGATACTTGCAAAATGAGGCAGGTTAACTGCCTCAGCTTGTATCATTGATGCAGAAGCCAAAATAATAATCACACAAAATTCTGTAATGTCCCTGGTATTCATTAATATTTTCACCCTGATATTGAAAAAGCTGAATTCATCTTCTCTGGTGTGAAAACAATCACTCTGTTAAATTGGCAAAGTAATTTCATTTCATTTTCCAAAACTTGTCCACAAACCTTGGCCAACGAAATACATTCATTAGAATAGCCATTACCAGAAAAACCAACCCCAAGAAGAGAAAACATTGATATTGTAACTGAAAATCAACTAGCACTCCTTGAACAGGATAAATATGAAGTCTGATGTTCAACCTTTCAAAGGAATTAGATTCCAAACACATCATTGTTCAATTCTATAAGCAATAGCTTTAGTTTGTACTCAATCGAACCAAGTTTTGTATAAAATATAAATTAGACCAAGATTACTCCTCCATTGTGCTCTCTCTTTTCCATGACATACTAGGTTCTTCACTGTTATTAATACATAACATCAAACAAGCAAACAAAAACCAAAATTTTTTAAATAAACACCAAAGAAAGCCAGCTTCACAGAAAAACATTCTCATAACTCAAAAAAAAAAAGGGAAAATTTAATTGAACCAAGGGTTCAGATTAAAAAATAAAAACTAACCTTTCTTCTTGGGCTCATCTTTTTTGGAACTAGGCTTTAACGGCTCATTCTTAAGCTTATTAATATTAGCAATCTGCGCTTCACTACCCTGCTGTATTTCTTGAAGCAACTTATCTTCCATAGAAGTATCGTACACCTTGCCTTCACCGAAACCAGGAGGCTTATTCTCCAGCCACCTCCTCATCTTCCCAAACGGTATCATCATTCCCTCATCCTCATCATCACCAGCGTCCTCTTCATCAAAACCATCAAAGTCATCGAAATCAGAACTGTCTGATTCAACTACTTCGCTCCCACCGTTTATCCACTTATTTTTTACAGCGGAAATACATAACAGGGACAGCCCATTGTGTATTGTCTTGAAACTGAGTCGTGTAAGTTGGGTTTGTTGTGGAGAAGATACAAACATTGCGTTTTTCGAAATGAATGGGGAGAGGGGACTAGGTAACGTGAAATTGGGCTTCTTTGGTGGTAAAAGAGATGCTGAATCACATGATGAAACTGTTCCGACGTTTATCATCCTTCCTTGTCGCTGCAAGACTGAAGGTCGTGCTCCGTCCCCCCGCTTGCCTCTTCTAGTCATCGATACATTGAACTTTTGTATATAATCATTAGACTACTTATAGTCTCACTCCTTTGGTGTCGTGGTGTAGTTGGTTATCACGTCAGTCTAACACACTGAAGGTCTCCGGTTCGAGTCCGGGCGACGCCAAAATGGTTAATATTTTTATTTTAAAAATGATAATAATAATTAATTATATATAATAAGTATAATTCTGTCGTTGTTTTAAAATTATTATTTTAAATCAGTTATTCTTTATAATTTAGATATTTTATTAAATAAAATAATTAAAATTAAAAAATAACTAAAAGAATTAAAACTTAGGCTCAATGGTTTCTTTAGTTTTTTGTTTGAAGTTTTAATTTAGTTTAATTTAAAATGTTTTGATATTTTTAATTATTTATTTTTACATTTAAAGTCTTATTGTAAGATATTTTCATATAAATAGAAAAAATAAAATTTCCTGATTTTTATTTTAATGATAAAAAGTCTGAATAAAAAACTATTATTTTTTCTCATAAATAACCTTATTAAACGTGCATAACTATTAAATGTTATATTAAAATTTCACTTGATCTTAAATTAT
This sequence comes from Murraya koenigii, assembly GCA_025617385.1. Classification (NCBI taxonomy): domain Eukaryota; kingdom Viridiplantae; phylum Streptophyta; class Magnoliopsida; order Sapindales; family Rutaceae; genus Murraya; species Murraya koenigii. The sequence continues at coordinate 30,556,380 of CM046814.1, read as the reverse complement.
ATTTGGTATTAAATACTTAAAACACATTAAATTTGAATTTTAAATAAATTATTTTATTATTAAATAATAATTTTTATATATAAATATAAATTATATATCAAATAATTACTTTATAAATATTTATAACATATAAAAATTATTGTACTATAAAATATTGTAAATATATACTTATTTAAACTTAAAATATATATAACATTTTCGAGGTTATAAATGTAAAAATATTAGAATTAAGATATTTTAAGCGCATAAAAATAAACAACTTAACACTTATATTTAGACATCAATGAATATTATTCTCCTTGAGACAACACGTTTGGTGAGATGTGAAGCTCTTTAACTTTTACTTTCGTACCACACAATTAATTTTTCAATGTAAGTTGCTCTGTCATTTAGTTTAACACCATTAATATTCCAAAATATATTTACGTTTAGAGCATGAGGAACATGAAGATGCATCTCCCATTCAGCTTCAACTACAGATTGTTCTGCTAGTTGGTGAGGTGGAAAATCTTATTGTAAAGGTAGATGTTGTTGTTGATATGACTCAATTATGGCTGTTAATGTAATTACTGATATCTGTCTAGTTTCATATGTAGATTACTGAAATTTTTTTATTGTATATCTACATATCTAAGATTAATTGGAAACTATGGTATCTCATAATTATGCTAAAATAAAGTTGTGTATTTTTTAAAATACACAAAAAACGGTGGTCGATGAATAATTATTCTATCAATATTTATGTAAAGTAAATTTTTTTCCAAAACTTCTAACAGCCCATCAAAACTTATGAAATCTCTAACTCCTAATCCTTGATCTTGATAATGCAACGGTAGATTGTAAAATAACTTTTTGTTAATTTTTTCACCTATAAAATCAAATAAATTCATATTTTTAATTAAAAGTTTATTAATAATATTTTCAAAGAATTTATTGAGAAAAAAAAAGCAATATTATATACAAAAGTTAAACACATAAACATTCCTCAAATATTCATCATCATATATGCGTACTTAAGCGTGATTTTCAAATAAAAGTTTTTTTTCTTTAGTTTTATCCAAATATACACATAATTTATTTTAAGTGCTGGAGAAAATAAACATTTAAAAATGTTTGAATACTTGAAATAATGGTATTAGACTTAGATTTATGTTTAATTTATGCCGTAAAATTTTTATTTGTAAATTTGTAGTGTTATTATATGTTATTATAGGTGTTGAATTGTTGATTGTTGTATTATACTTCAATTTTATTTGATTTTGTTTCGTAAATTTGTTAACTATTAAATTATTTTTGAATTGAATTGAAACAAAAAAAGCTTTTGCTAACTTAAGCATAAGAGTGGGATTACTGGAAATCTCAACTTCTAACCTCATTTTTTTATTTATTATTGTGTGTGCAAGCATATCTTCATCTATTGCACTTGGTTCGTATCAACACTACCATTACCATATATGCCATCTTTTATTAACCATCCATTTGCAAACGTAATTTGGTAAGAAAGCCATTAGTATTTAATTAGTGAGTTTTATGGAAAATTACTATCAAGACTTCTAAGGTTATGTTGGATGAGATAGAGTATCAATATTGGCCATTGGTTACAGTTATTTCATCCTTGTACACATTATATACGGGCTCTTAATTACTAGCTAGCTAATATCCGATTCACTTTCTTCAATACTATAGGTAAATCTCACATTGATAGAGTAAGGAGAGATATTGGTTTTGTAATAAGCAATTCACTATTTAATTGATAATATGAGTTTTAGGGTGTATGGGAGCTTTATAAACAAAATCGTGTAGTGGATAATATCTTGCTAGGTCTGGGATGGGTGCATGGTTTTGTTTCTACGGCATCCATACACACAAAAATGCGTATTGTCAATTAAGATGTGAATGATCCCTTACAAATCCAGTATCTCTTTTGTACTTTGTCGATGTGAAATTTGCTTAGGGTATTACATACTCCCCCACCCCCCTTCCGTAGGGATTCAACGTCCTCACTGATATTTGTCTCATCATCGTTCAAGATGACACGTAAAGCCACTCAAATCAAACTCAAATCAGACCTGACAAGATATTATCAGCTCTAGGCCTTAGCAAGGCTTGAACAGTTTTGCATCTCTCATGTGTTTTGTTGATGTATGATTTATCTAAAGTGTTATACTTTCAAGTTCCATCCATCACGTATTAGTGTATTACATATTATATTTAATTATTAATAGTACAATAAAATGGATGAATGGTAAAAAGAAGAAAAAAAAGAATTCTCAAACTCGATTTTCGCTCGAGAGAGTGTGAAATTAAATGTATTGTTATCAAATTTGAATTCAGTTTTTATCTAAATTAATTATGTTGATATTTTGAAATTTTGTGCTACATATGTTTTGTTTAAATTCAATACATATGTAAATTTATTTAATAAAGACCAATTAACATCTTACAAAAAGATTATTAGAAAGCTCATATCAGCAGAATTTAAAAAAAAAAAAATTTGACAATGACTTCCATTTCACTCACATATCAAAAAATATCAGAAGGGATTGTAAGAGGATAAACAAAATGCAATATACGAGGAGGGGATGAAGCTGGTGCCCACATCAATTAGTTGATCACTAGGAAATCATATATATATATATATTAATTTTTCAATGAAAAACCCCTTAAGTTACTTTAATGACTTAAGAGATAAGTTAAAAGATAGTAAAAATATAATATTTAAATATACAAATGGATAAAATATAATGTGAGTATATGATTTGCTTGTCTTTAAATTTATTTCTTACTTTAATAACTTAAGCCACCCCTATTAAATATTAAGCGTATATATATAAGCCAACCTGCAATCCTGCATTGCAGATGATCATTGGTAATATATACTTCCCTATTCCTGTCCATGTCCATAGACTATTAGCATACAAAAAATGCTAAAATTCACCTCACGGGCTCATTAACCTATTTCCATAGTAGAACGTGTGTGTGTGTGTGTGTGTGTATACTTTTATATAGACACCATCAACACCATGATTGCTCATGCAAGGGATCCAATGAAATCCCTGGCAAATTAAGGGCAGTATCTTTCCTCTTGCTACAGATATTTTTTTTTTTTGTATGGGATATGCATTATTTTGTAACTTCAACAGGGTCTAATTGATGAAAAGCTGTACCATTAAAATTATTATCTGGGGTAAAAGCAGAGATATATAGTACAATACTATTATATTTTCATAAGATTGTAAACTGTGAGCTGTAAATGAACAGTTTCAAATTTCGAGCTTAATTGCATGGCGCTAACGTGATCGCGAAGTCGTGGTCGCATGCATGTGATTGAATTACCCCACAAGGCCACAAGTTCTGCTACCTACCAGAAAACATCAAGCAGTTCACGCCCCAAACTCTACCCTGCCAATAGTGTCAACATCTTCCCTTACCATGCAGACCCTTTGCTTGATGTTGTCGGTCTTTCATTTTTTTTTCCTAAATTCATTAACACATATTATGACTGAATAATATTACAATAAAAATTATATGTAAAAATATATAAATTATATATTTATTGCCAGAACGTTGTCCGAGCCAACCCGAGCTAGCCTTTGAGTTAGACGCATAGGTTTCTATATGATATTAGGGTAAAACTTATCCACAAATGAATCCACAATAGTTCCTTACCTGCCACTTGACAAATGATTAGGCAAATAATCTGGTCTACGTGCATACATGTGAAGGAGGTATTAGTGACATTACTAAAGTATTAACTATACCCACAAGCTTCTATAAGTCACGATGACATAATATGCTAGGCTGTCTAGATACCCAAACCCATCAAGCAAGCAGCAGTTTTCTGATTTGATTTTTCAAGGGTAGCTACAGCAGTGGGGATCTCATGACTCATATTTTTCCATTGATGTTGAGATTAATTAGGTCCGTAGAGTTTTTTATCAGGACCTAGCCGGACTGAAAGTTCACACAGCTAGAGTCAAATGAAAGGGCTGAGAGACTTAGACTTGAGTATTTTTGAAGGCCAGTTAGGTTTTGTTTGGTAGTTGGCAGATGGATTTGCTTTTAAAAAGTTTCCCAGCTAGCTAGACAATTTACTTTAATATATATGGTTGCTGTATTGTGTTCTGTATTGAATTTATCTGATTCTAATATATATATATATATATATATATATATATATCCATGTTGTATTGCTTTTCCTAAATAGTTATCCACTGAGAAATGGTTGTGATTTCATTTAATATGTTCAAATATTGCTTCTATTTACTTTCACTTACGTTGAATAAACCAAATTAATGTCTGTGGAAATGTGAGAAAAGTCTGTTCGGTACTTGTTACTTTTAAAGAACCGTAAACATAAAACTATTTTATGTGGATGATATTGACCATATGAAGGCTATCGATTAAAGAATTGAAGGTTTGATGAAGACACATCACAGTATTTTTGTATTTTTATATATAGCTTAAAGTTTTCTAATTATTTGTCTTGATATATAGCAAAACTTCATTATTAATTTTGCTATAAATTCTTTGGACTTATTTAACTATAACTGGAAGTAGAAATGTCGCCATCTTTAAAGAGGGGAGGGGAGGAAGGGAGGAGAGGAGAGAGAAGAACAAACCAAAATGTGTTATCGGTATTACACATTAATCTCAAATAATATTAGAAGTTGATAGGTGAATTAATGGTACTGCTAGAATGTGTTTGAAAGTGCTAAACTTTTGTTTTGCCACTATACTTACTCAACTATTATTCCCGTTCGAAAACTAGCTAATAGCTGTAAATATTTTTGTCGGATTTGATTGTTGATTTGTCATCTATGATATTACAACAATGTTCGTATGCTTAAAATTAAAATGCAAAATATGACTGGCATTTGGTTCGTATGAGACTATAAAACTAACTACAAGCTATGGATTACGATATGTGTTTGTGCATGATATAACAAAAGGCTTTAGGAAGAATTTATAAATTCTGGCCACTTCGTAAGAGAGTCGATATATTCTTAATTTAAATTATTAAATCGATGTATTATTGTAATCAAATTAATTAAAGAAATGAAAATCCGAATTTTCCAAACAATAAAACATACTATAGTATTAATCAACATAATAGGGTGTTGGCAATAAATAATTAAGTTGATACCATAGTCAGTTTGGCATGCATTATATATACAATACTTACTTGCACTAAAATCATCATTACTATTTGCACTAAATAAGTTTTATTTTGAATCACATACAAAAGTTCCATTTAACCTACAATTCAAAACCATTGTTCAAAGAGGGTTAAACTTTTATGGTGCGTTTACAAAATAGAAATCAAAATGGATTCGATTCGAAATGAACTGTAATCAGAATAAGGAATGAAAATCATAATAAATTATTTACTTTAGCAACAGGAATTAGAATCGGAATCATAATGAGTTATATTATTATTGATGTGTCTACTTTATCTTAAAATCGCAATTTGAATGAGTTAAATTGTTACAAATTATTAAAAAGCCTTTAATTAACTATTGTCATAATTATTATTTTGTATTTTAATTATTATGATTATTATTAATAATTATTGTTAATTATTATCAACATTAATATAAATTAATTATAATACTTTTTAACATTATTACTAATAATAATAATAATAATAATAATAATAACAATAACAATCACTTTCAAATAATAATAATAATCATCATCATCAAAATTGTCCACGACAAGATCATCATCATCGACATTAGTCTGTCATTTTCTATTCGTAAATTGGTGTAAGCCCTATAATTTTAAATTCAATTCTTACATTTATTTTGTGAAATAAACGCTATCAATGATTTTAATTTTAAATTCCGATTCCGAAACAAATACACCATATATGTCAAATTGATTGTCTCAATCTAACTCACCGACCAAACTCCAAAAGGTGCTAGAATGGGTCCTATAAGTTCTGAGAAGGAACTATGCCAGAATCCTGAAGGATAATAATTCCCTAAAACTAGATTTAAGTTCCTCTTATTTCACTATCAGGAGGGTCATGACTTTATAAAGGAAAAAAAATATAAAAATAAAAGGAAAACCCCGTAATCTTGTGAGTCTTATTTACGAGAGGCTAATAATAATAATATATCTTTATTTTATATTTAAATTAGTTATTAAATTTTAATTGGAAGTCGGCCCACAACATGTCCCTAGTGCTCATGATCCCCAGGATGGGCTGCAACGCTCACAATCCTTAGCGGGATAGATTATCATATTATAGATATAATATAATATATGCATGTATATGTCTGCGTCTTTCAAGTCAAAACCTACTCATTTTGAGCAATATACATTTGGATATACCTGTAGCTTTGTGTACATATAAAGCACAAAAGTAATAGTAGAGGTATTATAATCTCTTTGTATTAATGTAGGCCAACTATAACTTAAAAGTTTCAGTACTAAAATATTTGATAAACACTTACTGTTATAACTTGGAAGCTGTATTAATATGATTTTTTATTTGTATAATGAAAAATCTATTATAATTTTAATAATTTTATCAAAATTATGATATAAAAATTAAATTTACTACATATTATTGAATTTTTATAGTAACTATATCTTAAAAGATATAGAATATGTTTGGGATTGAGGTTGGGCAACTGTGACTGTTTTTAAGTTACAGCACTAAAATGTTTAGTAAATATTAACTGTTGTAGTTTATAAATTATGTTAATATGATTTTTTTTACTTGTACGATGTAAAATCTATTATGTCTTTAATAATTTTGTCAAAATTATTATTTAAAAATTATATTTACTACATATTATTAACTTTTATTTTATAGTGATAACTTTTTTTTCATAGCAACTGTAACTTAAAAGCTACAACACCTCAATCCCAAACATACCTATATTACCTAAATTCCAAATACACATTTAGCCTTTTAGTTAAATAGACCTTAAGTAATTTTATTTTGATTAATCAATCCAGTTCAAATCCTATAAAAAAAAAATTAAGAGTTAAAAGATTAATTTAAATTTTATTCACCCCAACCTATACAAAACCACACACAATACAGTGGGTTGTTTTGAGAGACATATATACATTTTGTGATTATGATCTCAGTGTAGAATTTAATTATTCTAGTCTTTGGTGGACTTGAAGTTTGGTTATTTTGTCAACTGACCAATCACACCCAGTTACTGGCGGTATATATAGAGAAATTTGTGCCCATGCTAGTGCTGCACCACTATCGACCTGATGGAATATGTATGTCTTATAATGATTTGTGATTCCAAGTAGGAAAGGCGCTGCCATTATTAATTTGTCTTTGTGAGGTTTATAAACTTATGGTATTCGTATTCGTTAATCTTATTGCCAACTAAACTTCATCAAGTGGTGATCTAATGTTAACAGCCAGAAAAACAGTGCCCTTTATTCTTTTAATATATATATATAGACATGGATATAGATACACGTGATTTGTCAAAAAAAAAAATGACAAGATGAAAATGTCACCGGTACATTATCTAATATAGCCAATTATATATGAAGAAGCATCAAATTTTAACAACTATTGTGAGATTGAATCCCTTCCAGTGGAGTGATAGTAGCCCTACATGGCTACATGGGGGACACTGCACTATTTCATGTTTTTTGTCAAAAAGAAACTATTCAGTTTGAATTTGTGATGTTTGTTGGGAGGGTGCAACAGTGATTTAATTTTTTAGATTTGGGTTTGCACAGAAAACAGCAGACAGCTACACAATGGACACCCCCCGCACCCCATCGAGAAAAAAAAATGGGATTGATACAGAATATTTATTAATTAAGTTTTTCTTTTTTTTGGGGGAGGGGGGGAATAAAAAATAAAAATGTTGAATTAATTGCAATGTCAATAACTTTATGGTTGGCTTGCATCAAGTTACTCGCCACACAGTAAAGGTAGGTACATAATTTCAAGTTTAACTGGATGGCACAGTTGCGTCATGATCAACATAAAAAGGTGAATTTAATTATTTCACGAATAAATGGAACGCTATATTTATATGATATAATACCATAAATCATATCAGGGAGATTTTTGTGCGGGCGACCTTTTTATTGAGTTCAAAATGTTAAATCATGTCCTTGCCATGTCCATGAGTGAGAGAGAGAAAGCAGGCGGTGACTTTATATCTTTTCATTAACCATGTACAACTTTTTTAGGCAGTTAAAAAACACCCCATCAATTTACAAAGTTTTTCTCAAGCCTCGAAACATCTCCCTTAATTTCCACAATTTGAGTCAATTAATCAATTTCGTGTTTTTTACAATAAAAAAATATAAAAATTTTATTTATTTTTTTTAAAACGCAGAAGTTTTAAAAAATATTGTAGACTACAATTTTGACTAAGTAAATCCGTATTTTGAATCATATATAGTTATTGATTGAACCTAACATTGAAGGATAAAGTTATATTTTTACTGATACAACTTAAATTCAGATAAATTTAACATTTAATAGCTAAAAAATATATGATAGCTTGATAGACTTTGACAGAAATAAATATACAATGGGTAATTTTTTGAGCAATAATGTTACACATTTTTTAATTTTTATCTTAAATAATTATTTTAAATAATGTATCATTCATCAATTGACTGATAAAATTAAAGTGAATTGATGATGTTATTTTATCAACTAATTGATAAATATCATATTATTTAATATGATTATTTAAGATAAAAAAAATGTGAGATGTTTAACATTATTATTTTTAAATAATTATGATAATAAAATAACAAGCTAAGTATGTAATTGACTCACACTATAGGATGTACCATTTATTTCACTTTATAATTTTCTTGCTTAGTTAATTTGGGTTATCGTTTCATATTGAATTGCAATGATAAACAATTAACCTAAGTTGTGTACCTAATTTCAGGTGAAATTAAAGATCATGTCTTGATTTAATTAATTTGTTCGAATGGTCAGCAATTTTCAATGTGTATTTGACAAAATTTGGCATCTCAACAGCTTTATTAAATAAAATTCTCCAAATAGAACAACATTCAGTTGAAGAAAAAGTAATATTAAATATAATTTCGTTAATCGTTATACAATCCAACAAGTACAGTTACCAAAAAGGGCATTTTAATACTCATTAAAAGCAAGAAAACATGAATAACTAATCAATAAGAACCGATGATACTTCATTTTCATGAATTAGGTGAGAGGCAAATTCATCTTTCATTGCACATAAATTATCATATAATCTTGACATTCCGAGCCATTTAATCATAAGAAGTAAAGTGGAGAACAATGGCTACAAGGCGTAGAGCTAATGAGCTGTATAGATAATTTGGGATCCGACGGTGCCACTGCACCAAAACGACTTTCACTGAGATTGAGTAATAATCATATCGTAGAAAAGATATTCACATTATTGTTGTCATATGCAGCAAGTGCATGCCATGCCCGACTGCTAGGCCATCATTTTAATGCCATCAAATTTATTTGTTTTAAAATTTTCAGTAGTAGGTCTCACTGTTTGGCTTGTTCTCGATGAATTGTCCCCACTAATATGACATCCAAGTTTCATCATGTACGACGACGTTAACAAAATTTTTATTATTCTGTATTCTATACCCAAAAGTTTTACCAATTAATCCATTGTACCCTTGATTCCATAGAAAGAGATGAAAATAAATGTATACATTAATTTAACATGTTATTAATTAAACAAACAAACAACTATAGTAAAGAAATAAAAAAAAACGCAGACAGCTTATAACATTTCTATTATGACATTTTAGAACAAAATATTAAATTATTTTCTCAACAAAAATATATCCCAATGTATACTTGTCTGGAAACATTATTTTTATAGCCCTGTTTTTGTTACCAACATGTATTGATTAATATTTAATAAGAAAATGTAGTCGCAACTCGCAACTCTATTTTGACCAGCTCTTCTTTAATGCGATTTAAATGTAGTGTTAACCTCAAAACATCCAAATATGCTTCCTAGCTTTTTAAATAAAATCAGTGTTTGCTTTCGGTATTTTGCACGGGACGTCAATCTTGTTTTAAATTTAAGTAAGAAGATAGTTATAATTTAAAAATTATAATATTAAAATATTTAATAAATATTAATTATTATAAACTAATTTTATATTTATAAAATAAAAAAAATTTATTATATCTTTAATAAGTTTATTCAAATTATTATTTAAAAAATATATTTACTATTATTATTAATTTTTATTTTATAATTATAATTTTTTATAATAATTATATTTTAAAATTTACAAGACTTCAATACAAAATAAAAACTTCAACTTTTTAATTTACAAAGTAAATATACGACATATTGTCCAATAATAACCATGTATAATGACTGAGTGGTTTCCTTTTCTTTTTTTGAATATTGATTATTTCCGTAAACATGATTTGGTAAAATAGAAGCATTATCGATAGTTGTTTATAGAGCAGGAGACTTTATGTCACTTGAAATGCAATTAACCCGTCATGAGAGCTGTGAAATCACCGTACATTCTGTTGATCACTGAGCGTAAGTGCTTTTAGCGAGAGCGTTGTTCCTATCCCAAAATGAAAATAAGACAGAGATTTGTTTCGTTTTCAAATTTTCCCTTGGCCCAATGGGGGGGAAAAGATTGAAAGGTGGAAAGAAGATATGATCTTACAATTAACCATGTGTCCCTAATTCAATTACAACATCCTGTAGTTGCGCACATGTGGCGTCGTTTTATTAGGTTCTTCTTTGTCTTCGCTCTTCAACAAGCTGTATTTAACTTTATTGAATAATTAATACGGTCACCTCATTAAGACTCTTATCTTTGATTAATTCTCCTTAATAATTCTTTACATACATATGGACCCCAACAACAGTATCATAGAAAATTCTAAAATAAGTAACAACTAACTGCTTTAATTAAGATTGATTAAAATTTGATCAATTCTTCGTTATGGACAAATATGTCAAAAAAGGAGAGAAGAGAAATATGTGTAAGCCCTTGAATTCATTGATAACACTAGAAAGCGACAAAGATTAAACTAGAGAGTGGTGATCTCTAATAAATTTGTAGACTATGTATTACATATCACCTCAATTTTGGACGGGAGGATAACACTTTTTCTCCTATAATTTTTGCATTTTACAAAATACCTCGTAGATTTTTTTTTTTTAAGAAAAAAGTCATTTTTACATTTAATACAATAATTTATTTCATTATTATTATTTAAATAATAATTTATTTCATTTATACTTTTTAATCAGTAGTCTAAAATATTATTTTATTAATTTATCATTAATTTACTATATAATTTATTGAGAATAAAATAAAATATTTAATTAATAATATATAAAATATTTTAAAATAGAACTCTCAAATACAATTAAAAAATAAATATTTTTTATATAAATTTAAAATTTAAGAATAACTTAAAGGTTAAACAACAATAACACTAAATAATATATAAATATATATTATTTATGATACGTGATTCTTAATTGGATAATAATAATAATAATAATAATAATAATAATAATAATAATAATAATAATAATAATAATATAATTAAAATTATCTTCTGTCCTCAATAAATTATATAGTAAACTAACTGTAAATTCACAAAATATTATTTTAGGCTATTATTTGAAAAATTGAAATGAAATAACTTATTATTTTAAAAAATAAAAATAAAATAAGTTATTGCAAAGAGCTTTTTCCTCTTTTCTTATAAGACTCGTTTTCGGCTTTGACGTCAAAATTGTTTCATGGTTGGAATGAAATTCTTCAGAGAAAATTTTGATATCAAAGAGACAACGAAGCATCATGAAGACGGTAAGAATAAGTGGTAAAACACACCAAAAATTAAAATAAATAAATAAACTGCATGAGAAAATAAATGTCAATCCCCTCTTTGCAATTGGAAACACTCGTAGAACGCACCCATTTCAAGTTGTGCAAAGAATAACGAGTAAAATAGAAAGGCCACGTCGCGTGAGAAAACAATACGACGCCGGTGCAAGATTTAAGCAAATAATAGTAATTGGCAAGTGAAGTCAGCCACCGCCAGTTAATCTCGCCAACCTAACCTTGGAAATCTATCTTAATCTTCCTGTAATCAATATACCTAATAACCCAAAATAGAAAATCCATTTTCCCGGGAAAACTAAAATCCCTATCACTCCCCCTCTCTCTCTCTCTTTTTCTTTCTTTTCAGATAAATCATCGCAACATACATTTACCTCCAAAAGAGAAATTAAAAAGATAAAAAATTAAAAACACGGAACACCCACCTCAACCTCATATTTATATCCAAACAAGCATATACAATTCAGGTACCAAAACAAAGCCTCTTCTTCTTCTTCACTTACTCACTCTCTCGTGAGTTTTCTCCGATCACTTTTGCGGGGGTGGATTTTTCGAACAAAAAAAAAAAATTAGAAGTGATCGATGAGAAGAGAGCTCTGAGAGATGTCGGTGACGTGCTCAAGTAGCTTCCCAGACCTTCTCTGCGGCGAGGATTCCGGCATCTTTACCGGCGAGTCATCGCCGGCATGTTCATCATCCGACCTTGAGTCTTCGGCTTCCATCGAAGAGTCAATAGCTGGATTTATAGAAGATGAACGGAACTTTGTTCCTGGGTTTGATTACCTGACTCGGTTTCAAACTCAGTCTCTTGACGCCTCTGCCAGAGAAGAATCGGTTGCATGGATTCTCAAGGTGATGATGTTAATGCCACCTCATCAATATAGTTATGTTAATACGTACGTATATCTGTTAGCTATCTAGTTGATGATCATAAAAGGAAACTGTCAATCAATCCGAGCCGTAGATCTGAGTTAAAAGTTTTATAAAATCAGTTTGACCACCCGTTGGATTAACGGTGATATCAATGATCAAACCTCCAATCTCTAATCTCTCTCTACATACTATAAGCACGATTTAGATATTACGTGGCAGTGATCGATAATAAAAAGTTTCACGTATTTGAGTGTCTTTTTAATCTACAGGTGCAAGCATACTATAATTTCCTGCCATTAACGTCGTATCTCACCGTTAACTACATGGATCGGTTTCTGTACTCTCGCCGGCTGCCGGTAAGTGTATGTCCTTCCAAGTTTCATAGCTGGACTGCAGCACGGATTACCTGGATAATTTATAACGATCGTGGAAGTGATTAATTAATTTTGACTATTAAAGTAGTTGTTTTTTTGACTTTTCAAAACAAAGAAAATGACATAAGTGACAGTCAATTTATTGATTACAGTGTTGTTTACGCGAGTGACTAAACATTGTTATTTTTTATTTTTTTTCTTTCTGAATTAACTTTGTAGACAAAAAGCTATTTTTATTTTAATCGAACTTTATTCGAGTATATACACTATTTATTAGGTCTTTATTAACTTTTGTTTCTATTTTACTAAATAATTATATATATATAAATTTACCAATGCTTTTATAAACTTCTTTATTCTTTGTCAGCTAGTGAAATTCACGTGGGAATAACATTTTCAACTACAATGTTACAAATTACAGGCGGCTTGAAACATAATATAATGTGTAATGATTATTATTATTTTTTTAATTTTAATTCATTGTTAATTGAAACTTTTTTCAGGATAACAATGGGTGGCCATGGCAACTCTTATCTGTTGCTTGCTTATCATTAGCGGCTAAGATGGAGGAACCTGTGGTTCCTTCTCTCCTGGATCTTCAGGTAGTAATTAGTAATTGTCAAATCTAACTACTTACCGGCTGATAATAATAATAATAATAATAATGAACACTTTTTAATCATTATAGGTTGAAGGTGCAAAATATGTATTTGAAACAAAAACAATCCGTCGCATGGAGCTTCTTGTTCTGAGTGTCTTGGATTGGAGGCTACGATCTGTAACACCATTCAGCTTCGTTGATTTTTTTGCGTGCAAGCTCGATCCAATAGGAACTTTTATGGAGTTTCTAATTTCAAGGGCCACAAAAATCATTTTATCCAATATGCAAGGTAGTACAATATACATAATAATTATACATGCATGCTCCCACATTACATTTACTTGTATATGTATTAATTAATTAATTGTTAATATTATGTCAACAGAGGCTAGCTTTTTAGAATATTGGCCGTCAAGCATTGCTGCTGCAGCGATTCTTTGTGCAGCCAATGAAGTTCCAAATTTGTCTCTTGTTAGTCCTGAACATGCTGAATCATGGTGTGATGGACTAAGCAAAGTAAGCAAGTAATTAATTAAATAATGTATTAATGTTGGGCATATATATATATATATATATATATATATAGGGTTTATCACAAATTATATTATCTACCAATGCCAACATGAACGGATATCCATTTTTGCAGGAGAAAATCATCAGCTGCTACCGGTTAATGCAACAACTCGTGCTTAATGATAGCAGAAGAAAACAACCAAAAGTTATTCCCCAGCTTCGAGTTACAATTCGGGCCAGGATGAGGTCCTCCTGTGACTCATCATCATCATCATCTTCATCATCACCAACCTATAAGAGGAGAAAATTAAATAAATATCTATGGGTAGGTGATGACAAAGGAGGCTCCGAGTGAGGGGAAAATTTTTGTTAAATAAAAAAGAATGGGCAGGGGCGAAAAAGAAAACAAAATGGTGGTCCAATTTGTCTAATCCTCAATATTTTTTAGGAGGGTTTTAAGAGTAATAATTAAATTGACTTGAGTGGTGTAGATTATTTAGTATATATGTATGAGCGCTATGTGTGAGAGTTTGGTGAGTTTTGGGAGATTGATTTATTAATTTATTTTAGTTTGTTGGTGGGATTACGTCAATCCATTATGTTTAAGCCTTCGAGGGCTTTGCAGATTCCCAAGGGAAGGGGATTTGCTACAGTATAAATATTTCTGTGTGACAAAAGTTAGGGGCAGATAGAAGCGGGAAAAAAAATAAAGGAGGAAAGAAAAAGAAGTGCATTAATAGTGGAGTCAGTGACGGAGTATGCATGATCAAGTGGGGATTGAATTGAAAGGCTGCATTGATTATTGAATGCTGAAGTGAAGATAGTGGGGCCCTGATGTACAGAGTTGGCGGAATGAGAAGAAAATTTGGCAAAATAATGAGGGGAAATGGAGACTTTGAACTTTGAGCTGCGGCTTCTCCGGGGGTATTTGTCAAAGCTTCCCATCAAAAATCAAAGGGCATTCTCCGTTTTCTTCTTCTTTGTCGTTCTGCAACTTTTGATTGACAGCGCAATCCAATCAGCATCTTTAGGAAGACGACTCCATGTTTATAAATTATAGGCTTGCTGAGTGGTTTGTGAGCTCAGGCACGTGGTAGGTGCATGGCTCGCACGTGTGCATGTGTGCTTTTTTGGCGGGAAATATGGCCTCGACTTGAGACCTTGGCCTAACATTTAATACTTAAGCGTCCATGCGTGTAGGGGTGACACGCGTGGATATTTTTTTTTTTATATAAATTTCTCAAAAGAGGCGAAACCTCTTTCATGGCCTTAGTTTCGGCCTAACATGTAAAGTTATACAAAGGTCTTTGGGGCCTTTTCATGCTTGCTGTATGGGATTTGATTCATCGATATATATAATAAAAATCCATATATTTGTTTCATATTTTCATTTCATTTTAATATTTCTTTCTAATTCTATGCAAAGGCACGTGATTGACAATGGAGACGTTTGTAGCTTTCCCATTGTTCGACCACTGTCAAAAGCCCTTTAAAATGCAAATATGGAATTTTGCGAGGCATGCTCAGTTAATATATCGGCTGTCCGAGCTATCCAAGTGATCTAAGAGGCTGTGCTCGGTCCCGCCAGCTTTAAATACCCTTCATTCATTAACATGACTCCTCAGTAATTAAGTGCTTGTGACCAGTCGGTGGCTATTGGGCGTTGGCTGCTTCTTCCAGCCAGCTAAGCGCTTACCTAGCTTCAGATATCCAACAATAATTGAGCGTGAGCTAGGCCAGCTGCTTATCACAGCTACATGTATGACCTCTTAACTTCTTTGCAGATAAATCTTTTATAATTGCATGTGTACATACATACATACATATATTAGATATAGTGCACTCCATATATAGTGAAGTGTGTGGGAAAAAGCTTGCAGAGGACTAAGAAAGCTACTTTTCGTTTACAGACAAGTTTCTAAATTACAAAAAGAAAAAGTCGAGCAAGAAGTTGTCATTTTGCCCTTGATACCCGACATAAGGTATATTATTATTATTTTCTTTGTGTTGCATGTAGTAATAATGTGTGTGCGTGCATATATATACATATATATAGCACAGTGACCCTTCACACAGGGTGCATCTATACATATAAGAAAAAAAAAGGTAACATGCAATTATATCTTCGGGCAATTTCCCTACACCATTACTTGTCATGCAACCTTATCACCTATTCACTTTGTCACACGTGTGGGATCCGCGATGAAAGATGCATTTACGCCATCACATCCAAACGTATTATTATCTTCTTTCATTCACATCAAAATTGGATGTGCCAGTGCCACTCCCTTTAATCTCTATGGACCACACTCGAGAAATATAAAAGCATATGTTGTTCCAATTTTTGGGTGGTACAGACAAATTTTGTATGGCATTTCCTATTGGATTATCGCTTTCGGTACTCATCAGAATCAGATTGTGATTGGGATTTGTTTGGCTCCTATATTCATACGTATAAATTTGTGATAGATATTTGGTTCAAATGAGAGAAGAGAATTATAGAATTAATGTCAACATTGTTTTTTGAAATGCTGATATGTTATTACAATAAGGAATTTGTTTTGGACCGATCTCTTAATATTATTAATTATGGCACAATTCATATTTTTATTCTCATATTAATTTGGATGTTTACTACTTTTTTTTTTTTTTTGGGAAGAGATTTCAATTCTTACCCTATAATAACATAAGGAGA
Organism: Murraya koenigii; assembly: GCA_025617385.1. NCBI lineage: Eukaryota > Viridiplantae > Streptophyta > Magnoliopsida > Sapindales > Rutaceae > Murraya > Murraya koenigii. The sequence goes on along the minus strand of CM046814.1, from coordinate 30,539,459 downwards.
ACTAGAGAGTAGAGTCTCAAGACCAGTAATGTTGGAGTTGGGACTCAAACTTACGCTCCTTAAAGTTGAAGGTGCAAGGCCTAGTAATTGATGTCATAATCTGATGTTATTTAAAAGTATAGCAAATTTTGAGCGAAGGACGCGGATGTACGCATGGTTAATAAAAATACTTTATCGCTTTGTTTATAAAGGTACCTTTTTTTTTTTTTCTTTTTATTCCAGCAATGTGGATCCCGCAATCTAACGTTAACGACGTGTCCAAATGCACTTGATAGTATAATAGGAGCGGCTTCCAAACTCATATGTCAATCAAGGCGATGTGGCGTTTCTTCATTACACCAGCTAGAGTGGGAGCCATGAAGATTTGGACTAACGTTACTAATTAAGCTAATCAGAAACACCACGACCTTTTTTTTTCTTTTTCTTCTTTCCTCTTCCTCGCTAGAAAAATCTCAATTCTATATTTCATTAAACTATGTATTAAATGTGGGTCTGGTTTGGTAATCAACGACTTATAATTGTAATTAAATCGTAACAGAGCACGCTCTACATGATAAGTGCAAAAGTCTAGGTTAATTAAATCAATTAAAACAGTAATGGGACGGAGAACAGGACGAGCCGTGGAAAGCAATGACAATACTATCAATAAAATATCACATTCGTGACCCCTTATGTCTCACCCTCCCTAATTTCTCTCTACAAACATTGATGTACATGATCGTTAATGTAATCATCAAGTGGTCTGAATGAAAAGGTTTTTAGTATTTTTAATATCTATAGCTAGCTAACTTTCTTTATTTGGCTAGAATTTATCTTGATCTTGCTTATATACTAGCGTTAAATGGAAAAAAAAAAAACTCTAATTATATATTAAAGGAACTAAGATATAATTTAACATAAAAATTAGAGATATTATCAAATGCCCACCAAGCGTTTTATGGTATATCAATTTATTATCAAGATTTTTTAATAATTACATTCTACTACCTAATATTTTGGTTGTTATCATTTTACCATCAAAACCTTAATATTGTTAAAAAATTATTGAGGGGACAATGGTATTTAAGTAATTTTAAAATGAAATTATTTTTCTAGTTTTTTATAAGAATTTTATCTTTTTCTCTATACATCTAATTTGCGAGCTATTTTTTTTTATTTTACTTATTAAAATTTTATTATGTTAAATTTTTCCCATAATAGAATTCTATTTTTTTTTGACAAAGCTACAATAATTGAAAAATTTTCATGCGCCCAGAAACAAATTAATTCATAATATTAGTTTTGCTTTAATTAATCATAATTGAGCTTAATTTGTACAAGTAAAAATAATATCATGAATTGATTTGTTTTTTGATGTGTGAAAAATTTTCAATTACTATTATTCTATCAAAAAACCTAAAATTTTATTTTGGAGATATTTTAATATAATAAATTCTAATAACTGAAATAAAGAAAAAAATAACTCATATCAAATGTCTAGAGAAAAGATAAAAATATGTAAAAGAATTAGAAAAAAAAAACTACAGGTTCAAATTTCTCAAATATTCTTATGACTTGAGCAATTTTTTTAACTGTATTAAAGTTTTAGTGGCAGCATGATAATAGCCAAAATATTAAATAGCAAAATATAATTGATAACAAATCTTAATGATAAATTGATATGGGAGAAATTTTCTGATGGGTATCTGATAATATCAATAGAGAGTATTATGATATTCTTTTATTGAGCTCAATGCCGACGCGACGCCTTTCTCTCATTGGATAAAAAAAGACGCAAACGATGTGAATTTGGAATTTGTCAGCAATAGGGAGGTTCCCACCATTAGCCCTCATGATGAAAGCAAAATGGAAATCATATGAGAGTTTGGGTTTATGATGACGATTAACAATTGCAGCTATAATTCACCTATAATGGCAAGTATAAATATAAAAAGAAGAGTGGTGATAATCGCGGCTATAAGTTAAAACTATTCAATTCCCCTTGGGCCGATCAGAGGATGACATGTATTGCTCAGTCTATATATCAACGACCAGCGGCTGCTTTAATAAATTCAAAAATCAAATGAGATTGAACTCTATTATAGGGGCCAGCGGACCCCAATGCTTTACTGCCTTATCTTAGCACTAAATAAAACTTCCCCCACGCACTTTCTTTATTTCTCAAAACGAAATGCACAATGGTGTTTAAAGTGAGGAATCCTAAGTATAAACCCAAAAGCCAAAAATTCTTTTTCCCTTCCAATAAATAGCTAGGTTTTAATGGGAGGTGTAGGGAGTAGAATCTAGCTACCTCTTTAACCGAGTGCTTTTCTTCGGGGGAAAATTTCAACTTTAGCGCCAGTTGCCCTGGCCATGACAAAAATGGAGGACCCTTAAAATTCAGCTTTTAAAGATGATTTCTGGTTGTAAAACGAAGCTCGTGGGGCTGCTGTAAAAGCCCCTTTGGCCCATCCTGTATAAAGAGTTCAAAAGCTAGAATGATTCTGAATTCATAGATATGATTTGTGATTTGATGCTGAATGCAAGACTCAGGCGCACCACTCTCCAGTCCACAGTGTACTCAAATGTCACCATTCATGTCATAAAAAGATAAGCAATGCCAAAAAGAAAAGAAAAATACATATCTCTTTAGTCTTAATTTACACCGTAAAAAAGAAATGTCTTTTCAATTGTTGGATAATTCTGCAACTATTAGTTAAAATTTATGATGACATTAAACACCGGCGAAAGCTAAGTTATCTGTATTTGACAAAAAAGGAAAATGATCATGTGATTTCTGGGGGAAGAGGAGCCCCGAGGGTTGGCTTTCCAACTCACATTTTCTTAACTCTCTTTGGATGCCATGAAAAGAAGGCGAAAGGGAGGGATTGGGGGTGGGGGGCAGTGGCTCCTCTGGAATCGAGGGAGCGTGTGTGCGATGTCGTTTTGTTCTTTATTATTATCGCTTTTAATTTTGTGAATTGTGAGAGTGCCTGCCGTGACCTGGACCTCCATTTTTACAAGAGTGGAGACAAAAGAAGTCGCCTGTTCAATCATTATCGTTCAAGAACCAAATTAATTCATCCTCCAATCAGATCCTAGCTATATGTTTCTGTACAGATTTTGAAAGCATCAACACACCCATGTGTCCAAAATTCAATACTATAATAAGGCGAAATGCATATGTACATCCAGAGATTTTTAAAATAAATTTTGAAATATGAGCTTTTTTTTTTTTTTACGTATTAATGATATTCTTATTTCATTAAAATGAGCGTATTATTAATAGATAAAAAATATAAATTTATACATATAAAAAATATAGTCTTTAATATATTAAAAAATATATATTCTTTAAATTTATATTTTAATATACATCCTTATTTTAGTAAAATGAATATATTCTTATTAGATAATGACAATGTTTATATAATGCTAATTTAATTCTAGATTATGGACTTTATAAAAGTTCAAAAAATCTATTGTTAAATCATGCAATCTAATAATTTTCTGCTCATTCAAATACAGATTCTGTCTGATCCCTAATCTTCTTAGTAGTTTCTACTGAAATATATACATAATTTTCACGATCATTATATTTTACCCGTCTTTAGCTAAGTCTAAAATCTTTAATTATAATATTTATATATGCGTGTGTGCGCGTGTAGAATATTAGAGAAACTTGTGACAATAAAGTCTTTTAAGATTTTACACGGTTTAAATGTAAAAGAATGAAAGAAAGAAAAAGGTGGACTGCAAAAAGGTACGGCTGTTTAGCCGAAAGATTGTACCAAAATTGCGTTTCAAAGATTCTAACTGTTCGTTAGATAAGACTGATTTGGGGTGCAGTCATATGGACTCATGGTTTGATGCACAATCAATTACATCTTTCCTAGTACGTATAATTGGATCATGCATATACGTATATAGTCCACCTTAATCACATGACTTTATACAACTATGCATGTGTAAAAGACTTTGTTTTAATAATAAAACATTAATTTAAAGAAACCCTAATCCTAGATAACACGTGCTTTTACTTATGAAAAGTAAGAGATTAGAAAAAAGAAGAAAAAACAAAAAGGTAAAAGTGTACGAAATGTCCATCGTTGTGCACTTCCAGATCAATATCCCACAACGAAGATGTACACGTATAGTAGCCAACTTTCACGACATGAATACCAAAAATTATCATATGATTCATGACTGTCACAGCATCACGCAAGAAAGTATATATAAACCTTGCAATAAGCTGAGACAGTGGATTGGCATGTTCTTCACATAATTCCTTGTTGCACAGACTGTCATGCAGCAGCTGAGGCAGAGCTGTTAATAACTCGCAATCAAAGCTTAGTTTAATTAATTATAATCCAACATTATTATGAGTTTGTTTCGATTCCTTGACAGATTAATAGAGATTTGTTTATTCTTTAAATAATACCGTTCAATGGCCAGCCAGCGTGCGACTAAAAACTCTTGAATAATTTAAATAACTTTTGGAGTTATAAAGAAATGGCCGGTGCCCTTAACAATCCACACGTTATCAGCAAGCTGCAAAAGCTAATCTTTGATATTAATATATATATATATATATAATGCACAAATCGATGTTCATACTGCTTTCACAAGCCACGAAGGGTAGGTTTATTTAGCAGACACCCTTTTACAAATTGCTAGCCTTGGAAATTGCAAAACAGAATAAAGAAAAACAGAATGTTCGCTTGGACAATGGAGATGTATGATTAATCTTGTAGAAGCTAAAAAGAAAAAGAAAACAAATAAGAGTAAAATACAGAGGTGCCCCAAGACCGTAGTCGGGTTGGCTGTCATAGTCGGTTCTAGATTCGTAGTGACCCGGGTTCGAGTCTTGGGGGTGGGGAGGGTAAAACTCTTTGGACTGCCACCCTCCCTTTAAAAAAAAGAAAAAAAACACACCCCCCTCCCCTTTAAAAAAAAAAAGAAAAAAAACACAGAGGTCTGATGCTTTGATTTGCCCTATTGTATAGGTAGTAGATTCCGATTATAAATATGGTCACACACTCCCTTTCTTTTATTATTTTTTATTTATTTAGGGACATTGGACATATCCAATGAACTCTAATATTTATTATTATTATTATTTTTCCTTTTCTAGATTTTCTAGATGGTCTTTCTGATAAATAAATAAATAAATAAGTGAAGGCTTTAGTATTAACTCTAATTTTTTCGATTACTTCATAATTTGTGCCTGCGGAGCTGAGCACAGCCCGCCAAAGACTAATGAGTCATACTGGCCCACGTAGCCCAAAAAGTCCAAAACACTTTCAAAATTGGGCTTCGATTGTGATTCGTGGATCAGTAATGAGTAGGCCCAAACTCAAATAGTCAATTTTAAGCCAGTTTCTTCTGCTCAAATGGCCCCTCCGCACGCCCAGCGGTCAGCCACTCACCGTCCTTCCCGCCAAAACACCATTCACCACCGTTACCATTACCAACATTCTTATCCTACGCACTCCCTGCGTTACTCCTCCATCTTCACTCCTTTCATTATCTCTCAGTCTCAGCCAAAGATCTTTGGAAACCCTGACCCAATCCCTGAATTTGCTGAAGCTGTAAGTGCTTTTTATTTGTATAGTGGATGTTCTCCGTAGGTGCGTATAAATTTCTGTGAAGTTTTTTTTGCAAGCACAAACACAATTTTTAATCTTCCTTCTTACTCTCAAGAATCGAACTCGGACTGGCACGATTCTACGGGAGCATGGTGACCAACCCGACCACACTCTTGGGACATATAAATTTCTGTGAAGTTTATGTTGCTGCGTTTATTTACAGGAAACCCACGAGTTCAGAGCTGAGACTTTGAAGAAGCTCTCCAAGAACAAAGAGAACTTTGGAGATGATCTTTTTAACTGAGGTTTGCGTTGAGGTAATCTTTTCTTTTCTTTTTTTTTTTTTTTGACTTTTTAATTTTTTTTTAAACTAATAAATATTGCGTTACCCATGAAATATTAAGTGGGCATTCAATTGTTGTGGGAATTGTCTTCGTTACTGACCGTTGAATGCTTGATAAATATCTGGTTGATGACTTGTTCTTGAAATTTTAAATTGTGCTTTTGTAGAAAAATTAGCACGTACAATTTGATGGTTTATGGAGTTCAGACGTCGTCGTTTGTGACAGTAATTGTTTCGCTAGTCAGTTTTCATTGGTCTAAGAAATGTTAGTAAAACTCTAACAAGTCATGTGCATTTATTTGCATGACTAATATACATATCTCCTCGGTCCATGCTACTGTTATCGGGGGAGGCACGTTATGCCTGGAATCATTACATTCCTCACCCTAAGTTAATATACTTCATCACTAATAAATTATACTATATTCATGTTTGTGCACTCATGTTCATTCGCACTTTAGCATAACATGGCTGCTTGAGGAAATGTGTGCGAGAAAACAAAGACTTCTTCTTGATGTCGTCAATATAGCTTATCCAAAGCATTCCCAGCTGTCTGTATCTCATTCTCAATGGATTTAACAGTTGTTTTTTTTTTTTTTTCCCAATACATTGTGTAATGATATTACCCTTTATGAAATGCTGGGGCGAGTGATATTGATGAAGGGTACATAGAACATTTTCCTGATGATTTATTCAAATTTGATAAAATAGTTATCCATTGTGTGTATCTCTCTATGTTGTGTGGATATATGTATAGGTTCCCCTCCTACTTAGCACATACATCACTATGAAGAAAACTACCTAAAAACAGAGATTCTTGCTCACAAATGATAGGTGAAAGTTTTGCACTTCCCCATTTCCATTATAATTATAAAAGCTATAAGACTACTCCACAGGGTCAAAAACGATTTCAGATGTCCAAACATATCAGCATACATAAATGACCGTCGTCTGTGGTCTGTATCTTTGCATCAAGTCTTGCGATCTTTGCATTTATGTTTGTGGGGTATTTCGCTGGTATGTTAGAAACTTCCAACTAATCCCCAGAACACCGTTTATGGACAGCAATTTTACATGATAAAATCATGATATGTTTGTGTTAATAACTTAATCTAGCCCCCTGTTTTAAGGATCTGAATGCGATCATTCATCATGTCAGTGTGATTGAATTCTAATACTGACTCAGCATTGATTGCTGATGGGAAGTGTGGTCCTAGGATTTACGGTTTGAACATGCTTGGATTATCTTCCATAGGGTCTTTAATGAGCATGCCATGTTTTAATTAATGTTCCACCAGATTTGTTACCTAACGCCCTATTAGCCACACCAAGGAAGTTTGGTTCAGATGGAGCACTAGGCTGCAAAGTGTTGCCAAAGTGAAAAAAAAAAAGAAGGGTCCTTTGGTTGCATACTCCATAATGTAACTTCTTCATGCAGAATGATTTCTTATAAATTAATTGGTTTTTTCCTAATTAACTTTTTGTTTATGTGTCTACAATTAAAAATTTGCCAAAATCATACGAAATGAAGCCATTTCTAAGCTGAAATATATTGTACCTTCACACGAACTATGAAAAAAAGAGCCATGGAAAACGTGGCACCTGACCTGCAAGAATTGATGTTATTTGGAAAAAGTACAGTATTTCCTTAGGAAACTGATCGTTTCCTGGTTTTACAAACTTCATTAATGGTTTCCTTGGAAGCTGTTTGTGGAATATATTGAAAATCTTATATCAAATTCTTTCGACTGCAAGTATACCCCTGGAAATAATTATGTCCTCCCGAGGAGAATTATCATAATTCAAGTCTTCAAAAACCTTTAGTAACTTGAGAGTGTGTAAGAGGCTTGGATTGAGCTATTCTATGGCTAAGTCAGTTGTTTAGAAACAAAATAGAGTTTGATAGAGCTCTTAATCATAATTTGTCATTTGGGTGATAGTTTACTTCTTTATGGGATTTAAACAATTGTAAAATTAAAAAAAAATCAATCCAGTTACCTTCTCAATCTCTGACATGATCCTAGAAATATGATCGGCAAGGAGTCAGAATTCAGAACTCTTGATTAGCCTCAGACGGGCAAGCATGGATCTACAAATGGAGCTACAGAGAAATACACACACACACACACACTCTTCCGCCCACACTTCTAGCAACTGTTCATCTCAAATTTCTAGTCCAAGCGATTTGTTTAATTTGATATCCTCACAACTTTTGTTTTTTCTCAATTTTTTTTAAGAGTTTTAATAGAATAGATCCCTCTTCACTTGCTTCTCTCTTAGGAGGTCTGGCTTTTGGCTTGACTTGCAAAAGTTCAATTATTGAAACCCCTAAAAGAAAGAAATATCTGACCTGACAACAATTAATCAGTGTGTTGTAGACATCTCCATTCAAATTGTTATTACTTTTTGTGCACATTTGGCCCATTTCTGACCATGCTTCATTACACTACTATGTGATTCTTTTATGTAAAGAGCAGAAGATCCAAACTTTACCCGAGTATTTGAAAATTGATTGATGCTAATTGATTAGCATGTGGTTTTGAATAAAAAAGGTGTTTAATGATTTCCTTCACAAAGAGTATGGAGGACCCGGGACATTACCGTTGGAGCCTTTGACAGATACGTTGATTGCTCTGAAGGAGAGGAAACTACCTGGAGCACCTTTGGCTGCAAGGACATCCATGTTATGGGATCAAAACAAAGTTGATCCGGATTGGGAAGATTCGGATTTCGAACCCACCCAAGTGACAATATCGATATCCTCTTCACGTTTCATTTATTTGTGCTTGATATTGGTCATGTTATGCTAGAATTATCTATCAATATATGGCTTAGAAAAACTTGTGGCTGCAAGATCTAATCTTTATCACTAAAATATTACTTGCAATACAACGTCGGATTCATTTCCTCTCTTTGAAGCTAGCTATACAGATGTCTTATTACTAGAAAATTTTTCATATCACAGAGCAGGGAATAACCATCAACTCCCAGCCTCTGAGATGCTTTGTAACGAAGGCCGCCATGATTTTGGCCTCATTGCAGCTGGGTTCATTGGTGTCGACCTCGGACGGTGCCTTTCATGATTCATAACCTGAAAATTTTTAAGCTATCAGGCATTAAGTACATATTTGTGTACGAGAATACATCGATTTTTCAAATGAAAGATAAGAAATTTGTGTAGCTGATGTTATCCTCTGGTCTCAAATTCATTCTGGGTTAATAACATTCCTCTTGTGATAGGAGATAGATAGATACCTGGTTGGTGTTTTCCTTGTCAGAAGGATTCCGTTGCGTTTCGGCACCTGAACTGACCAGCTTCTCTTGCACTGTCTGCAAGTTCTCATGAACCGATTCCTGATGCTGACTCTTTGTTTTTGTGTACTTCTTCGCTCGCAACACCTTCATAACCTCTGCAAGAAGAGGAAGAACAAAAACCAATCAGGCTTTTGTTGTTCTAATTAATAGATAAATAGATGGATAGTAGATAGATATTCTAGTTAATAAAAGCAACAATTCGCTTGCTTGCAAGCAAAGAAACAGAGCTAAAAAGGATGATGATACCTTGAGAAGTAACGAGTCTGTAGGCATGACCAAGGGAAAGAGTATCGCTCGGCCGGAGAAGCTTAACCCGAGTGAAACGCACCGTTTTCTGATGATCCTGCTTCTCTTCGTCGGATACAGAAGAAGGCAATGGGATGATCAAAGAAACATAATGGCCAGGGTTCATTCTCATAACCTCACTAGCTGAAACAGGCCAATAAAGCCGCTCTATTCTCCCATTTGGATGCTGTATCACCAAAGCTGCGGCGTCAATAGCTTGGCAGTTCCCCATCTGTTCTCTCTTTGACTTATTGAAGAAGATGATGAAGATTAATGAATGAAAGATAGAAGGAGGAGGAAGGAGGTGAAGTAAGGCAGCGTTCAGCAGTCACTTTCCCGCACCATCCCCATCCATTCCCCTACAAATATAAGCATTAGCAAATAGCAACAAGGGTCTTTCTCTTTCTCAAGGCCCAAGGCAGGCCGTCCCTTATACTTGCCATCTAACCATACTGCCAATGCCGCGTTGGGTCAATTTAACATCAACCAATGTCTCATTAATATAATAATAATTGACACTTACAGTACTTTTCCAATATAATTTTTTCTTTTCATATAGATATATATTCATGTAGGTAAACTAGATAATGCTATAATGTGTAATAATTATTATTACAATAATGAAAATATACAGTATGTTGCATGCTTAGCCAATGGGGCCGCACCGGCACCGGACCATGGAATCCGTTGGGAGTGCCACGTGGAGTAGTAGTAGGATATTGAACCTTGGACTGGCATGCTCGGCATTGTCGACGGGGTCAATATTTCTACTTTATAAGGATGGTAATATTTTAACTTTTAGATTTTTTTTAAAATTGATTTTATTACGTACGTGTCTACGATTAATATAAATAAAATAATAATGAATGTGTAAAACTAAATAAGGTGGAAAGCGTGCGTGAGTGAATAGGAGATTCTCATTTCTCGTATACATAACAAATATTTTTCCGATCACATGATTGAATAACTTTTAAATAATTTTATTTAATTGATTAGTCTTATGAGAATAAAGGCTGAACACTCTCCTGTCTTCCAAAAAAAAAAAAAAAACATATATAACACATACGGACTAAATAGTCATGGACAATGACACCCCTCCACCTTATCCGCGCGTGTAGTAATGTAAGCCAAGCAATGCAATGCAATTTGGCTCTTGGCTTCTATGTAAAATTCTTCAAAATTAAATGCTTGATTTGATCTATCGGAAAATGAGATCTTTTTTACAATAATTATTAATTAGTTTCATATCATTTACTACTCAAATTTTATTATCAACACCCGCAAGCAAACTTATCTATCTATGTTGTGATATCCCATATTATATATATATATATATATATATATATATAAGGAATAGCATTAAAACGCTAAGCAATAAGCACAACTTTTTGTAAAAGCTCCGAAGTCCAATGAAGTTGTGAGTAATCTCAAAGTCACATATCTTAGAATGCAATCTAAGTTTTAAATTTTCTCGAGATTCCTTTATTTTGTTAATTTATATATATTTTAAGCAGCATTAATTAACAAGCTGTATTTCAATTTTTATTGCTAGCCAGGGTTTTGGGTTCCTTTGTGTGAGTGTGGAAAGTGAATAAAGTTGAACAAATAACGAATCATTAGACATTTCCAATAATAATTAAATAAATGAATAAAACTCATAAATATGATCTATCTATGATTATTGATTAAAGGCGTATTTTAAGAGTTTCTTTGCAAATCCTTCTTCGAATAATTTCCTTTTTTCTTTTTTCTATTTATCTTTGGAAGAGACATTTATTATACCAACCAGGCACCAGCTTATGGAGGATTGGTGTGTTAAATGAAATTAATATTTAGATAAAATCTCGCTATAGTGATACTGTATGTAGAAATAATTTCTATATAATATTAAAAATTTTAAGCTCAATTTAAGTTAGTTATAACTTTTAACTATATCTATCTCCTTCATCAATATCTATATATTAGATTTGACATTAATTATTACTATAATACATACTTTACAATAATTTTATAATTACACCTCTATTAAATTATAACTTTCTTTGTAAGAATAAAATTAATTGATACAATAAAAAAAAAAATTTCGGTAATGAAGTCGGCTGCCGGCGGCATGGATCGTATCGACATTTCAAGAGGCAAATCTGAATAACAAATGTGTTAAAAAAAACACACCACTTGTACACAACCCAACATAAGACATATAATTATATAAATTGATATTCTTTAATTAATCGTCTCTTTGTGATTATTAATTTTTGTTGGATTAAGTGCAATGTCGTGATATTGTGTTAAGCAAGAAACAGTAATCTTTCCTGAAAATCTTTGACTCTTCTAACTCAACTTCATTAAACTGTTTGAATCCCACAGCTTGGAGAGAAATTTCCTCCTTGATAATACATATATTCACAAGTGTAAACGGTCTCTGACAAATGTCAGTATATATGCAAGCCATGTGCCATGTCGGAGATTTATGGCTTCTATATTAAATGATGAATGGACTATTTGTTGTTCAGACACGACTCTTGTAAGGGACTACACCCATTAATTTTAAATGCGCGGTGCCTTTAACTTCTTCTGTGAGGCAGCCATTAATAAAAAGGATAATATATATACCAGATTATTTGAGGGTTAGGGTTTCGACAGCATCAAATAATCTGGTAGATGGAAGTGAAAGTTTTTGAAACCCTACAATGGTAACATATTGTACCTTGTGGGGGCGGCAAGGTTAAGTCTCTTGTGTCTCTTTAAAAACATTCTAATTTGTAATTAATTAAAAGTTTGGTGGGGTTTCTCTACTTTCTGCTTTTCAATGCACATTCTCCCCTCAAACACAACAATACAAACCATCCATTCGTGGTTTAGTTTAAAATACTGTTTCAATTAAGAAGATGATTAATTAGTGAGTCATAATGCTGAAGATCTAAAGGACAATAGAGAAATGACAAAAGGAAAGAAGAAGAGAAACGAATTTCCAAATTCAGTTTTCAATAAAATTTGTTAACTTGAAATTGAAAGAAATATATATTATCAAAATCAAACATGTGTGATATGAATTCAGTACAATTTGGTACGGAGAAATAAGTCGGCGGAAATTAGTTTGCCGACGATGGAATTTAGATGTAATAGAAAATTTTTAACAAAACAGAAAGTGAGGCAATTAACTTGGCTCGGCCACTTGGGCAATGCCGCCGGTGCTGGCACTATTTTCTAGTTTCCTAAAAAATATTGCTCTTGTTATGCTCGAGTACCCATAAGGAAGAATCTGCTTTTATTATTGATTTTCACATTCTATCCTTTCAGTATCTGGTTTGATAATAACTGTAATGCAATGATGATGTGGTAGGCTAGCAATTGTGTTGACCGTGAACGTCTTATCCTTTGTAATGTTGCATTTAAGAATTTGCAAATAAAATTCAAGCGCATTTAAGAATTACTTCGAAATTTTGAAAGCCATTGCTTCTCAGCCAAAGTAAATCAGCAATCTAATACAGGGAGGACATGCCATGTTTCTTTAAAAATATTTTTTGATATCCTAAAAACATTTCAAACCAATTATAACCAAAAAAAAACTTATGATAATGTTGGAATTATTATAAAATAAAGTGTGAATGTAAAGTGATAAATAATAAAAAATAAATTATAATTATAATTATATAATTATAAAAAAAATATTCGATTATAAAGAGATTCTAATATATATGAACATTTAAAAAATTCTTATATATATATATATATACTAAAATATGATTGTTGGTTATAATAATACTCCCACATGTATTCAACAATCTACGATGGAGAATAAACGAAAAATGTTTATATGTAATTAGTTCATTTGATGAAGGCCATAGATTTTATTAGCTAAGTGGGGGAAGAAGGCATTCATCTTTTTAAAGTGTGATGATGATGGATTAATGGTATATTCTCTTTATCAGGTATAATGGAGCATTTTAAATGGTCCTTTTAACTTGATAATGCAGCATCTCCATCGCAATCCATTTTAGTGGAAAGCATTTTTAACACAAAATAGATTCCTTTTTAGCAATGGCGATGAGAATTTGCATATTTAACAAAAAATACATACAACCCATATAGAATGAGAAACTTGACGCAAGACTCTTTAACCTTTTGCACTCGTAATCATACATATGGGAACGACATAATGGATATGGCAGAGTCTTACATTTCACTATTAATTTTTTTTAATAATTTATTTGATGATGGTAATACCCCTTTCGCTTTTGATGATGATGATCATATATAATGCATCCTTTTATGATTCAAATGGTCAACTTTCTAACATGTTAAATGAATCAACAAAAACAAATGGGTGATCGGCTCGAGAAATCTTTCTAAAGATTGCAAATGTCAATAGCCATTATTAACATTGCGATCGAGTGTGATCAGCTGACGATAAAAGATTCCTCATGCATATTTATTATTTAATTATATTAACGGATTGATCATTGCTCAGTAAATGACCACAGCTCAGATCGATATCAGTTAGGCGTATTCCATGTTTTAAATTTTATTAAATTTTATTAAATTTAAGTCTATTATACTAGTAATAATAAATATTTTAATATTTAAGTCTTAATTTATATGATATTTATTTATTAAATAATAATTAAATAATTTTATAAGGTATGAAATTTATCATTTAATTTATGAGTGATACGTAATATTAAGATTTAAGTTGATACTTGCCCCAAGGGTGTGGTTGGGTTGATTACTATGCTCGTCGTAGAGCCGTAGAAGTCGGGTTCGATTCTTGGGGGTGAGAAAGAGGTTAAAAAATTATATTTGAGCTTGTCCGCCCCTCTTTCCTTTTTTTTTTTAAAAAAATATATATTTAAGTTGATACTCAAATATTGAGATGCTTAATATTATTATTATTATATTATATATATTAAATTTTATTTTTTAGATCTAACATCGATTGACATTTAATATAATCCAAAACAATAAAAAATTGAATTGAGTTCAATCCAATCCGATCCAATCAATTTGGTTAAAATAAAAATCATCAATTACATTGGAGAATTCTAATTACTAATAATAGAAAAAAAAAATCAAATCTTCTAATATTTCATGATTCATGTATTCTAATATTTCATGTGGTTTTAAAAATAAACCTACAGTTTGCGCTCTGTATTATTGTTCTATATTTACAATTATACACAATTATGTTTTTTTTAGAAAAATAAGACTCTTTTTTTAACAAGTAAAATTAAAAAGTTGTATATAGCCTTTTAAAAAATAAATAAAAATTAATTTTTGGATTGGTTTATATTAGATTTTTCAGTTTTGCAATCTAATCAAATCAAATCAAAAGGTCAAACTAACAAAAAGTAAATAAAATTGATTTGTATTAGGTTTTATGGTTTGATTTAATTGGATTGAATTGAATTTTGAACACCCTTATAAAAATTATATATAAAACTAGTAACAGACTAATATTTTCAAGGACTAGTATAGGGCTATCAAATTCAATAGTGTTATAAAGATCACCTCACCTAAAATTTTCTCTTAAATTTATAACTAACGAGAAAGACACTTGGATGTCCTTAACTATTTTATTTAGTCTTAGGTCCTTGATAACAAGAGTTAAAATCGAAGTATACAGTCTCTCTCTCTCTCTATATATATATATATATAATTTTAAATTTGTAGAGGTAGCAGATAATTAATTTTTATGTGAAAATATCACATGTTACCATTCTACAATCTATTATTTCCAATACACGTTTGATACCATGAATTAAATGAGTAATTAATTAAGAGATGAGTAATGATAGAAAGTTAATTCCAATCCCACCAACTCCGCACAAAAAAAATAAATAAATAAATAAAATTAAAATATTTTAGTTCGTACATTTAAATTAATTTAATATCAAAGTTTCCTAAAAAGTTTATTTAGGCGAGATTGATGTGGAGTTCATAAGTAGGATTATTATTTTTCCTTAAAATAATTATAAGCAAAATGTCATTCTCCCTCAGAATGAACACATCCGTGCACACTTACGTAAGGCCAGCTAACTGAATCTCATTGGCAAGAGAACGAAAGGTTTTCATTCACTGCATTTCAATGCCTTGGGCATTATTGTATTCATTTTACTTTGTGACTTATCAATGGCAAAAGAAAAAGAAAGAGAAGACAGTAGTGATTGTGATTTGTTATTCGAGGTTTTCTTCATAGGAATTTGTCTTGTTCTGATCCAGACAGAGCTTTCAGACATTGTGATTTTAAAAGTTCATTAAAATCCGAAAAAAATTTCTTAGCATACACTGACGTTTTCAGGCAAATTCATGCATAATGAAAAACATTTACACTTTTCTTTTTCACTTTATGAATTGTGATTGACTGATTGTAATTGTTCCCATGCATGCACCGCATGTGGGATTAGGTCTAATTACTGACGATCAAATCTCAATTATTTTTTATGGGCAGGAACATGTCTATTATTTTCAATAAATCAGGAATAGGCAAGACACGACCATTTTTAGGGTGGTCACCATGTCACCTTGTTATCTGAATTGTCTCGAATCATGCATCAAGTTGCCTCGATTTTTGTAGACAATTAAAGATTAAGCAAGCTGAATACTATTTTTTTTTTTTAAGAAAAAAAGAACCGAACAGATTTTGGCCCCATTAGGTGAGCTTAAATTAAAGTGTTATTAAAATTTGCTTTCACGCTACATCTTGATGTTGCCTCAGTGTCTCAGCTAAAATAATAATATAAGGCTAGGGGGATTAATTTTGTTAACAAAAATATTAATTAATTTGTACTTAGTAAGTTCTTTCGTGCCTGACAAGAAACCAAAAAGAACAAGCATTACTTAAAACTGCAGCACCCACGGACAGATATTGGGAGAGCATGACCTGTGCCTGTAATCATACTGATGGGAAGAATTTGTTGAGATTGAAAGGCAGAGAATAGAATTCCTCACTTCTTGTGTCGGTCTTGAATGATCGGAACCTATCCCACCAATGCATGCCGCGATCCTTTCTGGTGGCGTTGTCTTTTTTGTGCAGTGTGACATCAAGGACAAACGCCAACAAACCAGCAACGAATGGTTCAGATGAGAAAGGTACATTGATCATGTCATTGAACTGCCAAACGAGCAAAAATAAGATGAAGAGCAGATGGATAGATGTATAGAGGAAAAAAAAAAAAAAGTGCCCAAAAAAGGGTTAAAAAAAAAAAAACATAATTAGTTACCCATCTTGCTCCAGTATGGACTGGACCATAACCGTTAACAGCAGTGTACTCATTGAAGTACTGTGGTATTGACAAGCCCAAGAAAAATGAAAACCCTAGTATAAACTTCGTTCTAAAACTGTTCAAATTGCAGAACTGAAGGAAACTAAGGCCTCCGGCACCTGCTCATGTAGTCATGTTGCAATATTGGTAATATGCATTAGTTAACCTTCAACTGGATAACTGAAGTAGCATTTGTCACATAACTTCTCAAGGCTTACCGACATAGGCAAAGAACAGGCAATACAGTGCTGCAACAATTGGAGCTGGAATTGAAGCAAACACAGCTCCAAATTTTCCTGGCAAGAGTTAATGTATGTTAAATCATGTAGCTAAATGTGTTAGAGAGAGAGCGCATTTGCCATATAAATTACTAACCAAGGATGGAGAAGAAGATCATGAACCCTGCCGATATCTGAACAACCCTACGACTGCCAACACGGGTTAGTGCCAACAAACCAGCATTCTCACTGCAAGAACACGAGAGGTTTCAGACCAAGAAGTTGCAAAGAAATGGATAAGCCAATGTTATTATTATTATTATTATTTTTTAACGGGTTGTTCATTATAAAATCTTACACAGACACTGATGATCCATTCCCAGTTCCAAACATCCCGGAGAAGAGGATGCCAACTCCCTGAGTTCAAAAAAGCTAACAATAATCAAAAGACAATAAGAGAAATAATTTTCAGCAAGTGGAAAGTTCGCCTGACAATAAATCAAACTAGCAAAGAGATGTACTACTTTTGGGTTTGTTATGGGAAATCTGATTAGATCCCAGCGGCCAGTTCCAACAGGTAATTAGATTAATGCCGGGGCCTGTTTTAATGCTTTAAGCATATTAAATTTGTTCACTGTGATGTCCTTTGAATATTATCTCCCTTATTTTTTTTGTGTGAGAAAATAGGAAAGTATCAACATCCAGGATGAACACAAAAAGTAGTAATGAGGCAAGTAATAGAAAATCTACCTGCCAACCAATACCACGGCTAAGAATAGATGGCGGCAGCGGAGTTGCACTTGCATACCTCGACACAGCAATGAAGGCACCAGTGGACTGATCATAAAAACTATTTGAGTTGAAAAGATTACATAATTACATACACCTGAGAGCCATGAGCACATGGGTCAACAAACCTCTACAAGAGCGATAAACGAAGCAGCCATCATTGCAAAAGACTCTCCAGCATCAAAAGTCGGGGCTCCCCATTGAAAAGGGTATGGGACTCTTATCCTGCAGAATAACATTAATTGACAATAAATTAAATAAAAGTGATCAGCTTCTCTTTCCTATATGCAGATGACAACAAAAAATACAAGTGTCCAGTCACAACAGCTGTTGGCAGTCCCTCCCAAGTTAATTCAAAATTTATTTTTTCCCATTGAAGCAAAGCAAAAGCAACTAATAAAATGTATGATTGTATCCCAATCTGGGATCAAAAAGAGGTCTTATATATTGATAGAAGACGAAACTGCAAAAACCTCACCATGGTGCAGCACCTATTATTCCAGCTCGATCAGTTCTGCAACTTATTTGAGTTTTGGGACTTGCGTTCTTATATGCACCACCCACAGTGAGTAGGTGGGCATAAACCCACACAATGGTGACTGAGAATATAACAGCAAAGCGATCAAACACGTGCCTCTCCCCACGTACAAGATGAGGTATATACTGAAATTAAAGGTCAGATCAAGATTAAGATTTTTTTTTTTAAAATTTGTTTTCAATCCTGTGACAGAAAAAGAGGATACATGCAATTAAAAGATGAACATTACCTGTGAAAAAATTATGAGAAAGATGATCTGTGGCAACCCAACCTCCACACATTTTGCCACCTACATAAGGCCAGAGTTCATAGGCATAACAGCAGAAAAAAGATAAAAATACGATAAGAAAGGACAGGCAGCTAGAATAGTTTTAACATGATTTTTTAATCCAGAAAGGAAGACATCACATACCCCGGGAAAGCCAAATTCATAGAGACCAAAGCCAGACAGAGCAACCAAAGGAACAGCAGACAATGGACTTAAAAACCTGTATAATTATCAAAAGCACATAGAGTTCACTATGGCAAGCTTAAAATTCTGATTTTTGGATAGCTGCTTTGACCAAATTAAGTGATATTTGCAAAAATCAAGATATTTAGTACTACAGGAACAATTATATCGCTAAAAATTTACGTTTGAATCAGAGAAGAATAAGAAGGTATTAACATATATACCTCGCAACATTGCGCCAAAGGCCACTAAAGCCAAGAACAATCTGCAGAGTTGAGGCAACAATAAGTGCACCTTGGGTTCCTCGCATTATCCTCTCAAATTTCTGCAAGCCTCATTGAAAACAGACACATCAGGAACATGCTGATATAGAGACAGTTAGAAACTGAAACAGTATGGTTTTAATGAAGTGACCTCCTGAGGATTCACAATGTTACTGTATCGACCTGCCAAGATGATCGAAATGGTTGTTGGCACGTAAGTATAAGAGCCTCCTATCACAGCAGGTAAACGAGTACCAAAGAATGTCTGAAACAATGTGTTCAATCCAGCCACAAAAAGCAGTGTCTGTATCATTTTTGCCTTCTCCTCCTAAACACACAATCAAAATTGTGATCAGAGATAGAACATAAACAGGAAGAATCAAGAATGTCATAACGGTAAATTTCCTTGAGAAAGCTTACATTTCCTCCTCCCATCTGGGGAACTAGATGTGTCGGTATAAGCACAGTTGTGCCAAGCATGACCAGGTAATGTTGAAAACCAAGCAAGATAGCCTCAGCTGCAGCAAGAAACAACCCATAATATGCAATAATCACTCTCAGAGGCAAATGCTGGTTGATTTTTCGTTGTAAACACAAAGAAGTTGCAAGTGCTAAATTAATGAAATGGATTTCCATCCTTAGAAAAACCAGAACAAGGCCATACGCAAGCAAAACAAGAATGGTCTTCATTGAAAAAGATTAGAAAGCATGTTTCTTTCTTAAAAACCAATGATTAGAACAAACAACATTGTAACGAGTTAGCTTCTAGCAAAAGTTGATAAATCAACAGATCAAAAATCAGAAGCAAAGGTCAATAAAATGCACCATAATACTCACAATAAGGGGTACAGTGGACTTAATAAATGAAACATATAAAAGATAATAAAGGTGAAAGCTTACGCCAAGGTGGAGGACTAGTAATGCAATAAGCAATACTGGGCAACTGATCCTTGGCTGGATGTGGCTGCAACTCCTCCTGTTTCGGCGGCGGTGCAAGTCCTCCACCACCTCCTGCCATTTTCTTCTTCTTTTTCTTCTCAAGGGAATTCTTTTAACAAAAATTTATAATCTTTAAGCATCACAAGACTCAAATCTCCATACAAAACCCAATAACAAAAAGCTAAAACTTTAAATATAAACAGCACGTAAACCCAGATGTCTCACTTCCCAAAAACAAAAACAAGTTACACCACAAAACTGGCTTAGCTAAAACTTACCCAAATGTATTTCTACAAAAAGTAAATGAATGGTAACAAGCTTTTAGACAGATGAGAGAAACTGTCAAAGAGACAAGTAAAGCTGAAGAAGCAGAATCAGAAGATAATCATTACAGAAAAATTAAAACTGCTCTATTCTTCTAGTGAAAGGTTCTTCACTCAAAAGCAAGGAAGCTATGCAACGTAGTGGCCTATTGAAATGTTTTTTTTCTAATTTTATTTTTATTTTTTACACAGCCAGAACACCCGCTTGGGCAACAAGAAACATAAAAGAGCAAGTTTGAAGAGCAAAAAAGCAAAAGGAGAGAGTAGTAAAGCTAGAAAAGAAACCAAAATTCGTCTCTGTGACCCAAAAGGAATCTCCTTTGAGCATTAACTTCAATTCCTTTATACTTATTATACTATTTGTTTAAGTAGGTATAAAGCTCTTTAAATCTTTTTCTTCGTTCACGTAAAGCTAAAGCTTGTATTAAAGCATCTCCACCGTCACCTTTACTAATCTTTAGCTAGCTAATTACCAATCTTTTCCGATTTGAATTACTTAATACTCCAATCCATCCCCATGAAGGAAAAATCAAAATAAAACATTATTAAAGCAGTAAGAATTAAAGTCTCTATTTCACACTCCCATTAAGGCTCATCAACTTTAGGAGTCGGAGAGAGAAAAAGTACGACAATTTCACAACTACAATTTACGCTCTCATTGCGTGTGTAGTAATAATGATCGTGGTTATTATTATTTTTAAATATTTGTTCAGCTGCATGGTTTGATTGGACTGAGTGATTGGTCAATTTCCTTTTGGAGTACCGTCAAACTTATTACACAAATCCTGAAATGTCTTGAGTGTCGTTTTGATTCTGGAAATGCATGACACCTGGTACTTATCTAGCTCTGTCTACACAACATGGACACGTCTTGTGTTATCTATTAGACTTATCTTTATCTCTGTTTCTCTCTCTGTCTGTCTGAACTTTGAAGATATAAAATCTTTGTCTAGTGACGCTCGCGTCTGCACTTAATCCAATGTTACTTCGCCTGAAAGATGCTGATGTTAAATTATTATTATTCTGCGTCTGAATCTTAATTAATTCACTAAAAAATCCAGATTAATTGCCACAAATTTTACTGTTTCACCACCTTTTCCATCGTTTTCAGCATTTCAGAAGAAAGATTTTCCGCAGAGGATCATGAGATTTAGCTACCTTAACGTAAAAATCAGTAAAAGAATTTTACTCACTTACCTTGCAAGTTCAGTTTCATTATTATTAAATTATTTTGGCTGACATCGAATCTAATAATGAACATTTATTTATTAATGCGGACAATTCTGTGTGCATCGAATAAACATTTATGTAACGAAATTTATTACATTACATAATTATGTAATATACATTAATTTAATAATTATTACTAATAACACACATATAATTTTTATTAATTATTCTTTTATGTTACTGATAATAACGATTGGCTGAATATATTTTACATAATTATATAACTTAACTACTACCTAACTTATGTAACAAAACAGCGTATTTCTTGATGTGAAATGTCGCGTTGCTTTCGGTTGGATTGAGTTATTTTGTTTGCTTGGGGCTTCTGCTGTGCGTGTGCTAAGCAGTTTAACCTCAGACTTCCATTATTGCTTGTTAGTGAGTTGTTCTGTAAACCTCGGAAAGCTATGATCTTCATATGCCCCCACTTTGCTTCTGCCGCCTACTGCCAAGTCTCAAGGCTCAAGCCCAACAAAATTATTTTTGTTTTCATCATCGTCAATTCAAATTTTGACTCGAAAACCCATCAAACAAATATTAATCCTATCTTTTGTCATAATATGTACAAAATTTTAAACAAACTTAACACAGGCTCCATTATTTATTCATTTTCAGCTCGATTATTTATTCATTTTCATAATTTCATCTTTCTAAGAAGAAAGAACACCCATAAATTGCAACCACGTGCTTTATTTATTTATTGTAAAAGTACTTTCGGTTACACGTAAAAGTACATAAGAGGAACTGAGGAAGAATCCTGAATTTCTGCTGGTCAAATAGTCAATTAATTGGTCAGACGCAGGAGCGTGCTTTGGTGAAATAGTCAACTAAAGTTAAATTACAATTTTAACCACTTATTAGATACAACGTAACCAAAGCAGAATTGATATCCCATTGAACCTTGTAGCAAGACAATTTCAACAACCTGAACCTGACTGTTCCCCATCTTTTCGCTATACGAAAACATCATCAAACATTCTGATGTGAAGGAAGCAGAGGCCCAACCACAGCAAGTTGATAACGCCTCAACCATCTAAGTGGAGTGGACACTTTGACATGCTAATATGATCATGCTCGGCAAATTGGGCTCATCAAGAAAGCCATAGAAAATAGAATTCACAGGGCTTCAGTAACTGCCTCCTCACCGTGCACAAGAGCCAATCTACAATCAAACTGATGCACATCAGACATCGGTCCTTTTTCATGTCTAAGGCCTAGTTGGGTCGTGATTTTCAGTCGTCATGGAGAATGAGTTTCCACGGACCATAATCATTTTATGATCCTACATTTCTATCATTGACTTAGATGTTGGCTAATAAGCCATTGATTACTAGAGCATTATCCTTAAAATTGAGAGGTTGCAACTGTGTGGTTATAACTCCACAGGAAACACAGATCTGTAATGATCCAAAAGGCATTACACAATACCAAATGAAACATGTAAACTGAAGCTCATATAGTCATTAAATGTCTCCTCTAATTGATTTGGTAATTTCTAAGTTAAATGGAGCTTATGATAAAATATCTACAAGCACGAGTTAAATGGAGCTTAAAATATAATATCTGCAACCACGTTGCAGAAAGCATCATCTCCTATTGCCAATCAAACGAGGCAATCTGCCTCCAATTCGCTCCATTTTGAAGCACACCAAAACAATGCCAGAGGTGCCATGATGAAAGAAGTGCTACAAATTTATTCAATGTAAGCTTTAGATCACCTTGGCAAATAGGTTATACGCTTTCTTGAGATAAGACGGTACCTAAGGTGGGGTACAATCAACATAGTATGGCACTTCTCCTGAATTCGGAAATACAAAGGTGAAATCATCCTTGACTAGAACCACGAGCTTGCAACCTTTTTCTCTCAAATTCAAGCTGAAAAGAAAATTGCATATATAGATAAGTTTCCATACCAATATTCAACTAAAATGAAAGATTCATCCAGTCAAGAGTCTCACCACTTTCTTCACCCGCTCATTGGCTGCAGGAGTTCCTCCGCTAACAGATTCAGGAAGATATGGACTGCTAACACGCACTTCGCTCATTACAACTATGACAGTCTTGTCCCAGCGAACAGGAAGCCTGTTTGAATATCATTGACATAAATTATGGAAAAGTTTGTAAATTAGATGCAAGCATTATGATTTTTAGCACACGTATAACTTCAAAAATAGGGGACAAATTTCACTGATCTTAAACAACAAGATGAGTCTGTTGCAATAAAGATCAATTATCCACCCACTGGTGCAGACATACCCATAAATGCAATCTGAATCTGACATGTTTAGTTTAAAGTGAAAAAAGATAAAAACCTCTTATTAGCTCATTTAAAGGGTTCGGAATAGGATTGTTGAAGGGGAAGGAAAAGAGGAAATAGAGAGGTTTCAGTCCCTTAATTGCTAGGAAAAGGAGGTGTTTGAGGAAAAGTCCTTTCTATCTTTCATGAGACATAGCTTTCTAATGAGGAACTTCAGAGGTTGTCTAGCTGTGTCTATGTCCATTGCTTCAGGAAAGACTCATATAGAAACATTAATTATCATCTAAAAGTTAAGCAATGCTGAATTACTTAGTTCATTATGATCTCTTTCTCTCTTGCTCGTCACCAAGGAAGTAAGACAACTCACATGGATCAATTTTTCAACTACAAGAGTCTGTAAGGCAAGTACAATTCCACTCATATCTTTGACAAAGTTGGATTTGGCCTTCCATCCACTTAGGATGAATTAGCCTTGAATTGAATTGCCAAGAAAAGCAAAAGAGTAAAGAACGTGGCTTTATATCATCAGCATAGGTCCATTTCTCCAATGAAACTAAATCATCACTGAACTAGGTTAGTTGACAATAAGCATCATGACTAAACCTCTAATAGCTATAACATCAATATTAAGATTTCCAATCCTGCATCAACAACATTGAAAGAGCGCACACAGCTTCAGAATGACATGTCTGTAAGATAGCTGTAGACTCTCTTGCCAAAAAAACAAATTTTAAGACCTCCTGCCTTAGAAGTCTATGACAAATCGACTTCTTGTGAAAAAAATAAAACATATGAAATCATCAATTTGAAATTATTAAAAGTGAAAAAGAATCAACAGAAATGGCATTTACATGGCATGAATTTATCCAAAATAAAATAATTATTATCGAATCATAACATCCAGAAACATCCTAAAAAATCACTAAAAAAGTAATAAGATCAATTTTTCAAAGATTATCTAGCAAATGTTTGGATGTATTTGGTAAGTAAAACCGTATTTTAAACCTAAACTGAAATGCAACAATAATTTTTTTTTTTTCAAAAAAAGAAGTACATACGTCTTAGACAAAGCATCAAAAATGTTCTGAGCTTCAGTTGTGACTCCCACGCCAATCCTCTGAGCATCAGCCTCAGCTTGCCTGGAAATTTACAACATCGAAGAAAGCATTCAATTTTATAAATTTCTTTCTAAAAAAAAATAAACAAACAAAATTTTTTAAAAAAAAAGGAAAGAAAATACCTAACGGCTAAATGTTCTCTAGCTTGAAGACGATTAAGATCAAGAAAAGATTTTTGGGATCAAGAGGGTCTTCAGCTTGACCGAGAAAGGAAAAGTCCTTAATATAATTAGCATTCAGCAGCCTGATGTTTCTACGAGGCCCAGATTTCAAGCCCTCTTGTAATAACCAAAACCAAAGTTAAAGAAACTCAGAAAATTGAATGAATTGATTGGTTGATTGATTGATGATGTTGTAATAAAGAAAACAATTTATTTTATTATTTCCATAAAAGAAGGATATGAAGAACGAGCATGTTGGTGAAGCGGTCGAAGGCCATGACCTGACCATCAAATTCATCGCCTAAAGTGGTCTTGATTGAGAGCAGGCATCCCACCGCAAACTCCTCACTGCTCCCGCCAACCTGACCCTCCATTCTTCAGAATTCTCAACCTCTTAGTGATTGAATTTGATTTGATCCCTCTCCTCTCCGCAATGTCGTTTGTTATTTGTTAATAACACTATCGATTCTGCTGCTGCTGCCGCATACAGGAGTCAGGGACCCTGCGTTTTGCTCTGCCATCAGAACTACTAACTTACGTCATTTGTTGCCAGCAAATTCGCGTAATTTGGGCTTCTGGATTTCTTCGATGGGTTGAGGGGCTTGAGCCTAATTTCAATTTGTGATTTGGGTTTGGGCCGCCACACGTTGTCTTTCTTTATTTTTTGTTTTCTAGTCTAATGCAACCAAATCTCTTCCTCAATTCATGTGAACGCTCAGACCTATCACTTTCGCCATTAAAAAAAGGGCTTTACCACTTCAATTAGATGACATCTAATCCAACAGCCCTTTTAATTTATCTCATCAAAATTCAATAATGACTTTTATGTTAATTTTAATCTGTTCCTATGTGATATCTAATTTTTACAAACCGGCAACCCAAGTGGCAATGGCCTATCACTGGAGTGGCAGCTGCCAGGAGGACGAAGGCTGCACCTGCATACAGCTGGCTGGGTTACAGTTTAAGAATAAGAGGTGAGAAGTTGAACTTGAACGCTGGTTTAATTTAACACTTGATGAGCATTCAGCAAACAAACTAGGCGGTGAAACATCATAATTGCCAGAAAAACGGGTTAATGATATCTTTATTTTAAAAAAATTAAGTTGTGCTCACTAAAAAATGAACATATATATATATATATATATATATATATTGAAACTTTAAATAATATATAAGTAAAAAATCTATCGAATCTTAACTTAAAAATTTGAACGTATACGTCGTAAATGTAATTTTTGGAGCATCAACTCAACATTTTTATTATCATTAATGTAGATTTTTTAAATATCTGCTTCATTAAAAAAGAGTGAATCAATCAAACTCAAACACATGGCCTCACATGGCAATAAGGAGGTGGTGAGGCATTGGCAATTCTAAAATGCAATCAAAGTGGGCCAACTTTTTATTAGTAAAATAATAATAACATTTCATTTCTTCAGGATTTTGTTGTTGTATGGGTCCAAATCGAATGAATAATAATAATAATACAAGCAGTCAATTACAAAACAAAGAGTAGCAGAGCAGAGTGGCCCCTCTTTGGTTTTGGACATGAGCAAGAGCAACGAGCTGGCCACCACTATTTCCAGGCGTGATGTACATTATTCGTTCATTATTAATGCACCATCACTACAACCACAGACCACGCCACTCTCTAGAATCTTGCTTTATTCGCGATTGTCAATTGCGCACACACATACACTCGCGCATTAAAACAGCTCGATATCGACACAATGACACACATATTTAATCATTTATTACATTTTTCACATTTTTATTCGTATTTTATTAACCGCTTAATATCAGGCAGCGGTCACCACCAAATGCTTCTATAATATGAGATAAATAAATCTTATTATATGCAGTATGCACGCGCCATTCAAATTATATTCCTATTGATGGAAACCGTTGAATGTTGGCTGTTCAATTTGAGATGGAAACCGTTGAAAACTTTTATGTCGGTGAAGCATGTATGTGTTTTTTTGGTAAAATTCTGTAAATGACAGATCATGGGGTGATGTCCTCAATGATGAGTGATCTTCGTTAAATTTTTTTATTATTTCTTATATCAGATTTTACAGATCCACAGCAGATTCATTTCATAGAGGGCTACGACTACAGTGCATCTGATAAATTTGATATATATGTATATTTACATTTAGCAGTGGTATGAAGATTAAAAATAATAGTTTTTTCTATTTAGTAGTGGTGTGAAGAATATAATCAAATGTAGGCGAAACTAGTGGATTATAGTTTTTCTAGTACACGCTGTATAACGTTACAACTAATGGATTACACCATAAAAGGAACGATTCACCAGTGAATTTGATCTATTTGAGTTTGATCCTTTGTATGTAGTGTTATATAACTAACTGTTTAATGCAGACTGCAGTAGATATTGGCTAGGTAACTCTGGATCTGATCACTTGTTAATTTGAAGCTCTAATTCCTTGAACTGTACAGAGTCTTCTAACAATCCTGATTTTTTTCCCTATTTATTTATTTAATTTCTTTGAAAGTTTCTAATTTTGTTGATTAAAGCACAGCATAATATTTATATCTTTTAATTGAAGAAAAATTCAAAGATTAAAGTCTGATTTTGTTAGGAAATTCATATTCCATCAATCTAAGTAAATTTGTTAAGTAACAATTAACAAAAAAAAAATAGAAAATAATATTAATCTTACAATACGATACAAAATTTACGTGGAAATTTTTAAATTTAGAGAAAAATTACGGCCGTTGTAAAAAAATAACAAGAAAAAATATTTATTGTGTAAAAAGTTATTACAATTACATTCTCGTAAATAATTTTCTCATCGAAATCCGAAATACATGATCACGAAAAACTATTTATTAACAAAACAAATACGTAACACTCATATTGAATAATCAAATGCTTCTATAATATATTATATATTTAAAAAGCTCCGAATGCTTTTTCTGTATTTACCAATTGAATGCTTTTAAATAGATGTTATGAAATGAATTAGGTGCTTTTTATTTACAAACAAGACAAATATATCATTACACCAACCTTTTGATTTGTTTTTCAATAGTTTTGGCCACCTCCAATTGCTTGTTGAAGTTCTAGGCCACTTCTAATTTAAATTCAAATAATGTTCTCCAATTTGAATTTTCAACAGATCTACAAATTTTATTTATCTGCCGACATTTAATAAATTTGTTAGTATTAGTATTATTTTTAAAAGAGAGAGAGGAAAGAGAAAGAACTTTATAGTACGTAGGCGTGAAGAATCACGAGTAAAAATGATAACATTCATGTAAAGCGAAGATGAATGCATGGATTATCTACGAGCATTCTTTAAACTTTTTCCCCTTCTATTTGTATTATCACAACTTTCACAATTTTGATTAGGAGGAGGAATTTACATTTACGGGTGGGTTTGTTCATTGTTGAGTGAGTGGGTGGGTGGTTGTGTAGTCATTTTCTCTTTTGGCGTTCGCGTTCTGGGTAGGATGTGATGCGACGTGGGCCAACATTTGTGTTTTTCTTACACACATTATATTATGCCAAGTGTCATAAAAAAACTAATCACAGCACCGAATTTTATCGAGCATCGACAAACAACACTTAATTTTAGACAATCTTCGAACTACTCCTAAATTATTATAAGTAAAATTTTATATGAATAATTATATATACATTATGATATAAAAAAATTTATTTATATAAAATTATTATAAATTTATGTAATTTTAAAAAATAATTATTATAAATTTTTAATTAATTTATTTATGCCACATTAATTTATACATACTAATTTATATAAAATAATTTATAATTCTATTGTTATGAATATTATCAATCTTAACTTATTTTTATTTTTGTTAAGAATGACAAAAAAAATTATTCATCCATAAGAAGTTGAGATTTATAATAATTTAAATAATATTTTAAAAATAATTATTTTATAAGAGAATAATCTAAAATTTATGAGATGCGGAGTGAGTTCATGTCAAAATGATGTCATTAACCATAAAATTTTTTATTTAAACTTGCAAAACAATGATAGTTTGGTTTTGTATTGGTTTAATTAAAAGATTAGGGTCTTCTCTTATTTTTTTTTAGTCTTTTTAATTTTTTAACGAGTGGTTAAATATATATATTTATTAAAAAATTTAATTTAATTATCACACAATTGATCAATCATTAAAAATTTAAGAGGACTAAAAAAAAAAAAAAATTCTTATCCTTAAGTAAACGCTCGCTCGTGCTCTTCATCGTTTTAATTTGATGAAAACAACCTTGGTTGTTTCTCTCGGCTACCTTGTTACTGGATATCGCAGAATCTTCATACGTTCAAAACTTGTGTGGCATACAGGTTTGTGTCCAAGCTGGAAATGTTTTGAACTTACAATTTCTAAAATTATTATTATTAAAAAAAAAACCTTCGAAAACTAAAATCAAAATGAAAATACATAATTTTTTTTTCTGAAAAGATATATATATATATATCTATCTTTTTTCGAGAACCGCCTAAAGTTACAACTAAAAAAATAAAATAATTTTTTTTTTATCTCAATTTAACTAATGGGCCTCCCAATATATATATTGGGTATAGAAAATTAAACGCATAAAAAAGTAGGTACGATGTGATTATCTAAAAGAGAAATTCAAATTAATGGTTGATAATGTCAACTTTCTTATTTTGAATGAGTGAACGGCGTTTTGTATTTGGGTTATCTGACTTTGGTTGGGCATAATCTCTATTCTCTACAGATAGGATAGGATGGCATCTTTTTC
The DNA here is from genome assembly GCA_025617385.1 of Murraya koenigii. Lineage (NCBI taxonomy): Eukaryota > Viridiplantae > Streptophyta > Magnoliopsida > Sapindales > Rutaceae > Murraya > Murraya koenigii. The sequence goes on along the minus strand of CM046814.1, from coordinate 30,509,635 downwards.
TTTCTTTTTCTTTTTTTTTTTTTTAAGCATCGCAAAACCAATAATTTTTTTTTCTTCAATAATGAATAACGATGACACATTAAAAATTGATTAATTTTGGACTTATGCTCTCTCCAACGTGAATGTGGCCTGGGTGCCAACTGCCAAGACAGAAGGGGAAAAAAAACAGTAAGCAGAGCGAGTACCACATGTTCCAAGGAGCATGTTTATAATTTTAAGTGTTATTATAGTTACGATGCCGACAAAAACTCTAAAGCACCACCCGCAGGCTTTCGGTTTCTTTCCCCGAGGTTTGGGTCCTTTCACTTCGGTAGATTGTATCAGTGTTTCTCTACTTGCACCCTTACCATTAGTATTCCATTAATTTAACTGTTTGTTGACTGAATAAATGATCAAAATACTCTTGTATCAATAAAGCAATATTTGAGACGTATGTTGACCTATAGATCATTGACAAATCTGGTGCCAAAGTGTAAAAACATAATGAAATATCAATATTCTCTAGAGAAATAATCACAAAAAAAAAATCAAAATCAAAATTGAAATTAAAAAAAAATTAGATAAAAGAATTAATCCTGCCAATATTGCCGATTAAATTCATTTTAATATTCATCTCATAAACACTAAGTTCAAACACCTAAGATTCCATGCATGGACTCTTAAATAACACTTAAGTAGATTAAATTCATTTTATCAGTTAATTTGGAGGAATTTTATTAATGGTAAGCTCATTAGATATTTAAATAAGATATAGTAATGTCATGTGAGAGTTGATTTAAAGGTTCCCATATATATTGTATTATCAATGTGCCAAAAAGGAATGGTGTGGATATTTTATGTGGCAGGTACCAGGGAGGATTGATTTAAACATTAGAGCTGTCTTTTAAGGAGATGTGGCGGTAATGGTGGATCATGAGCTACTAAATGCATTTGAAAGTGAGGTGGAGAAGTTGAAAGACATGCTAAAAAGTCTCTAAAGCCAGCTAAGGGCTTTACTATGCGAAGATTTTTATAATCTTGAATGTGATGTTTTCCATATTCAATTGATGTCAACCTTTAGACCTAGAGTTTCATGAATTCAAACAATTAGTATATTATTTCTAAGGATATTATGCCTAAGATTGTAGAATTAGTTACTTATAGAAATAAATTGAATAATTTTCTCGTATCATATCTATACCTAAGTTTGAGTAACAAAAGTTGATACACTATCTTGAGTTCAATGCTTACAGTTAAACGACTATATATTATCTGATATTTTAAAAAAATTAATAATATAAAATTAACTTGGCCTTTGTTATCACTACTTATATTTCATTTACTGTTGGTACCATCAGTATATTCTTATATTATAGATGACCGAACTTGTCTTATATAATATTAAAAAATTGTATATATTTTTTTAGTTTTAATTAAAACGAACAATAACTAAGTTGTATGATTATTGAATTTATTGAAAAAATATTACAAATATTGGAGTGTTTGAACATTTAAAAAGTTTTGAATATTTAATTAATTTAACTTGAAATTACTAACTTACGCTCACATACTAAATTTATACTAAATTTTATACTACCAGTAGGGGTGCAGAGTAAAGATACACTGATACAATCTATTAAAGTGGAAAGATCCCAAATCTTGGGGGAAGGAACCGAATATTACCCCAGGCCACAACATCATTTGTTTTCACAAAAATCAATAATTATTAATTAGTTGGCCAAACCAAACCACACAGAGGGATTCTCAATGCCCACTTTTGACTCTTTATCCCCCAACAAAGAACTAGCTAAGCCGCCTAGCTCTCTCTCTCCTCTTGCCAACTCAAACTCAGAAGCCTCGAAGAAACAACAATTGTTAGGCCGCATTTCTGGGTTTTTATTTAGAGCTCGACTTAACCAGGAAACTGAAAAATCATTATCAGTTCAAAAGAAAAGAGAAACCAATTCCTTTTTCGTTTCTGAAAATGGGCAAAGATTACTTGTATCCTCCTCATTCAATCGCCAAGAAGTTGTTACCGTGGACCTTTTATGCAGTCCTGTCTTTAGCCATTTTTCGGTTGTACCTTTACCCTCTTCACTTATACTTTCATTCTGCTTCTGATCAACTCCCTCACACCAAATCCGTCGTCATCACATCTTCTTCTTCTTCTTCTTCTTCAACGTCATCGCTATCTTTAACTTCTTCTTCTCTCTCTCAAGGTACATGCATTGACACAAAATGTGTTCTTTTCTCTTGTAATTTATAGGTTCTAATGTTTTAGTACTAACAAGAGTTTTTATTTCTCATTGTTCTGTTTGTTTTGCAGAAAAGGAAAGAGCTGATCATGATGATGAAACTCCATGTGACTACACTATTGGCAAATGGGTTCATGACAAAATGGGACCTTTGTACAATGGGACTACCTGTGGTACAATCAAGGAAGGTCAAAATTGTATCACTCATGGAAGACCTGACTTGGGTTACCTCTACTGGAGGTGGAAACCAAAGCTATGCAAGCTTCCTAGGTTTGATCCCAACGCATTTCTCGATTTTCTCAGTAACAAACATTTAGCTTTTATTGGTGACTCTATGGCTAGGAATCAATTGGAGTCTCTACTCTGCATGTTATCCACAGTTTATGTGCCCAATCTTGTTTATCGAGATGGTGAAGATAACAAGTTTAGAAGATGGCATTTTGATGCTCATAACGTTACTATTTCTGTTTATTGGTCACCATTTTTAGTTAAGGGTGTTGAGAAATCTAAAACTGGTCCAGATTATAACAAATTGTATGTGGATCATGTTGATGAGAGGTGGGCTGCTGATTTGGATCAAATTGATATGATTGTTTTCTCTGTTGGTCATTGGTTTTTGCATCCAGCTGTGTACTTAGAGGGAGATTCAGTATTGGGTTGTCATTATTGCCCTGGACTTAATCACACTGAGATTGGATTTTATGATGTTTTGAGGAAGGCTTTAAAGACCACCCTCAAAACAATAACTGAAAGAAGTGGGTCTAGTGGAGATTTTATGGATGTGCTTTTAACCACATTTTCTCCATCACATTTTGAAGGTGAATGGGATAAGGCTGGTGCTTGTCCTAAGACCAAGCCTTATAAGGAGGCGGAGAAGTTGCTTGAAGGAATGGATGCTGAGATGAGGAGTATTGAGGTTGAAGAAGTGGAATTGGCCAAAAAGAATGCTAAGCAAATTAAGGGGTTGAGACTAGAAGCATTGGATGTGACCAAATTATCGTTAATGAGGCCAGATGGTCATCCAGGGCCTTATATGTATCCAAATCCATTTGCTAATGGAGTTCAAGAGCACGTACAGAATGATTGTGTTCATTGGTGTTTGCCTGGGCCTATAGATGCATGGAATCAAATATTGCTAGAGGTTATCAGAAAATGGGAGCATCAATCAAGTAGAGAAGAATGAGGTATTAAAGTGTTGAAATGGTGGGGTTTGTTTTGTTATGATTCTTTACTCTAATTTCTTTGATTGATCAGTACATTTTGCTGAAGCAGACATGAAAAAAAAAGCAATTTTGGGTGATGAAATCACAGTTTTGTTGATGAAAATGGAACACCGGAAAGCAAGAGTGTTAGTCAAGAACGGGAGACTTATTTTCAGTGGTAACAAATAGCCAAAGCCCAAAGATGACTTACTTTTGAAAGGTACTTGCTGGCGCCTGTGAAATGTACAAAAGTTATCGAAGTGAGGTTGTAAAGAAATCACAGACCATTGTCAGTATTTTTGTTGCTTTGTTTTGAAGTTCACAATGGAAAGTTTGGCAGCTTCTTGGCAGATCCTTCAATTTTATCCATTGAGTTATTTGTTTGGGTGTAAGCTTATCTCTACCATTACTCTGCTTTCTGAGTTTTGATTTTTATTTCTACATCCTCTAATTTATACCTCTGTCATCTTTATATTCGAATAGGAAGTGTGAGTTTTGTATAATTTATCTAAACTTGAAAATTATTTATACAGGTAAAAATTGAATTCTCAAAACAAATGTAGGTTGCCATAAAAAAAAAAAAAAGGAAGTTTCCTCTGCTTCCTAAACATAGGAACACTACCCTGTTATTCTCCTCTATAATGCTGTGTTTTCCCTTTTTTTTTTTTTTTTCCAAAAGTCAAAATAACGCCAATTTCTTCAGGATTTCTTAGCTCAAGAATTGCTAGCTCTAAAGAATCCTAAGCAACTTTATCTAGCTTGTCTTTGAAGAGATGATGGGGATAGTACTAAATGAATTCCCCTCTAAAGTGAAAATGGGAAAAAATTGTCATGTAGGATAGAATTCGGCCTTCTTTAAAGGACAGTAATAAATCTTAGTTTCTTTCTCTGTATGAAAAATTTACGGTCCAATATCATTATTAGTTGAACATATAAATAAATTATTGAGTTTTGAATTTGATTCGGAACAGCTCTTGTAAGTTTCTAGCCGCACCAAGTAACACACACATAATTAATACAGGGTAATTGTCCCTTGGGCAGCCATACAATCAGGCATGTAATAGTCCTGAGGAATTTGATGCCATGAGATTGATATTCGAGGAGACTGGACCGAGATTTAGAAAGTTGTACGGGAATTGGTTGATGAAGGCTACTGCATATTTGAGTGAGTTTAACTGGAAACCTCTCCTGGTCCTGGAGAGCAGTCCAGTGATGTGTGGACACAACTTTGCCACTAGAAGGGTCTCATATGTTCTTACTATTATCAAGAATTGTTTAGAATTGAAGTTGGACAGCCGTAATTTTTAAATTACAGTACTCAAATATTTAGTAAACACTAGCTGTTGTAACTTAAAAGTTATGTTAATATGATTTGTCGCTTGTATGATGAAAAATTTATTATATCTTTAATAATTTTGTCAAAATTATTATTTAAAAATTATATTTATTAAGTATTATTAATTTTATTTTATAATTTTAATTTTTTTTCTACAACAACTATAACTTTTAAGTTACAATACCTCATTTCCAAATATATCCTTAAGCTTGTTCAAGATCTTGAATTTCAGGGCATCGCATCAATTCCAAGTTCATTATTCCTTATTTTTTTTTTTATGGTTTAGGAGGACTGATTATCATATCAATTTTGATATTAATAATAAAGTTTTATTCAATAATTTACTACAACTTGGTTTAATAATTAAAGATTATATCAAAATTTCAATTCAATAATTTATATAACAATGAGGCAATTTGAACTCATTTTCTTATTATATTTGTCAAAAAAAATTATTTCTTGTATTTTTATGATTACCTCCATCAGTTCAAATGGTACCATTGAAATATCCAGACGTAAAAAAAAAAAAACTACAAGTTTGTGATTACAAACCAGTTCAACAATCCATAGCAATCTAAACTTCTTAGATTAAAAATCACAGAAAATAATAAAGAAAAATAAATGCATCTGATTAAACTATGAAAAGATTTAAAAGTTTGACGTTACAAAATTTTAAGGCCAGCAAACACCTTAAATAATTTTTTTTCATTAACTTGGAAAATCTTTCAATCATATTTATGGATTCAGCTACTTAGGATTTTCATTTTGTCCGTCATCATGAAAACCTACCATTCTCATTATGGATTTCTTTCTTTTCTCTTTAATTATTTTATTTTATTTTATTTTTTTACCTTTTGTTAGTAAGTTTATCAACTCATCCTATCTTGATTGGCAAAATAAAAATAAAAATGAGGATGATGATGATGAATAAAGAAAAAAAATAAAAAGGGCTTTTCAATACGTCTCAAGGTATTTTATAAGAGAATTTCTTTATATTAAATTCATAAAATAATTTTTTTTTATTCAACCAACTTTGTCCTTAAAAGTAATTTTATTTAAGAGTATTTTAGAATAAAAATATTTATTTAGATATGGGTGTAGTGAGGAATATAATGGATTCAAATAATCTCACCATTTATATGAAATCTTATATACAAAAAATTATTCATTTATTCATTTTATAATAATATTGTATATTATTTATCAAAATCAGCAATTAATAATATAATTTAAAAATAAATAAACTATTGAAATAGTTGTTTTTTCTTTATTAAATTAAATTGAACATAGTCTTATATAATATTATACCAAATAAAAGACAATACTATATATAATCTAGACTAATTTAATATAATCTAATTCAACTATATTTGGCCGGGTTTAATTAGTTAAGAAAAACAAAGAGATGAAGATTAAGCATTAACCTCCATTTCACTAGCATTACAGTTCCCATGTCAAAAAGAGAATCAGATCAAATTCAGAAGATGAAAATGAGTACTGTACTCTAAATTGAATTCTCAAGTGAAAAAGCAAAAACATGAAGACTTTTCTTTGAGGGATGTTGATTGTTGAGCAAACTTCTCTGTGGTATTTTGTGGTGCGGTGGTTTTAAGTCATAACTTCTGTGAAGCAAAAGCTCTAGTTATTATAAAATAAAGTATAAAATAAAAGTTGATAACAGTTGGTAAATAAAGACTCTTAAATAATAATAATTTTGATAAACATAGCAAAGCGGTTTTCTTTACCTTACTTTACAAAATAGTTGTTAAGTGATCACAAATTACCGTATAACTTAAAAGCCACAATTGCTATAATACATGCCAACCAAACGGACACTTAGCTGACGTTAGCTGACTTCTCCAACTTCTTCAGTGTTACCCATTCTGGAAAGCAACATCATCTAGAGCATCAATGTCAAACTGGAGGAAATTTACATCTATGCAGTCATCAATCTCCAACATAAATAATAATAATAATAACAATGATAATAAATGCAGGTATGTTTTTTTCTTCAATACCTGATGCACGCATTGACTCCTCAAGAGGAAATATTGATAGCTAACAGCAATTTGGTGGAAGTTGCACTACTCTTAACATGCTCAACATCCCCTTGAAGAGGCAATTTCACTTTAGCTAACATATTACACACATTGCCTACTTGATCCGTTGGCACACTCAGGGCAAGCATGCAGTGGAGGTACCACAAACCACGGACATATTCCTTGTCGTTTTGAAGACCATTTGTCGCCAGTGCATCATACAACCTGTCATGGAGTTCAGTAAGGTTCAATGATTGGGCTGTGAGGAGGCAGAGGAGATTGTTCTTTCTGGGAAGGACTGAAAACAAAGAGAGTGAAATGTGAAGCTTGTCTACAAGAGGAATGGAGCCAGGGAGGAGATTCTGAGACTTAGAGCAAGGTTGTGTGACAAGAAGAGTGATGTGTGGTTCATCTTCAGGTTTGATCAGATTAGGGATGTTAAGCTCTCTGACCAATTTCATTGAATTCAAGATTTAGGATTTAAGAGCATCATCGAAGTAGAGCTCGATTGCATATTGCATTCTGAATGGTCATAAATAAATATAGAAAAGAAAAGAAAGTGTAGGTGAAGGAAACATTCAAGAACAAACTGTAATTAATGCACAATGGTGAGAATATTGTTGATGCAGTTTTTCCCGCGTGTCTTCAAACAGTGTCTCGAACCTTCTACTCGCGATTAGTTCGAGCTCGAGCAGGATTGCCTTCTTCGTCCTGTTCTACTGTCTTTTTCAGAACGAAGATCCCGGACCTGTACTCACAGAAAATAGGGTCAGGGGTAGCCGGGCGTGTTCCGGCGAAAACCCTCCGACGCTCAAGTCAGTAATCGGGTTGTTCTTTTTGGTATCTCTCTTAGTGAGAGAGACCGGAAAGATGAAAGAGATATTTTTCGTCCTCCCTTTTTGAATGAATATGTAGTTATTCAGAGGATCAATGTAAGGAAAGTCCGAATAAGAAGAACCTGTATAAGCTTTTGTAACCATTGTCCATGAATTTTTTCAACCCCCGCAACGTACCCGTTCATTTCCTTTTATACTCCATTTTTCCCGCTCTTTCTCTCAAAGAGCATCCATTCCCGCCGATGGTATCCGGTCCCTCCGACAGCACGGATTGGCGAATATTCCCCGGAGATGTGCGTACTGTCTCCTTAACCTCGGCTCACGTGGCGGATCACCATGTCGGGCATGTGCGCTAGAAATGATGACACCGTGGGGGCATGTGCCGGCCATCGGCAATAGTACCACCATCATACCATGTGGGCCCCGATCGGACATCTAAAGGTGTGTTAGGATTCTGAGAAAGCGGCCTGGGCCGCCTGGCCGGGTCCTGTCCAACTAGTGCTCGAGGACTTAATCTCGCGACCGTGAAAGGAGTGCTCGGCCTCGACCTTGACCATCTTTGACTCGGGCGGACGACCTCGAGCGGTAAAAGAGCTCTGAGCTCGAGCGGCTCGAATTCCTCGACCTTAACCAGCCTTTGACGTCCAGTGAGGTTGTCTTCGTGCCGCTGGTCTGGACCTCCGCTCGAGCTAGGTCAGTCCTCGGGTATTTTATTCGAGTCGAAGGGCCTCGAGAAGACTCGCCCGATATTACCCAAACACCAGTCCCCCAGTTTCTAGTCTTTTGAGTGAAACGAGATAAGACTGGAAACTCATTAATGATGGGCCGAATTCGCGGCCTTTTACGCTTCCCCAAGTTTCCCATTTGTCTCCCACTTCAATCATTTCACATTTAAGGCGGGACACGTGGGTTGATCCCAGTCGTGCGTTTAAAATTCGAAGGGACGTTACCCAAAAGGTTGTGTCCCTCGAAACGCATGCCGCCAGTCGAAGGGACGCGTCTTCCTTTTAAAAAACCCCTAACTTCTTCACTGTTCCCTCTGTTTGCTTACTTTCTTTCAAACTCAAAAATTAATTCTGCTTTCCGCCATTTACTCATCTCCTTCTTTCTGCTGGGGTGATTTCCGGCCAACTACACTTCCTTTCACATTCAGGTATAAGCCACTCTTCCCCTGCTGAACCCCGTTAGTTTATACCCTTAGGAAAAAAAGAAAAATGTCAAATCCTCCACAGGCCCGTAGGATGTTGCCGGAGGATTCATCATCTTCTAGTGAGGCACAACCCCTTAGTATAATCCCCGTGAGGGATTCTAGTCCAGATAGGGAATTACCCGCGGCCGAGACCCAGCCGCATCAAGGGGCAAGGGCCAGTCAAAGGTCCGAGCGTGGGGAATACCCCATTGACCACATGAGATGTGAAACCACCCATTCGGACTTAGATAGGCTTAGGCAGACTTACCACATACCCGAAAATGTGGATTTAAGGTTGCCGGGCAGGGGTGAGATCCCCAGCCGTCCCCCCCAAGGATACACGACCTTCTACTTGGAGTGCTTTAAATGGGGGGTCAGGCTGCCTCTCCAGCCTTACTTTGCCCGGGTTTTATCCAGATTTCGTCTGGCCCCGGGGTAATTGAACCCGAATGGGTGGAGAGTCCTTTTCAGACTCTTTGTGCTGTGGAAGCGCTGTGATTTGGGTGAGCCCTCGGTAGGGGAAATCAGACACCTTTACCAGTTGAAGTGCAGCCCGAAGGATGCTGGTTGGTATTACTTTACCTCCAGCCTGAAGGGTAAAAAGCCCATTACCGATCTCCCAACCTCTGGTGGCAACTGGAAGAGCAAATTCTTCTTCGTTGGGGGAGAGTGGGGGCAAGCTACACTTCGCAGCGAGAGGGTCCATTCAGTCCCGCGGCACTTTTGCACTCCAGGTCGTTTATCCGTCTTGTGGATTTTACTTTTAGTTTTCCTGCTCGCGTCTATTCTCATTATTTTGCTTTGGTTGTTTTTGCAGTCTCCTGGGGTGCCTCTTACTCGATTGGGGGCCAGCTTCGAGCAAACGTGCAGACCGTTCTTACAAACGCGAGCTCGTACAGGAAGCTGCTAACACCCCAAAAATTTTTGGAGTCCAGTTTAGTACCAAGTGAGGATATGAGCAGCAGGATGCGTGAGATGTTACATAGGCGCGTGGGGACGGCCGAAGGTGCGAGCACCTCAAAGAGGCCACGAGCAGAAACGGGTGCTCCGTCTCCATCCACTCGAGCTACCTCTTCTGCTGGACAGACCGAGCGGGCAGAGGAGGGTCCTCCACGCAGACGGCCAAGGACCGTTGCTCCAGCTCGCCCTCGAACCGACAGTGTGCAGGAGCAAAGTCAGCCTAGTCGTTCCGAGCCTTACTTGATGACCTACAATGAGGAGTTGAGCAACAGATTCTTGGATGAGATAGAATCCTTCAATTCTGATGAGCTGTTCAGTGCTTTCCAGCGACTCTCCTCTCGAGCTTTAGCTAGCGCGACCATTCTCGTGGCTTCAACTGGGCTCCAGGAAGAACTTTAAGCGAGGTTCGTGAGCTCGGAGCAGATCGTGAGCGAGTCAAGGAGGAAAATAAAAAGCTTCTGGACGAGAACTTAGATTTTACAGAGAAGACAGCAGTGGCTGACTCCGAGGCCTCTGAGCTTCAGAGGGAGCTGACTGACACCCGCGATGAATTGAGTGATGCTCGAAAGGATCTGGACACTCAAAAAACTTACTACGAGCAGCTCATTAGGGGGGAAACTGCTCGTTTTCAAGGGCAAATTGACACTCTAAAGGTCCAGCTTGCCACTGAGTACAACAATGGGGCGGACTCCAGTTACGACTGCCTTATGTATGCTTTTGGTAAGGCATACCCCGTGGTCGACATGTCTAAGGTTGAAGGGTATGTAGCTGAATACATGAGCACTTATGAAGCTACTCCGTCCGAGCCCCAAGGTGTTGTCAGAGAGCTCGCTCCCTCTCCTGCCAATGCCCCTCCTGCTGACGCTGGCCTTCCTCCCTACTGCCGCTGACGATGTCCCTCCCTGCTGATGTCGGCCATCCTCCTCCCGCTACGACGACGCCACTCTTCGCTGCATGATTTGGACTTTTTTTTTTTTGCATATGTAATTATTTCAATGAAATAAAAAGACACATGTTGAACAACTCTATTGAATGCTCGTGTGCACATGCTCTTGTCTTCTATGTTGAATTTACTTCGAATATACTTGCTAAGTAAAAATTTTCTAAGTGTTGGACTTTCTATTTTCCTTTATGCCCAAGTGTAATGCTCTTTAACCTAGGCATGGTAGAGCTTCGGTTTGAATTGGGCTAAAAGCCTTATGTTTATTTTGCGAGCTCATTTAACTTGCTCGAGACTACATTTGGCTCTTGCTAGACACCGTCCCGCCTAGAGCTTAGGCTTAGAGACTTTTGGCCTTAGCATTATTCATGAACTTCCTTCACTTGTGATTAGCTTTGCTAGCAACCGTCCAAACTTCAGACTTAGGCTTTTGACTTTGGCCAAGGAGTTCTTCTCGAACTTCGCTCGGCTCAGAATCGACCCAAACGCCTTTGCTCTGGGCCTACAATCGACCTAAGCTTTTCAGTGTTACTCCCGCCGGCCCGCACTGACCTAAGCTTGGCACCGTCCCGCCTATCCCGCCTAGACTTAGGCTCTGGGACTTCGCCAAGGAGTTCTTCTTGAACTTCCGCCGGCCTCAGAATCGACCCAACGCCTTCCGCCGGGCCCGCAATCGACCCAAGCTTCTTTATGCTACTCCCGCCGGCCTCGCACTGACCCAAGCTTGGCACCGTCCCGCCTAGGACTTAGGCTTGGGACTTCCGCCAAGGAGTTCTTCTCGAACTTCGCCGGCCTCAGAATCGACCCAAACGCCTTCTCGCCAGCCCGCAATCGACCCAAGCTTCTTGTGTTACTCCCGCCGGCCTCGCACCACCTAAGCTTGGCACCGTCCCGCCTAGACTTAGGCTTGGGACTTCCGCCAACGAGTTCTTCTGAACTTCGCCGGGCCTCGCAATTGACCCAAGCTTCTTCGAACTTCTTCTGGCCCGCAATCGACCCAAGCTTCTTTATGCTACTCCCGCCGAGCCCCGCACTGACCTAAGCTTGGCAATCGTCCCGCCCAAGACTTAGGCTTGGGACTTCCGCCAGGAGTTCTTCTGAACCTCGCCGGTCCAGAATCGACCCAAACGCCTTCCGCCGGGCCCGCAATCGACCCAAGCTTCTTCTGTGTTACTCCCGCCGGCCTCGCACTGACCTAAGCTTGGCACCGTCCCGCCTAAGACTTATGCTTGGGACTTCGCCAAGGAGTTCTTCTGAACTTCGCCGGCCTACAATCGACCCAAGCTTCTTCCGCCGGCCCGCAATCGACCCAAGCTTCTTCGTGTTACTCCCGCCCGGCCTCGCAATCGACCTAAGCTTGGCACCGTCCCGCCTAAGACTTAGGCTTGGGACTTCGGACAAGGAGTTCTTCTGAACTTCGCCGGCCTCGCAATCGACCTAAGCTTCTTCCGCCGGGCCCGCAATCGACCCAAGCTTCTTTTACGCTACTCATGGCCGGCCTCGCACTGACCCAAGCTTGGCACCGTCCCGCCTAGGAGTTAGGCTTGGGACTTCCGCCAAGGAGTTCTTCTCGAAATTCCGCTCGGCCTCGCAATCGACCCAAGCTTCTTCTCGTGTTACTCCTACTCGGCCTCGCACTGACCTAAGCTTGGCACCGTCCCGCCTAAGACTTAGGCTTGGGACTTATGGCCAAGGAGTTCTTCTTGAACTTCCGCTCAGCCTCGCAATTGACCCAAGCTTCTTCTTATACTTCCGGTCTTCATCTTGAACTTACATTATGAATGTCTTTCTTATTCTTATATACATTTATACTTTTACACATCCCATTTCGGTAGGAATCTTACATTAACACTTCACAATACAAGAAAACTTACTCGAAGTATTTGATCAAGAGTTGTGCGCTCCATGGCTCTCGACTTCTCGTCCATCCGGATGAGCTAGCTCAGATGCTCCCCGGTCCCGCTAATCGAGTGACTCGACAAGTGGCCTTCCCAGTTTGGTCCTAAGCACACCTTGCCTCGGGTCATTCGTGCTCCGGTCGACCTTCCTCAAGACCCAATCACCCACCTGAACCAAGTGAATGTGTACATTTCGGTTGTAATAACGAGCCACTCTCCGCTGATATTCCGAGATCTTAAGCAATGACCTCTCTCTCTTCTCTTCTAAGCAAGTCCAAACCGCACACATCTCGCTCGTTGTTTTGCTCCTCATCAAGTGCTCCGTCCGGTGTGTCCCCATTCCTATTTCAATGGAACCACCGCTTGCGGCCCAAACGCCAAAGAGAATGGGGTTTCTCCAAGGGCCGCTTGTGTGTGTTTCAGTAAGCCCACAAGACACCAGGCACTCGTCCACCCGGACTCTTTTCGCTCGCCCAGCCTTGTCTTCTGTGAGGCGCTTTATAGTTTTATTCATGGCCTCTACTTGCCCATTGGCTCATGCGAGTGTGAGGAGAGCAAAACTTCAACTCTATCCCTGGATTCTCGACGTAAGTCTCTCGAACTTGCCATTATCAAACCGCCTCCCATTATCTGGTGACTAACGCATGAGGAATCCCATACCAGAAATCACATTCTTCCAAACGAAGTCGATGGTTTTACCTTCCGTGATGTCGCTCAAGGCTCCCACTTCGACCCATTTGGTAAAATAATCAATCGCGACTACGGCATGGGTGGCGGATGCTTTCCTTCTAGCAGTGGTCTAATCAAATCAATTCCCCATCGAGCAAACGGCCATGGCGAATTCATCACCGTAAGGTTCTCCTGAGGTCGAGTTAGGTAGTTGGTAAAGCTTCGGCAACTCTTGCAGCTTTTGTCTCTCTCGAGCATCTCGGTGCACGCGGGCCAAAGTATCCTTGCCTCAATGCCTCGAAAGCCAAGGACCTCGCGCCAGAGTGATTTCCACATATTCCTCGTGTATCTCTCTGAGGACATAATCAGCCTCCTCTAGTCTAAGCACCGCAGCAAGTGGAGAGTGTACCCGCTCATATAAGACCCCATCGACGAGAGTGTACCGGTCGCTTTGCACTTCAACTTCCTTGCTCGCTTCTTATCTACGCAAGACCGTCCCTTCCTCGAGGTAAGAAACGATAGGCTCCATCCGAGTGTTGCTCGTCGATAGGCTCATCACCTCGCCCTCCCCGCCGAGTCTTCATTTCCAAGCGGATAGACTTTGGTAACTTGGGGTCTGATGCGGCTGCCATGCGAGCTATCATATCAGCTCGAAAATTCTTTCCCCTTGGGATTTGTTCGACCTCGACAACTGGAAATTCTCCATTAGCTGCTTCACCTTCCGAGGTAGGCGCCCATCTTCTCCCTTTGCCTCGAAAGCTCTCGCCGAGGTGATTCGTTACTAACTCATGAGTCCTGCTCAAAGCTTTACCTCCTCTGCTTTTACTACCGAGGCAAGCTTCAGTCCCGCTATCACAGCTTCGTACTCGGCCTGATTATTGGTGACTTCGAACTCTAACTTTACAACAGATTGCATCTCCGCCTCTTCCGGACTTAGGAGCACAACTCCCGCCTCCCGCCTCCCGGACTTCCACAAGATCCATCTATCGTGACTATCCAGTGTTGGTCGAGGCCTGGGAACCTGGCGTGGGCTCGGTCTCCATCTCCTCATCTCTTGCCATGCATTCGACCACGAAGTCAGCTAAAGACTGTGCTTTTATGGCTGTTCGAGGCTGGTAGTTAATGTCGAACTCGCCACCTCCATCGACCATTTTACCAACCTTTCCGAAGTCTCGTGCTTATACAGATTTTGCTCGAGGGTCGGTTTGTTAAAACCACCACCGAATGCGCTCGAAAATAAGGCCTCAGCTTTCGGTCACTGTGACTAGGCCGTGCCCACTTCTCCATCAGTGGATACCGTGTCTCGCTTCTAGCAAAGCTCCGCTTGTGTAATAAACAGTGCATCTGCACCTCTAACTCCTCCCTTACTGTAACTCGACTCGCTGCCCATCGGGACACGACCAAGTATGAAACAAGACTCTCCCGCTCGAGGTGTCGACAATGAATGGAGCTTTCGATAGATACTTTTCAACCGCTGAACGCCACCGATTCCGGCATCCACTTTGTCTTCCCGCCTTTCTTCATTTCCCGAAAGAAGACTCGAGATTTATCCGTGGCTCGAGACACGAACCCGCTGAGGGACGCCAGCTCACGGCCGACTCAGATCTCCTCGAGGTCACATGGGACCCTCATTTCCATCATCGCTCTTATCTTCTCCTGATTGGCCTCGATCCCCGCGACTCACCATGAAGCTTAAGAATTTTCCCGAACCCACTCCAAAAGCACATTTATCTAGGTTTAGCTTCATCCCAGACTTTCTTAAGAGTGCTAAGGTCTCCTCTAAATGCCTTACATGCTCCTCCGCATCTTTAGACTTCGATGATCATGTCATCCACGTATACCTCCATCGTCCGACCGATCAATGGCTCAAGACCTTGTTCACCAGCCTCCGACACGCTGCCCTCGCATTCTTTAGACCGAAAGGCATGACCTTAGAAGAAGACATGTCCCGATTAGTGATGAAGGTCGGCACTCCTCATCCGATCGGTGCATGGAATTTGGTTATATTCCGAGAATGCATCCATGAAACTAAGTAGCCTGCACTCCACCGTAGAATCCACCAACTGGTCTATCTTCTAGTAGTGGAAAGCTATCTTTAGTGTGCCTTGTTCACATCCGTAAAGTCGACACACATTCTCCATTTCCCACTTGCCTTCTTTACCAAAGACCACATTCGAGATCCATTCGCGGTAGGATACTTCCCAGATGAATCCCGCTGCCAGCAGCTTTTCCACCTCGCAGCTGATGGCTTCAGTATCTCTCCGGTCGACACATCTCCTTTCTCGCCTCACCGGCTTAAGCATCTCTCCAGTGTTGCCACCGTGACACGCCACTCCGGGTCCATCCTGTGCATATCCTCGCAGGTCCATGCGAACACATCTCGCATGTGCTCGCAGACACTCCACCAACTTTTCCTTCAACTGCTCAGCTGAGGCCCGAGCCGATTCGGATTTTCTTCCTGGCGTCGCCTGCCTCACATCAACCTCCTCCAACTTCTCACCGGCTCTTGCCTCCGTTCCTCGATTCCCCCGAGTCCAAATGAGGTTATCTCAGATGGTTTCTTTGGCAGCTACAGCAGAGTAGCCTCGCCACCCTTCGGTCGCCTTCACGACCCCTATGACCCCATTTACTCGACACTTTAGTGGCCAAGTAATGGGTGGATAGCACGCACCGGCTCGATCCTCATAAATGGCCTCCCTAGAATTGCTCGGTATGGGTCGGTTTCATCTACTACCACGAAATCCAAAGATCATGTTCTTCTCGAAAGGCCTCGAGCCCATGGTTATCGCCAACTTGATGATTCCTGCAGGTATTAGCTTTCCTCCCGAATCCTTTCAATGAAGTGCTCGTCCGCTCGAGGTCGCGTCTGCTATTCCCAAATCCTCGAGTGTGGATTCGAAAAGAATATCCACCGAGCTCCCCGAGTCAACCAAGATTCGATCAACTTCCTTGTTTGCTACATTGGCTTTTACCACTGTGGCATCCTCGCGAGGGCACAACACCCCTCCTCGCCTTCATCCGTCCACATAATTGGCACCGCCGAACCTTGGCCTTCTGGCAGCAGGGCAGTGAACAAGACTTCTCACGCAAGCAGCGATATCTCGCAATAGTTTTTCCGAGCTCTATTGAACTTCCCGCCATCGTGGGCCCTCCTGAGATTACCCTCGTGGACGGTGGTTCTATGTCTATTTCGGTAAGCCCGACCATCTTCTTCGGATGGCGGCTCAACCACCGGATGCCCTCCTCCAACAAACTCATCCAGTACCGATTCTTAACCAGATCCTCCACTTGGTTTTTCAAATCACGGCACTAAGATCGTGATGTGGAGTGACCGTGGTCACCATGGAAACGGCAGAACCGCCCCCTGTTCCGCTTGCTAGCTGACTTGGCCATCGACATTTGAGGGATCAGTAGTCCTCGCTCCTCAGCCACTTGAAGTATCTTTTCAAGAGATACCTTCAACCTCAGATAATCGCTCAGTAGCTGGGCTTTGCTCCACCACTTGTATCGCCTTATCCCTGGGAAGCTTCTCTGGGGTGGCAACGAACGATCGGCCCTGCTGTGGCCCACCTCAGTCTCGCTGGTGGTCGGTCATGGGATGTGTGGTCGCTATGACGCCTATACTCCCCGTGATCCCGACCTGGAGATCTTCGAGGTGGCGGAGGAACCATCCGCGTGGGGAGCTCTCGTAAGTGGTCAGACAGGCAACCTGGTCCTCGCCGCCTTGAGCTCAGTGCCCCTGGCAGACCCCTTTCTCCTTCCTCCTCGCTCCATTGACCTGCTCATTCCTCGGCTATGCGCTTTTTCTTCTTCAATTACCATATCTAGTTTTACTCGCTCATACGCCGTCCGAATCACGAATCGGATCGAAGGACTCGCAGATTATACCATGGTCTCCCATCCCGATCCCATCCTTCGATCCTCTCGTAGCTCGGGATGGTTAAACGCACCAAGATCTAGAACCGATCTATGGTATCTTTTGACAAACTCCCGAGGGATTCTCCTCCTTCCGCCTTACTCCGAGAGCTCCATCATGTCATCCTCGTGGGTCATCGCGCTCGAAATTGCTCTCGCGAACTCCCTACACATCCTGCTCAAAGCTCAAGATGCTTCCCGTGGAGTCTCAGTGTACCATTCTCTCGCTCTTCCCTTCAGTGCGAGCGGGAAGGCCCGAGCACCTCCGAGTAGCCGACAATCCTTGCACCTCGCCATGTCGCTGAACCGCTCTATGTGCACTAATGGATCACTTTTCCCCGAGAACTTCGGATCTGGAAGCGTAAGTCACGTGGGATCGTGACACCCATGATCTCCGCCGAGAGTCGAGATTCGTTATCCAAAGATTATTCGCCACTGGGCTCTTTCCGTCTCCCGAGGTCTTCCACAACTTAGTGCCAACCTCGCGCATCTCTCCCTCCAACTCTTCCGCCGAGAGATCGGGGTCATGTCCTCGTAAGTGCCGACGGACCCCTTTCCTCCATGTTTGTTTCCTCCTCACCGCAAAGATTTGGTGCCCTAGGTCTGGGCTTCATCTCCCACATTTTCCCGAACAGGAGCATTCCTACTACTGGACTCCGGGACATCATTACATGCTTTTCTCGTCCCTCCCCGAGTTCTCGCAATAGGAAGTCGAGTCTCCATCTGCTTTCTCCATCCGATCCATTCTTTCCTCGATCTCCCTATTCTGGGCCTCATTGGCCACTTCTCTCAAAGTTACCGATTCTTCCGGACTTACTCCTCTTCTGCTGATCCCTCATCGCTGCGTTGTGTATCTTGAACGTATTAGGAAATCAGGCTTTTTGTCCCGATCCTCACGCACGGCGCCAAAAGATGTTGATGCAGCTTTTCCCGCGTGTCTTCAAACAGTGTCTCGAACCTTCCGCTCGCGATCGACTCGAGCTCGAGCAGGATTGCCTTCTTCGTCCTGCTCCACTCGCCTTTTCCGAATCGGAGATCTCCTGACTTGTACTCACGTAAAATAGGGTCAGGGTAGCCAGGCGTGTTCCGTGAAAACCCCGACGCTCAAGTCAAGAATCGGGTTGTTCTTTTGGTATCTCCTTAGTGAGAGAGACCGGAAAGATGAAAGGGATATTTTTCGCCTCCCTTTTGAATGAATATGTAGTTATTCAGAGGATCAATGTAAGGAAACTCCGAATAAGAAGAACCTGTATAAGCTTTTGTAACCCTTGTCCATGAATTTTTTCAACCCCGTAACGCATCTGCTCATTTCCTTTTATACTCCATTTTTCCCGCTCTTTCTCTCCAAGAGCATCCATTCCGCGCTAGTGGTGTCCGGTCCCTCCGACAGTACGGATTGGCGTAATATTCCCTGGGATACGCTGCTATCTCCTTAACCCGATTCACGTGGCGGATCACTATGCTCGGTATGTGCGCTAGAAATAATGACACCGTGGGGCATGTGCTTGACCATCGCCAATAGTACCACCACCATACCATGCGGGCCTCGATCGGACATCTAAAGGTGTGTCGGATTCGGAGAAAGCTGGCCTGGGCCGCCTGGCCGGGTCCCGTCCAACTAGTGCTCGAGGACTTAATCTCGCGACCGTGAAAGGAGTGCTTAGTTCTCGACCTTGACCATCTTTGACTGCAGGCGACGACCTCGAGCGGTAAAAGAGCTCTGAGCTCGAGCTGCCTCGAATTCCTCGACCTGACCAGCCTTGACGTCTAGTGAGGTTGTCTTCGTGCCAGTGGTCGGGACCTCTGCTCGAGCTAGGCTGTCCTCGGGGTATTTTATTCGAGCTGGAAGGGTCTCGAGAAGACCACCTCTGCTCGAGCTAGGCTGTCCTCGGAGTATTTTATTCGAGCTGGAAGGACCTCGAGAAGACCTGCCCGATATTACCCAAACAAATATTAGAAACAAAATAAACAGAAAAGAATTGCATAAAACATCAAGTTGACTTTTATTCTTCCATCCTCTTTATCTAAATTAGTTTAATGACTGACAGACAAGGATTATGGCTTTAATCATACTTGTTAATCCCAAATTGCTTCTGACAATTTCAAATTAGTACAAGAAGAAGCAATTGAATAATGCAAAAAGCAGGGCCTAAACTTAATCTACCCACAGACAACATAAAGCAAGCAAAAAGTCAACCGACATGTGAATAAATTAAAGAGAATAAACCAAGTTAAAATAATAATAATAATAATAATAATACATGTTTGCTCATCTAAAGATAACTGAACACAGGAGACAGAGACAGAGGCAGACCCAGACCAGTATTTGAAAAAAGGATTAACGGTTCTTGTTTACCAATAAAAATCACACCTTTCGAGGGACGGAGGCCGAGAAGAACTTGCCTGCGGTATCTGTAACTCTGTAAGAGAGCGACGGCTGATGAGGGTTTGGAGTCTTGGCCTCATACATATAAATATATATGTGGGAATTCGATTTTCATTGTCTAGCTCTACTTCTCCGAATTTAATCAAAATATCAAATTACATACATGGCATTGGCATCATCTCTCTCTCTCTGTTTTCTTCTACTGTTTTGTGTTTTTTTTTTTTTCTTCACTAGTTTATTGAGTGAGAGATGCATCCTAATTATAAATTCAAATTATTTCTCTTTATTAGCCAACGTGAGATTTAATTCAACAAATCTCTCACACGTATCTTAATTCCTTTATCCGGCACATATAAGCTGTTCAACCTTATTCTATTACTAAGGTTTAATTTTGATATCACTTACTAAAATTTGACCTTAAGATTTTTATAGGTATTTAACCCAAAATTTTGTTAAAATTTGAATATAAAATTTCTAAATATTCAACTCAAAATATTAATCTATTGGATTAATTTGGCAGATTTGTAAACAAAAAATAGTTTAAACATCCTCGTGTATTCCATTCCTCCCACTTTTGAAGAGGTTTCAAGTCGTGCTCTGCTTTCAGCAAAAATTTTGGTAGATTTGTAAATGAAAAATGGCCTAAACATCCTTGTCTATTCCATTCCTCCCACTTCTGAAGATGTTTCAAGTCGTGTTGTGCTTTCTGCGATTTGTATGCTCATTTACTGAGGAAAATAACAAAATAATTGGATTATAATTTGTGGTTTATTGATTGTCTTCACTTTAAAAAAAAAAAAGCATTGCTGCCTCTTAAGTGTAATTAATAATTAACAACAAAGTCTTTCTGTACTTGTTATAGTATTCTCAGTAAATGCATTACTGAAAACTTTCTAATAAAAGCAAATTCAACTCCAACTTAATTTCCGACTGGCAACACCAAAAATATAGTATAGCAACGTACATTTGATGGTAAGTGTTGGATTCCTCAATTTTAACTTTCAACATCAACTGAAGATAATTGTCACACCCTTCTTTCAAAACCAACTGAGGCTAATTACCAAAAACTACCAACCAATTAGAGGCTTCATGCCCGCAACAAACAATCAAGTGAAGTGTACATCCAATAAAGAAAGAGAAAAGACTGAAATATCCGCAGTTATGGGTGATTGCAGAGTAAGTACTATAGAACTAAAATTGAAAACCATCTTTGTTTCATAGAAAGTAAAGTACATGGTCTTTCTATCACAAGTCCATTACAGAACTGCATTACTTATAGTAGAACAAATTGTCAGTCGTAAGCAATCAGAGCCATCTTAATGATGAGTGGATCATAATGGTGAGTTTACAAGTCAAAACTTCTACCACTACAACACCAGCTGCTCATTTAAGGTATGTTTCCTGCTCCTCCAGCTACATCCATGTTAATAACTGTAAAGTGCATCAAATATTTAGATAAAAATCAATATTATTGTTATTTTGCTATAAACAGCAGAAAGTAGAGGGCATCCAAGATGTCCACATCCAAACCAGGAATGTGACGTGAATTTAAAAAAGCAGCACGACCTCTCTCCCAGCCTATGTGCTTATTGCACTTCATTTGGACAGTCACTGAAATACAAATACACAAGGCGTGTTGAAATTGATGACCGTGCCTAAAGACTAAATTGGAGAAACAGATTTTGACCCTCTATTGCACAAATTTTCTAACTAATTCTTTGGAGATACACCGCATCATGTTAATCCAATTTAAGAATTAGTAAGCAAACAGCATGGCTCAGAGTAAAGACCTACCCGAATGGTTAAGACAGCAAGCACACGAAGAAAAGGAACATGCATAAACATCACAACTAACAAAGTGATTGAAGTAATTTCGCATACCAGGTTGGGGTACTTCCTCCCAAAAGTCGTAAGTTGATAGTATATTACGAGGCGGAAACTGCACGAAACGAATATGCTCCACTCTCCCAGTGAATGGCAGGGCAAGGTTACGAGCTACCTTGAAAGCATTTTCAAGAAGATTTCCTGGGATAGTCCGGGCAAGCATGCAATTCGGAGTCCAAGATCCAGGGTGGTATTCTTGAGAAATTTGAAGACCTTCTGCCACAAGCTTCTCAAACAAGTTTCTATGGAATTGCAAGAGTTCTGGCGACATGAGAGGAAGGAGGCAGCAGTCCAATCTGGGTGACAAAACGAATTGAATGAAACTAATTGGGAAACTACCTTGAAGAGGGAGAGACTGTGGCAAGAGATCATGAAGTCTGGCACCATTGCGGGTAACCATAAGAGTGAGGTGAGGTTCATAGTCTTCATTGGTAGAAAGAGGAGTGACTTTATTGTCTTTGAGCATTTTCATTGAACCACGGAGTAGGGATTTAAGGGGATCATCAAAAGTAAGTTCCACAGCAAATTCCATTTTGTTGAACTTCCTTTACACAAGTGACCTAAAAATGAAGAATCATCAAGCACATACCCATGAATGA
Organism: Murraya koenigii; assembly: GCA_025617385.1. Taxonomy (NCBI): domain Eukaryota; kingdom Viridiplantae; phylum Streptophyta; class Magnoliopsida; order Sapindales; family Rutaceae; genus Murraya; species Murraya koenigii. Next base: position 30,487,548 of record CM046814.1, on the reverse strand, counting down.
AGAATCATCAAGCACATATAAGGGGAACTAAAAGTGAAAAAAAAAAAAATAGATATAGCAAATTAAGCAGTAGTTGATAAGAGTAACGTGAGAAGTAGCAGACTAATAGTATGAGAAAACAGAGCTTAAAAACCCTAGATGTAGGCTAATTCATTTACCAATATTGCATGATAAGTTTCATGCATAGCACAGGAATCATGGCTGTAAATTGTAATCATGCTTGTAAAATGTTAATCTCTAAACAACCAAGTTGCATGTTATAATAATATATCGGGGTTTGCGTTCCAATAGAAAGCTCTTTAACATTAAGAACTAGATAGGATTATAACTTTTCAAGAGAACTGACACAGAACACAACGACTACTTGACGAATAGTATAATAAAATATATTATGTAAACAATTCTAAAGAGGCACAAATGGCGCAAATCCAGAATCTCTCTACTCTGAGACGACCAAAAAAAAAAAAACTAAGTCAACTGAAATAATAAAATTAAAAAAAGAAAAAAACAATTATTCTGATCTAGAGAGAACTGAAAAGAACAGATTGGCCACATTTGTGAATAAATAAGTAACTAGAATATCATTCTTAGAAAAATGAGCACCCCATTCATTAAAATGTTGCACGAGACAAGAGAGGACGAAGCCAAGCTGCGAGAGAAGAGGAACTTACCAGCTGTGCGAGTGTGAGCGACAGTGCGATGGCCGGTGAGTTTGGTTTTGGGGTGGTTTAATTTCCAAATTTTTCGTGTGTTATTTATTTATTTTTTATTCTTATTATTAAATAAAAAAAAAAAAAGATGGCGGGGATTTTGAAAATCGATTGGGCTTCAAATCAGTCCACCCACGTCGCCCATGTATTTCTCATTACACCCCTATAAAATGTGATTTGTGTGGATCTGCGGGGCTTCTATAAAACACCTCTACGAAACTCTTTAAGAAATCATCCATCCCAATTCTTTCATTTTTTTAAAATCACTTTCTTTTACGAAATTACGAGAAAGGACATAAAATACAATAGAATTATAATTAAATTTTACTACCATTTAGAATAAATTAATTAAATTATAAACATACCTTTGATAACAAAATTATTATTAGGTAATTTATTTCTTAATTGATTCAAAATTATTTTGACTTTATCAAGAAAACTAAATATATTTATATTTGGATTAAAAAATAGAATTATGATTACAAAAATAGAGCATTATAAAGATATTAAAGGGGTGTGGACGGATAAAAAAGCCTAGTGATTGATTGCCTTGCCTGCATTGTTGAAATTCAGTAAGTGGTGCAGTGCAGGATTGGCTTTTTCGAAAGTTAATTAATTATAATGGTAATTAATTAACATCATAAAGAATGAAGATAGCATCACCGATGAGATAATTTCTAACTCTAGCTTTGTTCAAAGTTTACCAAATAAATCCCCAAAATAAGCACAAATTTAGCTAGTACCATCTGGAAATGAAGAAACGCCGAGCGAGTAAACCGATCGAATAGCCGGCACCCTCCTCCTGATTCAACCAATTAACTCCTCCATCCTCCTGCGCATTTTTGCCAATAAAATACACAAGTGAGAAAAAGGAAAGGAAAGAAGATTAATGAATCTTCAAAAAGCCATGAGTAATGAAATTTTGTATAAAATTTGACATTCATCCCAAGGGAGGACCACAAGTTTTAACCATCTCATTACTTAAAAAGAATTTTTTTTTCTTTAAAACTATAGACATATACATTTGATCGAACCAACTTTCCAATCACTATAGAAGAACACATAAACTTAACATAACAGGTACACTCCACTAATGGATGACTGCATGCTCAAAAAGGCTTCTAAGGAAAGCATGCAATTGCAGTACTGATGCATGCATTTGGAAAATTTGATAATTAAGTGAAATATGAGACTATTAGGTGATTGTTCAACAACAATTTGTGATATGAGACAGCCAGTAGCCGATTGCGTTAAAATTATTGAAAAGATACTTGGTGTGGAAAATATTAATTAATTGTCACACTGTTTAGCAGTAGATACAAAATCAGAAAGAAGAAAGGCACATGTACTTCAATAGTATTTGTATGTCCTAAGTCCCAGCACCAAATAAACATCATGCGAAAACAAATATGAGGTAGCATCCATTCAAAGAAATTGTGTCTAAATCAAAATTCCATGGCAAGAGCAACCGCTCACTCCTCCTGCAGCCCGATTCACCCAAAGTTAAACACCTCTCATCACATGCACGCATCCAATTCCAAACACAGAAACACATCATATATTGTTAGACCAAACATCATGCAACCACAAATCTCGATCTTGCTTATATAACACCTTGAAGAGCTTAAGATATATAACATTGAATTTTCATTTTGATCGATCCGATATGGTAAAAGGCAAACCAAAATAATGATTTAGTACCGTGTCGTTTCTATCCAATCCATTCTTGGTAATCAGTGAACCCCAATAGATGCAAAGTCTATCACCCAAATTAATAACACATAAACCAAATAAAGAGCCATGCAACGAGAATAATTAAGATTGGAAAGTGAAAATTAATATACCCAGCAGCGGCGGCGGTCGCAATGCCACGGATAGCAACTTGTCTCGCTTCAAAGCAATCGCCGGGCAAGAGACTCCCAACTGCTCATCCACTGCAACTCTCCCAGCGTCATAAAAGGTATAGTTGACGACTGCCAGCTCTGCGGCGTATCCTCTCAGTGGCAAGGAGGTCAGAGCTGAGGTGGCGGCCCAGTATGCGGGGACCAACTGTGGATTCTCCAAATGGCAGGCGATTTGGCACTGTGGGGTGGTCGCTTCCATCGCAAAGCCTGCCTGAGCAACAAGTTGACACACATCTCTCTGCAGATCACATAGAGCAGCGTTTGGAATTGGATGTAATGACAGGTTATTCGCACTGAAATCCAGATCTTCCATGCCAAAAAAACTGAGATTTATAGGCACATGCGATGGCCGCTTGAACCCAAAACGAATCAACTCACTTCTGATTTTATTCACATCAATATTATTGCTCTTTAACAGTGGTATATTAGGTCTTTCTTCTTTGATCAGTTTTGTAAAGAGGAAACTCGAAATTCCTGATTCTCTTAGTTTGACCCATGACTTGTAGATTGCACGGCTTAGATTAGCATCAAACTCAATCTGTATTTGATACATCTCGACACTACCAGCCATATCAACAAGAATATCATAGAAACATGCAGAAGTGACTTAATTTCACAATGGATAAGCTCTATAATAACAGGAAGAGACTGAGAGATAACGACGAAATTAACAAGAAACCCTGAAAACACATCATCAAGAATCAAGAATGTCGAGTTGATGATGAAAGTAGCTGATGTAACAGAAATTTAAGATACTTTCAATAAAATTGATTCTGTCTTAAACAAGAAACCTAAAACCGCGATAAATATTAGAGACTAGGGAGATTCGTTATCAAGATTCAACATGGTGGAGAGAATCGTGATGAAGAAGAAGAAACAGCGGGTGTTTTTGAAATGAGGGGGAAGGGAAGAATTGGCAATAAACTAATACGATGTCGTTCCCCTGGTGAAGTGCTGTAAATTAGTTATAGAAAAACGCCGCGCGACAACAAAAGGGGGGTAAATGGGCGGGCTAATCTTAATTAATTAATTGTATATCTGGTCTAATCTAATATCTCCTCTATTTTTTCTAATTCTAATAAATTGTGCTAACTAATGCATGGGACATTTGATTAATATAGTTTGTTTTCTCAATTAAAACATATTTATTAAGTAACTATTTAATTTTTCTATTACATAATAAATAACGAGAAAAATTATTTGAACCGATCAAAAATACTATTTAATACTGTGTAACCTCCATGCAATAAATGTTTAAATTTTTTTTAATACAATCAACACAAAATCAATACAAAATTAATTAATTGAATTAAAAATACAATAAATTTGATGAGGATTTTAATTCCGACGAGAATTATGCGGTGGATAATCATTTATTGTCTAAATTTGAGGGAATTGGGCGGGCGTGATCTTATCCCTACTTCAGTGTTGTGACCCGCATGTCCTTGGTTCGAAAAAAAAGTTTCACTGTAGTTACTAGTCACAAGTATAGCAAAAGGCACTCTTATTTTGTGATTTAGCTCACTTTTAATAGACTTCGGCCTTAGTTTGTTTTATTTAATTTGACTTGTTTTGTTCTTCTATTATTTTTGCTAGTTTTCTTTGTTTCTTAGTATGAAAGTTTTGATTCCGTACTCCTCTAAATATATTTTTATTAATTTACAGATTAAAAAAATCCCACTTAAACCTCTATCTTAGGGTGATTTTGAATAAAAGAAAAAAAAAATAAAAATGAATCAATTAAAGGGTGAATCGGAGACAACTAAAAATACTTACATGTGAGAGAATCCACCTCAGTCTTAGAGGAATTATATTTTAAGGTTATATTAATTGATTATTGTTCATGATGGATGTAAGCACTCAATGAACCTCTTCCTCCCTGTTAGAGGCAAAACCGGCACCACACACTCGCAGGGGCATTAAAGCTTAAACAATTAAGTTTTAAATTATAAATGTAAATATAATTCTTATATTTTAAATTAAATTACTGTTTAATTTTTATATTTTAAAAAAATAATACTACATATCTTAAATTTATAATTTTAAATAACAATAGTAAGTAATATTTTATTTATCAATTGATTGATAATTTTTTATAAAATTTAAATAAATTAATTATATTATCTTATTAACTAATTGATGAATAACACACATTTAATATGATTATTTTTTATTCTCAAAATACTCTAAATAAACTTTTAAATTTTCAAACTGTCCTAATTAAAGTACACGTATATGAAATATAAAAGAAAAAAAATAAAACAAAAATCATTAACTCCATCAAAATCCCACCAGCAATACAATCGAGCCAGTATCACCCCAAAATCAAACCGGCAGCACTTATTGTCGTCGATCTTGGAATGGCATCGCCGGTCGCGCAACCGCTGTCGCATCGCCAGCCATCCATCTTACACTGAAGTTGTTCTTCACTGATTGGATTTTGTATTGTGTACACTTGATCATACTAATCTTCATGCTCAGCCTTTAACGATCACTTGCATTTCGTTTAAGTGAAAATCATTTGATGCTGCATCATCGACTGAAGCGATAATTCTCGGTGCCCATTTAAGAACAGGGAAGTTGAATATGGAACAATAAAGAAAAGAATCCCACCACATGCTAATAATTTCGTCTTAATATTACAAGTAATCCTAGATATCATAATATATATATAAATTTTAATTTGATTATCAATTAATGTGTCATTCATTCTTAGATGGTAGTCAAGTAATTTTACTAGTTATGTAATATCTTATCAAATACATATAATTATTTTTAAAATTTACAACACTTTTATAAATAAATTTTGCAAACGTTTAATTAATTTTTTTCATAACTGATTATTTTCACGACACAATTAACTTAAAAAATTATTACATTACTAATCTCGCCTTAATAAAATACTTTGAATATCTTTTTATTCTAAACACATATTAAATTTTCTAAACAAAACTTTGATTAACACATAAGAATATATATTTCTTATTCTTATTAACGGTAGCATTGAAGGAAATGATGCTGATTAACTTAGTTTATTGGTCACAAAGATGTCATGATTCAACAGTTAGAGGAAAATTAATATAGCATGGAAGCAAGGCATCTGAATAACATTATAGAATTTTGGGAAGCAAGTTACGATACATGTGCATAAATTGGGACAATATAAACAAAATAAGGACAAATTTGCATAAAAATACAGCTAATTAAAATAAAATATTTATTAATTCAGTTCAGTTGAGTTCCACGAAAAAAAATCAAATCAAACCAAACTTAAAAGTGTCCACCTCTTGGAAAGCATTATAGTATATAAAAGAATAAACAATCACAATCGTGCATGAAAACCTCGTTCGGATGAAATAACAAATAATTCTATAATCTCTAATAAGTAATCTCCTAAAAGATCATCACGACTAATTTGTGATTTATTAATTGGACGATGAAATTGCAGAATTCACGAAATTATTTATTTAATAATTTCATCATATCTATTAGAAGAATGTCAGCGTGAGTTGAGAGTGAGTTGAAAGTGTAATTCTGTAAGACAAAACAAAACGGCAGACGAGTGGCCTCTTTTAGGATGAGTTTAGGTTTCTAGTATTTTCAGCTTTCGCAGCACTAGTAAAACGCAGTCGTTTGTCTTTGGCACACACAGCGACGTCGTTGTTGTAATTCATACAAACAAAATGCAAAAGGCAAAGGCGCAAGGCTTCCTGTAAAAGGAGCGTCGTTTTGAGACTGTTAATTTATTTATTTATCTTATTGGAAATATTTATAATATCAAATCAACTAGAGAACGAAACCAAATCCGATTTAGATTGTAAGTGCTACAATGGCTGCTGCAACACTCTCACTCTCCTTGGATCCCCAACAATACCACAACAAAACAGGAGCAGCACTCGCTTCTCCGATAATCTCCACAAAACACTCTCACTTTCCTCTTCACAAGTCTAACCATTGTCAGTTCAATAACTTTCTCTCATTCTCCCACTCTTCCTCTTCTCCAGCCGCCACCACCACCACCACAAGCTCTTCAATTCTTGAGGATTCATTTAGAATAGGCAGATTTTTAGCCAATGAAGAGCTTGAAAAGCTCAAAAGCCTTGAAAATTTTGTTCATTTCCAAGAATTACAATCTGGGTTTTTGTGGGTTCGTGTCATGAGGCCAGAAGAGATGGATAGAACCGTGAGTTTATTGGCCGAGTCTTTTGCTGAATCAATGTTGCTGCCTATGGGATATGAAAAGTTGCTGAGGTTCTTGGTGAAGCAGTATTTGATTGAGAGAAGAGCTGCGATGCCACATGCTGTTACTCTTATTGGCTTCTATCGAGGGAAAGAAGAGACTGAGAGCGGGGAAGATGTTGACTTGGCTGGCACTGTAGAGGTTTGTTTTGACAAAAGGGGTGCTAATGCTTCACCTCCTACGCCCACACCGCCCAAGAATTCACCTTATATTTGTAACATGACTGTTAGAAAGGAGCGCAGAAGGTACTTATGGTTTTGCTTTATCAATTTTTGATTTTTGTGTTATCTTTTTTTTTTTTTAAATAAAAACTTAAAAAATTGTTGAAGAAATCTTGTGCCCAAGATTATCTGATTATTTGTCAACCATGCAATGAATTTACAATGTGAACACAATCTTGATTAAAAGTGTGTCAACAATAAGTAGAAATATATGCATTGGTTTTGTGGTCGAATAGGAGAAACTATTATGAATATGAAACCTGAGTTTAGGGGTTATAGCAATCGTGTGGTTACTAAACACTTAGGTTTCATCATTCTCTAATCTTATTGCAAATATTACATTTGATGGCCACAAAATTGTTTTTGCAATATTGAATGGCTGGTAATAGTTGTCATGGTTTCCCTCTTTATCCTTGTTCATCTTATTCCAAATTACTCTGGCAGTCTTGTCATTTCTACATTATGCAAATTCTTTCTGGCAGCTTCCAGTAGTCAATTCCTTAGTATTGACGTACAATTATTGAGCAGACTGGATTAATAAGTGTGTTACTTTGCAACTTCCAGAAGGGGTATTGGTTGGCATCTTCTGAAGGCAAGTGAGGAACTAATATCTCAGATGAGTTGCTCAAAAGAAGTGTACTTGCACTGCAGAATGATTGATGCAGCCCCATTTAACATGTACACAAAAGCAGGATACAGTGTTGTTAAGACAGATAATATCATCATCCTGTTGACGCTGCAGAGACGCAAGCACTTGATGTGCAAGAAACTTCCAGTTGTTGACCATCTCTCGGAATCTGATATCTCTGGCTCTGACGAGGAACTTCCCTCATAATGGATATGTGGGAATCGCAGCATATTTTTTCCAAGGTATACGCACTTCCTGTCACATGTTTTTACTGTCATCAATAGTACTCGACTACTCATGCTCTGCTGCAACAGTCAGTCTCCCTTTCTCTCGTTCACTTTTTTCACTGTAAAAATTGTAGACTATATTTTTCTCTTTTGAGTTTACGGTCCTTTTTGTTTTTTCTAATTTCCTTTCCATTTTGTTTTCTCCAATTTCAGATTTGGATTCTCCAGGTCCAGGATGTAGTCGAACCAGGCTGTGATGATCTTCCAATTGGTTGATTTCTGAATAGGAGGAGGTCAATCAGATGGTTCGGTGTCTTTTTGTTAATACATGTCATGTTTTTGGAAGAAATCTGTTTGTTACAGGTAATTGCATTGACTGAGAGATTATTGTTCCTTGTTTTTCTTTCCATCTTAAAAACACAGGTTACGTACAGTATATCTCGAGTAACAACTTGAAAATAGGAAATCATCTTTTTCTCTAGTCACTAAACTCAATCAAAAAATACAAATCAATTAAAGACTTATTCAAGTACAGAATACATCTTTCCTGTTATTGTAGTTAGAACAGTATATAACTCATAGAAACAGCTGTAACTCATAGACTACTGCCAGACATACAAGAAAATGTTCCCTCTGATCTTAGATCCTCAGTTGGTATTTCTTCACTTTACTAGGTTCTCAGTTTTCCATTATAACACAAAATTACGCTCATCTTTATCCTTCATAATTTTCTTCTATCATAACTAATGAAAGCTAATCTACAATTTTTTTTCTGGTTCCCGCATCAAATAATTTCATTTTGATACTATACGCATCAGATTCCATGTTTCAAGAATCCAATAAAACACAAAGAATATTTATTATATATAACAGTTGAATTCTGATATAACATTTTGGATTATCAGACCATTCTGAGTGCATGCATGGGCATGCTCAATCCTTTTGAATTTGTATAGATAATCAGCTGGAGTTCTTTTATACATTCTGCCATTGAGGGCCTTTCGCTACTCTCAGTACGGACACAGCGTGATGCCAGATTGGCAAACATGGCTATAGATTCCATGGTATATGAACTTCGGCTAAGCTCTGGATCTATCACCTTTCGCAACTTCTTTCGATCATTTAATATGTGTCTCACCTGAAAAGAACCAATATTTTATTATTTGACATACTTTTGCAGATAATATTCTGTGTCTATGAAATTTGAAATCCAGAATCATTGGAATTACAGTTTTATCCTACCTGTAGTACAAGGTTTTGATCATTTAGCCCTTGATTTAAGTCGACTGCTCTCCTTCCTGTCAAAAGCTCTAGAAGAACCACACCGAATGCATAAACATCGCTTTGTAAAGTGAGTTTCCCTGTCTGTGACCATGTGAAATATGTAAAAAATTCAGGATTGTCATGCTGATAAAACTCACCAGAAAAACTAACATCTAAGAATAGTCTTCTATGGATAATTTTATGTTGGTTACTCTGTTGCATGCTAAATATCATTTACAATTTTCCCTTTTGAAAATTATATGATGTAAATTATTTAAAGGTCATGCTTGAAAGCTATTGGATAATAGCATATGTAAGTGGTTCAAATTCAAACCTACATTTTCCGAATATATTAAACTGTTACTTTATTTTTCAGTTTGAAATACAAGAATCATCTCAATTTCAGATAATAGCTTGTCATTCTTTAACAAATTTATTTAGGAAAACAATGTAACTGCATTTCTACTATGTCGTAACAGAATAATCCTTTTGTTCACTTTAGTTATCTTGCATCTGGTAGCTGACTAGCCATCAGTTGATTCCATTCTATCCATGCATAGCAATGTTTTAGTATCCCTCTACTTTTGGTACATATGCAAGACCAGTTGGAGTCGGAGCAGCTAATTAGCAAGTCAACTATATTGTTTGGTAAAGAAGAGTACAAGATGCTTATGCATATTTATTTACTGCATTGACGAATATGGTACTGAGAACACTGAACTTGGGAGCTAGTTAGTTTCGTATTTTCATGACTGCCTTTTTTTTTCATACCAAGCAACTTATTTTCATATGTCTAACCTGCCTAATTGCCATCACATTTTATATAGTTTCATGTCTATATGTAGGTAACTCCATGCATTATGTAGCGGTAAAATAGACCGTCATGATAATAGTTGTGAATAATGCATGAGTAGTTTATACAACATGGGCAAGAAATACTAATAAGATTATACCGAACGCCTTTGAACATGTTTTGGAGCCAGAAAATAATCTTTGTAACACACAGACATACCGATGTGTACTCAGGATCAAAGTAGCCAAATGTGCCCAGAACTCTAGCAGTCACGTAGATCTCCTGACCTTCTGGCATCAACTTTGCCAGGCCAAAATCAGATATCTAATAATAGCAGCATATGCAGTTTAGTTTTCTAATTTGCAATGTAAATAGTACCTACGACTTATATATAATCATAATAAATCCTTGAACTTTTTTACCTTTGCTTCAAAGTTGGCACTTAGCAGAACATTGGTGGATTTGAAATCTCTGTGCACAATTGGAATCCCAACAGCAGAACTTGAATGAAGATAAGCAAGTCCCTTTGCTGCTCCAAGTGCTACTCTGAGCCTTAAAGGCCAATCCATCTTTGCTTCCCCGATTCCTAGCATTGAATAGCAGATTGTTAAATGTTCAGAGGAAGGAAGATGTAAGGCAAATGTGATTTTGTCTGCAAAACCAACCATTTAAATGATCTTGCAGGTTCCCTTTCTGCATGTATTCATACACTAAAAACCGGTGCTTCCCATCTGCACAATAGCCTATCAAAGAGACCAGATTTGGATGGTCAAGTCTGCTCAAGATATCAACTTCTACGCGGAACTCGTGTTCCCCTTCAGCTTCTTTAAATTGTGGCAGCTCCATTTTCTTGATTGCAACGACCTTAAGATTCCAAATTGGTAAAAAATTGTGTCAACTATTCTTATCCTTACATATCTATAGTTTAAGCGTTTAAGCAGTGTTATTGAATTGTAGTTCTTTGATGTCAGATGCCCCTTTTAAGAGTTTGCAAGTAGTCTTTGGTAAGTTCATTGAAGGGAATATGATTAGATAATGTACTACAATACCTCTCCTGACCGCAGGGTGCCCTTGTAAACTCGGCCAAACCCCCCTTTCCCTAGAAAATTGTTATCGCTGAAGGAGCATGTTGCCTCTTCCATCTCCTTGAGTGTGAATACTGATGATCCACGGTGTCTTTTCTGGGGTTGGGTTGGTTGATCTTCGAGTTTCCAGTGCTCCACAGGTTTGTAAACCCCTGAAAAGCAGGCAAGTAGATGTTAAAACAGAGCAAAACAATATTTGCTGGCTACCATTAGAAAAAAGAACAAGAAACAAGAAGAGAAAAACATACAGGGGTCTGTATGATCCTGGGACTTGCTTCGTCTGCGCTTGTTCCATGCTGAAACCAACCCGAAAGGCATAGTCACTACTCCTCCTTTGAATCGAACAACTTTTCTCTGTTCAACAAACAATTGCTGTGACAGACTGTATTATTAAATGAAACTGACAATTGAATAGAGAAGTTGCATAAACATCCTGGAAATAGGAGAAACAATAATATCACGCCTCCTTAACGTCTTGTGAATTTGGATTTCATGGATGCAAAAGCAAAATTTGAAGAAAACGGAAAGGATTATTAATACCGTATATGAAAAACAATGAAATGGGACGGTACGAGAATCATCTGTATAGTGAGCAAGTGAGATTAGAGAATACTCAACTAGACTCTCCAACAACCATAATTTACAAAGAGATCAGAGATGTGCTTGAAGAAAAAGAAAAAAAGCCAAATAAAGGTAGAGTTGGTAATGCTGTTGCATTGCCTGCTTGCTTACCTTTCGAATGAGCAATTGTGGGGTTTGCTTCCTTTGATAATGAAGTGGAAACTACAATCTCTCCCTCCATTTTTTTTTTTTTTTGACATTTTCTTTCTCAAGCTTTGTCAGGAAAGAATTGAAAGGTAGCCGTTGAGAGGGTGCTTTCATTTGATTTTTTTTTTCCTTTTTCTTTTTTAATTATTCGAAATTTTATTCTTTAGTTGAATTATGTCCTTATATTTGTAATTTTGTATGGTGAAATTTATCATTCTAGGATCATGTTAACACCATCGGCATTGATGATGACAAAGCACGAGAAAAATAAAATAAAAATAACATTTCATTGCCGTTGATGTGGGACCTGATGTAACAATCTTTTGTTTTCAAGCTATTCCTTCACCTAACTTGAATTTGATGGATAAGGAAGGAGCTTGAAGGTCGGAGAGGGAGAGCTCTTGTAATTCAAATTTAAGTTCTTGTCTGCAACCAATCAGCCTTCCCACTTCCAGAACAAACAAGTAGCACCTTTATGCCATTTTAATTTGAATGTATGGCTTCTTCTTGATGGAAGATCATAAATTCAATTGAAATATGGGTGTTCCTTTTCGTTTGTCCTAAAGCATTTTATTGGGTAACTCTGATAACATGACTATGATAACTCTGATACCAGTGCTTAGAATTAAGTGACAGGTAGTGACTGACAAAATTTAACAACCTGTTCTGTTTATGATAACATGACTACGTATTTTTTAAGATACATTCTTCCAAATATTGAAAGCAAATCACATATGATATGGGCTCAAATACATTTAAGTATTGATGTTTCTTAGTGGTAAAAGTAAAAGCCGGATCCTTGTTTGATTCAATAGAGTTGCAATTATTATTAAACTAGAAATGCTACACTTCTAAATATCAGGAGTAGAAGGCCAAAGAATTCTGAAAAAGTAGCGTGAGCGATGTTTAATGTTATCCTCAAGTCATCCACTACGCCCTTTGGGCTTTATGGCATCTCAAGCAAAGTTAATATTTTCTCGGCCTAGATTCTTAGACATCACATTAAAGGTATGTTTGGGATTGAGGTGTTGTAACTTTTAAGCTACAGCTGCTGTAGAAAAAAAGTTGTAATTATAAAATAAAAATTAATAATATGTGATAAATATAATTTTTAAATATTAATTTTAACAAAATTATTAAAAACATAATAGATTTTACATTATACAAGTGAAAAATTATATTAACATAACTAATATACCTTAAAAGCTACAGCAGATAGTGTTTACCAAACACTTTAGTGCTGTAGCTTAAAAGCTACAATTGTCCAACCTCAATCCTAAACATACCCTAAATTAAAACAACATAGATGGCTGCATTATTTATTAGTATTACTAGACTTGCAACAATGTTTTTTTTTTTTAATTACATGAGATTATTATTCATATTATAATTCATATTACATTATAATATTACTGATATTTACAATCAGATAATTATTGTGATTAGTTTACATTTAATCTTATATACTACAACCTAGATTTTACTTTCTCTAATATTCAAAAAACGTCTATTTTACTCATATTTTATAAAAAAAGAAGATTGTTTTTACTTATAAATAAAGAAAGAAATAAATCTGCACAGTACATTTGTAGAATTCGAACCACTCTCTCACAATTCACAATTGGGAGGGAGTAGGTTTGGGCAAGTGTGTCGCCGTGATGAAATTAATGCATTTCACATAAGATTTCAAAAATGCCGATAAGGCAGTTGAGCTTGTCCTAGCTTATTCAGCTAGTAAATTTAATTTAATGCACTCAACCAACAAAAACAACTGTTATACTAGTACGATATAAAACACAGAGCCATCTCAAATTATCGTGCAATCGATCGATCTTGTGTCTTTGTGTTTGCTTTCTTTAAGAATTTTCGAGAACCAGCTCATAATATTAATTTAGTATCACACAACAAATCGAGAATGGCTTCTGCAGGTAGGAAGCTCGAAGTAGAGATTGAGGTGAAGTCATCAGCTGATAAATTCTGGGAAAGCATTAGGGAATCGACCACTCTGTTTCCCAAGGCATTCCCTCACGATTACAAGAGCATCCAAGTGCTGGAGGGTGACGGCAAGGCCCCTGGCTCTGTGCGTCTCATCACTTATGCTGATGGTAAAACTATACTCTTATCTTGCGTGCCTGATTGATTAAATCACATTCATGCATAATTAATTAATATCTTCTCTTTAATTACTTAACTTACTTGAGTACCTCTAGGTGCAGTGTTGTACACATTTCTTGATCTAATATTCTGTTGTGGTGGTGTACGTATATGTACGTAGGTTCTCCAATTGTGAAGGTATCGACAGAGAAGATCGAGAATGTAGATGAAGCAAACAAGGTGGTTACTTACAAGGTAATTGATGGGGATCTGTTGAAATACTACAAGGCTTTCAAAGGCATCGTGTGTGTTAATCCGAAGGGAGATGGGAGCTTGGTGAAGTGGGCCTGTGAGTTTGAAAAGGCAAGCGATGATGTTCCTGATCCAAGCGTCATCAAGGAATTTGCACTCAAGAATTTTCAGGAAGTGGATGACTATATTCTCAAGGCTCATTAATTAGGAGCAAAAGCACGCATTTACGTTGCATATCATCCATGCTTGTGTTGTGTTGTGTTGTGATGTTGGACTTATAAAATAACAATATTATCAATAACTTGGAGCCATTGCGTTCCGCTGTATCCTGTACATTGTTTATTTTGGTTATCTGTACTTTTGACTTGGTAAGGAGCTTATTGCTTCATTAAATAAAAGTTAAACTTCAGTTAATTAATATGAGCATCAAAGTTTCTACTCTCTAATTCCTATTACTAAATTAAACCAACAATTAAGTCCACTCAGAACCTTAGCATCGCCATCACACACACACACACACACATATTGATCAAATCATGATTTCAATATCAATAGGTGGCATACTGGCGTATCTCTGTTATTTTATTTATCTAGTTATTGACTTCTTCCTCTACGATAAGACTGAATAATGTGGCAATATAAGGATGTCTTGTTGAGATAAGTTTTTATCATTCATCAAAGAATTAGTTGTTTAAAATTTCTTTTATGTAGTAGTGTGTAATATAGTTTCATTTCAATTCGAAAATTTCAAATTTTATTAAAATTTTAGGACGAATTTATAATATTATAAACTATCTTTTTCATCGTTTTACAATTCATTTAAACATGTCAGAATTAAAAAATTTTCAACGTGTAATAAGAGTGTTCCTTTGTTATTTATATGATTTCTCTTTATAGAACAGGGTGTATTTGAGGAATTGCCCCTGGAAGTGGGAAATTAACATAATATTTTTTGTGTGTTTTCTTCCAATACGTATCACTTTACCAAGCTTTGCTATTTCTTCAAAAGATGGGGCTGTTGAGACTTGAGATGCGAAAATTTGTCGAGGCATAGAATTAATAGAACCAGTACTTTAATTTTACACAGCATAATTCATATTGTAGACATCACGCAGTAATTTATTTAATTTTACACAGAATCATTTACATTAGACATCACATTAAATCCTTGGGCTACCTCCTGCGCTTGTGGTGGGACTGGTGGCTATAAATTTAACCCACCGGCTTGTGGCTTCTAACCTAACTTTCTTCGATCCTGATTTTTTTAAAAAATAAATAAATGATAAAAGGCGATTAATTGTAAGGGGTCTTAAGCGACTTCATACTGATTCATCTAAATAATTAGGAAATTATTAAAATAAGTAAATGTGAAATTGTTTTACAAATTTGAAGGGCTTAAAAACATAATATTTGACTAAAATATTGTGAGTGTTGTGGCCTAAATGAAAGTTGAGAAAGTCTTAGATAGTAGCGACACTGCTGTATAATCATCACATCACACACACACATATATATATATATATATATATATATATATATAATTTTAAATTTAGTGATAAGTGTATATGTAGTGTCATTTAATTGAATAGTAAGATGACGATGTGGTGATATGATATCAATATCATCTAAAACTTTCTCATTTTATAAATTTAGGTAAAAATTTTCAATCATAAAAGAAACAACCACACACACACACATATATATAATATAAACAATGTGGTGAACATCATGTGGTTGTTGGAGTTTTAGAGAGTTGGAGTGAATGGTTTTCTAGATTTTTGTTATTGGTGTCGATATAAGTAGTTGAAAATTATAGATAAATAATAACAAGTATATCAAATTTTATTTTAAAATAATGTGTCAGTTGATTTAGTAGACAATGAGATAGTGTGATACTTTACTTAAAACTTATAAAAATTTACCTTCAACAGAGACAAATCACATATCAAAATGAAAATTTTAGTTGAAAATTTCTAATTCAACCTCAGTTAAAATTCTAAGGTTTGTGGCAGAGTTTTTTTTTTTTTTTTTTAAAGGGAGCGAGTAAGTTTAAATACAATTTTAAGAATCGAACCCAAGTTGTCATAGGTCTCTAGTGAACATGGTGACCAACCCGACCACACCCTTGAGGGCTTGTGGCAGAGCGTTTGTACCTGGCAAGTAACAGCAAGCTGAGAGAAAAAAAAAAAAAAAAGGAAGAGAAAAATTTCATTAATTCAATCACACAACTCACAAAGATTAATATATGTACATTAAAAGGCTTTGCACACACACAAACAAAAAAAAAAAAACCTGCTGCAAAATCCTTCACCGTTGTTATTTCATTTCTCTCACCCAAATGTCTACAATTGAACACACCACTTTTCCCAAACTCAATTTTTTTTTTTTTCAATCTTTTGGTTGTCACACAGGCAGCACGCATGTTTCTTCTGTATCATACAATAAGGCTTGATGAATCTCCCTCAACTCAAGCCAACTGGAAAGTTAAAAACAAGATAATTAATGATAGTTAAGGAACGTACTAGATTAGTTAATAAATTCTGGTGCATGTCAAAATTTTAATGTGTATATAGCAGATAGAACTTTATGCTTACTCGAAAAAGCTGCTTCAATAAAATTTTGCTTTGAGCTTGTTCAGATTGCAGAGAGCTTTTTAGACTTGTGAATCTTCTTGCAAGAGAGGGACCTTTTCATCATCATCAGCATCTTTAGAATAATTATGGCCTTTGCGTAGTAATTCATCCTCTCTGATATTTCCCCACGTAACAGTATAGTAGCCCATTCCAGTTATAACTGCTCCTATCACACTGTACATATGCATGCATTTCACTTCGACTATTGATCAAGACGCAACATTAATTGGAGGGATTAATTTTGTTTGACACACCACAAAATTAAGTATATACATATATAGTGTACATAGCTATCCTTAGTAATTTTTTAAATTATAAAAGAATTAATCTTAAATTAATTTTATTTAAATAATTCATTCGGTAATATTTTTTGGATATGTCGTCTGTTTGATAAATTATGAACGACATGTCATATTAACATTACCTTCCATAATGGAGAGCATTTGTAAAGAAGGTTAAACCAAAAGTGGTGGCAAAAACAATTCCAAATGGTTTGAACATGGGCACATAAAGAGGGCCTTTCATTTTGGCACACGATATATGGACAGTGCTACGAATGACACTCCCAAAAATTGCCTGGAACAATTGAAAAACCATATGTATGCTTAGAAGCAAGGGAATCAAGTAAGTCCATGTTATATACATATCTTCTGAATGATTGGTTTAATTTTGGTAACTATATTTGAAGCGCTTACTGTTATAATAATGAGAAGAAGCTCCATGTTTAGCTTTAATTTCCAAGCATTGATGTTTCTCTCCATAATCAGCGAGAAAATCGAACACTGAATAGTCCCAGCCAAGCTATAAAAAGAGACCACTTTCGTCACTTGGGGATACTGTTTGATAGTTCCCATCTGCCCAAATGTGAATGACAATTAAATTCAGTGGCCTATTATTATTCTCTCTGTGATCGATTTTAAGAAAGATTGAATTGATAAGATTAGTGAGATATAATGTTAATCAATAATTTTACCTGAATAATGTTCCATACGCAGACAGATAAAGAAGAAGCTGCAAGCAAAGAGCAACCAAGAACCCAACGGTCTGGTGTTGAGTAGAAAATGAAGAGTGGTGGATTAATTTGTGCTTCAAGTTTACCATCAGAACCAGCTTTCCTTATGAATGGGCCCTTGTACACCTGTACAAATATTGCCCCCATGATCGATATCAAGGTGCCAATGACTTTGGCTCGGATGCTCGAGCTTCTCCAATCTAGTTTTGTTGTCCTGGGATTTACATATTTATTATTATTATTGAAGTTGCAACCATATTAATTGTACATGTCTAAATATTATATGGTAGTCCAAATATGTTTATGATGATCGCTTCGGATTCACTCTAATGGGTCCGCACATGCCCAAGTTGACATCTAAAAAGCTAAGCCTATATATATATTAAATTGTTCCAACAAATAGGTGGTCTATATCGCCACTAAAAATCAGGAGCGGACCAGGAATTTATATTACTCTAGGTTAAATTAATTTTTTTTTTTTTACAAATTCATAAGTAGAAAGAAATATATCAAATAAATGGGGACAGAAAAAACATTATTTTTATAATACTTACTCTGAACAAAATAATTATATATTAAGAAAATTATGAAAACAAAAGGTAATTCTAATATTTTTGAATTATGGAATCATATATTACAACCTATAATAACATGTAATTATATAAGGATTAATAAATAAATTAAGAATTTAAGCTAAAATAAATTAATATATATAATTACAATCAATTAAAAATCATAATTAATACTTTAATATTTAAAATCAATTACTTAATTACATTCTTATATAGATTAAACAATTAAAATTTATTCATCTTTTAAAATTATAAAAACACTTTAGTCAAAAGTTTCTATAATAAACTAAACTCAACTCGATTGTATTTGGGTTTCGTTGTTTCTTTATTAAGTGTTTTTAATTTTCTTTGAATAACCAAATGTTAATGATTCTTTTATTAAAAACTCCTCCAAATATTCAAATTATATTTTTTTAACTTGTCATCTTAATTAATGTAATTAATAAATGAAATCTCAAAATTGACATAAAAATTTCATGAAAATATTGATAATTGCTACTGTATGTTATTTTTGTAAGTACTTTTAATATTAGTGACAATTTTATATTAAATTGACATAATCTTTTTTTTTTTTAATTTAGAAAATTTTAAAATAAATTAAAGCAGCAATAACATTTTAACCCCTAATGTTTTCAATCTATTCAATAAATATATAATGTAATCGTTGTATAAAATAAGTCACTAATTTCAATGGGAAAAAATATAATTAAATTAAGAACATATTTGAAAATAAAATAAAAACTCTATTATAATGTAAAATTAATGAAAATAAAAAGGTAATTGAATTAGGGGTATATGGAAAAAAACATAAAAATTATATTGTTATGTAAAATTCGTAATAATATAAGGGGTATAAATGAGTTTTTACTGAACAAGACCGGCTTCAGCCCGGTCTAGCCCACGTGTAGGTCCGCCCCTGCTAAAAATGGACCGTGATGCCGATATTTCATATTGAACGAGAAGTTTTTTCCTGATCTGAGTTTTAATATGTATGAGCAAATTAATACAAGTAAGTGATTTTAAAATAAATATAGTACAACAAAGAAATAGATTTGGATAATGCATATATAGATGGTACGTAGTTACTGTATTCATGTAAAAAATTCATCAAAAGAAAGATATGATACCCTGCAGATCTTAAATTGGTTGATATCGTCCCGTACTCATGATTAAAAAAGGCAAAAAGGAAAAAGAAATTCAGAGGAAATGTATATAAGTAAATGAAGATGATCAAGAGAAAAACCTAGTGATGATTGAAAGCAAAAAGGAGACAGCAGGGATCAAAAGGCCCATCACACACACAACGATAGGCGAACTATAATACAAGCCGAAGAATGCGAGGTTCTGAGAAATAGCTACCCTGCAGTACAGTAAAAAAAAACATGTAGAGGTTCTGAGAAATAGCTACCCTGCAGTAAAAAAAAACATGTATTGAGGCGAACGAACGAAATATATATCCATCAGTAGCAGTGTTAAAAGAATTAAAACGGAGCAAAATTAAGGGGGGCTATGTAAATATACAAACCCTGCTAGGCCCAAGAAGAAGAAGCGCAGCATAAGGGCTAAAGTGAAGGGTGGCTGCCCTATTCTGCAGCAAGCAAAATTAATATGAAAGATTAATGGCAGACGATCGATGATAATTAATAATGATATCTATACTAATACAATGAGTATTGTTGTTATATTGTACGGCATGGAATATGAAGAATTGAAGAAACTACAGAGGGATGATTATTACGAGAACCTTTCCCCAGCCCCAGCGCCACGGTGATGAAAGAAGAAGGAATAAGGAAGAAGAAGAAGGGATCCAAGAGCGTTTGTGTAGGCAATAAAAACAAAAGGGCTCATTCCTCCCTTCATGGCCGTTTTTGCCAATATAGTAAGCCCTACTGTACAACCCTCCATTATCACCATCAATGTAAATGGCGCCATCTCCTCCTCCAATTGTCCGCTCAGAAGTCCCATCATATTTATAATTCATATGTGTCTTTGTTATCTTTCACTCGTGAACTAATTTGTCTAATGAAGTATGAACGACAAGCTAGCTCTCTTGTATATATTTATAAGTGAAAGGAATTGATCTAGCTGGGAGCCTGCTGATGACCTGCTGACTGCTGATATAACTTACAGTCAAAAAATTAATAATGCACCAACTAATTAAAGAACTTCTACAATGAATTGGAGAATGACAGAGAGAAATAGCCTTTCAGAAAGTTGTGAAGCTACTTTGTCTTTGTACGAGAAATAGCTACTCGATCGAGCGACTCAATCTCTATGCAAAGGGAGAACAAGCTGACGTGGCTTCATGTTTGGAAAGAAATAGGTTTGGGTTTGTTAAAAAATATTAAAACATAAGCAATTAAGAATAATGTGAATGTCTTCATCTAATTTGTCCTTACCCTTAATCATGAATATTTTTACTATATTTGGCCATGGTTAGGAGTAATTAAATTAAGTGTGGGGCCAGTATATGCATATTTTGGACTTTCTTGAGGGGTGATTTGTGGTGGACATTAATAATGTCCCTACCCTCAAGGATTAGTTTGAAAGGTTATGGCCACCTTCAGCTTTTGTTTTGTATTGGTGAATGGTGATGATACGCAAGCCCACTTTTTTGATACTTAATAGCGGACACTATAGTGTGTCTTTTATGGGTGGAGTCACACTCAGCCCGGTGTGCTGGACCCAGAATTTGTTGCATTAATCTCCCAATGAAAAGAGTCCATTATTATTTTCATATTATTACAATTTACACTATATTATAAACCGAAATCTACTTGAACTCATGCCGTTGTGTCACTAGTTACAAGTTTAGTGGCAAAAGAGTCAATTAATTAATTGATGATCAAACCTTAACTTTTGATAAATCTTAACCATTCATTATAATTAATAAGCTTAGATCATGAGCATTAATTGGCGTTGTAGTTTAGTTTCTCCTTTCGGTTAATGGCATTCAGTGATGTCGGATTCTATCTGGCTCAATGCATCAAAGGTGAATGAATTTCATAGATCACGCTCCCTGTGGCTCTTAGGTTTTATGCAAATTGATCACCCTCATTCATTCCCACAAGGAGGACCTGTTAGTACCCAATTAATAAAGCTGGGAGTTGGCTAATTTTGCCATCGTGTTGATGACAAACCCTGGAGAGAAGGTCTCATTCTATTCTAGTTCATCTGAAAAGAGTTGACATCAGAGGCGACCAGCACGCACTGGCATCAGAAAATGCTTAAAAAGGACTACTTGCAGAAGGCTTTCATTTTTATCTTTGATGTTTTTTCCATTGACTCTTCAAAAGAATTTGCATTTTCACTTGACATCAGACATCAGAATGTCTCTGTGATATCTTTACCGTAGGCTTTGACTGTCACAATCAGACTACGAAAAGAACAGGATCTCCATGGTGTATAGAATGCGCCAGCAACAGCATTCTCCTTTGACATCAGGACCGACATACAAAATTTTTTAGGTTTTGAATCAGAGGCTCGGTGGTTGGACTTCATCTTTTCAGATACCGTAACTCATAAGAAATGCGTTTGTTTTTTCCTTCATAAATCATATCCATTCGCGTGCGCCTGCAAGTCAAACTTGCATAAATCCTTTGGAACAACGAGATATGAATACACACACACATACGATCTTTCATTTTCTTAATATTCAACCGCGGAAGGTTTAATATACATTTGTTTGTCATTCTAATTATGTAACTTTAAATAGAACGTCATAATTTACACTTGACAGAATAATTGGTTGGAGTCACATAGGAGTAAGCACTATACTTTCCTTAATCTGTCGCAACAATCTTTTCCGTGCAGAGCATGATGGTTTGAGTTTTGACCAAGTCTGAAAAAAAAGCTCAACTATTCTTTTCAGTGTCACATACTTGATAGTGCCTCCCATGTTCATGACTCAATATTACAATTGAAAACAGAGTCTTCAAACTCTGATTTTGCACGCTCTTGATAGTCTTCTTGCCCACCATCAGGTTTACCAATAACAATAACAATAATAATCAGAAGTTGAAAGTGTCTTGAATAAAATAAATCGAACATGATCTTCTGCATGACAAATTCACAATAAAGCATTACACAAAAGGTTTTCAATTCGTTGACAACAAAATAAAAAAATTAGAAAAAGGAAAAATGTTTCGAGTACACTAGATTATAATTCATTCCTTCAATAACTTGAAAGTATAGACAGGCACTAATTGTCTCCTCATGAACAGAGGAAACAGACATTATCTCCCACATTCTGCATGTTGGCCCATAATTTCTAATTAAAGGAAATATATATATGGTTGGGAGTGTGAAGTGGTATCATAGGTCATGGATTATATTTTTTGGGAAGACATACTACTGTGCTTCTCTGCAATCCGTTAGATTTTGTTCATTCAACATGAAATGCGCTAAAATCTAAAGATTATAAGATTTTCATTGTGATTAAATACTTTAGGACTATCTATATAAAGCGAGAACATTTTAAAGGATGAATGATGAAAGCTATCTAGAGCTGGTCCACTACAACTAAATTGGCAGTGGGCCGTCGGGCCGGACCTGTACACAGGTAACTTTCCAGAAAAATGTTTCTAAACATATTCCTCTTTCTATTTAGCAGATAAAGATGGTAAAAATTACCAAATTTTTTCTGCAGGCCTTTTTCTCTTTTGCAAAACTTTTATGTTTCTTCAAAGTTGTTTTGCAAGAGGGGGACCTTTTGGCTGCTTGATTCTAAGCTTCTTACTCCAGTTTCCACACCCAAATTCCCTTCTTTGGCTTTTCCCCACATCACAGAATAAAAACCAGTTACAATTACGGCTGCTCCAATAAAACTGCATTACATTAAAAAAGGAATGATCACTTTCTTATAATAGAAGAGGAGAAAATCAGGACAGAAAATAAGAGAAATCTGACCAGTACATGATCAAACAAAAATTCTTATAATTTATACAAGTCAAAACACCACCCAAAATTGAAAAAATGTACCTCCCAAGGTAGATTGTATCTCCTAGGAAGATGATGCCCACCAGAGCCGAAATGACAATACCCAAGGGCTTGAACATAGCTACAAATACAGGCCCAGTCCTTTGCAGGCACCAGGTACAAACGCCAACTTGGAATGCAGAGCCAAAAACAGCCTGCATTTTCCACATTAAGGTTTCAAGACATAAAGTGAATATAATTTAAGCATGTACATAAACGTCAGGGTTTATTCTTTTTCTTTTAACTTCTACTTACCGAGTATAGGACAGCAACTAACCTTACACCAGGTTTTAAGCTCCAACTACTTAGGTCTCTTTCCACAACCAAACAGAGTATTGCAGATTGAATGGCCACAAAGAAGCAGTAAAAAAGGACTACGATCAGCTCAGCTGAGAATTTCTTAAGGATTGAGGCCTGAAATGTACGAAATATACGTCAATCTTATAACTGGTTTTTACTCTTGTTATTTCTTAACGATCTAACCTGTACAATGAGCCATGCTGAAGTGAACACACAATCAATGGCAAGAAGCAATCCACCAATGACCCAGTTTGTTTGAAGCACAAAAAATTGAAGTGACAAGTTTGGAGGTAAGGATGTCATCAGAAGGTGGGGTCCCTTATAATATGTCATGATAAATGCCCCTGTAATTAACACTATGGTTCCCAATGATTTGGCTAAGCTACTGGAGCTTCTCCAATCTAGTTTTTCCATCCTGAAATCACAAAGTTGAATCATTTTAGATCCTTCAGTAGCAAAAAAAATATCACTCTAAGCAACTTATAAGTCTGCTACTGTTCCAAAGTTTTCTACCATAAGCTTAGCACATTCATTAGTTAAAACATGAGTTAAAGCTTTCTGAAGATAGAAAAGTTGACAGAGAAAGGAAACTAAAAGAAGCTCAACCATCCAGTGGTTGAAGAATTCGTTGGATGATATGACTATCAGAGGAGCTAAAATAAGAAAACGCAAAAAGATGTGATTTTGGGCAACAAAAGAATCCACTAAATTAGGAGTAATATTATAACCACAAACTGTTTTTATACAAACTAATGTGACATAAAATGACTGGTTGAATGAAAATATAAAATAATAAAAATAATTAAGGTAGGCCATGTGGTGTTTTTATTCAGTGAATCATGTTATGCCGCATCAGTTTGTAAAAGAGTTTGTGACTGTGTCATTGTTCCTAAATTATTAGCAACACAGAAGAAGTCACTAAATTAGTAGCAAAACTAACTCCCCTTAAATAATGCCCTTTAAGTCCATCTTGAGGAAAGAAACTATAATGCCTAACAATATCAGCCGAGTTGGCATCAATCAAGCATCAATAATTCAGTCATGACCATAACTAAATTGTAATTACAAATTCAGCATCAGCCTCTAATGCACATACAGACCTATTATATTTCATCAGCTGAGGCAGCAGATCAAATAATTCTCCTCAAAGTTATTGCATTCACGAATTGGCAAGAAAAGGGAGAAGGCCGCAAAACTTTAAAAGCCAGGTCCACCTGCATGTCACTTTAATTCTACAGCAGGGAAATCTCTTGCAACAGACTTAAGGAACAGAAGACATCACATATCATGGTTCCTTTAAGCTCAGCCCTGAATAGATTATAACTCTTTCTGGCAGATTATCCACACATGCACTCTTCATTTTAATAAACTAGAAGGGGGCATGTACCACGTGCATAGTGTGGTAAGATAAATAGGAACGGAGAAAGACGCATGTTAATAGAATGGTTCGGGATTTTTTTTGTTTTTTTTTTCTAGAACAGTATAGTTAAAGCTTGGGCCAGAATCAGAACAAGAGCTTGAGTATCTTTTCCCTTAAGGACATATTGTCTGAGCTGCAAGACCAACATAGCGATTTCAGCTTATGTGTGACCTCGTACTCATCAGCTCCTTGGTAATAGCTTAAAAGGCCTAGTACCACTTCAGCAATAACATTAAATCTGTCTACTTTCAGAAGCTCTTTTGAAATTCCTTCTCCAACTCCAAACTGCAGTCACTGATTGGTTGGGTGCAAAACCTTTTCCACATCAAGTATTGATGTCTCAAAGAAAGAATAATTAAGGAGGGAAAGAGAGAACCTATCTGTCCTTGCATGGTGGATTAATTACAAATAGCATACTACTCTAATCCATGAATCAGACTGGATAATCATTATTTTGTAACAGGAATACACCCTTAGCAAATTTCAGCAGTATGTCAAATATATAATTGCAAGCTATAATTGGGACTTACAAAACTTAATTATGCAATGGAAGTACTGAATCAGACACTCATACAAATGAAGAGAAAGAGAACTCATTACATTATTGGTTGCAATTAATTAGCATCAGTAACATAGACTGCACAAACATACTCCAATGAACAAAATCAAAAGAAAGTCAAAATGATCATAGCAAAGTGGGGAACATTACCGGAAAATGATGGCAAGAATGAAGGTAAAACCCGGAACAAGATTAAGCATAGCCGAGGAAAGTGTAGGTGAGCTATAGTAAATCCCAGCATAGCCAAAAAACTGAGCCGAAGTACTGCTTGAAGAAAAGTAAAACAACGAACCACCATTTAATAAACAACATCTTTGAATTTTATTTTACTGACACTGTAACACAGTACATGCTGCATATGAATGAGTCAAAGCAAGAAAATTTATTATGATCAAACAAAAAGAAACCAGCCGCAAGGTCAAAGAAGTAGAACTTAGCATACCCAAGAAGGCCTAGTAGGAAGAAAGCAGATAGAATAGGCAAAGTGAGTGGAGGAATTTGTGATCTGCATAGAGATGATGAATTGATTAAAACATGAGCAGCTTTGATCTTTGACATTAACGAAGGATAAACAACCTGTGGAAGAGAAATGAAGCGGGGAGAAGAACGAGAGAGGCGAGTGCGTTGGAGTAAAATACGAAGACCAGGTTGCTCATCCCGTTAGACATAGCTGCTCTGCCTGCAAACATCAGCCCAACTTGAGCACACTCCGCCATCATCATCCCAATAACTGGAGCTAAACCAACTTTCCCCATCTCTTCTCTCGCTCTGATTGCCGCTACGGGCTTTGGAACTTAGGCGCAGATTGATTCCTTACTTGATGACACGTGTCAAATGTTTACTTGACATTTTAATTGCATTTTTTTAGACGTTGACGGTTAATAATGAACTTTGTTATTGGTCAAGGGACGTAAATGTTACAAATAAACAATCTGTGGCTTAAATTAAAGAGTTTAGAGGCCTTGAAGATATTACTCAATTAGAAATGGGAATCCTTTTTAAGCCATCATAATATTCTTTTGTGCACTGTAGAATGTATCTACTTTGCTATTCTAATGTGAATAAAACAGTCGCCTAGCTAAACAGATAATGCATGGAAAGGAATATTCAATGGAAGAAGAAATGGTATCCAAATAATATTTTTCTTGTTTTGCTACAAAGGAGACCTTTTGGTTTGGCCGTATAATTAATTCCAGGCTCACCACCAACATCTTCAGAGGAAAAGTAAACAGAGAAGCAAATATTGATTTACATGTTCTTGCAATATTTATTTACAATTCATTAATCTGCCGTGAAAAGATAGTCACCTGAAACTCTGAAATATATGGGTGTGTCTGTATCAGTTGAACTAACTATTCATGCAAGTCTCCATATTGATGACCTTCACCTGGAATTCGTCTCTTCCATCTAGTCTTGCTGGAGAGGGATCCGTTTGCCCCGGGGGCGGATGGTCCAAAACTCCCCATCTCACTGTGTGAAATATATTAATTAGAGAAAGCAAGAAATATTTGAAATTTTGAAGTTGATCAAATTAGAGGGTCATCGTTAGTTTACTATTGATGATACAAATTTCTAGTTGTTCCTTTCTCGAGCAGGTTCTCCAGCTAACTTTTAACTTTCTCTATTCACTGAAACAATACCTTCTAGTTTCCTGCGTTCACAGAAGAAATGTTAGAGATTACTGGGTATTTTTTTAGTAAAAATCTTCTGATGCTCAAGTCAGTGATTGGGTTAATTTTTAGAAAATTCTCTTTCACGAAAGAAGAAAAAATACAGGAAAAACACTAACTTTTTTTTTTCTTTAAAAAAGAATCCAACCATTTTCTCTCATTTTTCTTAGGTATTTATTTAGGTATTCCGATCCTCACCATTACTCTCATAACACACGTTCTCCACTTCTCACACACCCATCCATTTTGGGACAATTATTTGGTCACCATAATGAGCGCGTGAGAGTTATTCCCCTATTCTCAGAGAGAGACGTTCAACTGTCCCACGCTATGGGGTTGGATTGCCACGCTTTAGTTTGGCTCATGGACTGGTTTATGCCTGCTTTTGGTGCCGCCTATAATATGATAAGAGCTCGCTGGACTGCCGTGGACATTCCTGCCCTGTTGTTGCTTACCTTGAGCAGACTGCGAGCACCTAATCTCAGCTAATTTGACATCGAGCAAGAGTACCTTTATACTAACAATCAGTGCTCCTGTTTTGGCTAGTGCAACCTCGAACAAGGGTGCTCTTTATTTCCCAAACAATTATATTCAAAAATATGAATTACTTGTCAGCATCTCATGCCATATTCTTCCTGAAGATACTTTGGATTGGAAAGACTAGAAAACATAACATAGCTCAGAAGTTTTGATTATTTGTTTTTAAATATGAATCCCACAGGACTTTTACAGAAGGAAACATAACATATTTTGATTCTGATTCACATACAATCGTATGATACAAGATGGGGAATCATACATGTACAACACATACTGATTTTTCTCAGTTCATTGTTAGTATTTTGTTTTCTCTGTATGCGTTTTGCTACAAAGGGGATATTATGACTGTATAAATCTAAGCACCCTGTTGCTGAATCTTTTCCTAAATATCCTTCTTTGGTCTTCTCAACATTACAACATAAATTCTATTGAGGTTTATGGGTGCTGAAAGGAATCTGCATAATAATTGAATTTCAACACCATTGACATATCACTCCTCACACCACGAAAATAAGAAAGAATATTTCTGAGGATTAAAAAGAATACATTAATACTTCTTTTCACTTCTGCCTGGGTAGTAGGCACTAAGGATAAAAGATCCAATAATCACAAGTGACCTTAAGGATACTACTATTGTGTTCAATTTGCTGTGATGCTTGTCACAACCACACGTTACAGTTTACACTTCATGTTTTATCGAGCAAGAGACACCTTTTGATCTGGTATATTAGTTTTGGATTGTTTTAAGGAAATCATCCTTTTGTGTTCAAAGTCAGTGAATCTGCTACGTTTATGTAGACGAATGAAGATAAACTTGATTGCTGATGACAGTGCTATATTTGCTGCAGGATTTGGGCAAAAATAAAAACAGCAAGTTATGGTTATGCTGTCAATAATATTCTGCAAGATTGTAGGAACAATTTGTTTTAATTTATGTTATCAAATACCTGATATGTAGGCAGATAATTTGACATTGTTTATTTATTTTTTTTATATAAAATCAGATATTGCAGCAATGAAATTAGGAATTTACAGCCCCAAATTTCTCTGTGTTATTTTCATTATTTTCTAAAACCAACAAAGTGGTATCAGAGCCTTTATTCTTAAGGGACTTAGAAAGTGTGTGAGTGTATCCTGTGAGGCTTGCTAGACCAAATCAAATACTTAATCTTCTATCAAATTCAATATGGCGGAAATAGTTTCTTATCCGCACCTCCGGCTTTCATAGGTGAAAATTATCAAATATGGGTCTGTGAAAATGGAGTCATACACTGCAAGCGTGTGACTTATAGGACTTGGTGGAAGCGGACCCGAGGATCCACCATTAGCTCATATGAGGAATAACAGGGATGAAAGAAAAGGAGGTATAAGGCCAAGACATGCATCCATTCTGCAGTTTCGGAGGTAATTTTATAAAGATCATGACACGTGAAACAACGAAACAGGCATGGGATCTTTTGAAGGTAGAATATCGAGGGAACATCGGGACAAAACACATGCGGGTCTTGAACCCGAAAAGGAATTTGAAATGCAGAAAATAAAGGAGAGCAAGTAGTTAAGGACTATACTGAGATAAGTTACGGATGATTGCCAATAAGATCGGAATGCTCGGGAAGAGTGTTCGGATAGACAGAATGTAGAGAAGATTACGGTGTCCTTGCACGAGAGATTTGAGTCTAAAATCTCTTCACTTGAAGAGTCCGGAGATATATCAACAATAACATTGGGAGAGCTCATTAATGCACTTGCACGCTCAAGAACAAAGGAGAGCTTACGAAATGAGGATACAATTGAAGGAGCATTTCAAGTGAAGGAAGATGATCAAGCACAAGGTAGCGATGAAGAAAAACAATGGAATAAGAGGAATTACAAGAAAGGGAAAGCAAGCATCCATGGAGGCGATGAGGTCAAGCATTTCCCATGTCCTTACTCGTAAGAAAACCTCTCATTCACAAAAAAATGTTGGTTTCAACTGACATTCAATGTAGGGCATGCAAGCAGATGGGGCATATAGAGAGGTGTGTAAAACAAACAACAAGAAAAACATCAAGCTCAAGCAGTGGATCAACAACGGGAAGAATAACTTTTGTTGTGTCTTGTTTTTCAAGTAGCAGTTCAAATGATGATCGGCTTATAGGCAGTGGATGTTCAAATCACATGTCTTTTGATAAATCTCTTTCGAAGAAGTAAATAAGTCGGAGGTGTCAAGAGTAAAAGTTGGCAATGGGCGATATATTGAGGAAAAGGCAAAGGGATCATGCTAATAAAAAGCTCGGAAGGTATAAAGTTAATTTCGATATATTACTTGTTCCTAAAATTGATCAAAATCTGCTGAGTGTGGGACAATTGCTTGAAAAATGTTATTACGTTGTATTTAAGAATAACAAGTGTGTCATTCATCGACCCAAATGGTGTAGTGTTGTTCTCTTTGAAAATGTACAGACAAAGTTTCGGTTTAAATTGGAACAAGGATGAATTTAGTGCATATCCATGTGCTTTGAACTAGGTCGAGTTATGGCATAAACGGATGGGGCATTGTCATTATTCCGCATTAGATTATATGCGGAAAAATAGTCTTGTGCAAGGAATGACTTTCAATTGAGGAGGAGCAACGATGTGTGGAGTTTGTCGACTAGGAAAGCAAGCCGATTGCCATTCCCTGTTAATAAGGCATGTAGAGTAGTTGAGAAGCTTCGAGTTGATTCACACCGATGTTTGTGGACCTATGAGGACTACATCCTTAAGTGGTAACAGTACTTTATGATTCTTATTGATGACTTTAACGAGAATATGTTGGGTTTACTTTCTCAAACAAAAGTATGAAGTTCTTGATGTGTTTTGGAAGTTTAAAACATGGATTGAAAACCAAAGTGGTTGTAGAATCAAGGTGATTAGGTCCGATAATGGGATCGAGTATACAGTTGATAAATTTGCTAAGTTTTATGAAGCTGCAGGGATTGAACGTCAACTTACAGCCACCTATACACCTCAACAAAATGGTGTTAGTGAGAGGAAAAACAGAACAATTATGGAGATGGCAAGGTGTCTCATTATTTGATAAAGAAATGCCAAAGATGTTTTGAGTGAGAGTCATCAATACAATCTGTATTTACAGTAACAGGTTACCAACAAAGGCTTTAAAAGGAAAAACACCTTTCGAAGCTCGGTATGGTTTTAAACCCTCCATTCATAACTTGAGAGTTTTTGGTTGTTTGTGTTTTACTCATGTTCCGGATATAAAAGAGGAAGTTGGATCAAAAGTCCGAATATGGAGTCTTTGTAGGATACGATGAATCTTACCAAAGGTTATAGAGTTTATCAACCTTTGATGAAAAAATCATAGTAAGCGGAGATGTCAAATTTGATGAAGCCGCAAGATGGAATTGGGTTACAGATGACACTGAACAATTTTGTTCGGAAGAAGAAGAATCAAAATTGCAGGAAGATGATATAATTGAAGATGAACCAATAAGAGGTACCGACCACTTACAAAATTTTATCAAAATTGCAATATGGTCGTGTTTGAACCTACGGATATGATGAGGTCATTAAAGATCCAAAGTGGGTTGTAGCAATGGAAGATGAGATCAAGATGATTCACAAGAATCAAACTTGGGAGTTGGTAGGCAGCACCACTACACAAGAAGCCTATTGGTGTGAAATGGGTTTATAGAACCAAACTTAATGCTAATGGTTACGTAAACAAATACAAAGCAAGGCTGGTTGTAAAAGGGTATGCTCAACTATTTGGTGTAGACTTTTCGAAACTTTTGCACAGTAGTACGGATGGATACCATCGATTGCTTCAGCACTTGACAGACAAAAGCAATGGAAAATCTATCGACCGATGTGAAGTTAGCCTTTCTAAATGGATACTTAGAAGAAGAAATCTTTGTTGAAGCAACTTGAGGGTTTTGTGGTCGATGATCCAAAGAAAGTATACTTGTTAAAGAAAGCATTATATGGTTTGAAGCGAGCCCCAAGAGCACAGTGCATGCAGGATTGATGATCATCTGTCGAAGATAGGCTTTAACAAGAGCATGAGTGAATCAACTTTGTATATCAAAGTTATTAATCATGAATTGATAGTTGTTTCACTTTATGTTGATGATTTACTTGTCACAGGAAGCAATGTAGAACTGGTGGAGCAATTTAAGGTTCAAATGATGCAAACATTTGAAATGACTAATTTGGGAGAGATGACTTTCTTTCTAAGACTGGAGATTCAAAAGTCACAGCAAGAAATTTTTATTGGACAGCAAAAATATGTCAAGGAAGTGCTGAAGAAATTTAACATGGAGGATTGTAAGTCAGTATGTACTCCTTTAGCTCAAAATGAGAAATTTAATAAAGATGATGGTGCTGAAAAAATTAATGAGGCATTATACAAGAGTGTTATAGGTTGTTTGATGTATCCGACGACAACAAGACCGATATAATGTTCATTGTAAGTCCGTTGTCTAGGTATATGCATTGTGCAAGCGAGTTGCACTATAAGGGTGCTAAGAGGGTGCTCGGGTATATTAAGGGAACTTTGGATCTTGGAATAAAGTTTGAGAAAGCGAACAATGTTGGTTTTGCATGGTTTTGCTAATGTTGATTGAGTCTGGATCTTGTGATGATATGAGGAGCACATCGTGCTACTTGTTTAGCCTTAGTTCGAGGTTGTTTTGTTGGAGTTCAAAGAAGCGGAAATTGTAGCTCGATCTCTGCAGAGGCTAAATATGTTGCAGTGCCATCTGCGATCAATCAAGCTTTATGGCTAAGGAAGCTTATGACGATTTGAAGATGATCCAGAATGATGCAACTGAAATCTTTGTTGATAACCAAGTCGCCATAGCAATTTCTAACAATCCAAGTATTCCATGGAAAGACAAAGCATTTCAAAATCAAGTATTATTTTGTTGAGAAGTCCGGAAGAATAATGAAGTTAGGCTTGTGCATTGCAAAACTAAAGATCGGTTGGCTGACATTTTGACAAAGGGACTGTCAAAATTTAAATTTGAATTATTGAGAAAAAGATTGGTGTCTGCAGCAAAAATAGCAAGGAGGAGTGATGACATTGCTATATTTGCTGCGAGGATTCGAAGCAAAAATAAAAACAGCAAGTTATGGTTATCTTGTCAATAATATTCTGCAAGATTATAGGAACAATTTATTTTAATTTATGTTATCAAATACTTGATATGTAAGCAGATAATTTGACATTGTTTGTTTCTTTTCTTTGTATAAAATCAGATATTGCAGCAATAAAATTAGAAATTTACAGCCCCAAATTTTTTTGTGTTATTTTCATTGTTTTCTAAAACCAACAATTGCATTATCACCTGCTCTACATTTTTGAACCTTGAAAAGTATGACAAACAACTCACTGACTTTGCTTGTCTTATCAGCTGCATGTTGATCTTCATTCTTCTACATAAATATAATTACTAATCAGGGATTGATTGTTGACTTTTAAGAAGGTTGCAGGCTAGCTGATAAAGGTTGTGAGCTTCAGAACTTGTAGAACTATCTTTTATAACAGTAGTAATGTGTAATACACCCTTTAGTTATATTTCCAAGTTAAATCAATTTTTACATGGTAAATCCACCAAAAACTCACTAAACTGACTGATGTAAAGGATATGCCATGAGCTACTATTTACATGTTCTTGCAATAAGTACACTACATGAATCCAACTAAAGATCACTTGAACAGGCAGCTACTGCATTGAATTCTCAAGGAAGTGATGACATCAATTGATTGACATTTGTGGGTGTCTAAAAAACTAAACTATTCAAGCAAATTTCTACACTGAAGGTCTGCGCTTTATGTCTTCTGAGCGGCTTTGCAACAGAGGGACCTTTTCACTGGATGACTCTGAATCCATGCGCCACAGCCATCAATGGTATTTTCTTCTTTGGCCTTTCCCCACATCACAACATAAAATCCAATTACAATTATAACTGCTCCAACCAAACTGCAACATATTTTACATTAACTTTCAGGAAAAGGACAAAAGCACTAAGATTTGAACATAAAATCAGTCAAATCATTCGTGAACTTGTACTATTTTTGCAGTAATACTACCTAGTTCAAATCTATGCAAACAAATGAAGGTTGTAAAATTATTTGATCATTCAATTTTCTGGAGGTCCAATGCATTATAAAATTTCAGTGCCAGCTAGTCTGTGACGAAAGATAAATTTGAAATGAAGCTGATCGAACCATACCATCCAAGAAAAAGGCCATCTCCGAAAATGATAACACCCATGACAGTACAGAAGAGAATTGCCAGGGGCTTGAACATCGAAACATAGAGAGGTCCGGTTCTCATCAGGCAGCATAATAACAAGGTGGTTAGAAAAGCAGCCCCAATAATTGCCTGCATTCAAAAATTGACAACTATGTTTTAAAATCACCTGGAGAAATCAGTGCCTGATAAAGTGATTTTTTGCAGCCATCAACCTACCTAGTACCTATTGATGCTATGTACAATTTTTTAAAATGATGTAATGCATTTCTTTATTGGACAACTCATACCAAACCTTGAGAGTCTTAAGTAAGTGATGAAATGCACTGACTCGAATTCTATATATAGTTTTGGATCCAAAATAGAAGGAAGAGGTATCCATATACTTACTGAGTATGCAATAGCAAACAGTCCGATATCAAGTCTCAGCTTCCAAGCACTGAGTTCTGTAGTAACCACAGTCAGGGAAAGTGCTGCAGCTAGAATGGTACTAAAGAAGTATTGGTAACACAGCATGACAATCAATGCTGGGAACTCTTTGAGGGATAGCCTGAAAAAATTCCGAAATAAATAAAAGCCATCACTTTCTGTTCCTCAGCATTGTAGAAGTGTAAAAGGCCCAACCTGTAATATATACCAAGCTGAGATCAAAATAGCTTGAGCTGCAAGGCAAAATCCTCCTAGAATCCAATTAGATTGAAGGGACTGAATCTGATAAAGTGAGGCAATGTCTGACAGGGACCTGGCAATGGGCGGGCCCTTGTAGAATGTCACAACAAATGTACCAGCTATGGACACTATAGTTCCCAATGACTTTGCTTGGCTGCTTTTGCTTCTCCGCTTCAGTTTTTCCATCCTATAACAAAAGTAGTAGCAAAAAGAATAGCCTTCAATCATTTTCATAATTGCATCAGCATAACTATAACTTATAGCCATCATGCAGAAGTTTCCATATATTAAATTAGGCACTCATAGACTCTCAATTGAAAAGAGGGAAGAACCTGAAAATTAAAGCAAGTATGAAGGTAAAGGCAAGGCTGGAATTAGGTTGAGCATGGATGTGTTGAGTGTAGGAGAACTGTACTGTAAACCAGTATATGAGCAGATATCGGATGAACAACTACATTAGACAAAGAAAGAGAATAGAATCAACAATTATATCTTCATATTAGTTGCTCAAGTTAACAAAGAAATGTAAAGAGAATGAGAGGTAGTAATTTTAATCTCAAAACGAAATATTAGGCCATGTTGTTGACATATATTCAAGTTCTGCAGACGCGAGTTACAAACCTAATTAATGAAAGCAAGAAGATTTTCCAGAGAACAGATGTGGTCACTGTTGGAAATTTTAATCTGCCAACCATCAGAAAACAAATAACAACAATCAAGAGTCATTTAGCTAAGGACTCACACATGTAACTTTCTAATACATTGTGCACACTGCAATGCAGGAAGATAGAGATGCACGGACCTGTGAATAATCATGATAAAAAGAAGAAAAATGAGACTGCAAATGAGATCAGAGTAGACAACAATGACATATTTGTCGATCCCTATAGATATTGCATTTTTTATTACAAACACATTGCTAAACTGAACCAAAATTACCATCACCATTCCCATAAAAGGTAACACAGACCCCATACTGGATAGGTCAATTCTCACCTCCTCTCTTATTCGCTGATTGACAAATTCTCCCGGACTATGAGGCAAAAACAAGCTTAGCAGCTGGTGAGTTCAGTGAAGCTATTATTAATCAGCATATAAGCTGACACATTCTCAGTATCTCACTTCTCACCTGCTTTTATGGGGTTATATCCCTAACTAGATAATCCCAACTTCTTTTATTAAAAGTTCTCTAAATTACCTTTTGGCTTTAAAATATTAAGAAATTTGAATTATTTTGCATCACTCAGGCCATATTCCGTATGAAGATATTTTGGATGGCAATATTATCGGACTAACATATGACTTAGTTATGCAGTTGTGATTGTTTATGAACATATGGACGCCACAAGCCAATTGCAGAACAAATCAAGGGGAGGCAAACGAAACCTAGAATATTTTTTAAGACACTCACATCCCAAGCATATAATGCACGAAAAGGAATATAAAATACGAGTGGAGGAATCACAAGCGTATATGCGATATTATTTATATACCTTTTTTGCTTTGGAAGGGAACTTTTGGCTCTATAATAATTAAAAACATGTCACTACTGAATCTTTTTCTGCATTTTCCTTTTTCACATCCCCACATTAGAGTAAAAGATAGTGAAGGGTAGTGATTGCTCCAAGCAATGTGTATAAAAACTTGAATTCAACACCAATGTACTTCACTTCTCACACTTAACGGCTTAAATTCAAAAGCTTTTGACTGATATATTTAAAACTTTAGATGGTTTTTCAACACTCAAGGTGATCCTCTTTTTGAATGTAATTACAACCGGATTGGTTTTGAATTTTACCTGGATTGTAGAGTAATAAGGAATCGTGAAACTTCTGAGAAACTTGGAAAAGCTCAGTAACTAACTTCTTTAGATGAAAGACGAACAGAAATTAGCAAATGTAAACAGGGTATTTTAATCAATAGTCAGTGAGCTGACAGAACACCATTATAAATATGCTTGAAGTACTATTTACACATTTTTGTAAAATCCATTCTACCCTTATCCCCCTGAAAAGCTCTTGAAAAGAATTTAGGCTGGAGCTTTTAATTTATAATCCCCCTAGCTGCAATGAATTCTCACTCTCAGGGAAGTAAATAACCCACAACAAGTATTCTCAAAAAACCATATACAGAAGACATGCTAGTTCTCTTCAATCCTGTTTTGCAGTAGAGGAACCTTTTCCCTGGATGAATTGACACTCGCTAGTCCACAGTCCTCAGTGGTCTTTTCTTCTTTAGACTTTCCCCACATCATTGCATAAAATCCTGCTACAATTATCATTGCTCCAATTAAACTGCAAAGAAATTTCATATTAGTTCCAGCACATATGGGAACCAATTGGAGTTAAAGCGAAAATTATTTGAAAAGAAATTGATCAATAATACCTTCCAAGACAAGGAGCGTCTCCGACAATGATGACATCCATGCCAATAGAGAATACAATGGCCAAGGGCTTGAACATTGATACATAAAGAGGTCCAGTTCTCGACAGGCACCATGTGCACAAGCCAACTCGAAGCCCAGTGCCAATAACAGCCTGCAGGTTAAGAAATGAAGATCGTATCAGGATTATGAATCTTGACAAAGGTTAACAGCTTTGGAAAAAAATCTTGGAATTAAAGTAGAGGAAAGAGATGGACACACACTTACTGAGTACAAAACAGCAACAAGTCCCATATCAAGTCCTAGCTTCCAATCACTTGGCTCGGAAACTACAATCAGAGCAAATGCTGTAGACAAAATGGTATTAAAGAAAAATAGGTAGAACATTATGATAATCACAGCTGCGAACTTTCTGAGGATTAATGCCTGCCAAAATTCAAAAAATGTAGAAAGTCAATATGTACTTTTAACTACCCCTTGAGCTTTGTAGAAGAGAAAATTAAAGGGCCAAACCTGTAAAATAAACCATGCCGAATTCATAAAAGCTTCAGCTGCCAGGAAGAATCCTCCTAGGATCCAATTTAACTGTGGTGAAAGAAGAAGTCGATGAGGTGAACCACTGTGTGGAAGTTCCCTTATAATTGGAGGGCCCTTATAGAATGTCACAACAAATGCCCCTGCTATCGCACAAAGGTTCCCAAGGACTTAGCTTGGCTGCTTTTGCTTTCCCAATTTAGCTTTTCCAATCTAAACAATTCAGTTTCATACAAAATTTATTAGAATATGGCATGATTGGATGACTTGAGCAATAAAGTATTTGTATAGAAAAATATCTTCTTTGTACAGTTCCATTTGATATTTCTATATGAAGAACTAAATTATTCATGAAAGGGATCAGATTCTAATTCTACCAAACAGATCATGTCTGCATGAATCTTGCATTTAAAGACTCCCAAATAAAGAGGAGAAGAACCTGAAAATGATCGCCAGCACAAAGGTAAAGGCTGGAATCAAGTTAAGCATGGCTGTGCTGAGTGTAGGAGAGCTGTACTGTATACCAACAAATGACAAAATCTGGGAAGAACATCTGCATGGAAAAATGGAACAAAAACAGGGGAACTAAAAATATGCAAATTTCTGTCATATTTTTTCTTTTAAAAAATAAAGTTTGTTTCATGGTTATAAAATAATATGAGTACTTGAAATTTAAAGAGAAGCAATGAAGAAGCAAATAACTGACCCAAAAACCGAAAGCAAGAAGAATCTGCAGAGAATGGAGAATGTGAGTGGCGGACGCTCTGACCTGCCAAGCATCAGGCATCAGTAGACAAGAGATACAAACACTTTGTTATCAGGGAACTGAGGGGACGAGAGAGATATAAAGACCTGTGAGTTATGGAGGAACAAAGAAGAAAAAGGAGACTGGAGAGGGCATCAGAATAGACAATGACGACATATTTGTTGATCCCTCTAGACATTGCTGCTTTGATTACTTCCATATTGCTAACTTGAGCCAACATTACCATCACCATGCCCACAAAAGGTAACGCAGCCCTCATACTACACATCCCCACTCCCTTATCTTTCCCTCTCTCTCAGCAACACACACATGAATAGAAGCTTATTTAGCATCATTTGCTAACCTTATCTTCAATTCTTCATTGCTTCTTTCGAATTCCGCGGGTATTCAATAATGTAATCAACACTATTATTGTCCATTTAGTACTGCGAGCATGCTTTTGTGGGGGCATGATTATAACACCCCCTCTCATATTCCATATCAAGACGTAACGTGGCCACTTAGTCCACTCTTGCTTCTTATCTCAACTCTTGCAATTTGAAAATGCATGCTTTAGATAATTAGCAAAGCATTTTTTGATTTTTTTTTATTCATTAAATAAAAAGTAAATAAATTGAGATTTACTAGTGTTGAATATATGTTTATATGACAATTTAGTCCATTAAATAATAAAAGACGGCCCAAAAGTTTTCAAATTATCTTGATTTTCAATTTTTTAATTTAAATCATATAAATTTAATCAGTATATAAGTTATACAAACATTTCAAAGTATCAATTTTATTATCATAATTGTCTCGTACTCTTCTCTTTCGTAATTTGAATTCGTTATTTAATAATGATTATTTTACTTTTTGAAAATTTAAACCGTATATAAAGATAAAAATATGTGTTTACAAAACAAAACCACTTTTCTTGATTATTTTGCTCCTTCCCGTCTCACAAGGCACAAACCACAAATTTAACGTTGCACTTACACTATATTTTGGTCCCCGCTGAACTAAAAAATAACTGAAACAGACTTTCCACTATGGTGTCCACAAAAGTAGCTTTCTTTCACCACTTCCAAGCAAGCTGGGCTTTTTTTCAAATGATATCTATATCTATTTAATATATGATAACGAGAGTTTGGTTGATTTTGTTGCTAGCAAAATCTTCTCCAAGAATATTATTAGGAGGGAACTGTTTCACCGTAGAATAGTATTGTATATTCTATATTGTCTGGCGACATGCATAATTTTCTCTTAACTCTATCAATGGCAATATGAATACTACTCTTCGATCGGGATCAATGTGAATCTATGTTTATACTCCTGTCTTCTGTGTTGCTTTTATTCATCAGAAGAGGGACATTTGGAGAGGATGACTTGAAGCCGGAAATTTCAGTGTGACCTCTATCCATTTTCTCTTCTTTGGCTTGTCCCCATATCACAGCATAAAAACCAAGAGCTATAGTCGCCGCTCCAACAAAACTGCACAAGCACAAACAAAAATTCATCATAATTTCTACTTTATTAATTCTTAATGGTTGTAAGCCACGGAGAATTATGCACACACCTTCCAAGATACAGAGTATCCCCTAGGAACAAAATCCCAAAGACAAGTGCAACAACCATTCCAAGTGGCTTAAACATGGAAACATAGACAGGCCCCTTCTTCTTCAATGCCCATGTATGAATGACACTTCTAACAGATACCGCGAAGATTGCCTAGAGATTAAGCAGTAAGTATCCAGCCAGTCTGAAATTAAATAATAAGAGACTATAAATGAAGCTTGCGGTCATCTCCTTAATTACTTACCGAATATCCAATTGCCAGCAACTCCATGTTAGGCCTCAATCTCCATGCATTTGGGTTTTTCTCGGCCACCAGGGAGATTGTGGAAGACAATATGGTTACAACGATGGAACAAGTGAGCGTTACCATTAGCTCTGCAGGGTAGTCCCTGATAATCCATGCCTGGATATCCAGAAAGCAAAAGAAAATGCTAATGATTTACAATTGGCAGGTTAAATCTCTGATAACGTTGATGACCGTTGCCATCAGCATTGTGTTTATGGTGTACCTGGACAATATAGTATAAAGCTAGAATGACACTGTGACCTGCCAGAAAAATGCCTCCAATGGTCCAGTTTGATAGAGGCAATTGAACAAGTTTATCAATTAACTTATCTTTCGATGGAACACTTGTAATTGGCAGGCCTTTGTATAAAGTCACAATTAAAGCTCCTGCAATTAATAACACCGTCCCAATAGACTTCGCCCGACTGCTTTGCGCTCTTAGCTCTAGCTTTTCCATCCTACAACCACAGTTTGATGTTAATCCACTAATAGGGAATTGAGAGACCATGTCAGTATTTTCTTGACTCATATTGGACAATAGCAAGAAATTGCAACGCAAGTAGCTTTGTCCCCACCACATGCAATTCACATAGAGATAAAAACTCTCCGGAGCTTAATTATCTCACATCATTCCACTTTTGACAAAAATAGCTAGTGTATCTGCGTACGTGACTTTTAGCATGGCTCAGACAGCTTCACTCACTTTTTAATTGCATTCTCCGTTACGTTAGAATTTAGGAAGGTGTCAAAATATTTTTAAGGATTTAATAATATTTATTTGGATATGTTTGATTATATTGATTGCGTAAAGACAATAAAGCATCAAAAATGATAGTCATCTTTGGTGAGTGAAAGGGGAAGGCCAACAATCCAAACTGCAAAATGACCATAAGCACTTTGATTTTGGTGGTGAGATGGCTTTCACGTAATCTCAAACGTGTCGTTCAATAATAATATTAAACAATGAAATAAAATTTAGCGTTCCCTAAATTTTAACAGAGGAAGAATGGGTCACCTGAAGATTATGGCAAGTATGAAAGTAAAGCCCGGAGTTAGATCTATCATAGCTGACGCCAGAGCTGGAGAGCTATGCTCTATCCCAAAATAATGAAACATCTGCCCGCAGCAGCTACAAGCATATTCAGAACTTAGTACACACACTTGCAGACATGTACATGCATGAGACCAGCTATACGAGCTGGATTTATATGATCGGAAAATTCCTTCTGTTAACTAATAAATTAGTACCTAAGTAGGCCAAGAAGAAAGATTCTGAAG
Organism: Murraya koenigii; assembly: GCA_025617385.1. Classification (NCBI taxonomy): domain Eukaryota; kingdom Viridiplantae; phylum Streptophyta; class Magnoliopsida; order Sapindales; family Rutaceae; genus Murraya; species Murraya koenigii. Next base: position 30,445,974 of record CM046814.1, on the reverse strand, counting down.
ACGATGGACCATGTGAGCTGGGGTCGAGTTCTTTTTCTAATAAAGGGGAGGAAAAATAATTGAACAAAAGTAATGTACATAGTTCTTGGAATTCAGCTAAAGAAGAGGATCTGATACTTTACCTGTAGAAGATAAAGGAAGACGGAACGAGGAGAAAGATGGCAAGTGTGTTGGAGTACACAACAAGAACGAAATGACTCGCACCTCTACTCATGGCTGCCTTAGTTACAGTGTTTAAGCCTACATCCGAGACCTCTAATGTCACCATGGCTGCTGTTACACTTGCTCCCATGACGCTATCCGGCAACTGGCAGAGCAATCCGTAATAAGGGGATGGTTTGTTTCCACTGTAAGGGTATAGAGTGCAACGAAGATTATGACTCTGATGATATTTTATATATTTTCAAAGGGGCAGTCAGTTATTTCAATATTTCACATCAGGAGTTGAGACGGGAGAAATCCTACAGTTATTTATTTAATTTGGATACGTTAGCAAGTCAAGTATGATGTACTCGGTTTGCTTGATGAACTATTTGTACTTGTTTTTACCTAAGCAATTAACAGAATACATACGTTACTATCTTAACTATAAAGAATTATAATCATGAGTACTCATGTTGTCTTAAAATCAGTGACCAAAAGATTTTTATGTATCCAAAGAATCAGGTAACTCATTCTGGCAATGGGGGAACAGAGAACAAAGTGTTATTTAGATTCCTTTTTTTCTGGGGGGGAGAGAATAATTGCCTCGGTTCAAGTATATATGGTGCAGTTTCTGCGTTACATCAAATTAGACAGGTACTAGTTACTTTTAAAACTGATTTTCAGTTCCGTGAAACTTAAAAATTGCAAATACATGTTCTGTTACAGAAAGAGACAATGACTAAGTGCGAAGTTTATTATCATATATTCATATTGCCAGCTATTAGATTTACTCTTATTGACTGATTTACACTCACAGAACTATTCTGCACATGAAGAGTCAGTGACATAAGGCATTTACGTAGACATAGCATTGTATCTACTATTAATTTCTGTAAAATCATACTTCCATGCTTTTGGTTTGCAGAAGAGGGGCTTTAGGAGGGGAAGACTTAAGGCTGTCAATTTCTTTGTCATCAACCATCTTCTCTTCTTCAGATTGACCACAAATCACTGGATAAAATCCAAAAGCAATTATAATGGCTCCAACTACACCGCAAAGCAAAATGAAAACTGAGCCATATTACAGTTACTCCATCCTTTAAAAAAGCAAGTTATATTAGAACTCCACCAAAATTCGTGGAACTATATGTACATATATATCATCTTTTCAAATGATAATACATGGAGGATTCAACTGTAACACCATTGCTACAAAGCAACTTAACCACCTATAATTTTCTTGTTTGCAGTAGTATCGATTTCATGAATGACTATGGAGGATTGCAGTGTCGAAAGCTGTTAAAAACCCAATCATATAAGAAACATTATAAAAATATACCTTCCAAGATAAAGAGTATCCCCAAGAAGAGTAACCCCCATTATGATCACAAAAAGTCAAAAACTATTCCAAGTGGCTTATACATGGAAACATAAACAGGTCCCTTCTTGTGACATGCCCAAGTATAAGCAAGGCTACGAAGTGCTACTGCAAAAAATGCCTAGAAAATAAGCAGCACATCAAATTATTGCAAGATGTTACCACAATAGGTTATAAGTGACGGCAGTGAAACTTCTAGAAATATGCATAATCTCTTCTCTATGCGTACCGAGCACGCAATAGCTATCAACTCCATTTCTGGCTTTAATCTCCACGCATTTAGATTTCTCTCTGCAATTAGAGCAACTACCGTAGATTGAATGGTCACGAAGACGCAACAAATGAATGTTACCATCAGCTCTTCAGGGTATTCCCTAATAATTGAGGTCTAGCTATGCAAGAAGAGTTCTTTACTAGATGAGATATATGGCAGGTAAAAATCCCTGTAATCGATCAGAGAATTACTGGGTATTTTAGGCGTTCTGTCAAATGTTACCTGCACTACGTACAACAGCGACAGGAAAAAGCTACCGGCTGCAAGGAAAAGACCTCCAACGATCCAATTTGTCTGTGGCGATAGAAGTCCATTATGTAAATTACTTGAAGATGACATACTTACAAGTGTTGGTCCCTTGTACAAAGTCGCAGTTAATGCCCTAGCAATTGATACCATGGTGCCAATAAACTTAGCCAGACTGCTTTGAACTCTCAAGTCTAGCTTTTCCATTCTGAGGGCACCATAATAAGTTCATATCAATATTCGGAAAGACTAATAAGAGATCGTAAATTTCATTGAATCAGTCTTTACTCATAAATCTGAATTCATTTTAATATCTTTACTGTTCAACAATATATATATTCTATCAGTAGGAGGTTTGAACCTAAAGTTTACTTAATGCATTATTAGCTGAGACAGAGAACCTTTGTCGAAAATTTATCTTCATAAATAAATATATTGTAACTCTTGATATGAGCTTCGCCCTAAAGTTTGAAAACAGATAAGTAAATTACCTGGAAATTATGGCAAGAATGAATGTAATTGCTGGGGTAAGATCAACAATTGCTGAGGACAAAGTAGAAGAGCTATATCCTATCCCTATATAGAGACAACTCTGCACACAACAGCTAAAAACGACCAAAACTTTCTAGTATAAAAAACCTCATATTAAAAAAAGTCTCGAAATTTTTCCTGTTTGAGTTTAATAGCACCTGACCAGTCCAAGACCAAAGATTTTACAGACAGTAGACACGGTGAGTGGCGGCCGAGTTCTACTCCTGCGTAGTTAAAAATAACAAAGTGAAGCAGAAGTATTGGGAATATGTTACTTTGTTGAATTAATGAGTTGGTAAGTGAGTCACAATACTCACTACTTCTCCTGTAATAGATGATAGTAGATGGCTGAAGAATAAAGATGGCTGCAAATGTATTAAACAACGAGGACAAAGTCACTCATGCCTTTATTCATTGCAGCTTTATTTAGGGTACTCAAGCCCGCATCCAAGCACTCCACTGCCACCATCACTGCTGTCACACCAACACTCCACATTTTCTTTCTTTATGATCTCAGGCACTACTGCAAAATTTGCTCCCCAAAACATAAGAAACTGATAAGAATGATAAACAGTTGGACTTTAAACCAGTGGTAAAAAGCAAGGCTTTGAATTAGTTGCAAACAAACATAATGTTGGACCATAGCAAATTGATACTCCATGAACCACGCGTGTTGTTGGGACATGATATTTGTGGCTAAAGGCAAATGTAAATAATTGCAGAAATAATGATGGTACTTTATTATAGTAGAAATAATGTGTATAAAATTGTGTGGGTATAGAGCATAAATGAAATAAGTAAGTTGTAGAAATTTATGTGTACTTTAAGGCATGTTACAAAGGTCGTTTTTCATAAGATCTTATTTACTCTCACTAAATTGAGTGATGCACATGAGTTAAGTAAATATGTCTCTAAAATATAATAAAATACTTATTTATTTGTTTTTTTGTATCGACAAAAGTAAATCTAAATATTTTTAAATGTATTAAGCATGTCAAAAATTAATATATTGTTCTTATAAAAATCAATATACAATTTTATGCATAAAATATGGATGTTATATGGTGAACTTCACAGAGAGTTAAGTAAAGAATGGTGTAGGTCATTTTCTTCATACCTAGATTGCCTAAACATTGAATTAAGATTTGATTTTAATCATCAGTCTAAGATGAACCATTACCATTACAAATGAATTGGCAACGTGTACCGGTACATTCATGCATTTTGAAAATATTTCAAACATTTCACAACTCACAAGTAATCTTGTTTTTTTTTTGTTATCTTAAATTTATATTTACCGTAAATTACTACAATAAATTATTGTTTTAGAGAAACTGAGGTTCATTTTCCCAGCAGTATCGTTTAGTATCATTTTAATTGTTGTTGTTAATGATGCTTCCAGTTTGCTGGTCAAAGGTATTAGGTATGACTTAATTTTCATATTACTATTATTTCTGTTTTTCCCTGTTAAGAAAGGCGAATAATTTCTTCAAAGATACGAAGAACCAAAAATCGGACAGAGTGACAAAGATGTCACATAATATAGGTCCCTTGCGTCACGAATACAAATTAAACTGACGCTCACTTCAGATTAGTTCAACAAGAAAAGCAAGGAATATGACTTGTTCTACAAACACCCTTTCAAATATCCATAACAAAGGTAGCAACAGAAGACCACCCATCCAAAGGCCTTATATTGACTGTTATGCAACTGCATCTGGTTAGATTTTTTATTACGAAAAGTCTTTTATATTCTTCAATGGACAGGTTCAGAATTCCCAACCTATTGCAATCTAAGTATTTTTCAACTTAATTTTATATCCAAGCATGAGAATATACTTAGCATTACCATTCATGGTGCGGAGGAAAAGAGTTAATTTCTTCAACGACATCAAACTCAGGGTCCTAAGCAAGATATCAAACTGGAAAGGTAAATTCTTCTCAAATGGTGGTAAAGAAACCCTTATCAAAGCAATGACACAAGCAGCTCCTGAATATACTATGAGTGTTTTTGTAACGCTCGGATTTCATAATCTTAAATTATGAAAATTAAGTTTTATTAGAAACTATAATGACATTAGTACCCTTATTAATAAAGATTTAAGTGTAATTTTAGAAAAGATTTATCATTTTTTAATTTAATAAAATTTCTTATGGTTTCCTATAAATTCATACTTTATTTTGTCTTCTCTTTCATAACCCTAAATCCCCAGCTTTCTTTTATTCTTTCAGCTGCTCATCACTCTTTTTTCTCTCATAACCTAGAATTTGAAATCTTGCTTAGGAGAGAATCTTAACAGTTGGTAAGCATTGCTATTCCTATGCTCTACTAGATTTCTTATTGTTGTGTTCTATTGAGGATCTTATTTGCATGATTTGGAAAATTTCAGGCATTTTGGCATGGTTTACGTTGTGTTTGATTTGTGTTCAGTGGATTAGTTATTATTGAATCTCAACCGAGGATACGATAATTACACTGAATAGTTTCTGAACAGCATGAATATCTCTTAATAAAGCATAAGTTTTTAAAACGATTCTTGAGAAGAGTCTTATTTTTTTGTAAACAAGGCATGAAGGGCATATTGAATAAATTTTGTTTCATAAGAGTCTTACTTTTTTAAAACGATTCTTAAGAAGAGTTTTACTTTTTTGTAAACTAGACATGAAGGGCATATTGAATAAATTTTGTTTCATAAGATTTCCATTTTATATGTATTTTTGAAGCAAACACTGCTGCACTAGAAAACTGTGATTTTAGTAGAATGACCAAATTCACAAAATTATTTGTAGTATCAAGCGAACTAGAAAAATTTTGAAATTTTAAACAGAACTTTTTATATGTACCTAGTATTTGCAATATTAATTTCATAATTTTCGGATTAGTATATAATTTTAAACAAATCTCAGAATCTGTTCTGTTCAGTTATGGTACTATGAAACAGTTTTGAAAATGTTTTTGGTATTGGATCCTCTTGGAGATTTTACATGAGATACCGATGAATGTCTACAATAGTTTTATAGAATATTATCTCATTTTTAGATTAAGAATTAAAATCCTGAGATTCAGGCTTGTACATGTATGAATTAGAAAATCAAATTGTTAGAATAAGTTTTTAATAGTTATATCTTGTATTTGTTTAAGGTGTTGAAGATGTTTAAGGCTCTTAGAGGTCTAGAGATATGTTTGATTATTTCTTTTATTGAGGTAAGTAACTCCATTCCTAATGTACTAAATATGTATGATTATTTGGATATTATTATAAATATATATTTTTTTATATTATGTAAAAGATTAATTTATTTTCATAACAAAATTAGTTTATGTAAATGTTTTCTGATTAGTACTAGAAAGCGTATATTTTATAAAAGTTTAAATTATTATTTTCTCACTTAAAGTATTAATTAATGTGTACATAACTTACATTTTATCTTAATGTTCATTATATGTAATTTTATATAAATTATATTTTATTATATTATTTTTTATCTTAATTATTATATTTTGTTATTGTAGGTATAATTTAAAAATGAAGAGAGATCAGAACTGAAAAATGAAAGATAAAAGGAAAAAAAATGAGCTGCTTTGTAATAATAAATAAATAATATATATTATATTAAAGAAAAGAGATAAAGAGATTGAGTGCTCTCTCTCAATTATATATAATATATAATATTATAATATTATAATAATAAAATAATAAATAGTGCCTCTATTTGTAACTATAAAAAGAGAAGCAGCGCAGAAAGGGCAACGCAGAGGAGAAAGGGCGTGCGGGAGGAGAAGAGAAAGAAAAGAGAGGAAAAGAGAAGAGAAAGTAGAGAAAGAAAATGGTGAAGCTGAGTTTTTTAAATTTTCTTCTTCTATTGTTTCAAGTTCTTAAAATTTTCTTGTAATATATTTTAGAAGTTTGCCAAATAAAATGAGTGTTTTTCTTTTCAATATGTGTGGCTAATTTATTAAGCTAGGGCAAATGGTAAAATTCAAGTATTTAAATTATGAAATTAATATCTCTCTCAAGTAAGTTCAAAGTTTATTTTATTTAATATTTAATATTTTGTATTTTTATTTGCTGAATATTTTTATGTCATATTAATTTATAAACTTAAAATCTTATTGGATTTATATGATATTTTGACATTATGTCGACACTCCAATTTAGTTGTACCCCATCATGTACTTCATTCTCATATTCATCCATAAAATTGGTTAGTTAAGAATTAAATGACATAATATTTAATTAGTAAATAAAATATAAAATATAAATATGAGAGAATATTATGAACATAATTTAAATTCCAAGAGTGAATCCCGTAGCCTTAGTACTTTTTAAACAAGTAATCTATTTTTATACTATTAATTTTTATTTAATAATAGGCTACTAAATTTAAAATTCCTTGTGGTTCGACCCTGGATTGACTGGGTGATATTATAATTAGACACTCTTATACTTAGGAGTAAATCAAACACTTTAAGTCGTGTCATTTTCAAATCTGAAAAATTATGTTATTTTTTAACAAAATATTATAAATGCTTTTAAATATATAATTTATTTTGTTATATGATTACCTTTTATGATTTTGTCTATTAAACATTTTGCAAGCCTAAATTATTATTATAAACATTTATGAATTTGACACGAATGTTTTATGCCTATACGCAATTTAGCTTATTTATGACTGTACGAAGACCATCTTTTGAGACTATATGAGGGCCATCTCTTGAGGGCTAGAGCGCCGCAAAATGCTACGTATAAGTCATTATGTTTGAAAAGTTAATTTGAATGTTTTGGCTGATTGTCCATAGTCATTCTGATTCTGATTCTAATAAATTAATACAATATATATATTCTGGACCAGTACTGTGTTGTTGTTTTGAGTGTGCATACGATATTATGATTCTATTTTTTGTTGGGTTACCGAGAGTATTTACGACACTATATGACATGAGTTAATCTTTTGTTTATTGTGTATAAGTCATACGATTTGTTTTCATAATTAATTACACTTTTGATATTCTAAATTACTATGAATTTATGTCATCTTACTGTTATATATTGTTTGATGAAATTTATGATATATAATATATGTTTTGATAAAAAGAAGGTTTGCAATATTTTTGGTATCGATAAGCCTAGTGTTTAGGAATTATTTTACTTACGGAGTTGACGGCTCATCCATTGTCATTACTTTTTGCATATTAAGTACATTTGTTGAGAGGTGTGCTTATCATTGGAGTTAGAGATTCGTTTAATTTAGCTAGTTGAATAAGAGAATGATAAACTCATATTTCTTTTAAATTTGTTTATTTTATGAACTTGTAATTAAGGAGTTTTGAGACTTTTAGGCATATTATGTCTTAGGAGTGATTATTTAGTATTAGACATATGGATTTGTGGATTTGTTTTAATAAAATTTGAGGTATTTCAGTTTGAGATTTTTGTACGAGGATTCCAATTTGCAAGTAACCTCCTTCATTGCATGTTTCGCACATGTTGGTTTTGGGATGTTATAGTTTTCATAATCCCTTTAGGTCTATGTTTGGTGAGAGATTGTTCAAGGCTAAAAGAAAAGTTGGCATGGGGTTTAGAGATTTATCAAGCTTCAATATAGCTCTAGTCGTGAAGCAAAGATAAAGAATTGTGCAATATCCAAACTCTTTGATAGCTAAAATCTTAAGAGCAAGATATTTCATGCACTTATGTCTCTTAAATGCCATTTGGGAATCTACTATATAGAAAATGATTTTGCGGGGAAGAATAGTTTTTCAAAAAGGCTAAGGTAGAGAATAAGCAGAGGAGAAAAGTGCAAATTTACAATAGTTGCTGGATTCTTAGACCTGAAACTATGGGTGACAATCTAGGTTATGATTCGTTTATTCGATTTGATTTGATTTGATTCAAATTAAATAAGTTTGGATTTGAGAAAAATGATTCATTTAATAAATTGATGAATTTGATTCGATTCGATTCGCAAATTAAATAAATTGAATCCGAGTTTGAGGACATTAATTCGCTTATTCGTTTAAGATTTGTTTAATAAATTGGTCATAAACGAATCGAATGCGACCCATTCGTTTAATTAAAATATTAATTTTTCCTTATATTTATTTATTTTTTTTTAATTTAAGGTTAATATAGTAATTTTAATTAGTAATAAGACAAACTAAATTAGGATAGCCAGTTTCATCTCATCGTTTTACCTTTTTTTTCCTTTATTTCTCAGCTGACACAACTCTATCTTAAGAAAACGAAAGCTTATTGAATTTATGATTTTTCAAATTTCCACCAACAATCCATAATTTCATATAAGCTAAAGTGGAAGGGCTAATGCAAGTCTCACTGTAAGCTCTGATTCTTTTTCTTTTTTAATTTGAGCTATGGGTTTGAGGCTAATTTTTACTCTTGAAAAATAGAAATGCTGATTGTTTACCCTTTCTTTAGTAATTTTGCAATGATTTTGCATATTTGCATTTGTATATTAGTTTAAATGTTACTGAATCAGGGAAAATAGATTCCATTCTTTTTTTTTGTATATATTTTAATGGGGTTGTTTGTTCAATAATCATCATGTTTTTTATGCATTGCTTAAATATGCCATCCTTTTTTTAACATTTTCTATTTTGGATTTTCCTTATGGTCTTTAATTATAATATTGGTTTACATACATAGAGTAGATATATTTACCAATTTACGGATATGATCTTTTATTACTTAAGTTAAATTTTTAATTTATCTTGCTAAATAATTTTGAATGATTTTTTTTTATAAGAGAATAGATATAAACCAAAGTAATTCGGTCTATACAATTAATGATTCCAGTATTGGAGATGATGATGTAAATGACATAATCGAAATGGAAAAAGAGATTGAGAAAATTTTAAGACCAGTGATACAAAAGGAACCACAACAAAGAAGACTAACTTCAATAGATTGGTCACTATTCTGTAAGGTTTCAGGGGATAAATGTCTAGACAACAAGCCAAGAGCAGTGTGTAAAATATGCAGCATTGAATACGTGGCTGTGAGCAATTTTGGTAAAAGTAATTTAAAAAGACATTATAAAACTTGTTCAAAATTTAAAAACCGTGATCCCATACAAATGACACTAGATCGTAGTGCTAGATTGTCAACACTGTTCTAAAGTTTGAAGCTTGCGTTTTGTAAATTATTGTCTTATGCCATTATCATGCATGATTTTCCATCTCAATTTGTTGAATATGATGGCATTAGAAGAATTTGAAATTATTTGTGTGATGAAGTGCCTAACATCTGTAGGAACACTGTTAAAATAGATGTGTTAAAAATGCACAATAGGAAAAAGGTAAAAATTATAAGCATGTTAGAAGAAGTACCTAGTAGAATATATCTTACTATTGATTTATGGACTTCTATAACTACATATGTTTATTTGTGTCTCACTATACATTTCATTGATAAATGATGGAATTTACAAAAAATAGTATTGAATTTTTGTAAAATGCCAACTCCACACACTGGGGTTACCGTAGCTAAAAAAAATATTCTCATTGTTGTGTGAATGGGTTATTGAGAAAAAGATTTTTTTTATTGACAACAGACAATGCTTCAAGAAATGATGTTTATATTGCAATGTTAAAAAGTCAATTAAGATTAAGGAATGTTTTAATGTGTGATAGGGATCTATTTCATATTTGATATTGTGCTCATATTATTAATTTGATTGTTAAAAAAGTGACTCAACCGGTCTTGGTGCTTCATGGAACACATGATCTTCCAAGACATAGAAGAACCATTTTTTTGTATTCAACAGACTAGGCTAGGAAAACCTCTTTGAGAGAAATTGAGCAAGAAATAGAAAAAGCTTGGGAGAGTGTGAAATGTCAACGGGTCACAAATGAGAAAAATAAAATTTTTGGAGTGTGTTATGCAAGTATCTCTAGATGATAAGAAATGATTAAGACAAGATGGTCTTACAAGATGAAATTTAACTTTTCTCATGCATTATAGTGTTGTGTATTACAAAAATACTTTCATTTACAATTGAGTGGTTCTAATTACAAGAGTTGTCATTCTGAAGAAAAATGAGGGAAAATAGAGAAAACTGATAAATTCTTGTCTATGTTTTATGAGATCACATGCATTTTTTCTAGGTTAAAATACTCCACTTCAAACTTGTATTTTTCAAAGGTGTTTACAGTTAAGGTTGCTTTGGATCAATTACTGTGTAGTGAAGATGTGTACATGAAAATAATCGAAAAGTTTAAGAAGTATTGGTCTGATTTTTGTACCATTTTGACAATAATGGTCATCTTAGATTCTCGATACAATATGACATTCATTGAGTTTGTCTATAACAATGCTTATGGTCAAAATTTAGAGGAGCTAAAATATGTGCAGTATAAGTTATTTTCAATTTTTTGTGAGTATAATTTGATCATACCATCTTCCTCCACCACATCCATACTCATTTAAATAAGTGATATTAGTTCAAGTGTGGGATGTAATGACAATAGTCAGAATACACTTAATAAAAGAACCATGAATATGTTCAAGGTATATTTACAATTTTCTTATTTGTTCATTGTAAAACTTATTATTTCGGCACTTGTTTTGGATTTTAACTATTCTTCTTTGTTAATCATTTTGTAGGAGTTTAATGATTTTGATAGCATGTGCTGTAATATTTATGTTAGAAAATCTGAATTAGAACTTTATTTAGATGAGCCAAGAATTGATAGAAAATTGATTTAGACATTTTAAGTTTTTAGAAAGGATATGGATTTCATTATCTTAACCTTGCTTCCATGGCTCGTGATATCTTGAGTATTCTTACATCCACGATTGCATCTGAATCGGCTTTCAATGATGGCGGTCAAGTTCTTGATCAATTTTGAAGTGTGTTGAAGCCAAATATAGTCCAATCAATTATTACTACAAGAGATTGGATGTTTGGACAGATTGGTAAAGCTTGCTCATAAACTAATTTATTTTTCTTTGATAATATTATATTTAATTGTTTATAATTCAGGTTTATTTTTATAAAATTTTTGTTGAAAATTTTGATGTCGTTGTGGACCAACTTACTGAAAACATTATAAGCATGAGCACTAATAGTGCCCCATCAGTTGAGAGTGCCAATAATCTTAATGACAATGTAAGAGTGTGATAGGCAAAGTTTTATCTTGCTTGTTTTTCTTTATTTTGTAGATTTAATTATTATTTACTAAACAATATTACAAATTTGTTATATATTTGATATTTTGAAATATTACAGTGATTATTATTAGTGTTGCAATATGTTAATATAATTTTATTTACTTTTTGGTGTATGATTCTTATTTTCAAAATGACAAAGACAAAATGAAGAGAATTAAAGAAATCACTTTGATTTATAATTTGAATTTGAATTATTCTTATTTGTAATATTAAGAATTTGTAATTTTGTGTTTGGATGACTATATATTTAATCGTAGAATATGGTTTAGATTATTTGTATTTTGTAGGATGACTTAAATTTGTGGTTTCTTTATAGTTTATTTTGCTTAATTTTGTTTATTAATTATAATTTTCTAAACGAATTGTAAATGAATCTATATTTGATTCAATTTATTTAATTTATTTAATAAATGAATCAAATTTGAATTCTGAAATTTTAATTTGTTTAATAAATTAATAGAATCCAAATCAGTAAAAGAGAATTCTTATATATTGTATTAACAATCGAAATATGTTTGAAAGAAAAAATCTGTATTTGACAGGACTTCTTCCTATACTTATGAATTCCATTGGATCTAGAACTGATACATTGGAAGAATCTTTTGAGTCTTCCAATATCAATAGGTTGATTGTTTCGCTCTTGTATCTTCCAAAAGGAAAAAGATCTCTGAGAGCTTTTTCCTAGATCTGCAATAGAGTACTTGAGTTCTCCCAATAACTAAAAAGTGTGTCATTCCTAAATCTAACTAGGGTTTGCGGTGGTGGAGGAACTGGTTAAAAAAAAAAAGAGGGATTCTAGTTGTAAGATATCTAATGAAACCGACACTGGAATTGAGATCTCATCCAAAGAGAAAGATCTCAAATATCTAGAGTTTCTTATTGTATATTATATGGATGATCCAATCCACGAGGACCATGATTGGAAATTGTTTGATCGTCTTTCTTCGAGTAAGAGGTGAAACATAATCAACTTGAATTCGGGACATCTATTCAAAATCTTAGTGAAAGACAAGATTTGTTATATCATGTTTGCTTTTCGTGAAAAAAAAAATACCAATTAAAATAGGGAGTTTCCTTAAACAACAAAGGACTGGGTTAGCTATTCAGTTAAATGATATTGAGTGTTTTTCTCATCTCTTCTTGAGAAACAAGTAGGCTATTTCTTTGCAAAATTGTGCTCAATTTTATATGTGGCAATTCCACCAAGATCTCTTTGTGAATCAATAAATGAAAGATAGATATTCAGGGGGTTGTTCGCCCTATTCAGATATTCACGATTAAGAATAAGAAGTAATGAATTTTCTTTTGGATAGGTCCTGAAAGGAGAAAAAAGGCTGGAACGCCAACAGACGTCTATTATTAAATTCACCTGACCTGATAGTACCAATTTTAGGAACGTCCAGTGCCAAGGTCATTGGACGGTAATTTGCTAATCCCTAAAACAAACTATGTAATGTACTTTTTCTACTGAGTTACAAGCGAACATTTTACCAGAGGTTTATATTCTATCAATTTGTGTGATTCCTGTTAAAGCGTATACTTGGGGAGTGGGTACAGGACGGACGACCGACAGTTATTCCATCCCCGTTATCTATTAAACCTACTCTGAATAATCCTCCTTTTGCGGGATTATTTTTTATGTAATTGCAGGATTATTTCCAATGTAATAATAAAAAGTTAATTTTTCAAGAATTTTAGGCCAAGTTTCTGATAAACTTTGATTTTCGGCTAGTTCAGCACTAACTCTTCAATATATTTCTTATTGAAAGTATCTCTGATCTCATTGATAATGGGTGTGGGACCAAATAATTTTATGGGGGGCAGTTGCTGACCTATATCATATAGTTCTAACAACAATAAATGTTGCAAAAAAGATAGCAGCAATGCTGCAAAAAAGACAGCAGCGATGCTGCTGGAAAAAATGGTTTCAATATTGCCCATACGTAATCCTTTGTATAAGCCTTGCAACGAGCGGATACTGAGATGGAATAAGCCTGCTAATATGCCCAATGTCCCTACTGCAATATGATAAGAGGCTATTCCTCTTGGAACAAAATGATCTTCTACACCACATGTTGGATTTACATATTGTACCTTTCTAGTTAGTCCATGTGGGTCAGACATCTATATTCTAGGACCATAAAATCCTTTTATATGAAATGTACCAAAATTAAAGCAAGCCACCTAATTTGTTTATGATTTAATTCGTTTATTCGTTTTGTCATCCCTACTTAAAGCTTTCAAGTTCATCTTACCACCAATATTATCTTTAGAATCTAGTGTGTCTAAACTAATTAAGCAAGATAACAGACAGAAAAGGAGTATGATTCAATAATATTTTTCACCAGAAGATGCATAAAAGACTTTGAAGATTCTTCTTCTCATAACATCAAGTTTGGAATAACTATTATGGCACTATGATAAGACAAACAACTACTATGTTAAAAGTGGTTATCAGGTGGCACTGAAGATCAAATTTCTACGTTGTCCAAGCAATTCAAGTAGCAATCAAGCACCATAAAATGTTATTTAAACTTCTAAAATTCTAGAAAATGTGAAAATATTCATATGTGAGGGTTATAAAGAACCTACTTCCTACCATTAATAACTTTTGGAAGAGAAAGATTGTAAATGATCTTTTATGCCAAAGACATGAAAGGGAACTGAAACCACATATCATGCACTTTTTATTGTCAAGCCTCATAGAAAACTTGGAATCTGACACATTTTAAAAAGGTTATAAGAAGTTTTAGTCACAAAGAAATGTTGGGAATGTGTATGAATTGAAAAAAAAAAAAACAAAACAATGAGTTAAAAATGATAGTAGTGGTGTATTGGCAACTTCGCACTCGAGGAGCTTTTTCATTTTAAAAGAAAAAAAAAAGATTTCTAACTATCAATAGCGAGAGCAAAGACAATTCTTGACTCTTATAAAAGAATTTAAGCACCATATATGCAATCCAGTTTGATACAAAAGCCATCAAGATAATAAATATGGACCCTCCACCTGATGGATGGTTTAAAGTTAATTTAGATATTGTAGTTAAAGTAAAAGAATAAATTACAAGCCTTGGAGTAATCATCAAAGATTCAAGGGGGAATATTGTAGCTATTGCTAAGAAACAATCTAAGTACCATGGAGATGTAAAATATTTAGAAACTGAAGCCACTATATTGGAATAGAAACTGCAGAGCAAGCTAATTGTCTTCCATTGATAGTTGAAATAGAAGCCCAAAAAATAATTAACCTAGCTTTCAACAAGAATGGTAGTTGAACTGAGATTTTTTAGATAATTTCTGTAATTCAAAATAAGCTACAAAGCTTGGTGACAGTAAAGTGCTAGCATAAGGTAAGAAGTTGTAATGGCTCTACTTATTCCTTAGCAAAACTAGCTCTAAAAAATATAAAACTTTTTATATAGATGAGTGATGTCCCTGCTTAATTTTCATATTTGTTTAATAAGTTATGTTAACGAAAGTTTTACTTTTTTTCATATACATACATATATATAATCATTCTTTCATGTAAGCGCCTTTATTTTTTATTATGCGGACATGCTGTGAAACTATGTAGTTTAATAAAGTCAATGTATATTTTATTACTTTTTTTTTAAATTACAATTTTATCCATTATAAAAATTTAGTTTTGACTATTTATTATAATATATTTATACCAGAAAAATTTGTATGAGACTAGCCCACTAACTCAACATGCTGAACTGGTGAGTCAGTTATGTCGATGCGATTTTATGTCTAAAGTGAAAAGAAGTTGTAGGAATTTTTGAATTATTTATTTGGAGGTTTTTCTTATTTTTCAATTGATTATTTGGAATTGAAAGTTCTTATTGATGATGTTGTACTTTGGATGCCCAATATTCAATTGTCTTATTAAATTATGTTATTAAGGGCTAGTTTGGTAATATTTTAACTTTTAAAATAATTGCTATTAGTTGTACTGAAGAAATAATTAGTTATAAAGAGAATTACTTAAATGTTTGGTAAAATTTATTTTTAAAAATATTGTAAATTTTAAAAGTAGTTGTATGCATTTAGTAAATCTTATTGTTAAATTGTTGTAATAATGTAAGTAACTTAATTAGGCATAATATTAAGTAAAATTTATTTACACTTTCATTTACACTTTTATAAAAATGTATATAAATATTATTTTCTATGTGTATATAATAATTGATAACTATAATAAATATTTTTTATATTTTATTAGCTCAATATAATTGGTGGTGGTGGTGGTGGTAGTAGTGGTAATAATAATAATAATAATTCAGATGTTCTTCTTTCTCTGGTCATTATTACATCGATTCTTGACCGTAGATGATGCATTATGTTTGAGAGGTTTTTGCATGGTTTCTCGATGCTTTTGTAGTTGAGATTCTGAGACTTTTAGTCATCTCTTTCTTGATTTTCTCCAGGTTAGAACGTGTGAGATTATTTTTTGTGTACACTTGGTTTGCGGCATGTTATTTTTTTGTCACCACATTCTTTACTTCATCATTGGCGGCGTTGTATGCTTTTTTGGAGTAATATTCGAATTCTTCTTCCTTGTTTCATTTTTTGGCAAGTTTAGAAGGCTCGTAATGCTTTTAAGTTTGATTTGCAACAATTTCCTATAGATGTGGTTATTTGTCTGGTGGTTTTGGATCTTAGACTTGCTAGTTTGCCTTTAGTTTTAAGCCATCCTAACTGCGGGGAGTTTTGGGCTCTTAGCTTGAGAGGGATTTTTTATTGGGCACCATCTAATAATTTATGTTGCGCTTATGGTTGTTTGTGAAGGGTTGTAGTTTGCTACTCAGCTTGATTACTTCATGCTTGAGGTAGAGTCTGACGGCTGACGCCACTATAGTTTTTTTGATAAATTCTGGTGGTCCTGTTCGTTGGGATTATTCTTATTCTTTGCGTAGAGTTCCTACTTTGTCTTCTTTATTTACTATCTTGGTCAGGCATGTGCTTCAGGACACCACTTCTGCTACTGATTTTCTAGCTAACTGGCATGTACTAATTGGGTTCATCGATGCTTATTGTATTTTCAAGATATTTCTATTGGCTTATCTAATATTCTTCATTCAAATACGCAACCAATTTCTCATATCAGGCATTAGGATTTTTTTTCCTTGTTGTCTTTTCTACCGTTCATCTATACTTTCTTGTATTTACTTCGATTCTAGGAAGTTTTGGTCCATATTCTCCTCCTTATGTATTTCCATCATTTTTGGATTTATCTTACAGGTAGAGATCCTGTTTAACCCCCTCCCATCTTATTTTTAAATAATAATGATTTTAGATTTTTATAAGATATATGAGGATATATATTATTATAATAAGTATAAAACTGATTCTTAAAATTATATTTTAAAAATATACTTTTTTCATACTTTTCAAAATTCACTGTAAAATGAGGTGATTTTATTAAAATTTATTTATAAATAAATATACCAAATACTAAAATTAACTTTTGAATATTTAAAATCTTTAAAGAACCGGCGAGGTTTAAGTTATTTGTAGAGTTCAAAAGAGTTTGAATTCTCATCAGAATTATCTATTTAGTTGGAAGTTCTCATTTTGAAGGTTTTGTATTGGTCGAATTTCTGTAACTTCATAAATTCAATTTAAAAAAGTAATTTTACAGTAGTTATTAATTTTTTTCATATTACGCATTAAACTGCATTTTAAGAGGAATTTGAGTGTTTTAGTTCAAAGTTGCAAGCTGCAAACACACATGTTTATAAAAGAATAAGACAGGGTAGGATAGTATTTATGGAATTAAATGCAGTTTCGATAGAGAAAAAATATTTTAAAACTATTTTTAATAGTTTAAAAAAGGAGTAAGACTATTTGAACTCATTAAAATATTCTCTCCACCTATTTGCTAAACCCACCCACCACTACAACTTAAAAAATTAATATTTTACTATACAAAACCTTTTAAATTTCCAATATACCCTTGTTTAATTAAATTTTTATGATAATATTTTCTTAATAAATAAAAAAGAAAGTGGAAAGGAAGCACATACTTTCTTTTTTTCATGCTCCCTCCGCGTACTTCTCCCTCTCAATTGAAATCACAAGAACTCGATTGTAAATGCACTGGTGATAGAATAATTTGGCATTGTAAAAGCATATACAACGTTTATTTTTTTCCAATGATCAAGCCAATTAATAGAACACGAGAGAATCTAAGAATTACAAATAGAGTTTCACCTTATATCTCTTGTTGTTGTTTATTCAATTATAACATTATAAACAAAAGTATAAAAATAATAGAAACTACAATGAATTGCAATCCATTACTTATTGAGAGGATGGCTAAGATTGAAAAATAAATTTCTTGAAGCATAGAATTTACTTTTTTTCAAAAGGAACAAAACTTTAAGCAGTCATTTTTTTTATGGTTTGAGTTCTATTTTCGTGTTTAATTCATTTCCACGGGTGGGTTTGATAAATTATATTTAATGTTGCAAAAATTAGTATTAAGAAATGATGAACATATTGGCTCTTGGCATAAATTTGTGTAGAAACTAACTAAAATATTTTATTTAATGATATTATCATGTCTTTTTTAGTAAATTACTAAATGAGTTTTATGGTATTAAAATTTATTTTAAAAAATAAGTGGTGAGAATATTTAAATAAGTTTAAATAGTCTCCCTCTTAATAAAATGGTGTTATTAGTAGCATGTAAATAGATCTGGAGCATTGGTCCCACCCCACAATTCTCACTTTTCGGCACGTCTGAAGCCCACAATGGCAAAGATTAAATGTTGGCTGGACCCTGCAAACCAGCAGTTGATTTGTTCTAGGCCCAACCGGAAATAACTCTTTGAGTGTGAACTACGCTGGCGGCAACAATTCGGGCCTGCTATCAACGGGAACCTAGGCCTGCACTGCATTTGCTGTAATTGTTTATGCCGGTAGTGACTAGTGGGTGTGCATCATGCCGTTGCCACCTTGTCCTGGAAACAACTCGAACAGGACACTATCATATGCCCTGCCGCTGCCGGCCTGCCCCTGTGCAGGAACTGGGTCGGGGTTTGAAGGATTATTCAATGAATCAGTTCTTAAGGTTCTGCAATGTGCAGTTTGACTGATGCATAATGTAAGTGCAGTCTCGGTCTTCTGCATTTGTCATACTACATATTGTTATTCCCTTTCGATGAATTTATCTATTTTTGTTTTTTGTTAGTATATTTTTACGATTTCTCAATTCTTTCATACATGGTATGTTAAAAGAATGGAGGGTTATTATTAATCTGAGTGTTGCATATGTGCTGCCAGTGCCAGCATCAATGGTTATGAAATGCCTTTGTCAACTGGTCAAGTCAGAATTGTAACTGTTGAAAGTAAGGTGGATACTATGAGTGGTCTCCATCTTCAACAAGAAGCCAAACTTGCTGGTGGAAAGACTAAAGAGGATGCACTATTGGACAGGCACAGTACAAATCTTGCAAAAACACCGTTGGATTTTCTTTCCTAAAGAAGAAGCCTTTAATTTGATGGTTGATGATTTCTTAGACCTATGAGCTTAGTTGTTTGAATTGAGGAAACAAAAAAAATGAGCTCTTTTCATATAAGTAACTCAAGGACTTAGTCCTACAGCCCTACATATTATTCTAGGATTTGAGTGAAATTGCTATTTACAACAATCCAACTTAGTTCTGTATTTGGAATAGTTTGCAAATGCAGTGATTCATGTGCATACAACACTGTTTTGAATGCTTGATTACTCTACTGACTCCCGAGCCTCAATGATGATACGTGTGGCATGTCAAAGCAATTCCAAACATTGTGAACATGCATGGCTTGGTTTTTGTATTATTTACATGCTAGCAAAATGACAACATAAAGAGAACTTAATTGCCTCAGCCTAGGATACTAGGAATCAATTTTGAATATATGTTCACATGAACTTTGACAACTAGCAAGTAAAATGCATTGCATGAGATAAATGCCGTAGGCATTTAAACATCAAGTTCTGAATGTTTCTAGTTGACTTCAAATAGAGAATTGTATAATTTTGTTCTACTTTAAAAGCTTCAATCTTCCTATATTATAAATGCAAGCAGTAGCAGAAGTACCTAGAGTCATTTATATCAGACACTACGTTTCTAGTATCAGATGCAACTGTACTTAACATTTGTTGACTTCCCTTGGAAATGCAGCTTATAAGAGTTTAAATCTATTGAATCTTTATATAAGCATAGCAGGTAGCATAGTATTGATTGTTAGTGGTGAATCCAGTTAGGCTTCAATGTGTATCACTCATTGGAAGTTTAGGCACTGGACCACCATAATTCTATCTGTTTCACGGTGGTCCAAATGTTTTAATGCCATGGTCCTGATATTTTAATGAATATATCCATCTTCACTTTGGAATTTTTCTGTTCATTAGTGGTCCTAAATTACCATTATGAAAATGGCTACAGCTTTAAATCAATATGGCATTAGCACTCCTCAAGTTTTTCTTTTGAGGATAATGATCTTATTATGATCAAAGTAAACAGGCTGTAAATTAACTTTTCTTTTGGAATGGGACTAGCATAGTAACTGAGATCAAACAATGGTTCTTAAAAAAATTTATCATTTGAATGTTGGCCTGCTTAGCTTTTATATGGTTGCGGTATCAGGCTGCATTAGGTCTCTCTGTTATTCTCCCACTCCTGATGGCAACTTTGTCACAGCAGAAATTTATTGCACACGTCTCCTTCCTATTTTCCGTCATTCTGCACAAAATCATAAAACTTTTCTTGACATTAGCTACTGAAGAGTGACATAATTATGTCAAGAAGGGAGGTATTAAACAGTCTGAACTTTGCAAATGCATATTGTTCATTACTTATTGTATAATCAAGAAAAGTCAAAAGGATGTTGCTTGTTTTAGCTCTTGCTGTGGATAAATCTCTCTGCAGCACTATTTTTGAGTATATGACTAATGAACATTATTCTTAGATCGCTGTGCGTACACTAGGATGTGATAATTTCCATGGGGTTTGGCACTTTCAGTAGCTAGAGCTGCCTCCAACCACCTCAATATTTATGTTATATGGTTTTGGTTTGGATGCAGGCTTTTCATATTATGGGGCCATTTTAAGATAAAAAATGCGAATCACAGATTTTAATTCAGGAGATATTCTAATGATTTTAGTTTATGCACATGGCTTTCTTGAATAGGGACTGAGTTAATTTATTCGGAAATCAATTTTCAGGCTGCTATGCGCACCTTACTTAACAAATAGAGCCCTAGCAGGAGACAAGGACAGGGCATTCACATTTGAACTGCCACAGGACATCAACTGTGTGCATAAGGTTCACAATTGTCAATCGATATTAAAGAAGCTTCTCATCAACATTTGTTGCTGGTTAGAATTCCTATTGTAATGTTGTTTACTTGTTTTCCAGCATGTTTCATATATTTAATTAAACATACAGCTCATAATTAAGTGGTGTCTTCCATCTTTCTCACAATTAAGTGGTGTCATCCGTCTAAAATGTCTACTTGCAGAAGTCAATAATTACAAGAAAAGTACTAAAAGAGAGCAGAGCCTTGTAAACTGTGTGTAGCTGAGTTTAATAATTACTTTGTGCTCTGTTTCTTAATGCATGTATCAGTATCACTAGGAATATGATGTAGCTAGGCTGGTCCCTTACACCACTACCTTCCCCCTCCGTTCCCGGAAATTTTGTTGGGCTTGAGTAGCTTTCCTGTGAGTTTGGTCTTGGAAAAAGCTTTTGGGCAATTTCTGGTTGTAGTTGTCTACTGAGCAAAGGGAAAAGAAAATTGATTGGTGTTGAGTGGGCAAATGACAGAAGGATACTGAGTGTCCGAATTTAGATGTAGGTAAAGTTTATGAGAATCTTATATCTTTTTAGGCGAATAAACTTTATTCAGACAATACATACTCGAGCTTGAAGGGGGGGTAGGAAATAGTGTACAACAAAGCATGTAGCAATTTTACAAAATATCAATTACAAGATTTTTTTTGCATCTGAGAACAGGAATAATTAGTTGGATATAATAGTATCATACGTACCATTTTTTAAATAAATCCAAATCATTGGTCTTTGTTTGAAATTACATATTGGAAACAAAAGGATAACTCTAGTTTAATACATAGTAATATGTTTTGTGTTGGGGATGGAAGATACTGTTTGGGGCTGGAACTTGCTGAGATTAGAGGATAAGAAAGCTTTATCAAAGGACAAAGTCGTACCTCTCGCATGTCTAATCCAAGATTGATTACTTTGCTAAAGATTTTTCTGGTTTAAGTAGCATAATTTGATTGAAGAATGGAAGTTGCCACCTGCTATTTGCCATTTGCCAATGAGACCATGGCATGTGATGGGAGTTTTGATATTGAACACGTGGAAGTCACATGCCAACGAGTTACGGAACGAAGATGCTGTTGTCCAAGCCGGTTTAGGAAGTACAGCAGGGGTTGATCCACCTCCTTTTGGTATGGCAATAATGGAGAAGACAAAGACCACTCAGTGTTCAATCCGCAGGCTGCTGTACTGCTTGTGCAGAGTACACTTCTCTCTCATCACTGTTCACTCAACACTCCTGGTTCATTCATTGTTCAGTCTTATGTAATGGGTCCTCAACTTTTTACACAGGCATAATACCATTAGATAGATACCAAGTAAAGTTTATTTCTGTTTCTCTAGCTTGTAATTAAGATTTGTGCAGTGAAAGTGGTCTCATAAGCTATATAAGTAAAAAGCTTCAATTTCAGAATGATAATGTTTTGGGAAAAAATATGGTCCCTGAAGCAATTAAACATGTAAAATTGACAGTTACCAACCATTGCATTCTGGCGATTGAACCCAGTACTCCATAATTTGCACAATCTAGAAAGATGAAGGTTGGGAGGAGTTAGGAACATAAGCACTTGGAAGCAGAATGTGGGGCATCTGTTTGGGTCAGGACCCGACCCACTTTTAAGAGTTGGCCCACCATCTTAGCTGCCTAATTAGGTAAAGCATATTGGGGCAGGGGCCGGGGTTAGTTACCACAGTGCCAATAGGCAATTCCTGTAACATATAAACCTGTACTAGTGTGTACCATTTTTATCTCACGGAGTGTCGATGAAAGTAATCACAATCAGCAACTGAGGGCCCAAATAGAAAAGAAACGAATCTAATCAAACCATCATAAAAAAATGTGTATGAACATGGAAAATCTGAAATGCATTTCCTATAAATTCCATTTTCTGATTATTATTAGTATTTTCTGGTTATTGAGAAGAGAGAGCAAAGAGCATCTTGCTTACACTGTGGCCATTCCCCCATGTGCAATCCCTTCTGTAAAGACATGAAAGGGAAAAAAATAAAAAATATATATATATAGGGAAAGTACTAGTGCTATTGCGTGACATTGAAATGACATCGTTGGTGACAACTTAAGAGCGAAATAATAATGATAACAATGTGGATTTATAGACATACTATGGTTGGTAGTTGGGGAGAAGATGGGAGAAAATGTCACAGTTTTGTTAGCCCTTCTGAGGCCTCTCTCCCAGAACGGGGATGTGAGATTGAGAGAGAGAGAAACTGGAGTCAATTCATAAAAAGAAAAGAGAAGAGGGTGGGCATCTTTTGGGTGATAGATCAAATGTCTCTATCCTTTATGACCCACGTTTCTCAGTCACGTTGTCATCAACCACGAGCCTTTAGATGGATGCCTATTCGCATTCTCTATGATTGCAAGTCTCTTTCAGTGCCATGTTGCTTAAAGAGGCTAGCATATCAACCAATAATCATATATAGATTTGATTAATTTCTCACTTGAATCTAAAAAGCAAAAGCAGAACATGTGAGAAAAACTTAACCTGTTATTGATTATTTGTCCGTTAAGACGCCAATTTGAATGGCTCTAGACTCCTATGCGCATGTTTATGCCTGAAGATTTAATGTTGTTCAATGAGCATCAGTTTAGAGAAGAGTAATAATAAGAATATGATTAGAGCATCAAAGTGGTTCAACGAATAAACAAACATGTGGTTTCTTGATTAATTTTGTCTTTTTACTTTATTTTATGATGTTTGATGGTTGATGAAAGTAGGGGGTCAGTAAATTGGGAGGGACACAGCTACTCTTAATTATTAACTAGAGAAAGTGGATTTTGTGTTTAACATCTGTATCCACAATAAAAATAGCCGGTCCCTCATCAGAATCGTTCAATAGATTGACTATTTCAGCGGGTGATCATATCAAATCACCATCTATTTGACAAAAATAAGAGAAGGAGGGGGTCAGGTTATTGGATGGCCTAGATTGGAAGGGCAGGTTCCTTGTTTGATGGTGCTCATATTTTAGTAGCACAACAAAATAATTGGAGGCCTTTTTTGCCTCATTGACGATATGCGTAAAAGTTGGATGAAGATTGAGATGAGGAAGTCAAGGATACCACTGGAGTTTATGAAATAAAAGGGTAGTTTTACAGCGAGGAAAAGTTTAGAGAAAGGTGACTATTAAAGGACTATCTTTCTTATAACTTAACTTTCTCCTTTTCCTTTTGTTTCTAAGGTGGCTACACAAGCTTTTTCTAGGCCTAGATTCTGACCACGATGATTTCACGTGATGCCTTGGAGTTTTTCTATCTATAGGAATGTTGAATTCTCAGTGATTTTGACACATTTGACCAAACTTCTCTATTATTTCAAGTTTCTAGCTACCAAAGTTCTCTCCATCAATAAACCCATGAACTAAGTTAAGTTATTTACTCTACTGCGTTGTACTTGTGTTGTACATCGTTTCACCCTAAATTTTTCCTTTTTTTTTTTTTTTTTATCTCTTTCGGTTCTTAATTCCCCAAGTTCAGCTCTCTATATATTATACTCTAATGGTCGTTGGTAACATCCCAAGTTCTAGGGTTAGGAAGAGAAACATAAATTAAAGAGAATTGACAAAACGAAAAGATGTTTAGTGTTTTATCCAATAGCGCTATATTGTGATCATTCTCCACAAACTAGTCATGCTACAAGTATTATCTAATCATGTAAAACGTGTTATTGAGCATTTTTCCGTTTACCTTACAGCCTGCAGCCTCTGCACCTTGTAATTGGTGAACGCGAGCTCCATTATTGAGACTATAAAAAGCACAACTCTTAGTGCCCCATAAGAAAAAATTAAGAAAATAGGAAAGGAGTACCCATGCATGAAATTTTAATTGCATGTGTCTACAATACATGCATGCGTAATAAGTTAGTAAATTATAAGCTTAGATCAATTTCTTTAGGTTTTAGGAGGTCCAATGAATCATGAGGACTCGTATTGGGAGAATGCGGTGAGTGGTATAGAAAACAAAATGCTTAATTTAGATGATGAGACATTTCATCACTCCAAGAAACACTGAAATTAAGGTCTTTGTACATTATCCATACCTAGTAACCAACCCTTTCTAAACTGAACCAATAAAATAAACTGAGTTTTTCTCTTAGAAAAATAAATAAACAAAAAAGGGCAATCTAGCCTAACGTATTACATTGTTATTAAGATACAATTAAACATTCCAAAACTATATGAAATTTGGGGGGGTGAAGATTTTGCTCTGCTTTTTGGATTATGCAAATGCATGCATGCATTGTTTTATTTTCTAGACAAACCAATAGAAATATATATTGTATGTACACATACCATTTTCAATTAATTATTTTGGTTGTTTATTAGATTAAACAGATTATTTAAATATCAAATGGGGCTACTAAGAAGCATGGGAAGAGCAGAGATTCCACTTCATTATTAATAGAAGAAAGGAATGGGATAGCATTTCAATTAATTCAACGTCTGTTTCTCTTGACCAAAACTCTTCTGTTGTGTTGTGCTGGTGCCATTCTTTCTTCCCATTCTAATAAATACTTCTCCAATTCCATTCCACAAAGAAAATAAAAAATAATTTTTTAACTAATAAAATATTAAGTAATACTGATGCCGGCACCACCACCATCGACAAAATCCAAAACTTCATTTACTTGTAGCCCAAAGAGGCTGCTTTTGCTTACATCACCAGTGCAGGGTCTTGTCTCAAAACTCCATTATTTTACTTTGGTTAAAGGGACCGTACATTTATTCATGCTACTAAATTTTAGAATATATCAAAAATATTATCTTATTTATATAACAAATAAATAATATTATAATTATATTCAATTTAATTATATATATATATATATATATATATATTTTTATAAATTAATTATATTACTGTATCCTTAAATTTAGATAGAGCAAATAAATTAATAAATAAATCAATGACGCTATCTATAACGCTCAATATCGCTGCACACTAAAAAATAAATGGGGTTGCCCTTAAAAGAAGCCGGGGAGAGAAAATTATGAAGAGAGAATTGTGTGTCGCCATCCAGAAACTGATGGTGACATATGAATATGACGGTGGGTTAATTATTTAGTGAAATTATTAATTATACGTTGATTAGAAGGCTTAGCTAGGGACAGATTCTTAATTAAAGGCGGTCAAAGACAGAATATAATGGTCTGCAAAAAACTTTCTTGGTGTCAGGGAAGGTGAAATGATATGAAAGGTCCTTTTAGTCATCATGGAACTTGCACAGAGAAGGACTCATAATAAGAGAGGAAGAAGGAGGAAAAAAAAAAAAACAGAAACAATAAAAAGTACAGCGAATTGGGTTCAATTTTGCATCAATTTTTGTGATGTTTAAGATTGTGTAAAAGTAAAATAAAACTGTGATAACTCTAAAAAATAATAATAATAATAAAACTGTGATAAATTCAACACGATTTGATTCATATCTAAAACCGCTTTACATTATACATTGAAATTGCACCAAACCCTTTAAAACTAGCAGGCAGCATCAAGTTATTAATCACACATGATATGGTGTGATTAAATGCTCTAGCCAGCTACTTCAACATGGGGTCCTTGACTGGAGAGTGGAGACCTAGTGATATAGAC
Source organism: Murraya koenigii (assembly GCA_025617385.1). NCBI lineage: Eukaryota > Viridiplantae > Streptophyta > Magnoliopsida > Sapindales > Rutaceae > Murraya > Murraya koenigii. Next base: position 30,419,263 of record CM046814.1, on the reverse strand, counting down.
ACCATTCAAGCCGACGAGAATGTGCTTGACAAATGACAAAGCAAATTAAAGTTAAAACAATTTATGGAGAGGTGCAAGCATGTATGCGGCTAGCTGTGCTGTGCAATTGTTATATATATCTGCATATATATGAAGCATAAACACGTGAATAAAGTTGAATCTTGATGTTGCAAAAATACCTAATAGTACGGTTTCGCAACTTTATGGCCTTCTTAACGTAAATGTCAACAACTGTATTATATATTGAAATATTAGCATATAACTTATTGCAGCAATGGACACTTGTAACTTTTGCACCTAAGCCACGTAAACCAAGATAGCACTACTAGCAAGTAATCAAACAAAATGAAAAATATACCCATTTAAAATAATTTATCTTTTGCTGTTAGAAACCAATAGCGGTGCTGTTAGTTCATTTTGTTATCTACAATGACTTAAATGAAGTTATATTATAATGGGTAACTAACTTTCTTCTTCTTCTTGTTTTTTTTTGTTCACATTTTTTTACTTTCTGGGACTGAATATCAAATGGTTAAGAAAATTATATTCATTAATGTGGTTGAAGAAGATAAAGATATAGTAATGAATCATGATGGTAGTGTATGAATAATAAGGTTTGGTCTCTGCTAGCTGATAATTCATATTTTGAATGTGTGATTGGTACAGAGACCGTTGAGAATCCAAAAAAAAAATGGTCGGGCCCTCAAGAAATGATTTCGGTAAAATTTTATTTAATTTAAAGCGAGATTACGTAAATGTACAGAACTTTAGAGAGAGAGAGAGAGAAATGTGAGATTTGCTTGTTGGTGTGGGCTTATATAAAGCAAGGTAGGATATGCTGAGCTTAGCCTTCTTTCAAAGGGAGATATAAAGAGACGAAAGAGTAGTAAGAGAAGAGAAAGAGAGAGAGAGAGAGTTTAAAAGATGGAAGAACATCTAAATCCATTAGCTGTGACTCATCTCCTTCAACACACGCTGAGAAGCTTGTGCATTCATGAGAATTCTCAGTGGGTTTATGCAGTTTTTTGGAGGATCTTGCCTAGAAATTATCCACCGCCCAAGTAAGGCAACAAAAAATACACAACACACACACATAGGGTTTTGTTTCTTTCAAGATAGAGAATGAGTGATCATATTATTAATTAGCTATTAGCCTACTAATATAATTCATTTTCATTCGATAGAGCAGGCATTGTTTTATTTGATAAATTAATGTATATTAATTATATATATAACCCTTTTTTTGTCTTTATATATAGATGGGATGGTCAAGGAGCTTATGATAGGTCAAGAGGCAACAGGAGGAACTGGTATTTGCTTTTTAAGTTTCTTAATAGCTAGCATCAATAACTAACTAGGCTAGCAGTATTTAGCATGCTACATTTATTATATATGTGGCAGGATATTGGTTTGGGAGGATGGTTTCTGCAACTTTGCTGCTTCAACAGCAGCTGAGATCAATTCTGGAGATTGTCCAAGCTCTTCCGTTTATGGCAACTGTGAATTTCAACACTATCAAGGGCTTCAACCAGAGCTTTTCTTCAAAATGTCCCATGAAATCTACAACTATGGAGAAGGGTATGTGTGTGACAAAACTAACTGGTACACATAAGATTTCAAAGCAAGCAAGAAACTTGACTTGATTGATCTCTCTCTGGTTTTTATTTTTTTGTACCGTGCAGTTTGATAGGAAAGGTTGCTGCAGATCATAGCCATAAATGGATATACAAAGAACCAAATGACCAAGAGATCAACTTCTTGTCAGCATGGCATAACGCAGCAGACTCAGTAATAATAAGCTTATATATGTTAAAGATTCATCTCATGTTGCACCTTCTTTCAGAAAAAAACGTCTGTTTTCTTACAGAAATATCCATCTTGTTTTACAGCACCCCAGGACTTGGGAAGCCCAGTTCCAGTCTGGTATAAAGGTAATATTATATTAACATTTATCATTTCTTAATATAAATGATATGATGATTTTAACATGTGTTTTTATTATTATTATTATTAATTTAAACTCAGTAATAATAATTATATATAATTGCAGACCATAGCCTTGATTGCTGTTAAAGAAGGTGTTGTTCAATTAGGAGCTGTTAACAAGGTAGTTGAAGACCTAAGCTATGTTGTTTTACTAAGAAAAAGGTTCAGCTACATAGAGAGCATCCCTGGGGTGCTGTTGCCACACCCATCATCTTCAGCGTACCCTTTCAAAATAGATGGGTATCATACACCAGCCGAAGCATGGCACCAATATCAAATTCAAAACCCTCTTGCAGCAGCACAAACAATTGATCACCATCATCATCAATACTACGACTATATCAATCAACCGAGTAGTGCAATAAAGATCACTCCTTCAATGAGCAGCCTTGAAGCTCTCCTCTCGAAGCTCCCCTCAGTGGGTCCACCTCCTGCTTCCGGCGGCTACTGCGAGTCTCAGCCACCACTACTGTCACCGTTCCTGTCCACTGTTCATCAAAGGCCAACGGAGTTCATTCAAGTGGAGAAAATGGCTAAAGAAGACACCGATGAAGACTACTGCAGGAGGCCTCGTGAACATGATCGTGATGTGGGTGAATGTAGCAGTTCAATGTCTGGTTATCAACATCACTTTCATCACCATCAAATTTGATTTACGATGATGTAACAAGACTTAAAACCTTAATATTTTTATCTAGGAATCAAGTGATGAGTTTCTCTACCGTCGTTAACTTTCCCTAGTATTTTACGTCCCATTCAGCGTTTGGCATAAATAGATGCTTTTTCCTCGCTATGGAAGCTTTTTGAAGTCCTAGATTCCTAGCATATATTATTAATATGATGATAATATCATATTCTTACTCTCCAGTTAATTATACAAATGTTTGTCATTTATTATGCTTTTGTTTTTCATTAAGAAGAAAATTAGATTTAGAAGCACTTTGAGATGAATTAAAAAAGTGCCATGTTGATAGATTTTCGATATCAGATTTCAACCCAAAAACAAAATCCTGAGAAAGAAAATGAATACAAATTTGTCAGAAATTTTACCCATCAAATGTCGGGTTACATTGATTTTTCCTCCACCACCTAAATAAGTACCGACCTATGTGGACCCAAATAGGTATCGTTTTCGTCCAAGGAATTGCTTAGCTTGAATCCACCGAAATAATTGACCCGACGAGTACATTTGTCTTCAATCCAAAAAATTAAATAAATAAAGAGCAAAAAAAAATTACAACCTGATCTCTTGCATTTAATTGTTGAATAGAAAATTAAACAAACTGTCATACAAACCAAAATCCGATATGGACTTCAAACAAGTAGAGAATAATCAAGTGAATAGGATCTAGCAGATCTTTTTTTGTCTTTCTGAGGTGTTTTAACGAAAATTTGCATTCCACTTTAATGGTTAAGCATCCTATTCAAATGCTTCAATTTTTTCCTTTAAGTGTTTTAGTAGGTCTTCAATGCTCATATTTGAATGGTCACCTAGATCTCTAACCCGGACACTAACCTGCAAACAATAAGAATCAATTCAGATTGTTAGAAATTCAAAATCCCTACAAAATATGCCATTCGAAATACATACTGATTTTCACATTTAGGCAAGCATCATATGCAACATGCTCTTAGGTATAGGCAATTTTTTATAAAACTACGAAGCAAGGAGCATGGAAAATGCTCTCTCTCATGGCATTCCACAGAATGCATGATTCCACTGAACAGTAAGATGTCACTTGCCATGATGGTGATTTCAAGCATTTAAGGCAGTCTTCTTATTATGTCCAGAAGTAAAACACTATCAAGCATGCAAACAAAGCACATGATAAAATTTCCAAAGAACACATCAAAGTAAATCGAATGCCATCAAGAAAATGAAAGCCACACAAAATTCAGTTTATGATAGTGAGTAGAACCTGTCCACTTTTGGTTTCCTCTTCACCAACCACCAATATAAAATTATACTGTGCCAACTGTGCTTCCCGTACCTGCAGAATGCCCATCAGTGAAAAAGTAACAAAAATATGCACTAAGTTAGCACGTTGGAAGAACAACATATGATGTGCAATTAATGGGACAGGTTTTGATAATCAATGATTTATATTGCACATCATCTACGACAAAAATGTAAAAATGCAATATTTAACAGACAGATACCCACGTAGGGTAAATGCTGACGCCAGCAACCAACACCTCCCAATATGAGAATACAACTTCAATATATGTACTTCAGGCATGTACAAAGCTATTGGGCTGGCAGCAGAAATTATTATCATGGCACCAAATTCTTCATTAGAACTGAAGAATTTTCAAGAAACCGTGTGTTAAGCTATTCAAAGCAATTTCAAGATACACCACAATGATTCAGCACCAGACAAATATTTTTGTAAGCCAATAATACATTCTTAATTAGAAAAAGGAAGTGAACTATACATTATGTAATATTACCAGGAGCAGTACACAGTATGTAAGATTACCAAGAGCATGGGGCAGTAGAAATAATGCAGATTTTTAATTTCAAAGTTCTAGGTTGTAACCTTTTTCTGGATCTTTCTGTCTGTTGTATCCACATCAACATAATAACCAGCTCGATAAATATGATCCCGCACCTATTAAGTACAAAAAGAAATGACCTTAAGAAATAAATCAAACTAGTTAACATCTTTAATAATAGAGTAAAAGAGCCATTATAGTTGAAACCATTAATTTATTATCTTCCTCTAGCAAGTCATCCACTCACAATTACTAACCCATGCAACACACAAATTGAATATAAATTTAGTAAGTTTCTGGTAACTATCAAATGATAATAATGATGATTCATAACTGAATTTACAGTCACCGAGGAAGCTAACAAAGATTCTTGGGTGATTATACAAACACACTATAAATCATAAGCCAGGAATAACCAAAATCATAACTCGTCTACAAATAGTACATATAAAATGATACAAGAATGATTTAAGCCAATCCCAGCTTAACAGTGGACAAGGATATCCAGAAATACAAAAGTGTAGGAGTCCAGAAGCTTGATGGTGATGACATCAAACTGATCAAGCAATAATCATCCAGAAGAAAGAAGCTACACTACCTGTAAAGCATATGGTTGGGATTTCTCTGACACGGGGCAAACAATTGCTTGACGTGGACTAAGCCAAAAAGGCCACTTCCCCTTGTAATGTTCCAAAAGTATAGCAAGCATACGTTCAACAGACCCCAATATAGCTCTGTGTATCATAACAGGTCTCTCTGTCTTGGCTTCATCTTCTGCTGAGTAACCCAAGTTGAAACGATCAGGAAGCTGAAAATCAAGCTGTAACACAGGCGAAATCTATTTAAGTGATAATTCTGCAACACAACATAATGGATTAAAAGCATAGTCTAAATAACAATGAATATTGCGAACCTGCAAAGTAGCACACTGAAATTTCCTCTTCAATGCATCAGATACACTGATATCAATCTTTGGTCCATAAAATGCTCCATCTCCTTCATTTATCTGGCACAGCATGCAAAAACAGAGATGACAGAAAAACCAAAAACTACCAACGACATACTCACCAATCATGCAAGATTTTCTCTGTCATACTTTCTGAAAAACCCCATAGAATTCTCAAGTGAAGAAACGTTTTACATTATCAAAGATAATTTTTCAAAACAAAAGGGCTGCAAAACTTAACTCAGCAATTTTATATTGCAATTTAATTGGGCAGAAGGCAGTGAGGAGATAAAGACAGACACAATCAACCAAAAAATATGAAAAAATGGAAAAAAAAAAAAAAAAAGGACTAACTGGATTCACCAACAAAAACTAGTATAAAATAGACTCCAAGAAACTCCATTTATGAATTGACTGAATGTTATATAAATATTAACCTGCCATGGCTTCCCAAACTCATTCAATGCTTCTGTAAGAGAAGCTTCCGCTTTCTCCCAAGTTGCCAAGTCCCCAAGATACTTTTCTGGCCTCTGCAATACAGATATTTGTAACAAAAATAAATGAATATGATCCATTTCAACACAACGATATAGGAGATATGGATATATGATTGTATCATGGAAAAATAGAGTCTATTTACACATGCACATACACTGCAAAGAAATGATAGACAGATATGCAAATATTTTACATTTCAGCACACAAAGGATGGGTTTCTAAAATAATTACCCAGTATATAAAGTTATAGTGCAGAGAGTACAATGCAGATCATTTATTTCAACGCAATCTGCCTACCCATTCCCCCACAACAACCACCACACACACATGCATTGAAGTGCAAATATGGATAGATAATTACACAATTTTCTTTAACAAATTAGGGTGAAAAGGGGGATGGGACATAATATCAACAAATGGAAGAAGTTTCACATAAAACATCATAAACATTTCAGGAATATGAGATTAAGTTAGATAAGGAGAAGGTATCATACAGTTGATAGCTTCAGCTCATATGTGAACCCGAATATTCCGTAGGCATAATCAATGAACTCTAGGACACCCCTCACTTCGTCTTTTATCTGAAAACATGAACCACAATGGTTAGAGACCATCAACAAATAAGAAACTCATGTTAGATATCAATCAATTTCAACTCACCTGGGACTCCCTGCAGAAAATATGAGCATCATCCTGTGACAACATGCAGATTTATCTTTGTCAAATAGGGTAAATTCATGTCCAGAAAATTTTATAGCTTGAGACAGAAAGTAGCGTATGATTTATGCAAATTAACAGAATTATGAAAAGAAAACCTAGAGAAAATGTATGTATTCAGCTCCAAAAGGTGTATAAAACCGAGAACCCCAGACATAAGAGTACAAGCCAGTCCCAATTTGACTATAGATTAAACTCTAATAGCAATAGACCGCATCTGAAAATACCTGCTGAAATCTCCTGACACGAGTTAATCCAGTGAGTGCTCCACTGGCCTCATTCCGATGCAAGACGCCAAAATCAGCCAGTCGCAGAGGTAGTTCTGCAGAACCATGCTAAACAATCAGGAAAGAATGGTGCAAAATAGAGGTTGCAATTGGATGACCTTATACTATATATAGCTAGAGAGAGAGAGAGAGAGAGTATATTCCGCCATAATAGTTGTGCTAAAAGCTGGACATATATTTGAAATGGAAATTTTTAATTTTTTTATTTTTTAATTCCTTAACATGTCACTCTCCAATGCACTATCATACATTCAATGCACTAATCCATGATGCAGAAGAAGATGATACAGTAAGCATCTGGTTTTATTTCCAATTAATACAGACTACAATCTTAATCATCAGACATAAATGTTATGACGCAATAATATACTAACCTTCACCCTCTCAAATTAACAACATAAGAAGAAAATTCTTGTTCAAACATAGCAACTTTCCAAATCTAAATCATATGCAAGCAACTTAAAGCAACCATCAATAACAGCAGGTAAGAACTCCCACAGTGCATATGAATGCAACAAGGAAAATAGAAATATCAATTCTATAGTAAGTAGCTTTCTAGACACTTGGCATAAAAATATGTCAAGGCATGAAAAGATAGCATAGCAGAGTGTTAACCCTTTCCATTTACAAAATATATATTCACCAACACTAGTATATGTTCCACTCAATAATTCATGTCTAGCTCCATATGTTCAGAATCAATTACAGTAAAAGAACTGCCAAGAAAAAAAATATTGTTTCAAGAGGATAAAATTTGATGTCAAATCAACTTACCTCTGTACGAGCGAACCTTATGGTCAAACATCAAGCAGTGCCCTGGGCAATTCATTGGTTTCAATCCAAATTCTTGTTTTTCGATCTGTATCAAAAAATCAATATCAGAATACCAAAGAAGACATGGTACAGTATGATAATAAATGACAACTATTTTGCTTTGCCAAGAAACTTATAAGAATACATTAAATCCAGAAACAAGCAAGCGTATAGGCTAATATATTTGGAACCCAAAACCCAATTTAGATTTCAAACTTAATTCAAAAGCTGAAAAGACCACGCTTTCCACACAAGAACACTGGCAATCCACCAGAAACTCCACATTTCATTACGTGAGCCCCCTTCAACGGCAAAATTATCCATGCTACAACTGAACGCCATTTTGAACTGAAAGCTCAGACCAAACTAAAACTACTGAGATCGCAAATTCACCCTACCTTTGTACACATGAAAATCGTATAAGCTACCATATGTTTAAGTCAGGGCGGACTCCTGGCCTAAATTAAATATTTATGTTATCAAATAATTAAACAAAAAATTTTCATAAATAAAATAAAAACACAACCAAACAAAGGAAACATTATTAATAGCATTATCCCTAAAAATTGATACTCTCAACAAAAATAATTATCAAAACAAGGTAAAAGGTAAGTGTGTATACATGTGTGTCTGTGTGTTGTGTGTGTGTGTGCGCGCGCGCACGTGTGTGTCTGTGCCTATATATATACTTCAATCTCTATCCAAAACAAACCCCAACCAAGTTTAAAACATCATAAAATAATAAGTTAAAAAAGCCTAATAAGATAAATAATAAGCTTTTATGAATCAATAATAGAATACAATTTTCTTTCCTTAATTGGATAATAACTTGAGAAAATGGAGTGGAAATGGCTGGGTAGCAGTCTGCAATACAAGGAAGCAATTTGCTATTTGCTCGGTGAGTGATTTAGCAAAGGGAAAGTACCAACTAATTAAAAATTGGACCATGTGTGTTATATATATAGTGGCAATTTCGTAAATATAAACAAACAGATTAATAATACTTTTTCACGACAGACTGGGCTATGGCCTGGTCTAGCCCACTAATAAGTCTGCCGCTGGTTTAGGTCCCTCCCATAAAGTTAATAAACAGTCCCTAAATTACATTTAATGTATATATGAGCGAATCTTTCCCAAATGGGCCATATCCAAAAGAATTAAGGTTACTAAGTCTGGCAACAAATGAGACCCACCCATGCATGGACAATAGAATAAAAATATACTTCTCACACTTTATAATTGAGGATAGAATAAAAACTATGCAAAAAGCTTACATCAATTAAAAACATATTCTCCTTGTAATTTGCAGCATGACCAGATGTTTCCCAGAGTTTCATATTATACATATTAGGCGATATCACCTGCCAAAACAAGTTAGGTTCTTATTTATAAAGAACGTATCTCATACAAAGAACATGATCAACAATTGATTTATAACCTCTTGATAACCTCTCTCCCAATATTGGTTTTTAATAAACTCCATCAATTTGTTGTAAATTCGAGTACCAAGAGGAAGGAAGAACCAGCTCCCTGGGCTGAAATTCATAAAAGATGAACATATTAATATCATGGGCAATCTTGACACATTAAGCAAAGCCTAGTTATCAACTTGTGTAGTACCTAAGAGGGTGATTAAAGAAAAGCTCTTGTTTTTTTCCCAATTCTCTGTGGTCATATTTCTCCGCCTCCTTAAGCATTTCAATATATTCCTGGACGAAAATCAACATTAGTCAGCACATAATGTCATTTCAAAACCAATGAACAAAAGATAATCCAAAAAACCAATTTCTTGTCTTTGCAACACACATCACAGTACAAACTGATCCCTCCAACAACTTTAGCACATAATTCTTCATGGCTGTTTGAAAAATAATTTAAACTTATTTGAAAAAGTAAAGTTATGTCTCATCTTTTTTAAATTCTGCTCACACAAAATTATTTCAGACAAAGACCATCCACCCATTAACACTACAAGTCCTGGCAAAACTTTTAAATTATTTACTCAGATTTTCATATATTTTGTTTTATTAGTAGCAAGATGGTAATCAAATTTCCCTCCCCACCCATGTGAAGGGGTTCAAACCCCAAATCTCTTGTACCACCACAACTGATCTTACTAATTGAACCAACTAGAACCTGCGAGTACTTTCTCTATGTCCAGTACTTTAACAAGAAAACTGACTCATATATTTTCATGAAAACTCTTATGCACACACACAAGATATTGGGGGATGTAATATATAGTACATAAAAGAAAATTTTAGTCCCATCCAACAATAGAAAAAAAAAAAATCTTATTCTTCCCAAACTTTGATTTTCCTAGAAAGTTTTGACTATTCCATAAATTTCTTAATGCATTATATATATATATATATAAACAGGTGTATATCATTGCATTTCGATCAACAATGAATTACTAATATAAACAAATAAATAGCTAGAAGCATTCACTACAAAATTTCTATAACTTTATGCGCATTTATATTATGGAAATATTTATAATTATCCTCAGACCACCTTCACTTGAGACTAGAGGATATCTAAAATGCCTATCCAGTTAAAGTAACATGAAGTTTCAAATGGAGAAAAAGCAAAACCCTGAAACATTCAGCAGTTTGGCCAAACAGCTGATGCATCTAATAGCGGACACAGTGTTACACCCTTAATGTCGCATGCTGCCTTAATAGCCAAATCTGACCAAACTTAGTGCATAAGTCAGCCTAAAACCTGAAAACCCTAACTTAAGAGTGAAATCTATGCAGGATTCTCTTTAGGAAAGCCTACTCCTAGTCTAATTGGGAAGTATCTACCTCCTAAATATGTACTGAACTGTCCTAAGCAAGCGAGGACACCTGAAAGCCCAAAACAGCCCCTAAACTAAGGTGCTGTGCGTGAGCTTTACAGCTGACAACAGTAAAGGCGTGACAACAGGCAGAACCAATGTATAGGAGCTAGAAGCAGAAACCTACCTTCAACTGTTTCTTATCAGGGTATGATATTCCATAAACTCTCTGTAAACTCTCACGATCCTTGTTCCCCCTCCAATAAGCCGATGAAGCCTGAATTATGAATCTGTGAGCATAACAATGACTAGTAAATATAAGCTTTAACATTTCACATGAGGCATCACCTTCAAACACCCAAATCCTTTCACAAATGATGTATTTGGTATATGAGGTCCACGGCACAAATCAACCAAGGGACCACATCTGTACACTGTGATAGTATTGTCAGCAGGCAGATCATTGATTATTTCAACCTAATTATGAAAAGGAAAGAGAATCAGAAGAGAAAAAGCCTAAAACGAAGAAAATTAAACAAATAAACATATGCAGGAAAATAATTCAGAAATATTTAGTTTAAATGATGTAAAAATTGGACGATTAGCTGACCTTAAAATTGTTATCGGAAAACATCTCAAGAGCCTGATCTCTTGTAACTTCAATGCGCTCAAAAGGCTGCTTTTGCTGAGACATTGAACAATCAAATTATTTACTAACATGAATTAGGGCACCATTCTCCACCATTGGAAGCACAAAAGAAATCAAAACATCAAACATCAAGCCTTTGCATTCATGAAGAAAACAGCTGTTGATTTACAAGTACTAGAAAAAAGTTGTGTGAGCAGCTTAACTAATCAAAACAAGAAACCAAAAGTACTACCTTGGCGGCTTTATCTGCTTCTGACTCAATTGACTTGAAGTGATCTGGATTCAAGCCCAATTCCCCATAAAATGCATCATAATAGAAACCCTGCAAAAACATGCCACATCTTGTAAGAAGAGATCCTGATTTGCACATAATAAGTAGTAATAAAAATACCCATGACAAACTAAACCGGCAAAACAAGGATTTTGCAATTTGCCATTAGCAGACATTTCTCTTATTCATTTCAAATGAGTTCCAACAATAACTCAATACAGAGATAAAATTAAACAGCATCAAAAGATTGGAAGAAACATATTATCCTTGTCTTAATTGTAACAATTTTCCACCACTTTGACAAACTAATCTGTCCAATCATCGAAAAAGAAGATGCATGGAACTTGAAGATACAGAATATTACTCCTGAAAATGGAAGCTGAACAGTCATGATACAAAATGTAAAGCTACAAGCCGTGGTAGTGACAAGAATTATAACAAATAGCATCACCCTATTGAATCTCATGTGAAGAACATATATCGCATTCTGAATATAAACATTGTTTGCATACAATCTCGTTCTCATAAAACAATCAATGAAGATATATATAGATTAATTCACTCAACAAATTCATATAATACTAAAAAAAATAAATAAATATGTAAGTCTCAAGATTAACAATGTTATCAAACAAAGTACCTCTCCTCTTGTTGTGCATGGCCCAATACACAACTTACAACCATACTGCTGCTCAATTGCCTACACCAGCAGCAAAAGACAAGAAAACAACATCAAAATTAGCGTACACAATAATAAAAGAAAACTCAAGTCATAATACCTGTCCTAGAATGTGGGCACTAGAGTGCCAGAAAGTATCACGGCCTTCGTCAGTATCAAAAGTGAATAACTTAAGGTCAGAATCGGCCTCTAAGGGTCTAGTCATGTCCCACAAAACACCATTCACCATAGAAATCAAAGCATTGGCCGCCAAACTCTTCGAAATTCCCTGAGCAATATGCATAGGCGAAGTCTCCCATCTCTTGCCTTCTTTCACAGACCCATCTGGCAGAGTGATCCTATTTCCCACACACCCCCACCCACAAAAAATAAAAACAGTTACCCATTAAAGAAAAAGCAGAAAAAAAAAAACAGAAAGAAAATCATCAAGAAAGAAAGGGGAAAATTTAAAAAGGATTACTTGATGGGATCATGGGGCAGAGACTGGAGGCGGGCTTGTTGTTCTGACTGAATAGCCTGGAAGAGACTGATGCGTTTGGGAATGACTTTGTTGAGATACTCTTCGTCTTTTAGTTGATTTGGCGACGGCATCGCGCAGATGCGGCGGAGATTGGTGGCGGAGCAGGGTTTAGGGTGTTGACAGCAAAAGAGTTGAGAGGAAATACGGCGGCAGTTGAATGTAAGCGTTGCCAAGATTTTAGCACATTGCAGCATATGTTGAGCTGTGAGCCAAAAAGAGTCTTTGGGTTTTCTATAATCCTTCTTTCAGGTTTTACGATTACGCTCCTTTTATATTTATTTTCTTTTTCTTTTAAATAAAAACTTAATAAATCCTTTTCTTTTCTGACCGTTGTGTTTGCAAATCTATTATTGTTCCAATTTCATCAAGATCCCTGATTTATTACGTTTCCTCAAACACGAATATAGTTTGTTCATTGTACTAAATATGTCCTCGAGCCTGAGCCTGAGCCTGAGCCTGAGCCTGAGCCAGATCCTCTCCAAATGGCATTTATTGAGTTTGACCTAAGCCCATAAGGGAGCTTTAAAATAAACTTGGACTGCAGTGGAAAAGCTATGTTATCATTGATAAACCTGTAAGAAGTAAGGAATCTAGATGTTATTATTCTACAATATTATTGGCATTGGAATATTGTTATAGTTAAAACCGCTTTGGTTATCTTAACACCTTTATTCAAATGCTTTCGACGAATAAATCCTTTTTATTCTTTCTTGATTTACCCAGTCGCAGTATTTTCATCCCAATTATTCGTTTAATCTATCTTTATTCTCCAAGGCAAAAATCAATTGTAGCGCGGACATCAAACAAATGAGCTCAAAGATGTCTAATTGCACTTGGAGCTGATGTATTGGGCTGAATCAACTGTCACAAGGGCTGAGATGGTGAATTTAGCCCCCTCACATTCTCTCATCATCCCCCAATAATAAGGTTTATGTCAATTCTCATTTTGCCCTTATATGAAATTACTAAAAAGGATAAATGAATAAATATGTTATGGCATTATCTATTCTAAAATCAAAATTCTAATTGCACGCAACAGAAGAAATGCAGGGATCAAATTCTCGTAATGGAAAAAAACTTACCAAGTAAACTTGAACAAATTAGAAAATCAATGTAGACAAAAATATATCTCCGCATGCTTGTCTTTTTCTTAAAATTCAAATGATTAAAGATTGAATTTTGCTACCCCTTATGTTTAACAACGTCATTGTCAGCCATGGCTTCTCTTCTTCTCCTTCGGTGGAGCAGCAGCGACATTAAGGAGTTAAATGTGCAAGAGACCTGCAACTTGTAGTGAACCAACATGTGACAATTATTATTCATATTCATATTGTCACCCCTCTAAAGAGAAAGGAATCTTTATACATGTTATGCACTAAAATAATAAGCACACCATTTTTTTATTCACTGAATGCGAGGCTCCTATAAACCTTTAATTTAAGCCCCCAATTTTCTTTAATCATTTATCCCATAACCTAAGAAACATATGAGACTTTCTATCAAATCCCAACTCATCAACTAATCTTTTCACAAAATTATTCATAGTTTCAGGTAGTTTCAGGTTTATAAAGAAAAAATTTAGGAAAAAGAAATAATTATTTGACATTTTGCAAAGTATTATTTCCACAGCTCTTCACAAATTCTGTATTCAGCACTAAACTCTTCCTAAGTCATAGTGGGTACGACTGCCCTAAGCAACAGCAATTGCACTACCATTATATCGTTGAGGATCAAACAAGCTTAACTATTACTAACTGCATGGATATGTTGAGAGATAAGAATCATTTTATATTTGTTAATGGCGTTGATTGAGAAATAAAAAATAAGGTCTGGTGAGATGGTGAGATAAATGAAAGGGTTTAAATATCATTACTTTGGTCACAAACTGACAAGTAAGAGTTTTTTTTTTTTATTGTCTGTAGATTTTTTTCTTTTTATATAAAGCTCATTCATATCTCAAGTTCAATTGAACCGAATGAATTTTTGTATGAAGTGATGCTTTTACACCCCTTCAATATATTGTTAAACCTATTATATTGAAATTACATTTATGGACAAACAAAACTATAATGAACCCATTTATATTTTATCTCCCTTCCATCTCTTTTGAATGCACAAGCATGCATTTTTTTCCCCTTGTTGCAAACTTTTCATATGTATTATCTATCTATTATCTTGATTTTTTTTCAATGTATGACTCTCATCTATTAAATAGGTTTACAAAATTTAAAATAATTCATTTCTCTTTTTTCTTTATTTTTTAGATTAATTATATTTATTATTGAGAAGCTAATGTTTTTGAGATTAGTAAATAGAGATAACAAAACTTCAAAAAATTTATCACCCACAAAATTATGTATGTAGAGGATGAGGTAAGAAGATTGCAAAAGAATTGAAGAGTAAGAAACGGCAAAAAAAAATAAAGATTCAAATAAGAATATTGTTAATTTAGAGAAAGGGTATTTTTGCTATTAAATGGAGTTTAATTGAAAAATAGAGTTTTAAAAGAATAATACAGGAGAGTTAGAAGTTCGTCTTTTTCGCATATTTGGAGCGTGTGAAAGTACTCAACTATTGTCACCACATTTTCTCAACCACAAATGATAATAATAATAATAATAATCCAACAACTCTTTGTTAGAGTTGGTCGGTATCTCCTCTCTTTATCATTCAAATGGAAGACTTAAGTCTCTTTACTTTTTAGAGCAAAATTGCTTAAATGAAAAAAAAAAGTTTTTATTGTCAATTAAAAGCTATGATTATTAACACACACTTAAAAATGTGAAGAAGAATTCTTAAATCGAGAATTCTTAAATCGGGCTGGTACTACTACGTCAACATACAGTGTACACTACTACAAAATGAAGCTTTTATGATAGAATTTTCTTATTAGATGTTTGGAACTAATAAAGGTTTATGACAGATATATGCACATTAGATTTTTTGATAGATACAAATAGATACAAGGAAAATTTTGATTACTAACAAAAATTAGTGACAGAACTCTATCACAAAATGATAATTGAAGTGTTTCTTGACATAATTTTATCGTGGAATTAAATCTCCATTCCACGTCGACATAAACAAATGATTTATTTATGTATTCTTTTATTTTTTTTATTACACATCAACAGTAAATAAGGACCTTATTTTACTATATATTCAGATAAAATATTAACTCGATTTTTTTGGATAGTGGCACGTTTTTTATGGGACCTAAATTTAAGCGCGTATTTATTATTATTATTATTTTTTGTCACAAGCTATTGTTAAAAGATTGACTTGAATTAAAACGGCATAGTTTTATACCGATTGAACATCATCGTTTTACTAAATGGCAAGTAAAGATTGCAACTATTTTGACTAAGTAATTTTTTTTTCTTTTCTCGACAACCCTCACTCTCATAAAAAAAAGAACATACGTCATGCTCTAACTCGAAATTCTAGTATTTGTGGAAACAAAATCAATTCTCTGCAGTTGAAAGACGGAATTTGGGAACAAGTTCTAAAGCTTCTATTTCATTAAAGAAAATTCATTGTTTGCAGAATGATTGGCATGAGCTACTGAATCTTTTAAATTTTATCCTACGATTTTAGGTAAAAGTTGCCCCACATTTCAATTTTTTTTTTTTATAATATTTGTGTTGATTATGCCTAAATTTAGTGGTGCCGACGATTTTGGGACCTAGGGTTTGCAATCTTTTTGTCTCTTTATGCAAAATTGTTTGGCTTTATTGCTAAGGGAAGCATTTGAGGGAAATCCATGCTAGCAAAGAAACAAATTGGTCCCTTTTCAACTTTTAGAGTATTTGAAAATTTTTACATGTAGAGGTTTTTAATAGATAAAAGACTGCATCCTTTTACTTTTGTGTCTATAAACTATGGTAAAATTATAGTAATTTTGTACAATAATAGTGGTTCCTTGAAGCATTACTTATATTGAATTGGGTTTTTACTTCAGAACATAGGTGTTGGTTTTTTTGATTGGCTTTTTTTTTTTTATTTTGGCACATATAACTTTTTTGTATTTTCTAAATCATGACAATTAATTTTGAGCTCCTTGGAATCAAATATTTATTTTGTTTCATAATATGTGTTTTTTTTTTGGCTTCAAGCTTTTTTGGCTTTAGGCTTGTCTTCAATTATTAATGCTTTGCAAAGTTGGGGATTTTTTTTACAGCTCTTCTAGTTTTAAACAAGATAATTTCTTCGTTATAAGTTTTGTGTGAATTAAATTGATTTGATTTAGATTTTTTCCCCTTTATTGAGGTCATTCTTTTTACCTTGATTATTTGATATTGACTTTTAATAATATTGTTTGTTTATATATATGTTAATTATAAGTTTATGGATAACATGATATCAGTACATATATAACAATAGAGGATTGCACAGTCTTGACGTACTTAGAGGAGTTGAAAGTAAAAAGGATTGAGATCTCATGTAAGCATATGTTTAAAATACTAGTAATGTTTGTCAAATGAATGACTATTTAGAAGTCAACCCATCTAGAAGCTAATAATCTAGAAGATTGATGAAGAAGAAGATAGCATAGTTTGACAAGGAAGAAGAAGCCGATACATTTGACAAAATGGAAAGAAAAAAAAAATAATTATTTTATTTATGATTTTAGCTATAAATAGAGGAACGCACGTCCTCATTTGATATCTCATTTTTTATAAAAAAAAATTCTCTTCTTTGTTTTGAAAGATAGAAAAAGTTTTGTGATAGCTCAAAAGTTCTAGTACTCTTGTGTGTCTAGAATTTGAGAGATTTGGTATATTGAGGTTTTAGGAAGTGAGCCAAAATATTATAATACCTGTAATCCTCATATCACTAGTAAAATATTTTCCTTTTATCTTCGTCCGTAGATGTAATCTATAAACCGAACCACGTAATTTCTGGTGTCCTTGTGTGTGCTTATTTTTCATTTTCTATCTAATTTCATTTTAGCTGTGGTTCTACTTCACCCATAAAATTCCTAACAGTGGTATTTAAATCTTGGTTGTATTTTTTGGAATCGGGTACGGAAAAGGAGAATAGGAAAAGGAAAAATAAGAACTCAGAATGGGTAGGTTGAATTGGAAGTTGGGGTACTGTTCACGCGAGGTTACTATTCACTTATATGGTTACTGTTCACATGAAACAGTGAGAGCCGATCCTAACAAAGGTAGTTCATGGTGAAAATAATGGGGGTAAAATACGAGATTGAGAAGTTCAACGGGGATAATTTCTCGTTGTGGAAAATGAAGATGAAAGTTATTATGAGGAAAAACAATTGCTTGGCAGCAATTGGAACGAGATAGATAGCAAGGCAATTGCTGATCTACACTTAGCACTTGCAGACGATGTGCTATCCAGTATGGTAGAGAAAAAGACAGTGAAGGAAATATGAGATACTCTCACAAAATTGTACGAGACTAAGTCGCTGCACAACAAAATCTTTTTAAAGAGGAGACTCTATACTCTTCGCATGGCAAAATCTATATCAATGACCGACTATATCAACACCTTGAAGACTCTATTTTCACAACTCACAACGTTAGGTCATAAAATAGAAGAAAATGAATGTGCAGAGCTTTTACTTTAAAGTCTACCAGATTCGTATGATCAACTCATCATCAATCTGAAGAACAAAAAACCAACAGATAGTCTAGTTTTCGATAATGTTGCAGCCTCCATCTTAAACGAAGAGAGCAGACAAAAAAGCAAGGAAGACAGACTGGCAAGTTCGCAGCAAGCGGAAGCGCTATCAATAATGAGAGGGAGGTCAATGGAACGTGGCCCCAATGGGAGTCACAATCATAGTATATCAAAGTCCAGAAGTAGGAATAATATAAAATACTACAATTGTGGCAAGAAAGGGCATGTGAAGAAAGAGTGTTGGAGCAATCAGAAGAGTAGAGAAGGTAAAGCACCTGAGTCATCAAATACTCAGGGTTGTATGGCTAGTACTTCGAATGATAGCGAAATTATCTATAGCGAGGCAGCAGCTGTTACAGAAGGCAGGAAGCGGTTAGCTGAAGTCTGGCTTATAGACTCAGAAGCAACATGGCACATGACCTTTCGGAGAGAATGGTTCCACACATATGAACCTATTTCAGGAGGATCTGTGTACATGAGCGATGACTATGCCTTGAAGATAACTGGTATTGGTACTGTCAAAATAAAACTGTATAATGGTACAGTTCGCACAATTCATAAGGCACGATATGTCAAAGACCTGAAGAAAAATCTATTGTCTTTGGGATAAATAAATAGTCTTGGGTGCAAAGCCCATATTCAAAATGGAATGATAAAAATTGTCAGAGAAGCGTTTGTATTAATGAAGGCAGAAAAGATCGATGCGAATCTATTTATACTTCAAGAAGAAACACTACATGAAGCTGATGCATGTGTCAAGTCAAATGGAGAAGAGTCATCGATGATGTGGCATCTCAGACTTGGCCATATGTCAGAAAAGATTTGAAGATTCTCTCTGAGGGAAAGCTGCTTCCGGGACTCAAATCGGTAAGTTTACCATTTTGCGAGTATTGTGTTACAAGTATGCAATATAGATTGAAGTTTAGTAGATCTCATGCTAGAAGTAAATACATTCTAGACTTAGTTCATTCTGATGTTTGAGAATCTATCCCAAGGAGGTGCAAAGTACTTAGTTACTTTTATTGATGATTACTCCAGGAGATGTTGGGTGTATCCAATCAAGAAAAAGTCAGATGTGTTTCCAGTATTCAAGGAATTCAAAGCACGGGTTGAACTTAAATCCGGGAAAAGGATCAAGTGCTTAAAAACAGATAATGGTGGAGAATATACAGACGGTGCATTTCTTGCATACTGTAAGCAGCAAGGTATTCAAAGACAGTTTACAGAGGCATACACTCCTCAACAAAATAGAGTGGCGGAGCAGATGAACAGAACTCTTATAGAGAGAATAAGAGCTATGTTAAGTACTACTGGTCTACCTAACTCATTTTGGGCAGAAGCAGCCAAAACTGCCTGTTATATGGTAAATCGGTCTCCATCAAAAGCTATTAAGTTGAAGACACCGATGAAGATGTAGATGGGTAAGCCAACTGATTACTCTCATTTACATACATTTAGATGTCTTGTGTAAATAATGTATAATGCACAAGAAAGAACAAAGCTAGATCCAAAATCTATGAGGTGTATTTTTTGTGGTATGTTGATGGTGTAAAGGAGTATCGTCTGTGGGATCCCACTACCTATAAGATTATCATCAGCAGAGATGTTGTATTTGCAGAAGATCAACTGTCAAAGAAAGATGGGGATGATAGTACTGTGAAAGAAAAGTTAGAGAATATATCGGTATATGTAGAAAATAATCAGGAAGATTCAGAGTCTTCTAAAGCAGCACCAGAGCACGAAGAACAAGAACCAGTTGAGTCTGAGGTTCTAGAAGTTCGTCAGTCAACTCGTGAGAGACGACCACCAACTTGGCACTCAAAGTATGTTACAGAGATCAATATTGCATATTGTCTTTTAACAGAAGATGGAGAGCCATCAACTTTCCATGAAACTTTAAACAGCTTTAAACAGCTCAGATGCTACTTTGTGGATGGCAGCAATGCAGGAAGAAATTGAAGCTCTACACAAGAACAAGACTTGAGAACTTGTACCACTACCACATGGAAGAAAAGCCATTAGAAACAAGTGGGTCTACAAGATCAAATGTTATAGCAATGACTAGGTGGAGCAGTATCGTGCAAGATCGGTGGTAAAGGGATATGCTCACAAAGAAGGTATTGACTTCAATGAAATATTTTCTCCGATAGTTCAACTCACGACTGTCAAAGTAGTCTTGGCAATGTGTGCTACATTTGACCTACATCTAAAATAGTTAGATGTGAAAACTGCATTTCTTCATGGAGAACTTGAAGAAGAGATTTATATGCTCCAACCAGAATGTTTTGCTGAAACAGACAAAGAGAATTTGGTTTGTAGATTGAACAAATCTCTATACGGTCTCAAACAGGCACCGAAGTGTTGGTATAAGAGATTTGATTCCTTCATCATAAGCCTTGGATACAACAGACTCAGTTCAGACCATTGTGCTTATTACAAGAGATTTGAGGATAATGATTTTATCATTTTGCTGTTGTATGTGGACGACATGTTGTTTGCAAGCCCCAACAAAAATCAAGTCCAATAATTAAAGGTATAATTGGTTAGGGAGTTTGAAATAAAGGACTTGAGACCAGCAAACAAGATTCTAGGGATGTAAATTCACTGAGACAGAAATAACATGAATATTTGGCTTTCACAGAAGAATTACTTGAAGAAAATCTTGCGACACTTCAACATGTAAGATTGTAAGTCAATTTCTACCCCACTTCCTGTTAATTTCAAATTATTCTCAAGTAAGTGTCCTAGCAATGAAGCAGAGAGGAAAGAGATGTCTTGAGTACCGTATACATCAGCAGTGGGAAGTTTGATGTTCGCTATGATTTATACAAGACCAGACATTGTACAAGTAGTGGGAGCAGTTAGTCGATCATGACGAATCCTGGTAGAGAACATTGGCAAATAGTGAAGAGGATTCTAAGATACATTAGAGGAACCTCAGATGTTGCATTATGTTATAGAGGGTCAAAATTTATTGTCAGAGATTACGTGGATTCAGATTTTACATGTGACTTTGATAAAAGAAAATCTACTACTGGCTATGTGTTTACACTTGCAGGAGGAAGTGCAAGCTGGGTTTTAAAACTACAGACTGTTGTGCCTTTATCTACGACAGAAGTTGAATACATGGCAGCTACACAAGCTTGCAAGGAATCTATTTGGATACAAAGGTTACTTGAAGAGGTCGAGCACAAACAAGAGAAAATTCCTGTGTTTTGTGACTGTCAGGGTGCTTTGCACATTGCAAAGAATCCAGCCTTTCATTTCAGGACAAAACATATAGGGGTTCAATATCACTTCATTCGAGAAGTAGTGGAAGATGGAAGTGTAGATTTGCAGAAAATCAACACAAAGAAGAACCTAGCAGATGTTATGACTAAGCCAATTAATAATGATAAGTTTGTATGGAGTAGATCCTCTTGTGGCTTGGCAGAGACGTAAGCAAAATGTCAATGGTGAAGCAGAAAGGATGGTGTGCAGATTGTTTGGTTCTCAATCAAATCTCCAAGTGAGAGAATGTCAAAGAGATGACTATCTAGAAGCCAACCCATCTATAAGCCAATAATCTAGAAGATTGTTGAAGAAGAAGGTAGTATAGTTTGATAAAGAAGAAGAAGCCGATACATTTGACAAAATGGAAAGGAAAAAAAAATAATTATTTTATTTATGATTTTAGCTATAAATAGATGAATGCACGTTCTCATTTGATATCTTATTTTTCATAAAAAAATTCTCTTCTTTGTTTTGAAAGATATAAAGAGTTTTGTGAGAGCTCAAAAGTTCTAGTACTCTTGTGTATCTAGGATTTAAGAGATTTGGTGTATTAGGGTTCTGGGAAGTAAGTCAAAATATTACAATACTTGTAATCCTCATATCACTAGTAAAATATTTTCCTTATGTCTTCGCCGGTGGATGTAGGGTATAAGCCGAACCACGTAATTTCTGGTGTCCTTGTGTATGCTTGTTTTTCATTTTCTATCCAATTTCATTTTAACTGTGGTTCTACTTCACCTATAAAATTTCTAACAATGTTTAAATAATTGCATAACCTATCGAATTTTCATATGCACAAGAAGTTGTATGAGGAAATAAAGAGGATTGGGATGACGGAAGTATAAACTCATAAATCCAGTTGTTGTCTCCCGTGCAGGTCGAGCAAATACCAACAAATCTTGGATTGAAAGAGCAAAAATCATTATATCCCAATTGGAAGGAATCCAATCTGGACAGTTGTGCTTCATGTCATATAATCCTAAGTAAGTTATTCACTCAGGTATAGAGTCTTAGGATTTTGTTTAATCACATTTTTATTTTTTATTTTTTAATTCCTTTACTATTATTGCAGTTTGATTTGTTGTATATTTCATTGGATCCTCATTATTATTGACATGGATTCTAAAATAATATATATTTGGATCCAAAGTAACCAAAACCTATGGATTTAAGCCTTCTTTTGGATAATCTTACATTCTGTAGTGCCGTGGCAAGATTTAGTGCTAAAGAATAAAATTCTAGCAAAAAAAAATAAAGGTAATTCTGTTACGGTAAAGATAAAAATAATGAATTATTAATTATCATATACATTTGTGTCCAAATGATAAATATTCTTAACACTAACAGTTAACTGAT
This sequence comes from Murraya koenigii, assembly GCA_025617385.1. NCBI lineage: Eukaryota > Viridiplantae > Streptophyta > Magnoliopsida > Sapindales > Rutaceae > Murraya > Murraya koenigii. Next base: position 30,396,347 of record CM046814.1, on the reverse strand, counting down.
TAATTCATAGGCACCGAAACAACAGACAATGTCGAATGTTACATGCAGAATATCATTGTTGATAGCAATATGCTAACAAAAGACGTAAATGTACATTTTGTATGATGTAGTATTGCATGTATATCAGAGAAAATAGTTATTAATTTTTTTATAGTTCTTTTAAAAAAAAAAACTTATAATGAAAAAGAGATTGAGGAAATTGGTAACGAGTGTGCATCTTTTGTCTTAAGAAAGTTGTGATTATTTCAAGTATGTGATGTAGTTGTTGTAATTGTGGGTTGAAAGTTGATTTTTTTTTGTATTATGAATATATCATAGAGAGTGTTAGGTATCAAATATTCACCTTAGTTTGATAAGTAATCATTCCATTATTTTCATTTTGTGTAAGCTTGTTTGTATTAATTAGAATATTACAATTTATAGGAAATATAAGGATACGATTTTGTTGTTAGCTGATGTTTTTGAATAATTGTAAGCATTCAAACTATTTTGGTTTTTTAAGGTTTATGTCAAATATTTTTGTTGGCTAATGCTTATGTACATGTTATTGTTGGCTAACGTTGTGTTTATGATCTTTTTGTTTTTTTGAATATTCATGACCATATTGTATATAAAATTTGGTTCATTTGAATTTTGAAGATTGATGGACATTTATGTTCATTTATATATTCGTACAACAATTCAGAATTTCATTCCATTAATGCATTTTCTTTTATTTTTATTTATGCAGATTCAACTTGTTGCTGTTGTTCATTGGCTATATATCTTCTGTTGATTAGGCTTGGATTAAGATTAACATACATTGATTTTCCTTTTTAGAGTTAATTTTAACATTTAAAGTTATATATATTTGGTAGTTAATTTGTTAACTAATTAATATATAGGTTTGCGACCTCAATTGAAACTCTCTTATACTTTGTAATTTGGAACACTGGATATATATATTTTATTTATTATGTGATTTACTAAACTAATTTGTATTTTTTTTTAAATTGTGATGAAATTATTTTAGAATATTTTTATTTAGCAATAGAAAAAATGGATAATTAAAATTGAAAAAAATATGAAAATTCATAAAAAAAAATGTGAGAAATACTTATCATCCACTTGTGATAGAATAGATTTGGCCATTGTGACAAAGATTTATCATCTATTTATGACAGAAATAAATGCCATGTTACCCTAATGTTAATGGCCACATTAGATGCCACATTTGCCAATTAATCTACATGCATAAATATGTCAGATTCTATGTCAATTTTATTAAAAAAAATATAATTGGCATGTCAGCCAATTGTAGGACTAAATCAATTGTCAAATAGGATGCCACATGAGCAAAATATTGTACACATAAGCTGCCACCTGTAAGTTGAACTGAAATGAATATTTTTAACAGAGTTTCTTGACAATTATTTTTTGTCACAAATAAATATTATGTCACGACATTCTTACAGTGGCTTTTGTGGTTAAAAAAAAAAAAAAATTATGTCGGTAACATGATTTGTGACAGAATTATTCTATCAGAAATTATTATTTTTTTAGTAGTGGTACCACCATACAATGATATTTCACTACACAATAATGTGTTAAAAGAAAATATATCAAAAGATTTTATTGTGGAAAAATATTCAATATTTGCGCGAGAATTAATTAGTTATACTTTTGTTTAATATATATAAGAAAAAAAAACTATGTATATATGGATTATTTCTGCATGAATACATGAATATACAAATGTATTATTTGGATGTAACGGTTGAGACTTTGATGGTGGCAAAACAACACAAGCGTTACCAAACAGGAAACAAATTATCTGTATTATGTAATATAATTACAGGCAGTGTGTACATGTGCAAGCATGTGCAGTCCGTTCCCACCGCTTGGTCCAGCTATATATATGTATTAGCCCAACGGCATTTCTCAATTCTCACTCACATCACTTTTCCCTTCAGTTTACTCCATCGTTTTCAGTCCTCACAGCACTAGAGATTGTGACAATCCAACAACATCTTACAAGATAATTTAGCCATAATTATATTAAGATAAAATTGCACATGTCTTACTATTATAATTGACTATTTGTATTACCTCCATTGTGTATAGGAAAAATTTTCACTCAACTAAGGCTCTTGCCTAGCCACCATAGCAAGCTGCATGCCATGAAATATTTTATAGCTCTAATCGTACGTATATATGATATTTGAATAATAGTTCCAACAAAAGTAGTAAATATTTTATAAATTTATACCAAATAAATATGATATAAAATTACAAGGTGTTTTATTAAACACTAGAAAGCCACATTTCTCCAATAGAAGCTTAACTGATCACATGCTTCATTTCTATTTGGTCCCCTACTCCCAATCCTTCTCTACATTAAATTCAATCAAAAAAAGATCCAGTGATATTGTTTTTTTCCCTTTGCGTGGAAATGATCAGGTAGCAGCTTGTAGCTTGCTAGCTGCGTATGCGAGTCTTCTTTCAGTGAGCTAGCTAGCGATATAGCTGGATTACTGGTGAGATGGTGCAAAGTATAGCTAGGTTTTAGCACAGTATTTATTATTTTGATTCTGATTTGAGTTGTGTTTTTCATTAAAGGGGATCGAGTAGGGGACCCAAGATTTTGTCCGAATTAAGCTAAAAAGTTAAGGTATCACAGAAAATAAATTGTATATGCTTCCTAATCTTGAAGCATCGCAATTATTGGAAAGTGATGCAACATATATATCCTCGCTTTGCAAAATAGTTAACATAAATCAAATTACGAATTTGAATTCATTTTTGAGCTGAGTTATGCCAACCTCTTTCTTTACACGTGCATTCTCAAATTATATATCATAATTCACGAATACCATAAAGCTCAATAAATATATCTCACGGGTACACAAAATAATTAAATGCATTCACTTTCTATTGCATGAAGGCATTTTCCTTTCATCCATTTTGTCAATAGCTCTCTCTCTCTCTCTCTCTCGCCATAAGGTTAGGCATGCATAAAGCTTTTTTATGACCGTCATGTGTCCCAAGTCATGTTGGTAAATTTTTTTTTTTTTAAAAAAAAAACCTTAGTTTAAGTTTTTTTGTTTTATATTTTGCTGTGAGTCATATGATGTAATACTGTATATATATCTATTAAAAGATAAATAAAAGTTTGCATATTAAAAAATAGTTAGGAAGGAGATATTAAAAAAATAAAGTACCTAAGCAACGCCAAAAAAAATATATATATATATATATATTGGAACCCAATTAAGTGTTATTTTTTCTTATTAATTTCTATAATCTTTTACGACGTATACTAGATACTATAGAAATCGATCTCCATTCATACAAATTACAATGTGTATGTCTCCTTTAATGAACGGTCAAGATCAATGAGTTGGCAAACCACATGGACAGTATGGATGCAGCCGACCGGAGTGGGTTGATGGATTTTTGTTATCTCTCTATCCTATCATCATGTAACCAATCAATTAATGATCGTCATCAACAGCGCACATGATGCAGTTCATAAAGCATCAATCCATCGATCCTTTATTAACTTATTGATCAATTGTTGCATAAATTTCATTTTCAGCTGATGCTTTCAGTCCCAGGAGTATTTGTAGCTGCCACAAATTAAGGCGACAACATGCATAATTACTGGCAATTAATTATAACAGTATACTTAATTTCTTTCTCAAACTGACCCAACATGAATGGCCATTGTCAAATGGTGCGCATTAATAAATAAACCATTAGCCCTAGCAAGGGTTAGCTATGCTGAATTGCTGATATATATATATATATATATACATCTCCGGCAAACATGCGCCTTCCATGCCCCTAACGACGGTCCATCTTTTAGAAATGGGACCATGGCTAAATAAGTATGATTCGAGCTAATTAGTAGATTCGGACCTGATTAAAAAAGTATTAAGTTAATTTAAAAAGCCCAAACTAATTTGAGGAAGTCAATCCAATAAAGGAGCTAATTATTTAAACCGTAAAGCTGGTTATAAGCACACATTCGTATTCGTATAGAATGAGCGAGAGCTAGCTACTTTTTTCCATTTATTTCTCTTTTTCAATATTTAAGAGAAATAGCTATATCAAAAATATATATTAAAAATAATTCTGAACACACAATCAATCAATAAAGAAATGAAAGATTGAAAACTCATAAAAGCATTCGAATATGCAGGAACAGTGCACATGATGATATTGCTGTCATCTTCTGTGCATTAACTTTCCCCACGAGCCCTAACACATACATTGATACATACCCTATATCGTACGCACACAATGACACAAACCCCTTATTGCTTCAATAGCAACTGTATGTTTGCTCCGATCCGATGACTCGATCAATTTATAGATACGTAAAAGTGTTTGTCAAAACTCGAAAGTCATCATCATCCTTCACATGGCATGCGCTTTAAAACTGTACTCCTCGTGAACCCTGGAAGTTTCTCAGGCAAGATCCACTTACCTAGCTCGGGGACCGCTCGCTGGCTATCTCTAAACCGTTCTTTTTGTGTAATCGCGCACTTCCACTCTTAGATATATATGAATTATTGGTGGCTTCCTTTTAACTTTTAATTTAAGCTTACAGCTTGCCCTGCATGGGGTCGATCGGCGTGTGTTTCTGCAAGCTATATATTTAGAGAAAGCAATTTTTAATTTGTTCAAGCACTTCCGAATGGATATTTATATATAGTTAATTAATGCTCCCAAGTTAATTAAAATGGTTCTAAATAATGAGCACGATGATTAATTACATGTGAATATGAATGTGGTTGTATTTTGCACCGACAAAGCAGGCATGAAAATGGATGACATGTTTTGCTAGAGCCACCCAATGCATATAATTCTAATTAATTGTCTGTGTATTTATGTAATCGCAAGTTAGCTACAACTTTAATTCTTTTATTAGAATGATTTTGTTTGACGAATCCAACGTTAGAAAGATTATAATCTTAATAAAATATATAAATTTCATAAAACAATGAATCGTAAGAGATCAACGACGAGAACTCAATACATGATTGGTTAAAATTTTTAAAGAACATTCTTAGCTGTAACCCAAACCACGCACTAGGAATTCATCATCCTAAACGAATGCGAGCACAATAATTGTTTATTAGTAGTATCTCGACCACATTACCATGTCATGTATATTATAAACCAAAATGTGATCTTTGGATACTGAAGTGTCGATTATGCATATAATAACAAACTTTCCTTATATTTTGGACTAATATACATGGCCTGGTTGGCAAGATATTGCCCATACCCCCCACTACTAAAATTATCGATTAATTCAGTTTTGTTTACAGCATATGGGTTCAATAATTATCAATGCCCAAAATAAGGAGAAAACGATTTCTTATTTTCTTACAATTGATATATGTATTTCATTTCAATATAATACAATGAACTAAACAGATCACATTAGTCAAGTATGATTTTCTTGGGACCATTCACATATTATAATTCATCAATAGGCATTATGTTACTAGCCATAAACATCGAACCAATCAAATACAAATAGGTTAGTTCTCGAATGAATGAGAGTCCACATCTTGCCAGCCAAACAATGTGTAGTAGTAGTGGCAATTTACATTTTCTTTCGGACAATATCCCAATTGAGAGGGAAAGTGCATTAGCGTTTTACTGTTTACGGCGGCTCGTTAATATATCCAAGATCCAGCGGTCAAAACATTACTAAATTTGTTTCAAGTGGGACCAAGTCTTGAAGATCAGAAGATGTGTTGATCACGTCACCCACGAACGCTCTCATCTGGAACCTGGTTGTACACCACCGCCAACCACAACCCAACCCAACCCAACCTAACTCTTTTTTTTTTTTTCTCATTAATTCTCCGACTAAGTTACAAGAACTCGCTTATTATTTATGCTAAATATACTAAATAAATAAGGTTTAATATTTATTTAGTTCATATATTTTAAGTTAAGTATACATTTAGTTTATATTTGATTAGAAGAAATGATAAAATATGAGAGAAATAGACAAAAAATAGAGAAAGAGAAAATAAGTGAAAAAATAGGTTAATCACATTTTTATTATTTAATTGAACATAAAATCCATCTTTCTTCTCTTATATCTTTTCTCTCTCCCCCTTTCTTCTCCTCTCCCCTTTTTATATTTCTTGAGACTAAACATGTCAATATTAATTCTTATATTTTAGAAAATATATCAAGGCACTTTTATTGTTGCTTATGTGACACTCACCTCCTAATATTTCCTTTACTTTCACAATAATACTCTTGCAACAATTTTAAAACCATGTTTGATAATTTTACAATAATCTTATTAATAATTACAGATAAAAAATTATTCTTAAAAATAAAATAATAACAAAAAAACTACATTTTTTTTAACTTTTGGGGTTAATTTTTTTATTAGCTTTTCATAGATAAATTAATTAATGCCCCAAAAATATTGTTACAAAGGTATAATTATAAAAGCAAAGAAAAAAAAGGCATGCATGTCACATAATCTACAAGAGTGTCTTGAGATATTTTTTAAAAATTAAAAAATTAAACGAATGTTTAATTCAAAATAAATAGAGTAAACGAGCATTACTCATAAATATAAAAAAAAAATTTTAAAAATTTAATATAAAAATTAATTTTTTTATAAATATCACACGAAGCCAACGTCAATCCCCAATCATAGTATTATGTATAGTTACTTTTATATATTGAAATAAGAAAAATATATAGCAGTAAGTGACCTCTATTCGTAAATTACCCAAATATATAATAATAATAATTAATTGTCAAAACTCGTTGATTATATATTAAAAAATAAATAAAATAAAAAAAAACCTACGATATAACAATTTTGTAAATTGGAAAGTATGTGATGGTAGGAGTATGATTTACAATGAGGGAAGTTGATGACGTGGGAAAGAGAGGATCAACTACACGTGTGAAAGTGGTAACTGTCGGGATTCAGAGGGTAGGACGACAGATGGTGCTAAGTGATTAGAGTGGCTGGCGTGACGTGTGAGCGCGAGCGAGCTGTCAGACACGTGCGTAGGTCGTTGACACTAGAGCCCACATCTAGCAAAAGGACATCACAAACTGAGTCCACAGTAATGGCTTATGTCGACTCACATGCCCCGTTCTAGTGTTCTACACACCCTTCTTCATTTATATAGTTACTGCTCGGTCTCATAATGTCTTTGCAAATCCTGAGGCACTGCCACCGCTGCCTTAATTCGATCTCCCTCTCTTCTTTTATTTTTGGGTAGTGCCATTCTCGTGGTGACTTATTGAAATTAACATAAATAACAAAATTAATGGAGGCGGCATCTGGTAGGTGCAGAGGGTTTGCTAAGGTGAAGTGGAGGAGGAGGCGGCGGCGGTCAGCGGTGGCACGTCCGTTGGAATCGGTGAGAATGAAGGTGAGGAAGTTGCAGAAGCTAATTCCGGGAGGACAAGGGCTGCAGCCGGATCGACTTTTCTTAAGAACAGCCGATTACATTGTGCATTTGAATTTGCAAGTTAATATTTTGCAAGCTCTTTCCAAGATTTATCAACTATCATGAATTTAATTAAAATTAGTTTTTATATATATATAGTCATATGTAGTAATTATTTATTATCATATAGATTAGAATGTAGTATTAATTGGCTTATGTTATGTATGTATCGGGCGGCTTACGTACGTCTTCTTTCATTATATTTGAAAATTATAAGGTTTTCTTTCATTAATATGATTAATATGATGTTAGATGTTAGTACGTCACACACCCACATATTGTTTAATTAACCTCTTGGTATCAATAATGTCAAATCACATCTTAAACGGTTTAATACTTGGTCCTACCAAATTTCTTTTTGAAATATTTGCTGCTTCTGCTTAATATATTCTCCTGAGTTTACATGTAGCAGACATACATATTTTATTTGCTGCAGGAAAAATTAATTATATTTTCCTTTCACTTTCCTCTACTACTCGTCACTTATGTGGAGTGGAAGTTTAATGATGGAAAGATTAAAACATATACTAAGTCATTTAACATCTATCACGAATTCTGCATTTGGTGAATGATGTTAATTTTATTGTCCGATCACCATTCTCGATCTCATGAATTAACTTCCATCTTTTGTGAGATATATAGGGAAAGTTCTTAATTTGTCGGTCTCCAGTTACACCTATATATATGAGATAAAAGGGAGAAATAAAATGACTCAGAAATGATGAACAAGTAATTCGTATAGGATTTTTACAATTCTCTTCATTCGCTACATTTAAGTAATAGGGAAGTTGGGCTAAACTCAAAAGCCACACCCAGGATCTCATTCTGGTGGTTTGTTATTTTGTAAAGATGTTATATAAATGACGCTAACGGTAAATATCGAAACAAACGAACGTGATCAAATGCATGGCCTATCATTGCCGGCCATGTCAATGTGTGTACTATATATTTTACAGATGTGCATGCAGCACCAGCTATCTAGCTAACTGCTAACATGGATGCACGCTGTTTCTAGTGCTTTAATTTGTCATGGACCAGGGACCATTTTTTTTTAACCGGAACCCTTTGCTCTGGTCCTTTCTCCAAGTTTCCCATCCATGCATCAAGAACTGATCGATCAAACGCTGCCATCAAGACACGCCATACGTTACATATTGGTAAGTAAACTTGCCAAATGTTTCTTCTGTTAATTTGTTTATCAAGGTGTGTGTGTGTCTGTGTACTGAGTTAGGCATGAACAAATTTTGGATGCAAAATTAAATAATTTAAACCTACTCGCTAATAAAGCTAGCATGGTAGAATTATTCGGTAGAACAAATCTCATGACTTCACATGTAAAACAACTAAACACCATTAAAAGCGCGATTAATATGTTTGTTCTCAGTACCAAGGATTTTGAGCATCTGCTTACATTACATGTCACGTGACGTGAGTTTGATGAGAAAATTTCAATTAGAATGCCAGCTCCAGGCAGAGTTTTGGGTTGGTGATACTAATACTGAGCGAATAAAGCACAACTTGAAAATTAACTATTCTCCAACGAACTGGTGCGCAACGAATCTCTTTCTTCAACTTTGCAGTCAGACTTCATGACATATATCTAACCACAATTAATGGGCTTTCGTCTTAAAGGGCTCATTATCACTTTGGGCTTTCAACTTCAAAGCTCCATCCACAACCTTGAATTTGGGTCATTTCTATCCTTAGCAATCTAATTTTTGAGGTTAATTTCACCCAGGTACCACATCTTTTCGACATTCATTAAATTGGTGAGAATATTTCCAAAAGTCGTCAGTTTGGTGACAAATCAACCCGTTAATTCCAGCCCTCTCATTTTCTGGGGGGTGGGGGAGGGTGGGTCATTTCATTTTTGTCCCTTGAAAACTATCTGTTCTGTTGCAGTTGCCGAGTCCCAGCAATTGCCAACTTTAATAGTTTGTTGTACGGTCCTTTTCGGTTCTAACACCACAACACTCGTAAGTTTTACACGAACTCACGGGGCAAATTGGCAAATCTCAGACTCAGACTCAATCTAAATCTTAAAATATGTTGAGATGAACAACGGTCATCATAACTCTTTTGAGTTCAAGTGACAAATTTGCCCAGCACTGCACGGCTGTTCTTTTTGGCTCCCCAGAATCTGCTTTCTTGGCAGTTATATATCCACCAGTCATTAGCCAAGCTCTCTTTCGTCCTCCACACCTAACCTTTTCTTTCCATTTTAACATGTAAAAAGAATTAAAACTCCTTAAAGAATTCTTCTTTCAGTAGGGTTTCATTTTTTCTCTTTCATTGCAACAAGCAAATGCTGCCTAGTGCCTGCCCGAGAACCCAGACTCATCGTCAAATGTACAATGGGCTCCATTAATGGTAGATTTCTCAAGGACTGAGGTAAGCTAGATAAGCTACAACCATGACATCTCTAGAAAGCGTTCCAGTGTTCACTTTTTATTTTTCTTGTACTGCAGTGACTTGGGGTTCATGTCAAAGCAGGGTACCAAGTCTTATTTTGCTCAAACAATTGTTGCAATGATGAATCTCAGTCAAAATTAGGTTTTTTTTCTCTTCTACACCTGGTTGACCTAACTGAACTTGGTCTGTTGGTAAGTGCAAGAAATAATGTGTCTATTGCTTGTTCACTTGGTCATACGAGTTGGGTTTGATCTCAGAGGAAGCAAGAAAATGGTTTCTTGAGAAAAAGTTGCTTGAAAAAGATGTTTTTTTAAAGGATGCTCATTTGGTAAAATTTCTTGGACTCAAGACTCAAATCAAGCAGAAAGGTACTCAAATGAGCTACTTCCCTTCTCACTCCTTACTTGCTTCTCCTCCATCTTCTTCTTCATTGCCATACAATAGTGATTACCAGAAAGAATCATCATCTGGTAATAAAATAAGTCCAGCTATTCTATTCGTCATAGTAATTCTAGCTGTTGTATTCTTCATATCTGGTGTTCTTCAATTGCTCAGTAGATTTGTCCTAAAGCATAGATCGTCTTCATCAGTATCTGAATCCAACAGATACCCAGAAATGTCTGGCTCTGATGCTTTCCAGAGGCAGTTACAACAACTCTTCCATCTTCATGATTCAGGTTTAGATCAGGCTTTCATAGATGCTCTGCCTGTGTTCCTTTATAAAGAGATAATGGGTCTAAAAGAGCCGTTTGACTGTGCTGTTTGTCTCTGTGAATTCTCAGAACAAGACAAGCTGAGGTTGCTTCCCATGTGTAGTCATGCTTTTCACATAGATTGTATAGAAACTTGGTTATTGTCTAATTCAACTTGCCCTCTTTGTAGAGGGAACCTATACATACCGGGTCTTGGATATGAAAATCCAGTCTTTGAATATGAGTATCTAAGGGAAGATAATGGGGTCTCAGTCTCAGCCAATGGAGAAATTGGGGCTTCTCTCGGCCTAAAACCAGCAGAAAATGATATCACTAGCGAAAAGAGAGTGTTTTCTGTTAGACTTGGCAAGTTTAGAAGTTCAAATGATGGAAGTGAGGGAATTGAAAGAGTGGAAGGGGAGACCAGTTGTAGTAATTTGGATGCTAGGAGATGTTACTCAATGGGATCCTACCAGTATGTGGTTGCTGAATCAGAGCTGCAAGTGACCTTAGGCCCCAGTAGAGGTGGTAGTGCTAGTGTGAGGTTTGGTAAAGGAAGAAGTGCACAAAATGAGAATTCCTCAAATGACGGTGATGTTGAGGGGAAGAAGATTAACTTTAGAAGTAAAGGTGAAAGCTTTTCTGTTTCCAAGATATGGCAATGGTCTAAGAAGAGCAAGTTCCCAAGTTCTTCAGAAACTGATATGGGTTCCTCTGCTGATACTGTGGGTTTGCCAAGAACCAATGATACCCAGAGTTCATGAAGGTATTTTACTCTGTAATACACTTTAATCAATGAATCCACTTATTAATAGCCTTTCTTTTTAGTTTTTGCCTCTCTTTTCAAGGGAATTCAATTCTTTACTTTATTACAAATTCTCTTAACTTTTGCCTCTTTTATGTTATATGGTTAACGGCAACGTATTTATCTTTCCAGTGAAATTGCATACACTGTAAGTCAGGGAAATAAGAAAAAGGCTTTTCCTGTAGCCAATCTTTAGCATCTCATGCCAATGGTTTTAGTGCTTCTGTTTAATTCACAAGGTCTTAAACAAAAGAAGCTTTGTTGCATGTTTGAGATTTGTTTTTTCTAGTGTTATCACTATTTGATGAGCTTTCTATATTTTTGTATTTGATTTTGGGGCCATCATATCAGGTGATCTTCCTGCACCTTATTGAAAATTGAAAAATATAACAAAAGATCATGGGGTGGACTCTCCTGCCCCACACCAGCAGAACCAAAAAAGTTGGGGAATAAAAAAAAGAGAGAGAGAATTACAGTTAGGTCAAATCACGTGTTGCTTTGTGGGGCATTGAGTTTCTCAAGAATTGCATTCCCACGCCCCCTTGATATAAATTTCTTTCTTTTGTTCATTCAATCTTCTAAGTTCTTCTAACGGGGACTTCTTTTAATCTTTTTTGCTGGGCAAATGATTATGATGGAGAGCCATAATTGGGAACACTAACACAAGGCAGTAGACTGGATTGTGGGGTCAGAGAGGATTGCCCCAATCATATAATGCCATTTTAAAGAAAATTTTTCCCCCCCTATCAAGAGAAGAGCTCCTTGCAAGAAGCCGCTTCTAGTTAAGAGTTCCCTGAGTTGGAGCCATGTAATTATTACATGAGTTAGGTAAAATTTTTAAAAGAGTTGTAGACAATATATACACACATATACACGTATGTATGTATTCACAGTGTTTTATGCTCGGTTTTAGATAACAGACGATGCAATAGTTGTGATACATAACATACATCATTACCATCTGCCATACGCTATATGATTTAAGCTTGCTTACTTTTGCAACCGGAGAAAATTACAGCGAGCCGAAAGGTAAAAATCAAGTAGTTGGTAGGTTGAGGTCATAATAATGCCAACTCCGGAAGCCACAAAAGTCAAAATGTCAAAATGATATCCCGTCCTTTTCACTTTTTTGAAATGATGCAGCAGCATGCGCTACCCAAATCACATAAATTGAGGGAAAGAGAAAGGGAAAGATTTGAACGTTTAAGCAAAGCAGGGATTAATTAATTTAATTTAATGTTGCGTTTTTTATTGGGAATGTACTAGTCCTTGGATGCTGGGGATCTGTAAAGGCTATAATACTGTAACCATTTTGTAATTAGTTTTATAATGTTGTCATTTTCGTGTAATCTGTGCGGTCTTCATGGACTTTTAAGTTAAACGCCAGCTACTAAACAATTAACAATGTGTATGACTTACAGGAGAGCTCCTCTGTATCCGGAAAGGAACAAATAATTGAAGGAAAATTTCAATCACTAAATTTTTTTGACAATAGTTCTAGAGAGCATATCAAGTTCTGATTTTTTTCAGTTAATGTCGTCAACCACTAGCTTCTGTCATAGGGGCAATTATGTCATTGGACATCCGAGTTAACTGGATCAAAGATAAACTACAAAATAGCAACCAAGATTTTTGAAAAAAAATAATGATTTTCTTGCTTTGGGTTGCCACTTCCCAGTTACCACCACAATTGAATTTCAATTTGAATAGTATAGTATGGAATTGATTTGCAAGTGTAATGACGATGCTTTGATAAAGCAAACTTGCAAGAGTTTATGCTGTTATTCCCCCCCCCCCCCCCCAATTTTTAGATGCAATTACTGTTTTAAGGCTTTTGATTTTGAAATTCCAAGTAACTAGTATTTGCCTATTTTAGGGATAAAAATGTAAACTAATAAATACATTTAATTTAAGTTATAAAAATGTAATTTTGCCTCTTTTACAAGATTATGGCGACAATATTTTAGCTAAATTAGTTGTTAATATTTTGCCTATGTTTTGGTAAGTACATGTCATCACTTACCTCCAATCAGTTTAGAGGGAACAGAAGATAATTTCACCATTTCCAGTTTATTACTTCTACCAAGAAAAAATCACACGAAAAAATTGCTAGAAAAAAATCAAGCTTACAGATTATAAAGTACTTCAACCAAAAATGAACACGAGATTGACCATTGATTATTGAGAATGAAATGATTTGTTGTGATGCATGAATTCAGTGAACAACTTAACTTTGTAAGATTTACAACTTTCAAAAGTACAAAAAGATGAAACTGAGATTAAATAAAATAAGATTTACCACTATTTTTGTTTGAATTTAACAAAATATTATCATGAAGACGAGGGCTTGACAATGCAAAATCCAAACTAAGCGCGACGGCGCCTCAAAATCTAAATATGAAATAAATTCCCTTCTCTACAACTCTGAAGGCAAAACTCAATTTTCAATTTCATACAGAAATGTTTTTTGTGATAATGTACAAGAACCAGCTAAGAGGCGAAAATTGTAGACCAAGGGTTAAACCATTCAACATATTGCAAACTCAAGCAAAATCTCATACCCATTGCTACAAGCCAACAGTGCCTCCAGATAGAAGAATTGAAAACAAAAGATTTGCTCTGTCACTAGAAATGGCAAGAGGAAGCTTCTCACTGATAAAAAACAAGAACCCATGCATGAAAACTTCTTCTCAGATAAGAAAAATAAGAGCTTGTGTATATAAAATCTTTTAACAACTTCATGGACCAATAAACCTCATAAATCACGAGGGAAGTTGTTAATTTGCCCCTCCTCCAAAACATCTCTGTTGTTTAACTTGTAAGCTATCCTTGTACGCATGACAAGAGGTTTCTGGAAACCAAATGAATTTAGTAAATACAAATACCTTCCAGGGAATAGATTGCTGACAACATTATAAAACAAATTGATTATGCCAGGCCATGACATCCAGAACATGCAATATGGACAAAACTGAGAAAAATAGAATATTTAAGAATTCACCTTCCCATGTTGGCTGTTGGCGACTCTCAAAGTTTGTGTGATGGATCCATTACCACTTGCAGGTAAAGTATTGCCACTTGCTGGATCCAGGTGCAATTGTAGAAACTGCAAATTAAATGCAATAAAAGATCTTGACTTTACATTTGCGAAACGATAACATTTATTTATTATGCCCACAAAAGAGGACATGAAACTCTGCTGAGGAAAAGGAATAAAAAGTAGAAGCTTTAAACTTTTGAGTTCTGAAAAACTTCCACATCAAAAACAGATGTTCAAAGAACAAAATCGGTAGTGCAACTAATTTATGTTGGCAAAAATAACCCTGAACTATATATTGTCCAATTATCAACAATGGGAAACAAAGCACTAATTAAACTGCATACAAGTTACCTTTGGGACTGCCGCTTGGAACACAAAATCAGTATAAACATTAGGTGACAAATTTGTAAACGTGGCCTCGATCAATGTAGTTTGTGGGTTTCCAGGTGGCTTTGAGAAATTGAATGTTAATCTCAAGGAGATGCTCTCAAAAGCAACTATAGATGGATAAGCTGGACCATTGTCCTCTGTTCATAGAGAAAAAGGGCAATAATTAGTTATGTAAAAAAAACATACATGCAAAGTAGATTTTTTAACAGAAGACACTCTTACCAGGCTTTGGGGTGTTGGGAACAAAGCCATCCAACAAATCTATCATTGAAGCAGCTCCTCCAGAAGTGGTATGTGCAGATAATGAAGGCATTGGTGAGAGTCCATCTAATATGGCAACTGATGATTTGTTATCCTGACTTAATATTTCGGACGGAGTGGAGCTGTTCTGGATGGGAGGTGATCCAATAGACAGAAGATCCAGTAGAACATCTGTCCCAGCTTTTGGAGCCTGGCTTGTGCCTATAAGTTGCAGAAAGAGAATCAGCAGTCAATAATTCGATCTGGACAAATTGATGAACAAAGATAAAGACAAATAGACTCAATACCAAAACACTCACCAGAAATCACAAATACAAACTGACAATCAAAATTCCTCAAAGAAAACAAGCAAGTGGCTACATTTTCAACTGATAAAAAAATTACACACACATAGAGATTGCAGGATGCCGAAGCCTTTAATATTTATAGGAAGATCTTTGCAGAATTTCCTGTCAGCTCAGTGTAAGAAATTTGGCCGAAGGTAAAATGACTTCTAGGTTCAATAATTGTACGACCCTGGGTAGTAACTCCATTTGATGCTCTTAACTTTCACCAAAAGATATATATATATTTAAAAAAAAAAAGGAGGGGGGAATTAAAAAAATTGAGTTTTCCAAATTTTAATCTCCACATTAACAGTTAAATTTAAATGGGTTCATGCCAAGATTCTAAAGAATACAATAGTAGGATTTTGATGCTCGGCCCATATCTTAATGCAAACATTTCCCTTTTATTTTTTCAGGTTAAAAAGCTAAATGCAGGTGGCATAGTTCTGGGCCACTTATTAGATTTGGCATCCCAGAGCCTACATCCATGCTTGATGCTTGCCATAATTAACAGAGAAGGATTCTACAGAAGCAACAGATCTAACAGTGAATAGATGCATAGCAAGATTGATATAGGAACAAGGATCTACAGAAGCAACAGATCTAAAAGTCAATAGCTGCATGGAAAAATTGATTCATGAAGGAGTAAAAGGATCCAAATATTGGGTAAAAGGGTCTTAGGATTACCTCAAATCAGCAAACACAGAATGCTTACAAGAACAAAAACCGACAAAAAGAAAAGACAACGTAGAAAATTACAATGTAGTTTCACAAGAATTCACCATCAAATAATGGATTTATAGACCCAAAAACTAACCTGGCTGCACTGGAGCAGATGATAAGTCTACACCAAGAAGGTCCTGAAGAAAATCACTGCCAGAGGAGCTAGGTACAGGAGCATCAACTGAACTTAAATCAAGTAAGTCCACAAGAGGAGCAGCAGCAGGCTTGGCAACTCCATTTGGAAGGTTAAGTGAAGTGCCACTCGAAGTTGATATTGTTGCAGGCAAAGAACCAGCCCTCCTTCCACTGAAGGTTGCCTCATCCAATACCGGCATCCTTTCAACCAGTGCAGACCTATAAAAACTCATCCATCAGCTAATTTATAAGTATGTCAAAATTCTGGAAGACATCTCAAGATTATCGAGGCAAAATTCCAAAAAAACTCCTCATACCTAATATTCTGATGCTTCTCTACAATGGAATTGAACTCGATAGATCTCTGCTGCAATTCAAGCACAAGGCTTCCTTTATTTTGGATGATTATATCTCTTATCCTCCTACAAATAGAATCCAATGGATAATCATATACGATATCATAAGAAGAGATAAGAACAAATTAAAATAATATGTCAATAAAACATTGACCAAGGAGAATGAAAACTATGTAAACAACAGATGGTATAACCAAATTCATCTTAAAGAAGAGTTCTCATATATGCATATAGAATGGCAGCACAAAAACAGATGACCAAACCCCAATTATGTAGAGGGAATAATAGGTATTAGAATTTGTATGCGGACCCAGAAATCTACTCCAAAAAATATAGTGGGAGCATTGGGTGGGAAAAAATCATATGATTTTGTCTGGACAAAATATAGCTAGTAAAATAAAATTAGAAGCATAACATACTCTGAACAAGATGGAAAACGGGAAGAGAGCTTCAAAAGAGCAACCATAGCCATTGCTTTAGTAGTGATATTTGAGCTATGATGTTTAATAGCAATCTCTACAACATCCACAGCATCAGACTCTGTTACCTGCTTGGGAAAAACCAACCAGGCTAAGAGATATACACATTATTCCTTTGTTACCAATCAAGAATGTTACATGTTCCAATCATCTGTGCAGAAAGCAATTAAGCAGTTGAGAGCCATATATGCTGTTCAATTATTTGGTTTTTAGATTTATTTGGTTTTTAGATTTAGAATATATAAACCAAATGAAAACATGGACTCTGAACAGACCATATTGGACAGGAGTCAGAGGAAAAAGAATTCAAATATTTCTAGTTTCAGCAACAGAAGGCAGAATTTTTGTCACATTTCTACAAGTTATCAAGTTTACAATACTTGACACCCAAAATGGTAGGAAAATAAATAGGGGCAAAAAAAATATGGAACTATTTTTTTTTTTTTTTCCAATGAAAAGCAAAAGTAGAAGAGTGAGAAGAAAGGAAAAGCAGAAGCCTGATAATGCTCTGTACAAGTTTGAATGTTGTGCTAAGCCATTATATTTGAGATGGCTTCACCCCACTTTCCATATTGTATTCTTCTTAATTGATTCTTCACTCAGAAGCTTCTAGTACATACAGATCCTTAAGTTGTTACAATATTTGCCCATAACCAGGCCCTTTCTCTACTATTTGTGATGGAAAAATATAAGACATGAAAAATAAAAATGCACACAACTCACGGGTCAGGATGAACTCACTGTTATTGGATCCTCTATATTAAGCACTCCAACATTATTGACCAGCATGTCACCATATTCTCCTATGCACCAAACAGCGACTCGAACAAGGCTCTCCTGATACAAAAACATTAAAACAATCTTCTGAGGACAGTACATTCATTACTAGCATGGTTAACTACTGAAGCTAATAGGATTCTGAGATAGAGTGTATATCCAACTCCTTCTTTTGAAAGAAAATAGAGAGAAAACAAAGAGTACCTGTTCAGTAGACGTTTGAAATGCCCTATAAAGAGCCCTGACTGTATAACCATGGAGATCAGAGGCATTGCTTATCACAACAATAAGGGCATGCCATACTTCATCTTTTACAAAATTTCCAGCCTACTACGATAGCATAAAGATCAGAATTTTCTGGAAACAAACTTTATGCATTCTGATGATGAAAAACCTCACATGAATGCCAACAGATGTCTGGTGAAAAACTTTCAATCACTACAATTAAATAATTGCATAGAATATATAACTCAGTTATTATGGGTAATTTTTTGAAGCAGAAGAATAACTCAGTTGTTATGGGAAATTTTTTGAAGCAGAAGTAGATTCTATGGTGACAAGAAAAATTAGCACTTGAACACGAGATGAATCCTTATAACCATAAAAGATTAATCTGTGTGTTTAATTAATCCAGGTCATAGGGACAGTAAATGGCAGAAGAATAAACATATCATCACTTAATTGGTTATGTTCATTAGCAAGCTCCATTTTGTTATTATATACATATTACATACACAAGATGCACACACAAAGAGAATGAATGAAAGAAAAAAGAACAGCGCTCATAAAAGAAGCAGTTTTGAAAATGAAGCTTACATGAAGGTTTATATAGTTCCAGGCAGATTAATATATCCACAACCAGAAAGCCTCAAACAAGCAAGAAACATATACAAAACAATTAAGATTGGGAATTTTTACTTTAATTTATACCTCAGAGAGAACCTTGAGCATCTGATCAATGTACCAAATTTTGTCTGGGGAAAACCTAGAGCAACAAAGGAGTAATGTTAATTGACCAAATACTGCTGTTCAGGCAGACTCTTGTGTATTGCTTTTCAGGCAGATTCGTGTAAAAATAAAATTGAACTAGAGAGCCTCCCAAGAATTGGAAAAAATAAATTCCAAAATTAAACACATACATTGAATAATCCATTTACTTTGTTTTAAGAAATAGCCATCCATCATGGATGGAGACTCAACTGCTTAAATTGCCTCCACATATAGGCATGCATATGAGATAGTGGCTACTGGAAGTATTGGTTCCAAAATTATCATCCACTATTTGTCAAGCCTAGAAGCTTTATCAACTCAATGCCAAGTCAAACTACTATAAGGATGAGACATGAGCGGCTTCTGGTAAAAGTAATTAATGTTCATCACAAACAACACTGCATTTATTTGAAAGCCCTGAACATTTCTCCAGCCAATGGAGAAAGCATCCATGTGTTGATAAAAGAGCAGCAAAACTTACTTTTCAACCATGGAACAAATTTTGGCAGTAAGATCTCCCTTAAATTCTTGGTCGCTTATTTCCAAATAATCAATCAACTCTTTTGTTAATGGCTTCACATTGCTCTCATTCACCAGAAGATAAACAAGTTCAAGGGCCCTTTTACGGATTGAAGCATCCAAATCCTGAAAGAGAGAATGTTCCGAGACACTGTTTTTGTCAAAAGTATTACAGCAGAATCAAACAAGAAAAAGGAAAAAAAAAAAAAGAAAAAGAATCCAGTTTTATGTTGAAGCCAAACATGAAAAATTGTTAGTAATTATTACAAACTAGTAAATAGCAACCAAAAGACAAAAAAAAAAAAAAAAAAAATGTACTTGATGGTAATCACTTGCAGTGTCGCTAACTGTTGTAAATAAGCAAAGTCACCCATTGGATCAATTCTTTCGCAACCCCATCCCCCTTCTTATCCCAAATTCAACCAGAAAACCAATATCACGACTAGGTAATAACCATCAGCATAAAAATGCAATTACATAAGACAAAAAAGCATGAAGAGGAAAATCCTTAGCAGGGCCTGTACAGCAACGACTCAGTTGGCATTTGACAACTTTTTTGAGTAATATCAAGCATGCTACTCAATGAAGTCATACCTTTACACATTCCAAGATTGTTGCCCTATGCCTCTGCACTGCTGGAGCATCTACCGTAATAGCCTTCATAAGCATGTTTAAAGCAACATATCTGAAATGTACATGAGATTAAGTTTGGCGAGAAACTGACCAATAAAGTGATGGAGAAAGAAAAATTAGAATGTTCAAGATCATAATCAAATTTAAACAAATATGATAATGAGGTGCCTCAATAGCAGTAAGTCTGAAGGATAAGAAAGGACAGATTTGTTGGATGTTCCCAAGGGATTCCACAAAGTCACTTTACAACTCAGACACCATAACCATTCTACGAACCATTAAACCAAATAATGGTTGAGAATGAGTTAAAAAATACCTGATGTTGTTGTCACGGTTGGAAAGGAATCTTCCCAATATATTGATTGCAAGCACACGTAATCCACCATTATCTTCAATGCTCATGATAGTTTCAACACATTCATATAGAATGGCATTCCCTGCATTTTTGTTTGACTCGGTTTTTGTTGCCACCTAGGAAAAATATAGCAATTATAAATCACAAGTTGCCATTCATCAACACCGATATTACAGACAACACAGTTAGAATCATGAATATCTCAAGACTCCAAACAGAACATGATAGAAAGGGAAAGAAAAACCTGGAAACACAACTAACCTGAGCAAGTATGTCATTCATGCAGTCACTGGCATCCGCATCTCCTTGTCCCAAAACACGCAAAAGCTTAAGCAATCTGATGTGGAGAAAAGGGTCTGTAATGCCAGCAATATCATACTCGGGTGCATAGGGACTGTTTACAACATCCCTTAGAGTTTTAACCAAACCATCCAAGTACTTCGGCTGTAATGAGCAAAGAAATTGCATTTTACAATAACCATATCATCAAAATTGCTACAATTACAGAGAATTTTCCACAGGAAATACTATATAACAAAAAGATTCTTACTTACATTACACATGACTACTAAACAAGTTCATATGTTTCACCAAAACCAAAATGCATAATTAGGATATTAAATCTAGCACCTTGAACATTACAAAGGGCAAAAAACTACACTGCAGCATCATGTAGATGAAAAAAACATAATATTTACAAAACAAAAGATCAATATTAACTATTGCAAGATGCACCATATGATGACATGTCAACTGCATCATGATTCCAGAATATAACAGTGAAACTCACCAGGAGCCTAGTAATGAGGTTCTATGAAATAGACTTCCTATACATTTTCAAGTTACAATATACGCCAACATGGATGGCTGTGGGAAAACCAAAACAGCTTCTAATAGTGTAGAAAATCACACTAACAATAGTTTTTTTCCCACACTACCGGGGTAAAAAGGCCTCAATTTATTATGCTGCACAGAATGTTTACATCCACACTATAGTAAAAGCAAGATACTGATCAGGCAATGAACAATTTACCTTCCTGAAAAATTCAAGGGCTTCTGTACTGAGTTTACATAGATCTGCAACAAGCTGAATTCCAGTTATTAATACTCCATGATGCTTTTCTTTAAGTAAAGCGGCAGCAGGATTAATAAAATTCTCTGCTAGGTCTGGAACTTTCTTTATAATACGTATGGAGCACAGTGCTGCCTAAATTCAACAGGGATTGTATCAGAAAAACAAGTTATTACAGACTACCCAGTGTACAAAAGATTGTTCTTACCAAAAATAAAGAGAGATCGAACCAAATAAAAGACAATCTTCAAAAATCAAAAAAAGCACAAATGGTTGATTCATAGTAAAGAAAACTCAGAGGAAGTCACGATTGGTAGCCTATATCCAAAATTGACTCATTTGATGAAATCATACTTTTACCGAATACAAATAAAGTTCATTAAAAGCCAATTCAGTTAGGTTCCCAACATCAGAAACTGCACAGCTTCAGAATATTGAAGTTGATAAACAATTTCCACGACAAAATCAGTCACCAATGAATCAGCCTCACAGCAAAACTAAGACAACATGATGCATTCCTACTCATATTCCATCACACGTCTAAATACAGTGTATATCTCCTTAGAATTATGATTTGGATCATTTTGGTTCTACTAGTGATGAGAAATTAGTATGTAGAATAATAGCTATAACTAAATTGTTTTAAAAGGGCCAATTCCATCGGTCATCAAATAGAAAAGTAGAGTCCCAGCTGCATTCAGAGGCCAGCAATTTTTTTATTGAAATGATTAGGTGTTTGCAGAATCTTCTTGGTATGTATTTGGTTGGCAACAAGAGACTAATGAACAAAAGGGATAGAAGTAAACAATTAAAGACAGTCCAATTAACTAATCCTACAACTATGACATATGTACCCAAAGGGAATTTAAAAAAAAAAAAGTAAGGCACTCACTTTCTTCCGAACATTTGGATCTCGAAATTGCAGCAATCTTTCTACTTCCGGCGCTAGATCACGAGCCATTTCAGCTGAACAAATATTTCCCAAAGCACAAAGAGCAAGTCCCACAATATACTGGTTTGTGTGGTTGAGATCTCTATGAATTAGTTAAGGTCATTGCAAGAGAATTTTTTTTCTTGGTTCTATTCAGAATACCACTTTAATGACAATAGCTTCTTCTTTGATGTAGAAGATAAAAAGGAAGAAGAAAAATCATGTGACTTAGTTAAGCTATCTAAAATAAAATCTACTATTGGCAGGATACTGTTTTAATGAGTTCGTGACCAACATTAGTACTTCTTGTCTTTCGTCAAGAAGCAACATGAGGCCAAGATAGCCAATCCTCTTCTCAGGGAATCCAGCAGATGCAATTGACTTTAGGCACTCCATTTGACCAAAATGTGTGGGGTAACCAAGCATGTGGATGAACATGAGTTTTGCTAGGTTCCGGTGCCTGTAATCTTGATCATTCTCATTAATTGCAGCACGAATAGCAGCACACTCCTTTCTTACAACAGCACGTTCTTCCGCTGCAGTTTTACAAGCACGTATAGACCTAATCATGTCCCTGCAATACAACAGAAAGTTCAAATGAAATGCTAAAGTTGGGGGTGCAAGTCTACCTATCATTACCTAGCAAACAAAAGAAACTATAACATATCAACTTCTAAACAAACAAACCCACTTTGTTTAGCAATGCCTTCAAAATCACACATTCACGGCCCTACAAGAGAGGAGATGATTCATTCCATCACCCAGTATTCCTTTACAAAACTATTAAATGACATTACTTAAAGTCATTGTATTTGATCCAAAGGATTATCAAACTATTACAAATCAGAAGCCTAGATCATCAATGTTGAAAAAGGTCAAACACCATTAAGCAATTGTCAACCCCAAAAACCATTCACAATTCAAATTGGAAAATCAACACACATCACATACTCCAACCTCACCAGCCACCTTGATCATTTCACTAATAAATCATTTTAATGTTGATCAGTGTATACGTACATAAGCAAATACATGCCATATAACTAGCAATGCCCACCATGGAAAAATTAACTTAAAAGACAAAAAAGATTGGCTTTAAGGTGCTTCACCAAGTTAAACACAGAACGACACAAAGAATGGACTCCACTATCTTCCCATACTAGGACTAGAAGTTTTCACATTTCAAAATAAATGGTTAGATGATCCATAAAATTGTAACACTTGAGGCATAAAAGAAGCATTTCTAATCTCTCTCTCTCTCTCTCTCTCTCTCTTTTAGATAATTCTCCCTGATTCCAGTAGTTGAATTGTTTACATCTTAGTTTCTAACTTGGAAAGGAAATAAGTGAAATGACAACGTAAAGTATAAGAATTGGTTTTAATGGACAGAGGCATAGAACACCCACGAATGCAGTCAACTCTCATCAAATAACATTGCCACAACAATCCTGTCTTCAGTTAAAAACATCTATCAATAATGAATGCCAGCTATAAGGATACACCCATCAAGCAGATAACTACACTGTCAACCTAATATCATTTTACATCTGTATATCTAATTTAACTCACAAACATGGTTTATTCTCCTGACAGCACCTACTCTAACCGAACTGCTTACAACTGCTTTGCAATAGCATTGGGTTCGATATTCCAAAGCAACCTATGATCCCTAAATATCAGGCAATTTTCATCACGCTATGCCACATATGTTCTTCTTGATTAGGATATAACTTGTTTCTTGCATCATAAGTTTATCACAGAAAAGCAATCAAATATAACAGCTTCAACCCAAAGTATGGAAGTAGACAGGTTGGGCAAAATTAAGCATTTTTTAGCCTTGTCAATGAGGAGAATGAGTATGCGAGCACTACAAAGTGATGTCTACTTATATAACCTATTTAAACCTAAGATCAAAGAAGCAATTTCTTTTCACAATCAGATTTGTCGTAGAAGAATGCCAGAATATGAGTAAAGCCACCTTCTTCCACAAGAATGACTGCATTTGGAGAAGACAATCGAAGTAAAAAGTGTCGTAAACACATGATTTCTCCTCTGATCCATTTCAAATAATAGATATTATTTTCAGCCATGCTGTCAAAAGTTTCACAAGTTGCCAGATATAGAAGTTTAACAAGGACTCATATCAAGTTTCTGTCTCCAATAAACTTATCCTGCATCCTACACCAAGCATTGCACTAACGAACCCCACACTTCACTTCATTTCAAGTCAAATTTCAAAACAGTAATTATATCCTACAATTCAGTAAACTATGCAACCAAAATATAAAAAACGAGGAAGTACAGCTGAAATACGAAATTTGAAAAGATTTTAACAATTAAACACCAACTTAAATTGCAATTTATGCAAAGGAATAAAATGCGACATTAAGGAAAGCAACCTTGATCTCAGACAATATGGTAACAGTAGGGTTGAGAGCTCACCTTAGACGCGTACCGGAAGAGAAGGGATTCATGATTGGATCCGTGGTGAAGCTTTAGGGTTAGCTCAAAGCAGATCCAATTTCACACCGAATCAAAAGTGCGCGCGCACAAGATCAATCTAATCAATCACGATTTTCTTCTTCTAGTTTAGTGAAACGAATTTGGATAGTCCGAATTCGGAAAATCGAGATCCGAATTTGTTAAATGACGAGATCTGAGAACGGAGATCTGATGATGCTTGCTGAAGATGATGCAAAGTGTTTTCCTATATTATATTTATTATTATTCTTATTATTTTTACTGGCGATGAATGGGCTGTCCCTGTGTTCTTGTTAGCATATGAAATGGAAATGGAAAACATTACCAAATGGATTTGTCTTTCTGCAAGTGGTGATTGCATCACCTATCGGTGATGTTAGATGTATGTGGCTCGCTTCTGAGTTCATCAGGATCATATAATGTGAAGCTTGCGAATTGTATACATCTGGTACCTCGTGTCGAAGCGTGATTTTATTGGTCTGTTATAATGAGTATGCCACCAACCAACCCGTGAGCTATTATTTCTCATGTGTTATTTTTTTAAGCACATTACAGTCATTTCCGGGCATTTGGGAATTTATTTATTTATTTTTTCTCTTTTTCCTCATCTAGTTGTGCATTTTATATATTCACAAGAAAATAAATAAATATAATGGTGAATTAGGGATTGGGTTGGGCTTGGGCTTGGGGGCCAGCCCGTTTTTAGGTTGTGAAAGTGACTCGACGTCCTTTTCTTTCTCATAGGTTTGATGTCTGCACTTCGAGACGAGTGGGAACGAGTGAGATTGCATGTTAAGTCTTTATAAAGTCTTTATAAAGTCAATAAAATAAAGCAAAGAGAGGGTTTTTTATATTTTCATTTGATTCGTTTGCAGTTGCTGAATTGCAGTCGAAGCATTGAACTGATCAACTATGGCTTCACATTTCGTCTATTCCTCACTAGCTCTCGCTCTCCTCCCCCTACTCTTCACTCTGGGTAGGTATCCGACGAGTACTTCATTTTCCTTTTTTAATTTAATTTACAAAATTTTAACCTTGCATTGCAATTGCATACTTCTTTTTCTATTCTCTTTTCTTCTTTTAATGTAAATTCAGTTTCATCGGAGATACTTTTGGAAGACGGTTACACGGTGACGACCGTGATCGACGGCCACAAGCTCGAAATCAATCCCTACTCGGTCATCGCTCCACCTAGATCGTCCGATGTTATAGTCCTTGATTCTTCTCATAGTACCTTCTACACTCTATCATTTCCCTTATCTGAAGGTTATTATTATGATTATTATTTTTTTTTAAGAAATTATTTTTGTTATAAGCTTTAAGTTTTTCATACTAGAAAAAATGATATTAATTGTCGTGTTATTTACTGTAGAGAGTGTGGTCAAGCGATTATCAGGAGACGGTCCCGGTTACTCTGACGGAGAACCGAGTTCAGCCCGGTTTGAAAAGCCAAAGAGCTTTGCGGTTGACATGAAAGGGAATATTTATGTTGCCGATCAGAGCAACCACGTTATACGAAAAATTACCAACTTAGGTCTCTCCGTTCTCTTCCTTTATTTAATAGCTGCTAATAGTTGGATTTCCTTTATGCATTTTTATTAAAACATTAAGCTTAATGCACTGCCTCATCCCTCGCGTTGCGAGCAAGCTTGTCTCAAAATTCAAATGTTTTCCTTGGGGGCTTCGAAAAGTTTTCTGGTTTTGTTGATAGGTGTGGTTTAGTTTCTGTGCTGCAGTGTTTATGTTGTTTGGCTGCTGACATGTCCTCAGGTGTGACGACAATTGCTGGAGGTTACTCAAAGAAAGAGGGCCATGTAGATGGACCTGCACAGAATGCATCCTTTTCAAGTGATTTTGGGTTAACTTTTGTTCCCCATATTTGTGGTTTACTGATTGCAGATCATGGTAACCAACTGATTCGGCAGATTAATCTCAAGCCAGAGGACTGTTCAAAAAGTTCTCAGTCTGGTTCTGGTATGTTTTGGGTGACAGTTTTCACTCCGCTTTTGATCTCATGCATGTCCTTTTGGGTGCATATATATTCATGCTTTTGTTCTTCTAAAGGAAGTATCCGAAGTTGATGTTTGAAAGAACTGAAGTCAAAAGCAGATGTCTTCTTAGGAATTCACTCTTGAACATGATGACTAAATCTCAAAGATCTTATTAACTCTTAGTTTTTGTTTTAATATTTTCTTTTATTCATTTTTTTTAAAAGTTTTTGGCTAGTATTCTCATGCAGTAACGGTTTGGTACTTTGATTTCCTGTTGAAATTATTTTTCATCTACAATAAAGAGATACCTATGTAAATCTCCTGACTTGGTCTTGATTCTTTCAGCTCTGGGAGGTGTCGCAGTTTGGGCTTTAATTTCGGTACTTTCATGTTTAATTAGCATGGTCATTGGATTTGTTGCTCGCCCTTACATCATCCAGCATGTAAGTGTCTATCTTGCATTTATTTGAAATGCTTTTGAAATTAATGGATTACTTATACCTTTTCTAACCCAACTTTGTAGACAGGAAGGCCCCATCCTCCGTTTCAGCGTGACATGGAGGAACTACCTAATCAATCTGGTGAGACAAGTACGGACTCATTGCTACGACATCAGAAGCGTAACTGCTAGCTCCACGCTTTATGCACTCTTGAAGAGGCTCTTTTGGTTGAGCCTGTCTCATCTTTCCCTTATGTTTAGAATCAACAACTTAAAATCTAGAACCCCAAAAAATGATGTTGTATCTTTGCTCGACTCCAGTGACATGCGTGGTTATGAGATAAAGAAGTCACAGAAGTATGCCGATCAACTGAAAGATTTGTTAAGTTTCAATGGAAACCAAGACTTAATTACTGAAGATATCTTGAAGCAAGAACCAGAGAATCAAGAGAGCAGTGATGTTTTATGTTTACCTAGCTCCCGTGGAATGTTAGACAACATGATACAAGCTAGCATCATGGGTTTTGCTGGGGAAGCTAGAGAAACAACTACAGAAGTTGGTTCTTTAGTAGGCAATTCAGGTTTAGTTAAGAGACGCAAGTAGTTGAAAGGCACATTCTGTATGACTTTTAAGGTTTGAGGCTTGTTAATACCTAAACATGTTTATTTCCTCTGTCGAATGACGTTTGGACTATGACGCGTTTAGTTTACATGTCTGATTTCATTTTGTTCCCCTTTTTGGTTCCTATCTCAGCTGGCAATAAACTTGTTAAAATTTAGTGATTCTGTCTAATTCAAACGCACCTGTGGATTGCAGAATTTGGTTTGCTTACTGGCTTTCAAGGCTGGATATTGGGGAAACTTCAAAATTTTAAAAAATAAAGGAAAATGGAAGATTCAGAAAAAAGAGCATTTGATAATCTTCTAAATTCCAGCATTTGGCCATCTCAATAAAACCTTATACTGCATTCTCTCAAATTAAATCTTGAACAGACTATATCCTTACTTATTCAGGACTAATATCGACATCAAATAAGGTGCCTAAATCTTGAAATACTAATAACAAGATAAAAAAAGAGCATAACTTGAAAACCTTGCTCCTGTATATGATTAATAGCCACGGGAATAACCCGTAAAATTGGCCCGAGTGCGAATATTCTGATGATCATAAATGGGATCTCCATAATTGACCGGCTTTATGACCACAGCCTCACGCTTCCCACCCTGCTCCTGAATGGCTCCAAAAACAATCTCATTGGTCTTCTCAGAGCTCTGCTCATAGTAAGTATTCGGAGTGGAAGATTGATACCGATGGTGATGCTGCTGTTTCTGCTGCTGAAAATCACCATCCCACCCACTATAGAAAGCTCGACTTTGCCGCAATTGATGGAACTTTTCTGGATCCTTGGACATGAAAGCATAGGTTTTCCTTGGGGTGGGAGTTCTTGTATCAATTGAAGGCGGCTCATCTTCATGTGGGATCACAAAGCTCTCTTGTACAGGCCAAGAAGTTGAGTGCTTCTGTAGACTCAAGTATTGATTGTTTAGTGGCGGCTTCCTCAAATGAGGAAATATTCCTCTCAAAATTTCCAAAACAGATGACTCAGTGTTGGCAAAAAGCTTTGCCAGGGATCCAAAAAAGCCTTCTTCTTCTTGCTTCCCCTCTTCTTCCTCGGTCGGAATTAAAGGAGGCCTGACTGATTTCAGAGGTTTCTGATATGGACTATCAGAGTTGCTTGTTTGTACTGTACCGTGATCCTTCATGGGCACAAAGAAATAGATTGCAAAAGAATGTTCATCAAATTAGAAGAAACTAACAAATTGATCTATGCCTCACAGGGCCACTAGGCCGAGTTTGGCACTTAAGAAAAGTATTTCTGCAATAGTGTCACAAAAAGAGGATAAATGAATAGAAGACAACATTCTCTTTTCTGAAGCAAACCCCTAGAGAAGAAACAGGGTTTCAGCTGTCCCTCGTCAGAACAAAAACAGCAAATGGCAGTTCCAAAAAAATCCATTGATAAGCATATGTTTAAGTGCAGCATGCAGTAAATGTACGGATAATCATCCTATGAAGTATCAAGTAAAGATGCCAAGGAATCTCTAGTAAACTTAGAGAAAGGACAGAATACTTACATTCTGGGAAGATACGATTGTCCCCACTCTACGTTGCAACAATGCCAGCATGTAACCAAAGAAGCCAGCAGCAAGAAGTACCGCAATCCCTGCATATAATGGAAAGCATTACCTAAAATTCACCAAATTGATAAACAATGAAGGATATTATTCCAATGGACTAGTTTACCAAGAGGAAAACCACTCCCATACTGATAGGCACAGTCATCAAAATGAAGATGGATTTCTCTAATAGCTCGGTTGCCTCTGTCTATGACAAGTAAGGAGCAACTGCTTCCGATGTAAACCACATCAAAATCATTAGAAAATTTTGCATCTTCACTGGGTCCATCTACATGGCCACCTCCACGACCCCATTTCCCTCCAGCAATAGTTGTAACCCCTGCAGTAATTCAACTGTATCAGAGACAGATTTACAATCCCAATTGCAGCTTCCTTCGTTGCAAACAACTTTACATTCTATATAGCCTTAAAAAATCCTTAACATTGTCATTTACTAAGATAATTACCAAATTTCAGTAAATGTAAATAATAGATCTCTCTTTTGGCTATGGGATATAGCTCAAATGGATTACATATGTAGTATTCAATTTACCTGAATCACTTATTTTCCTGATTGCCATATTCATAGTATCTGCAATGTAGATGTTTCCTCTGTCATCTACAGTAAGACCCTTTGGGTGGTTCATTCTTGCCTCTCTTGGTTTCCCATCTACATGCCCAGAGTATCCTTCAGCGGATCCAGCAACAAGCTTTGGTCTGCTGTCTGCAGTTTTGCCATAAATTAAATCAATATCGATACCAGGAGAAGAACATGTGCAGGTTGTAAGACTTTAGATTATATCAGAATAATCATCATACTCAGAAGCTGAACTTGTGTTTTTGTAGAAACAAATTTAACTGTCCAACAACATGGCTCATAGATCCTGTTAAATGTCACTACCAATAAAAGAAACCTACTTACATAGAGACAAAGACGAAGAGATCCTGTAAAGGTTATTATTAGCAGAGTCCAAAATGAGAAGCTCCCCACTAGGCAACACCTCAACTGAGTAAGGCTCAATTCCAAGCTTACTTCCATCAAACACAGTCTCCACAGTATACCCACTCTCAAACTTCATCATCGGACGGACAGTAATAGCTGCACACACAAATCCCACAAACACCACCAAAAATCACACACCAATCTTTACTCTTCACAGAAACTAAAAACAAATGTGAGTGGTTTAACCAAAGATCTAACCTGTTTTGGTGGTGGTTTTGAGTGACCACAGCCATTTCATGAAAACAGACACACCATTTGAGACAAACCCACTAACAATCTCTGCAAAATAACCACAAAAAGTAGTTCATTTAAGCCCAGAAGCAAAACCAGATCATTAAAAATCAGCTTCAAAGCTTGGTATAAAACACATACAGCCATCAAAGCAGATTCACTTACTTGCAGGTGAAGCACTAGAGGGAGCTGCAGAGATACCACTAAAGAGAAGCAAAAGAGCAAGACCCATAACCAGCACATTGTTACCCATTACTCAGATTCCGAAAAGAAACCGAAACAAAAGCTTTGGATATGAAAGAATCAAGCTTTAAATTTTAAAGCATTACATTAAAAAAAAAAAAATCATATCTGGGTTTTGAGCAAAGCGGTGGGATTTTTTTCTTCTTTCTTATATCAAAACGAGACTGGTCTAGTATTAGACACTCACTAGCTGGGAGACTCACTGCAGAGTGATGAGTGAATGTGGGTTTTCCGGTTTTGGGTTCTCAGAGAAAGTAAAAAAGTAGTCTTTTTTTGAAAGAAAAAAAGTTGATGCATAGAGGCAATGTAGGTAAGGGAAAAATAAAAAATGAACAGCAAAGAGCAGCCCCACTGTGGGGCTGTGTGAGAGAGAGATAGAGGAAATGAAAAGAAGATTCATGTGCTTTTTTTTTTAATTAATTACATGTGATTAATGTTTGTATTATAATTTATATTAAATAAAATAATTAGTGATAATTATAATTAAAAAATTTTTAAAATAAATTAATATATTAAATTTTATATAATACGATCTAAATTTTTATTTTCTCTAATATTTAAAAAATATCTATTTTATTCATTCATACTTTGTAAGAAAAATATTATTTTTACTTAATTATAAATTCATAATTAAAAGAATATATTAAATTTTCATATTTATTTTTTAAAAAAAATTGAACTCATATTCTCACAATAACTCTTTTACTATACTAAAGAACTATTAATTTATGTTCATATACTTTGATTATGTTTTAGATTTACTAATTAATTTTTGGCAATAATTATTATCAACTATCAACACTACATTCTTTACCTAAATTCTCTCAATGTTGTTTGTTACGAACCAGGAGTATTAAATAAAAGCTATTGTTTGAATTTGATAAATCTTGTGCTTCAATAGTTATTTCTCTGCTAGATGGCAAATTGCACATGTGACAAGAAGTGACATGGATTAGTGCTAGATTACTTTTGTTAATAAAGTAATTAAGTGGCCGTTGATTTGTAAATGTAACTTCGAAAATATTTGAAACTATTACTGAAAATTTAAGAGGCACGTGTCAAATGAATCGGCCCAAGATTTAACTAAAGTCCTCGTTAGTGTCCAACAAGAAACATTCTATCGGCTAATGGTATCGTGGTCCAAAAGATAAAATTTTGTCCAATGAACTTTATCTAAATTTACACAGAAGTACGAGAGAAAAGACTTTGGCAAAATTTTGCTATTAACCAGCTTACAAATAGCTGAGTGAGCAGGCCTATTCTTGGGCTGGCTGAGGCTACCGCTTACCAGGGGTAGGTGTCTCTGTGTGTCCGTGTGTCTGTGTGTGTGAAGCCAGGCTGAAGCAAGTTGTCGCCTGAAATACAAAGCAGCAGCTTTTTGGCTGAGCTCTCTTATGCAATGAAAGATAGCTTGAAGATCCGCCTTTCTGTAAACGCAATAAACAAGCATATAATTTTAAGATTAAAATTCTCTCTTCATTTTTTCAATCTTCTTTATTTTTTAATTAATTATTAAAAAATTAAGAAAAAAATCATTATCCATAATTTTGAACCACCAATTATTCTGATGATCAAATTTGGTCTACTTTAAACCAACGTGTGATCCCACCAATGATGCACAAAATTTAAACTCTTAATTGTTAAATTTTATACAATTCGTAAATAAGACAACACACCATGCATGCATAACTGGCATTGGCAGATAATTCCGCTTCGTATTCAAATTGGTGTCTAATTGTCTATGCCTGCAATTAGACACTGAAATTGGAAAGGGGAACAAGATAGGTATGAACAAATATCTGGATGATATTCCCAGCCTCACCGTTTCCCACCTTTTGTTTTGACATCGATAAGGAAAAGGAACCTCTAGAAGAGAGAACCATTCGAGTCTCTTTATTCATCATTTGGGATTCTCTGTGTCACCCTTGCAACCCCACTCAGCATCTCCCATGTGACTCATTTCAAGTCACTTTTAAAACAAAGCAGGACCTTTTTAGCTCACAATGAGATTTATGTATTAAGAATAAATGTTGTAACTATACACGTTAAGGTGCCTTCTATTGGTGAAAACCAAAAAAAAAAGGAAGCCAGCACTATGGACATCTGAAAATCTGAATCTGAACTCTGAAAGAGAGCACCTAATGACACCAGTAAATACAAGATCAATGACGACAGTAACATATTAGAGAGAATTTCCATGTCCATCTCAGTCTTGTCAACATCACCATGGTGACACTTCAAGAGATTCTGAGATATCTGAGTTGCATCTGCAAAGTCCAACAACAGAATGTGTAGAGTTAACTTGGTCAACAAAATTTCTGGTAATTCATGGGGCAGAGTCCTTTTGAAGGAATAAAAGGATTCAAGTATATGGAACTGGTGAAAATATGTGCGTGTTTCATTTTTATCGGCTTTTATCTTAAGCAGCACTCTCAAAAGAGACCTCGATGTCTGCAAGATGCATAGGCTTTGAACTAGAAGCAGTTGCAAGGCCTTGAAGCAACTTCACCACATCAGTAGCATCATCAAGATAATACTTGGCCTTGCTTGGCTTTCGTCCAACCGTGCAGGCAAAAATCTCTGGAGGTACAGGCAAAGATGGACTAGACACTGTACTTAAGATGCTCTCAAACATATCTTCATCAGACCTATCATCACCAACGCACATCACAAAATCTGGTGGCCTCCCACCATTGAACATTCTCATAAGAACCTTTTCAGCTACCAACCCTTTGCTTACTCCCTGCAATTCACAAACAATCAATCATCAAGTTTGTACACACACAAACAGAGAGACAGAGAGAGAGAGAGAGAATGGAAGAAGGCCTCAATACCTGTGGCTTAACTTCAACAATATGCTGACCCCTTTTAACAACTACTGGTTCATTTGCAAGAACATTTTCCAGGTGATCCAGTAATTCCTTGGCTTGGCAAGACCCAAAGTCAGGATCCGCATCTTGATGGTGCCACACTAAAGCACTCTCTTTAATCTCTATATTTGAGCCATCTGTCGCTTCTGTATATGATCTCATAATAGGTTCCACAATATTTATCCATTCCAGATCAGCACCCAAGTGACTGGTTTCCCATTCTGAAGTTTTATTCCACCTGCATCCAGAATAAATAAATTTTCTGAGTTTATCTCAAAAAACAATCAAAACTACAGGTCATAGATTCTAAATATATTTTCAGCAGCATACCTTATGAAATATCCATGTTCAGCTGCTATTCCCAGCATTTCACATGGTGCCAGCCACTCACTCAGAGAACTTCTTCCCCTCCCGCTAACAATAAATACAGTGTTATTGGGATCACTGCATAGAGTTTTTAAAACAGAGATGACTTCAGGGCTAGGGGATTTAATAATCGAAGTTTCCGGAACAACAGTACCATCGTAATCCAGAAATATTGCCCTTCTTGCAGTCTTTTTATACGCTGAAACAATGTGATCAATGGACAATCTCCTAAAACTTGGAGAAAGAGAGAGCACTCTGAACCCTAAACCCAAACCAATCCCCCAGCAACGCTTGCTATAGTGATCTCTACATGCTCTCTCCAAATCCTGTGCAAAACTCCGTGCCCAATAAGCCACGTCATGAGTACTGACATAGCGATAATGTTTTTCATGCCGCAATTGCTTCTCAGAATCACGCATGTTGATGGCCAAAGTCATAGCATCTGCTACAGCATCGATGTCCCATGGGTTGACCCTAATTGCCCCACTTAAAGAAGGTGAGCAACCAATGAACTCAGAAACAACAAGCATGCTTGTGTGAGGAGAATCTCTCACTCTACCTAAAGCTTCATCCATAATTGAGGTTCCCTGCCTGCAGACAATGTATTTGTAAGGGACTAAGTTCATGCCATCTCTCACAGCATTCACAATGCAACATTCAGCTACAGCATAATAGGCTGACTTTTCAAAGCGAGGAACAGGACGGTCAATCAGAACCACTGGTTCATAATTAGGAGAACCATAAACTTCATTGATCCTTTTGGCAGTTAAATAAGTCTCTTTCTTTGCTTCCTGGACATCTTTCCCAGAGCCCCTTGCAGGATTTACAATTTGAACCAGGACTACTTTGCCCTGCATTCCAGGATGCTGCTGTAAGAGTTGTTCCATAGCCAGAAATTTCAAACTGATGCCTTTAAATATGTCCATGTCATCAATACCCAGAATCAATTTTTTCCCGTCAAACTGTTTCTCAATCTCTTTGATCTTTGCAGCAGTAGCAGGAAGATTTAGAACAGATTCTAGCCGACCCATGTGAATGCCTACAGGCAAAATTTTGATATATACTGTACGGCCGAAGTAATCAAGCCCTATATGTCCACGCTTAGATTCGTAGTCCAGGCCCAGCATCCTACTGCAGCATGACAAGAAGTGACGTGCATAGTCAAATGTATGAAAACCAATAAGATCACAATTCAACAGGCCCCTCAGAATTTCATCTCGAACAGGTAAGGTTCTGTATATTTCTGATGAAGGAAATGGGCTATGGAGGAAAAATCCCAGCTTGATTCGATTGAATCGTTTCCTCAAAAATGTGGGCAGAACCATTAAGTGGTAATCATGAACCCAAACATAATCGTCATCAGGATTGATTACTTCCATCACCTTATCTGCAAATATCTTGTTAGCAGAAACATAAGCCTGCCAAAGAATGCGGTCAAAGCGATCACCGTGGTCCGGACACATTGGTAGCATATAGTGAAAAAGTGGCCACAAGTGCTGTTTACAGAACCCAAGGTAGAACTTCTTCTGCAGGTCATGGGGTAGAAAGGTCGGCACACAATTAAAATCATCCAGCAATATTTGGGCGACTTCTTCCTGTTCACTGGCATCTATATCAGCTTTGAGAGACCCCACATAGATAACCTCAGTGTCCAAGGAGAAACCATCCTTCAGGTGTAACAGAAGTAAATCCTCATCTAAACTGAAGCACCATTTACCAGTTTCTGTATCCCTTTTAGCATGCAAAGGCAACATATTTGCCACAATAATTTTACGCTCACGATTACCCGATGAGGTAGCATCTGAATCCCCATCATTACTGTCATAACCATCTGCCTCAGATATAATTCCAGGAACAGTCATCACCCGAGGAAGAGTCCTTGGAGTTTGAGGAATATCCAACAGGTTTCCAGAGGCCAAATCCAGGAAATTTGCACATGATCTTGATGCCATTACTGGTCGAGACTCGAGAGAAACTTTCTACAGCACAATGCAAAGAAACACACTTCCCAGCAGAAAATACTTTGGAACAGATGAGCCCACAAACCTACAGGAAAATAATAGTGCATTAATAACAATTCATTGCTGCCAGTGCACCACAATCCATATTTTACACAAATAAAAATGAGCTCATCTAAACAAATCAGAAAGCATCAAGCACAAAATTCCAGTGTTAATACCCTCATAAAATTAACCTAAAATTGAGTAGCCATCCCTCCGCTCTGCCATCTAAAGGTGGTCACAATGAGTATGTGCAAGAAACGTGGTTATGAGAAGGTTTTTCAATAAAATCTACAAGGTTCCACCTAGTAGAGTTTAAAAGAGATAGGGAAGCAAAGCAATCTGCACATTGGAGAGCCCAAAGTTGAACAGCAGATTCACATTCAACGGGTTTTCTTTTTTAAGAAAGTTAGTATGAAAAAACTAAATAACCAGCTAACCATGAGCCATTTCAGCCAAAAAAGTAATTAATAACTATTGCGATAACCTCCAAGGGTGGAAAGCATCAAAAATAAATTCTGATAAGAGTTGCACAACACAAAATACTCCCATTTCATAGACAATTGGGTGAAAAAAGTAGTGATAACAAAAAATGATAATAATATAATGACAATCATGAAGAGGGGCTAAAAAAGGAAAGAGCTTCGTGTCCATACAAAAAAGTATCATTAAATTCAGATACATCATTGCAAAATACAAAACAATCCCATTGCATAAACAGGTGGACGAAAGTCACAGTGACAACAAATGATGATAATAATATAATGACAATCACGAAGAGGCTACAAAACAAAGAACTACGAGTTCATACTAAGGTATCAATCATGGCTTTGCTTTTAACACGGCTAAACTATGACAGGGAGCTGTAAAATCTTTTAAACCTAAACAAAAATCAATTTTCCATTTTCTCAATTCTATATCAAAATAATCTCTCCATAATTAAATGATTGTTATTTTATTCCTACGAAAATATAAAAATCCAATAAGCTTTATTATCCCAGGAGACAATGAGTCATAAAGCTGAAATAAATTAAAACCAGTCAAACTAACAAAATAATGGAAAGAGGAAGCTTATGAAGAAAGCTGTAAACAACAACCCATAGTTTACAGATCTACAGAAAACAAAAAAATGCATTAACATGGATTAAAAAAAAAAAAACAAAGACACTCCTAAAGAAACAAGATCCTACCTGAAAAACTAAAACCGAATAGAATTTAAAGAAAATTCCATGAAACCACTAGAATCACATATTTCCTGCACTTGAAGTCAAAATCACAAACTTAACAATTACCCATCACAGTAGAAATCAAAGAAATAAACAATAAACTCAACCAAAGGGCTAAATCTTCTATTTGGTTTGCCCAAAAAAAAGCGGAACTAACACTCTTATATCTCAAACTCACGTTCTTTGTTTTTTTTTTTTCAAAAACAATGAAGAAATTATAATCTAAAAAACGAGATCAGAACTTGAATTTCTCATTATTTTTGCCACCATTTCTTGGCAACCAAACAGCAAAACAGAAACAAATTAAACAGTAAGTTTATTAAAGATCCCAAGACAAAACACAAGCTTCAACGGTCAAAAAAAACCATCCGGCACTAGCCTTACGATTAACACTGCAGCGACCGATCGGAGACGCCTGCTACGACGGCAGAGCGAGAGTTCCTTTAACGCTTTTAAAAGAGGGTCGTTAAGCTCGTGATGAATTGTCAAACAGAGAAACGTGTTAGTAAATCCAAGACAGTGAACGAAAAATGAGAATGTGAAAAATTAAATTTATATTGGAAGATCATTTAATTATCTCTAATGGATAGACTTCCGTAAAGCCAACCACAGTTAATGTTTAACTCTAGTAGTTGGAAGTTTTCACGTTCGCGATCTAAAATACGAGAATATCCTCGCTCTTTGGATTTATTTTCTTGTGTTTTTTTTTCACTCTTCCAAGCCAAATCTCGGTCTCTAATTATTGTGACCGATTGACCACTCTCTTGGCACTTATAAGGAAATTAACCCATAATGTACGTCATTATTTTTTGGAGTATATAATATAACCCAATTCTGTGGTGTATAAAACATTACTCATAGAAATTTTCATTAATGTTTTTAATTATAAAAATTTTAATTTTAATTTTAAAAATAACCGATATGTTTCGTAATTTATTTAATTAATTAATGTATTTTATGATTTTTATGAATTTAAATTTAATGTACGTAAGAAATGTAACTGTAACTCTTAGATAATTATGTGTATGGTGAAAACTAAATATAATCATCCCAAAATATACTAAGAGCGATTTATCATTTGGCTATTAAATAATTATTGTCTATAACAAAATTTAGGATAATCTTTGTGATGGTAATAGGTTGATTTGGTAAACACTTTGCATGCGAGATGGAGTTTCTTGAGTTTTAATAAAGAACATTATCCTCCAATAGTGAGCATCTGGCTTTCTTTATTAAATAGTCTAACATTTGTCTACTTACATAATTTAAAGATTAAAGATTAGGTCAAATACAGATAAGTAAAGGATCAGGCTTTATAAATTAATTTTTAATAAGATTACAACCTAGCCCTAGTACGACCACTATGTGCAATATGCGC
This sequence comes from Murraya koenigii, assembly GCA_025617385.1. Classification (NCBI taxonomy): domain Eukaryota; kingdom Viridiplantae; phylum Streptophyta; class Magnoliopsida; order Sapindales; family Rutaceae; genus Murraya; species Murraya koenigii. The sequence goes on along the minus strand of CM046814.1, from coordinate 30,357,552 downwards.
AATAGGTAGGAGAAAAGAAGATTATCCTATGGTATGATAAAATTATTAGCCAATAGCAGGACACAACTTTATACTAATAGCACACCTTTTATGACTAATCTTTTTAGAGTGCCCCCAAACCGCAAGTTCTCAGTAGTTGCAAAATCAACAAATCACATGTACCAAATGAGAGGACAAAAGGCATTCAGCTTGTAATACACCAATGATCTTGCCCGTAAGTTCGAAATTATTTCAATATTTTATTGAATTGTCAAAATCTCCGACCATGCACATCCAAAATTCACTGCGAGTGCGCCTAAATTCATGCATTATGTGACCCCAAGCTAATAAGTACTCGGAATGGATATCTTAATCTAATCACATACATTTTTAAATAAGTATGCGTAATATATAAATATTTTTTATGATTTTTTTCCAGGAAATTAAAAGTAGCCATAAATTGAATACATGTATGAGTATCAATTAAAGAGTTAGAATTTGTCGGTTAAACGTTTAAAGTATAAAATTTTATTAGTTTTATATATTTTTTAAAATTTTTTATTTTTTTAATAACTTATATATAATTTTCAGACATTTATATTTAAATAAAAATAAATAAAATTTTGTGACTTTTGTTTGAATACAAAAATGTCTTAATAAAAAATAAATATTATATTCTAAAAATATCTTTATAAAATATATTTTTTTAAAATTATAAAATTTAATTATTTTTTGTCTTGATTTGTAAGGATATGAATGTTAAATAATTATATTCAATATTAAAAAAAATAAACATATTATTCATATATTCGAATTCAAACTCATTCATATTTTAAAAAATTTTAAACTCATTCAAATTAAAAAATAAAATAAAATAAAATACTATCTTAAACTACGTAGCAATAAATTTATCAGTTGTCATTCGTGATAATTCAATTTTTGTTGACATGCTACAATATCTTAGTTTTAAATGATAACTTAATATTGCTGTACATCATCACATATAATGTAAACTGACATAACCCAATTAATGGGATAGATTTGTAAATTCATTAATTTTAGGGATTTAAAGGTTAGAACTTTTGGAGTGGATGAGGTGAGCTGTCTGCTCGTAATTGACAGCTGGGTAAGGCCAAAGGCAAGCCTCGCGTACGGTTCCAAACGAAGAGTGAAAAGAAGTAATATATATAATAAACAATCAATATTTTGCTTTATCAAAAGCCAAAAAAATTTTGAGGGTATGGGAGAGGATCGACTCGACTGACAGCATGGCGCTGCCAAGGACGCCAAGCTGGCAAGCGGATAAGCTTGAGAATATTCTAGGATTATAAAATCAATCACATGTTCGACACATATTTACATATATACCATTAAGAAGGTATTCGGTTGTGAGGTAGAAATTTAATTGAAAAAGTACGCAGGGATACTTTTGATTTCACGTGTCACACGTGGCTGGTCAGGAAAATGACAATACATGGAGATTTATTTACCCATCGCAACAATTTGGTAGCCCAAGGCATTTGACATTCTACGCGTTTTGGCGAGGCTGCTTAAGTGGTACCAACTTGTGCCCTTTACTTTACAAGAGGAGAATTGACGACTTATTGTTGAAAGATTGTTTCTTGATTGACATGAAAATTAGACGAGTCTTTAACTAACAATACATTTCCCTTGTTTGTGCTGAAGAAATTGATTCTAATTGGCACACCCAATAAATGGTTTAGATTTATTTAAATTTATGCTATAATACAATAATGCATCTAATTTTTTATATAATTTAATAGAAAATTACAAGACAATCTTTTTTTAAATATTACATTATCAAACTAATGATTTACATCCAAAATTTTATGTTAAATGAATTGATTCTAATTGATAAAGTGATTTTAAACAATTTTATTTAACAGGAACAAAATTTAAATTGCGGAAAAAATAGAAATTAAAAACTTAACTTGAATTTCATCCATTGTCTACCTTTTAAGAAAAGATAATAAAATTATAGGTCACAATGTAGAATATATTTTTCTAATTATCTAGAAGAAAAAATTAATATTGTGTTCATTGTTTAACTTATTGGATAATTTTCTAACGATTGAAACAGAGTTTCACGTGAATTATTTATGATTTATGTCAAGTTATCTAATAAATAAATATTCTATTCTTTCACAATTAAGAAAGCAATTAATAAACAGTTTACTTATGTTCATGTTTTCCACGAGCAACCATCACATCTCTATAGTTGCACAAAAAAAGCAAGTGAAAGGCAAAGTTCAAACATGTGCAAAATGAAATGGATCACATTGAATTATATGGCTACATTAAAAAAGAACATTATTTTGGTTGGTCCGAAGGAAATAGAGTAAGGCCGGCGCATTTTGCTTATCATCCCATACAGAAGTGGCATGTCCGTAATTTCAGTCAAATTCAAGGCCCAGTTTCTTCCACCGACGTTATTGGAAGCGGATTAGATAAGTCGCGCAGACAAGTATTCGGAGGACCGAGGACCTTTTCATCTTCATCTCTCTATCATTCTCATCTTCAATTTTCCTCGTCCCGCTCCCCGCGTCTCGACAAGCTAAACGTGTAACAACACCAATACAACACATCCACCTATCCACGGTACTAACCACGCTCTGTGGGACCCATAAAAGCAACAACGTGGACCTCATCACCATTAACTACGTCCACGTCGACAAACTTGATGCATCAAAGGTTACAGGGGACCTTACCGACCTGACCCTTCTCGACACGTGGTCGCCACGTGAGTGTAAAGAGAAAGAATAGACGATATAACGTGCTGCGTGGGCCCAGGTTTATCCAGTAGCCGCTTTTCCCGTGATGGCGTGTGTAGGTCTAGATGTGTGTGTCTCTTGGCCCTCGGGCGCTTCGTCCCTATCCAAAACTCATTTTATGGGACCCACCTTCCTAATGGAATGTTCCAAACGTATCTTTCACGCACTGGCTTTTTCTTTTCTCTCGTGTATTTTATTTTTTTCAACTTGTAATACGTTTCTTTCGTCTTCACACTATCTCAGGCTTTAAAATTTTCAATGTAGACCCCTACTTCTCCTTTTTAGTTCTGAACTATATTTCAATTAATATAATTTTTATTTTTACTTTTGTGAATAATAGAATGAGTAATAAATAATTTTATAAAAATTCATTATCTAAAAAAATGAGTCACGAGTAAGGGCATATTTAAGGAATTCAAAAGTAATTTTAAAAAATTAAAAATTAATTTTAGTGTTTGATAAAATTTTTTTAAAGTTACTTTTGATAAATTCACCCAATTTTAGAGAAGATTTTGAAAAAAAAAAAAAGAATAAATTTTTAAAATCTGATTTTAATAGTTAATTTCATAATTAATATTATTCAGTATATTTTCACATATATTATAAAGGTATAAAATCATCTATATTCAATTGGAAAATAAAATTATTAAATTTATAAATATTATTATTGTTACCAATTACATTAAGATAGTCAAATAAAAAAATTATTTTAGCTATGAAGTGTTATATATACACAATAAAAAAAAAACTTATATACATATGTTTATAAAACATATAATTAAATTTTATTCAACATTATACTTATTTTAATAATTTACATTCTTATAACAGCTTAACAATAAATTTTACTAAACATATACAATTACTTTTAAAAATGAAAATATGTTTAAAAGTAAAATTTTTAACAAATATTTAACTAATTTTCTTCACAATTTTTTTATTTCTATAACATTATCAAACAGATCATAAATATATAATCAAATGTTATAATCCCTTGTAAGAAATATCATTTGTCATATATTGACCACTAACTATTGATTGAGTGCTAACTTATTATTTTCTTATAAATACTTATAGTTACTTGATAGATATCACGTTTATTGAATGAAACATTTTGAGTTATACCATATTATTATTTTTCAAACCTTTAAAGTCGCATTTAACAAAAATCATCATTTTTTGTTTCATAAATAAAACTTATATTTCAAGCAATTATAGTTTTTAAATCATAATACCTTGATAACAAACGGATGAGACCTTCAATAAACTCATGGTTATAATATTAGTTGATAGTAAGATACCTTTGAAAAAGGAAAAACTGCCCTCAAATAAGTTATAGAGAAAATTAGTAGCATCGATCTGGTTAATATTATAATTTGATATATTTGCTTTAAACAAGAATTGTAAGCAACTCAGGGGATTTTATGATATAAAATGCGAGTTAAAAGTTTTAATTATAACATAAGGGCGAGGACTTAGGGTGGTGGAAAAATTGCGATAGTGGAAAAAGTTTGGAGTTACTGGCCAATCAAGTCGAGTCGCATAGATTTGTTGGCATTAGTTGTAATTATGTAAGAACTGAGTGCTTGACTGCTACAGGTAGAGATGGTCAATGGGCCGGATGGTAAATGGCACGATATGAGTATGATGTCTGATACGGTATATTTTCATACAACATAATATAATATAATAAAAATATATTTTGACAGAATACGACACTCATGCAGATTATATTATATTAAGAATTTTAGACACATGAATTTTAAAAATACGACACCATATGTGAAAAAGATCCACAATAAACATGTTTCACTTTTTAACAAAATTAAACTTAAAGTTTTATGATTTTACAATAACTTGAAGTTAAATATTTTATATACTTTATTGGTGTAAGTTTTTTAAATTCATTTAATTCTCTTTTTTTTTTATTAAAAAATACTATAATTATTTTATATTTATAATTTATTAAATTAATAATTGAAATCATGATTTTATTAAATTAAATTATAAATATTATGATTTTATAAAATATATATATTAATATTATTATGAACTATGATATATGACTCTATATAAGTCAAACTTAACAATTAAGTAATTTCTTACAAAACAATTAATTATAATTATTGTTAATGTTGTTAAGTATTACAAAAGAATTATAATATTATAAGGTCTAACTCAGTAGTTAATATTATATTATTTTATTATTATTAATTTATTATTATTAAATACAGACTTTAATTTTTAATTTTATTACATTTGACTTCAGAAAAATAAACTTAAAAGGTATATAGACTTGAAAAAAATACGTTAACAACTTAACATGCCATATATATATATATAACTCATCAGGCTTTTTTCTTAAGAATAGTGCAAGTGAGTATAGCACGTGTGTCGTGCTAGGTTGGGCCTAAGCAAAACAAAATTAGGCATGTTACAACACAACATAAGGCACATGGTGAGTATGGTATGACACGAGTGCAAACCCACATCGGCCTTTATCGGCCAACCCGGCCTGTTGGCTATCTCCAACTAGAGCTTTTTAAAACGTAGAATTGTTATTGCTTGCTGAAAATAAAATTTATTTTTTGTATTATTTAGTAAATGTCTGCCGCTTGTGTAATTTGTTGGCTGTGTAGTGCTTGGTCTAAAAAAAAATAAAAAATTTAATATATTACAAGATAAAATATATTAATTTAGAGTGTGTGTGTGTGTTTTTTTTTTTTATATATATTATAGTGAAGACATATTTACTTTGTTAAAAATAAAAACATCTTCAGTAGAGAATAATTATATATATATATCTGTGTGTATACATGGACTCATTGATTTTATTTAGAATTCTTAATTTTATTAAAATTTAAAAAAATTATTAAATTGTGCAATTTAATAATATAACATTTCATTATACTATTAAATCATATGATTTAACAAATTTTTAAACTTTAACAAATTATATATATTAAAAAATTTAGTTGTATGTATGAGAAGGCATCCAAATCAAAACATTATCGATTAAAAACATGACGATGGAAGCATAGATAAATATGAAGATTAGTAACACATCCCTTTGTTTCATCTTGGTATCCTTCCTTGTTTCACTGAGTGGTCAAAGCATTAATCTAAAAGTTCTTATCAGAATCAACTGATATATACATCTTAATTTCTCGAGTTGACTTGGCCCTCTTTTCACTTTTATAAGAATAAGAAAAGGAGATATTGTAAAATATTGTTGTCATGAATGAACAAACAAAAATTGGATAAGGTTGGGATTTGGGAGTGGGAGGTGAATTGTCAAATGGAAATTGATAGCAACGTGTTTTCTGCCGACTTGGTGTGCAATCTTTATATAAATTAAAGTCTCATGATTTTTCTTTTTTTAAGAAAAAAAATCTCATGATTAATCTCATAATTGATTATGGGAATGATGGCTCTTGCAAAGCTTCCACAGTACCAAATGCCAGAATCTCAAATTAGATGGATATTGTAATGTTTCAAATGTTGTTGTTTGAGTTATTGATCGCGCATCGAACTCAAATCAAATTATTATTTTATTTTAAAGTAATCATATTTAATATCTAATCTTCTATTGTGGCATGGTTCGGCATCTCAATGAAATCGTGCAGTCCATCCAAATGAATCGAAGCTGAAATAAAACAAATCAGAATATTTTGCCAAGTAACTGTTAGCTGATCAGTTGATACTTTAATCTAACTTATAATTCCAGTCATTTTTAGCACGTGGATTTGAGGCCAAACAATACCATCTAACTACCATACGATACACAGTTTAATATAAATTGTAATTTTCTAGCATTTAAATCTTATTTTACTTCAAAAAAATATCCCCATTTGTAACGGAAAACATGAACTGCCATTCCTAATTTTTTCTTAAATTTAAAATTGTTTTATATCCCCTTGTAATAAAACTGATCGTTGAATTTTATTTAAATTGAATTGATCAAAAGCTTTTTCAAAAGTTTCTAATTAAAAAAAAAAATCATTTATAAACAATCAACCCTCTTTTTGCATTTGTGTCATTGACATTTAAACAAGATTGCATAAAATCTTATAAGTTTTATAAAAGATTTGTGGGACCGTATGCCAATCCACATTTTAAGATGTACTTGAATTATCCTCATTAAATTTATAAGTGCTGAAGATACATAATGGTTGGCGTAGGCATTATTATATTAGCATATTTATTTTATATAATAGATAAAGCCTTTTTTTTTTTTCTTTTTAACACTCGGTCCACAAATTACCTAAAAGATAAGCTCCAAGGGTCATGTATAACATTAACAGTCAGAAACTCTTGAAACATTCTCCCAATTTTGTTATAAGTTGTGTGAGACAAAAATGATTAATATTGCAGCTCGATTTCATGGGTTCTTGCTTTATTGCATACCATAAAGCTTCAAGAAGGTACTGTTCCATGAAGTGCTCTCCGCGTAAGTGCGAAAAGCAATTGAAAGAGCTTTTTTCTAAAGTCATAATTTTAAGATAAGAGTGTTCATGCCCGTCACTTTCTAGTAAATCTCTCGCTATGAAAACATCTTGTTGCGCTCTCAACTTTGTAAAAGCACTTATAGGAAACGTCTTTTACTTTGTTGCGCTTTCAACTTTGTAAAAGCACTTATAGGGGTATCGAAAATACCACACAAGACACCAAGAGATTGAGGTTAAAGCTTGTTAAATTATTCCAGTGACGTTGGGATTGTGGTGCTAATAGTAATTGACATGATTATGCTAAGGCATTGTTTCCAGCTAATTATGCTAAGGCAGTGCTGATCGTTTAGAAGCCCGTATCAAAAGCAGTGATGATGATGGGCTGCACAAAGAGTGACTAAACCGCTTTGGGAGCTCTTCAATCCACCATTTTGTGTGGATGGTGGCATTTCTATCTTTCCTCACAACAGCATATATAACATTTACGTTGTAAGTTAAAATTTCTGTATAACCAAAATTATACTCATACATGGTACATCATTCCCACTTCCAGTGTAGAAGCATGCGGTACACTTAATGCATACAACGGTACCCTGCTGTTCCTCCTCAAGAACTCATAGCCATAATTTATTACAAGCTTCTTGAGTGCACTTGACCCTTGCTTTGCTTTCACATATGAGTGACCTAATATGTAAGCTATCCCAGCTTCCCTAGCTTCCATGAGTTCCTGGAGCTCTTGCATTGCCTCCCTGTCAATTTTTGGGCTTTCCGGTACAACAAACCGTACTCTTTTCTTCGGTTTGATTATGGTTGGTGACTGTATCTCTCTTAATTCTGACGTGCCAGGGGAGTCTATGTTTTCTATAACAGCATCTTCACTCATTTGAATCCCTTCCATATGGCTAGAGCATGTACCCACAACTGTCATTTTGTCATCATCCTTATATGGATCTTCATCTGCACCATTGATTCCAACACTTCCTGAGCGTATAAACTCTGCAATGCTACATACAAGATCCTTCTCGAATTCCATGTCATCTTTGTGAACATCACGATATCCATATCTTACAATGCACCTATAGATTCTATACTGTCCTGGACCAATATGACCAACCAGGAACCTCTCCTCGGGTCTAACATGAGGAACTGGGACAGATTTAATGCAGAGGAAGACTAAAACCTGGTGGAAGGCTGGAAGGTTGGTGACAAAGTGGGAGAAGATTGCAGGGATTCCAGAGACAAGCTCAGTGTGTATGAGGCCAATGCCACGAACTCGTACAATGCCTAGGCTAGGACCTAAGCTAAGTAGCCAGTTGATGGAGACCTTGTTTTGCACATCAAACTCATACTTTTTGAGGGTGCCATAGTGCCACACACACATGACAACCAGGAAGATAAATGCAAGGGCAATTGGAACCCAGGCTCCTTCGAGGAACTTGATGAGAGAAGCCGAGAAATAAAGAGCTTCAATTGTGCCAAAGAAGACCACAAAACATATTGCAAAAAAGACACTCTTCTGCCAGCATAGGACAATTACTAGAGACATAAGGCAGGTGGTGACCAGCATTACAGTTATGACTGCCAGACCTGTTCCATACATAGCAAATTATTAGGAAACAGGAAAACCAAGGTTTTGTTATTTTTCAGGCAACGTCCCACCTAGACAACATATCTCCAGAACATCCATAATAATTCTTATAAATGTGTCTCAGGCTGGGGCTTAGATTCATAAAGCTTATATGAAAGACATTTAATTGAACATAAATGAGAACTGCTTTCCTATCTGTACCACCCAGACATCTGGCCAAACATTCAGCATTACTGTATCATGAATTTCTGCTGTTGTCTTACCTGATGCATTGCCCATTCGTTTTGTGTCTCTAAAGCCGATAGTAACAGCTAAACATAATATCATCAATATCCAATTAATCTCCGGTATGTAGATCTGACCATGGATTTTGGATGATGTGTGGACTATTTTGACTCGGGGGAAGCAACCTAGAGCTGAGCATTGCTTGATGATTGAGAAAGTCCCAGTGATGATGGCCTGACTTCCCACTACTGCAGCAAGAATGGCTATAACTAGAACTGGCCATCTCAGTTTCTCTGCATCAATAATGTGTCCCTTCCAATGAGCTGAAACTCACTTATTGTGGAAAACATATAGTCATCATAGAAAATACCTCAAAGTACCTACCAGGTACAGACACATAAAATCCAATTCGATAATCATTGTCAAGTACATGATGCTGTGATAGATAGGCAGCTTGACCCATATATGCAAGAATCAAGGATGGATACACCAAAGAGGTGAATGCAATCTGCAGAAATGTGCGCATGCATACCAAATTAATTTAAGATATGGTACTTGAAAGAACAAAAAGAGCACATTCTAATCTAACTTAGTTACACACCATGTCATGATTCCTTTCCTAGTTGCATGGATGAACAAAACTGTCAGGGCAATATCTAAATTTGAAAACCACAACAGGGCAAGAGAGAACTAGCAAAAACTATGTTAAAGGCATTGGCGGGGAAACACTTAAATGGCAAGAGCATATTAACTTCAAAAGTAAGAAAAGTATTTCCCAAACGTTTTTAAACATATAATCGGGCCAGCTGTAATGAAAGGACACACAAGATATGCGTATACATGTCAAGTTGACCAGGATTCACCCATCAGATGCGTCGGAGAGGCCACTTTATCAGGCAAACTCATTATAAAGAAAGAATACCTAGTAGATTTAGGAAAAGAGACTACCAGCATAGGTTCAAGTTATTAAGAGTATATACCTTGATTGACAATTGTGAAAAATGTCCAAGATCAGCAAACATAGCTTCAGAGCCTGGAAAACAAAATTGTGGTTTAGGGGTTTGAACAAAACCACTTTGCTTGAAAATGGCTTCACAGTAAAAATCAACTCTTTCATGCAAGTACCTGTTATACACAATAAAATTCCACCCAAGGACATCCAACCTCCTTTCTGGGTTTTCCTCACAAATTTATACATGTAATAGGGAGAAAGTGCTTGATAAACATGAGGGTTCCAGTGAGAGATATTATATAAGCCAATGGCACTGATGCATAGAAGCCAAATCAAAACCACAGGTGCAAACAAGAATCCAACCCTGTGTGTTCCATAATGCTGAAGGGCAAACAGGCCTATCAATATGATGCAAGCAACTGGAACTTCTACATCTGCAAAATTATTGAACCTTTCAGAAATTTTATACATTATCCTTCCCATCTTAATCATACTTTAATATACAATGACTAAAGCAGCTCCAGAACCAATTTCAACTTATAATTTGTAATAACTGGTTTTGGCTCTATAGCATGTCGTATACCGCTCAAGTAGACCCTTCAGGAGATGAGGTACCCAATTTTAGGGAATTGATGAAGGGAAAGAACATGGGCGAAAATGAATAACAAAGTTTTCTCATAGGCTTTTTAAGGATTTCAAAAATTTGAAAAACCAGTAAGGAGGTAATAAAACCAATACACACACTAAACTCATAAAACTGCAAACTAGATAGAAACCCTCATGAACAGCTGTAACCTTTTAAGTGTACATATGTACTCTTTTCTGTGGGTGGTTGAAGAAGCTACAAAATGCGGTTGGTAAGTTTGGAAAACTTTGATAGCAGCTAAAAAGATGAAAGTCGATAAATTCAGCTAAACAAGGAGACAAAAATAACTCTCTGCCAGAAGTTCCAACTAAACGAGATTCTGGTTAGAACTAATGCAGTGGGAAAAAACAACTTAGAAGACTATGTTACAACAAGCCTTATGCTCTCAAACATTGATTTGATCTTACACTTGTGATGCTCCTTGGCCGTGGAAAGCTCAAGCCCTGACACTGCAGAAAAAACTGCACAAACAATATGAAAAATCAAACAATCAGAGATTGGCCTTCAGATACTCAAAACCCAAAAAATACAAATTCCAAAAGAAAACAAAACAAACCCTACGATTACCAGAAATAGCTGGGGTGAGCACACCATCACCAATCACCATACATGTCCCAATCAATGCCAATACAAGCAAAAATCTCTGCAAGACCCTATACCTCTCTAAAGTGGATTTCAACTTTGAGCCAAAACTACTTTTTGGTCCCAAACTACTAACATCCTTCTTATACTCACTGAGTTCCTCATCAGCCAACTGGCCATTAGGCAGTGAGTTAACTCGGGCATGTCGACACAGCAAGGAGTACAAAGCAAAAGTTCCACCTTCACCATTATCATCAGCTCTAAGCACTATAAACACATACTTAAGCAAAGGAACCAAAGTTAAAGTCCAAAAAATGAAAGATAAAACTCCAAATATTTCTTCGTTTGTCTCTGAGTGTTCAATATCTTCGGCAAATGTACTCTTGTAGACATATAACGGTGAGGTGCTTAAATCGCCATAGACAACACCAAGACTTTGATATGCTAAAGTTAACACCGTTCTCCAAGATTCTTTCTGCAATAAAAACAATAACTGTATTAAATAAATCGATTGGCTTTACAAATAAAAATTAGAAATCAAATCCATTTTACTGAAAAAGGTTTTTTTTCCCCTAAAAAGAAGTATAAAATTAAAGCATATAAGTGATTGCTGTGATTATGGAACTGAAATGAGTTTATTATATAATACAGTATATGAATTGTACCATGAAGCTGAAATGAACAATCAATACAGAACATCTCACCTTAACAAGATTCTGATAAACCCCAGTTTCCAGATCCATCACGGCAGTCTCAACAGCTCAAGACATTCATTTTTGCTGTGAAAGGAAGAGATTCAAGGCACACCCCAAATGCAAAAAGACCCTCCCCAGTATGTTACTGTGTCAAAGAACTGGTTTTTTTTTTAGGTAATAACACGATAGAGATTGTTAATTTATTAAATAAGTAGTCAATGCAGTCATGTCGACAGCAGTTGAACAACCTTCAGTAGAGACATTCAAGTAAAAACTCCCAAAAACCAAAACCAAAACCAAAACCAAAACCGAAAAAAAAAATAATATTCAAAGTAAGCAAAAGGCGAGGAGGGGCACCTAGACTTAAAATCAGGACACCAGAAAGATTATAATAATATGAGAATATTTTGCGTGAGGACTGCAGCTGACAGAGAGAGTTTTGTTTTTCGTTTTCTGAAAACAAGTTAAGATCTTCCCCCACTTGGCGCTGGAGGGCCAATACGATGTTCAAGTGTGCAAAATATGACACTCACTGAAACTGACATATCCTCCTGTTGCCAGTGTACTGCCATCTTTCCTTCAAATTTTCACCAACAACTTTAATAACTCCGCCGCTTCTACCCATCAAAAAAGAATTGGATGATAAAAACAAAAGCCGATCAGAAAAAGAAAGATGTTTGATTCGACGTCACGTAAGATTTGCAACTTGGGTAAATGTAAAAAACTGCCGTTTCAACTTTGCCTTGCCTCGCTGGCTGGCTTGGGTACGGACAACGAACTTCAGTCGTGTACGTATGTCAATAAGGGAAAAAATCTGACAATCATTCTAAAATTATCTAACTTTTTAATTTTTATCAATTTAGTACTAAAACATTAACACTATTAGTGAAATGCATGGGAATATTTAAGATATATATTTTACTAATCCTAGTTCTTTAGGCCAAAATGACACTATTTTAATAATAATAATAATAATAATAATCAAGAAGTCACAAATATGGTTTCTCAAAAGGCATTTGCTACCTGTTCAATTTTCAGAGTAATTTTGTAAATAATTAATTTTGTATCTTTTTGTTTATTTTAGACGACAATATTATCTTTTTACACATCCCCCGTAACTAACTAATATAGACTTTAATTATAAATATCTTATTACATTTAACAATTCAGTGATAAATTGATAAAATATAAAATTGGTATGCAATGTCGCATCTCAACTAATATAATGTATGATATAAATATTGCAATAAAACTTTGTCTTGATGTGGTCCATCAACTATGTGCAGTTAACCCAAAGAATGTTCTACACCCCGAAATCGAAATCTGAATCTCAATTATAACATAATGGTTTGTGAGTTGAGGTAGGCTTAACCCACTTTTGTGTAATCAATCACCAATTGTCATCAATTATGGTAATAAATTTATCAAAGTAGTGGACAGGATACGACAGTAGTAATTCAAACATAAATGTGGTTGACGGAGTTGGTGTTCCTTGAAAAATATGAAAAAGAAAAAGAAAGAGAGAAGTTGCTGGGAGCTTGATAAGAGCATTGTCGGTTCATAAAATTCAAGCTTTGGATAAAGTAGTGGATAATAATTCAAAAACAGTATAATATAGCTTTTTCATGGCGATTAACGTAATATTATGCAAAAAGGTAGTCAAAATTGTGCTTTTGAATGAAATTAAGTTGAGTTGACTCTTCTTGTATTTATTGCCAAGTTGCAGTGGAGTGTCACAACCATCACCATCATTATGATTATTATTACACTCTAGAACGACTAGAGCCACATTTTATTCAATCAAATCATGACATCTGAATATATATATAATAATGTCTCATTGATTATTGATATATCAACTGTTAAAATCATGGACATGTAATTTTATTTTAATTATAAATAAACATATTTGGATGAATCCCTCTCGGTCACTTTCTCTTACTGTTGGCTTTATAACCCTAAAATAGGATCCTAAAAAGAATCATTCCATTTCCATGTTTAGGAAGGCTCTGGATGCTCTTTTTGCTAAGTAACACCAGCTGTCCTTCCACCACTCGAACAAATTATTTTCTTCCAAAATTTGAAAATCTATGAAAGCAACTATTCAATTTTATATAGCAACCCCCAACTAGCCAATTAGTCTCATAATTAAGTGTCTGCACTTGAATTATTTTTTAATTTGACCAGATGAAAATGATAAGTTAAAAGTCTAAAATTTTCACATACAATTAAATAGTAAGTAGTAATAGGCTAATTAATTGGTTTAATTACCTTTTCACTAGGGTTTGTTTTATATATAGTCATGTAATTTGCAACTGGGGCGGCTATACTTTATGATCGAAATATCAGACTAAAGAAGAATCATTTTTCTTGCAGATGATGCAAATTAAGCTGGATCATGCAATCGGAAAGGTGTGGAGAATTGAGAGATCAAAAATCTATCACTATCTTCACTTACACGACAACGGCATAAATGAAAAATGAGCAAGTCACGCGGAATACAGATGTCCAGAGAGTTCCAGGTACCCCTATTGGCAAGTAGCACCCACCACAACTTTTTATCCCGAGAGAGAGAGAGAGAGAGAGAAATTCTGTAAGCTAGATTTTTGAAAGAAATGAGAATGCTTCAATTGGAATGTTTGTTGCACGGTCAAATCATGCATTCGCAATTCATTATCTTATATAAGTAGATAAAAAGATTCCTTCAACTGCTTGGCTTATAGATACATACATATATATATAGCTCATCTTTTTTTGCTTGTTGGTTAAAAGTTTTCTTGAATAGCCACGACATGCAATTTCATCCAATTAGTTAACTCTTTATTTTAATTTTCTCATCAAAAGTTGAACGCATCCCTAATAAACGTTTTTCAGCTGATATACGTGTGTGTGCCAGCTCGTGGTTGGTGCATCTTATACACACACACACACACAAAAGAAAATTAAAGTAGGAAAGACTAAAGAGGTATAGCTTGTTTTGTTGCCAGTCAATGCATGATGAACCCTTAATTGGACTAGAGATACAAAAATATACTGAGATCCATGTGTTGCACAAATTGTTAGCTAATAGACAAAATGCACGTAATCCTTGCTGCCTTTGGCAGGTTTAAGCATGGCCAAACTGATCAGCAATCTGCATTAAACAAACATTATCACGTAAAACTCAAATCACTGTGTTGTGTTTGGTCATTTCCATTCCTAATTAATAGTTTCTCTAGAGAAACAATTTTAAGGGCTTAGAGTTATTTCCCATCTTTAATTTTAACTTTTTTTTTTCTTTTTTTAATAAAAAAAGGAACACTGACAGAGTGACAATTAAATTATAACGTGCGTGCTGCTTGACCTAATTTTAATGTAAACACTCACTAGCTAGTTAGAGTGGGCTGTTACCAAACACGTCCAACTAAATTAAAATTATATATCTATCTACTCTTTTGATGAGCGTGTGATTTATTTATTTGTATGTTTTTTGCATTGAAGTTTTATTTTTTTTTGCTTGAAACCCTAGCTAGCTGGGGCAAACTTGGATACCAGCTACGCACAGAACACGCTATCTCGCCCTCTCCCCCTCTCCCTGATAGGAGTCTTAAGAGAAAATGACTTGGCTGTCTTGGAATAAGAAGCTCTAAGTTTGCAGCTATGTATTTAATTTCAAAGAAAGGCGAATCATTATTGTTTTCCCGCACGAGGAGGGTCTTGTCCCTTGATCAAGACAAGTCAACTAAATGTTACTGTTTGTGGTGGCTCCTGGCTAGCCATATTTGATCAGCGGATTGGTTTGTTTGTTTATTTATTTTATAAATGAGTAGTCTATTTGTTTACAAGCAAGAGGTTCTTGAAAATGTCATTTCACCAAAAAATTAGAAAGTCCGCACTAAATAGATGGCCACGTGTATCTAATTGATTCTGATCATGTATATCATTCACGGAAGTACAAAATATCATCATTGATCGATCAGTACATAGTTTGATCTTTGATGATATATCAAACTTTTTATTCACTTAATCTGAAGATATAACTTTGAAGAGGAAGCATGACATGAATTGACTGGCTGAATAATAATCCTGGACCCACTGGTACCGCTTGGAATGTATCCACTGCAAACTGAGAAAGTAGCCATATTAGCTACCCACACGCCCACTAGCTTTTCCCGCATGGCAAAGAAACTTTGGTAAAATCAACCAATCTGTAATAATTTCATTTTCAATTTCGCTTCTTATAGAGTTTTTCTTTTTTTAAATATAAATATGATGAAAATTAAGTTGAATTTTTATGGGATATTATAAGGCGAAACTGATTGTGCAGTCCATTGTCTGCACTCCGCATACAATAGATAATACAGCCTAGTTATTCAAAATAAGAGTATAAGGCCATGGCTAATAGATCAAAGTTCAAGCGTGCACATCTTCTTTTGTCATTACTGTCAATTAATTTAGCGACGTTAATGTTACACCAAAACAATTGAATGTATGGGACTCACGCACATCTCGATGACGCGCGTCGAAGCATAGTGGGTTGAATTGGGCCCATCATCAAATATTCTTAGCCCAAAGGAGTGTCCGCAAATGGGGACGGGAGCTCTTTCTTTTCTTAACATAATCATAGTAATAATTTTATTTTTTATTTTTTTAAGTTTCATTATTTTACACAGTTAAACGAAGGATTCTAGTTGCATAATTATTATAATATTTTACCAAAAACAAAAAGGCATTTGCATGTTTCACTCAAAATTTTCAGGCCGGCCACCCATGCCAAAAACATTTATTAATTTTCTATGATACTTGCGGCTGCCGAAAATTAATTTCGATTAGTCAAACCTATAAGCAATTAAAGAACAAGTATTTTGGTCATAAACAAAGTTTCCAATGTCATGCAAAGTCCCATTCATTAAAAGCCAACCGTCCGTTATTTTAAAGCTTGGTCCTACTTAAAATTATTGTTCAGATTGTATATAAATTATCAAGAAGCTGGGTGATCAATTGAAAAATGTAACTAAAATCTATTTCATAAAATAAAAAAATAAAATAGCGCAACTCTTTGTTCAAAGAGTGCCTAACCCGACATACAATAAGGTATATATAAGAGCTTTAAAAAAATAATTAATTTCTGGGTTTGGTCCTAAGGATAGTAAGGAATTTCTTCTGTAATGGTGCAGCCTGAAATGGAATTGCCTGGACACAAAACAAATTGAAACTTTGACTAAATAACTCTTTTACGGCACATTGAATGTTGATCTCCGATAGGCCAGATGTATGTATTGAATATTGATCTCCTATAGGCCAGATGTATGGCCTGATAGATGTATGTCCTTTCCTTTTATAAATAATCAAATATCCTAATGCTGGGGCGTTGAATGGCCATTTGCGGGACAAGGAAGCCCAGAAATGCTGCTTGCTTTTAACTTTTGGGACTTGCTTTCTGTTACCAGAATTGAAATTGACCCCAATCGTGTGGTTGCTATGATAAATACATGAAAGGAAGGAAGAAGCAAAAACATTATGTTCATGCCTGCTTTTCAACTTTGCTTTCCAACTCCAGACAAGTCAAAAAGTACTTTTCAGAGCAGTTGATTTGAGAAATGTAGTCCCCTTTAAGATCAGCTAGTACCAGTTCAACATTCTACGAAATTCGAACTCGATACATACAATATGCTCTAGGCTGGACTTTAGCGCGGACTTTCCTAACTTCATAGGAAAACCATTTATGAAAAATAAAACTGTATGCATGCATTCAATCAAACTGCTCATAAGAAGTGCAAAATGCTTATTTTTTTCTCTTTGCCTTTTGCAATCTTTAACCCTATTTTTGCATTAATATTCATCCAGGGCAAAATACAGATATAGATAAAAATGGGAAGAATCCTACAGGTGACAGAACAAATCAGACCATGTATGTCATCCCAACTTGCAGGATGTTCATGTGAGGTACACTCATATTCGCAGCACCTGCTCTGCAGTTCCTCCTTAAGAAGGCATAGAAGTAGTTTATAACCAGTTTCTTAAGGAAAAATGAATTCTTTTTTGCTCTCACATCCCCATGTGCAAGCAAATATGTAAATCCTGAATCAATTGCTTCTCTAAGAGCTGAGAGTTCGTATTCTAGACTAGGGTCTTCGTCCACAGCCATGATACTAGATGGTAATGCTGATGTAGTTTCTTCCGAGGCAGAAGTTCCTGCTTCATCAAATCTCCTATCATGCATCAGTGGAATCTTAAGCTCCTCAGTACTGTAAGTACCTGAAGCTTCAGGATCCCTTGAGGCCACTGAAACACTATCTAAATCTGAATCGAGTAAGTTTCTCTCCAGAGCAAGATCTTGAGCCTCCTTTCTCAGAAATTTCTCAAGACTTGCAACTAAGAGTTGCTCGAATACATGGTGATCTTCCTTACGGACATCTTTGTAACCATACCGAGCGACACACCGGAAAATATGGTAGTCTTTTGGGCCAACTCTTCGAAATAGAAACCTTTCCTCAAGATGGACCATTGGAACGGGGACATATTTGATGCAGACAAACACTATCGTGGAGTGGATAGCTGGAAGGCTAAGCAGGAACTGCCCGAAAATTGACGGAATACCTTGGACAAGCTCATTATATAACAATCCAATTCCTGGGACTCTTACAGTCCCCAGTGTGGAGCCAAGATCAAGCAAGAAGTCCATGGATATCTTCTCCCTGACCTCACTCCGATATTTCAACACACTGCCGTAGTTCCAAATGTACATCACACAGAGAAAGACAGAAGCAAAAACTAGCGGAAGCCAACCACCCTCTGCAATTTTTGATAGAACTGCAGACATATAGAGGAGCTCCACTGATCCAAAAACAATTTGGAAACATAGCACCAGCAATAAGTTGGTCTGCCAGATCAGAAGCATCACAATTGTAACCAAGGTGGTGCTCACTAACATCACACCAACTTCAGCTATGCCTGCAAGAACAATTCAAATTGCATCAGCAAAAAGTTAGCACTGTAGTGTTAGTACTGGATTAAAAAATTAGGGTATGCCAAATTCGAGATTGCTATATACATCTATTAAAAACCTTAAATATTCTGAAAGTGAAAAAAAAAAAAAAAGGACATATTTCAAAAGAAGGATACTTAACCATATGCATTGGCAATATCTGTAGTGCTCTGAAAAATGGAAACTACAACAATGCACATGATCATCAAAAACCAATTGATTACAGGGATGTATATTTGGCCCATTAGCTTTCTTGATGTGTGAATTATCTTCAGCCTTGGGAAGCATCCAAGGGCCATGGCCTGCTTGATGCATGAAAATGTAGCAGATATCATAGCTTGGCTGGCAATCATGGCAGCAAGGGTGGCTAATACAAAGACTGGCCAAAAAAGACTATCTGTTTGTTCAAAATTTAGGAATTCAAAAGAGTCAAAATATTATAGCTTAGCCATATTAATCTTTCACTAAGGTATAATTTGAAATGACAGGAATTTAGGCAATCATAAGGTTGGCTAATGTCACCTGGCACAGAATCATAGAATATTCTGTCTGCAGAATCAGGGTATTTCATCAAATATGCAGCTTGGCCCATATAAGCCAAGAGCAGACAGGGGAACACAACAAAAGTGAATGCAATCTGCATAACATTAGAAGAGGCTTTTAATTCAGTAGAAAAATTCTTGAAGAATTGGAGTTGAGGTAAAGAAGAAGGAAACCTGTATGGCTTTTACTGAGAAATGGCCTAGGTCAGCAAACATTGCTTCAGCCCCTGCAATGACATAAAAGACGTGTTACATGATAAAATTGGAGCCTTTTTCTACAATTATGCGGGAAATTCTAATATATACATATATATAATTTCTACACTTCCTCATCAAGCTTTCATAAGAAAACCTCAAGCTAATAAACTAATAAACTTGGGCTCAGTCAAAAAAGATAGATTTAGCAAAACTTCCATATATTTTATGCAACAGGAGAATTGCGCCACCCCCCTATTACATTTGCAGCCTTGGTGTTTCACTAACACCAAGTGTAGTCACAGGCAGTCTAGCATACTCAAAACGGTAACCAAAAGGTTATGTTCAAGAGAACTTCACAAGATCAGCCATAAATATTAGCAAATTTTAACACTATCTAATTCTACTGTTTTACTTCTTAATCTAAGAAATGTGAGGATCTACATCAGGCTGGTAACCTAATTCAAGAAGTATCACGAAGATAAGGTGAATCCACCAGCATTACACATGCTTTAAAGGTGAAGCATACCTGTAATGCACAGAACGCAGCCACCGAGAGCTGACCATGCATCTTTGCTGTTCTTCTTGAAGAAAAGATAAATATAAGTTGGATTGAATGCCCTTACAACAGAAATGTCGTACTTAACTAGGTTGTAAAGTCCAATTGATCCCAATGAGAAAAACCACAAAGCAAGTACCGGAGCAAACATGAAACCCACTTTACCAGTCCCAAACCGCTGTATGCTGAACAATGCCACCAGGATTATAATCGAAACAATAACAAGAGCACCTGCAAATAAATTCATCTGCTTTAAACATCTCCTTCTATAAAGTTTGAAATAATAGAAGTTTATAACCAAAAGATTCATCAAATACATAGTTGTCATGAAATTATTCTATCAGAGTACAAGCTGAGATTAGAAAACAAGACTACTTAGATTATTCAGCAAATTCTACTTAACAAACTGAACCACAACCACATGGATAGGCTAGCATACAATGTAGTAGATTTGAGGAGAATTCTTGCCAAAAGTGGTCATTTGGCAGAATGAAGCTAAGGAACAAAGACATCCTACACCGAAATCTTACAATAATTGCCCCATCCAAACTCTTGTATACCAGATTTCAGTTTATTTATTTCTTTTATTTAGTTATTTGGGTAGTTGGGCTGGTTAGTGCTCTTTGGTTCTCTTTCCTACATAGTCAAAGAAACAAGAGGTGTCCCTAGATGAGTATAAAAGAAGAAAGATACCCACTTTTACCAAATCCAGGTATTTCACCCTGCAGACCACTCACAGCGGACATCACTGCAAGGAGAAAAATAATCACACGTTAGCAAAATCGGAGGCAACTTTTGTGAAATCAGTGTATATCCCATATCTGAATTCCAGGAAGCCGGTATCACTAATCTGACTTCTAAAGAGAAAGAGCAGTGAACACAATTTTTCATTAATCAACATAATTAAGTCAACAAAGCTTTTGCTGAAACTAGGGAGTAATTGACAATGGCAACAGATTCCATCAACGAGAAGAAAGAAAGATGAAATGGAAAAAAAAGAAAAAAAACCATTACTGTGACAAAGAAGATAGCTCTTCCATGAGTATTGTTCCAAACTATTTCAGGTGGCTTCTTCTCATATTAAGTTCGCAGAGTTTTTTGATTTCAACTTCCCTATATATCAGCTAAAATGACCACCATTTTGGGTATTCACCTAATCTTGTTAGGTATAGGTGCTTTTCTTCTAGTATTCAAGGCTCTTTATTTTGGGGGCGTGTATGATACCTGGGCTCTGGGAGATGTAAGAAAAATTACCAACTTGACCCTTAGCCCAAGTGTTATTTTTGGTTATTTACTAAAATAAGAATTGTTTTCCCCTACTTGCTGCATCAAAAACTATTCGAAATTGACAATTTGGATTATGAAATTGCGAAACATAATTTTTTTTTGATTATAGCCAGATGAAACTTAAAATTTTGAAGGTCTTTTGTGATGCTAATTGCAAAAAGACGCAGTTTAACCATCTCCTTTTATACTGAGTTGCTGAGCAGCTTCGTAGCTACATTGGTTTCAGCCTGAAACCTTAAGTGATCTTATGCTTCAAATGGAGAATCATTATAGAAGTTTATCTAGTAAATAATACTAAATACTATAACAATTAAACCAAATTTATCAATGAGTGCATCAAGTAAAATTTAGATATTCCTGAAAATTACAATTCCAGTATACTAGAAATATTTGCATCATGCAAGCCACAGGACATGAAAAACAGTACCTGATATTGCTGGAGTAAGAATCCCATCTCCTATAATCATGGAAGTTCCCATCAGAACCAACAACAATAGAAGGGTTTTCAATGATGATGATCTTTCCAAAATGTCTTTTAATTGTAAAGCCCTTTCCAACTCTGGGGTGGGCAGCTTAAGCCTAAAACTTGAGATCTGTTCATCAGCTGGCTGACGATTTGGCAGCATGTTAACCTTTGCATACCTAGAAATCAATGAGTACAACGCAAATGTTCCTCCTGAAATAAGAATTACTGACTTGTTAACAAAATTATCAAATAGATTAATTACAATTTAAGGCATAGAAGAAAAACAACTGTGGTAGGAAAATCTAACCTTCCCCATTATCATTGGCTTTGAGGACTACAAAAACGTATTTCGTTAAAGGAATAAGAGTAATTGTGTACACCAACAGCGATAAAGCCCCCAAGACATCAATTTCTGTCTCAATTTGCACTTTGCTGAACACATCGCCAAAGACATATAAAGGGCTTGTCCCCATATCACCATAGACCACACCAAGAGTTTGAAACGCTAAAGCAAGAGTGTGCCAAACGGAAACATCCTGACTCATTAACGTAAAGTAGTTTAGTAAGAGCTGAGGTTGTACATTTATCTGACATGTAAATTCTTTCATTATTGGGCTTATCAAAACAACATATGCATGGCGCATAGGAGCATTGAATACAAGACAAGCTTTCCATCCTTTTAACAGCCTGTAGGTTGTGTATTCTTGACAGTGATTGTCAATTATGGAAGGGCGGAAATTAAGTGAAGATGTCATAAACTACTACATCCATGGAACAGTATATACATAGAATTTTAATTTTTATAATTGAAAGGCAGAGCTTGCTCTCTACATCTAGACTGCTAACGGTGCTTCCTAACAAAACTACTGCTGCTGTTTCTTTCAGTTATAAAACAATCAAGCATTTACTGAAATTTGATGCCCTTTACACAAAGTTGAGGACTCAAGAAGCTCTGCCATACCAAGTTGGATTGAGTACCCTTGTTCGCAATACCAAGCACCAATCACTCTCACATGTTTTGGGAACTCTTAAACCCCAAATATGCACAAATATAAACATCATGAGGGAAATAGTCAACTTCCAAGAAAACTGAAAGCAGGATGATACCAGTCAAATTGATCCACTTCCTGTCCCATATTGTTGGAGTCCAATTCAACCCCACATTCTAATAGCTAGCGTTCTTCTTTAAAGAACTAGAAGGTCAGTTCCAAAATCCCAGATGCAAATTGGCTCCAGTTTCAGAATATCCATCAGATAACATAACAACACTTATAGGACACGTAACCAAGAATACTGAAAAAATAAATTTTTTTTTTTTGGCCCAAAATGTCAAATCTAATAAACAGGAAGCATCCAGTGAAATCAAATTATTAACCAAAGAACTGATAATTAAAAAAGTGATTGACCTTAGAGTGGTGACCAAATGCACCAGCGATCTCCATTGCTTCAACATCCAAAGAATCATATTTAGGCTTCTTCACTAGCCTCCTTCTCATAGATCCATACCCTTCTCTCGTCCCATTTTCTTGAGATAAAGACCATGGAGGTGACTCTGAGTCAACCTCGCTTCCGTCCACCCACCTTGACTCACCACCACCGCCACTACCAACACTCGTCAGCAATCTCACGCTGCTCTCTTCAATCTTATCTTCTTCCTCCATTTCTCCACCGACCATTCACCACCTTTTGTTTCGAGCACTTGTTTTTCAGCTTCAATCCTCAAAAAGACTCAAACTTAAATCCTAGACCTTGGCCCTTTTTTTTTTGTTGGATAGGTAGACCTTGGCGTTAAAACAATGAAGAAAAATAAAAACCTCTGTTGGTTGTTCAACTGAGCTTTATTGCAGAACTGTGGTTTTGCGAGAAACAAGGACACCATCAAATCATCAGTCATACCGGCAGGACAGGGATTACAGTTATAGGATGAGAATGAGATAGACAACATTTTTTTTTCATTTTTTTAATCATGTAATTAGTAATAGCCATTACTCACGGGCTCACAGCCTAACTTATATTGATTTTTATATAAATATATAAAAACATCAACTATTTTCTGCGGATTAGATTGCTTGCTTTGGAACGTAATAAAGTAAAAAATAATTTGTGACAGTGAACCAAAAGACAAAATCAATAATTTTTCGAACGACGAGAGATTCAATCGGTCAATGGGCGAATAGATGCCAAGAGATTCTTTGCCACCCCACCCCCATATCTTCTTTTTTCAGACGTCATTGTATATGTGGTGTTTTCATCAGTAGTCTGTTCCATTTTTCTCCGTCCATAACATAAGGTCGCGGTGTAATATGGGTGTTTCAGTCATTTAAATAGGATCGGTGTCACTTTAACCATTGGCCCACATGCTAAAACACCTTACAATATCATGAGTTTTTTTGTTTTTTTAATACCCTATTGATAAATTAGAATTAATATTAATATTTACAATTAATTTTTTTTAAATAATTTTATTATAGTACAGTTTAAGTTTTTATTTTCACATAATATTAAAATGATGTTTATTCTATCATAAATTATAAAGAGATAATTTTACTCATATCTTATTTATTGAGAGGAGAGTTGAGTCTTAATAATAACTGAAATTCAAATTAATACACTTAAAAATTTTTATTAAAAAAGTTATTTCACTTTTAAAAATATTGATAGGTGTTTGGGTAATATCGGGTAGGTCTTCTCGAGGCCATTCCAGCTCGAATAAGACACTCCGGATCAATCCAACTCGAGCAGAAGTCTCGACCGCCGGCACGAAGACGGCCTCACTAGACGTCAAAGCTGGTCAAGGTCGAGGAATTCAGAACCGTCCAAGCTCCGAGCTCTCTTGCTTGCTCGAGGTCATCAGGCCTTGTCAAGGCTAGACAAGGACGAGGAGTTCGAAGGTTGGTCGAGACCCGAGCTCATCTTTCTGCTCGCTGCATTCAAGTCCTCGAGCACAACTGGGCCACGCCAGTCATAGAACAAATAGAACGCGAGACCCGGTTCAGGACAGTCCGACCCGTTTTCTCAGAAACCTGGCACAACTTTCGATGTCTGATCAAGGCCCCACATAGTATAGTGTCGGTACTGTTGCCGATGGTCGACACATGCCCCCACGATGTCATCATTCCTTGCGTGCATGCCCGACATTATGATCTGGCCATGTGAACCATGCTAACCAGACAGTCGGGCATCCCCAAGGAATATTACGCTAATCCCGGCTGTCAGAGGGACCCAAACACCACTAACGCAGGAACGGATGATCTCGGAGAGAAAGGGCGGGAAAATGGAGAATAAAAGGAAACGGACAGGTAAGTTGCGGGGGTTCCGAAAATTCACACAGGTTCTTCTTGTTCTTACCTCCCTCTACTCTGATTTTTCGGGAATTCCATTATTTAGAAAGGAAGGCAAAAATACCCCTTCCATTCTTCCGGTCTCTCTAACTAAGAGGGATACAAAAAGAACAACTCGATTACTGACTTGAGCGTCGGAGGGTTTTCGCCAGAATAAAACCCGGCGACCCCTGACTCTGTTTTCTATGAGTACAAGTCCGGGAGACTTCCGTTCTGATAAAGATAGAGGAACTGGAATTGGAATGCAGTCCTGCTCAAGCTCGAGCTAACCGCGAGCAGAAGGTTTTTGACACTATTTGAAGGGACGCGGAAAAACAGCATAAATAATGAGTGTTATAAATTTTTTAGTTGTACTTAATAAATCTTAAAGCTATATTATATAATTGTATTGATATAAACTGGCACTGCCATAACATCACTACTGTGTGATATTAATGCATGTTGTAATTCGACTTGAAAAAAAAAAAAAAGAAAAAAGAATCAGGGACGTATTTATACAAATGGACTGAATATGTACTTATGTGAAAATATCACAAAAATAAGGGATCTAAATGTTATAATTCCTTAAAATATCGTAACTTGCCTTCCAAAAGAAGGCCCAACCCTTAATTGAAGCCCAATCTCGGCGTTGTCCTCTTTTAATAATCGAACGCTTTCGAATCCCGCAAAAAAAAAAAACAAAAATCATACAGAAAAAGCCACTCAAGGCGAGTACTTAGAAAATCTTCGCTTTTTCTTAGGGTTTTCGAGCCCTGCGATTGGTTCTCGTTCTCGTTTAATTCAATCAACCTTTTCTGTTTCTACGATCTGATTGTAATTATCAAATTTTGGCCTTTTACTCTTTCTTGATTCATTTAGGTCGAAGGTGGCTCGCAAGAATGTCTAGGGTTTATGTTGGGAATTTGGATCCTCGAGTCTCTGAAAGGGATCTTGAAGATGAATTTCGCATGTTTGGTGTGCTTCGCAGGTATTTGTTGTTTTATTCCCTTTTCGAGAAATGAATTGTCGGGTCAGTTCTATAATAAAAATTTCGTGCTTTTATCAGGCATTCTTGTCTATTGGAATTTTGTTTCTATGTTTGGTCAATTCATCATATTGGTGTCAAATGGTGCAGTGTGTGGGTCGCTCGAAGGCCCCCGGGGTATGCCTTCGTTGAGTTTGATGATCGCAGGGACGCTGTAGATGCTATTCGTGCACTAGATGGTTAGTATGGAGTTTTCTTTTTACCCCTTCTATGTAGGATTCCACTTACTATTGCTTTAACATTAGGTTATTTTAATTTAACCCCGTGTAGGCTATCTCCCTGATGTAAAAATCATGGTTTTTAGGCTTTGGCCTTTGTCCTGTTCTGATAGTCCATACCTGTTTACTGCTATTATCTCTCTATCAGCAATTCGTTAATTCAATTTATTTGCTTGGCAAGGCTTTCCTCTTGTCACGTTCTGAGTTTGGATTTTGGAGTCCTACTGAGAAGCAAGTTCATTTTACAGGGAAAAATGGCTGGCGTGTAGAGCTTTCTCATAACTCTAAGGGTGGTGGAGGCCGTGGCGGTGGACGTGGGCGTGGTGGAGGTGAGGACTTGAAGTGTTATGAGTGTGGTGAGCCTGGTCACTTTGCTCGTGAATGCCGCTTGCGCATTGGTTCACGTGGCTTGGGAAGTGGACGGCGTCGTAGCCCTAGCCCACGTAGACGTAGAAGTCCAAGTTATGGGTATGGACGCAGGTGCGGTTCAATGGCTATGTGTTCTTCTGCTATGGCACATGCGTCATATACTTATGAATCATGCAATTCTATATACTTAGAAGCTGTCTCTTCTCCTTTGCAATTGCAAAGATATGGGTATCAATTTAGGGAAATGTATATGATGTCACTTATTCTATATCCGAGTAATCTATGCTTTATCTTCTTAGCTTTGTACTGTATCCTAAATATTATTAATATCAATTGGAGGTGTGTTTAATACACCTTTTTAATATTTTGATTTCTTAGATATAAGGAAATCAATTAATTGAAATCAAGTTGTCTGGCTTTATCTTTTCTTCTAGGAATATTATTTTTTTTGGTCTTATCTGAGATTGAATATGTAAGTTGCTTAGTTACAGTTTTGTCTTTTGGTAGGAGCTATAGCCCCCGTGGAAGACGATCTCCTCCACGTCGCCGCAGCTTATCGCCTCGACGTGGTCGCAGTTACAGCAGGTCCCCCCCATATCGCCATTCTCGTCGTGATTCACCTTATGCTAATGGGTATGTTGATATTCGTAGCATTGATTTTTTGATAGGGTCATAAAATAGTTATATGCTTTGTGTTTTTCAGACACTAGCCAAGGCCCTAGGTATCGTGTGGTTTCCAGATAATGTTGACCTGCCTCTGTTACACCTTCTATGAAACAGATGTAGGAGTAACTATTATAAAACTCTTATGGTTGGTAGATTTTTTGTTTCTCTATGACTGTCCCTCCTTACGCAACCATCTCTTTTTTTTACTATCTCCTAATCATTTCTGCCAAATAAATATATCTAACACTTTGTGCAAGTGCGGGTAATATGCATTTTTTTTTTTAACATTCTTTCCTCTGTACATGTATGTGCAATCTTGGTGTGAACTCCTGCTTGTCTTTGCAGGGACTAAGGCTGTAACGTCAACTGAAGCAAATGCATAATGGATTGGAGCACATGTAGGCAGTATTGTAGTCGTTATAGGATCAGTTGACGAAAGAGGATTTATATTAGTTATGTTCATGTGATGACTGTGAGGTTTGGTAATAACTTGGTTTTGGATGGCTCTGCAAAGTGTTTCCGCTGTCAAAAGGGTGCTATGGACACCTTTTTGTGTCAACTTGCTATCTTCATACTTGGAGGTCATTTTCCTACTTTAAATTGCTTCTTCTTGTTGTTTATATGTTTTTAAGTCGCCTGATTAATTGCAGTAATGTTGATAACTTTGAAGTAGATATTCTAAAAGTTTTACATGTTTTGTTTTGAGGTGTGATTTTAGGGTAAAACGGCATCGTTTCACCACATTTCTGCATCTTTAGTGCAAACGGTTTTTTCTCATCTCTGATCTGCTTCTCTGCACCACATCATCTACCGGTTGTCGCCCCTACATATTGTTCAGATTTGAGTCAATGTTGAAAATGGTTTATCTTCAGAAACTTGTTCTTCTGCAACAAAGCATCTGAAGCTGTTTATTGCGCACCCTATCCCTGCATTTCTGTATTACATCATCTACTAGTTGTTGCTTTATGTGCTTGTTCGGCTTCAAATAGTTGTTGAGCTTCCCACTTTCCCAGAAACCTGTTTGTTCACCACTCCTCTTTTGTACATCGGCGGCAAGTCTCCTATCAACTTAAGACTTTTACTTTTCTGCTAGCTGGTTAGACAGTTGCACCTGGTTTTCGGATTTTGGGTAAGGCAAATCATCTGATCTACCACAATGCTATTCTTCTGCTAGTTGGTAAATGTTGGTCATCTGATAAATGACAAGGTAATGAATTGTTCATGTTAACAGAATAATATTCATGGTTTCTTGAATAGGTTAGGCTATACTCTCCCATGGTTTCAAGTATGTTCATGGGGAATGCTAAATGGAATAAGCAAATGCTGTTGCTTCAAGATAATCGCTGAGTGAATTCCATTCATCGTCTATTTGTTTGATTGGTTTTTCCGTCGTTAAATTTTATTTTTAATCCGTTATCTGTTTCTTCCACAGATTTTGTACATGTCCATATGTATATATCACTTTAGAAAGCACTACATCAAGTGTATAGCATTCAATGTTCTTACGGTATCATGATCTTTAGAAAACCTTAAGTAATGAGGTTCCTACATGAAATCTGTTGTGCTGAATTGTTCTTTAATTCTTTATTTAGCTATTACTCGTTATTGGATCAATCTCATTCCACATTTTCTAGCTCCTCTGGGGCAGCGGTAAAAGTCCAATCGAGTGGTCTAGAAAGAAAGGTGCTTTAATTTGCAAACTTGGCTTGTAATAATCCGGTGAATGAATGTTCATAATGGGTCAGAAAAAGTGCAACGAGAGCGTATTAGTAGTTTTTAATATTTTGTTTTGTTTTGTTTTGTTTTGTCATAAAATTTTTATGCGTTAGACCATCCGCGGTCTTGGTGTATTTGGAATAAGCTGTAAAATTAGTTAAATGGGTAGTGTTGATCTATTCATTTGGAGACTGCTATGAAAACCCCCAATGGCACACGAGTGGAAACTTTGAGAAAGAAGATACGTTTTATGTGTTTTATGGAGGGGATTTGTGCTTTCCATCTTCCAAGTGAAAAGTCATCGAGAAATAGAGCGTAGACACTTTGAAGCAGCAGAAGCTGGAGGTCTCTGTTATTATTAAAGAAGCCCTAGCCTTCCCTTGCAAGAATACCACCTTCATCTTCTTCACCATTATGATCTCACGAACATTGTTGCCCTTGATTTACCATGAAAGTTTGCTTCTAACAACGCTTTCCATTGCTCCAACTGCTACAATTTGGTAGCCAATACCAAAACATCTTTATACCAGGATTTTGCTAATAAATTGATTCAACTTTATCTCCTTTTTCTAGTACCTCTTCATCTCTTAAAACAGTTGTTCTCCATTGAAAGAAACTCTCTAATAAATGCATAAAAGAAACACCTTCAACGTTTTATCAATTGAAAGGTCAATATTGACTAACACTAATCATATAATCCATCAACACAAACTCTGTTGACAAGACGTACTCAGAACAGGAAATAAAAACAACTTATTCCATTTTTAATGGCTAAATAGACCATCTCTAAGAGGATAGAAGCTGCCGAATAGTCTGCGACATCTTGACTCCTGCCCCCTTACTGCACTTCAAAACTTCTCATTTTTTTGATTCAATGACCTTCTTTGCAAATGTTGGCAAACAGAATGCTGCTGTGTGGATCTGGAATTTATATATAGACAGGAAAATGGAAAAAGTGCATCAGAAACGTAGACTAGAAAAATGAAATGCATTGCCCTGTGCAGAAAGGGGAAAAAAAAAAGAAAAGGACGGGGAACAAAAAGATGGTGTAGAATCGCACCTCTGAGTTGTAAAATTTCAGGGGTCCTTTTGATGAATTGGAGTGACTATCATTAGCATCTATTGGATTCACTGGATGCTTGAAATCAACAGGAGGTCCCTCAGTTGAGCAGAGCATGAAACCAATCACCCCGCTGGGGAAAAATAAAACAAGATCAAATAACCACCATCAACAACCCACCACAGAATGGAAAAACACACACACCCCCCACTTGATTCTTATAGGAAAGGGGTGCCCATGAAGTGAGGGCATTGAAGGGCTTAAGTCAACGTTAACAGCTAAACAAGGGGAGGAAAGTGCTGATTTGTGAAAAGTAAGGGATCTTAGATGAGGATGCCAGTCACTGTAAACTGCTCCTACTACAGAACCTTGTTATGCATGCATACTAAGGTATGTAATAGGAGTAAGAGAAGAATTGCCAGATCAGGAAAGACAAGAATTAAATAAGTATATACCTTGGATATGTAGGGACCGTAGTCCATGCATAATTGACAGAGCCTTTGAAGATCTGGCGGCAGTTTGCAACAATGTCCTCTATAATGTGCATGTGCAGCCAGATGCTTTCTGCCTGAGTACTCACAACACCCCCTGGACGAAGAGCCCTAGCAACCGACTCAAAAAAGGGCTTCTCAAAGAGCTCTTGCGCAGGACCTGTTTGAACAAATACAATACTCCTACTTAGCTCAAAACAAACTAGTCTCTTTCCATTTTTCAGTCAATGTATTCGAAAGATGTTTCCGTTAAAAGCTACAATGATATTATCAATTGCAAAGTGATTACCTATAGGATCAGAAGAGTCCACTATAACTGCATCATATGTTCCTTCAGGAACAGCCTTCAAAAAGGCAACTCCTGCAATATTAAGATAAGACCCAACTATCAATTACTTCACAAGAAAAATGAGAAATAAAGGGTATATAAAGAGAAGCTGATCATACCATCTCCAATATGAAGTGTCACACGAGGATCCTCAAACCCAACAGCTACATCAGGGAAAAATTGTTTAGAGACCTGGAAAACAAACAGAAGTCATATATTACATAAGGAAGCTGTTTTAATATAAGAAACAGTTGAGCATGATAGACTTGCACAATCTTCAACAAGTGAATGCATTTCATTCCAAAAGAGGAAAAAAAAGTCAATCGGTTTTCTAGTCAACAATGCCAAGAAAGAATCAAAAGGTGTAAGTTTATAGCTGCTTACATCAACTACCATTTTATCAATTTCACAGATATCAATCTTCTCGACAGAAGAATGGCGAGATACTTCCCGCAAGACCCCACCATCTCCTCCACCAATTACCAGAACCTGAAGAAAATAACAATGTGGCAACGATTGAAACAGATGTACATACCTTGGCAGCGATAACAGAAAAATAAATTACATCACATGTTATGTTGGTTCTACCATAGGGAGTTCAAAATTGAAGAAATTGTATGCCTTGAGAGCAATGATAACATGAATGAGAGAAAATTATGACACTTTAAATGACTGATAATTTAGAGAGAAAACAGTGACTCCCACGATGGTGTCTCATATTTAAATGAATCATTACTAATTAGCAGAACATAATGACCTTCTTCGGGTTTGGAATTGAACAAAGTGGAAGGTGAGTGATCATTTCTTGATAAGCACATTCATCCCTCTCAGTAAGTTGAATCACTCCATCCAAAATAAGAACCTTCCCGTATGTTGAAGACTGCAAAATAACCAAACGGAGAATAATTTAAGTTTCATCATACACCAAATGTGAAAGGAAACAAAAGGGCAGCATCGAATACCTGAAAGACCATGACATTCTGGTAATCAGACTTCCCTTGAAACAAGATTTTGTCAACCTTCAATGAATGTGCCTCACCTGCATAATTAAAAATACCATACATAAGGTTTTCTGAGAATTAAGATGATAATACAAATGAAAAAAGAATCTGGAAATGACAAACCTACACACAAGAATTAAAAAGACAAAAACAGATTCCATATTTCTGTTTTCTGGTAGATATTATAACAAACTAAACTCCAATATTTAAAGTCACACCGACATAAAAGGCTAAAGAGAACGCCATCCAGACAGATCCGGGCACCCTGTTCTCACTAGACATCCAAAGGTTTAGCAAGTTTAACAAAATTAAGTCCATCAAAGGACAACAGAGTCTTCTCCATACTTCAAGGTATTCAGCTCTATCAAGGAGCTAAAAATTCTTGTAAGAATCAACAGATAAAATTCCCAAATGAAAATCAGCAGGTAACATAAATCAGAAGAATCATAAGTAGTGTTGTACTAACAGAATGTATTTAATCAGACCAGGCATACTCTTACCATCACATAACAACAGTAATATAATAATAACCGTATGATACTAAACAAACACATTATTTTAATCAGATCAAAAAGCATGAACGTGCAGCCTATAAAGAGAAAAAGAAAAGAAAAACAAACCGGGCCACATTGGGCTGATTTCAGAGAACCAGCCAGGAATAACAGAGGAGATACAATCAGGCTGTTTGTTGGAGACCATATCCATCGACACACTCCCGTTATTGTTGTTATTAGCCTCCTTCTCTCCGTCATCTCTCGGCCTCTTCACCGGCAAATCACTGGCAGCAACAGACCCAGTTTCCGCCATAACAGATATTATTATTATTGATTATTATTCTCTCCGCTTTCAAACCCCCAAAACCAACAATCACTTCACTTTTAACGAAAACTGACTCCCGAGTCAAGTCATGAGAGTCAAGAGGCGCCACACAAACACAATCTTGGTCCCTCTTTGCGTTATTTATTTATATTTATATAAAAGAAAAGCAAGCTGTAAATGGTGGGAGAATATATAGAATAGTTACAAATCTGCCTTTGCAAAGATGCGGCTCGTTTTGCTGTTTGTGTTCGTGTTTGCTGCCGCTTGTGCTTGGTTTCAAGTGTGTGAATGTGATGAGCAACAATTTGTAGATGCCCAGGCCAGAACTAATCTGATTTGATTTGATTTGATTTATAAATATCAACTATTTTGTAATTTGGGTAAATTATCGGATTCCCTTAGCTTAATTACAATTGCAAATAAAGGCGGATAATATTGTCTTTCGCATGATCGTCCAACTTTACACCATTAAGATTTTGGTAATAAAAATCATAATGTATTATGATTTATTTATTAAATATTTAGGTTTTTAATATCTTATATTATTGTTAAAATTGATTTTTATTTAAATAAGAAATATAGATTAGCTTTAAATTTATGATATTTTATTAAATAATTATAATTAAATATAAATAGTATTTTAATGCAATACAACCAAAAATGTACATCCAATAGATTTATTTTTAACTCTTTTTATTGTATTAGTCACATTTTTAATGAAGAGCAAGTCAGCAAAAAATTATAGCCAAACATGAGTAGCAAAAAATTATAACCAAACATGAGTTAGCATAGGAACAATATTTTAATTCAATATAATACAGTTCAGTGCAAGCTGCCAAACATACTAAAAAAAAGTGTAGTATTATTTAAAATAAATTTGAAACAGAAAATAATAAATTGATTTGAATGTTATAATGATTTTGTCTTTTAGCTTTATATGACTTAAAATTAGATGGCCTTCTCGGAATATAGCAATTGTATTTTTGAAAATATGACCAAATTTCTTCTCTAAATTTGATTTCGAGAGTTCTATAGAGGCTTTAACGTAATATAATTAAAAACTATGTAATTATTAGTAATTTTATAAAATATAAGGACTAGATTTTAGTATTCCAATCCTTTTTACAGTACAGTTCAAAATGATAGGGTTCTCAATTAGGGTTGGGAACTTGGGATGATAAAAAGAAACTAATTAATTAAAATTATTAAAAAAAGGAAAAAAATGGTTTGAGAGTATCTATGTTTGGTAGGTGTACTTAAAGCCCTTGATTCATGTTGTGTTTTACACATTTGCCAATGGCTCACTGCCCGATGGCATATATTGCCCTTTTTTATTTTATTTTATTTTTTTGAATGGACCCTTTTTTAGTTTAATTATTGATAACGAACCTCACTTGTCGATAATTAAAAAGCATATTCTTTTCACTTTATTATTTTCAGTTATTTATGCTCTTCTTTACGAACATAAATATAAGTTTTTTTTAATAAAAATAAGTTTATATAATTTAAATTAAATTATTATCTCATCAAATTTAATTATCCTCTTATATATATATATATATATATATATATTGGAGAGAAAAAATAACAACATTATTTAAAGAATTTTTTTAACTTTTTACTGATGTAACTCTTTAAATATAAATCACAATCTCATTTGTAAAATTTTATTTTTTAATTTATTTATTTATAATAATAACAATTGGTAATTCATCACAGTGAAAATCAATTATGATGCATTTATTTACTATAATAAGAGTAGAATTTGTGGACTCCTAACGTATACAAAGAAATGTGATTGTTCAATAAATTCCTACCTCTCTATTTATCTCTGAGGTATTTGGATTTTTTAAAATTCCATGAACCACAGAAGTTATCCACCCAATTTTATAGTGGGGAGTAGGAGTGATACTCTAATTAAAGGAGATAAGAGTGGGAATTCACTCCCACCTCTTCTTCTTTTACTATTTTTTATTGATTTAATATAAATATATTTAATAAAATATATAATATCATATTTATTTAAATAATATTATTTTATAAAATTAAATATATTTAAAATAATAATTTACATAGATTCTAAGTTAAAAATAATTAATATATAATAATAATAATAATAATAATAATAGTATATTCATAGAAATTAACAATAATACTACATACTAACTTTATTTAAAAATATATTATTATTGTAGTTATTTTAAAAATAATAGTATTATATTTATTTAATATTAATACTTAACACTAATAAAATGTTTATTATAAGAAAATATTAATTTTTACTGTATTATTAATGAAAATATTTCATTTGTGTTGCTCTTATAAATAATTTTTAATTTACACAATTAAAATTAAATTTAATGAAAATTGTGATATACATAATTCATTATATTAATAATTATTATTAATTTCATAATTAAAAATTAAAATTCATTAAATAAGAGTAAAACTATAATTTAAAATTATTTATTCATAATCTAATATAAAATAAATATATTATTAAATTATGATTTTGATTTTATATTCTCATTCTAATGTAAGTAAATAACTTACACTCTCAATGTTAATGTTGTCACTCCTCATAATACTCATTCTAATTTTAAAAGTAAACGGTACTTTAAATTAATATTACCAATAAAATATTATCAACAGCAGAGCACATGCCATGACCAAACACACCGTACGTGTGGCCAAAAATGATGCAGATTTTAGGAAATAAAACGAAGTTTTGTAAAGCATCTTGGAGGAATGATTGTGTATTTGTGTGAAAGGAACATGTGAATTCGCAGTGATTGTGAACCAAACTCGAAAATAAACACTCAATTCAGTGAATGAGAAAAGATAAGGGGGAAAGGAGAACGGAAAAAGAAGTAATTGTTGGGTGATGATGATTGTGGACGGTTTGCTTTCATTTCATAAGATAATAGAATAACTAGACAAAAATTATGACTTTAAAGAAAGCATGTCTTTGTGGCTGAAAGCAAAAGCGCTTCCGTTTCCACTTGTTGTAGTTAGAGATACTCCTCCCCAACCCCGTGCGTGCTTCTCGGTTCCGTCCCAAGCAAATATGGCTAACTCAACTTAAATTTATTTTTTTAAAATTAAAATTTAAGTGAAGGTCGAAGATGAGAGATTGGAGGAAACTGAGGTGGAAGCAATGCAACAATATTAATGTCTTTACAGTTATGAAATATTAGAGAAAATATAAGAAGATAACAGCTTAGAATCATAAATTTGTTAAATTTCCTGCGATTTTCACGTCTGCATTTACTTGATCTCATCTCATCCTCGATCTCTTTTGCCAAAGCCACATCTAGCATTTATAGACATTCTGTAGAGCCGCACAACCAAATATACCCTATTTACACCTAAATACTAAATATATATTGTATTACATGCATATGGCTTATGAAGATGAAAATAGTAAAAAATACTCTTAAAAATTTAATTTAGGAATCGGAGTTGGATAAGTCGAATAAGTCTATTGAATAAATTAAGTAAGAATCGAGTAAATATTTGAATAAATCGAGTAAAAATTGTATTATTTTTTTAAAAAATCGAGTACGAAGTCGGATAAGTATTTAGTCGAGTAGGAATATTAAATATGTCGAGTAATAGTTGAGTAATTTTTAAAACAAGTCGAGTAAGTCATTTGAACAAATCTTAATAAGAGTTGAATTTTTTTTTTTTAGAAATCAAGTATGAAGTTGGATAAGTCAAATATTTAATCAAGTCAATCAAATAAAAAATGAAGTAAAAGAGTCGAATAAGTAGAGTATATATTGGAGTATGAAGTCAAACAAATATTTTAAATAAATCGAGTAAGAGTTGTATAATTTTTTTTAAATAAGTTGAGTAATAGTCAAATAATTTTAAAATAAGTCGAGTAAATTATTTAAATAAGTTAAGAAAGAGTGAATAATCTTTTTAAAGAAGTTGAGTAAGAAATCGAATAAGTGAAGTAAGAAAGTTAAGTGACTCAAGTAGAGTAAGTCAGATATTTTGTACTTGTTCGACTTTGTAACTTTAAGGAAATAATTTAGTTTTGTGATGGTTTTATTAAGGATATTTTTATTTTTTTTCTTTTTTTTTTAGGCTTATATATATAAGTAAAAAAATATTGTAATTTAAAATATATTTCAAGTATTTAAAGAAAAATGAGGCATATCCCAAGCAAGTCTCCAACAAAAACGCATAAAACTAGAAAAGCACTACTTGCGTGCCTGGCTGCTTTTTGCACCATCCACATTTCAGAAAGATAAGTGGGGCCTCAAGGTCCATAAAAAGTACAACTCGGACTTTCTTGTTTTGGGCTTTGTCGCCGAGCCCAAATACAGCCCAATATCATCTGAATTTGTCACACGTCATCAGAAATGCGAACAAAGTTAAAAAAAAAAAAATCCCGCGCCGCCACAGTGCATCAGTCGGTCCCCGTCCGTTGTTTAAGCTATTACTCAATTACTCGGTATTTCTTCTTTGATTAGGTTTTTCTTTTTCTTTCATCGATTTGATTATATAAATTTTTGTTCATCGGCTAGTTTTCTTGCTTTTCTGTTGCCAGGAACAAACCCTAGGACAGGATTTAATCGTTTTGCTTCCCTTAAACTCGGGACCATGGTTAGTTTTGTTAATTTTTATTTATGACATAACAATTGTGTTTAATCGCTT
This sequence comes from Murraya koenigii, assembly GCA_025617385.1. NCBI lineage: Eukaryota > Viridiplantae > Streptophyta > Magnoliopsida > Sapindales > Rutaceae > Murraya > Murraya koenigii. The sequence continues at coordinate 30,319,928 of CM046814.1, read as the reverse complement.
TATTTTCAGTGAATTTTTAGTGTTTCATTATTTCTCTATTACACTCTTAGCTGCTTTGCCTTCCTCTCTATGTTGATGAAACCGTAAATTTTTTATGCTTCCCTTTTTTTTTTTTTTTTAATTTATAATCTAGCAATTGTTACTCATTGATTGTTTTGTGGTATTTTCAGGCAACTCTTGCTGATTCCTTTCTCGCTGACCTGGAAGAGTTATCTGACAACGAAGCTGATATTAATGTCAGTAGTTTTTTTTTTTTTCGTCTTTTGTCTCTGATCAGATTAGTCCTACCAATTTCTGTGAAGTGCTTTCAATTAAGAACGTGCTAATTGGTTATTCGTAACCTTTATCTGTTTTACATCCAGGAAGAGGAAGGAGGAGTTGATGCCACAAACATGGAAGAAGATGTTGATGGTGACATTGAAGATATTGAAGCTCTGAACTATGATGACTTGGACAATGTTTCGAAATTGCAGAAATCTCAGAGATACGCTGATATAATGCAGGTTGATTTATATTATGCTTCATCTCAAATTTATTTCTGCTTACTTTCACATGTTACATATGTTTGTTTATGGTGGAGTGCTTTGTTTATGTATCACATTCTCTTTGATTTTATGTTGTTGACCATGAGATTCACGCTCAACAATTGTTAGTTTTTTTTTTTTTTCCCCCTTCAATTTTGTATTAACTTTACTGCGTATTGTGACATTTTCTAATGGTTTTAATTGTGTTTGGATGGCAGAAAGTTGAAGCTGCACTTCAGAATGGTTCTGATATGTCTAGTCATGGAATGGTATTGGAGGACGATCCGGAGTATCAGCTGATTGTCGACTGTAATGTATTATCAGTTGACATAGAGAATGAGATTGTGATTATTCATAATTTCATTCGCGACAAGTACAGACTGAAATTTCCAGAGCTTGAATCTTTAGTCCATCATCCCATTGATTATGCTCGTGTTGTGAAAAAGATTGGCAACGAGATGGACTTGACACTTGTGGACCTGGAGGGGCTCTTACCCTCAGCCATTATCATGGTGGTGTCCGTCACAGCATCAACTACAAGTGGCAAACCACTTCCAGAAGATGTCCTTCAAAAGACAGTTGATGCATGTGATCGAGCTCTTTCACTTGATGCAGCAAAGAAGAAGGTCCTTGATTTCGTAGAAAGCAGGATGGGCTATATCGCGCCAAATCTATCTGCAATTGTTGGCAGTGCCGTTGCAGCGAAACTCATGGGAACGGCTGGTGGTCTCTCAGCATTAGCTAAGATGCCTGCTTGTAATGTTCAGCTTCTTGGTGCAAAGAAAAAGAATCTTGCTGGTTTTTCTACTGCAACATCTCAATTCCGTGTAGGTTATCTTGAGCAGACAGAGATATTTCAAAGTACACCTCCACCTCTGAGGATGCGTGCCTGCCGACTCTTGGCTGCAAAATCAACACTTGCAGCACGTGTTGATTCAACTAGAGGAGATCCTTCCGGAACCGCTGGGAGGTCATTCAGAGAAGAAATTTGCAAGAAGATTGAAAAGTGGCAAGAGCCTCCTCCTGCAAAGCAACCTAAACCTCTTCCAGTTCCTGATTCTGAGCCTAAAAAGAAGAGGGGTGGTCGTCGGTTAAGGAAGATGAAAGAAAGGTAGTACACTTTTACCATTGTTTATGCTGGATGTTTTATTCTGACATTTTTCCTTTTCCTTTCCAGATATGCTGTAACAGATATGAGAAAGCTGGCTAACAGAATGCTATTTGGTGTACCTGAAGAAAGTTCTTTAGGTAAATAGTTCATTGTTCAGCCTTTATTAAGCAGCTGTTGTAATTTTAACACCTTTGTTGACAAATTTCAGTATTTACTGAGTTTATTAACCTTTTCTTTATAGATGGTCGGTGTTGATGAGTTGAGGAATTATTCTTTTGACTAATTTTATGTTTCTTTGAAACAGGTGATGGATTGGGAGAGGGTTATGGAATGCTTGGTCAAGCTGGGAGTGGTAAACTCCGTGTATCGGTTGGTCAGAGCAAACTTGCAGCAAAAGTTGCCAAGAAGTAGGTTTTTCTTTTTTCCTTTTCATTGGTTTCTTCTGGGTTCCCGTCAGTTCTTGTTCAAGCTATAGTTTGACGAGATAAAACTTATTTTCTTTATTAGTTGTCTTTTTTACTGTTGATCAATTTTTGTGTTCAGCTGTCAGTTCTGATCTCATGGGCAATGTTGTTTTCAGGTTCAAGGAAAAGAATTATGGTAGCAGTGGTGCAACTTCTGGACTTACGTCAAGTCTAGCATTTACACCTGTGCAGGTATATATATATATATATATATATATATATTTAAACATGAATTTATCGGTGCTAATCTTATGCTGTAGAGCAACCTCCAGGGAGTGGTGCTTGTTGACTTACCAGTCAAATCAAAAACCTTAAGCTACTATGGCCCAGCAATAATACTTAAGCTCTTACAAATTATTTACTAGGTCCTTGCGGGGGATTTTATCAATGGGCTTTCTAATCAAAACTAAACGCAAATGAATGTAGATGCAATTGCAAATACAAGTGCTAATATAATCATGCAGGGGGATTTAAACATAGGGCCTCCTCATCAAACTGGTTTTAGATGAGTGTATCCTTTGGAAGACCGCTTTTCAGTGTTTGATCTTTGTGGGATCGATTCTTTTTTTTTTTTAATATTTTTCTTGTAATTTGTATGGTATGCCAAGAAGTGAAAACTAAAACCTAATCTCATAGCAGTAGTAATGTCCAGTTTGGCATATCTTTAGTCGATGTAAAATGCTTGATGAAGCTAGATTCGTACTTGTATGCTTGCGCTTTGAATAATTCTCCTTGCATTGTTATTTGTTAATATGTATAAACACGCAAATGATAACAATTGATATTTTCTTTTTTCAGGGAATTGAGCTATCGAATCCTCAGGCGCATGCACACCAGCTCGGGGGTGGAACTCAAAGTACTTACTTCTCTGAGACGGGAACTTTTTCGAAGATCAAGAAGGCCTAACTTGCTTAGACTGCTTGCTCACACTTGCCAGTTTTAAATCCTTAGAAACTGGATGACATTAGTCTGCAGAATCGTGTATATAATAAATGCACTGAGATTTCTTTGCCATAGCGATTACTTAATCTTGAGTCATTGCTTTAATGTATTTTGAAATCTTTGTATGTTCAAAATACCTGATTTTAGTATTATTGCACACGAAGATCTTTATTAATTTTTTTAATGGATGAGTTCATGAATCTATGATGTTACTGCACTTCCAATTTCTTTAGCATAAGTTAGATATCATTTATTTGTTTAAAAAATCTGTATATGTTGGTGATTATGATGCTTGGATTATTCGTAGTTGTTGGTATAATTGTTGCTCTCACACCCATGCAGAAAATAATGGTGGGTTGGCTTATATCTTATGGCTAATTTTGGTGTTCATTGACATGATGTCACTTTTGGTGGACCTCGCCTCCACTATTATACAACTTGAAGGTAATGGGTTCTCTGGCGGTAAATCATTGATTATTCTCTCTTGTCTTGTTTCTCTGTCTATAGCTGTTGCTCATTTTGTTTTAGCGTTATACATTATTTGAGAAGTAAGACTTAAGACACTAATACAGTAATACTCACTGTGCTGCCTCCTGACTTTTGTTAATAAAGTTCCTCTTGTTCTTTAGAGGTTTCTTATAAAATAATAATACTAATAAATCTAACCATGTATGAATCAAAACCAAATGCTACTTATTTATTTGGGTTTTGATTGTAAGTGTTTAAAAAATTTAAAGAGTAGAAGTATGTGTACACTGCTAATAACATTAATGAAAACATTAAAGGAAAAAAAAAACTAATTTTGGAGGCCCGGTGGGATTTTAACTAAACACAGAAGGGTTTGCTTAGAAAAGACGCAACCTTTTCATTAGAAGACAGTATGTATTGTCGTGTATAGCTTTTCCTGTGTAGACAAATAGTATAAAGAGATTTTTTTTTTTTTATAATTGGGAAGGGTGAAGTGTTATTTTAATTGGGAAGTGCGACTTTAACCTGCTTGTCGACAGTATCTATATTTATCCACAAATGTAAGATGAGAATTTTCAAATACAGTCTCAAAAGAGAATTCAAACTGATAACATCATTGGTTGACAACTGGCGCATACGTCTGATTGGTTATCAAATAAAAGTCAAATTCAAATGAGTGCCCTAAAATATCAAAAGGAAAAAATAAAAAATGAAAGGACGCTTGACTTCTCATGCTTTCATTGTCAAAATGGAAAGCGAATGTAATATGGTAATGTATATAAGGATGTGATAATGCGCGCCGTCGCGCTTATTATAATGAAAAGTGCGAACGACGCTTTTGGTAAGCTCTTATTAAGAGGTGTTGGGTCTTATAATAGAGTTCCTCTACTGCGAGCCTATCAAGTACATTGTAGGCCCGCTAGGTTAAACTCTAATGTATGTATAATTGTATATTATTATGTATAAGGCCGCAGCGAAGTTACATTGGTCTGTCATTAACGGTCATACATTTTGATTCATTGGATCTAAAGACTGAAATTGAATGGCTGGAATTAAAGGCTAGAATAAAAATCAATTATGGGCAACTGGTGTTTAACATTTGGATGGGTTCATTTCCATCTACACCCAAATATTTTGACAAATATTAATATGCACTCCTTCATTTCTTTTATGTAAAACTACACACTCAACCCGTTAATTTTTCTACTATTAGAGTTTAAAAACTATCATCTCTTTACAATTGAATTAAATTGATAAGGTAAAATATCTCTTACAGTAAAGTACATAAATATTTTAAAATCAAACTTATTTTTTATTTAGTAATCATAATTTTTTTATTGAAAAACTTCTAAAATCAAATTTAATTGTTTACTATTAAAAAAATGATATTGTTACTAACTAATTAAAATTTATTTTTAGCCAACCATTTTATTTTTTGAAAAGTATTTTGATAGAATTTATTTTAGAGACATATCAGTATCACTTCATATTTCTATATCAGTATCACTTCATATTTCAACATTCATGTATGTTGATATTAAAATTACTTCATATTTCAACATCTATCTATTTAAATTAGTGTGAATTTTTTCTGTTTGATATTAAAAATATGATAGTTAATGAGAGAAATTTTTATTCAATTTTTCATGTAAAATATTTTCTTTTATTTGCATACATGGTATATCAAAAATATTTTTTTGGGCTTTAAAAAGATTGTGTCACAAGACAAAACTATGTTTTATTTTTTAATTCATTTAGTCTATATAAAACAATAAACACTTGTTGATAATTGAAATAAGTTGTTTGATTTGTGACTTCTTGAAAAAATATTTGGAAACACACAAATTTACTTTTCTTTCAAAAAGAATAGTTAGTGCAAATACAAACCTAAAATATCAATTTCATAATTCAAAAAGGATTTGATTGAAGATGATTAATTGAATTTATTTTTGTATGATACAAACATTCTTCAAATTGACAAAGTCAAGTCTCTTTGTTAATTCAAAACAAGAACAATTAGAAAAATATCAATGAATAGAAATTCTATTAAGGGGTATTTTTGGAATTCTTAAACATATATGAAGTAAATTAATAACTTTTTAATTTTTGTTATGGATTAATTTAGAAAATCAGTTTAGAGAAAAATTCGAGAGGTTCAAAAAGCTCCACCCTTTCATTAATTATTGGGTGAATTTTAAATATATTAATTATTTATGAGAATATATTATTCTCTTACAAAATCTATCCAATAAAAAAATTAACAAAGGCTATTTGTCCTTTTATTTGCATTTAATAATATTAGTGGCAAATATATGCAATCATCAATCAATTGTTACTGACCGTCCAAGCCAGCTGATAAACTAATTACGTGGAGTTTGAGCACTGATTGTTTAAATTACCAATAAATTTTTTTATGGAAATTATTATAAAAATATTAAAGATTACAAGTGGAATAAGAAATCTTTCATTTTTATAATAGAATTTGAATAACTCAAAGTATACTATTAAATCATTGATTTGATGAATATGGAAATAATGCAGACCACACATAACGAATCAAACTTGACAGTTAATAGAGATAAATCAATTTTACAAGCAAGTCATAAACTAAAGGGCAAGGCAATTTCTTCACAAAAATCAATATCATTCAAATAATTCCTCTTATAAATGCTCAAAGCCATCACAAAAACAACAAAAAATTAAAAACAAGTAGACAAGAAAAAAATAATTCACCAAACAAAAGACATGCCCATCTAACTACCTTTGATTTTGATCATGACTTTGAAAAAAGAGAGAAGAGAAAGAACTGGGAGTTGGTGCCTAAACTACACTAGATCTGCGTGAACCCCCCGACAATATCCATAAATGGCTTGTTTTTGGTAAGAGGTGGACATTACTATATGTAAATCCGGGTGCATGGTACACATCAGTACTCCAATGCATTTTTTCCTTTGAATCAGAATAAATATGTTTTTGAACCTACTCTTTAAAATTCAAAGTCTCGATAGGTAGCTTTCGGTCTTTCGGTCAAAAAACAACGTTGATAAAGATGGATAGGTGCATTATTACGCGGTGACGATTGTAACTTTCTATGATTTTTTTATTTATCGCTCAACAACGAAATTTTGTTTATTTCTTTTTTTTTTTAGGATCGACGAATCAAATGATATTTTTGTTCCAATTTGTGCATTTTTCTCTCAAATAAAAAACTCATTGGAGCCAAATGTGAGGGAATGCTAGACGTTTGGTACTTGCTCCTGCGGCCAGGAGAAAAGACCCCATGGATGCGGCCAATCCCATGCATATTGTCTGCACATCAGGTCGCACAAATTGCATAATATCATAAATTGCTATCCTGGGTATTACCCATCCCCCAGGAGAGTTGATAAATAAATATAAATCTTTGTTTTCATTCTTTATTCTGAGATATATCAACAAGCGAAAGAGTTATCACTTTATGAGATTAAATCTCGAGTTAGTGCGAAGTCAAAAAAAAAAAAATGAACGATAAGACTATGTAAGTAAATATTCTCACATTTATTACTATTACACTGTTCTTTTTAGTTCCTAATGTGTTTTTGCTTATAATATACGTAAAAACGATCAGTCAAAGTGATTAATATTTGTTGGATAATACTTAATACAGTTATCACAAAAAATAAAAATTCCAAAATCAATACTGTAATTAAGCAATCGTTCATTTCGAATATCTGTTTCAAATTTCTAATTAACAACATGCAGATTTATAGGGCATACTCGAACGCATACTTCACAAGCAATACATAACATAAAATATAATTTTATTTATTAATTGCACTATTAATTTGTCTAAAATTTAGTTTTTTCAAAAAATAAATTTATGTCTATTTACATAAATTTTATTTTTTTCCAAAAAAATTATATTGACCTAATGTTTAATTAATCACATCGGACAATAATTGGCCATTTCGGGGTGAGGTTGATGGCTTACAAAAAAGGTTGGGGTGTAATTATAATTAATAATAATAATGGGGTAAATATGAAATTAACCCTTACCACAGCACTAAAAGTTTGTTGGTGTTCTGTAAACCGGATAATTACCGGCCAATTAGCACATATCTCTACACTTGGCAGCCTCTAAATCATTTGCTTGTCATTTCCGCTTCTGTTGGTACAATACGCAAGACCCTATGTATAAATATGATGCAAGCAAGACCCATAGTTGTGGGGTCTGAACTTTGAAGTTTGAACCATTATTAATATCTTTGAGAATTTAGTGGTGTAAACTGTAAATTGATTTTTTTTTTTTTAATTGAATGTTGAATAATACAGCATAAGTCTGATTTTGTTAAGCCGATTCTCTCTCCGAAACGTTTTCACGATTTTTTTACCATATTTATTTTCAATTAAACTTGGCTATAAACCGTTGGATTTCATTCAATCCAACGGTTCATATTTTCGGGTTAATACATTAAGTATTCAGATAATATCATGTCATTCAGCCACAACCATATGGGGGCGAACAATTGGAACTGAAAGGAGGTGGATTGGAGGGTAAGTTGATTTATTATGTCCGCATTAATTAAGTAAATGGTGTGGTTGTGAAATATGAATGCGATACATCATTGTTTAAAGTATAACTAAAAATCTATTTAAATAATATTTTATTTTTACTTGAAGAGACACGTTAATAATAAGAGTTTTAATATAATTTTTTAAATAAGATTGTTTTTTTCTTTTTTAATATTAAAGAGTAACTTCTCATTTTTTAAATAATATTATATTATTATTAAAGAGAGAAGTATTATACCTATATTAGTTTTTTTTTTTTTTTAATAAAATTTACACATGAATTTAGTTGGGATAAGATTAAAAAAAAAGTTATCTATTTATGAGACTTTCATTTATATTATTATTTTCTATTTATACATAATATTAATTAATTAATTAATTTTTTATTTCTTATTTACTAAAATTTTTATTTTTTATTTATTATGTATGATCTAATTAAATTAATATTTTTACTTCCACTAACTCTTGAGATTAAATTTTACATTACTTGCAGATTTAATAATTTATCAATGAAATTAATCATTTAACAATTTATTGTGTTATTGATTGTATCAAATTTAATAATCGCTAATATAATATTAAAAATAATCGTGAGAATTAATAATACCATTAGTAAGTTTATTTTATTTTTAAATATTTGATAAAATCATTTTATTTGTTTGTTTATTTATGTATTGCATTTTTATTACCCAATAACTTATTTATAATATATTTAATTTTTTATTACTTTATTTTAAATTTGTTTTAATTATTATTATAAAATTTCATTAATTGATATTTATAGTTAAATATCAACTTAAACGTTATATAATATTATTTAAATATAATTTAACATAATACAATTTAATACTATATCAAATATAAAACAATATAATATAATATAAATGAATGCAATTCAACAATCATAATAATTAATTTAATCATAAAAATTAGTCAAAATCCAATTATACGCTCCAATCAAACGTGCAAAAGAGTAGATATATGAGTGTGTTTGGTACGCTACATTGTATTAGACTAAACTGAATTGTAATGGATTGCACTGTATTGAAATGTATTAAACAATAAAGTACTATATTTGGTAGAATATGGATTGTATTGTATTTTTTAATATTAAATATTGTTCAATAATACTAAATAGTTATTATTTATTTATATTAAATAAAGATTATATGAATTTAATAAATATAATAATATTTAAATTAACTTATTATTTATAATTTTTAATAAAAATATAATTATCTGCAGTGTATTTCATTATCTTTTCTTGTTTATCAATTGAACATAAATTAATATAATATTTGTTTATTGTTAATATTAAATAATAATAATAAAAAAAAAAGACGTTAGTAGTTTAGACCCGCCGGAGGTGGCGAGTCTCATTTGCACATCCAACCTTGAAAAAGCACATGGGTCAGTGCAATTACCTTTTGCAACAAAACATAGGTTTGAGTCAAGGTCATACTAACTTACAATATGAATAATTTATAACCCATTAAACTTGTGTAAAATTTAATAACCGATAAATAAATAGGTTATAAGTCACTCTCCAAGTAACTTAACAAAAGGCTTGACTTAGTATTACAGTGTAGACCCTTGTAAATCGCCAAACATGCCCTATATGCATATGATTTATTGTTATTTATGCAGCAGGTCAGCACGTGATTCAGATAACCTACTGCCAGTAGCCCGAATCACACAAAATTAAAAGTTGCAACTTGCATCCAGTACAAGAACTCGTATATTGCAAAGGGTTAGGGAGCATCTCCTAATATTTTTAATCTTTTTAATCTCTATTAATTTTTAAATTTAATAAAATACGAACTTAATTATAAATAAAATTGGCTTAATTATTTATATTAAATTGTACTTTTAACTATTAATTTCACTAAAAGAGAAAAATAATAATAAAAAAATTATATATATATATATATTATATAGCTCATATACAACGATAATGTAAAAATTATTTATGTAAAATTAAAAATAAAGGTTTAATTATATTAAAATTATTTTATAATAAAATATTTTTTATAATTATATTATTAAAATTAAAATATATTATTTATTATTTTATACGTGTAATTATATATATTTTTTATTTTATTTTAATACTGCCCTAATATAACCATGGCGAAAAAAATAAATATCAGCATCAGTCGCGATCGGACGTGCGGTGGTGTTGGTGAGTCACATGACTGATGATATTTAATTATTTTGCACATCACATCAATCTTTTCTTTCATGGTTTGGTGGGATGTCAAATGAAATGAAGGTGCGTAGTGCGTTGGAGTGCTGGGTTGGTAGGATAATTTAATAATATTTTATTTTGTAGAAAGGTAATAAGTTTTTTTTTTTGCAGGATTAGACGTGAATTTTATTGTAAGACTCAACAAATTTAATATTAAAATATCAATAAATTTAACCATGAAATTTACTACTCTTACGACCTGCTAAACGCAAGTGTTTTTTTTTTCTTCACTCCTGCACAAACTTCAAAACCCCAAACACCAAACACAATGATACACGTTACCCACAGCCAATATCTTTCTCCCTCATCTGTTTCACTGCCTGAGCTGCCTGGCTTTACAAGACCAGTAGTTAAACTTGCTGAAAAACATGAGCAGATAGGATCTGGAGACAAGGAAAATGATGTAGAGGTAGTTGGTTGGCCAGCCTGATCGGGGTTGAGAAGGGCAGAGAAAATGGAAACAAATGAAAGCGAGTGCAGCCAAATGGAACAAAACAATAAATTAAAAGGTATAGAGCAATAAAAAAAGCCACTCGGCATATAAGCTACAGAGGCAAGGTAACGTGTAAGTGTTTAAAGCATGAACTAAGCCTAAAAACTAAAAGCAATTAAAAACCAAAACCATACCATTTAATAATATTCTTAAAGTTTAATAAAAATAATAATTCTCGACCACTTATATATATATAATTTTACTTTGAGTGGTTTTTGTTTTTAAATTTTGTTTTATGTCTTTATAATGAGTATGTGATTAGTGTTTGTATATTGGAATATTGCAATGTAATTTAAACACATTAAACTTTTATATATATATATATATATATATTTGTGTGTATTATATTTTTTCACACTTTATTAAAAATATGGGAATGCCTTTTATAATTACATTGTAAAATGAGTTTACAACTTTCAGACAGTTTAAAGTTTGGTACATTAGATTTAAGTAAAGGTGGTTGTTAGTAATTAAAAGCCTCGTACACTACTACTTAAGCACGGGACCACTATTGAAGGAAATTAAAAATAAAATAATTTTTATTTACATCACAATGATCACATGACGGCCCACCACGATTAGTTTCCTGGCGTATGAAAGTGATTGGCCGCCACTATTCAAGACTTTTACGATTTTGCAACTTCCCTACCTATTATGGACCATGACCTTTTTTTTTTTTCCAACTTCAATTTATTTACTTATAAGTTTCCAACTTCAATTTTGTAACGCGAATGGACAGTTTTATTGCTTTATTTAACAGTACAAAACAACACGGCTCTGTATATTTGACAATGACTATTCAGGTATAGTCCAATTACATATACATTAGACAAACACGGCTCTATATTTGACGACCGAAAAGGTGACAGTTGTCCAATCACGGTGCTAAGAATAATCCAATTTCAAATGGGCACAATTTTCTAATCTTAGTACTTGCCATAGTGGTAGCAAAACACAATAATGTACGTTTGACTTTTATGATAATACGTGTTTCAATTTTTTTTTTTTATAAAACAACTTATTTAAGAGCAAGAGTTTTGCTAAGTTACGATTTCCGTAACTTACAGTTTTCTCGCAATAAGTGAATTTAAATGGATTTTTCTTTATTTCTGTTAACAAGGGCTGCATGTTACGGTAAACCGTAACGTAGCAGGGACCCTATAAACAATCAGAAACGTTACGAAATTCAATCCAATAAAATCGCTTCTTATTTTATCATATCCTCTACGATATCAGACAACCGAGCTGACAGCAGCAAGCACAATCAAGATTGATGGCGTGACAGATAATATACATAGAAACGTTTCGTTTCTTTGTATAGAGGTTGACTGTTAAATCATTAGATAAGCATGCCAACGTAATTTTCACAAACTAAAATATATACCCAAACTGGCTTTACACACTCACTCTCACACGCTAAACGAGAGAGGGGGAGGGAAAAAAATATAGGAAAAAAAAAGGAAGATAAAAATTAAAGTTGTAATGGCTGCGAGAAGGATTCTACTTTTGCGTTCGCGTACATTCACGTCTTGTTCACCTACTCTGTTTTCAAGAGGTAGCCATACAGTATCGTTTTCATTGCTGATGCTGTCTGATTTGTTAGCTGTTTGTTAGTCTTATATTATTGATGAGAGTGTTTGTGCTCTGTTCGGCCACTGGGAAAACGAAAACTTAAAAAAGTTTTGAATCTCACGTTTGATGATGATGACGATGATGATCATCTGATCTTATTAGCCTTTCTGATGGATTTTCTATATATACATACATACATATATATATATATATATATATATATATATATATATATATATATATATATATATATATATATATATATAAAGTCGTAATTTTTACAACGTTAATTGGCAATGCCATTTTCTTGTATCATTTATGTATGATAATAGGAAGCATGTCCTTTTCTTTTTTCTTTTTTTTTTTTTGCAAAATGTTTGGGGGAATTTCAATTACAAATTTCTGAACTAAACATGTAATATATATGTTTTTGAAATTCATGGACCACAGCTATAAATGATTTGCCTTTTTGAAAAAGCCAAAAAAAAAAAAAATCATTTTGAAGTTGTACCTTGTTTGTTCTTTTACATTAAATTGTTCTGTCACTGTTTATTTCAGGGAGGGACTCTAGTTTGGGCAGAGCTGCTGCTGCTGCCTGCGGATACAGCACGGCTTCTTCTGCTGCTGCTGCTGAAGATCCTATTACTCCGCCAGTTAAAGTTAATCATACTCAGCTTTTAATTAATGGACAATTTGTTGATTCTGCATCAGGTGATCTTTTTATCAAATCAATTAGTTATATGCTTCGCTTTCTTTGTGTTCTTTCAATTAAAAATTGAATATAAGCTTACGCCTGGGAGTGGGGTGGTTCACTCTTATTGTTATTATTGCAGGCAAAACTTTTTCCACATTAGACCCCAGGACTGGTGATGTGATTGCTCAAGTAGCTGAAGGTGATGCTGAAGATGTTAACCGAGCAGTTTCCGCTGCTCGCAAGGCATTTGATGAAGGACCATGGCCTAAGATGACTGCTTATGTAATTCTTCTTCATTCTTCGTGTTTTGTAATTTCACTTGTTCCATTATATTAACGATACACTTGTATAATTTTATAGTTTGAATTCTTCTTTGATTTTCTGTTTTTGTCTTTTAGGAAAGGTCAAAAATAATTTTGCGCTTTGCTGATTTGCTGGAAAGGCATAATGATGAAATTGCAGCACTTGAGACTTGGGATAATGGGAAGCCATTTGAGCAGGCTGCCCAGATTGAAATACCAATGACTGCACGTTTATTCCGGTACTACGCTGGTGGGTAAATTGAAATGAGTTTAGAACTTCTTTCTGCTAGCTTTTATTATTTTGGATCTTAACTGTTTCCTATATCCTATTCATTATTAAGACATTTTTCTCCTTCAAATTCCTCAGGTTGGGCAGATAAGATTCATGGTCTAACTGTTCCAGCTGACGGACCCTACCATGTGCAAACCTTGCATGAACCAATTGGTGTAGCAGGTCAAATTATCCCATGGAACTTTCCCCTTCTCATGTTCGCTTGGAAAGTTGGGCCTGCATTAGCATGTGGCAACACTATTGTTCTTAAGACAGCAGAGCAGACACCCCTCTCAGCTCTCTATGTGTCAAAGCTACTTCATGAGGTGGTTTCTGAAAATAAATTTTGTTTACTTCCATTTCATAACTGGGTTCTGTTTCTGTTTTGTTTCAATTTCCACTTTTTAAATTACAGAGTACCAAAATGAGTAAAATGTTTGTTTGGACATTAACATTCCCAAAAGCTTCGTCGCACAATTTCTATTGATAAGAACATCTCCTCAAGGAATTGTATTAGTGTTCTTTAAAAAATAAAAAAAGGGGTCAAGGGCAATCATTTCTTTAAAAGCTAAATTTGGTGTTCCTAGGTGTTTAGCTCCTGGGCATTTGCAAAATCTCATCATTTCAAGTGATGCTAGACTTGTCTGAACCTCCAGTTGAACATGGTGCATTGTTCATGCTTCTGTTTCAGTCTTTTATTCTTATCTCAACTTTTAATAATAAACTTGCTAAAGTCATTCTTGGACATCTGTCCAAATGGTATGATGCTCAAACATATACATGTTAGTAGTCTTTTTTATCCTCATTCTGATCAGTTGATGCTATGTGACAGGCTGGACTTCCTCCCGGTGTTCTAAATATAGTTTCAGGTTATGGTCCAACTGCCGGTGCTGCTCTTGCTAGTCACATGGAAGTGGATAAGGTAATTTAAAACCTTAAATCACTGCTTTTCCTTTTTTTGAACCTTTTGTTAATTTCTTTAATTTGTTTGGAAGAATTAGAAACAATAGTGTCGACGAACTTTACGAATAATGTCTCAAGCTCATTACCTTTCTGATGTTTATTGCAAGTATAGACTGAACCATTAACCGAGTGGACTCAAGTAATCATAATCCAAAATGCTACATGAATCTATAAAATTTCTTAGTATAATAGAGTTGCGTTTCTTTAATTTTTTTTTTAACTTGTTTCCTGTGAATTATTTAGTATTGTGTCAATGTTAAAAAGGAGTGATGATCTCTTGCAGCTTGCTTTCACCGGATCAACTGAGACTGGAAAAATTGTACTTCAACTGGCAGCGAAAAGCAATCTTAAGCCAGTGACATTAGAGCTTGGAGGGAAATCTCCTTTTATTGTATGTGAAGATGCTGATGTAGATGAGGCTGCCGAGATGGCCCACTTTGCTTTATTCTTTAATCAGGTATGTTCATTAAAATGTTTCTGCAGCACCTCGGTTTTTCAGCGTTTATTACTGTTCTGTTGATCATAATTCTGTGCAATCTGCAGGGACAATGCTGTTGTGCTGGTTCTCGTACTTATGTACATGAAAGTGTGTATGACCAATTTGTAGAGAAAGCAAATGCACTTGCAATGAAACGTGTTGTTGGTGATCCATTCAAGGAAGGAATCCAACAAGGACCTCAGGTAAAGCAATGACAGTTTCTAATTTCTAGTAGTCAACAATGGTGTCTGATCTGTTACAATTGCATTTTTAATTGTTTTTTTTGGCTATTGCTCCCTTCATGTGATGAGGGATTATTTTATTACTAATTTCAGTTTAACACAACCTCAACAGAAACAATTTTTCTGATGAAAGATTGTAGTATCAACAAAAGACTAGTGACAATTGTCAAATGTGTCCATGCAAAATTACTCATTTATGCTTTCAATTTTAAGAAGTTAAGTTGGTGCTGTCATTTGGGACCCTGATTAGAGCCTGCTCAAATAGATTGATTCAGAACAATTTGAGAAGATCCTGAAGTACATAAGATCTGGTATTGATTGTGGAGCAAAACTCGAAACAGGAGGGGAGAGACTTGGCTCCAAGGGCTACTACATCAAGCCCACGGTTTTCACCAATGTTAAGGTACTTATTTTGATATTACCAGCATCCATTTCTCCAAAATATTTTGAATACATTTGATTGAGAGAATTTTGTATAGGATGATATGTTGATAGCAAAAGATGAGATATTTGGTCCAGTGCAGTCCATCTTGAAATACAAGTAAGCAATGAATTTTGTCCTTTGCTTGTCATCATTGGATGGGTTTTCCTTTCCAGATGTTAACAGCATTGCTGTTTGGCTGCAGGGACCTGGATGAAGTTATTCGAAGATCAAATGCATCTCAGTATGGATTGGTTGCAGGGGTGTTTACACGCAACTTAGACACTGCTAATACACTGATGCGTGCATTGAGAGTTGGAACAGTGTGGATTAACTGCTTCGATGTGTTTGATGCTGCAATTCCCTTTGGTGGATACAAGCAAAGCGGGCACGGAAGAGAAAAGAGTTTTTACAGTCTCAGCAATTACCTGCAAGTGAAGGCTGTTGTGACTCCCCTTAAGAACCCAGCATGGCTTTAGATCTAAACCTTCGCAATAAAGTTGCTTTATTTCGATAGCAATTATGTTAACTCAGATGATGCTGATGAAATGTCGCTTATTTTTTTATCATTATCTTTATCCATCTTTTTCTATTTTGTAAGTTTAGTTACTCTGCATCTTAAAGACTCACGTGAAGGAACACTCATTTTAAGATCTTCTTTTTTCCCCCTAAAATAACGAAAAATATTATTAATAAAGATCATATTCAGATCTCAATATTACATTATATGGATATAGATTTTACTCATGTCACTTTTATTTTATTTTATTTTTTATTTAGTAAATAGAAATATTCGTTTAAATGCGTATGAACAAGTATTTCAAAAATTATTTTGGAAATGAAATGTAGGTATTCATCAGAATCTGTTGCTCTAATGATCTTATCAGCTGCGAGTTGACATGTCCAATGAAGCTTCTCTGCAAAAGGCTACAACCTACATTTGTAGTGTTAACTAAAACCAACAACTGGCACACGCACGAGATTTGTGTCTCCCACTCAGATTCCCTGTCACAGATCACACATCATATCTCTATTCATATTTACTTGATTGGTTTTAAGCTTAATAGATGCCCGATCGCTAATGAAATAATTGAGTTAATTATTGGCTTATTACTTGATATAAATAAATACAGAAAAATTGCCATTTTTGTTATTTATTTCCTCTCCCATGGGGAAAAGTATATGAAATTAATAACAAAAAAAGAAAAAGAAGTGATCTGTAATCTGTTTAGTTATTTGCACTCTGGTGGCGTGACTTTAAATCTTGTTGTATCCTTACAGTAAGAGTAGAACATGAGCTTTCTTCTAGACCAATCCAATGCGGTAATTTGCTGCTTTGATAGTGTAGTAAATTGTTGTCCATCAACTGGGTCCAAGCTTGAAGCACTTCCCTTTGAACATGAAGTAGGAGCAAAGGCAAGCTGTTGTGTAGAATTTGATAGCACACAACCAGCCATTTCCATTTCAGCCAACGAAACCACAAATGGTGCATACTTGTAATTAACTGGATATTTTCCTCCATGAGTTGCCCACTCTGATCCATCCCATATTGTCACATAAACTGACATTGGCTTTGATGGGTACACAGAAGAAAAGGCCCCAGTGTTTGGAAACTCTCTCACTGGTATATTGTCCACTAGAAATCTGCATTTAGTAGCGTGTAATTTCAGTATTAATTATTTCATTTTGAGAATTTCTGACTCTCTAGTGTGTTAACATTTGAGTATTTGATATGATATGTTACTTACACTATGTGATGGCTGTTCCAGATGATGCTGTAGTAATGGTGCTGTGCTGTTGGATCAAACCAGAAGTAAAATTTCTCTTCTCTTCCTGTACTGACACTTCCAGCCGCATATATGTTTGTTTGTATAACCCAGTCATTTCTCTTATCATGACCAAGCAATTCAATATCAATTTCATCATGGTTGTGCGAATAGCTATCTGCATTAGACAACTGCAAATACACATGCATGCACTTGTTACTATTTAGAAGCCAACAACACAACACACACGCACATATATATATATATATGTGTGTGTGTGTGTGTGTGTGTGTGTGTTTGTGTGCAAATATATCAAAATTGAAGAATTAAACACAATCAAATCCTTACATAGAAGGCAAGTACAACGCCGGATGAGAGACCGGATGGCAACTTTATAGCAGCACTGAAGAATCCGTGGTAATATTTGTTCCTGGAGACCAATCCAGAGCCTGAGGATTTGTCAAGAGCAAGAGTGGCCACTGACCCATTATTGATCCGCTTGACATTTGAGCCTCCGAAGTAAGTGGAAAAGCCCTGATCAACTGAGACGTGACCGAAAAGACCCGTCAAGCGTGCAACACTTGGGGGCGTGTAAGCCCTGTTGTGTGAAGAAACCTCGGCTGTCATAATGCAAAAGAAGAACAGGGATGCTAAAATTAGATTGTTTAGTAGTAAAAGAGCCATTTGTGCTTCACTGATTTTGATCGAGCGTATGGGCCATATGTAACAAGTTAAATATACAAGGAAAGTACCCAAAAATAAAAAATAAAAAATAAAAAAATCATAATCTTGCCTAGTTGTTACTGGCTGGCCACGGATCTTTTGTTTTCCTAGTATCACTTTTGCTGTTAGATCTCGAAAGGCAACATATTAACAACAATGATACCAAAGATCATGTGGGATGATTTTGATAGGATGCTTAACGGAGCTCGTTGGTGGGGTGAGGGTGGTTAGGGTGGGGAGTGGGAGGCTGTCCAAAAGTAGTTTATGGCCATGCTGAATTTGACATTTACTTGATGCATTAATAATAATATTAATGTCGATGGTCGGTTGCTTCTCAATTTCAATTTTCACGGCCCTAGCCCTCAGCTATGAACCTGACAAGACAAATTAACAACAAATCTTTTCTCAATAACAGATTTAGTTCAACAACTACGTTTGCACTATCTTATCACTGCTTCACGCTATGGCTGCCTACGGCTAATCCTTCACAAGACTAACAAATTAAGCACAGAATTACAAGTTTCTTTGCCCATTAAATAAAAAGGTTTGGCGAATTAGTTAGTTATTAGTTAAACAGTCCAATTATAGACATACAAATTAAGATTTTGGTTTGGCACTGGATTTGATTAACTCTTGTGATCGTTGTACAATTAATTAGAAAAGTGTAGCTTCTTAGTGTGTCTTCTTGTGATCTTCATAACTGTGTTAATCAGGAAACATAAATAAATCGAAATAGACATATAGTTTGGTTTGTGCTGCCGAGTGGTGTCTATTTCTTTTTGGTGTAAAATCAAAATGATGCTAAAACTTGCCAGAAGTGTAGTAGCTGGCTTTGATATGATGTGCTTGTATTGATAAGACAATTAACGAAATGCATCAATTCCAATTTGATGTGCATCATGCGTGGCAGCTGTAATTTAACTAGATACAGAAAAGACAACAGACCGAAGCACACAAAAATTGCAAAACTGGGCCAGCTTCAGCCTGTCGTTCTTCTAGTTGAGTGATTTTACAAGATGGGGTTTTAGATTCATTAGATTCATTTTCTGTGACTTTGTTTCTCGGCTATGAATCGTCTTATTATTGGAGTTGGTTATTGCACAAAACCGTTTGTAAAAACATTTGATTATATTTAATTTAACAACAGGTAGCGAAATAAATTGTTGTCGAACAAAATATGTATGTTTTTCACAGTCCTTCTTCAACTACACGATTATATTAGGTGAGTAAATTTAATATTTAATTATTGCATTCTTTTAGTTTTTAATCGAAAATTTATTTAATATGTTCATCCTAACGAATGTATAGGTCGCAAATAATTGTGAAGTGTATACTAATGTGGAGAATTATAATGTTTCTACTCTTATGTCATTGTATACTTTTTATAATGATGTCAGTAGGAAGAGTGTGCAGATTCTCAAGGAGGTACCTCCAGACATTAGTGAGTTTGGTCGTTCATACAGACAACCCTATGTCTTTAATAGTCCATATTTGATTTTGACATTCAAGTAAAGGAGGAACATTAATCATTTAGCTGCACTCGAACTAATAGACTGTTAGATCGATGAAAGAACGAGTGTGAATATAAATCCACTTCGAGGATTATAGGATCCAAGCCTATATGATGAGTTCGATCAGTAATTTGCAAGTAACATCACAATAGATCATATAGTCCCACACTCCCATTCATTTTTTTAAATACTTTTAAACCATACTTTAATGAGATGGTTAAGTGATGAGGTAAATTTTTAAATTTTTTCAAATTTTGGTGATCTTGTATATTATGATTATGTTATAAATTGACGGCATTTTTCTATTCTATTCATCCACATTATATTCATAAGTATCTTCGTTTAATCAATGAAAAATAACGACAATATTCGAATGCACTGCCTCAGCGGGTCACGCCTACGAACACATTTTTTTGGGGCAATTAGTTTACACAACTTATATTCATTGTTTTTATTTTTTATCATATTAATTTCTTATTTTTTTATGTATACGATGTTCCAGGTATTCCTCAAGCAGCTATGGAACAACGGAGAATGTGTGGTTGAATCATTACAATATAGCAACAATTTTAATTGCTATATTAGTGGATGATAATTAATAACATTAAAACAGCTAACAGCTGCGGATATGGTATGTGTACTCTTTTTTATTTTGTTTACTGTACTATTTTGGGTATAAGAAACATAAAAAATAACTATTAATTTTATGTGTAGGTATTCATTCTTATTAACTTTAGCAGTGATCATTGAGTATTAGCTCGAGTGGACTTTCGTACTAACAAGATTTGGATTTATGACTTGTTGGTGATATTTTGTGATGATAAAACTTACAAAGTTCAATTTAGAGTTATATTCTCTTGATGGCTAGAATATGTTGGATTCTACAATATTCGACATGACCTACAGTGTGTTGACTACTGAAAAGTCGTCGTAGTTAAGGATGTACCACAATAAGAGCCTGATAGTGGTGATTGCGGTGTATTTTTGTTAATGTTTACTATGTATTTAATATTTGGACTTATACTTAATTTCAATAGTAATAATGGGGTGTATTTTACAAAGACGATTACTGTAGATATATTTAATGATGATATTAGATTGTAAGCTTATGCTACTTCTCTTACTCAAGTCAATAATCGGATATGAGAAAAACTTATGCCACTTCTCTTGCGGCTTCATTCATATTTCCTTCAATCTCTAATAAAAAAAAAATTTATTTGTCAAAGGAAGAAAGCACTCGATGCCATGGAAGAGATCCATATCATCGTGATAATCGTAATAATAATAATAATAATAATAATAATCCCCCCATCATTATTAATTCTTCCCCTTAAATACGCATATAAATGTAGTGAGTCGGTTATATAACTGCTAGTGAGTTAGCCTCGTGCCTGAATTTTTTGGAGGGAATAATTGAGATTAACTGAATCTTGTTTTTTTGGTGAATTGATTAAATGCCTCCTCGAAACCTATCTACTTGAGGTGATATGTTAGAAGTTGCCAGACTTACCTCTTGGTCGAGGTTATTTACTCAAGATCACTAGATAAATACCTAGTCAAGATCACAGATAAATTCTTAGGTAAGATGATGTGCTTGAGCTAATCAGATAACTATTTGATCAAAATGTTCAGTTGAGCTCACCCTATAACCATCTGGTCATAGCAGTCTGCTCGAGATCACTCTAATTTATTCCTTAAACAAATAGCATTAAAAAAAAACTTAATTACATATAATTATGTAATACATAAAAAATATGAAATTAATGATACATAATTGCTTAGAACAATTAACTTTGAGTCGATATAATAGGATTTTTATATCGTTTACGATTATGTCCTAGCTCGTTGTACCGTCCATATTTCACAATCCTTCGATTTATATTCTCACATAGAAGATATTCTTAACTCTTTATGACGACCAGGTGGTGGTTCTTCTACTGATGGATAAACTTACATTTCTTGGATTTCATTAGGAACTTCCCAATCTAATACGTCGCCAATCGGCTTCACTGGTTGTGCATAAGCCTTCACCAATGATTCTTTTATGTAAAAATCAAAACAAAGACTTATATAATTCACTCGGCAAGTTAAATAAGTGGATTGCATGTATACAGACAAGTTAATCCAATTGGATTACTCTATATGAGCAAGTTTTATTTTGTATGTCAATTAATCATTCCTTAATACCACCACCTAAAACATAGAATCGATGCAGAGACATAGGATGAACGATCGTTGTTTCGGCCCGAGATCTCCTTTCATCTACTATTTCATCTGCCTAAGTTGTTAGCCGATACTCGTCGATTCGACCATAAGTTTTCTGTTATAAAACCATCGCTATATTTTTTTTTTTTAAAAGTGATCAACAAGATGAGTAACCGAAAATTTTTGCGGTTCTCTCATGAAAGAATTCATACTTTCTGCGATATTGGTGGTAATAATACTATATCTCCTACCTTTGAACTCAGACCTTACCCAATTAAATGTATCCACATTATTCTCAAAGTAATTAGCTGCACTGGAGTGGAGCATCCACAAAGTTTCAAGTTATTTTTTAAATTCTTCGTGTCCATATACTTTTGCGACTTTTATAAAAATAGGTTGAAATCATCTAAAACAACTTTGGACATCCTAAATTTTGCCTTTATGTTATATTTGACATGGTAAAAAATAACGCCATGAATAACATTGCAGAATACTTTAAAAACAGTTCTCTTGATAGAAGTCTATCAGTCGGAGATAAATACTAAATTTGACATATCACCAATCATTCCATATAACTTTATTATAAACCATTCCCAAGGATTATTATTTTTTGAATCCAAAACCCTAATGGCTAATCGATACAATTGATTGTTTTCATTTAAGCATGTTGCAACAAACATGCTTTCCCAATATAGTTCCTTTAAATAAGCACATCTACAACAATCATCGACCTAATATACTGTTTAAAACCCTTGATGGAAAATCCAAGAGCTACCAAATAGTATAAAAAATTATCATTACCATCTAGTTCAAAATATGTAACTTTATTCTCATTTGTAATCTTCAAAGCGTGAGTTCCCTCGAATAATTTCATACCAACCTCTGTGGCCCAATATGCCTGCGGGTATGTTAATTGTACACTGTATTCTTACTGCATATTTACTATGATGTCATTTAGAGTGTATATCATTTTTTCCTGGATATATTTATTCACGATAATATAACTAAGAATCCGGCTCCTTACTTAGTGACAGTTGTCAGACAACACTTCATTATGACAAACGTGTACATTGTCAAATTTTCTTACTATTTAATAAATATTCTGCTCGTTCGAAGGTCTTGTTACTTAAATATACCATTTACATGATTTTGAAGAACAGTGGGTCTCGAAACATGTAGTTGTAGATCGTAAAATCAAATTTATCTCGAAGAGTAATTTTATGCAGTTTCAATATTAACTCATTTTTTCTCAGTGAACAACTTATCCACACTAATATCATTTGAATTGCAATTTCTACCAAAGTCTGGAGCAAACAAGTTTGATGGCACAACTATAGTAAGATTTATAAGGGAATCAACTATTGTCCTCATCAAACGGCCCATTGCAAGCCTAGATTGACTGTCTCTGTTATTAGTAGTAATATTATCCTAACGTTCATCCTCATTATTAAAAAGAACATCAAAAGTACCAACACCCTCATCATCAATTAGACTACTGCGATAAATGGTTTTCGTACTATTATACACATCTACACGAATATTATTTGCTTATGTGTTGCCCATACTATCAATAGGATCATCATTATCGCAGAAATAATTGTTGTGGAGTAGAGAATAACGTTCCTGTAATGACGGCTCTAGTGATAACACTTATTCTCCAAAATCCGCCAATGTAATGTCGTTATTATAATTGGTATTACTATTATAGTAGAGTGGAGAGTAATATTGCTACAACAACATTATCTTTAGTAACACCTCTTCTTCAACATCGGGGACAGAGACAGATTCTACAAGTGCCTCAATATCTTGGCTGTGAACTCTAAGAGATGTGTTAATAAATATAGGAATGCATCCATACTTGATTATATCAGAAGCCATATATAATACAACCTTAACCATTTTATCATTACATATATCAATGGTTAGTGATCATATACGATGAATTGTGTTATTAGACCTCAAAATTATTTTCATCATGATATTATATTCATTATGATTTATTTGTAAAACTTTATATACTTTTGCTAAAAACTGAGGAAACATATAATTTTTTTGAACAAAAAATGTTGTATTATTAGCATTCATATAATCCACTTTGCCATCTAACAATGTTTCCCACTAACTATTATAACACAAATTAAATCAATTAATTTTGAAATTATTAAAAAAAAATTAATTATACAATAGAAAACATAATTATTAAAAAATAAATAAATAAAAAGTGTACTTAGGTGCGACAGGACGCCTATCGCATTTGACTTAGTGCGACAGGCATAGCAGTCATGTGCGCACGACACTATATCTTGGTGGTGTAAAAACATAACCCAATGCTGCAAATGCCTCGCCATACCTTTTTAATATTTCGTTATACAGATTACACGAGAAAAATTTTATTAAATACACAACAATTATAACAAAATTTTTGTAATTAACTTACCTAAATTTTCGGCTGTTGAATTTAATTTTTTAGATTCATGCAAAAATGTTAGATTTTGATAGATTCCTATGAATGATATTTACTTTTCTCGTCATATTCATTTTCTCTCTCATTTGACTCTGTTGATGAAGCTTAAAATTGATAAGTGGGTTCCGTCTTCATTTAGGAAGATAATAGATACTGAAATAAAAATGAAATAAGAAAGGTAATTTAAGATAAAATATTTTTATTTAACTAATGTTGATAAAAAAAATAGTTAGAGGGCTTAATTTAAAAAATTTAAAATTTTTAATAATTATTTATGTAAATTTCCCTATTCGGTGCTGCATTAGATGGGTTACTTGGTATGGCGTTGACTTAAGGATTTGCTTTTTAACTTAAAAAACGACGTCATTTTATCGATCCGATTCCACACACTCAAAACCAAAATCATCTTCCAAAAATATATCTGACAAGCTATAAGTGACACGTGAATCCCACCTACTTCCCCCACCGGTTGCCGATGGGTCTGTCCGTAAACCCCGAACCCGGATCCGGGTCTGAGTCCTCTCTTCTCCTCGGAATCTCAACAACTGTTCATCAGAAGCCACCACCAGACACATTCCACCTGGCCTACATTATCTACTTCACCCTAGGCCTAGGCTTTTTACTTCCATGGAACGCTTTCATCACAGCCGTCGATTACTTCTCCTACCTCTATCCCGACGCATCCGTTGACCGCATCTTTGCCGTCGCTTACATGCTCGTTGGCCTCTTCTCCCTCATGATAATTGTGTTCTACGCGCACAAATCGGATGCTTGGGTCAGAATCAACGTGGGCTTGGGCCTGTTCGTGGTGGGTTTACTTGTGGTGCCCGTTATGGACGCGATTTATATCAAGGGTAGGGTCGGGTTGTATGACGGGTTTTATGTGACGGTGGGGGCTGTTGCCCTTTCGGGTTTGGCTGATGCGTTGGTCCAAGGTGGATTGATTGGGGCCGCTGGTGAGTTGCCTGGCAGATACATGCAAGCTATCGTTGCTGGCACTGCTGGTTCTGGTAAATTTTTATACTGTTATTAGTCGTTTCTGGTTTTAATGCCGTTGAATTCTTATGCTTCCTAATTATATATTGGCTTTGTAATAAGTTATAAATTAACTCGGGATGTGATGTCAACTTACCTGTTGGTCACTTCAAGTAGATCAAGCAATGACTAGCTTGACATTAATAGCTCATGTAGAAGTATGAAGAACTGGATTTTGCATTGTGCACATGGGAGCTCATAGCAGTAGTTAGACTAACTCAAGAAAGATTCAGATAGAGTTTCTTGAAGCAAACTTTTTAATACTTGTAGTCACTTTTTAAGATTCTTGTGTTCTTTAAAAGAGTTGAGGAGTTGGATGGCTGGACAACTTTATTAAGAAACTTCATTTTTAACTGCTTTAAGCAAACTCTAAGAAGACAAGACTCAACTGAGCTCAAGTGCTGGTTTGGTTATAGTAGCATGGCTTAGTTACGAAAACCACATGTTATGCTACAGTTGCTACAGGCACCACCTTAACTGAGAGTGTATATTATATATATTTCAGGAGCTTGGTATGCGTTGAATAATTATGGTGCTAACTCTTATGTGAATATTGTTATTGTTGATCCACTGTTTGGCTCACGATTTTAGATGTGCTAAGAATAGTGTGCTTCTAATGTGAAAACTAAGATTCCACTTGGTATTGAGGTTGGACAGCTATAACTTAAAAGCTACATTATTAAACAATTTGGTAAATACTAGCTGTTGTGGCTTGGAAGATAAGTTGATTTGATCATACACTTATATGATAAAAAACCTATAATGTTTTTGCTATTTTTGTCAAAATTATTATTTAAAAGTCGTATTTACCACACACTATCAACTTTTATTTCATAGTTATAGTTTTTTCCGGCAACAGTTGTGACTTAAAAGCTACATTATCTCAATATCAAATAGGACCGAAGAAGTATTGTTACAGTCACTATCATGACTTTTAGCATTGTTGAATGCAGGTGTGCTTGTTTCAGTTCTTCGAATCTTAACCAAAGCTGTATATACACAAGATGCAATTGGTCTGAGAAAAAGTGCAAATCTCTATTTTGCAGTTGGGATTGTGGTTATGGTCATATGCATTGTCTTTTACAATGTGGCACATAGACTTCCGGTCATTAAGTACCATCATGATCTGAAGATTCAGGCTGTAAATGAGGAGAAAGGTTCCCTGACTGGGCCTATGTGGAGATCAACTGTGTGGCATATCGTTGGAAGAGTCAAGTGGTATGGGTTTGGCATCCTCCTCATCTATATTGTGACATTATCGATATTTCCAGGTTATATAACAGAGGATGTGCACTCTGAAATTCTCAAGGATTGGTACGGGATCATCCTAATTGCTGGCTTCAATGTGTTTGACCTAGTTGGTAAATCATTGACTGCTGTTTATCTCCTTGAGAATGAAAAGGTTGCAATTGGTGGTTGTTTTGCTAGATTGTTATTCTTCCCCCTATACCTGGGGTGCTTGCATGGTCCCAAATTCTTCAGTACAGAAATTCCAGTGACGATATTAACTTGCCTTCTGGGGTTGACCAATGGCTACTTAACTAGTGTATTGATGATTTTGGCTCCTAAAGTTGTTCAGTTACAACATGCTGAGACTGCAGGAATTGTGATTGTGCTGTTCTTAGTTCTTGGTCTAGCTGTTGGGTCAATTGTAGCTTGGTTCTGGGTTATCTGATGTTTTAAGCTCTTTGTATTTGTATTTTGAAATTGTATGACATAAAGAACTCTCAGAGCTGCTATTGTTGCCAACAATTCTTACCACTGCTGGCTTGGCTTTCATTACCGGTGTGTTCACTTTGTAAAGCTATGTAAACTTTGATTAATATAACTGTCAAATACATCCGTTTATTTCCTCTTACGGTTTCGGTGTTTCTTAATAAGATATTATTAGTTGACTAACTAAAGTGGAAACTTTTCTTTTACCCCTTCGTCTATCATATAAATTTACAACATTATCGGGTGAGGTGACATTCTTAATCAGCGTCACGGAATAAGGAATTTAATTGAGCTAAATGAATTTACACCCCCACTTCTATAACGGGAAAAAAATTAAATCTCATTTCAGGCCTTGCGTAGCTCAGAGATTTGCCTCAACTTAGAAGTGAGTGTGGCATGCGCATGTCAAAAGATACATAAAGCGTGATGATGTTATCATGTCGATGATGATGGGCATGGGCGATGGGCATCTAGCTAAGATTCAGACATTATGAGTCACAAGGAGAAAGACACTAGAGACCCGACTTCTTTTACTTGGAGAAGCGTGTTCCGTGCGGTGCTATCAACAAAACGAAAGAAAGATTGATATTGCCACGCCAACAGAATCAACAGTCAAAATGACGTCATCCTCTTTTAACTTCCGTTGCTAGTCGCAAAATACGACCTCGTTTCTCCCACCACCCCACCTTCCCACAGAGGTCATTTCCGTCATTTCGACCCATAGTCCTCACACTACTCGCTCGCTCTCTCTCGCTCCCTCTCGCTCTCTCTCTTTCGAGAGTCCCGAGAGAGGAGCCCAAATGTCTCAGCTTCGGTTCTACACATACACAAACACGACACAGAGGGAGAAGGGAAAAAGAGAATCAAAGTTGCTTTCGTGTCCACATCACTTTCGCTCGTTATCTCACTTTTATCTTCTCTTCTCTCTCCTTGGAGCCTTCGATCTTCGATTCTCTCGCCATCTTTACTTCAATTCAGCTTAATAATTATTACAGTCGGTTTTACGCTGCTACAATGCGCCAGAGAGCACTGAACTAAGACTCCGTTGGCTCGAAAAAGTGGCGGCGATGGAGCTCAACAGTAACGACTCCGACACCAAGCCTCAGAGTAGTCGTTCGAAGAAGTTTGACATCGATCTTAACGAGACGCCACTCCCTTCTCCTCGCGAGATCCCCGTCGCAGGAGCTACCGTCGATGTCTCTTCCGCTCCGGTGCTGGCCAGTAACTCCTGTGAGGGAAGTCGTATCGATGGTGTAGGTGTTGGACTTCTAGACATCAATGCCTTGCCGCCATGTGAAGAAGAAAGTAACGAATTTGTTAGCTCTGGGTATGATGTTTTAATTTTGGTCAATTTTAACCTTTGGATTTCAGATTAAACTGTTTAGTTGTAATTTTGAATTTTTTTGGCTTCTTTTTCGCGCGTTTGATTTTTTTTTCCCATTTAATATGAGAAAATTTAGGACTACTTGGTAATCCAGCTCGGCTAGTTCTTGTTAGTTATAACGTGAATTCAAAATCTTGGTTAGTTTTGATAGCAAGTAATGCTGCAATGTGTTCAAGGTGTAATTTAGTAGCTAATTTCAATAATTATATTGCTTAAAAAGGCCAAATTTCCCCTAGAGCAGGCTAGTTGCTAAATTTTTACCTTAAAACTTATCAAAAGACTGCAATGCTATACTAGTTCAACTTACATGCTGGCATTACAAGGTAGCTAGCGTTGGGTAGTGGGCTCTTCGTTTCATTATTCTTGATTCACTTGGATTAGACATGAATCAAATGCAAGTTTTGTTTTTCTTTGAAGTTTTTATTATACATTTTGAAGCCATTTGCTTTAATTATACTGCTAATGTGAATTTTGTGACACTTGATGCTTATATGGCTTGTATTTGATGCTTATATGGTTTGTTGTTTAAATTTGTAGAGTGCATGCTCTGTGTGATACTTCTTTTATTTGCAGCTCAAATAATGCCCCAGCAGCACATTCAAATTTGTTGTACATGGGGAGTCAACTAGATGGTTTGAAGGCACCTGGCAGTATTGCAGGTTTTGTTAGGTCAGGCTTTGAAGATATAGTGCAACCAAGACTGATATTTGGCAGAAATTTGAGAGAGTCTGATCAGAGTCCTGTACATAGAGAAAGGGTTTGGGCTAGTGATAATTCGATTCCCAGAACATCATATCAGAATTACTACGCTTTGAATGGAAATAGGTTTGATTCAATGTTTGATGTTCCCTGCCATCTTGGGTTGGTATCAAATTACCGTTCTGTGGAATCACAGGATAGAAGTGATGGGTTTGCTTTGGTGCAGAAAGGATTGCATTTAAACCAAAGAAGAAAGGAGTCCTTGATATCCTCCCAAGTTAAGAACTTCAGGGAATGTCATGAAAATTTGAAAGGCAATTTTGGTGGAGAGTTCTCCTTGGGTATTCAAACTGCAGAAATTCAAGTTCCTGCCTGCAATTTGACTAATTTTGGAGTCACACAAGCCAACTTAGAGGAAAATGTTGGTTGTGACTCTTTGAAAGTTAGTGTAAGTTTGCAATAATATTTGATATTTTAATTTCATTCATCAGGATCATACTATCATTTGTATATTTTTGCAATCAATTCTTTTCAGCATGTACTTTAAGACTTCATATCTTATTAAACTGCCATCCCAGGTCGGACTTCCAGTTGAGTTTGAAGACTTCTGTCTTTTAGCTGTGGGTGAGGTTGATCCACGACCCTCCTACCATAACTCTAGCCAGATTTGGCCTGTAGGTTACAAGTCCAGCTGGCATGATAAAGTTACTGGATCTCTTTTTGTCTGTGATGTCTCTGATGGTGGTGATTTTGGTCCACTGTTTAAAGTTAAACGATATCCTTGCTCTGCTAAACGCATCCCTACCGGGTCAACAGTCTTCTTGAGGCCGAGTCTTGAGCCACATGATGGTAAGAGCCTGGAAGGAATTGAGGGTACAATTGGTCTGCATGATGATGAGAATACAAATATTCAGATGATACTGTCAGATGATAGCCCTCCACATTTGGGAAATGATAAGTGGTCCGATTTTGGGATTGACCTTGAGCAAGCTTGTAAATCTCAAACAACGAATGAAACAAAGTCTGACTGTCTTTCGAAAATTTCTGGAAGACCTACATCTGATTATATTGTGCTGGATGACGACATTGGAGAATTTTTAGTGGAAGGAAGATCATCAACTTCTGTGTGGAGAATGGTATCACAAACTTTGGTACATGCTTGCCGCAAGATATATGAACAAACTGGTGTATGTAAGTTTTGCTGCAAGCATGATGTATTTAAAATATGGTCCTCCTGCTTTGTCTCAGTGTGTGAGGAAGCAACTGAATCTTCTGATTCATTATCAAAGTTTTGCTGTTTATCAGGCCCTGTGAACATCTCACATCACATCAGAAGCAATAATGAACTTGAGAGTTCTTGCAAAGCATTAGTGAAGTGGTTAGATCAAGACAGATTTGGATTAGATGTTGAATTTGTGCAAGAGATTGTAGAACAGCTTCCTCGAGTTCATGTATGTGCAGAATATACATTCCTGGATAAAAGAAGGGACTGGTCAACATCACAAACTGTAGGAAGTGGGTTTCTCCGGGTTAAAAGAAAGGGTAATACTCATGAGAAAGCAGCAGACTGTCATGTATTCAAAGGTTGTCAAAGACTAAGGGAGCAGGTGCTTGAAAACCCTGTCATGAAGCCTTACTTTCTTCCTGGAAAGCCACTAAGCTCAAAGCTTCCGATAGAATTAGTAGGTGATGTTATTCAGGTATGGAATTTCCAGTGTCAACAATCATGAAAACTTCTAGCAATCCAGTTGAAACATTCTTTTTGTCAAAAAATGTAGTCTTAACCATTTTTCTTTTATTCGTTTAGTCTTGGGAGTTACTGTGGCGTTTCTCTGAAGTTTTGGGACTGGAGGAACCCTTATCATTCAAGGAACTTGAAGAAGAGCTTAGAAATGGCTCGGCCTTCACTCTAAGGAGTTCTTCAACTTCAGCTGTTACCCAAGAAATTGGACAGGCATTTATTGCAGAGGAAACAGACTCTTTGAGGGAGGCTGCCCATGTCAGGCTAGCATCTAATGCCAACAGCAGTCACAGCAATGTAGGTTTGGCAAATGTTCTCTGTTCACTGCTGATACTCTTACTTGGTGAACTGCAGTCCAAGGTTGCAGTTCTTGTAGATACTAATTTTGATGGCACAGAGTCCAAGTCAAGAAGGAGGAGGAAGAAAGATGCAGAAAACTTGATGTCTGCTAAGAAAATAATGCTTGATTTGCTCCCAGTAAATATTCTTACTTGGCCTGAATTAGCCAGGAGATATCTTTTAACTGTCTCTTCTATGGAAGGCAACCTTGATACTGTGGATTTTCTGAACCACGAGAGTTTCAAAGCACTTAATTGTTTTCAAGGTGATAGTGGAATAATTCATAGTTCTCGCCCAGGAGTGGCCGGAATGGAAGCAGATGCACTGGTAGATTGACTTTCATTTCTTTACTATCTTGTGAGAATGTTCTCTGTTTTTTTCTCCCCCTGTAAATGCGAGTGGCTAGATGTTTAATTAATTTCTTTCAATCATTTTGCCCTACTATGCATGCATAAAATTCATTGTGCTCCAATGAAAATTTGTATTGCATATGCATTAAATGAACCAAATTTATTGTCCTATGTCTTCGGGATGAAAAGTTTTCAATTTCGTAGATACTGACGGAGCCTATGAGATCAATATTGATTGTTGGTCTGTAATGAATAATGGAAATGAAATATCAGCCTTCTAAAGAACTATAATAAATCATAAGAAAATTCATTACATGATCCTCTTATATCATGAACATAAAATGGTTGTGATGTGGTGATTTTAGGGGTACAAAAGAAACTGTTAGGTCTTATGTGAAACACAAACTAATATCATGGTATTAATTTTTATAAATACTCAAATATGCTGATGTATTTAGGTTCCTAGTCGACAATAGAAAGAATGTCTTGTGATAACATATTTGGCAACATTAAAAATTGCAAGCCTTACTACTATATTGAGATGTCATCTACCTTAGTGGTCAAATTCTCTTATGTAAAGGAGATATCGAAAGATTAACTTCTCAGAAAGGGCGGAGATAGATACAGAGATGGGAAAAGCCTACCCATTTTTGTATTTTATTTATATCATTGCTGAAATTAAAGCTTAAGTTTTGAAAGGAAAATAGAGAGAGAGAGAGGATAATAATTCCAAGTATTAAGTTTGGTAAGCATATGATTTGCTTGCTTATTTAGTCAAATCGCAGGATATATGTAAAATGTCAACAATTTTTTGATGATTTGGGAAAAAGCTATTTAATTCTTAATATCTTAGATCTTTAATGTCTATCTTGTAAGTTGCCTGTAGTGGATGTCATTGATGTTGGCTGTGTCATCAAGTTTGTATTCACGGACTATAACTTTGTCAGTGTTCAATAAAATGAAAACATAGCTTTGTGGTTTGAGTTTTCCTCTTTGACTTTTACCATGAACATTAGTTGCTCTTGCTTGTCACCATTTGGTTAATGACTGCTGAATCTCTACTGAATTTAATTTCTTTAAGTGTCCTTGTCTCAATTTCCCCTGATGAGGTATCGGTAATCATTGCTTTTTATTTTATTTTTTCTTTGCCTTTCTTTTTGTTCACTTTGCACTTTTAGTGGCAGGAAACCACAATAAAAAAAAAAAAACTGCAAATACGGAAAGTACTTAGTGGCATCTGAGTGAGGCAATCATGTGCATTATCTACAATCCATTTTGGGAACTCGATGTAATTCTGTTCCATAAAATTCACATATCCAGTGTATTTGGTCCCGTTGTTGATATCACAATTCTTGAGGACCCATTCACTTCTTTTCTAGTTAATATTGGTGCAATCAAATTATCCTTCTCCCACCACCTTTCCGCTGCTTAAAATGAATGAATAAATAAATAAAGCCCATTGACATTGTTTTCATAACTTATAAGCAATGTTTAACTCTGATCATTTTCCTAGGCTTTTGGATCTTTGCAGCCCACATCTTTCATCTTTATACTGATCTTCCGGTAATTCTTTTTCTAGAACCACTTGTCTGGTTGCATTTTGGGCTGTGCTATTGCCTAAAATTGTAGTTAATTGTTATTTAGAAAGTGAACCGGCTGGACAAGTGGTACTATTACCCTTGCATCATGGTGAATGAGTTCTGCTGATATGCCACATGAGATTGAATTATGACATTGGATAAGTTTTAGAAACTAAATTTACTGTCTGCTCCTTTCTTATCTTTTACCCCCAACCATTTGCTTGAACGGAAAAGCTGATAAAGTAGTCATTTCTGTGGCACAGTTGCCTTTTCATTTAGCCTCACTTCTTGTGTAAAAGCAGTATTTCAATTAGGTTTTTGGATCACGTTCCTTCAATTCAATTCATTATTACGATATTAGATGCTTGTATTTGCTCCACTAATTTTTGTGACTCTCAGCTGCTTGCAGAGGCTACAAAGCGAATCTTTGGTTCATTGAAGAGTACAAGTGGCCTTTCAAGTGTGCATTACAATGACTTTGATGCAGTTGGTGCTCACGAAACAGTTAAGGTTAACAACAGTGGAATTCCTGGGTGGGCGCAAGTTCTTGAACCTGTAAGAAAGCTACCCACTAATGTTGGAGCTAGAATCAGGAAGTGTATCTATGATGCATTAGATAAAGATCCTCCAGAATGGGCGAGAAAAAGACTGGAGCACTCAATAAGTAAGGAAGTCTACAAGGGAAATGCTTCAGGGCCAACAAAGGTGCTTATCACCTATATCATTTTAGTTGGAAAGGGGAAAAAAAAATATCAAATTTTGCTTTTATTAGTTTATTTGAGGTGGAAGTTTGGATTTTCCTTTTTTTATTTCAGAACTACTTACTTATCTCTAATACTCCATAGATACAGTTGTAAGACAAATCAATTAAGTTTTAAATCTTGCTACTGTGGTTGACTTTATGAAGCTACAATTGTAGGGGGGGGGGTGGTGGAGAACATCATCACATGCTTAGTTGGGTTTTGAAATTCTCTGTAATTGACCCATGGCATGCTGGAGGGTGGTCAGAAATGTATGATATTTATTTAGTATCATGTTTTGGAAAAATCGGCCCCCCATCTTTGACTCTTATGTCTAATGACTCATCAATCTTTGTTTGTTTTTTTTTTGGGACTCAGATTTTTCTAGAGTTTTATCTTCTGAAAATTTGGCGGTTGGAAAATAAGTTTTTTCGCTGCTACGTTTGTGATGCTTATAACTGTTTTGCTGTTCTGATATGGCTCAGAAATTGGAACTGCATCTGTTTATAAATTTACTTTGCACTCTCCATAACATAGAAAGAAATCATTTAATTGGATCGTCATGGTTGCCTTTTCATGTTTATTTATAACCAAATAACTTGAAAATTGCACCTTTATTTGCTGAAGATTTGCTTCTTGCACTTTTTTATATTTCTTGGTTGTCAAAAGATCCCTTCTAGCTGCTTTAAGTAAGTGAGTCCCTAAGCTTGTTATTCATTTATTACAGAAAGCTGTTCTATCGGTATTGGCGGATGTTTGTGGTGAAAATCAGCCACAAAAACCTACTAGGAAGAGAAAAACTAGATGTTTTTCTTCTGTGCCTGATGTGATCATGAAGCAATGCCGAAAAGTGCTTCGTTGTGCCGCTGCTGCTGATGAAGAAAAAGTATTCTGTAATTTGTTGGGAAGAACACTTCTTAATACTTCTGATAATGATGATGAAGGACTTCTTGGATTTCCTGCAATGGTGTCTCGCCCCTTAGACTTTAGAACTATTGACCTGAGATTGGCTTTTGGGGCCTATGGTGGGTCACATGAAGCTTTTCTAGAGGATGTTCGAGAGGTATGCATGTGTTACCTAATTTGTTTGACTTAGTTGGCCCTACTTGTTGTCTAGCATGTCTCTCCAATTTTACATGCAGAGATTGATTTTCCTTTTTTGCTTATGGTTACTTGACAGGCATCCTATCTTTTATCGTCAGTTGATTTTGATGGATAGTTTCAGACATTATGTTTTTTTAATAGTGTCTCTGTAATGCAAAGATTAATTGTGCATTGTTTTCTTTTGGCAGGTTTGGCGTCATATTCGTACTGCATATAGTGATCAGTCCGATTTACTGCAGTTGGCTGGAAAACTATGTCAAAATTTTGAAGTACTATATGAAAAAGAGGTTTGTTGGTACCGCTCTTCCTCTCCCTAAGTACTCGATGAATATGCTTCCTATTAGCTGTCATGTTGTAATGGTCCATCTATAATGTCATTTATAAGAAAGTTCAATTATTGCTTCTAGTTATGTTGGAGCTATACTGGTAGTTGAAGCATTTTTAGGAAGGCCTTGATGTAAATACTTGCAATGTATATATTTGGATGGTTGAAAAAAAAAAAAAGGAAATGAGTCTCTAAAATACTTGCAAGATTAAAAGGATGAATATTATGCTTTTTTATTTGCAAACAGCAAGCTAAAATTGTGTTGCTTTGATTCATTTTTTACTTTGTTGATGTAAGTGCAATACAATAACCTTGCTGAAACAAAAAAATTTAAAAAAAAAATAAAGAGAACAGGAGAGAGAAGGAAAGAAAAGACTGCTAATGTATTAGTGATTCTCTCATTAAAATGCCTCTTGAGTTGCAAACCAATCTTTCTTTAAAACTAGGAATTTCATTTTGGAAAGAATTGACTGTTGAATCTGCAAGACATCTTTTGATTGGAAACTGGTTTTGAGTTGCATTTTAATGTAATTTGTAACAAAAATTGCTTCAAGTAGGTTTAATGATGTATAAATTGCGATAAGCTATCTGGAGGTGCCCACTGCCCAGTTAATGAATTCTCACATACATTTCTTTTACAAGGAACAATATTGCTTTGCAAGCCTTCCTATTTTCCTATGCCCTCGCAACAACACTTATTGAGAGGGCATAGGAAATATTGCAGTCAATAGTAGGTTGAAGTCAACATTTGTCTGTGGCCTTAATATGTGCTTCAATTAACTAAGCAACTTGATTCTTGCTCTTAACCACTGAGGCTACGGCCTTGCCTCTGGCAAGAACATATCCCATCTAATGATGTAGTTTCTGAAAATCCACATCTTCTGCTTCATGTGCCTCATTGGCTTGACATGAAAATTCAGCCGTCTTCATGTGCCTCTTTGTGTTTTTCTGTGTGTTTTTTGTTATACGTGTGCATTTGTGTGCTTGCATTGGCACACATGCGCGAAATGTGACAAGAAAGCCAATTCCTTCTCTTTCCCTTCTCCTTGTGTTGAGTGTATGTGCACACAAGCATATATGCATTTGTGTAGGGAACAAGACTTTTTTTTTTTTTTATGAGATAAAGATGACGAATAGTTACAAGGAGTGGACCAGCTGTCCACTAAGAAAGCAAAATAATGAAAACTTTTATGTGCCATACAAAAATATGCCAATAATGGACCAGCCTAAACACTCTCCCAGCTTAGGTGAATGAATAAAAAAGATGAATCTTGGAACTTCTTGGAAACTGAAGCCCATAGCGAAGCGAGAAAATGGACTATATCCCACAATTCTTCAATGTTATTTGCATTTTCCCCTTCAAAAATACAAAGATTTCTTTCCTGTCATATTACCCAAAACAGAGCTGCCACAGCACAGTTCCATAGAGTTTCAGTCTTTCTGCTTTTACTAAAAGCAAAGGGATTCTCCATAAGTATGGAGTCTCAAGAACCCAGTATGACCCACAAAATGTTAGCCTCTTTGCACAACCTATTCTACAACTTTGAGGCTACAAAACAATAAAGAAAAAGATGATTTGAAGTTTCTGCACTTGTTTTCCACTTTACTTCATAGAATCTTAAAATAATTTGATGTAATTCTTGCTTTAACATGATCGATACCTGGTGCAGGTTCTCGCCCTTGTTCAGAAATTTACTGATTATCCCACCTTAGAGTGCTTAAATTCTGAAGCCAAAAAAGAAATGGAAGATATTCTAGAGTCTGCAAGTGAAATTCCCAAAGCTCCTTGGGATGAGGGGGTCTGTAAAGTGTGTGGTATAGATAAAGATGATGATAATGTTTTACTGTGTGACACATGTGATTCTGGGTATCATACATATTGTTTAACAC
This sequence comes from Murraya koenigii, assembly GCA_025617385.1. Lineage (NCBI taxonomy): Eukaryota > Viridiplantae > Streptophyta > Magnoliopsida > Sapindales > Rutaceae > Murraya > Murraya koenigii. Next base: position 30,282,612 of record CM046814.1, on the reverse strand, counting down.
CACCCCTTACAAGAGTTCCTGAAGGAAACTGGTATTGTCCTCCATGTCTCACTGGCAATTGTAAAAATAAGTATACGTCACAAGTTCCTCACATCTCTAGCAGAAGCCAAAAAAGGAGACATCAAGGTGAGTTCACTTGTAAGATTTTGGACGAAGTGACCCATTTGGCTGCAACAATGGAAATGAGAGACTACTGGGATTACAGTGATAAGGAGGTTTGTCTGTGATCCTCTTCAATTTCTTTTTTTATCCAATTGAATGCTGTTTGCTGGTTTTGTATCACCTTAGTTATATAAAAGTTATGCATTGTGTATTATCAACAGTTGAAAATTTTTAATTTTGTGGTCCTAATTCAAAAGCTGTTTCGGGCTTCAGTTTGCACAATGCATTTAAATTTGACACTCATTGATTGAAAAATGATGATATTATACCTCATCTTCAGCAACTAAAATGATCCCAGATCTGTTTCTGGTTTTTTTTCGTGAACTGGCTTTTTTGTCTTGTAAATACACACGGTGGATGCGTGTAATATTCAGATCATACAAATCCTTGGTATTCACTCACACGGTTATAGCTTTACACCTTCATTGTCTTCAAAGTAATAGAGTGAGAGGCATTGGATTTACCTAAACTTCTAGTTCGTCTTGACTGTTACTTTTACCATGTTTGTTTTTCCCTTTTTTTCACTTCTTTCTTTTTCCTTTGATGCAGAGGATATTCCTTTTAAAGTTTTTGTGTGATGAGTTGCTGAACTCAACTAACATTCGAGAACATTTAGAACGCTGTGCTTCTGTATCTGTTGATTTACAGCAAAAAATTCGGTCATTGTCCTTGGAATGGAGAAACTTGAAATTCAGAGAGGAAATTCTTGCTGGAAAAGTGGCAAGAGACAAGGGAAGTGTCCTTATTGGTACTGGAAAATGTGGAACAGAAGGGTTTGCTACTCTGTACCCACATTATGGTAAATTGACGAGGCAGCCTCCTGGTGGAAATGTCTATTTGTCATCCTTACCCAATGATCTGGTGCATTCAGAGGATGGTCTGCAGTTAAATGAGTCTAGGAAACTGTCTTGCTGGTTTTATTCAAAAGGCATCTCAATGAGACAGCCTAGTTGCAGTAGGAATCAAATTGGAAAGGATCCTTATACTGAGTTTCAAGTACATCAACAGTCTGAGAAAGATAATATAAGAGTTGTTGATCTGCAGTACGATCCACCTCACTCTGCTTCTGAACCACCAAAACAAGACTCTGCTGGAGAGTATGCTAGCTGGAGAAACAAAGGGCAGGATTTAGAAAATGGTCGTACAAGTGGTCCTCTGCATCCTAGTTGTGAGGCTTCACAAAGCCATTTTTCATCAGATCACACAAATAGAAACCAAGTGGCTGAGCATCTGTCTGTAATGCCTATGAATCCTGAAAATATTGTTCCTGGTCATCATAGCATTGTTCAACATGATATGAATGGGCCACATGCCCATGATCTAAAAGGAAGCCTAGTTAAGAATGAGATTGCTGTTTTGCAGGATTCAATTGCCTATTTAGAATCACAACAATTGACAGTATCTCTGCGGAAAGAATTGTTGGGGAGAGATTCTGCTGGACGATTATATTGGGCCTTCTTTAGGCCAAATACGTCTCCATGGCTGCTCGTTGATGGAACTACAGTGTTAGATCAGGAGAGAATACTGAAAGAGCATGGAGATTTATTGGCTAATTCCCCATTTGAAGCAAAGTACAATGGAATATCAACATCTTCTTCATGGTTTTCTTATCAATGTGATTCAGAAATTGAAGAACTTATTCAATGGTTATCTGATAGTGACCCAAGAGATAAAGAACTGGCAGAGTCCATATCACGGTGGACAAAGATTGGATACAAGGACATAAAAAATGTGGGAAATCACATTGAGGATGAAAGTGTTCCAAGTTCTTCAAAGCGCAGAAATAGTGAAGCCACTGTGAATTCTAGTGGTCTTGTGACAAAGGCTTTGATTGTATTGGAGAAAAAGCATGGTCCTTGCTTGGATCCAGAAGCCTTCAAAATGTTAATGAAACTGGATACAAATTCTGAATTAACTTGCAAAGAGAGAATGTACCGGTGTGAATGCCTAGAACCTGTATTGCCTACTAGATTCCATTGCCGCAACTGCCACCTGTCATTTTCCACTAGGAATGAACTTGAGGAGCATAATGATGGTAAGTGTAATTTGAGTGCAACTTCTTCTCATAACAGTAAGGCAGATGATGAGGGAACAAAGGGGGCAGGGACGATTAGGACTGAGACCTTACAGGCAGAGTGCATGGAAACTGCAGGAAAAGGTATGTCTTGGAGTTTAAAGCATGGGACTGCCATGGGGTCATTTGAAATTCCAAAGGAGTTTGCATGCCCTTTTAACTTTGAGGAGATTAGTACTAGGTTTGTCACAAAGAACTCTATTAAGGAATTGGTTCGGGAAATAGGACTTATTGGTTCAAATGGTGTTCCTGCATTTGTGCCAAGCACTTCACAATATCTTTGTGACCCCTCTTTGAAATTAGTTGAGATGTGTGAAAATGAGATCAATCAGGGTAATAAGTCCACAAATTCGGAAAATCTGTTTCAATATTCAGTAGCAGGGAATATGGTAACCAGTTTGAAACATGATAACATTTCAAACAACTCATCCAGAAGATGCTCTGTGAGTCACAATGATGAGGAAGTGCTAAAATGCAGAAGACTAAATCCAATTTTCACGAGTGAAAAAAGGGATCAATTATTCAATTTGAGGAGTCTAAAACTGGGGTTTGGTAACAGTTCTATTGCTTGTGATACTTCATTGAGGCCTCTTCTGGGAAAGGGTATTGAAATCCTTAGGCAACTCAAAATCAACTTGCTCGACATGGATGCTGCAGTTCCAGAAGAAGCTCTTAGATCTTCAAAAGCTTGCTGGGAAAAACGAAGTGCCTGGCGTGCATTTGTCAAATCTGCCAAGTCAATACTTGAGGTCTGTATGTTTTACTTCACTTCAAAATGCTCTTTTCTCACTTTGGTTGAGTTTTCAATGGACTTGACCTATCAAGTCAAATTTTCATTTATTTGTTTTCAGATGGTTCAAGCAACCATTGTATTGGAGGACATGATCAAAACTGATTACTTGAGGAATGGATGGTGGTACTGGTCTTCACTCTCTGGTGCAGCGAACATTGCAACAGTTTCTGCTCTTGCACTTCGCTTGTACACCCTGGATGCTGCCATTGTTTACGAGAAGCATTCTGATTCTATCGAAATTCAAGAGCATATTAGGCAGCCAGATAAAGAAACTTCATCTTGTAAAGATTCTAAAAGTAACCCAAAGCCCAGCAAGGCAATCCTGAAAACACAAAGTTCAGATCTAACCGACTTTTCCAAAACAAGAAGTAAGACAGGCAAAAAAAGGAAAGATTAGGAGGATAAATATTGGGGGATACATCCCTCATCCTGTGAGAAACCTAACCTTACTCGAGGCTATCTTGGTGACATGGTAGAATGCACACCACATTATTTTGAATTCACTTCCCAACCTGTTAGTATCTAAGCTGCTGATGGGCTTGGAGTGGGGGATGAAAATTGACATTTGCTGTCTCTTTGTATGTATATATGTAGTCTTACAAACTAACCTATATGTTGGGTTATACCGGAGTTCTAGGGATCCTGTATGCTGATAGTTTTAATTGGGTTCTGGTATAGTTGCCCTTAGGGACAGGCTTCTAGAAACTTTGGAGAGGATGAGTCTCATCCATGCTTTCTGTCAACTGATACAACATCATGTGTAAAGTCAATTGATGCAGCATCATGTAAAAAATCAATTTATGTATGTGTGGAAGAAGAGGGATGAGAGATGACATAAAACTGTTGTAATCATGTGTATCATTCTTTTATGCTTATTCAGCAGCTTGTTTGAGTGCGATTCTTATTAATCCAGGTGGCTCAGTGCTCTCAAAACGAATCGGGACACGCGCTCTCAAAACGAATCGGGACACGCTCAGGCATGACGATGCAATTATCTGGGCGCGCTCTACTACTGAGCTAATAGCCCAGCGTGCGGGCCTCCTGCTAGGGGCTTACTATGCCAAAAGCGAGAGAAATTCTGTCGTTCTCTTTTTTTTTTCACGCCCTAGGTCCTCTGGTGTATCACAAGGGATTTGTCTTTTTTATTTTTTCTTACAGATTAGAGTAAAAATTAATTTTTGAATGAAAAATTTAACTTAAGGAATGAATCGAAAAAGATTTTTATTAATTCCACCTCCTATGAAGAGAATGAATTTTTTCATCGGAGGATAAAAAAAAAGCCTGGATTTTCCGCGGGAATGATTTGAAAAATCTTTATAGAGTCGGCAGTTAATACTGGCAAGGCGGGATTGATCATCTTATAAGCTTGCATGTACGTTACAGGCCTGCTTATATTGTCGTACGATGAGAATGGCACCCAGTGAATGTCCCCATTCGCTGGTGTTTTAACCTCAGGGAATGCCCGACATAAACGCAGGTTCATCTTTGTTATCAAAAGGAAGTTTAAAAATCAGAGAGTCTGGGATTTAGGGGCATAAACGGAATGAAGCTGAAGCCCAGGAGGCAAATGAAGCTGATTCTTAGATTTCCAAGGACAAAACCCACAGCAGACAGGAAGAGTAAGAACGAGATAGCTATAACCTCGTCTCCCTGAAAACACGGGATTTGAATAGATGCAGCATCAACAATAAGTGTAGGAACGGCAACGCTGATAGGAACCTCTGCAATATGCAATCGACAAGGCTCATCTACAATGTACAATAAGTGTATGAACCTCTACAATGTGCAATCAATAACCACAGTTCTGGCTGTCATTCAGGGATGCGGTTGACATAATCACAACGCAGTCCATTCCCAGTACAAATAAATTCATTTCTTGATTGATGAATATAGCATTTTGAAACAATACGTACTCATGAGAACAAGGATAGACATTAATTGCAATCCATGTTCATTTCTCCAGCAATAATAGGGAGATGACTACCAAAACGGGTTTACTAATTAATGGATACAATAGCAAGAATCAGCCTTGTAGCTAGCAGGAACAAACGAAAAACAAGATTCATTTAGGATTTTGATCTCAATGCAAGACCCGGCTCTACCATCTTGATTTCAAGGATGAGCAACCAATCCATATTATGATTTTGATCTCAACGCAAGACCCGTCTCTACCTTCTTGATTTCAAAGATGAGCATCCTCCACATCTTAAGCACAAACATTTCAGCTTCATCATCTAAAATTGTTTGTAGCAACTCCAGCATTTGGGATGCCTTCACATGGTCTTGAGTACTGGATACAATATAGTCTACCAAGGTAGTTTCTTCCTCTCCTAGAAACTCTGTAATCTTCTTCGAAATCCACGGTCTCATCCTCTCATGCAGCTCATGCTAGAAAATAACATGTCACGACAATAATGTTAGAACATACTGAAGTCAGCATCCTTGGCATTTGACATACTTATATACATCACACAGCAGAAACTATTAGGCTACTTGGACCGCATCGCAATGTTGCAGTAATGAAGAGTGCCAAATTAGGGCTTTACCAACCCACAAGAACGGTCTGTACACATTTGACAAAACAGATTCCAGACAACTTAAACTTAGACCCAAAAAAGTTCATCAATTTTTAAAGCACTTTAGCATCACTTAGCTTGTGTCCCAGAAGAAATTAAGTGACCAGCATAACATGCATTAAATGTTTTACCTATTAATTTCACACAATTAGACCCTAAACTGAGGTGGGTATAAATTCATGCCTAAACTGAGCACCTCTATATGTATACATATAGTGCAGATAATGGAGAACAAAAAGCATTTAGCAGAACAATTATTTTTTCATATCTCCTGGCCCAGATTGTTCCACAAAAGTGGAAGAAAAGTAACAAGCAATTGGGGTTAGAAGTAGGAATATATACCTTGTCATACACAGCCCAATTTATCTCATATGAGAACAACTCCTCCTTTGTCTTAGGGATCATATCAATCAATTGTTTTGCATCCAAAAGCTTCTTGTTATCTGGCGTCTTCACCTTATCTAAACCATGTTCGCGTTCTCTGTCCCTGTCAAGAATTTTCTCTTTGTGCTCATCTCTGGTGCGATTAATATCGTCGTCATTCCGGTCCCTCTCCCGCTGGCTTGACCTATCGTGCGAGCGTCTACTTCTTTCTCTTTCAACATCAGGTTTCTCTTCTTTGGGATTAACATTTGATATACGCTTTGCAAATTCTGCTGCTGCAGCCAAATTTGGAGGGTTTGCCCCAGAGACAAGAGGTTGGGCTGCCTGCAGTTCCTCAGTTGAGTAATCAATGGGAACCAACGGCCTCATCTTTTTATCCTTGTCAGCATCATCATCATCCTCAACATGGAAGACAGAAGGGACAGCTGTTCGTTTTCCAGAGCCAACAAGACCAAACCCCAACTTTCTTGCTGGCACATTGCCACTCTGCCTCGTATCCGATGCAGCAATCGGTGCATTGGTTGATTCATCCCCATTACCATTTTGTAAAGACACGTCTCCTGCCAGAAAAAATCATACACTTAAAAGGAAATGGAAGAGCCAAAGAGATGCACAGATATACAGAGAGAGAGAGAGAGAGAGAGAGAAAGCAAAGGTAGAATTCAGAGTAACAAAAATTTTAACCATGGGCGATGAGGATTACCTGCCATGTGATTTTCACGGATGGAATCACCATTATAATCATGCTCAACATCCATATCTTTGCTTTCAACAGCAGATTCTTCAGCTAAAACAGTTTTTTGGCTACCATTTAATGCATTATCAGACAAAAGCTTTAATGCATCCCTTTGTTGCTGCTGCAGCTGTTCCTCCTCAGCCCTTCTCTTGGCCACAGCAATTTCTTCCTCTTCCCTTACTTTGTCAGCCAAGTCCTCCTCCTTTTCCCGTATCCTCTTCCTCCTCTTTTCCTCTAACACATTCCTTCGCCATCTTTTTCGGGAATCATCTTCATCTTCTTCTTCGTCATAAAGGATCTCTTTCTTTCGTTTGCGTTCCCTCTCTTTTTCCTTCTCCTTCTCATATTGCCGTTCTTTCTCTCTCTCTCTTTCTCTGTACTCCCAATCTTTGAGACACCTTTCATACTCCCGCTCGGCCTCCTCGATCCTCCTCCTTTGCTCTCTCTCTTTCCTAACTCGTTCTCGTTCTGCTTCTCTCTCATATCTATCAATTTCTCGATCCTTTTCACGTTTCAAATCCCACTCTTTGTCTCTGCCTCTTCTATCATGCAACCTACTTCTATCAGGTGAGCTTGTCTCAGGCCTATCATGATCACTCACTTTGGTGTCACTAGTTGTTTCATCATCAAGTTTATCTTCAGCTACATCTGAAAAATTACACGCATCACAAATCAATATTAAGTATATGTTAAACTTTTCAGAGCAAAAAATAATTGCCAATAAAGACAATCTTTGATCCCAGGAAACTATTAAATATTTAGTATCATTATAACACTATTATTCTTTGCAAACTACTAACAGTGTATTATAATGATAGCAACACATACATAAACCAACTGCAAAAGCTTACCATTTTTAATCATGTCCACATCAGAATCTCCATCCCTTGTTTTAGCCGGCAGTTCTGAGTTTGAAATCCCAGAACCATCAGCAGTTGTTTGAGAAGGGGGTGGAGGAAGAGGATTGGTCTTTAACCTTTCCTCAATCATGCATGTAAGCTTCCCCAAAGCCTCTTGGTCAGCTTCCCTATCCTCCTCAGTCACAATCCCAAAATTGGTTGGGTCATGACTTTCTTTGTTTCCAGTTTCATTGTCCTTTACATTCTCAGCGGGTTTGGTAGGCTCGTTCTTCTCAACACTTTGCACACTTTCATCCTCTTTCCCAGCCCCTGCATCTTGAGTTTCCTTGAGTTTCTTTGTATTCTCGGTTTTCTTGTCAACATAGCGCTCCAGATATTCTCTTGTTGCTTGGTCAACATTCAACTGTTTATGATGCAATAAGCAAAGAAAATCAAGATCCTTGTGATGAAGACAATCAAACTAAACTCTTATGACAATTATTGAAAGAAGAGTAGCTCTGAGTACACAATATGTAGAAAGAATGCAACTAACAATGTTAATCTTCCACTTCTAGGCTAAGAATATGGTCTTATTTAAGGTTAACTATGAAATCCACAACATACTAGGCCCCACATAAATCCAAACAGCAGACCATAAATTGCCCCTTTGAAGTTCAATAATATTTCTTAAATAGTTGAGAAGTCGCTTTTCAATCTAAATTCATAACCTTTTATATTAGATTTGAGATTGAACTAACCAAATCTCAAACAATAATTGAGCTCAGGAATTGAATAGTACAAAAACTGAAAATGAAGCAGAAATGTTGGCTCTCTATTAACATGCTGAAATTGTCCTGCAATAACCCATAATGACCATTCAGGAATAACAATGGCCGGTGATGGATGATGTATAACAACAAAATAAAGGAATGGACATCACCGAAGTATTAGCGGAACTAAAAAACAAAAAATTACAGAATTAGAGCACATTTGAACATACATTTGGCACAATCAAACTGGCTTTGAAGCTCCCAAAAATGCATTCAACATGTATTTCATAGTCCTTGGTTGAAATAGACAGCTTATTGAGATTGAAAACATTTTCAGTGCTTTCTGAATAATCAGATAGATGCATTTTGAAAATACACTTCTACATGCTCTTGCATAAATGACTTTTACTACGAAGTGATTTGCAGAAAATAACTTTGACAAAGAAGCATTTAAACATGAACCATTTTGTACCTGCCAGTGCCATTACTCAACAGCAGCAATCTACTTATTCATGCATTAACCTCCTACTTCTCAAAAAAACTAAACAGACCTCTTAAGTTCATGCAATCAAACTTCCAGCCTTAGAATATTTTGCATCATGCAAATTAAATACAAAATCTTTGTATATTCTGATGGTTATCTCAATAACATTGTCCATAGAGATAATAGATGGTACAGAGATTATGTATTTACTTTGCATGATGTAAAATATCTGGAAAGTGCATCTTGCAAGTTGCAACAAAGCCTTTCAATTCATTCTCAAACCTAACAGGTGAAAACACTAAAAGACAATGATGATGATCAAATGAAAATAATTAGATAGCCAAACATACCATCAGCTCTTGCCCGTCAATGTTAAATTTATTAAGTAGACGCAACGCACGAAGAACTCCTTCAGTGGACTCAAATTCACAGAACCCAAAGCCTTTGGGAGTCCCATTAGAGGGGTCTTGAGCTCGTTTCCAACTCTTGACAGTTCCACAAACCTTCCAAAAGCATATAAATATAAGATTGGCTAACCAGAGCTTCAAACAATGCTTCAAGCACCACCATCAAACTCAAATTTTCAAGCCAATAAATATATAATCGACAAAAATTACACAAATTAATAATCTACCTTAAGGACAGAAAGTACAAAATCACTATCTGCAGTTGGTGCTATTTTTCCAACATAAACTTTAGTTTGTGGTTTTTCTGCTGGTGTAACAGTAGGTAAAAGAACTGGCCTAACAACAGGTGGTATTATTGGGCGAACACCAGGGATCCCAGGAACAGGGGGACGCGCCACCGATGGAAGCACACCAACAGGTCCTGGTGGACGAGGAGGAAATGCAGGTCGAACCATAGATGGGTACGGAGTAGGATATCGAGGAAGTCCTGGACAGATAAAAAACAAACAACTATGCAAATATGTTAGAGCAAGTTTACCCACTTAACAAATTCATAATTGTTCTCGCAGCCAATAAGAATACGTTCAATAAAGTTTCCAAAAACATAATTAAAAGCTGTTACCACAAATTAAAAGCATAATAGAGATGGCACCACAGGCATGGCAACTATCACCAGCTGAACAGATAACCTGAAGGAAACATCGAGAGAACAGCATCGAGTTCATAATCATGGATATATGAAGGCATTTACCTTACTCATCCACGCAATTAATGTAGCACTCTCTCAAAATATGCCATGCACCAATTACAAAATTTTGAGATAGCATGTAATAAGAGCATCTCATGCTCTTAGCTGAATTATTACCACAAAGCTATGCTCATTTATGTGACAATTTAAACTTCCCTAAATTTGTCAGCAGCACATTGTGCAGTGCAAAAAAAAAAAAAAAAAACAAATAAAGAGAGAGAAATTGTAGTGAAAGAATTTGCAATACCTTAAACAAAGCCAACGAGCACTCAGTTGCTTACATGGTCTGCTGCTGGCAATTCATAAACCCATGAAAAGGGAAGTATCCTTATAACTACCAGAAAGTAGCCTACTTAAATGAACATGACACAACCAGACAAAATTTAGCATGACATACGGAACAAAATAATTAGTCCATCTTACTGTGTTGTAATGTTCAACTTGTAAACTCTTACTAGGCTGAATTCAGTGAGACAAAAAAGAAAATCTTTTATTAAAACTGAACTTTGTAGAATATGCTATATTTATTCTAAATGCAATAAGGAAACCAAGCAAATATGCGCATACCAAAAAAGGAGTTGTAGAAGTGGTTCTCTTATGCAATATTTGAAGCCTCCCAACCTTTCTCACCGTGTACTCATTCATGACACTGTAGGAGAAAACATCCTGTCATCCATGCTCCTTTATCTATCCAATTTTCACTCTGTACCTCCCCCAATTCCTCTTAAGCATAATAAAACCCTCCCCTACGTTTAACCATAAAAGATAACAGGGATTTTGCTACTAAAAGAGGAAATGCTACCGGGACAGGTTTCTGTAACATGGAATGTCAAATCTGTTACATAAAACATCACAACTGTAACATCTATTAAATCATATTCTGCTACAAGTTTATGGTTCGTCATTGCAGATGACACATTCCACATTGAAAAAACCTTGTCCAAGATACCTCTTTACAGTAGGGAGATGCATAGAGAATAATTAAACATATCAGTAGCAAGCAGCACATTCATCAACTAGTACGCAAGAAACGGGAAAAAAAATAAAATCAATCATAGAAATTCAAAGACGCATGCAACCAAACAAACAACACTATTTCTACACAAATTTTCATTTGAAAAAGATAAAAATTCAATATACAGTAACAAAACTAAGATTTAATAGAGAGAGGACCCACCGGGAGCAGGCGCGGGAACAGCTCCATATCCGTTAAGCATTGGAGAGTAAGGTCTAAGAGCCAGATTCGGAGGCTGACCTGGAACCCCGGGATATTGCATCATAGGCGGCGCCATCGTTACTGCAACACCGCCCACGCCGGGCGGCTGCACACCGGGGCTTTGGTAATTCTGAACCGGAGGGAACTGAGACGCCGTTGACATCGGAACCGGACGATATGAGATAGGCTGTGTCGGAGGCGCAAATGACTGAACCGGTGCCGGCGGCAGAGGCGCAGGTGCTGGCGTTTGATTTGGGTTAGGGTTAGGGTTAGGATTTATAATTGAGGGTGGTGGTTGTCGTTGTTCGGATTGTGATGTGGATGTCGACGGCAGATCGGGTTTGCGATTAGGATTATCGGGTTCGGGCTGCCTGAAATTCGGATCTATGGTGGCCGGAGATGCTGGAGAGCCAGCCATGGATCAATGAATTTACTGATTTAGTGAGTTACCGAGAAAGTTTTGGTTTGATTTAGTGCCCTAGAAAATAAGGCTTCACGGCTTTTTTAATTATTCTTCTTTTTGTTCAGAACGCGTGGCGTATTGTGGTTGGACGAGTGTAAGCACGGCCGCCTAACCTAACCGGAGCTTAAGCTTTGCTTACAAGCCGGTCTTTTGGTTTTGTGATGGTGATCTAATCAGCTTAACGGATGTACTTTGTACATTTATAAAAATGACATTATATTTCACATTATTGTTTGATTCAAATTTATAGCACTGATTTTACTTTTCTCTTTTTTTTTTTTTGGTAACTGGACTGCTCTTATCCATCTTCAATTGGACTTCTTTTTTTTTTTTTCCCTCAAATTCCTATAAGATTTACATCTAAACAAAGGATAATTGATTCTCTAATGTAAATTAAAAAAATTATGTTTTATGCAAACTAAATGAATGCATATGAGTAAGAATGGTAAGATATTATATTCTAAACGAATGCATATGAGTAGGAATGGTAAGATATTCTGTGGGTTTAGAATTTCATAGAGTCCCATCCATTTAAAAAAAAAAAAAAAGAGAGAATGAGATGGGAAATGGAGAAAAAATAATTTTAAAATTTTTAATTGAATAGGATTTAGTTTTGTACTTCTACTATATCCCAATCTTCATTATGTATAAATATTTTTTAACTTTTATTACAAATATTTATAAATGACATATGACAAAATATTTTCTTAAACAAATTTGTAGTGAAGTAACACTTGTCAATTTTATCATTTGATATTGTAGGATTAAAGTGCCATCATCATTCATAGGCTATATGATTACGGTAAAGAGAAGATGAAGTTAGTAATAAGAATGATTTGAAACATTGCTATACATTTTTATTTGTAGTTACTTTTATCAAAATATTTGTATTTTGTATATTGTTTAAAGATATTGTTTCAAATTTTTGGAGTTTTTTTTAGTTGTTTAAATATTTTATAATACGATGATGATTAATATTTAAGGGTGTGTTTATTTTTTTGATGGAGAATTATAATTTAGAATCGAAATTATTGACCGTGTTTACTTCACAAAATAGATATAAAGATTGGAATTGAAATCATGGAACTCACCCGAATTTAAAAGTGAGGAAAGGGAATAAAAGAAGGGGCTTGGAAATCAATCTCTTATTTATTAGATTGACCATTTTGTCTCTCTCCAAAATTAAAAATTCATATTTTATCCTTAGTTAAAATTAATCAATATAATTTTTTAATTAATTAATATAATAATAAATTTTGAATAAATAATGACAATAATTAATATATTATAATTATAATTAATTAGTATTTATATTTAATTAATTATTTATAATATAATAATTATTAATAGTAATTATTGTAATATAATAATAATTATTAATTAATATATTAATATATTATTAACAATAACTAATAATAATAATAATTTATGAATAAGTAATCACAATAATTAGTATATTATTATAGTTAATTAATTAATATAATAATAATCATTAATTATTTTTAATAATATATTAACAATTATTATTATTATTATACTAACAATAATAATATTTTTATTAATTAATTGTTAATAATATATTAATTATTATGATTATTTATTCAATTATTATTATTATATTAATAATATATTAATTAATAATAATATTTTTTGTTAAATAATCACTATAATTAAAATATAAAATAATAATTATGATAATATTCATTAAGTATTTTTCAATAATTTATTAAAACCTAACTCATTTCGATTCTAATTATAAAATAAAGTAAGCACATTAATGATAATTCAGTTGATTCCAATTTCTATAGTTCAAGTTTATTCTGATTATCATTTAAGCTCATTTTCATTCCTATCTATTCTGATTCCAGCTCATTCCAATTCTAGTTTTGTAAATGCACCATAAATTTCTAAATTTTAATTTACTTAAATTACATATTTATTTTTACTATAAAATAAATAAATAGAAAATGGAGTGGGGATGAGAAAATCATTTTCCACATGTAATTCCTTATCTCACTTCCATGTTATTAAAGAATAAGGTGGAGAATAAAAAACAAAATTTTTAATGTGATAGAGAATGAGATAGACTACCTTACTCCCACCTATTGTCACCCCTATTTATGATTGAATGATATATTTATTTTGTGTATTTAATATTTAATGTAATTTTTTTATTTGAATTTTGAATAGATTTAAATTTTTTAACAATTTAAATGAGTTTGAATATGAATATTTGAATGACATATTTATTTTTTTTAATTTTTATATCTAAATATAAATGACATTTTTTATTTTTATATATATATAAAAATCTTAAGCTTGGTTAGTTGACATTTATGTCACTACAAATTAAAACAAACAAATAATTATATTTTATAGTTTAGAAAATATATTTTTTAAATATAATATTTACTTTTCATTCAAATAATTTTCTATTAAGATAAAAATAACAAAAAATTACTTCTTCTATTATAATATAAATGTCTATTAATATAAAATATTTACTTTTCATTCAAATATTTTTCTGTTAAGATAAAAATAACAAAAAAACTTTTTTTATTAAAATATAAATATCTAAAAATCAAACAAAAGTAATACGAAAAAAAATAAGTAATTTTTAGAAAAAGGTTTGTTATTAATAAAAAATTTCAGATTTCAAACATTTAACAAATAATCTCTTAATGTTTAATATTTCAATAGATCCAACTAAGCCAAATTTAAAGAACTTAAAATTTAAAGTTAAGGTGAAACTGGATGAAGAAAAATTTATAAGTAACAACAATACACCTAGTTAGTGGCATAGGGAAGAGTAAGAAATAAATATAAAAGACAATATATAAAATATTGGAAAATTTACAAAAATAGCCAAATAATTTTAATAAATATCTAAAATAATCACCTCAATTATTTTTTTTCTTTTTTAGCCATTTATTAAATTTTTTTACCACAATACCCTTATCTCTCCTAAATCCAAATTCGGCAAAATCCTCCCTCACGACACTAGCTCTATTTTGCATTTTTCGAAAACAATTAATGACAGTTGGACGGGCTTTTGAGAGTAAGTTCATCTCCGGTGGTTGGACGGATTTAGTTCCGGCATTTTGGAGGTATTTTTTCCCATTAATTTATGGTAATTTTCACTTTGTAAGTTTTAATTTTTTTTATGTTTTGGTAAGTTTTATTGGTGATAAGTCAGTGTATAGATGTATATAGATGAAGTTATAATTGATTGTCCATAAATATTGGAGATTATTAAGTAAAATTTTGGTTTAAAGAATGGTACACGAGGTGCTCGATAAAATGCCTCTTAGGCTAGATTAAATAGTTGATGGTGCATGCAAGTTTAAGGTGTTAATGGTGTGATTGTAGTGACCAGAGCAGAAACGCACACGCGACAACACCTGTCGCACTAACAAATATTTTGTAATAATTTTTTTTCTTTTCTTGAATCAACATTATGTGTTTTTTCTTGAATTATCGGATTAACTAATTAAAAATTTGATTTTTCTGTAGACGTAATGGCCAAAAAAACTATGCACGATGATTATTCCGGAATTAGAACACTTCACTTGGCGTATTACAAATACCTCAAAATTTAAAAATGCGGTGGAAGTTATCAAGAGGAAGTTAACGAAATAACAATTAAGATTATTTGAAAAAGATATTTTTTGCTATTTCGCAAATATGGATACCTACGTGTTTAGTGGTGCAATCTTTCACAACACGTTGTTTAGGCAAGTAGCACGCTGTGATAAAGATAATAAAAATCAGTTGTGGTTTAAATTTAATGGTCAGTTAACACGGTTATCAATCGTTGAATGATATTTAGTTATGAGACCTTGCTATAGTACATATAACTTACACAAAAAAAGTCAAATTTCCTGTGAATAATATGTTACATGATTTGTACTTTGAAGGTAATTTAGGTGCTACTCTTAAACGATTTGATGAAAAATTTGAAGATTTAAACTTTAATGATATGGATGATGTCGATGCACTAAAGATCGTACTATATTATTTTGCGGATAGAATACTTAATGGTAGAAAAGATGAACGTGTACCGAATTTATTATTGTTAAACTATGTTGATAATCTTGAGTACTTTAGAAGTCTTCCATGGACGTTTATCTTGAAAAACGGTACATAAAAGTTTGGACACTGCATTGAACCAGAAAATAGAGGCTTTCTAAAGTAATACTTTTAAATATGTGAAGTACAATATTTATGTCTTTTGTCTGATGGTGCAGTTACGTTTCAAATATATGTGGTTTTTTTTTTCTATATAATGTATTTTTGTTTTTTCTAAATTTATATTTTCATATGTTATAGGCTTGACTGTTCAAAATAATTGATGGTTTTATAGTAGAAAAGTGAGTCAACAAGACAAAAAAGAAAACTTCTCGTATATTGAAGTGGAAAGATATTTTTTTCCTCGAAAATAAGTTTTACTGAAGTGTACAAGTTTTTCAACGACAACACACGTGTCGTAAGTATTAAGTTTTACTTAGGTTTACAAGATAATTTGCGTGATGACTAATTTCATTTATTTTATCACCAGGAGATTGTTAAACAAACACTCAATCCAACTACGTAGGAGAAAGATATGTCATTTTGGAGAAGTGTAAAGGATTGTGAGATGTCAATCCCTCATTGGGTCCATAATATGAGTTAATTATTGAATTCAATTATAATATTATTATTGACTCTTCAATTGCCGCAAGTTATGTAAGTAATCAGTTGTATCAATGTTGCAGCATCACCCCAACATGCCACCCAACGAAGACAAAATGGACGATCAGCTATTCGTTGAACATGATTATGAAATGGAAAATCATGCACCAGTTGATTATGAATATGAAGTGAACAATCAACCACTTCTTGATCATGAATATGAAGCCGCAAGAGAAATTAGATGCTTAAGATGCTATTTTTAACATTAATTATTTTAAAACAATAATGTTATACATAAAATGGTTTATTTTTGTTTTTGGTCATAGTCAAAATCAAAGTTTTCGTATGATTATGTCATTCGTAAAATGAAGAGAATTGATCGTCCTATTATTGACATGAAAGAAACAATAACCAAGATAATATCGAATGCTGAGGTTGAGCGGAAGAAACAAAGACAGTTTAGAAAAGAACAAACAGAGTTTGTAAAATTTATAATGACGTTTATTAATTCATATACTGACAATTAAAAGAAGCATTATTACGGTGATACTACGATGAGAAACTCTTACATAGTAAGCAAATTACATAGCTCTTATTTTTTTTGTTATTATGCTAAATGTACTGTGATTTAATAAGTTATTACTATTAACAAACCCTAGATGATGTTTGAGATCGTCATGATCATACCTCGCTGTCATTGTGTTTATTATTTGAGGACCTAAATGATGACAATGTACAAATCCTGAAGGAAGCACCTCATAGCATAAATAAGTTTGGCCTCGAATATAGGATGTCATATGCCCTTAAAAGTCCATACTTATGAATTTACAAGCGAGGAAGGAAGATTAAGCGTCTTCTGGCTATAAAATCAACAGATGTCGATATCGATAAAAGGACAAGTGTCGTGGATATAAATTCACTTAGAGGAATAGAGGATATGTCCATGTTTCATGAGTTCGACAAGTAGTTTGATAGTAATATTGTAGTTGATCGTGACATTCGACATTCAAAGAAATTTTTTAGAATACTTTTCGGGAGAGAGTCAATAGGATAACTAGGGGATAAGGTAACAATTGTTAATCTTTACTTAATTTACTTGTAATGTACTCGTATAATACAACTTGTTTCTTTGTCATTTACTGCATACCTATGAATACTACCGTTTGATAAGTAATAAACAGCAGCAATACCATAATGCCTTACATCAGCGTTGCACACAACAGATGTCTATTTTTTTGTAATATATTTAAATATATAATTGTCGTTTTATTATACTATAATAAGTAATAACATTTATGTAGTAAATTGATTAGGTTTTCTTAAAGGCTCAGTGGAATAACGGTGATTGTAATCTGGATTCATTAGATTATACGAATCTTAATAGCTACATTAATAGCGAGGATGATACAAAATTAAAATTGTTCACAGATATTGATATGGTATGTATTACTATCTGATTCAATGAACATCCTTTTATATTTAAAGATTTTAACATAAGAATGTTGGATATGTGTTTTTTTTTTTTACCGTTTGTAAGTTTTCATTCTAATTAATTTAAAAGACGATCATTGGGTTGTAATCCGAGTAGACTTTGTACACAAGCTGTTCTCTATCTATAACTCATTGAATGGACATCTCGATGAAAAAAAGTATTCTTAACTATTCAATTCACTCCAACACATCTTTCCTCGATGGCTATAAAATGTTGGATTTTACAACATCCGACTGGACTTATAGAGCGCGGAGCCTTGAAAACTTATACTAATTAAGAATGTACCATAACAATAACCTGTAACTGGCGATTATGGGGTGTTTATGTCAATGTTTATGATGTATTTAATGTTCAAGCTACAATTTATTTTTGACAGTAGTCATGGATAATACTTTAAGAAGAAGATTACTGTTGACATATTTAATATGGATATTAGGTTGTAAAATATATATTTAAACAGTTGTAACTATAGTGTGATTAATCTTATTTCGGGTTTAACAATTCTCACTAACACTTAGTATGAATAATCATATTAATAAAGACAGTTTAAAATGTCAAATACATAATAAACATAAGAGTTCAAAATACATCATATTTAAAATATTGAATACATAATAAACATAAGATGTCGAAACAATAATAGGGCACTAATTTGGATTCGTCGTAATAGGATTCTTACATCTTTTTCTGTTATGTCCATATTCATTGCACCGATAACACATCACAGTTCTTTGTGATACACATCACCAACTGATGGTATTCTGAGCTCATTCTGACCACCCGGAGGCAGTTTTTTCTAGTGTTGAGTTTACTTTCAACTGTTGGATGTGGTGTAAAACTTCACAAGAACAGACATCTCCAACCTGATTGATTGGCATTGCATATGCCTTTAATAATGATTCATTATAGTAAAACTGAGAATAGAGACTTATGTAATCTACTCAAGTATGTAGGCAAATAGCTATTGCATGAACACATATAAATTGATCGAGTTGGAATACTCTATAACTACAAGTCTGGTAACTTATGTCAATTAACACTCCTTCACACTACCGCCCAAAACTTGAAATTTATGCTCAGACACCGGACGAACATTCATTCTTTCAGTTTGATCTTTTCTGTCAGATACTACTTTGTCTGCTCATGTTGTTAAAGGAGTACTCATCGATTCTGTCACTATTTTCCTATCATAAAATCATTGTTACAATGTTTTTCCGAAATGGTCAATCAAACGAGTTATGGAAAATTTTTGAGATTCTCTCATGAAAGAATTCAGCAATGTTAGTGGTTAAAATGTTGTACCTCCTACCATCGAATTAAGATCGTGCCCAATTATATGTGCGTATATTATTCTCTAAGTAATCAGCTGCCCTATAATGCATTCTCCACAACCCTTAAAGTTGTGTTCTAAACTCTTCACATCTATATTCATTCACTGCATTTATAAATGCGGGCTCAAACATATCCTAAAGAGCTTTTGACATCCTAAATTTTGAGTTGACGTTACCTTTGACATGGTAGAAACAAATGTCGTGGGTAACACTATAAAATATCTTTATAACAGCTCTCTAAAAGAAATTGCATCTATCGGAAATAATGACTAAATCTGGAATATCACCAATTACTCCATGCAAATTCATTACAAACCATTCCAAAAAATCATTATCTTCGAAATCCTCAATCTCAATAGCGAGTGGAAACAATTGATTATTTTCATTTAAGCATATTGTCACAAATATTATTTTGTGATATAACCCTTTAAGATGAGTACCGTCTACTGCAATCACTAATCTGATGCTCTGTTAAAAGCCACTGATGCAGGATCCAATAGCTACAAAATAGTACAATAAATTATTATTGCTATCCAATTTCAGAGCAGTTACTGTACCCTCATTTTTCTTCTCCAATACATGAGAGCACTTGGGAAGTAAGTTATATGATTCTGATAGACTTCCTCGTATCACATCAAGAGCAAATTCTCTAGCCCAATAAGCCTGTTAGTATGATAAGCGAATATAGTATTATTGTTGGATGTCTAGTATGATGTCATTTGGAGTGTATACCCGCTTCTTTTGAATAAAATTATTCGTAATGCTATGACTAATAACCCGACTCCTTACTTGACGAAGGCTCCTCGGCTTATTACAACACGTGTGTATGTCGTCACATCTCATCACTACCCAATATACATTCTCTTTATTTGATGTTCTTTTTTCCCGAAGACGTCATTTACATGAAATTGAAGTATAATGCGCCTCGAAACGTGTCAATATGGATCTTGTAACATTGAAATCAAATTTATCCCTTAAAGAAACTTTGCGCAATTCGAACATTAAATTATATTTGGAATCGAACAACTTACCCATATAAATATCATTATACTCAATGTGTCTAACAAAGTCTGGAGCGACCAAGTCTGAAAGCCAAACTATTGCAATATTTACAAGAGAGTCAACTTCTATGCCCTTCGAATGGGGCCTTAGAATAACAGGCCAACTTCGGCGTAGATCATGGTAATTCTCAAAGTGAAGTAAATATTCCCTATCACCGATTAGACTCTCATCATGCCCATCGTCCACATCAACTCAATCATCCTTATCATCCCCACAATCGCAAGAATTATCCAAATAATTATCATCATTATCATCAATAAGAGCATAAAAAAAAATTTTCCCATCATCAATTGGGCTATGATATGAATCAACATTAATGCTATTTGTTGTTATATTATTCATGTCATTAATACGATCATCATTGTAATGAAAAGGAGAGTAACCTTGTTGTACTGAGGAAGTAAGCGGTAATATCACTTCTTCAACAGCCGTCAATGGAACGACGTTCTTTTCTTCAACATGCTCTTGATTTCTCACTTTAAGGAATTTGCTAACAAAAACAGGGATGCACCCCTCATTCACCGAATTAGAGCTCATGTGTATCAAAACTCTTACTATTTCATCATAAAGTATATCTATAGGTATTGAACATACAGGTTGGGTAGAACATATCGACTATAAAGTTGTCTTCAATGTAATGTTGTAATAATTGAGATTTATTTGTAAAATTTCATATACTCTTAAAAGAAATACATCAAATGTACAATTTTTTGAAATAAAAAAAAGCTTCATTTTTTCCATTTATGTACTCAAAACAACTGTCTGTCAATTTCTCATATGATCCATTAAAACACATTTGAAGAATTATTGACTCCATTAACCCTAAGAAAGATGAAAAAATTAGTACTTCAAAAAATTTAGAGTTTAGACATGAGTTGAACAATCGTGTGATAGGTGACTGTCACACGGTTGGATAGGCACGGCAACCTGTCGCACATTTCTTCTCATAAAAATACGACAGATGCATGTTGCTGTTTTTTAGAACTCGTCTCCAAACTCATTTTTTACTCAAATAGCTCATAAATTTCAATTAATAGAAAAATAAAACTACACATTATGTAAAACAAATATTAACCTCAACTTTTTACTTTATAATTAATGAGTTGATGATTAGTTGGAGAGTCTTAGGGATTAGAGTGTGCTGAATTTTAGAGAGTTTTGCTTGAGAACGTGTGAATTGTTGGTTTTGTTTATAGTACTGAGGGTATTTAAGTTTATAAAAAAAATATATGATTATATGTGATAGAAAAAATTTAAGTGATTATTTTAGAAATTTATTAAATTGTTTTGACTATTTTTATAAATTTTCCTTTATTTATAGGTAGAACTTTTATAATATAGGAGCTAATAGTTTATAAATTAACTAGAGGTATTTTAGAAAAAAAAGGGGTTATATTTCGTAATTAGATGCAATGTAATTTCTGAATAACATTTATTATAACTTATAATTCAGTTAAAACATGTAAAAGTACTGGTACGGGAGGTGAGTCAAATAGGTAAATGTTTGATTTTTAATTTTTTATATTATTTTATTGGACTGAAAATTTCAATAAATACAACTTGGCAGGACTTTTAAAACGTTTGAATCGTATTTGAAAACAATTCCTCATTTAAGAATCAAAATTTGGTTAAAAAAATAGTAATTCATAATACCAACTCATTAACCCTCTCAACAGTATGATTTGATGAAATCAATGGAAAAAAATTTATATCATCAATGCAAATGGAAAACTTTATTTGAAAAATTTACACTCTCCAAATTCAATCTCAACCATTAAAAATTTGATCCTACGGTAATACTGTGAGTGCCTTTCTGAATTGGAAAAAACTCGAGCCCTCCGATCTGTACATTTTTTCCCAAAGGTGAGTCGGCAGTGTGAGAGCGAGGGGAAAATTAATTATAAATAAATAAAGGAATAGAGCACAGTGAAGGAGGGACCGGTGGAAGCCGTAGGCTCTCGGTCTCGAAGAATTAGTTGTATGGAAGAACAAGCAGAGGATCGCAACAAGAGGAAACTTAACATTGATTGGGAAGAGGTCCTTCCGGGGCGAAACGACGATGTACCGGCGGAGCTAATCGTGAAAAAGTCGAGCCCACCGACACCCGCACAGAAATCGGTGCCAATGAGCGACGACGCTGGGAGTGGAGAGGAACTTGATAGGCAAATCCCTGATCAGGAGCTCGGTGTTAGGATTGCGAGGATGAAAGACACTTATTCGAAGGTCCGTCGTTTTTTGCCCGACAAAGGCAAGAAGATTCTTGCTGCTGTTACGCGCCTGGAGAAAGAGCGCGAGCGAAGGAGGCTTGTTGGAGTTGTGACGGTTTGTTTGTTAAGACTTCAAAGCTTAGTTGTTTATTTATTCGATCTGGTTTTCTTTTAGGGTAATGAGGAAGTAGAAAAACTCAAGCAACGGATTGGAATTTTTCTTTTTTTTAAAGTTCTCTTATAATGTGTTATATGATATGTAAAGTTCGCTTATTTGTTCTTGGTTTTGTGGTTAGAATGTTGATAGTTTTTAATTTACTGTTTAGTTCATTATTAAACAGCATAAAGTTTGGTCTTTTAGTTTACTTGGTGCCTACGAGGTGTGAGGGAGCATAGGGTTTGTTCTTTGGGAGTTTAAAGCAGTGTATTTTAGCTTTGTACTTTTATTTCACTAGCCATTTCCGATGACAGCAATGATGTAATCAATGTAATGTGTATCTATTATTTGATAAAGAGTTGTAATTGTAATCGTTGACTAGGATTTTCTTTGTGCTTTGGTTATGGGGACAAATGTAAATTTCTCCAATTAGACTTACTGTTTGTTCTCATTCAGGCTATTCTCCAAGAATAGACTTCATTTTGGGATCGTGAGATTTTGATTGTCTAGTAACCTTTAGGATTTACAATTCATATCACACACACACACACACACACATAGTTGTTTCATGGGAGTTTTGCTCCTCAATAAAATTGTATGTAGATTAAATTATTCCTCTTTTCAGCATCCGGTTCAGTCAGGTACTTGATATTTTGGAGCACTTTTGTAAATGTTAGTAAAATGTGTACTAGGTGAAATCATATTTGATGTGTTATTCATGAAAACAATAGATGCTGAGCATGATTCATTGCACTTCTGATTGGGCAGGATATTGATGGATGCGATAAGTCGACACAATCTACTAGTTCAGGTATGCCATATTATCCAGGTTACTTGCCTTACAAGTTTGTGACCATTTTATTTGGTAGTATTTGGTGACGGTTTCACTTATGTGAAGGGTTTAGAACTTGGGCTTCTGCCAAGTCAAGGCCTAGGTGAGGTCAGAGTTCAATTGTCATGGTCATGACTTAGTAATCACGAATGGGAAATGGTCATTTTGATAAATTTTGGAGTTGTGAAGGTATACAATTTCACAACTTCAAGTTTCACTATTTTTCTTATAACTTACTCTAGCTCCCAAGCTGCTTCTGCAAATGAGCTTTATTTCTATTAAATGTTTATAGCCATGAGACAAGCAGAAGATAGTAGTAGAACTGGATGGTTTTTTCTCTTAAATGTTTACTCTTTCACTCTCTTTGTCCTTTTATTTCTATGTTCTTTTTAATAAAATATTTCCTTCTTCAAATGAATGGCATGATTATTAAAAATACAACAGTTCTTAAGATTTGTGCTTTACAAGACTGTGAGAATGAAATGATAGTACATGATTATCTGAAAAGATGCGGAATGATGTAACTAAGTGAAATATCTGCTAGTTGAGAATGGATATGCATACATTTTATTTATTGCACAGCTTGTGGCGTTAGCATGGAGGCTTGGAGCTGATATTTGTTCATTTTATTTTTAAATAGAACTTTGTGGTTGGTCTACCATATTTCTTTTAAATATTACTTCAATGGCCAAAAATTGGCATTTCTTATGCTTGCGTTAAATATTATTCCGACCTTCATGTTTGTTAGGTGCCAATTTTTGGTTAGGGGCAGAATCAATTTACATTGTCAAGAGAATTGAATCTGTTTGTTTTGCTGGCATACAATATCTTTCCTCTAAAACAACATGTATACATATTGGGTTACCGTGGTATTCCGTATTGAATAGTCTTTATTTAGTTATATCTGATTTGCATAATTTCCATCATTTGTGATTATGAAGATCAGTATAAGGTAAATGATTGCCCGGTTTGAGCCATAACCATTTGGTGTTGGAATTTGCTGCTACTTTTAACAAGACAACTACTTGAGGATTTTGAATTTCTTCTTTAGATGCTTCAGATTGCTTTACACAAAGGACTCCATCACCTCAAATCCAATCAAAATCCTCGTTTACCTCTGTTTTTAGGGAGAAGATGGAAGAAAATGTATGGTACTCTGCTTTTTGTACGAACCTTTTTGCAGCCTCTTTTGTAGACAATGTAATCCTTTTTACCTATTTTTAAATCATTTGACAGAAAGATTGTAGAGAACCGAATGCATTTGATAAAGAATTATCGATCTTGGCTCATTGTGACTGCCGGAAAATGAGGTCTGATGGGGACTTATCACAAAGTGGAAGACAAAAAGTTCGGTCATCATCAAGAAAATGGCCTTTCCATAAAGGAGATAAATCTTTTAATTCAAATGGTTTTGAAAAGGACAGAGCATCTTTAACTTATCCATCCCATCAGACTGGAGAAAACTTGTCCAGCTGTTTGCCTAAGAAGTTAGCATCTTTTTTACTTGATATGACACATTTCTTTTACTTATTGTTTCTTGTTTAATGTTTTGCATGTCTCCTGGAGTATCAAGATATTATATTAATTATGCAACTTCTTGTTAGATGACATGAATGGCTTGGATGATATTTCTAATTCATTGCAATTTTTTTTTTGGGTGCTTTTTGATTAGGAAGGATTCATTTGAAGTCCTACCATCAAAAAATTCAAGGCATAGGAAGGTATGGTGTTTTCGTTATTTCTATTTACCAATGAAACTACTCTAATGTTTGCTTTGGCGATGAACTTTAGTCCTGGGTGGAAAGTGGAAAATGCTTAAAACTATGGGAATGATAGAAAACTTATGTATGGTTTTGTCTTGCAATGATAGATAAATAGAATGCATCAATAATTAATTTTTGTGGCTGAAGAAAAGTTTGTTATTTCTTTGTTATAGAATATTTTGGAAAGATACACGTTGAAGCTTTTCATTCAAATGATGAGTATCCTGCTATTTTGGAGGATCTACAATATTAGCAATTTTGATAATTTTATTTTTGGAGCTTTGGAAAATTTCAAAGATTTGTAATTAATGCCCATTTAGTTTTTCTCTAATCGATTAATCTACTATCCAGTTGATTGAGGTGCTTTACCTTATTCACTGGGAAACACAACAATAAGATGGGAAGAATTGGAATACCCTCCATATTTGAGTTTATATATAATTAATAAAATATGTTTTCTAGTTGAAATGCTTCATGGATTTGTCTTGATCTTCTTTCAATTATATATTCTTTCCTGCATGCACTTGCTTGTAGGCATACTAGCTTGTTTTTATCATAGACTGGAGTAAATAATTGAACTGTTCTCTGAGTGATAAATGTTTTGCGAGAATGTGCCTTTTATTTTAAGAAATTTTACCGAAGGTCTTGTAGTCTTAGATATAATATAGCTGAAGGAATGACAGACATAATGTTGCAGTTTTTTTTTTTTTTTAAACTAACTATGATTACTGATATGTTTGGAAGCTTCAACCATCGTTATCCAGATTTCAAACTTGGTAGTGGATTTCCATGCTGCAAGTATGTTACATTGGGGCTTCTTTCAATGGAAAACAAAATTTATTCAAATGTTGAGTATTTTATTGTTTTATATATAGAGCTATTGAGGATCAAATGTGATTGTTGTGTGCTGTTGTGTAATCAACATAATTTGGTGCTGATGCTCTGCGCAAATAAAGTAATAGATGTATTTCCACAATTGCAATCTCGGACAGTCAATTACTTGTTAATTCAACCCTATTGGTTATTTATTGATAAAGGAATGGAACCCTAACAAACAAAGCAAAGATTTTTTCATACTGTGTTGGTGGATGAATCTGTTCCTGTTGTCAGAAATTTGGCACACGGTACAACTACGGTTGCCTGTTTGTGTATTGTTGAGCTTGTTCTGCAATGGGTGTATATTCTTTTCTATTTGTTTGGTGTTCATCTTCATTGACTGATCAGATTCACGGTGATAAAATCCAAACAGAAGCAGACCCTTGTACTCCTAGACGAGGATGAAAGTCCCGTTGAAGATGCATCAGAGGAATCAGAGGAAACTCTGCACGTAGAGACAACAGAGCAAGCTGATGAACTTGCTGAATGGTCGGTAGGACTTTCTTTATTGGTCATTAGTGCTTGTACTTTATGTCAGCAATAACTGTAACTCTTGTAACACTTTCAGCATGATAGACGCTAAGGTCTACTACCCATCAAGGTACTCTCCTGACCATTTCCTTAGATGGCAAAGACTTTTTTCTTTTTGGCAACAGATTTTACTAGAGTTAATTTCTGTTTGACGCTTATCATTTTTGACCCAGGGTTGATCCGGAATCTGTTGAAATCAGTTACATGGACATAAATCACCTTGCCCCAGCAGCTTATCTGACATCACCTATTATGAATTTTTACATTCGGTAAGTGCCTAGGATACAGTTATCATTTGATGTGTGGATTGGGAAGGCAACAATATTTTTTCCATCGAAAAAGAAATATTGAACTCTAATTCTTGTCGCCTTGCCACAATGTATTACCGCACAGCACTTGTGTTTGTTATGGGATTTTCTTGTCTTCCAAGTTGGAACCTTAGGTGTGATTTACTCATCTATTTCCGGTGGTTTATCCAAGGGTTTGTTTGTTGGAATTGTAGCTTTTAGCTGTGCTGTTACAGTTTCTGCAGGCCATTTTGAGGTTAATAGATACTTATCAACTGTATTCCTACTTCTCAATATATATATATATATATATAAATTAAAATTAAAATTTGAAGAAAAAAAAAACTGTATTCCTAAAAGTGGGTGTTTTTGGTCATGTGAATAAACTGTAATTTCTTTTGATTTGAAAAAAATACTTAACTCAATTGGTATAAAAGGAATGTTATTTTTGTTCGTACAGAAACATTTCTTTAACGTTAACATATTAGTTCCACAAGAAGCAGTTTCTACCTAAGTTGTGCAATTTGCTCACCCTTTGTACATTTTTACTGTTAATATAAGTTTCTCTGTTTACTTTTAAAAGCAGCTAAATTGTGCAATGGGGTTGAATAGCTACTGCATAGTACTTTTGACATGTACATTACTGTTCAAAGGGTTCTACTCACTGTGAGTTAAAAACCATTAACATTTAAGAATACAGTGTACAAAGGAAGATAAGATATTTCTTGGTATCAAAAAAACTTATGTTGTTTTAAGTAGGAGACTTTATGTTTCCTTATTTTGCAACTTTGAAGTTTAAATGCAATTATCTTTTCCCAGTTTGCTATTTACATCTTCTTATGCACTAGTTTAGGGATCTATTTGCCCTTTATTGTTGTCTGTTAGGATCTTTTAGTCATCAGTTTCTTTGGCATATGCCTAGTTAATTGCTTCTGAATTTATTTTTCTAGGTATTTGCAGCTGCAAGCATCTCCAACAAACAGGGCCATTCGAGACTGCCATTTTTTCAATACATATTTTTACAGTAAGCTCAAGGAAGCTGTATCACGCAAGGTAGCTACTTTCTTGGTTATTTAATTATTTCTTTTTCCTATTAACACATCAATTGATGGTTCCAGTTTAGGATTCTGTAAGCCATTTAAACTGTTGTCTGAAGGAAACATTGGAACAGCTAGAGCTAGGTACCTGAGTAATTTATTATTACTGTGGAAATGTATTAGATTTGTGCGTTAGATTTACTACTACTGTTGCTTTCTTAATTCTTGATGTGGATGCCTAAGATTCTGTTGGTTATATTCTTTTTCCATTAATATTCTTGAAGAAACCAAAAAGGATGGTTCATGGTGTTATGTGACTTCATGCTAGTTTTGGTTAGTGATGATTTCAAGGAGTTTATTGTTTCAGAAAACATGATCAAATCTGTTTTCCTGATAAGTTTGATGTGTTAATGCCTAAGGTGGTTCTTGAACCAGTATATCCCCTTTTTTTCAGTATCTCTTTATTTGCAATACTTACTTTTTCTTGAACAATGGCTATTGTAATGTCTTCTCTTGTAATATTTTAGGGGGGTGACAAGGATTCTTTCTTTATCAAGTTTCGAAGGTGGTGGAAGGGCATCAATATATTTCAGAAGTCATATGTACTTATTCCAATACATGAAGAGTAAGTTCTCTGTTTTCTGAGTTCTTTTGTGGAATTTAGTATAATGTTTTGAGTTAGATTTACATTTACAAATACTTCATCAGATATACAATGTGAATACCTCTAAAATAAACCACAATTAATAATTGTCATTTGTGATGCTTAAGAGGTTTTTGATTGACTAAAACTTCATCAGATTCTTCATCATTAATACAATTTACAGTTTCTTATCAAAAAAAATATTTCATCAGATATAACCAGATATATATTGTGTGGTATCGTTATCAGGGTCCAGCTAGCAATCAGAGCTGCTGGATACGTTTTGGATTTGAATGTGGATGTCAATTATCCATAGCGATGCTGGATAATTGCCATCTCTAATCAACAGCAAGCATCTTTGTGGTTCTTTATGAACAAAATGATAAAATTGCTGAAATGCAATTTTTCTTTTTTGAGTTAAACAAGTTATTTACATTTCCTGATTCCTAATTGCCAATCACTGAAAGGCTATATTGGAAACGATCTTGCAAGAATTATCCAGGTATCTTAATTAAGTGTTGCCACGACCAAATTTGGGCAGTGTGTGGTGAACTGTCTTTTTGTTAATGGATCTTGTTAAACAATTGAATCTAAAATCTTAATGGACTCAATATGTATTTTTAACCTCGAAGTTCCTCAACCTTTCTATGTTCACCAAATGGATTTAAATTCTTCAAACGAAGAAAAGTCATTCTTTTACTAGTACAATAAGTGGTCACCGCTATAATAGTGCCTAAATAATTAGAGTATGAACTAAATACAGGATACAGCAATTGATAGTGAGCTGTTTATTAAGTTCTGACTTGTCAACATGATGCACTGCAAAAATATGGATACAATCTACAAATGGAGAAGCTCTATATTGAGAACAAATGGAAGATTTGGAGCCAAGAGAATTGTAAAAGAAAATAGGATCATTGGAGCTTAATGAGATTTATTGCAGATAATGAATTGTCAAAAAGGATTGTCAATTTTTTTCAACCTATAATTTCTATGTTTCAATATCGGATTTCTTGGGATCTGTTTAGCTTAAGCTGTTTTGGGGGTTTATTTAGCATGTAGCATAGAATTAATAGATGGACTTTTTATTGGTTGCAGTACCCTGCTCCTCTTGTCCTTGCTCTTGTTTGGATTGAATTAGTTCACAATATTTTGATTTATTTATATGGTACTGATGTGTTCAGTGTTCACTGGAGCTTGGTGATTATTTGTATCCCAGACAAGGAAGATGAATCAGGACCAATTATCCTTCATTTGGATTCGCTAAAACTTCACTGTAGCATTTCAATTTTCAGTAACATTAGAAGGTAAGACATGAAAAGTACTTATCTCACTATGAAGCAATGTCTTTATTGTAGATCTCTTTTAAGGTTTGGAAGCATGAGATTAGCGGAAAGAATTACTTCATCAGACATTCAGATGATTGGAGTGTGTACAAAGTACTGTGATTTAGTGTAACAATTGCATTATATTCAAAATCATTCATGGTATCAGTACAATGTTGTTAAACATCTGAAGTATAATGGTTAAATATTTAGCACTTTCAACCTTTTCTCTCTCATTTAAATTAATGTGTTAAAATATTTTCTCTTAATTTTCACATGGTTAATTTTTTACCTTGATAAACGTTTTTCTTAATATGCTATAGACACACGTTTAATTTGACATTTATCCATCTCTTGTTTGTATCATGATCACTTGTCTTGTTTGTATGATTGTTGTGAAAGAAATGAAGCAGGCACTTTGTATTTCTGTTAGGAGAGGGCATGCTAACTCATAGTTGAGAGTTATAAAACGAATCTTTCTGTTCAGGGCAGTTAGGAAATGTCGCAATGCACTAGTTAATTAAGTGGTTGCATCATAAGACCTACAAATCTGAAACTGTAAAATAATGTTTAATGCATAATAGCAAACTGGCGAAACTTAGAATTGTCTCCATTCAATATCTGGTAGCTATAGCTAATTACTGGTGACCCTTAGTTTTTGCTCATTTCGAATGCCTTGACCAATTGTTCTTAACTTACCGATGATGTGAATTTTGTTCTGTTGTAGCTTTCTGAAAGAAGAATGGAACTATTTGAAGCAAGAAGTTTCTCCCTCAGATCTTCCAATTGCTGACAGAATATGGCAACATCTTCCTCGTAGAATTGATGATAGAATAATTCCGGTAAATTTTTATCTGAAATATGTGAAGTTGGGTTATTGCATGCTTACTGTTATGCTTACCGTTACCACCCTAACGTTTTGAATTGTCACCATTCATTTTCAATGGCACGGAAACATGATAGCATGAATGTTAACTTGCTTGATACAGTATCTAGTTTTGAACTTGACCAAAAAGATATATGTTAAATTTTTCGATCAGGTTCCCCAACAAAAAAATGATTATGATTGTGGTCTCTTTGTGCTTTTCTTCATGGAGCGTTTCATGGAAGAGGCCCCAGAAAGGCTGAAAAAGAAAGATCTAGCAATGGTACTTCCCCGCCGTTACTAATAGAACTTGCTATGTTCTCTTATGTCATTTATCTCTAAGACGTTGGTTGACTGATATTCTTTCCAGTTTGGCAAGCGGTGGTTCAGACCTGAAGAAGCCTCTGGGTTGAGAATAAAAATCAAGAAATTACTTAAGGAACAATTTCAAATTTCAAGTGCAGAATGTTGTAATTCTAAGTCCTTGACGTCTCCAGGTGGTTGTTCACGGTGAAACTGGTGCAGATATTACACAGGTTCTGTAGTGATCCACGTATAGCTCATGATAGAACATTGAAATATTTTGCTTTCCACCGTCATTTTATTGATGAAATTAATGGCGAATCAGACGTCCGAGAAACCTAAGGAAATCGATTCTGTATATGCTGCAACATTGGTCCAAATGCCACTGACATTTAAAGAAGCGCTGATGGCTAGCCACAGTGGCTTATATGACAATGGCCACCATTTACGTATGTTTCGAGGTTTTTCAATTTTTTGTTTTGTGGTTCTTTGTTTAGATTTTGTGCTATGTAATTAGGTTTGAGCTGAATGGCCTATCCAAAAAAATGTACAGGCAGAAAAAGAAATGCCCAATTTTTCGTGAATCAGAATACAGGTATGCCTTTTTAGAAAATTTATGCCCCTTAGTATTAACTTATCACAATAATTAGCAGGAATCAGATCAAGGTCATGGCTAACTAGGCATGAAATTCTCTGTATGGCACCACGATCGCCCTCTAGGCGGGTGGGTGCCGGCTGGTCTTTTGACCAGAGCCCGCTAAACAAGCCTCACCTATAGTAGTTCGTCCCCGGCTGCTGCTGCTACTATCATTACTCTACATTCTCCCTGTCCTCTAGCAATTTACCACTTTTTTTTTCAAATAAGAATTTGGGACCTCCAATCTTTGGTGGTGACAGGGAAAGTGCTTCGGCAAAGCAGCAGTGCCAATTGCTTGTGCTAGGAATGGGTGATTTTTAGGGTGAATTTACTTACTTTTACATTATTTACAGTCAACCTCAGAAAAGGAAGTAACCAAAATTCAGATCTGCGCGCACATAGTTGATAGTTCCTTTGAACCGAAGCAGATGCAGCCCTGAAGCTGTTCATGTCCCTGATTTTGATGATGCGTGTACCTTTTGTTGGAGTCAATAATTAATGGGCACGGCCTTTACGATTGAAAAAACTTAATCCATCTCCGCCCTCTAGTTGGGGTCTGGATTCAGTGAAAAACGCGTTATTGAATATTGATCTGATCAAGGCCAGTGAAAACTGAAAAGCTTAAATTTAATTATCAGGACGTAGTGATTGGCGATAATTGTAAAGAAAACCCGCCATCTTGTTAGGAACTCCAGGGTCAGTCAATTTCTATTACCTTGAGAGTATGACACTTGTGAAGGAGCAAGTTTTCTGTCTTTACATCTCTGCACATTCTTCTTGGTATGAAGGTACTTCAACCTCCAAAAAGAGAAGAGAAGAGAAGGGAAGAGGAGAGATGTAAATGAAATAGAAATAAAAATAGGACAACATTGAAAATCCTTTCCCTGTTATTCAACACCACCACATCACTGATCACTTGATATTCCATTTTTTTTTTTTATGAGATTGGGAATTTTCTTGTCATATATCCATTGCGGCACCTACGAACTGATGATCGGGACACGGAAACAGTTCAATAAATTCAGCATTAAGCTTAGGAAATTTTACGGACTCCAAGGACAGAGCCAGAAATCTGGTTTAAGAATGACTTCAATATATCAGGACGTTTCAATTAAATTCATGAGGATAAGAGCTTAAATTATTCAATTTAAGGGGACATTTCAATTAAGCTTGCGGGCCGGTTGCCACCGCTAATGCTAGCACCATTCTTACGGAATTCTATAAGACATGATCGAGGGTATATTTAGAATTGAGATATTATAATTGTAGAAAAAAATTATAATTATAAAATAAAAGTTAATAATATGTAGTAAATATAATTTTTAAATAATAATTTTGATAAAATTATTAAAGATATAATAGATTTTGTATTATACAAATAAAAAATTATATTAATATAACTTCTAAATTACAGCAGTTAATGTTTACTAAACATTTTAGTACTGTACCTTAAAAGTTACAGCTGACTAACTTCAATTCCAAATATACCATAAGTGGTTTTCAAACATGAATTTTAATTAGTAAGTTGTATGATGATTGCAAGTTTGCCTTAATCATGATTTATTCGCTGTCGTCAGCGACGGCAACGACACCATTGATGGTGGAGGAACAATCACGCTGGTGACTTAAATCAATTTTGTCTTTTTAGTAATTAATGAAGAAATAGCATTAATTATCATATTAAATATTAATTAATTTTTTTCTAAGATATAAACAAAAAATAAAAAGTAAATAAATTTTTGTATTAAATAGTTTTGAAATAAAAATTAAGTGTTATTTATTTAAGAAAGACATAAATATTCATTTTGGCCATTTCCATATACATCACGATTATATGAGTAATTTACTAGCATATCTTGACAGTTATTTGGTAAGTAATTCTTCAACAATCTAAATTTATGAAACACACAACTAAATTATTATTAGAATCTGACGTGTTCCAAACATATCCTAAGTCAACCTACACTCAAACCATATTTAAAATAATTTATGTTGTGTTGTATTATAAAGACTTGTTACCTAAATTTGTTCAGTTTGATTGATATTCTACGTCACCTTTAATAATTTGATGAAAGGAAAGAAGTTTTTCCGGACTTGTGGGCTCTCTGCTTCCTTTTGCCCAAACATATTTAATTATCAATAATGATACAACTATAAATTGATGTAGCAAAATTTCTTGTACAATCTTAGACGGTAGTTTAGGTGAGACATAAAAGAACTGATTGGTTGAAAGCATCACACTATTTTTTGTGCAAGAAAATAGGTACAACAGTACGAACATGTATCATTATTGTCTAATTATTTACACTGAGTTCATGTGCACGCATGTCAAGTATTTAATATTAAATATTTAATTTTAAATCATTTCACAAATGTTGCAAGGTAAATTAAATAAATAATTCGCAAACATTTATGGGAAGATGATATGTCTACTAATTTTGTTATTTTTTATACCATTTGATTAAGATAAATGGTTTGAGATTTTGTGTGACGTTATAAATCCATATTCCATAACCCATGCATCCGCTGCACAAGAGGCAGATAATTAAGAAGTTAAAAAGACTAAAGAGATCAGCATATAAACCGTGCATCCAAATTTAAATGGAGAGAAAGCGAGCTGGATTTATACACAAATTACATATGTATGTATACACTTGTTTTAGTTCTCTACTAATATAATTTTTTCATGCTTTCCAATAGAAGGTAATCCGGTAGAGGTAAGACGAACAATTGCAGGTATATTTATCTTCGGCGTTTCTTCTTCTCAGGAGTTGCATGCACCTGCGTTTTCTCACCATATGTCTTCATCTGAAAATTCTCAAAGGCATCAGAAACTGCTTCCACCTGCAAGATAAATTCCATTAGTTCAGTATTGAGAAGTAAAAGATTTGACCAGTTATGATAATTTTATTTTTTCTTACTGACCAAATGCGGCTCCTTGGCGTACACCCTCACAATCATGTCTTGATAAAATGTAGGCAGCAAATGACTGATGCGCTCTTTGTCGATTAGGAATTTCACATTGGAACTATAATCCTGATAAAATCAGGCTGTTAAAATCTCTACTGTAAAAGAGTAATATAACGGGAACACTATCACTACAACATGAATAGGTTTAGCTACTTTTTCGCTCTAGGAAAACAAATCTCCTGATAATTTCTATGCTAAGGTAGCAGGCTAAACTAGTCATGCTTTCATACAATGGTAAAGTATATTGAATAGAGGAAGTGATCTTATTACCTGATAAAAATTCATGCTGTATAGGAAGAATGCACATGCACAAAGAAGAAGAGATCAAGATTAGAATTTATTGGCAGCAGCCTATGCATCAAACCATCATGAGTATTGTTTAACTGTATCACACATACCTTTCAAGAGGGTTTTTCTTTCCACGAGTCAAATCAATCTTAACAATGCTCACAACAACATCTTCTTCTTTTAGGGTGACCGCACCAGCTTTCTGATTGACAAATTACTCTTTGAGATATCGTGTTTTACTGTCAGAGTGAAGTTTACATAAATATGGGTAGTGTATTTTGGACCTGGGAACAAACAATATCTTGTGCAGTTATGTCTTTAAAGTGCTCTTGCTTTGCCTTTGGAACTGAGTACTCATTGCAGAACTGCAAAACACAAAATGAAATTTAGAATTCTACTCCATATGCACATGACGGAATACGCTAAAAAAGCTTTATACTGAATTTAGTTTTCCTGACAGGCTGACACAGATAAAAAAGACTACGGATGAAGAAAACTCTTCTGTCCCGATAGAAATAATATAACACCTGGTATAGCTGCCTTCTTCGAACTCGAAGAATTATATCTCTTGCTTTCTTCAGTTCTGGACCGGGATCAGCTAAAATGGTGTTGATTATTGTATCATCTAACTGCATATTTTAGTAGCATAGTGTTAGTGTCACAAATGTACAATAATGGAAATTACTATGAAATCATAAATGATTTTCTATGTTTACCTTCCAAAATTCCGCTGGCTGTTGAATTGAGGATGAAATTCCAAGATGCTCGTTTGCTTCTGTTAGTGCATCTACAAGCATAAGTTCTATTGCCTGAAAAATGAAATTTGGTCAAGTCTGATGCCTGCACCACCATTTTAAGTTGCAGATGAAACAAATCAGTTAAAAAAGGCACCTTCACTTTTGCATGTGTATAGACTGTTCGATGCAAATCAGCACGTGTGGCAAACAACTTATAGACCGTAAGATCTGATCAAATTTTCAAATATCAATTGAAGAACATAATAGCTACCTGTAAGTCAGAAAAATGTTTTCAGCAGATACTAACAATCCTTAGCTCGGTAACATATCTCATCACCCATAACCCGCATAGTTTCCATTAATCTGCCAATAAAAATGAAAACAATATTATATCACTGGCTCCTTTCTTAAAGAATTGCAGCATCACATACAGTGCATGTCAGTAAATCAACGACCTCATTTAGACGTTTACAACCTCTGAACATTCAGAAACATCACTCAAATTCAGAAATAATTAAGAGTGAAGGGTGACATGGACATGTATCTGCCATAAGTCTGAGCCTAAATAGGATATTAGCACATGCCTTTCAAACTGAAAATTGCAGCCTAGACCACAAGCGCGGGTATCACGAACAATATAATCAAATCTGTGAACAAATGATGTATTAAAACTTGTTTTCCTGTCAAAACCATATAGATCAATTAAATGAAAGAAAAAGTATAATAAAAGATGAGATATTCATGTACTCACTTGTCTACATCTATTCCATTCCGACCATTTGCAACAATGTCATATAAAAACTGTTTTTCCTTCGCACTCTACATTTTGGATAATTTTAATTTTTTTATAAAATATCAATGATAAAAATAAGACACCAATGAAAATGAATTCAGAGCCATAAGTATAAAAAATAGCTTCAGTTTTTTCTCATGTATTGGAGAAGAAGCCAAATCAAAGGTTGGACAATCTGACATACTTTCTGTGAAGCATGGCTAGCAACTATCATTTCCTGTTAAGCCAAAAAAGGTGTCAGGGCCCAAATTTCAACATGTATATATAAAAGAAAAGAAAAGGTACTGTATAGGTGATAATTGAAAAATGCAACAAAAGAGGATATTGAAAGTGCCACAAACAATTGAACACCTGCAAGTGGTCACTTGAAGGGGAAGGATGGGTTCGGGTGCAAGAAATAAAAGAAGAAGAAATTCATTCCAAATGAAAATGAGTGCCAAGTGGGTGTTCTAGGAGCAACAGCCCTCACTGTCTATAGGTCTATATGTTGGAATTGTGGAGCTCTAATGGCCAGCAGCTTCACAAAACATGGTTATTGAAGAGAAAAGGAAACAGATAAAAAATAGATGGCTAAACAGGTTAACCTTCACCCTATTAAGCCTTTCCCTATCAATATCAATATGGTGCTGATCAACAATGTAGTCTATCATCTTCTGGGACATGTCTTCATGAGACCTGAAATATTTAATAAGAGTAATCACTGGAAAAATATATTAAAGCCAGTAATTAAAAGAAAGATATGTCTGCATATTGCTTCAACTAGTAAACCCTCTGGGGTGGTACAATAGGTTTGGGCTTCAAACCCTGCTCAGATGGGTGGGGGAAGGGGTTTGGTTTTTGTTC
The DNA here is from genome assembly GCA_025617385.1 of Murraya koenigii. Taxonomy (NCBI): domain Eukaryota; kingdom Viridiplantae; phylum Streptophyta; class Magnoliopsida; order Sapindales; family Rutaceae; genus Murraya; species Murraya koenigii. Next base: position 30,245,310 of record CM046814.1, on the reverse strand, counting down.
ATGCAATACTTACAAAAATAAATTTTTTATAAAAAGTTATATCAATTTTCACATGATCATTGCAGATCTGAATAGAATATTATGTTTCATCACCCTAACTATACCGCTTGATGTAAAAAAAAGTTACACTATTAGTAATAACTAATCAAATCATACTGTCCTTTACGCTACTTCTCAAGAATGAACCAAGTTCAAAAATTTTGTAAAATCTAACTATGTAAAACTTATTGGAACTTCCCTAACCTCAGAAGGTATAAAAAAGTAGTGAGGATTTTGGAAATATGGAAAACAGACAGTCATGTATACCAATAGATACCAAGAATTCTTACATAGCATTCAGAATTATCTCCACTAATGTTCCAAGCAAAGTTTTAGGAACAGAAAATTGCATATGATCACTGAATCACCAAATAAATACTTCAATAGATAGAAAAACAATATTTATCAATGAAACAAACTGTTTTGAAAACAATGATTCTGACATCTTGGTTTGTCACCATCAATACCATCAATCTGCCTCTGATCTATTACTATTGCACTGAGATGTTACTCACCAATTGGAGCCACTAAGAACATGGGGAAGAAACTCGCGCTCAAACATATGGCTGAATGGCCCATGGCCAACATCATGCAGCAATCCTGTGTAGAATATAAACAAAACATTAGACCGATTCAAGCAGACGAATGAAAACAAAGAATATCTGAAAATAAGCTAATCTTATTACCAGCAAGTTTCACCGTCTGTATATCAGCATCATCAATATTAAGCTCCAGGCCCTACAAAGGATCACATGCGTATGAGGAAAAGATTCTCATAATAATACTCAGAATGAGAATTATTTGGACAAATTCCTACCTGGTAATCTTTAAGTGTTTGAACAGCTGTACCAGCCAAGCAATAAACCCCTAGTGAATGCTCAAAACGAGAATGTACAGCTCCTGGGTAAACCAAGTGTGATAAACCTGGAAGCAAGAAAGAAATTTAGCTTGATAACAATTTTAAGATTTAGAAAGCAGCATACTATCAAGATATTATTATGGGCACCCTTTCAGGACTTTTCTATTCAATCAGTGAGAGTGTTACCACAACCTAATTCTGTAGCAATTACAAGTCAATTATTTACACATTTTTCCAGTTTAGTGAGGCCATGCATGGTCAGAAGAACTCAAACAAAAATCTATATTAGACAAGCAGGTTAAAAATGGCATCAAATAGTTCATGATATGTTGCAATCATTAATTGGCACTCAAATGGTTTCTCCTGTCATGGCAACCACAATCCACTTAACAGAGAATATTAATTTTTCACATGAGTATTAATTGCGGTGTCAATAAACAAAAATGTAAGGCCACTATTTAACAATTTAAACAGTGGTACAATATACACCAATCTCTGCTCTGCCTACCACCAATGCAGGGACAAAAGCAAAGCCAGCAGTCCTTAGGAAAGATGAATTCTATCCATAAATATTTGTTCTGTAAGGTAATGAACTGAATAACTGATAACAGATTTCAGGGGAAAATTTAGGAATTACACAAAAGAACTTTAGAAACAATGAATACATTGTCCTCATCATGATCATCCACAACCATTTAACCATAAAAATAAACAAGTGTCATTAGTTTGATAATATTTTACAGTTTTATGAAAACAGCATTTCAAATCTACAATAATCACCTAATTTCTTTAAAGATTAGAAACAGTTCAACACTCACCAAGTTGCTTTAGATCACGGAGTCTGCAATATGTAACAAATCAACAAACTATAGCTTTAATTAACAAATCCAAGAAGAAATAACAGAAAAATCCTTTCAGATACATCAAATCTATCAAACTTGCCTTTGAAACTCTTCAGTGTCAATGAATTGCAAAGCCAGCTGCATTCACAGAAAAACAATAATCAAGTTCAATTTTATAGCTATCACATCCCCAAGAAATTTGTAACAACGTAATGGTAATATCATTGAATGCAATAAGTCAAGTCCACATCAGACAATTAAGTAAAAGACACATCATGTTTTCTATTTCATATACAATAAATGACCAATTAGCAATCTCCACAATAAAGTGATAAAACACAGCAACTACTAGGATATTTACAAGTCACAAAAATTAACAACTGCTAAACTGGACATTTAACAAAGACGTTCATTCATTCCACATAAAAATAACCAATATAGCATGTTACGAGATAAACGAAAATTTAGAGATGAAGCTAGTAATACCGGATCCAGATAGATGTTTCCGTGAACATTATCATGCACGTGCTTCGAGTATCGTTCTTTCTGTGAAGAGTCTGATTTCAACAGCTCGTCGTTCGAAGAAGTTCCCATTGATACCTCGCTTAGAACTCTGAAACACAGTAACTCAAGAAATGAAGAAAATGAAACCTTAAAAGCGAAAATGGAACTAGAAAAAAAATGGAGAAAAATTCAAATTCTAATACCTACGAATTTAGAATTTGAATTTGAACGGATGAAGAGAAGGGGGAGGGGGCAAGAGAAAGAGAGAGAGAGTCAGTTAAGAGTGAAGATGTAGGAAATGAAAGGACCGGTTTGGGGAGTGAATGTATTGTATGTATACATGGATTTTTTATTTTGGAAGAGTAGTGGCACGGTGATGCCGCCAAAAACAGTGATACGTCAACCTACTCCCATGTTTTCGAGCGTGGTACGCACGATCCAATCAGGGATGAAATGTTCAGTGGTGGTACGATTCGTGGAGTATGAAACGAAACCATTTTCTGTTAGGAAAACGGAAAGAGAGAAAAAGCAAAGATGGAAAGCTCCCGAAACAGTCTAACGCGTACGATGTGCTTTTCTGACGAAACGACAATTAGTGTTTTATTTTGGGAACACTTGTCGCTCTCCTGTGTATTCGGAGAACAAAGCCACTCACTTTACACTGTATATGACCATAGGGAAAGTTGAGGGGCTGTATGTGAGCCCCTTCGTAATATCATCTGCTGAAATTAAAATTAAAATAAAGAATATAAATTAAAATAAATTATTTATTTTAAATATAAAAAAATATGAATCAAAATAAATATATTATTTATTTATTTATTTTTTTTAAAATTAAGATGAATTATTATTAAATTATTAAATTACTCTTAATTTATTATTATTTTTATTTTTTATTATATGATTATAATTATAATTATTACTATTAAGAAAATTATTGTTAGTTTTTCAACTGAGACCGTGACGGCACGGCAACCATAATCTTACCACTTATTTAAAGATAAGTGATTATTGGACTGTTAGACTGTTTTCGTATTTGGAGACAAAATGTGTTGAGCCGTGACTTCTCTCACAGCTATCTGCTGCGAACATAGCTCACAATTAAATTATTGGGGGAAAATGACAAAAAGGATATAACGTGCGTGAAGCATACAATTCTGACAATGTTTGTGAGATGAAGAGGGAATGATCACAGAATGTGCGTAGACAGCCAAATAGTATGACAGGGACATTTGTTGACCCCAGCACTCTCGGCACCAACAAATCAAGACAATAACACCGCAATATGATAGCAGTGCTAGAATATTGACATGGAAATCTCTTGCCAATTCTCTCTTGCATAAGGAACCACGAAAACCATGCAATGCAGTCTAAGATAAAAACTATTGAACCAATGGTCCTTTCTCTCTTCTTACTCGAAATCATTACTTTGGCATGACTTGTTATATTGCAATTTCTGGCCTGAAGATGTGTGTGGGATATTAGCTTTCCTTTATAAAGGGTTAAAAACACAGCTCCACCAATTAATGCAAACAACTGTGCATAATACCTTAGTCCTCCCAACCAAGCTGTTCATGTTCACTTTCTCAAGGCTGCCAGTTTTATATGAGGATTAGAATTTTGGTCTTAACAAAAATAAAAGGACCATACTTACCATACCTAACCAAACGGCAAAGCCAATAGAAATGTGATAACAGGAACCGTGTTAAGGAATGCACATAAGCAAGTAGCAGATGTACATTCCAGTCCTCAAAGTAACAAGTATTGTGTTAGCGTTAGCCTGAAATGGACCAACATTTTTCATTTATCATCAGCAATCATAATCATTTAAAATGAACAAATCAGAGGTACCAACAAATCAAGACAAGATAATAAAAACAACAGACTTCATATAACTCAAATCTCGACAGAACGAGGTTGAGAATTCACTCCTGTGAGAAAAGGATTCTCTCCTTACTTCTCGTCTTTGTAATCTAATTAAAAAAAAAAAAACTGACTGAATTATAAATGAAGTAAAAAAACAACTACAAAACTCGATTTCAACTACTTGTTAAAAAGGTGAGACAAGTAGAAGAAGCAGAGGAAAAAAAAAAAAGAGAGAAGGAATCCATGAGAAAATGAAAAATGAACGAGCTTGCTTCTTGTGAAATTTCAACAATCCACTCATCCCCAGTCAAAATCAACTCTCTATTAAGGAAAATTAGCAGCTATAAGTATCAAGCTTATCTACCACAAAGACACAGCTGAGATTTACCTAAATCCCAAACATAGTTCTTGGTCATGTAATCAACATGATGGTCATGCAATACACAGAAGTCGCTTGTGTTTCATTTTTGGTGAAAGAATAATCCAGTGGGAACATCTCTTAAGTAATAATCAGATTGATGCATTTATAGTTGTCTGGAATTTCTCTGGAACACGAAGTAAGGGGGCCTGTATTGCACCGGGATTCCCAAGCTGACCACAGGCTGCCATCTGATCATCCCCCCTACTGAGACGCAAGAAAACAGTGCACCCAGCCCCGGCTAAAATATTCCGAAACTCAATCATTTTCTCATCGGTGGTTGGTCTAAACTGTGATCCACAATGAGGATTGAAGGAAATGAGATTGATCTTGCATGGAATGCCCTGAACAAGACCAATAAGCCTCTTTGCATCATCAAAGCTGCAAAAATAAATAGACATCAACACTGACTATAGTTGTACACACACACACACACACACACACATATAGATAACCATCATACTTAATCAGTGTGCAGAAGGAAAAATATTTATCAAACCTGTCATTAACTCCAGCAAGCATCACATATTCAAAGAGAACTTTGTAATTATTCTTGAAGCGAAGTTCCTCCCGAAGAGTCTCAAGAAGCAGTCCTAGCTTATACTTCCGATTAATCGGCATGATCCAGTTTCTGACCTGCATGGTTTGTAAAAGGAGGTCAGCAACATCTCTCTACCACTCAGCACTGTTGTTGCTGAGAATAAGAATAAGCTGGAAAATTAAATACCTCATCAGTCGTAGCATTTAAACTAACAGCTAAAGCACAATTAGATTCATGGAGAAATTGTTTGAGCTGGGGAACAAGCCCACTTGTAGAAACAGTGACCTTGCGAGGACTGAAGTGAAGACCCTGTTCATGCACCATTATGCTGGCAGCTTTAATAACATTTTCAACATTGTGAAGCGGCTCTCCCATTCCCTACAAATATATTGTTATCTCAATAATTAGATACAATATTGAGAACCTTAGTTTAATTCAGAACATACCAGCTAATCTAAAGCTCCCAGGTTAGCAGCATAGATAGATGAGGATAGCAACATTTCTTAACTAAAGAACTCGATGACGCTTAGGCAAATTGACAAAAAAGCATGGAAACTCCAGTCAAGTATAAAATCATTTTTCTTATTTGAGTATGTATGTAAACATGTGTGAGTTTGAGCACTTGCAGTCTTATGAAGGACTAAAGTGAATCCTTGATTGAACAAAACAACATATGTGAAAGTAAAGATCCTTTTTTTCTCCTGTAAACCCAAAAGAAAAGAACAAAAGCTCTTTTAATTACTGGAAAACCAATGGTCATCCACACAGTTTATGTGGAGAAGTCTGCCACATAATTTGTTAAATGGTCAAACCAGATTAAGCAAATTAACACTGTCTACCCGATTAAAGACTGCACATCATTATAGAGCCATCCCAAATATTGTTCCCTCCACTGGAAAACATTTAGTTCACAGGAAATCTACCCTAAATATGGATTTACCATAAATACAACATTCGTAATGGAACCGACTTCACTCAAGAGCAGACGCCGAGCAAATACAGCTTGTTCTACTATCTCAGCTGCAGTCAGATGTCTCTTCAGACCCATCCTGAAAAATAAATTGACATATCATGGAATGAACCACGCAGAAGTAAACAGAGTAGGAATGACAGTATGAGTAGCTCAAATGAGGTGATTAAAACTTGCCTGCCAGTATAGCAGAACTGACAATTCATAGCACATCCCACTTGACTTGAAACACAAACAGTTGTCCTGCCCCTATCGCATGGAATGACAACAGTTTCTATCACCAGTCCATCATCCAGCATAAATAAAATCTGAAACCTCCTGCCAGTTTCAAAATCAATGCGAAGATTCTCAATGTAATGCAAGTCTTAAATACATATAGAATATTAGCAACCATTGTACAAGAGTATTACTAAAGATTGTTTCTAACTAATGTAGAGTAGATGAAGAAGATTATTTCTACCTTTCTAGTTCCATCGGATGCTGTGAGAATGTCTTTCAAGGATAATGCCCTGAATTCAGCATGTTCACTCAACATTTTCTTGAAATCCTTGTTCAAACCTACACAATATATAATTACTAAAACCAAGTAATCACATCCAAAAAAGGAAAACCCCAGGAAGAACCAAATACAACCGGACAACAGCATAACATGGCAAAGCATGTCTATTGAAAATTGAATGTGCAGCAAAACTATTGGAGATAAAATTTAATAAAGTAATATGAGGAATGCTCAAGCAGATGAACGTACAGTACCTTCCACTTCATCGGTACAATGTGCCCATATGCTATCCCCATACAGGCGCTTCCACAGCATCAAAGCTTGACCAGGTCTGAACCCATGTGATCGAACCCATTGCTGTCAAAACACACTAGCACAATCATATTTAACACTCATAGATCACGTTTATGAAACTAGTATATAAAGACCCAGATCAACCAGTGTCATTGAACCAAAAACACAACATCTAATAATCTAAAGAACAGTTATATTATTTATCACTAATAAAATATGCTTAAAAAACAAATAGGTTGGAAAATACAGAAGTAAAGCTGAAGACAATTAATACATACTTGAAGTTCAGTGAAATTCATTCCCTTGAGAAGAACCCTTGAACCCTTGTTTGGCAAAACATTTATGTCATCACCACCTCCTACCAAAAAACACCAACTGAATTACTGCCATAAATATGCATAGCAAGCACAAATACGTATAAATATATAAAAAAACATGTACAAACAAGTGTATGCTCACCAGTATCGGAGCAATAGTCGTCGTTTGTAGCTAGAGGATTCTGAGGCGAACAAGCAGCAGTTGAAAGGGGCCGGCGAGTTGGCGACACAGGGGAGAGGAAAGTAATAGGTGGAGGGTTTGAGGAAGGGAAAAAGGTTGAAAGATGATTGTTATATCTAATTGTACGCAGCGTTTTGGAGGATGAAGAGACTGCTGAAGGTTTCATCACAAACGCAGAGGGTGCTCCCCCTCGCACTCGCACAAGCCTCATCCACACACTGCCCACCTCCATATTTGCAATTGCAAGGGTTCTCATCTCATTAGCCGAAAGAAAGGCCATATCAACTTTTCCCGTTTTATCATGTTAGATGTTACATGGTACAAACTGTCGATTTAGGAGGGCTATTTCGGTCACACCACTGCAAACTTCGGATAAAATTCTGAATTAACTGAAATAAAAATTGATTAAAATTAAAATAAATTAAAATACAAACAAAGAGTAACATTAATGTCATACATGGACTTCATACTATAACTTTTAGCCAATTTCATCCACAAAATACTGGCCTTAATTGTTTATGTCATCCATTTTTTTTTTCACGAAGATGTCGTGTATTTTTCTAGTTTTACCTCTCCTTCCACATTCGCATGTTGTCATCCAACTTTTTCCTTCAACTGCAGCGTACAAAACAATTTGTCCTTATCGTTAAAAAGATTTGCAGTCCCGGCCTTAACGCATGCCGCCAAAACGATACAAAATACATAAAAAAAAATTCCCCAAACAGTAGTACAGAAATTGTGAACGTGAATGCCACCGGGTTTGTTTTTATTTCTTTTATCATTTTTGAGCTATATGCAAATGCAAGCGCCATTCCAAGTGTTGAATTAAAACCACCAACGAATTTCTTCGAGACAGTCACAACAGTAGGTTGTCCAAGAAGCCAATATAATGTACAAAGTAAATTTCCAACAACTCTGTGACATCACTAACACGATAATCTGGATCAACTCGCTTGAAGCTTAATGATTTGGCCGTGATTGATTCGAAGACCTTATACATTTCTGAACATTTTCTCAACTGCAACCCATTTTCGCGTAAAAAATCAAGGATGCTATTTGACTCCTCAGTCTTCCAGCTAGCTCTGTCTCACCAGATTAGTCCATGATATCTGCTCCTTGCCATCTGGAGCTAATGACAAAGCTAGTCCCTGTAAGCAAGATGTTACAAAAGTCAGTTCCATTGTCTTAAACATAATGCATCAACCCAGACAACAATGTATTATAGTGGTGATAGTGTCCACAGTTGCAAATTTTCCTATGATCTAAAATTAATAGAACAGAATAAGACAAAGATGGATGCATTGCAGATATGGCACCAATAAACATCAAAAAGGTGAAATAGTGCAAAATTAGTTAATTGATAAACCTCCATATGGTATGTGAAGGAGAAGCAAAGGTATTTAGAACACAATTTTCATGGGAAGAAAAGATGCACCATTAAACTTGGGGTTTGGGGGAAGAAATCATATGCATACTGATCTATGATAGTGCAACAGCAACAATGACACTCAAGCAACAGAATTTTTTTAAGCACAAGTTTTACATAATATAGTCAACTCTCACTTCAACTCAGGTGTATATTGATCTATGCTGTGCCCCAAATACAACAATGAAAGGCAACCATGTAATGCAGTGCACTTGCAATTTCATTAATATGCATTTTTATTATATGCTGAAAATGTCTGAACATGCATAATAAAGTCATTAGGCATATGGGAGTCGATAAACCTGTTGAGAAACTACTTACCAGTACTTAATCAAGCCGTCCCAACCACATGTTGCAACTTTACTTTGTTCCAGGGGATGCCACTCACACCCAATGCAAACCCCTTCATGACACTTGAGGGTCCTGAACACTTTGCAGCTCTTCCAGTCCCAAAACCAGCACTTACCCTCACCATCTCCCGATATGACAAACCGTCCATCCGGAGAGAAATTGACTTGGCAAGCATAACCAGCCACAATGTGCCCAGCAAACCTCTTTTTCTTATTCAGCTGGAACCTCTCCCTTGTGCTATAAATAAGAATCTGATTATCCAAACTCTGCGCAGCTAACCAATTGGTATTGGGATGAAGTGAAATTGATGGCATTGAGTGCATGTGAGGCTCACTAATATACTTTATAACCACTGGAATCCCAAATTCCCATACGCGAAGAGACTTGTCATCACTTGAAGTAACAAATCTCCTGTTATTGTCCACAAATGTAATCGTATTCACTGCCCCCAAATGTTGATCATATTCTTGAGTAATTTCTTTTGTGTTCATATCCCACTGAACAATCTTCTTATCACTCATACCTGCCAACAAAATATTCTGCTTATCGTCATCGGGATTTAGCTTAACTACGTATGGAATCTTCCCAGTCGAAAAAGTCCTTATAGCTTGCCCAGTTTCTGTATCCCAGTACTTGATGTTCTTATCATAGCTGGCAGTCAAAAATTTAGTCCCATCATTACAAAATGAAATATCACGAACAGCCTTTGAATGACCCATGTAAGTCCTCATACACTTGCCTGAATTGAACACATCCCAAATCTTCACCTTAGTATCCATCCCAGCAGAGAGAATCAAATGTCCAAATTTGGGGAAGAACCGAATTGCTGAAACACCCTTGGTATGCCCACTCCAAGTGTGAACCAACCTCTTTGGAATATAACAATGATCATTGGCTGCTTTAGCATCTTTGGGAGGGGCAACCCAGGACCTACCCTGATAATCCTTCTCTTCTTTGCCATGAAAAGTGCTTTTATCCTCCACATGCTCACCTTTCTCACCACCTGCATTACCTTTCTCTTCTTTCTTCTTTGCATACTCCTCTGCATACTTCTTTTGCTCTTCAGTCAACTCTGTTAGCACTCCCTCCTTTTTACCCACCCACGGGCTCTTCCGATTCTTCATCAGCCAAGTGTCAGTTGCAGGATTATTAACCTCTGCAGGATCCACATCAACAGCCATACCATCACCATCCTCAGCTTCCTGTTTCTTCTCCAACTTTCTCTTCTTTTGCTCATTTTGACGTATATTGTACACCGACACGGCATTATTTTTCTCCAAAGCATCCAAATCACCAATGTAATTGCTTCCAGAGGGGTCAGCGGCATAGCCATACTTATAGAAGGTGTTGTATTGTTCATCGAAAACAAACGAATCAATGGAGGCATCCTCTACAAAACCAAGCTTGTGGTTGCGCATGCCTTGGGCAATGCCATCCTTGGCATAAGGATGGGCTGGACCATATATAGGAGCCCACAGCTGTTCGTATGTGGGGTTGTGGGCGACAACATGCTGACTGGGGTCAATGGGCCTGGATTGGGTTTGACGAGCTTGGGCAACAGTTAGAGCCAGTGTGGTATCATCAACTTTTGGCGCAGCAGATTTGGATGGGAGGATATGCGGTGGTGATGAGTCTGGTGATTCCAGTGCCGCAGAATCAGGATTTTGGCCATTTTGGTTTTCTGGTTCATCTACCTCATCTTCTTTCTCATCAGCATAGTTTTGGAGAAGATCCATGCCAAGTTCTTTTTCCTTTTTTCTCTGGGTGTGGGGTAGGGTAGACTAGATATCAACCGTTGGTTTGAAATCCAAAAGATGGGTGTTGAGCTGAGGTGCCGGTGCCTTGTTGCAGTGAAGTGAATCAATTACCAAAGATACCACTTATATACCTGTATGCCAGACCAATAATATGAGATAAATAGAGTGAGTTGTTCTCTAGAAAAAAGAGAACAACTACTATTCAAACAAACCGGTGTTCGCACAAATCACAGAACTTAATTATTATACATTACACATTTTCTCTAAGGGAAATTTTCAAAATTAATTGAAAAAACACGAAACAAAAGTAACTAGCCAAATCTTACCTCAACAATTTTGTTAAACCTAATCTAACTCAAACCAGATTCAACTAATTCTGTACGACAATCCTAAAACCCCACTAAAAAACGATTAGCGAACCCCGTATTGATTTAACTGATATACATGTCGCGGAGTAAGAAGCTAAAACGCTTTAAACCCTAACTCAGGCGGCTACAAAGAGATTTAGCTACACTGCAACAGGCAAATTGTCTTTACGGAGAGAGGGAGAGACAGTGTACCTTAGGGTTTTGCAGATTGGGGACTGCAGGGGAACGGAAACGAACTAAAACGGTGCGATCAGATGGGAATTCTCATTTTCAGGGGAAAGAAAAAAAAGGTGAGAAGATAATCTCGATCTTCAAGTTCTTGCTGCCGTTCATGGTTCATGGTGATGTTCGTGGTCAGGCATCAAAGGTTGCTCCGACTCTGCGTGGAGGTGGGGTTGCCCAAAGGATTGGGATGACCTTGATCTGTGGGCCTGCCCAAAGAGTAGTACTAATAACACCTCTTCATTTTCTTTACAACACCCCTTTAGTGACGTAATTTCGTTTGAAGACGCTCATCTACAATTTTTCCCTCTTACATACTTTTAAATGGAATTCCGAATTAATTTAGAAAATAAAACGATTAGATACAATATATTTTTGTTCCGTCGTTCATATTACAGCTATCGATTGGCATTGATAAGGAAAAATATAGTGGTTGGCTTTTGAAGTTCGATTACTCAGGAGACGCACCAACATTTGAATCAAACTCGCAATGCCAGGCTTTGCGAAACTTCTTTGCCTTGATTTGTAAGCAGTCCAAAAGAATTGAAAAGCCAATCAATTATTTAGATTGAACTTTCAATTAATAAATTCTTTAACACAACCATATAATATTATTTATTTTATCTGCAAATACTTTGAATACATACATTATCAACAAGTCATTTTCTTTTCTTTTTTCTGTTTATGACTCTTCATCTTTTTCTTTTTTTTTTCTTTTTAGTCAAAATCAAAATAACCATTGAATAAGCACTGATACCAACTTGAACAACGTTTTACAGAAGAAATGGAAATATATAAATGATCAAAGAAATTTTGATGGGGCCAAGTTCCGATTCTTAGATATCTCCAACTGCTTGTTCAGAAAACCACTTGCCGTCGATATAAGGTGGATACGGGACCGAGGTCCTTCGAACATCCAATTATCTTCATCCAATGATTTAACCTCCTTATTCAAAGCAGCCATCAAATCAGATTTCAGAACAGAGATGAGATCAGAGGGAAAATGAAATTCGTCGGCAGCAGTGTTGTTGCTGCTACTTCCTCCCCCAACTAATGGTGTTGTTGATATTGATGAATTTGCTGGTGATGTACTATTCATTCTGTCACTTTCTTCTCAAGACTATCGCGATGGATCGCAAGAGACAGCAGTCGGCAGAGACAGAACAGACGGCAACCGGGCTAGAAGCTGCAACGCCGGAACGAAACTGACAGCTGAAGGCGTCGTCGGTGTGTGGTAAATGTGTGTGAGGCTGAGAGAGTGAGTGAATGAGTGAGGCCGTGACGGTGGCCGTCGGCAAGGTTGTGCACTTGTGCTTGTGCCGCCGCTTTGGAAGAAGAAGAGAAGATAAGAATTAGTTAGGGATTTTGAAATTTTTTGGCTATCTGCGGGCGTGACTGCGAGAGACTTTTCATCGATTTAATTATTCTTTATTTATTGAGAGATCTATTCAATTGTTCACTTAAAATAACCTCGTTTCTTTCATTTTCTTTACAAATTCATTACTCAAATACCAAATAATAATAATACAATTATAAATTATTTTATATAAATAAATATATATAAATTGACATGATATAAATAGATTAATTAAAAAATAATTATTATTATTTTTAAAAAATTATATAAACTCGTGATAATTTTATATAAGTAATATCTTTATGTTACATTAATTTGTATACATTTATTTGTACAAATCATTGTAACTTTATTATTATTAAATACTAAATCCAAAAAATTTGGTTGTGTCGAGTAGAGAGAGACAAATCCAACCTAACTTAATTCAACCCAGTTCAATTTAATTTTAATTCGATGAGTGGGTGGGTTAGTATGGATTTATTGAATTAATTTTTTCGAATATAACTCACATAAATAATAATACTTATTTATTTTAAAATTAATAAATATTCCAGCTGACTTTATAACTAGTAATTGATGTGGTAGTATATAATTGCTTGATAAATTTATTATCTTATAAGTTTAATTTTGAAAATAAGTTCATTCAGTTTATCTTTATTTTTTAATAATACATAATTATAAATCACTTTCATTGCACTATAGGATATAATGTTAGTTAATTATAAAAAATGTCATAATTTATAATTTAATGAAAAGATGTGGGAAACTATAAATAAAATATCAAAAACTCATTGTCAAGATTTTCTTAATTTTAAGATAGTTTATTTTTAATTTTTTTATCTATTATTAAACCGTGCATTAAATTTTCATGTTATAATATATTTATATTTAATTTTAAAAAGTTTAATTTCAAGTTTCATATATTTTTCTTTATTCAATTTTTAATTTTTATTTGATCTTTAAATTTTTAACCCAATCAATCTAACTTAACATGGTGATTTAAAGGTTGAGTTGGATTGGATTGAATATATTTATTGAGTTTAGTTAATTTTATCTCAACTTATTCAATAATATGTGGGATTAGGTTTTCGTAAATCCTATAAACTCAACCCATGTCCACCCACAGTGTTCAGGGTAAAAGAGAAAAAGGGTTCATTCGAGGTTGTTTTTAGAAGACTTAAAAATGATTTTTATGAATTTAAAAAATAATTTTAATGCTTGGTAAAAAAAGTTCAAAATTATTTTTGTCAAAATCAACCGTGGCTGATTTTAAAAAATAGGAGGGAGTAAATTTTACATTCTGATTTTGATAATTAATTTTATCCTTTAATACAGTTTTATTAATAGCTTTATAATTATTACTTAAACTCAAAATTATCATTATTCAAATTTGAAACAAATCAATATTTCAATAATTTTTTATAGTAAAAAAATAAAATCAATATAGTATAAATTTTATTTTCAAATAAATTATCATAATACACAATTAAAAATATTGTATATATATGTTTTTATATGTATAAGTAAATTTTATCCTATATTACGTATATTTTAGTTATTTATTTATTTACAGCTGTTTAACAACAAAATTTATCAAATACCCATAACTACTTTTAAAACTCACATTACTTTTTTAAATAAAATTTATCAAACACTTAACTGATTCTTTTTACAGTTGATTATTTTTATAATATAGTTAACAATAATTATTTTAAAAGTTACAACATTACTAAATTAATCCCGAGTCTATAAATGAGTGAGAAAATAAAAAAAATCAATAAAATAGTTTTAATATTAAAATAAAAATAATTTGGAAAGCGGTTTCAGAAGAATTTTATAAGGGTGTTAAAAGCTCATCTTTATTCACTAATGTTTTAAAACAAGCGAAATAGAACTTATGGGGCGGCTTCCGAATCCTGCATATAGGCTCAATTAGTTGATCAACCATACAATTTGTTCTAAATACCTCCACCAATAAAGGCTCTCTTTTTTTCTTTTAATTAAAACTCAAAATTTTTTCCTTCTAATTAGAGAATCGTATTTAGACAAGAAGTCGTCTTTTGTAGCGTCGGTCCCATAAAATCCATTTTTATGTGGAATTTGGACTGCCTGTGCCGGAGGCTGCGTCTTTCCTTTGAATAAAGACACTATTTGTGCAGAATTTTGAGGGGCTGTGCACGAGTCTTTCATTGGCAAAAGAAGATATACTTTGTGAAATTATTTTTGAATGAATTAGTTGTGTACGGCGTTACTATCTATCTCATGGACTTCATAAGAAAATTTTTCTCTGTAAATGAAATTTCATCAATCAGATACAAACAAACTATCTACTAACATATTACACTACTAATCTTAAGACACATCAAAGTGATTATAAAAAATTTAATTAAAAAGAAGTAGAAATTAAGAGTTCAATGATTCCAAGCCTTCAAAATATCATAAAAACTTTAAGGGTTCTTCATCTTAATTCTGAGCTTTCTAGCTATTTGTGCAGCTTTGGGATGAGCTTGACTCTTGCTACTGTCACATTGTTCTACTTCCACCCAGTTAATAACTTTGAGTATGAGAGACTGAGGAACTTTCTTCACGTCTCCATCTGCTGTGCCTTTTGATTTCTTCATGCCAGTTTCCAAACCTTTTTCTAGGAACTCCATAAACCAATTTCCTGCTTCAGTTTCGATCTGCTTACCCAATTTGATTGTGTTGCTTAAGTTGCAAGAAACCAATGGTTTCTTGTTTTCATCATTCTCAGCAATAGCTTCAAGGTTAAGTTTTCCTAGGAGGGTGGATAGTCCTTTTCTATCCGAATTTGCCCTCATGTTAGAGTTTGATCTCAGGAGCTTTTCAAAGTTTATCTTCTGTTCTACTCTTCCAGGAAATGCCGCAACTGATTTGTGCAATGCTGATCGCCTTTTCGATGAATTTAGTTCCGAGTTGTGTATAATTTCGTGTAAGATTGTTGACTCTTCTTCTTCAGGCTTTCTATTCCTTTGCTCTGCTTTTGGATTTTGAGCCACTTCAGTAGCTGCTTGAATGGACACCATATCTGTTACGGCTTGCACAATCTGTTGATGGAACTCCAAAAACTTCTCAAAGCAGGCAGCGGGGGCATCTGCTCTTGCTGATTTGCTCAAGTTCGAAAATAATCTGCAAGGAAGTTATATTATTGGTCTTAGCAAATCTAAAACTTCAAATTTTTTCCACTTCAGTATAGAAAATAATTTAAAAATAGATTTAATACTTGAGAGATCGAACTAAAGTATCAGTAGCTGAAGCCTCTCTCAGTGCTTGAAGGGCAATCTTCTGAGCTGTTTCTCGCTGCTGCACAGCTTCCTGTTGAAGCATAATATTAGACAACTGAGCCAAAAGAAGAAGAATGCTGCTAGGTCACAAGATAGGAGACCTGAATTTACCTTGCCTAGTACGCTTAGCTTTCCTGGTAAATTAATTGGCAGACTTGTACTGCTATCCGGGCCTAAATTACCAGACTGAGATTGTGGCTGTGGCGTGGCTATTGAGTTCGACTTTTCTAAATCTCCACCTAAATTTAGGGCTCCTATGGTTCTTCCATTTCTTAACTTAGGTGGAGGAGTAGAACTTTTCTTATCCTGCAAAAAAAAACAAGATTATTCTATTAACAAAATTAATGACTGAAATCTTCAATTCACAAAGAAATTATTAATCTAAGAAGTAAAATCTTTAAAATACATTTGCTAGTTGACATACTTTCAACAAAGGCAGGAGTTGATAATCAATAACATGGTTCTTAGAAAATTCTAAATGGAAAAGAGGAAAATGTACCTACAGCTGTGTTGAAAGGACTATTTGGGATTCTTGGCTCTCGTTCGCAGACACTCTTGCTCCTAGGAAACTTTGAAGCAGATGGCGCCACACAGCTTTTTCTTAGCAATGCAGGGCTTTCTCCTTTGGTATCCACCATTTTAGCCAAAAGTCCCCCACCAAAAGAACATCTTACACTGCCATCCTTCCCGGATCTTGATCTTATCATCGGTGACATAGTTTTCACCAGATTAGGCCTCTCTTTCACTGGCGTACACTGATCAAAATCCAAAGGAACCGGCTTCAGTAACAAAGGAGATAAGACCCCATCACTCCCGTTTTGTCCCCAAGAACCTCTTCTGTGAGCTGGAGGCTTTGAATTTACTTTTTGCTCACTTTTCTCTCCTTTTTCTCTTAAACCCATTAACGGTTCTGGAGTTCCAACTAGTGGGTGCCTTCCGGGGAGCGGCTTGGTGCCTTTAACCACGGGTACAGGAGATCCTGGCTCCAATCTATCAACATAAATGAATTGACCCAACTGCATTTTGTTGCTGAGAACAAAATCATCTTGTTCTGTTGGAAGACTGACGTATATAGAGTGTGAAGAATCGGAGACTTTAATGAAGAATCCTTGTGTAGGCCAAAGATTCTTCTCATCAAGATCAGCTGGGACTATATCAGTCACTTGAAGAAGAGAGCTACGATGCTCTCTTGTAGGCTTGACTCCAGTGTTCATTCCATTGAGTAGCTTTAATAGAATTCCAGGTGCTAGTGTCGCCATAGCCTTTCAAGAATCGAAGAACTGCCCAAAACAGCGATCAAACTCAATAAATAACTCAAATGGCATAAAATTTGAAGAAACCCACAGACGAAAAGCTGGAATTTCTCGGATTTTTTGGCAAAGAATTTCAAGAAAGATTAAAGAAAATGCATTTAAAAACCTCAAGAAGGAACGGAATTTCTGTTATTTCTTGAAGCTATCAGTGGCAGAACAAGAATGAAAGGTATGGAAATATTTGGTTTGGTTCGTGTACTGAGGAGCGGCTGTTGGCAACGGTAAGTAGGCACAAGAAAGGCTAATTTTTTTTTTTTTTCAAATTTAGATTTTTGGAACGTTGCGGCAACGGTCAGATGGCGGTGCGTCTTCTCATAACGATTTTGAATTACAAGCAGAAACAGGAGCTCATATTAATCTCTCATCACAATAGGACGCCATTGGGCATTTCTTGGACTTGGTCTGCACAGCTTATGGAGATTGGGCACCCGATTTCATTCTGGGTAACAATCTTTCTTTTGGGCTCCTAATATTAATTTGGGCCAGATCCTTCTGTAAATAGGGCTCATGATCTCGGTTAGAAACTTGAGTTGCCCCACCTTCGACCTCCCGTGAACTCCACGTACTTTTACACCCCAGTTATTCCAGGATTATAACTTTATCTCATGATTCTCAAAATATAAAATAATAATAATAACTTTAGCTCATGAAATCCCACTTGCAATTTCTCCGGATCTTCGAATCTCAAGCAAAGGAACCTGGTAACCTGGGGCTAAATTAACAACTCAATAATGCAAGAAAATGCTTTTTTTTTTTTTTTTGGGTAAAAGTAATCACTAATACTTGACAGCTCATTTGGCACCCAAAGTAAAGAATGAATGTGAATTTCAAAAGTCACAACGACACGCATTCCATATAAAATCTGGAAGCACAAAATTATTTTATGGGATCAAAAGCAACAACCAGATGCCAGCTTTTCAAAACTCTCAAAGCTCTGTTGACATTTGATGTTGGAATATAAAACGGTTAACTGGGGAAAAAATGAAAAAGAAAAATAAAATACTAGCTCTCTCTTTATGAAGTTGGACACTACATTCAATCACAAACTAAAACTGATGAAACATTTTCTTGAGTTGATGAAATTCTGGCATAGTAGCTTATAGACCCAGCTATAGAGGTGTTGCAAATCCTGCCAACAAAATTAAGAATAAATTAATAATTAGTTCTAGGAAGCGGATGCATGAAATTACAATTAATTTTGTTTTAAAGATTGACCACACATCCAAACCATCCCTAATTTTTTTTCCCTTTTTTATTTCTGGTGAGAGAGTGGTGGAAAGTAAAAACTGAAAATAGTTGGAAATTCTGGAGCAAGCCTACTGGAATAATAGAAGTAATTTTTATAAATGTGAACAAGGTGGTATAGAAGTTTACGCCTTAAATAAAAGGGCTCCATATGCTTATGATGACATTCAATCTAGCATAATTCCGTTTCAAAGAAACTTTTCTCCATATATTTTGAGTCTCGTGTAAACCTAAGAAATTTTCAGGCACATCTGTTATCTTCTCCCAGCCAAAAGTTAACCCATTCTCAGCTAAAAATTTCTTCCTGTTGTCCAAACTACCCGTTTGGAGAAATAAAGAATTTGATTTTAACAAGATATCAACTATTTTGAGTGGCTAAACATGCATTCATCCTTGATACAAAGCAAGTTAATTAAGTGACCATGCAATGCACATAATGAGGAAGTATAAGAACAATAATATGATTTAGTTTATCAAGCCATGCCCAATATTTCCACAACGCACCCCATAGCCAAAGTCAAAATAAGTTCAAAGTGTCAATCATTTGGAGAATGCTCTTTATATGCAACAATAAAACTTACAGCATCAGATTACATATTACATAATGATTAACAGATTAATTGCCAGAACATATTCTCCTAAAAATTGCTAATCCATAAAGCTAACTTTCTCATAGCAGATGTAATTTAAGTCCCCAAAGTCCTAACCTGTTACAATAATCTAAGGCTGTGTTTCTTAACATGAAATAGAAGTTGGTGGATTGTTTTGCCATCAACTATATAAATTTCAAAGCAAATTTCATACACCCGATAATCACAAAAATATTGTACATTGGGAAAAATGATTTTCAAAATCCACACAACTGAAAAATTAATTAACATATCTGCATGCAAGAAAATAACTTTATCTAAACCAAAACAAGTACTCCTGATACCTATAAGGAACAACTCAACAACCATACCTTAAACTCTTCCATTTTTCCCAACATTAGAAACATAATTCTGCTAAATAAAAAAATTTATATTATCTCCAAAAACAATGTTAATTCAACTTTAAAGTAAGCGATTAAGATAGAAAATTTAGGAAGATGACTGGGATTCAGGGTTATCACAATTGAGCAACAAGAATTAAGTAAGCCAACTCAGCTCTGCAGCAACGGAAGTGTACCATATATTAATTCATCATATATCAAAACAAACAGCTTTTCCAAAAATAAAGAAAAAAAATTGCAGACATTTGTTATAAGAGACTTTCTAAATTTTTTAACAATTTAAGACAACCTTGTACCTTAATTTCAACCGACAGATCAATCATCCTAAAAAGCAATATACAAAAGAAAGTACCTTCTGATAGACAGCCCCAGTTTTGATTGTTCAAAGACAGCAACGAAGTGAACAAGGACGATGCAGTAACACTATGCAATGGCATCAAAGACAGCGCCCCACCCAGCTCCACAGGAACCCTTTTAATTACACACCCACATAACCATCCCCATTAAAGCTTATAACTAAAAATTCATAATTAACATTCAGATCAGAGTAAAAATGACAACTTTAAATCCCTACAAAAAAAAAAAGATTGACACGAGTGATCAAAAAACACAAATGGGTATGCATCGAAAGCCTTGAATAATAAAAGCTCAATAAAATAAAATAAAAGGAAACCTGGAGAGAGAGAGTTTGTAAAGAGATGACGTGCGAGAAGCAGAGGCAGGCTTAAAGGTGGAAGCTAGTCCACTCAAATTTGCAGCAGTTGAGGATGAACGGCTGATAAGGGTTTTAGCTGAAGCAGAAGCGACTTGTAGGGTTCTTCTACCACAATTAGCCGCCATGTTTCTCACTCTGCTTGCCAATTGCGAGAACAGAAGTCGCTGCTACAAACGAACTCCAAGTAATGGTTCTGCTTTTGGGCTTCCTCTGGACTCGAATCCATGCAGATCATTAAACTTAGTGGGCCTCTTTGCTGCCACAATGTGGTCAGTATGAGCCTCTCAAAAGAGTGGACCAACCCATTTAACTATAAGTACATTCGTAGCCCACCACTTGTGTAATTAGTCAAATTATGGGATTTTGAAGTGACGGAATGATATCTCAACAATTTCAAAGACGTATTTATGATTCGGATATAATCAGATAACAGAAGACGCACTTTAGTCTTTAGCAGCACATGACAAATTGACAATCGTCAAAAATATATGATCGCAAATTTTTAAAACTCATTGTATAGAACAGGGAGTGGAAGACTCCTGAATTGCTGTCACTTTGTAACAATCTTTTTCGATCCAGTCTGAGCTTTGGATTATGAATCCACATGCTGTTTCTTACTTTTGACATTGACCACACGGTTGATCAAGACCTTTTTAAATAGGAATTGTGAGTGTACTTGTCAAGTTCGTTAAGTTATGAAATGTGAATTTAAAAATCAAGACCTTTGGAGTTAACATTTGATTAAACACGTAGTAGCCATACAAGAAAGAGTTGGGTATAAAATGTGAGTTTTTTTTTTTTTTTTTGGAACCGTCAGTAAATTTTTCTAAGATGCAAGAGAGTCCAATGACATGGGATAAGTATTTTACATAATAAGCTTATATAATATTTAAACAACTCTTACTAAAAATTGTTAAGTAAGTTTATTGAACTTTTCAAACTGATTTAGTAAAGATACTTGTAAAAAGTTAGAGAAATGAGAGACTAATATAATTGAAAGAAATTAATGTTGTTTGTTTTGAGAGGAAAAAATTAGAGAAAACTGTTTTATTACTTCAAGAATTTTTTTTTCTTGAATTACAATTAATATAGATCTTATATACACGTGATTAATAACTTGTAACTATCTTCAATTTCTAATCATTTAAGTTAATTATATTTTGTTATACATAAACACTCATTAACTAACAATGACTAATAACAACTCAGGCTGATATGTCAACCCTTTTAACAAACTCTGATGAATTGGTACTATTGACTTATTTCAGCTTGAGTTTCTTTCTTTTATCCTCGGTAATTTCAGCACAATGGGCTTCCTTAACAGCTCCCCTAAAACTCAAGGGACATGAATGAACATTGAATTTAGATCTTAGGTAATTGAAATGGATAAATGAAAAAGGTTTGGTCATAATGTCAGCAACTTGCTCTACACTAGGAATATACTGAATGTTCAACTCTTCTGCAATCACCTTATTTATGATAAAGTGCATGTCAAGTTTGATATGTTTTGTTATAGAATGATAAACATGATTGTGAGCCAATGCAGTGACACTAATATTATCACACTAGAAGGTTGGTGTCTCTGTATAACATACTCCAGTATCATATAATAAAGACTGTAATCAGCTCAACTCTACATTAGCTGAAGCTAAGGAGCTATATTCACTTTCTGCACTTGATCTAGCAATAATTGATTGCTTCTTAAATGACCAGGATATCGAATTGTTGCCTAGATAAATACAATAGGCACCAATAAATTTTCTATCCTCCAAATCATAAGCTCAATCTATATCAATGAATCCAGTAAACTTCATTTTTATATTTTGAATAAATTTACGTTCATAATTTTAGGTAGACTTTAAGTATCTCAACAGCCTCTTGCATGCTGTAAGATGTTGCATTGTAGTAGAGGAAACATATTGACTCTATTTGTTCACAGCAAAAGCAATATATGGTCTTGTTAAGATTAGATATTGCATCTCTTCTATAATACTTTTGTAATGTATTGGATCAGCAACATACTGACCAAAATATCCTTGAGTTTCTTTTTTCAACTTAAGTATTGTGTTCCTTGGTGTATCAATACCCTTGCATTCAAGTAGTTGGACTTCAGATAACAAGTCTCTTATATATTTTATTTGTGATAGATAACCTGCATCATATAACACTTATATGCCCAAAAAATAAGAACGAGTACCCAGATCCTTCAATGTAAAACTTTACTAAACTCAACAATAAATAATTCTAATTCAGCAATGTTTGGTCCTGTGATTAAGATATCATCAACATATATCAGTACCAGTATTATGGACGATTTGGTTTTCTTTATAAACAAAGATGAATATACTTTTGAGTTTATAGACTCCCACTGTAACAGGAAAACTTTTAATATCTCATACTAGGCTTTTGGAGTCTGTTTAAGACCATAAAGGGATTTATGGAGTTTGCATACAAAATCTAATTTCTGAACATCAACAGAGCCTGCTGGTTAATCCATGGAAACTTTTTCTGTTAACTCTCCATTAAAGAATGCATTATTTAAATCAATTTGCCTTATCTTCCATTGGTTCATAACAACTAGACTTATGACTACTCTAACAGTAGCTGACTTTACCATAGGACTGAAAGTCTCAAAGTAATTAACCCCTGTAATTTGCTTAAATCCCTTAGCTACTAATTTAGTTTTGTACTTTGCTAGACTTTTGTCTGTATTATTCTTCACCTTATACACCTATTTGTTATTAACAATTTTCTAATCAACTAACTTCAGAACTAAAGATAATTTATTGTTCTTAAGTAAAGCATTATATTCTTCCTGTATGGGTTCAGACCATTGGAGATCCTGCAAAGCTTCATGAACAGAATTTGACTCCTTGTGAACGAGTGTTACATTGTAGAACTTAGGTTTGAAAATACCGACTTTACTTCTAGAGATCATTGAATATGTATTGGAGGGTGCAATAAGTCGTTGTGTATTTGAAGGAATAGGTGGCTGCTGAGCAATTTCTAGTGATGATTATAAGATAGAAGAAGAGATAATATTTGATGTATGTGGCTAAGTAAACGAAGGAATGAAAGGCTCTATATGGGATACATTTGGTTATAGTAATGAACCAAAATTATTATGTTGATGGGAATTAACTGAGTGATGAGTACTGTTGCTGGTAGAACTTGCAAAGCTAGGATTATGTGAGATGTTATCATTTGAGATTGATGAGATAGGCAAGGTGGATAGATGAACACCTGTTGAGTAGTGAATGGCAAATTTGGACATGAATTATATTCATTAGAAGTGAAAACAGAATATGAGGATTAAGGAAAAGAATATTCATCAAAGATTACATGTCTAGCTATATAAACTTGACCAGATGAATGTAGACACCTGTATCCTTTATGAGAGGAGTTCTATCTAATGAAAAGACATTTACTAGAATGATATGCAAATTTATGCTTATTATAATCTCTTAAGTAAAGATAGCATGTATAACCAAAGCATTTGAGCATTTTATAATCACACTTATATTTGAACAACTTTTTATATAGTGTAAAAAGCTTTATAGGTGCAGATGGCAACCTGTTGATAAGATAGATAGCTGTTTGGAAAACATCTTACTAAAATTTGAAAGGTAACTTGGCTTGAGCTAGTAATGTGAGTCTTAATTCAACAATATGTTTACATTTTTTTTCAACTAGCCTATTTTAATGATGTGTATAAGGATATGAGTTTCTAAAGATTATTTAATTTTGGTTCAAAAAATCAGTGAATGATCTATATTCTCCCGCTAGTCAGATTGCAACATTATATTAGAAGTTTGGAATTATTTTTCAACTTCCAATCTAAACATTTTGAAGACTGGTAAAGCATCTGATTTCAGCTTTAAAGGATAAATATATATATATATATCTACTGAAATCATCAACAAAACTAATGTAATAAACATAACCATATCTAGAAAGAGTAGGTAAATGACCCCATAAGTTATCGTGAATGAGTTCAAGGACTTGAGAAGTTTTAGTTTCAGTAATAAGAAAATGCAGCTTGTGAACTTTACTTATTTGAAATGCTTCACATATTTGTTGTACAACTTGTTTAATAGAATTAGTTGAGAGATTGACAGATTGATCATTCTTAAGTAAATGTGTTAAGATATCATGATGAGGATGATAAAATCTTATATGAAATAGAGTAACTTTATTGATTGATGCATTACTAGAGAAAACAACAATTTGATAACAAGCTTTAGAATTTGAAGGATTATTTTGAACATCAGTTATAACTGAAAAATGAAGATGACCTGTAGAAAGTATGGACATAGGTTTATTTGAAGAAGCTTTACATAAGAAAAAGAAATAAGAGAATTGAGATGACTTGAATAATAACTTGTATAATCATTTTTCAGTAAAACCTTGCATAAGTGCTTGTCCCTTCAGTGAATCTTTAACATAACACACATTACCAATAAATTCAATGGAAAAGTTATTGTCATTAGTTAGCTCGAGTATACTTATCAAAATTTTAATAATTGAGGTAACTAATAAGAAATTCTTAAGTACTGTAGCCTGTAGGTATATGTTTGTAAGCAGAATTAGAATTTTTATAGCAAAAGTAAGCATCACTAATATGAGTAATAGCCAAATATTGTCTATTGCCAATAGTAAGTTGATTTGAGCCTTTAAACTTCTCTCTGACATTCATATTGGCCATATTATTTATAATGTGATATGTAGGACCACTATTAAGATACCACCCTTCATTAGCAGAACTTTCAAGATTTGCAATATAAGCTTCAGGTAGAGTAAAGATTTTTGATAAATAAGAAAAGATAAGAGAGTAGTGCATTGGTTGATAACTTGAGTAAGACACTTCATGAGAGTCTTCAAATGAGGGTTTTTGATAAGGAAATGATTTAAAGTTAAGTTCAAAATTAGCCACATATGCCTTGGATCCTATCATTTTACCCCTACTAAATGGTTTAAGTAAAGGCAAATAATTATCACCATACTTGTGCCAACAAGCATCATCAATATGACCTTGCTTGTGGCATATTTGACAGGTAGGAACTTGCTCGTTAGATTCTCTAGAGAGAATGAATGAATTACCAAGAGTAAACATATTTCTCACATGTGATAATCTAGGAAATTGCATAGGCTGATTTCTTCCAAATCCTATAATATGACTTCTACTAAAACCTTCAAATCCTCCAAAATTACTACTATCAGCTAAAAAACCACTAGGGTAAGAATTAAAGAACATGCCTCAACCAATATTTTGACCTCTGCCTCGAAATTGACCATAATATCCAGTAACATAAGTGCCTCTCGTAGAAGTACATCTCATATGTGAATAATGTGCATTTATTATGTTATAGTTTGCATTGAACATGGCCTGAGAATTCGAACTTTGTTCTAATTTGACTTAATATGTCAACAATAATGCATATGCATCAGCATAGGTCATTTTATTTACTGTGATAATTGAAGCCAGATCGAAATATCTAGGTCCATGTCCATTAAAAATCCTTATTAACAAATCTTTTTCAGTTATGTTATCACTAGCACAAGCAAGTTTATTAGCAAGTGCTTTAATCTTTGAACAATATTCTTTAATTGACAATTATTTTTTTCTCAAGCTATCCAGTTCAAATTGAAGTTGTGTTACTTTTGCTTCAGATTGAATGCCAAATTATTTTTCAATGAATTTCCATACATTAAAAGAAGTATCATAATTAATAATTGAATTGAGGATGCCTTCATTAATAGTAGAAAGTAGCCGGCCGAGCAAAGTTTTAGTCTTGAGTGTGCCACAGAATATAGTATAGATTTTCAATCTTCTCAACAGATCCATTAGCTTTTGAATGAGAGAGATACTGATTTAGAATGTTTTGCGCTTCTGAAATGAATCATTCAAGTTTATTCCTTCTAATTGAAGTGAGAATTTATTTATGTCAAAGTAGAAAATTAGATCGATCGAACTTCACGATTACAGCAAAAGTGAATGAAGTTTATGAAGATTGAATTTGATTAATGATCAGTTGATTTTGATTTGTAGTACTCGAGCTAGCCACAGATGGATTTGTCACCATAAAAGAAATTAATATTGTTTGTTTTGAGAGAAACATTTCAAAGAAAATTGTTTTAATACTTCTGAAATTTTTTTTCTTAAATTACAACTGAATCAATACAGCTATTATATACATGTGATTAACAACTTGTAACTAACTTCAATTTCTAATCATTTAAGCTAATTACATTTTGTTATACACATACATTAATTAACCAACAATAGTTAATAACAACTTAAGTTAATGTGTTAACTCTTTTAACAAACTCTGATGAGCTGGCATTGCAGACTTATTTCAGCTTAGCATCTTTCTTTTATCCTTTGTAATTTCAGCACAATAGGCTTCCGTAACAATAATCAAAGAGAAGGTATTGTATTATTCACAAGAGAACTTGAGAGTTTTACAAATATGCTTAAGTTGCTTGTTGTGGGTTGCTGTTATCGTGTATAAAATTCTAAGTCACATGCCTTATTTACAGAGGGGATTGGCTAACTCTAAATTGTGTCTAGCCTTGTTATATCTAGAATTCTCTACAAACCTCTATATACAAACTCCAGCAATGTTTAGAAAGTTCTTAAGTATCTACAAGTCGTCATGAGAACGTGATAGAGAGTACTAGTGATGGAAGCTTCTATAATCAACCCAAGTTAGCATATCTTAACTCAATTTTATCCTCGTTGGCTGGGAATTTCGAGCGGCCCGTGACAATGAACACTAAATATTTAAAAAAAAATTCTTAGTCAGTAAAAGCTATAAATTGTATCGTTCTACAACAATTATGGCTCCATTGCAGCATTTATACGTAGCTAGGATTGACCCAACTACTGAGTTATCAGATACCTACCATCTATTAAAGAGAATAGTATCTTCAACTTCATCACTATCTTTCAAGCAAGGAGCTGGCTAGACAGACAGCAGTCTGATCCAAAATGAATGGCACAGTCCAAAATATGAGGCCATGCCATGTTTTATTCCGAAAGGGGTGTAAGAAACAAAAACTGTGTAAAATCATAATGGCGCAATTATGGTTCAACAGAATAGTTTGTTGAGCGGGTGCGTATGAAGCATGGCTTATGAGAACGACATACGATCAGCTTGTGAAGAAGAAACAACAGAAAGAAGTTACTCTACCTCTATTGTCAATCAATACAGGACCTGGTCCATCATGCTGGTTGAGACTTGAAAGGACCCCATTTTCATGCTGCACTGCGCTCTCTTCTGAGCCTTATTTTACGCCGAGCAGCTTTTGCATATTTAAATATAGTGGCAACCTAGGATTGACCTCGGATTACTCAAAGACAGAGACATTTCAATTTCTGATATTATCTTAATATGCTCCACTTCTAGGTCTATTCCTCTCAAAGCATTCAACTTAAACAGCTTAATTTTTTCATTAGTTTATTCAGTAGGAAGGGTGCGCTAATAATTAATTTGATGGTTGAAACAGAATTCATTTTTCATTTATTAATTGCTGCAGAGCAGAGTGAACAATGTAGCCCATAAATACTAACATTGAAGTTCTGTGAAAGTACAGAGGATTATAGGTGGAATGCAAGTTCTAATTATTGCAAATATTTTGCTTTGTAAAACTAGCTAGAATAAGACTACACATTTGTTTCAGGTACGAAATGCACATGGACGAATGATGATCGATGCATGTGTCTCTTTCTTTCGCATTTTCATTCCAATCTTTCTTTAGAGGAGTTTTTGCAGTTTGCGGCAACAGAAATTGCCCACTTATTTATGCAAATCCCGGATTCAAAGAAAAAAAAAAAAAAGAACCTTGTGCCAAGCTTTAATTAAAAATTCTTATGAACTGAAAAGAAAACATTTTAGCATCATTATTGAACCTCAAGTTGCATAACTACTAGTGAAATTATAAGCACAGAAACCTGAGTGAAAACGTGCAAACATGTGCTGGAAAATGAAAATGAAGCCGAGAGATGATGCCTTATCAAGGCAGCAACATCATTTTGTCTGTAACCGCACTTTCAAAGCTTCCATCGAAGCTCAGAGTCCAAGCTCAGTGTGTCTAGTCAGTCCCCAGCACTCATGCAAAAACATGCTTTTATTTCAAAAAATATGATTGATTGCAGATGCAGCATGTTACTAGAACCATTAGCATTATTTGCTAAGCTCAGCCTTAGGATTCATTGAATAATAATCTTACACAATACAATTAACATTCTAAATTCTAGAGAATTGAGTTAGAATTCTTGTGAACGTATTGCCAAGTGAAATGCTTTAATCCTTTCCATTAATTCAAGAAATATGGTAGTGCCCAAAATAATAGCTGTCCCGTGGCCTATTCCATGGAATTGTAGATTGAAAATATTTGGGTGCTTCCAGGACCACCTTATCTTCTTTTTGGTCACATGATGTTTAAAACTACACATATGTGGATTGTATACAACAGTTGCAGCTACTTGTTGGTTGATAAAAAATTTCCCAACATTTTGCATCTGATCCTGTTCGCCTGTTCTTTCTTCATTTTGGTACCAGCCACCGGGCTCTTATAATTTGGAAGAAAAATAAATAACTTGAATGGAAGAGAAATATCTCCTCATACATGGATAAACACAACTAATAAACAACAAAGTGAGTGATTGATCAATGGCCCAAATTAAGCTGAATAGCTGCTAGCAGTAAATATAATGATGGGAATAATAACCGAACATTCTAGGGAATTGAATTATTGGCAACATAATAACAAATCTATGTTGTAATGCAAAGCACTAAATTTTATGAAAGAATAATAAAACCCAAAAAAAATAAAAAAAAAAATTGGGGGGTACAGATTATTTGACGCGTTTGGCCGCTAAGTTTTTGTCTTTTGCTGTAGGAAGCCTTTAAAACTCATCCCGTGACCGGTCTTTTTAGTATGCACTATTAGAATGATTTAACACCACCTTCGTCGTCGAGCAAATTGACACCATCTCGTGAATATGGCAGAATCCGTAATTTCTATGTAGGATATTGACTTAATCCATAAAATAATTGTCAGGTTTTAATGGCAAAACTCTATTTGAACGCTGGCTGTATTTGCTTAAGGTCGGTGATAATTTCTGACGAAATCTTTTGCGGTTCCTATTTTTTAACAGACACGAAGCGCATTGCACTTTGCCCTCTCACTTTTCTTAATTTAACCTTATTCCAAAAATCATGTGAAAATTTGTTGTCTCAATCATTGGGTCTTACCAATTGGGTGGCTCATAACTTCCACATGAATAATTCCGGATCATAGTTTCTGCATGACAATTTTACATGTCGATTTGATCGTTGGGAACTTTATCGTCTGTGAAAACTGAAAAGAGTCTTGAGTGTCTGAAGTTTACATCACCTACTTCTGGCCCGTAAAAAGTAAAAACAGATTTACTCATATGTTATTACAATTTAAAGAGCATAGGGTAAATTCGTGTAATCACATTGCCAGAGCGTACAAAATATAACTAGAACAGCTGAAATACAATAAATAATATGCAGAAGGCAACAAGAAGAAGAAACCACATTAAAATGAAAATTGTACACTTGAGTGTATCTGAATTTTATTTTTAATATATATATTGGAAAAAAAAATACCACTAAGAGAAAAAAAAAAACGACAACAACAGAGAAGTAAAGTTATGATGAGGAAGTATCCACCAATCCTAGGAGTAAGAGAAGAGAAATATGCCCCCACCTCATCCACCAACAACAATTCCACTTGTTAACCATTTGTACACTTCCTCTTGTTTTGGTGCCCAAATTGACATTTATATAAATTATATATTATAAAATGGCAATACAAAACACTAATAAATAAAACCTCTATTCTTCTTATCATCATCGCTTAAAACGCTAAATTATCAATAGATGGGATAGCATGAGCTGGAGCCACGACTAAGTTATCTTAACAAATGGTTCGAACCCACGTCCACACGACATGACCCAAATGGCTAATCAGCCGTGGTCCAAGTCATATCATTCTCGAAAATCCAGTGGCAAACCTCGATCTTCCCAGGACTCGAACCCAAAGCCAAGAAGGCTCCGTGGGTCGGGCTCCAAGCTGATGTATCCAAGTGACATATGGCAACCCCATGATTGATCTTGGCTTTTGTGTTAGCATCCAAGATATCGGCTTCATACACACGAACTTTAGGAACAGAGTGGCAGTAATAAAGCAGATAAGGAAACAAACTTTGATGACAAGAAACCGATTTAGTAACTTTACCACCGTTGATTCCTTTGATGGATCCGATCACGATCTTCTTCTTTGACCCATTCACATTCTCGGTTGTACGGACCACCACATTGCGGCCCAAAATGGATGTGGCAAAGTCGATCATGTCTTCCACTGAGCCCACGCACCGTTTGGTCTCGCCCGCACTCGGTGCCCTCTCGCAATCGCCCAACGCCTCTTCAATTATACTCTCCATCGACGAATTATCACCAGCGTGGAATATTTTCTTCATGTCGGTAATCTTAGAACTCGAGAACGGCAATTTTGAAACAATAGTGCGGGGCAGAAACGACCTTTTGGGCATTTTATCCTGAATGTCAGGCATTGCCATCACACTCCCTTTCTTCAAGACGGACTCTCTAAAGAATTTGCCCGGCTCCACCCACCTATTCACCAAACTGCCACTCGCTTGCTTTTTTCTTTTACCACCAGAACTGACATTGTTATACTTCGCAAAAGTGACGCCGTTTTTGGCATAATCTTTGAAGGTGTTGTTAACTCCGTACATCTTGAACCCCACGGCCTGCCCTTGAGCTGCCTCACCATATCCTTTGAACACGTCCGTACCTTCATTGAAAGAATTCCCATAATTTGCGAAATTGACCTTACCAGAATTTGAATTCTTGCCATATGACTGAAACGAATCGTCACCAACATTGGCTTGGTCTCTGTAATTAGAGAAGCTTTCAACGGCGGCATTGCCACCGTCACCGTAATTATTAAACCTATTGTTCGGAACGTTTCCATCTTCTCCGTAAGAAGCGAAACTATCATTAGCCCCATTGGCCCGCTCGCCGTAACTCGAAAAACCCGAACCAATCACATTCGACTCTTTTCCGTAACGCGCAAACTCATTCGGGGCTCCGTTTGCGTTCTTCCCGTAGTTCGCGAACTCTTCGCTGCCGGAGTTAGTCTTCTCGGTGTAGGCAGTGAACGAGTGGGCCCGACCGTTGCCTTCCGACGCGTAACTTGTGAATCGGAGATTCGGAACATTGACTTCCTCGTTGTAGTTCTTGAAGCTACCGGCTCCGCCCGATGCGCCGGCGCCGTAGGTATTGAAGCTCTGGTCGGCGACGTTGGAGCCAGGGGCATAGTTGGAAAATTTATCCCGGTGGCCGACGGCGTCACGGCTGTAGCGACGGAAGGAATCGACGGGGAGATTATCGCCGTCGGAGTAATTCTTGAAGGAGTCGGCGCCGCCGAGTCTACTGGTGCCGTAATTGGTGAAGTTCTTGTTGAGGTAAGTGACAAAGTTGGAGTCGGTGTCGTGTTTTTCAAGACTGTTGGATAAATCGGAGAAACAAAAGAGTCTGGCGGAGGAGCAAAAGGATGGGAGGACCGAAGAGAGAGCATTTTGGGCAGCGAGTTTGGCGAAACTCGCCGAGTCCACGGCGTTTAAGGGAGAGGCTTTTGAGAGGAGGAAAGGAGATTTTGGTAAATTGGTGCGGATCTCTTTGTCCCAGTATCGAATCAGATAAGCTTTTGGGGTGAATGGATTTTGTTTCGTATCAATGCCGCCTGAAATCTCGGAACCGCCCAAAAATTTAACCTGCATTGCGCATGTATAAGAAAGAAAAAAAAAAAAAGAAAGAAAATCATTGAAAATATAATAATAATCATAAGATGAAGATAATATGAAGAAACAAAATCAATAAATAACCAATGTAGTGCTTGATTGTAACTGAATGCTTACTTGATTAAGAAAACAGAGGGATAAGAGGAGGAGGAAGAGAGGGGAAGATATGAGGTGAAGCATTATTATTTTGCAAAAGAGAGGGAGAGAGAGGGTTGGTGTGCTTGTTGTCGTTGTTGGTCTTGTAGATAGAAAAAATTTGTAGTGAGACTGAGGCCTCACTGCTCAGGGCTTTTAATTCAAATGGGGGGTTTCGGTTTTCAACGTAATTAAAGAAAGCTTTGCTGGCAAAGCGCCTATTTGATGATATCTCATTAGCTCCATTTCATTCATTTTTTAAATCTTATGCAATTAAACATTAGAATAAAATAAATGCAATCAAATAAGTTACATACTTTATAAATCAGCTAATAGTCAAATTCGACAAAAAAAAAAAAGGATAAAAAAATCAGTTAGTAAGTAGTCTGTACAGAATTATTTATGATCTTTAAGGGATAAATTAGGTCAGTTTATCTTTAAACCTTGCAAGTAGTCTATACAGAATTATTAGACCAATGTAAACAAAAAGAACGTTGAATTTTAAAGAGAAATATACAAAAATGGCCAAAAATATTTGGCCATTTTTTAAATTAATCATCGCAATCTTCTATTCAATAGTAGCCATTTAACAAAATTTTTTGACTAAATCACCTTTATCTTCTCAACACTCATTCTTCTCTCTCAAATCCAAAACCCGCAGCTTGTACATCATGTGAAGATCGGCAACCAATTAACAAATTTTATTTTTTTTTTTTGCATTACATTAAACCATTAATTAGATGTAGTTTACATATTTTGTGTGTATTTTATGGTAGATGGCCATTTGGTAAATTTTGTTTTGTACAATATTTACATAATAAAAATGACATGTTAGATGTTTGATAAAATGTCTCTTAAAATTTATTTATCTCAAATTAATATTTGAGATTTTTAACATTATTAATAAACAATCAAATATATATATATGTATGTATGTATGTATGTATCAATTATAAAGCAATAAAAAAAAAGGCAGCAACATATATGTGACAGGCATGTCGCGTGTACGAGAGACAGGTGTCTGTCGCACTAAAAGATATATTTAATGTTACTCTGTTTTGATGCCACAAATACCTACCACATTAATATGTTTTGATCTGTCTCGTTGAAAACTTTAAAATGATATATTAACGTCTAAAATAGATTTATATAGCTTAAATTATGATTTTTAGAATATACTCGACATATAAAATGTGATTATATGCGACAAACGCCTATCTTTTGGAAGACAGGTACTTGTTGCATACAAATATATAGCACATTTTCTTACGTGACAAGTGCTTATCGCACTGCCTCAACATTTTGTGAGTTTATTTTCTATTTTAGTATAAAAATAAGTTAAGAGATAAACTAAAAAATAATAAAAAAAAATTATTTATAAATTACTAAATTTATTTGGATATTTTTAAAAAATTTCCAATTTTAAACCATGTCATTTATATTTCTCAGCTTTTTTGACATTTAAAAAAAAAAAAAAAGAGTCCAATTCAAAACTAAATACTATCATTTTTACAGCCAAAGTCTTAGAAAAGCAACCACATCCCATGTGCCCAAGCATGCCACGAAGACAAAAATTATTCCTGCTTCAAACCGAGCTTGACTAACTGGAAAAGGGTTTTTCGAAAATGAAATGGAGTGCACCAGAGTGTAAAAGCGAAACACTTTTTCCAATTCAAGCGTAAATTGACAGAAGGTAAACTTTCAGAGCCGCGTCTTTTGTAATATATATATATATATAAACACATTTCTTTTAAAATAGAGTCAGACGCGTTCAGCCACTCGGTTTGTTAGTAGTCCAGTGGCGAAAACTTAAGTTTTTATCATTTTAATTTTTTAAATTGTGAGGGTTTGAATTCGAGTTTACGTCGTAATATGAGAATTTTAATTTTTTATCTTAGTAAAAATAAATTTATTTTTTTAAAAGAAATTGTGAATAAAATAAGTGTCTTTTAAATATTTATAAGAGTTAAAATTTAGATTATATCTCATATGATTAATATCAATTTTTATCTTAATCATAATGTAATGTACATATTAATTATAGTTTGATCATAATATACCAATATCAAAAAAAAAAAAAATCAGACGCGTTTAGCCATATGCCACCAATATTTTTCTTCGTTTTATTTTGCGGAAAAAGAGGTTGGTCAATCCTTTTCGTGAACCCTCTTTTTAGTGTGCATTATTAGTATGGTTAACATTATCTGCATGTGTTCAGGAATATGACAAGATTCATGAAAATGACATTATTTTGTACAAATAGAAATTGTAGCTGATGATTCAAAGCATAATAAATTCCAACTACTCTCAAAATTGCGAGAATAAACTGTATATTTGCTCCTTCTAGATCAACAATAGTTTACATTTTTTTTTCCTCTTTCGTCTCAATCTTCATTGTAAAACTTGAAGCTTAACCCGAGTAATACTAAAGCTCGCTGTGTATTATAATCATTCAAGTAATGTCCATGTAATAATATTATGCTACCATTAAGGTGATAAAAGGAATGGTAGGGTAGAGTACCCTCATTTTATCCTTTGAATGTAGCCTAATATGCAATCACCCGAATTCGAATAATGATCAAAGGTAAGCGGTGAGTTTTTTTTTTTTTAATCTCTAGATAAACCTTTCAATTTTATTTTTCAGGGATTATCATTTTTCTCTCTACTGAAATCATTATTTATCACTTATCCCTTATTATTTTTATAATATACAACAACCTTTCAAGCACCAAAATTTAATAAAAAATATGGGCAAATGTGTTATTTATTTGATATTTACTATTGAAATATAAAATATAAATGAGTAAGACTATTTAAACTCACCAAAGTACTCACTAAACTTATTTACTAAATAAATCTATCCTCAAATTTTAAAATTTTAAATTTTATTCAATAAACTTATTTAAATACCTAAAATATCTTTGCTAAACCCAAATTTTATAATAACAGTGAGTTTGCTCATTAAATGCATTAAATTCATTTATAAACCAATGATAAATGTTTCATTGACTTTTTTTTGTTGTTCTCGAAGAATGTTCCTTCTGCATTCATTAGAAGATGATCATAATAAATGTTCCTTCTTCGTTCATTAGAAGATGATCACAATAACTTGTAGATTATATAGCATTCAAAAATAGTTTTTTTAAAAAATATTTAACTGTGATACAAATGCGATCAACTTTTGCATAAACCAGTACGACTTTGTGCTAGCGAAACAATCACTGGAGAAAAGATGAAAGAAATATCTCTGTGGCAGAAGGTGTACCCAGAACTCAAACAACATGTTAAAAATGGAATTATTCAGAGTGAGATAAAAACCATCCGTTACTGTCAAGGTTACCCATATGTCACGGGATGAGTGGATGTACAGCAACTTGTGTGGCACTTAGATAACTTCTAGCACAAAGTTGTTAAATAAGCCTAATGAACTTCTCAAGCTAACTAAACAAAGAGGTTTGTAAGAATGCTAGAGAGAAAAAAAAGAGCAATATGACAAATATGTGATTTTATTATTCACAAAAGAGGTTACAAAAGAGCTTTACACATATTTGTGTGATATGTGTGTGTGTGGGTTTTTGGGGATTTTGGAAATTTAGAGATTCCTAGATTGGTGGGTGCTAACCCCTATTTATAGTATGGTTTTCCTACTTCTAGAGTTATTCATACAAGTTATACAATTCGATTTGTACAAGTAACTATCTAGATAAGGATAATGTTATAGATAGTGATAAGGATAAGCATTGTGGTTTATAGATTTGGAGGATAGTAGAATATTCTAGATAATGAGCCGGGCTTATTAAGTACACACACCTTGTGATTGTCCAATTGCTAAGTGTATCTGTACTGAGCGCACCACTGCTAGCTAGTTGTGAGGGGTGGTCCATTTCTGAGCGCAACCCACTTCTAAGTACATCCCGCTATTAGGTGTACCCGTACTAAGTGAACCTGCATGTGTAAATTGGCTATCTTTGGCTATGAACTTGAGCGGCCCGTGACACATAGCTCCCCAATTGTTGTTCCATTGGGATTTCATTTAAAATTCAACACTCTTTTTTCTACACAGTTCTACCAACAAAAGCAAAGTAATATTATTACTCAAATATAAACAAAGCAAAGCACTATTAGCGAAAGCACTTGCAACTAAAGTAGTAGCAGCAGAAACAAGAACCCTAACAAATATGGTGAAAGCAATCAAGGTTTATCAACATGGCGGCCTCAAGGTGATCAATCTGTGTAAAGCATAAAATCTTATTTCATGTTTCACTTATCATATCATTTTTATTATATTATTGTGTCAAATTATAGCTCTTTAAGAACCCTTAAATAATTGTAACCTCGTGATAAATATGAAAAATGTAAAATATAGCACTAATTTAGTTTCTCATTCTTAAGATGTCTAGCTTTCGGTATGAAGATTCTTTCATAATATAGTTGATTAATTATTACAAGTACATGATTGATGGGAGGTTCTTAGGTGGGAGAATTTAAGGAAATTAGGTTTGGTTCTGTTTTTTTTATTCATGTGAGAAGCAAGGAAATTAGGCTTAATTTCATTTGTACTATTGCAAAGAAGTTTATAAGCCCGAAAAAATTACCCTTTACCCTAAGTTTGGTTATGTTTTTTCTAAGGTCTGTGGTTGCTTATCAATGTTGGAATGGTATGACATATTGTGATTGTTTACTATTATCTCCAAAACTAATGAGGGTCTACATGAGTTCTACTAGCTATTAGTGATAAAAGAATTATATATATATAAAGTAATTGCTTCAGAGGAAATATTTTCCATATTGCCTTATGGGTGTTTGTAAATACAATGGAGTATATCTTCGAAACCTGAATATAAGATTGTGTGTGACATTTTCTTAATGTATCATTTTGTTATGTGTTCTTTGTCTAAAAACATTTAGTAATCATTAGCTTTATATATTTAAAGTAGGAGAAAAACGAAAATACTATTTTTAAACAACTTTTGTTCTGCTATTGTAGGTGTGGATGCTATTAGAGGTAGTAGTTGTAGGTCCTAGACTAATTGGCAGAAAAGTTGGAGACATTGTGGCTTATGTTGGCAGTACAATAGATTCATAGACTGAAGAGCAAATTCTTTATGCAAACAAAGTTTTTCATATTCCTCCTTCTCTCAATCCTGTTATTGTAGCATTTATCAGGCTTAAGAGTATGACAGCTCAGTTTCTACTACGTCGTTGCTTCAAAGTAGGTTGTATATGCATCCAACGGATTTTGCTCTTTGGCATATTCTAAAACTGCAAACTACATTCGAAAAATCAATTTTATATGACACATAAAGACTTTTCTATTTTCTTTACAATTTATCTGTAATTATTTTTCAATTTCAATTAAATTTATTTTTAATTTAATAGGCGAGGCCAAGAGACATGAGTAAGGAAAGGAGCCCACTGATGCCTTCATCTCTGTCCAAGAAAGGTAAGCTTGATGACGATGATGATTATTAAAGATCTTTTTCACATGTATGCGAAGTTTACTCGTGGGTTTTGAATGTATCTCTTTTTCAATTTCGAATAGATAATTAAAAATCAAATGTGAATTAAAAAATTTCATATGTGTTTGTGATTCAAATTATTGTCGATATTGTTTTGTTCATCAATAAAGTCAATATCCATCAAATCAATAACAATCAACTTTATTATTCTAAATCGAATCATATATGCTCATTTAACCAAAATATATGACTTAACAGAAGAATCACATCTCTTAATTGATTAAGGTTTAATGAAAATATGACTAGGGTTTAATAAACTATGATGAATATAAAGATAAGTTCAAATAGTAAAAATTTTATTTTATTTTATTTTTTATTATAGTTTAATCTCCATAATTGTAATTTAATTTATGGATTTAAATCATAAAAAAAAAATGATACAAGCAGGTTTAATGAGTTGTTTGGTAGGTTCAAATAACTCCACCCAATATAAATTTGTAATAAAAATAAATATTTTTAAAAAATAAGAAAGTACAAGAAAAATATCTTATTATTTTTTTATTCACGCCCAAACTTGTATTTTTTTAGTGCATGATAAAATTTTAATTATGCTTTTGCCAATTGTAATACTTTTGGTTTGAATTCAAAAAATAGTTATTATAAGTGTATTTGAATTCAAAAAAGTTATGGTAGATATTTTATTTAATTTCACAACTCCTGTAGCTTCTATATGTACGTCTACGTAATTGTGAAACTACTTTAAAAAGGAAGAGGAAAAATAGAGAACCCTAGAAAGAAAGTACTTGAGACAGTCAATAGGCTCTTGTTTTGTGAATTAAGAGGATTTTTCTTTCTTGTGATTATCTCCCGACTATTAACAACAGTGACATAACTGTTATGATATGCTTCATGAACCACTAGAAAAGTACAATTTTTATATTATGTTGATTAATGCATGAAAATTCAATACAGAGATTTTGAAGCAGGAAATGGGGCAGTTTGTAGAATGAGCCAGGCCTGGGCTTTGGTTTTGGTTTGATTGAAAGTGGGTCAGACCGTGAGAATGAACCCAAAATATTACATCTACCTGTAGTTATACGATATGTCAATGACATTACGTAAGAACCTAGATGGGACGGCAATGTTTGTATTGAGCGTGAATCAATATATGATTAAAAGGCTGCCTGCTGCTGTGCGTTAGGCCTACCCATCTGTCACTGTCCACTTTGGTTCCATTGTCTCTTAGAACACACTCAAACAGCACATATTGCTTAAAAAATAATAAAATTTTAATAAATTAATAATCCATATTATATAATAAATCTTTCAATCCTCTAAAAAATCCCAATTTTTTCTTCAATTCTCTTTATCAGGTTCTTTAAAACTCATATAAAATTTTTCTTTTCTGATATTGACAAAATCCTAAAAATTTTTGACTGGCGGATTATGATTTGGATAATGTTTATTTTTTAGAATCAAGGTTATAGTTTAGAGAAAAAATTGATACCTTGTGTTCCAATTTTGAAGCAAATTTCAGGGAACGATAGAAATTATAAAGAATGTTTGCATAACATTATAGAACAAGTTCATGAATAAAGAAACGGGACGAAATCCAAAAAAATGCAATAATTTAAGTTTATATTTGCGTCCAGGCTCCAGCATAAAAACAGTTTCGATTGGAGCCACATGGCCCATGGCGACTTATTCAGATAACCCAAGTGGCTAACCACTTATACATCAGCAATGGTCCAGGTCAAATCATTCTCAAAAATCCAATGACAAACTTCGATCCGTCCTGGACTTGAACCTAGGGCCAAGAAAGCTCCATGGGTTGGGCTCCAGGCAGAAGTATCCAAGTGACAGATGGCGACACCGTGATTGATTTTGGCCATGGTTTTAGGTTCCAAAATATCAGCTTCATAAACCCGGACTTTTGGAACGGAGTGGCAGTAGTACAGCAAATATGGGTACAGGCT
Organism: Murraya koenigii; assembly: GCA_025617385.1. Taxonomy (NCBI): domain Eukaryota; kingdom Viridiplantae; phylum Streptophyta; class Magnoliopsida; order Sapindales; family Rutaceae; genus Murraya; species Murraya koenigii. The sequence goes on along the minus strand of CM046814.1, from coordinate 30,205,506 downwards.
TTGATGACATGAGACAGATTTGGTGACTTTAGCACCATTGATCCCCTTGACCGTTCCGATCATGATGTCTTGCTTTGACCCCTTAACGTTCTCAGTTGTACGGAGTGCCACGTTGTTTCCAAGGACCGACGTGGCAAAGTCAATCGTGTCCTCTGCTGAGCCGATGCACCGTTTGGTCTCGCCCTTGCTTGGTTCCCGCTCGCAATCGCTCAAGGCATCCTTAATTATGCACTCCATTGTGGAATTATCACTCGCATGGAATATTTCTTTCAGTTGGTTCACTTTGAAGCTCGTAAAAGGCAAATTGGAAACAATTGAGCGGGGCAGAAACGACCTTTGAGGCATTCTATCTCTAATGTCGGGCATTGGCATCAAAGTTCCGTTCTTGAGCATGGACTCGCGGAAGAACTTGCCCGGATCCACCCATGTATTTACCAAACTGCCCCGACTAGGCTTGGGAACGGGGGTCCCGTCAGTGTAGTTGGCAAAAGTTACACCGGATTTGGCATAATCTTTGAACTTGGTATAAGCTGATCCGTAAGTCTTGAAATCAATTTGATTTTGATGTCCCTTGGCATTCTGTCCGTAGCGAGTAAAATCGTGGGGACGCGCAGATATAGAGGTTCCGTAAGCTGCAAAATTAACCTTCTCGGAGGCTTTGGAATTCTCCGCGTACGTTTTAAAATAATCAGAAGCAATGAAAGTATTTAAATTGTACTCTTTAAAACTCTCAACACCAGCGTTGCCACCATTTCCATAGCTCTTGAAGAACTCGATTGGGAAAGCCCCATCAGCCCCGTAAGACTTGAACGTGTCGTTTGCTCCGCCGTGAGCTGCCTCGCCATAGGATTTAAAGTGGGTCTCCATGGAATTTGTGTTGTGTAGATATGCCTTAAACTCATTGCGTGCTCCCTCCCCGTTATTCCCGTAACTCGAGAACGACTCCTTTCCTGCGTTGCCGTTGTTAGAGTAAGTGGCGAAAGACTGGGCCCTACGGTTGCCTTGGTTTGAGTATGCAGTGAACTGGCTGAGACCCAAGGCGTTGTTATCAGTATTGTAAGTGGTGAAATCACCAGCGCCGCCGGTGGCGCTGGATCCGTATTTGTCAAACCTTTGATTTATAAATTGACCTTGAGATGAGTAACTGTTAAACTTATCGTTGTGAGAAGTAGATTCACCGCTGTATCGGTGGAAGGAGAGGTTAGGGACAGGTTCACCGTCTGAGTAGTTCTTGAACGAGTCAACTCCACCGACTTTACCGGCACCGTAACTGGTGAAGTTCTTGTTGTTGTAAACTGCAAAGTCGGAGTCGGCGTCGGCGTCGTGTTTACTACTCGGGGATAAGTCGGGGAAACAGAAGAGCTTGGCTGATAAGCAGAAGGATGGGAAGGCTGTAGACAGGGTTCCCTGTCCGGCGAGTTTGGCAAATCTGGCCGAGTCGACGGCGTTTAGTGGTGACGCTTTTGAGAGAAGAAAGGATGATTTGGGTAGACTGTTGGGGAAGGTTTTGTCCCAGTATCTCATCAGGTAAGCTTTTGGTGTAAATGGGTTTTCTTTGACGTTCAAGCCGCCACCTGCTGCCAATTCCAATTCAATCTGGATGCAAAAAACAATTGTACAATTAGATTAAATAGCCATCCATCTCATCTCTCTCTACATTGTATTTATATTTATGCCTTTTTTAATGCTTATTTGAAGATTAAAAGTAACTAAGTTAATAAAAGCGGCAACTGCTTACACTGATAAATGAGAGCACGAACACGAACACGAACAAGAGGGAGTGTAGAGATCCCACGGACTTAAGTTGTTGATGATGCATTGTGAATTAATTACTTTGTTCTTCTGCAACAAAGTTGAGGAATATTGCTGGAATGATTTGAATATAAATATATACTTACAACTTCAGCGAGCAAACAAGATTGGCGGTGGTCCGTGTAGCTATATATATATATATATATATAGCCAGTTAGCTCCACAAATTTGAATTTCTGCCCCTGCGTCGTACATTTTGCTATTTCTTCTTAGAAAATCACGTTTCATTTTATTAAAATAGTTATAGATTACAAATTTTTTTATTTTATTATATTCTTGTTCGTGGATACTCTAATAAAATCTCTTCAGAGAAATTAACTTCAATCAATGCAAAATAGTAAGTATAATAATTAATTAATAAAAATTTAAAACGTAATCGGCAAGCTGTAAAGTACAGCGCACTGGGGCCAGAAGTCCCCACAGCATACATATGATCAAATGGTTTTTAAAGCTTCAAATTAAGATTAAACTTCTTATAATAAAATGATTAAAGAATCGATTACAGAGATTACTTATTAAGAGACCGTATGATCACTTCAGTGTGAAAGTGGTATGTGTTTCATATTACATGGGCTACTTCAGTAATAATAATAGCGCCTTCTTACATAAAAGACTGTGCAAATGGTATTTTAATTATTATTTAAAAAGTCACGTGTAATAAAAAATTTTAAAAACTTTTTAAATGAGTTTTTTTTTCATCTGTGGCTACTCCATTTTTCAATTGGTAATATTATTTTTTATATCATCGTTATTGAAGAGAAATAAGTGTTATAACTACTTCTTCTTTTTTTAAGAAAAGTTTTTTATTAAAATAATATAAATTTATTTTTATTTAAATAATTTTTTTTGGAAAAGAGCTTCTCTTTAACTTTTTTATTTATTAGATGGATAAATAAATAGATATTTGAAGAGTAAAATTAATAGAGCTATTTAGAGATATTTTTTAATCACTAAAAGGAGAGACCGATACTTGATTAATTAGAGTCTGTCATTTTAGTAAGCTGAGTCTTTTAGTGAGACTCACGAATTTTGATGTAAAGCAATCTTTTTTTTCAAAATAATAAAAAAAAAAGTAAGGACTTATTTGTTTTTATGTTAGAATCTTAATTTAGTTTAATTTAATATATTTTGATATTTTAACTTGTTAATTTTTATATTTAAAATATTATTGTAAGATATCTTCATCTTAATGGAAAATTTTCTAACTTTTATTTGATTAATAAAACGTCTAAATGAAAATTTAATTTTTCTTACAAATACTCTTAGTAATGTATTTATTTTCAACCTATTATTTAAAACCTAATAACTTTTAAATTTTTTCTTCTAATCAAAAGGACTTTTTTTTTATTAACTATAACATAATTTAGATGTCATATTGGAATTTCTCCTAATCTCAACTTTTATTTGATATTACATACCTAACAAATATTCAATTTAAATTTTAAATTTCTAAGTATATATAAATATTTATAACATATAAAATATTACTATACTATATAACACCGTAAATATATACCTATTTAAATTTCTAAGTATATATAACATTTTCAATTACATAAATGTAAAAATATTAAAATACTATATTTAAGATATTGTAAGTTTATAAAAATAAATAATTTACCATTTATAGGAAGATATCAAAAAAATAAAAAAAAAATATATTATTAAAAAATTGGACCTCTTACAACTTTGACCTTAACATTTTTCTATTTTGTGTACATTTTTTTTCTCCTCTTTGGATAAAACACATATGTCTACAATATAAAACAGCTGGTGTTACTGTCTTTAAGCTTAAAATATTGTAATCACGAGAACTTTCATGTAAACCGTCTGTAAAAATAAATAGAACATGTAAATATATATGGTAATTATAAATTCATTGTATTTCTTCATATCTTATTCTCCAGTCTCCAAGATACACTATAATCCAATTAATAATTTAAAACTTCCACTTGATAATAAACTTTGAAATGAACCAATGCAAAATAACACTTGTACCTCAAACGCGAAGAGCAGAAGAATAAAAGCTGCATAGGTATTGCACTATGAATAATACATCTTTTCTTTATTTTAAATGAAGGGTTTTGTACTGTTTAAATTTGTTGTTGTATATCTACAGTTCTATTTGAAAACATAGTTGAAGATTAAATTTTAAATAAATAAATAAATTCTTTGAGAATCCATCTCGATTTCAAACATGCACTTATACTATATGGTAATATAGATGTTGCTATGAATTCATTGAATTTTAGCCTCCGTTTTTCACTTCTAAAATTTTGGTATTTTGTTTGCAGCGATTAGATCCATTTCGAGACTTGTTTTTCTGCACGAGTTTTTGTTTCATGCAAGTGCAGAACACTGTTTATCAAACACTTGTTTTCTTTCTATTAATTATATTTTATTTCACATCTCATATTTCTCTTGCTACAACCAGTGGGGTGGCCAGAAAATCATATTAGTGGGGGCAAAATTTATGGCCGATTGAAAGAAAAAATTTTACAATCATACTTCACAGCTTTTATAATGTTATAAGTATTTTTCTTTACACACCTTGAGAAATCAAAACTTTAAGAGAAGATAGTCAAATCATGAAGATTGTATAGCTGATATATAATTTAAATTATATTTTTTAATAATAGATATAATTTTGATTGATTTTTAATATTAAATTGCACATTTGGCCTAAATCATGTCAAGTTCTAAATTAGATTGTATTGGTTTTAATGGATTCAATTGGATTTTGGATATTTAAATTATGCAATTTTACTAATAAATTATAATTGAATGAGTTTTTTGTGTGCTTTTAAAATAATTTTTTTTTCCTTAAAAGTAATATATTTAATTAATTAAATGAAGGTAAATTTATAATTTCAGCTAACTAGATAAAACATGTCATATGAAATTTTTGGACTAAGGGTATGTTTGAGATTGAGGTGCTGTAGTTTTTAAGCTATAACTGCTGTGGAAAAAAAAACTGTAATTATAAAATAAAAGTTAATAATATGTAATAAATATAATTTTTAAATAATAATTTTAACAAAATTATTAAAAACATAATAGATTTTACATCATACAAATAAAAAATCATATTAACATAGTTAATATAGCTTAAAAGCTACAGCAGCTAATGTTTACCAAACACTTTAGTGCTGCAGCTTAAAAGCTACAGCTCCCCAACCTCAATCCCAAACATACCCTAAGCGAGGACAGCTGGCTGCAGCCTCCTCAATGTTGCTTACATTATATCAATGGAAAATGAATGAATGTTGGTTTTAACGCCCTTTGCAATATCATGAGTTCACGACCAACCCCCTCGACTAGTAAAACTACATTTTTAAGGATAATTTAGTCTAATTAAATTATCTTTTTTTTTTCTTATTCAGCTCTTCAGATAAAACAAACATTATAATTTTATTTTTCTGCAAACTCTACAATCATCGACAATGTAATTTTTTTTTTAAATCAACAGATTGATTGATTTGCACAAACTTAAAATAATCTAACTTCCTTCCTTCTTGCTTATTAAATTATTTCAAATACGTGAAAGCTTTTAAACTATAATTTTTTTTCAGTAGTTTTAAATTAAAATATAAAATGTGTTTATTTAAATTAATTATTGGCATTCAAATCCTTCTCACTTAGAATATGAATAGAGAAGTAAAGATAGCACAATTAGGCAATTAGACTTGATTTATCATTGAATGTAATTTTTATGGAAAAGGGGTGTTAAAAGCACTAATCAAGATGAAAGCAAGAACAAGAAAACAAAATGGAGGATGGAGCCCATTGCCTAGGGATGTTTTGTGGCCCACTATGACTAATGGAGCGGACAGATATCTCAATAGGGCTTTGGAATTGTTTCTGTAACAACTTAAAGCATCGCGCTACCGTCGGACTTATTAGAAATGAACCTATTAATTTTTTTTTTTTGAAAAATTGTCCCTAATTATTCTATAAATAAAATTGCCCCTAATAAAAAGCTCACGATTTCATTTATGTTTCGAAATTTTGTTTGGACTGAATTTCTGGATGCGTGAGAGGAGATTTTGATATATCGTGAATCATTTATCAGAATATTCAATTAGTAACTAAAACAATTAGATAATTTTGTAAATTGTTTGTTAGAAGGCTTTAGTAACTCAACACATAAAACGAATCTGTTATTGTGTTATGTCAGGTAATCATAGAATAAAAACTACTTTGATAGCATAGAACTTACTGAGGTAATAGAATTATTAATTTGAGTTTTCTTAACTCATAAGAGCAAATATGTTAAGAAATAAAAACTTTTATAAACTCCTCCTTCAAAAAAAAAAAAAAAATTCAATCATACAAACCGATCTCATGACTCACCAAAGCGTCTAATAAAAAAACGAAGAACCAAACAGAAACATAAAAACAAAAGCAAAGGAGTACAAAGTAAATTAAAGGAACAAAAGAAAGTACAAAGTAAAAGAAGATTACTGAATACATGATAAAAGAAAGTGAAAGCAAAGTAAAAAAGAACACATCCAGAGTTGTTGATACCACTATATAAATAGGACTTGAAAGCGCGCTTTTTTTTTTTCAGAGAAAATAAAAACTCAAATTTATTAACTCAAGTATTCAAATTAATTATGTATATTTTTGCCATTGTCATCTCGACGTGTTTTAGCCGCTAATATTTTTAGTTTCATCAGTACCAAAAGTTTGTCTTCCAGACTTCAATCTTGCGAAGCCATCAAGAGGAGCGATCAAAGTATTCATAACATTAAGATGTTTTGATATTTTGACTTTTTTTTGTACCTGAATTATTATTATAAGACATTTTTATCTAATTACGTTTTTATATGAATAGAAAAAATATTTTTTTTTAATTTCTATCTAAATGATAAAAAGTTTAAACGAAAAATTAATATTTTTTTTTCTTACAGATATCCTTGTTAAATGTATGTATTTCCCAGCTAGTTATTAGATGTCATATTATAATTTATCTTGATCTCAAATTTCACTTGTATTTAGTACTTGACTACATTCAATTGACTACATTCAATTTTAATTTTAAAAAAATTATTTTATTATTAGACAACAACTTTTTTATGTATAAATATTATGTTAAATTTTAAAAAAATAATGTTATCAAAATTATTTTTCATAAATTATGTATCAAATGCTTACCTTATAAATATTTATAACATATAAAAACTATTGCATTATAAAACACTGTAAAATATATACCTATTTAAACTCTAAGTATACATAATACTTTCAAGGTCATAAGTGTATAAATATTATATTTAAGATATTTTGAATTTATAAAAATAAATAACTTATCACTTATACTCAAACTTAAAAAAAAAATATTATTATGACATATGTATTTAAATTCATTCAAATTTTATATAAAAAATAAATGCTACATAAATTACAAATGTTCTTTGAGACTGCAACTAGTGTGAGCTAATGAAAATTTTAAATTAGCACTTTATATGAAGATTGATTTATTATATATAATATACTAAAATATAATTGGAAAACAACATACATCATAATCTCACTTTCAACTCTGCACATCAATTAAGAGAATCAAATCATATATGACTTCTCATCAGTGGTGCTTTGCTTTTCTCTTTTCCAAAGGCAATGGATGACATTTCATATCTATAATTTAAACCATGTGAGAAGAAGAAGTAAAAAAGTTCACTGCATGTTCACTGCCAGACACACTAAAAGATACTTCTTGTCTTGATAATTACATCCTAAACAGAATGCTGATCTTTAGACCCATTGATTATTGAAATAGAGATTTTCTATAATCAAATTTGTATATGTTAAATAATGACCAGTCCAACTTATTAAAGTTATAACTTTGAAGTGTCCGATAAAGAAAACCAACAGAGATATGAAAATGCAAGATATGGACAAAGTAAAAGAAGAAGAATACATGATAAAGTTGGTGAAAGCAAAGTTGTTGACGCCACTTTGTGCAGAGGACTTGTATTATTGATCTCATTTGGGATTTTTTTTGTGTGTCTGTGTGTGTGTTTTTAAATATGTACTTTTTGAATTTCAATTTATGTGTATCATTTATTGGATAGTAAATTTTATAGTTAATAAAATCATTTAACTACTATCTAATATATGAATGTCATATCAATTGATAATTAAATTTAAACTTATATATTGGATACATAACATTACTTATATACATATTGATATTTAATTAGATAATGGTATTATGATCTTATGGTGTAGACTTGAATTGTCATTGAATATAAGATAAAATGATAGTTAACTCAAAGCTATATGAATATGTTGGATTCATTTCTTTCTCGCTTTAGAGACACTTGATAAAGGGACAGATATAACGATAATAAAATTCTTTTTCCACCCAAAATTTTAACATTATGACTAACAATCGCAATCGAATAATATATATGTTCAATCTGTGATATATTTAGGGGAACTTAATTAATAAGAAAAATAAGTAGGTCATGTATAAAATATTAAAAAAAAAAAAGGAAAAATAAGAAAAAGCGTGTTGAATTTAACATAATATATATAACATAGCAAAATTTATTTGATTTGAACTTAATCATACAGATATGTTGTGCTGGAAGCAAATGGCATAGCTAGCTTAATACAACTTATAGCCAAATAATGAATTAAAATGGCTAGCTAAGCCATAGGATCAACAATGGTCCAAGTCAAATCATTCTCGAAAATCCAATGACAAACTTCGATCCGGCCCGGACCCGAACCCAAAGCCAAGAATGCTCCATGAGTCTGGCTCCAAGCAGACGTATCGATGTGACAGATGGCAACACCGTGATTGATTTTAGCCTTGGTTTTGGGATCCAATATATCAGCTTCATACACCCTCACTTTTGGAACGGAGTGGCAGTAGTATAGCAAATATGGAAACAAGCTTTGGTGACAAGAGACAGATAGGGTGACTTTGCCACCGTTGATTCCCTTGACTGATCCAATCATAATGTTCTGCTTCGACCCCTCCACGTTCTGAGTTGTACGAACAGCCACGCTGTTTCCGAGGACTGAGGTGGCGAAGTCAATCATATCCTCGGCTGAGCCAATGCACCGTTTGGTCTCGCCCTTGCTTGGGGGCCGCTCGCACTCGCTCAACGCATCCTTGATTATACTCTCCATACTAGAATTTTCACTTGCATGGAATGTTTCCTTGAGTACGTTTACACTGGAACTCGAAAATGGTAGTTTGGAAACAATAGCCCGGGGCAGAAACGACCTTCGAGGCATTTTATCTCGAATGTCAGGCATGGGCACCACAGTTCCCGCCTTCAGCATAGACTCGCGGAAGAATTTCCCCGGCTCCACCCATTTATTGTTATTATTTTTATTTTTATTCACCAAACTGCCACTGGCTGATCTAGAGCTGCTGTTACTGTAGGTGGCAAAAGTTACACCGGTTTTGGCATAGTCTTTAAAACTGCGATTAGGTCCATAAACTTTGAACCCGATTTTTTGTCCGTCCGCATTCTCCCCGTATCCAGAAAACTGATGCGAGACACCGTTGAAATCCTGCTGGTAATTAGCGAAGTTGACCTCCTCAGAATTCGAACTCTTGGCGTATGATTTGAAGTTATTTGCACCCACATTGGACTGCGGGTTGTAGCTAGTAAAACTCTCAATCCCAGAATTGCCGCCATCTCCATAGCTCTTGAAATTCTGCTCCGGTACGTTCCCATCACTCCCGTACGACTTGAACGTGTCGTTTGCCGCGTTACCCGTCTCGCCATACGATGTGAAGTTGCTCTGTATCACATTCGACCCTTTCGCGTAAGACACAAACCCGTTGGGTGACCCGTTCCCGTTCTTCCCGTAATTCGAGAATGACTCCCCACCTGAGTTGGTGTTTCCGGTGTAGCTCGAGAACGTCTGGGCCCTGCCGTTACCGGCATCCGAATACGACGTGAATTTGAGGTTCGGGACGTTGACTTCTCCGTTGTAATTCTTGAAATCACCAGCGCCGCCAGTGGCACCGGTTCCGTACGTGTTGAAGCTGTCGTCGACAACGTTGCTACGAGAGGCGTAAGCGGAGAATTTGTCATTGTGACCCGCTGAGTTGCGGCTGTATCGGCGGAACGAGTCCACTTCCACGTTTCCGTCCTCCGAGTAGTTCTTGAAGGAGTTGAATCCACCGAGTCCGCCGGTGCCGTAATTGGTGAAGTTCTTGTTTTGGTAAACAGCGAAGTTGGAGTCGGCGCCTTGTTTTTCGAGACTCGGCGACAAATCGGGGAAGCAGAAGAGTTTAGCGGACGAGCAAAAGGAGGGGAGGACTGAGGAGAGGGCTTTCTGCTCGGCCAGTTTAGAATAAGTCGCCGTTTCGACGGCGTTTAGTGGGGAGGCCTTTGAGAGAAGAAAGGGTGATTTTGGTGAATTTTTGTTTACGGTTTTGTCCCAGTATCGCATCAGATATGCTTTTGGTGAGAATGGGTTTACTTTGCCTTCCAAGACGTCACCACCTGCCAGCGTAACCTTAACCTGCATTGGTTTACTAAACATGAACCATCGTTTTTTGTTCATAAAAATATCGGCATTTATTAACTAATTAAAGATTAAGTTCAGTAACTAAATTTAAGAGATGCTTACACTCAAGAAGAGAAATGAATATGGCAAGAACATGAAGACGAAGCAGAGAGAGAGGAGAGAGCCCATGGGCTTAGGTTTTGTATTCATTGTTATTTCTTCCAACTGAGATGACGAAGAACGTTTGTCGGTTGGATGCTTCGTTTTTAGGCTCAATTTATAGAACTTCAAAGGGTAGACATTAGACGCACAATGAATTTATTTATTTTTCATATTTGATATAATAAATAAGAAGTAGTGTTATATATTTTAAATAATTTAATATTTATTAATTGATTGGTGAGATAATATAATTAATTTTATTTTATAAAAAAAAATTAACTACTTAATAAATAACAAATCATACGTATACCATATCATTTAAGATGAAGTTTGTGATAAAAAATTTGATATACCTATCATAAATATAAAGTAAAACAAAGAATTTCACACTTCAATTTTTCTCTTTTTATTAGTCTTTATTTTTCACTTAAAAATTAAAATATTAGATTCCTCTTTTATCTCTAAACTAAAAATTTAAAAACAAAATTCGCCCCAAAATCACACCCTATACTCTCAAAATTTTGTGATAAAAAATTCTTTTCAAAAACATATTATTAATGTTAATGGTCGAAATTTATGAATTTTTGACAATATTTTTTTTTTTTTGGGGCGAACACTATCAGGTGAACCCCACCCAACTCAAACTGATTATTTTAAAGTTTTTTAGATGGGGGGTGGATAATTTTTTGATAGCACTTATTGGACTTTCGCTTTAAGTTAATAATAACAAGAAACCTAACTCAGCAAGTGCCCCCACAGGAGGTGCGCTGCCTGTGCTGCCTCTGTATAGTGAATACAACATTTTAATCTCTTTCCAATATATATAATTAACATCATTGTTTCAGCAGAATCAACAAGTGATTAGTTAATTTAATTGTGAAAATTAGAAAAAAAACGCTTTACCACAACAAAGAAAAATGTACAACATTTTTCATGCATGTTGTTTGTTCATCAATTGACAAGACACTCTACATAATTTGGACAGGATAATATTACAAGGATTGTAACTTAACAAGACTCACTTTATAATAATAGCTGTATTCTTTTGACACTTGATAAGTGATAACTCACGACTTCATCTGTAGCTTAGCTAGCTAGCTTATAAAATAAAAATAGCATGCTAAACGAAGTTCTTGCTTGAGAACTTGAAAGTCGCTGGCTAGTGAATTCACTATAAAGGAAAAAGGATTGACATATTTGATGCGTCGGCAGAAGAGAACATGATTTTGTTTCTATTTGTTGGTTAATTTTCTTCTCATCAGTACCAGAAGGTTTTGACTCTGCATCCCTAATTGTACTGTAGAGGCATCGAGACAGATCAAATAGTCATCACATTGTGTTATGTTATCTCTTCGGTCTCTAAATAACATAAAAGAGAATTACCCATTATACCTTACGTCACTGGATTCCATTAACAATGATAAATGAACAAAAGTCATGATAAAAACCATGACAACAAAATTTTTATCGTTGAGTAGACTTTGACAATCTTTTTTTTTAAGAAAAAAGTAAAATCATCAAAGAAACATTCACAAATTCACTTGAAGACAATTTTTTTTGTCAAGCTTTCGTTTCTTCATCATTTTTGTTGTATAGTTATTCATTTATTATAAAAAAAATACTATAGATATTGAAAGCAGACAAGTGACTTATAACACTGTGTACTGTGTAGTTTTATTTAATAGCGTTTACTGATTATTTTATCCTTTTTTTTGTTACAACAAAGCGTGTTATAGTTAATTGTGTTCCCTTCTATTTAAATTTTTTATTTAATAGCAGTGCTCTTTATTATATTTATATGGTACATCAATTTATGCACATGTGATTGTATAGCACATTAGGAAAAATACATCAACCCAGTGACCATAGTTCAGTACAAAAGACAACGCTCGTTTTTTTTTCCCTAAACTTTTACATTTTTTTTTTCTCTTTCTTTCTGCTAGGCTCATCAATTCTCTCAATTAATTCAGTGCTACTCGTTTTCATGGGAGCTAGTTAGTTAAAAGTTTATGTTTTATGCCTTGTTTGGTAATAAGATGAGGTAGTTGTAGTTTAAAAAATATAGTATTAAAAATATTTAATAAACATTAGTTGCTATGACTTTAAAAATTAAGTTGATTTGATTCACCGTTTATACGGTAAAAAACTTATAATATTTTAATTATTTTTATAAAAAAATATTATTTAAAACTTATATTTATTACATATTATTAATTTTATTTCATAATTATATATTTTTTTTTACAATAGCAACACCTCAATAATAACAATAATAAATAGAACTTTAGAGTTACTGGATAATATGGATATTCTTCAATTATGAAAATATATAGTCACTATAATCTTACAGTTAGATGTAGATTCGCCGTGAATGTTGTGTAATTATGGTTCCATAATAAACTTACATTAATTTCTGACATGATTACACTGAAATTTTTAATAGAATCCTGACCCTCTCTTAATTTACATAACCAACCCATGTACTCCAATTCCTCTTCACTCTTAGATAACATCGAACATATTTAGTGGACCTTAGTTTCGACAATGACAAGAGCAATATAATTATGAAAAATATTTGGTGTAGAGAAATATAAAAAAAAAATGAGAGAAATAAAGAAAAAATAAAAGGGCGAAAAATTTATCAGTTACAATTAGTGCACATGGTCAGTCGAGACTTTAAAGCAAAGGATTAACAGGTCAATCATATGAATGATGATTCATAGAATGAATCATTATATATATAAACAATCCAAATTACATGCAAACATAGGTTTTCTATTCACAAGAAAGCACTTTGTAGGAAATATTTTTTTTGACATTAATAACGTCACTAACAAGATAAAGTTTTTGGTGTTCTTGGATTACTACTTATTCTTATTTATTTACTATATGCTACATGATCATACGTATTATTAATATTTATCAAGTCTCAACACATTCAACAGTCACAACAATTATTAAATTATTAGTGTCCGATAATTCGTTTGTTGCATGATCCAAAATACAAAAAAAAAAAAAGAAAAAGAAAAAGAAATGAATTCTAAACCAAACCATATAATAGTATAAAATGAAAGGCAATGAATTAGTTGTCTCAAATGGAGACGGTTGGGTATGTGTTTCGTGGAAACTGGAAAGCATGCTGAAACTGAATGAGTACAAATTACTCCTGTTGTTTGAGTCTGCAACTTGTGTGGGGCAATAGCTTTTAATTATCAGGCGTTCTATTATTGTTTCCCGCGTTTTCTACATCGTTTTCAAAATGCTACTTATGATTTTTTTTTTTTTACCTCCTTGATTGAAAGAGATTTGGAAAATGCAAATGTATTGATAACTCACTATTCTATTTTTTATTATATTGATACTGCAAGTGCCAAAATATATAGTCACTACATTGCACCGCGTGTCTAAGAGAATTTTATAAAATATATTTTAAAATAAATAACAGTATTTGTATCTGCAGTACAATAAAATCAATATGCCACAATATAAAGAATCACATTACAGATATAATAAGGTCTGAAAAAACTGGTGGTCTAATTTGGAGACATAACAATAAGTGATACATGATTACTAATAGAATAACAATAAGTGATACATGATTACTAATAGAATCATGTGTCAAAAAGTCAAATACAAATAAAAATATTACAAATCCAATGCCAATGCCATCAAGGAAAACAAGAGAATAGATGGTGGAGATTGAGATTTAAAATCAAATCTCCCGTTAAGTTTGCTCTTTTTGGTCTATATTTATAAACCAAAAGGATCACGAAAGGATATTTTCTCATTTTTTAAGAGAAAAACCAATTTGAGACTAATTAGAACTCATAAACAAATTTTGACGAGAGCATTAGAGTATATTTGTAGGTACATGATTGAGTCAGATTTGTGATTCAAGAACAAGTAGAAAATCTCAATTACAAAGTTCAATCCAGTGTAAAATCAAAATTATAGTCTTCATTAATTGAATAACGGATTGTTGAAGGATTTTTTATCCTTCAGATACATTATCCATTATAGCTATGATTGATAGGTAATAAAGTATAGTCCAAAAAGAAAATATGTCTTACATACACATTATTCATTAGTTATCAGTGACCAACATATTAATTCTATTTTCTATTTTCAGAGCTCTTTCTTCCTCTCACTTATAAAAAAACCCAAAAGCTATCTCTAATACCATAAAACAAAATGCAAAACAACTGCGATTGCGATTCTAATTTGCATACAAAGAGATGCTATCAACTAGGAAAACACACAATTACAAAAGTTTAAACCTTCTATCTGTAAAAGATGTTAGAGTGATTAAATTATGGAGATTGTGACCGTTTGAGAGCTTGTTAAGGAGTCCTTGAATAAGCAACTTGTCATTGAAGAGCCGTTGATGATTGATGATTTGTTGGCTGATTTATTGGTATTAATGAGTGGATCTTATCATGACCCACCTCACCCACTCCAAATAAAAAATAAAAATTAAGATGAACCTCAATTGTAAAGATGCATATGGTTCTTCTTCTTATATACATTGTTCACTACAACATTATCAATAGAGATCAAAGAAATTCACATATCATATATCATCACTTTCCATTAGCACTGGCAGTGCTTTGCTTTTTTATTCTTTTTTAAAGGCAATGGACCACATTTCATGTCTGCAAACCATGTGAGGAAAATTATGTAAACTATATGGGGTTGATCTGTTTTGATAAGTTCCAGGGCCAGACACACTAAAAGATACTTCTTGTTTTGATATAACATCAAAAACAGAATGCGGATTCCAGTACTTCAGTGGAGACTTATGTTAAATTCTGTTCATCCCCAGTACTTGTCTACCATTTTTTTTTCCTTTTATTTTGCAAAAAGATGCAACTTGTTTGACTCCGAACAACTCCAAGAATTACCCATTACGTTAATTGCGATACACCCTATGAAACTAAAATTCACAAATAAGCTAGAGAAAGAGTTATTTAATTTGCATGAAAATTTAGATTAAGCAAAGTGTATCAATGTCTTTTTTAAGAACACAAACTGCCTTGCACAGGTCATATTCACACTACCGTCCCTTTGGTGTATACATGAGTACTGTGACACTTAACGCTAGAAATATATAATTTGATGACAATGTTTATGTAGTGCCAGATCATATAAATAAAGCACTAGTTTCTGACATATTGGTGATAAAGATATGTATGTTATGGTTAACTAGCTGTCTCAATGTGAAGGATGTTTCTCTTGGAAGTTAGATCAAGGTTCCATCAGTTTCTAACCTTCATGTGCTTCCACATGAAGTGATACTTCTTACATATATAAAAGACAATGTCATTATTTATCTCGTTTAAGTATGGTTTATGCTTAAATTTAGAAAGATTCTACCAACTCCAAGACTTTGATCCCGCATAATCATGTTGTATTAGTGTTTGTTTTGCTACCTGCTGCAGAGTATCTCAGTGAAGTATTATTGTCTTTTGTGAAAGAGAAAAAAAATAATAGGATGAGCCCACCATTTTCAGCACTTTGATTAATTACTTTTTTTTCAAGTCTGCGTTACTTGTAAACAATATTATCTAGTTTCAGATGATCAAGCAATATTTTAAGCAAAGCCATGAAATCAGAGGAAATTCACCATTTTCTCTGTGAAGTAATTGGCACCAGAACCTTGGATAAAATCATTTTATATTATATACGACTAACCATAAAGCAAATTTTTTTCTTAGCTAGCTCTCTATATGTATATACATTACACTTATTTTGTCACTACATTTGCATTACAAAACTTTGCCCCAAAATGATATAAATTCTATAAAATTAAAGTTGAAAAACGAAGGCCAGTTCTGTTCAAAATTAATGAGCATGGTATATTACACTGTTGTTGTTGTTGTTATTATTATTATTATTATTGATGATATCATGGTGACGTTTTGCGGATGGCAGGAGATATTAGTACAGAGAAAGCTTCTTATCGTGGCATCTTTTCTGTATTTTCAGTTTAATTTGAGATATGGATTTCCTTCTTTATAAAAAGTTTGTGAAATCATTAAAAAGAATATTGTGTTTCTATCTTTTTTAAATCAACTTTCCTTTTTCTATTACTTTTTTTATCTTACTTTGATTCCACAAAGCTTAGTGGTTTCACAATCCAGCTGATTTTGTGCATGAATAAAGAAAAAAAGAATAACTTACACCAGAGATTTATCAATTTATAAAATGTGTTAGAATAGGGCATTTTGATCATGCTCCATAAATAATGTTGCATTACGAGGGCTCGTTTTCAGTGGATACTGCCATAGGGAGTTGCTATAAAAGAAAGTGAAATCTTCTGCTTTCTAATGTTATCTTTATTGAAGCAAAATAAAATTTTCTGATAATTGATATAAGGATGATTGATCGTATTGTTTTTCATCATGAAGAATTATTTTTGCACTAGAGAATGGCATATACTTGAATTATAATTTCCATAGGTGCTGGTATCTTTAATTAAGTATTGACAAGTAACTCGAGCATTTGATCGACATTATAAGTAATTATTCTGTACTTTTTAAAGGCCCACAAATTTTCATAAACAAGAGAGCCTGCCAATGATCATGAATCATGATTTATGAGCAATTGCGCTTCCACTACAAGCTGAGAATAGACATATTCATTTTATCAATGAAAGCATATCGATTGAGCATGAACATCCTATTCATGGACAATAAAAGCAGGAAAACACATGTAGCATTATTCAAACATGTATGAGTAGATATAGTCAGATAGATTCAAAAATCGCTGTGTCTTCTTCTCGACATGTGCCAGCAAATAAAAAAAACAAAAAAAAAAATATAGAAGACTCAACCATGGAGCGTCATTGTTGGGATGATTGCATATCAGTTCCCTACAAGCATTCCCTACTGAGCATACATTCACATGACGTCCATCGAACGTAATACTGATCATATATATCTTGTTTTGTTTGTTCTTGTTTTATTGTGTTGATGCATTGCCAGTCCTTGTGAGAGGTCCTTACAGTACCCTTTTTGGAGGCATGATAATGGAAGAAAAGCCTGATTCCCACTGCTGTTGAGACAAACATGGTGGAAAGAGTAGGTCCAACAGCACCCACAAGAGAAAATATGATTTCTACTTGCATAGGTGGATAACCCATGCTTTCAATTTCACTCTGGCAACTGTCTTTATCCTGCTAAAACCCTCACTCCAAGATTCCCTTCTGTGTTAGTGCAGTGAGACCAATTCCCCACATTCTTAATTTCCAATCGGATCAGCTTCACCTATTATCAAATGAAGTATGTTTGACATTGAGGTTACGCAA
The DNA here is from genome assembly GCA_025617385.1 of Murraya koenigii. NCBI lineage: Eukaryota > Viridiplantae > Streptophyta > Magnoliopsida > Sapindales > Rutaceae > Murraya > Murraya koenigii. The sequence goes on along the minus strand of CM046814.1, from coordinate 30,187,742 downwards.
CTGTAATTTTTAAATTACAGCACTAAAGTATTTGATAAACACTAACTGCTGTAAATTAAAAATTATGTATTTTTTTACTTGTACGATAAAAAAATTATTATGTTTTTAATAATTTTGTTAAAATTATTATTTAAAAATTATATTTACTATATGTTATTAATTTTTATTTTATAATTACAATTTTTTTTATAATAACTGTAGCTTAAAAATTATATCACCTCAATTCCAAATATATTCATATTTACACAGCTTCTACAGCTGTGATTTTGAGTTGTGACTATCAGATCTCAACACAGCACAAACTGAGCGCGGGCAGTGCAAATGCAACATTGTGATCTGCTGAACGTCAGAGAGGTGTAAGCAATTTGAACTCCCACGGCCTACAAAGGGATAAAAGCCCACATGACGAAAGAAACGACTCCCCCGTTTTGGTTGTATACAGACCGTGCTTCGACTCGGCAAGTGGAGAGGGTAATGTCCTTTAACCACTTAATATTCGCACTTCGGCTTTGGATAGACCATGGGACTTGACTTACATTGTGGCTTTTCCCCCTATTCTGACTGAAGCCTCCGCTATCATCAATCAACGTTGTTGTCAAATCATCTAAAATCAGAATTTCATTTCTTCGCTCCCTCACGTGAATCTTCAAGCTAACCATTAAACATTACATAAAACATCCGTTTTGACCCACATCGGTCAAACACTGTCAATATCAAGTGCTGAGGATTACCAAAGAGCACATTCAAATGGGTGACTTGACCAATAAAACATATAGTTGGACAGAGTAAGCAGGCCAAAACCACACTTATATATAATAACATACATTTCATGATATTAATATTCCAAGTATGATCTAATAGCCACAGAACAGTTGATTTCGAAAAATAAATAGGTCACAAACAAACCAAAGACAGTTCTAAAAGCCAGCTGCTTTAACTTATCAACTTTAGAGCCATCACCATCTGTTTGGAGGTCCAATCAAAAGGTTCTACTGGATCCGCCACAACGGTAGAAAGCAATCTGGGTAGTAGTAGCTTCCAGGATTTCTTCTTCCTAAAGGCAACACAATTTTGGACAGGAGATGCCGCACAAACGACAGTACTATGATATGCTGGATTTCTTTTTATTCTTCGGTCACAAAATGTAGTAAGTGAACACTGTCCAGAAATTCACTCTTCTACAACATTCACTAGCTCATATTCAATCAGAGAGAGGTTGTTATCTTCCTTCACAGTGAAACTGGCAGGCTCAGCAACTTCAACACGGCCCCACTTGTCTACAGCAAGTCTCATTGATCCTTTGAACATGTCAATCTTTGCATTGCGCAGAATCACAGTAGTACCCTCTTTCATCAGGTCCACTAAGCAACAAGGAGCAAACATTGATTAGAGTTGGATTCATAATTTAAAAACAAATACCATAAGTTTGACAGAGTTTCTGATGAAAGTAAGACGCAAATAACAGTAATTTCACTAGTACACCTAAATAACCATTGTTCATGACCGAAAAACTTAAGTATATAAGCCATTTGGATGAGTCTAATTGCGGCAACACCTTTTATGATTGAGGGTAAGTTTAGAAGCATTAGTTTCAAGCACCAAATTCACTAAAGCAATTATAGCACCATCATATGACCCATAAAACTGCTCGACTATGCAAATTGTGATACCATTTTATTATCCTGTTTAATGATAAAACTAGCATACCATTATTCTCGTCCCATCCCTGAATTTAAGATCTTGAATATAAACTACACTAGTAATCTTATCTCGTGGCCAATAGTTATTTAGAACAAAATTCGAAGTGTTCATTCTCACACATGAATTACTAATGGAACTTCAAAACAAGAGCTCGCATATGGCATCACGTCCAGGAAAGAATAAAGAATAAGAAATAACCAACATCACAAGCTCATGAGTTGGAACACACGATCCGATGAATGCTGCAATAGCAAAACTACACAAAAATTCCAAACCATAACAAGTATAGCCATCGACAAAAGATTATAACATGTCTGTGTCTCTGCACGAATATGTACCTTGGTCATTTCTAGCAGTAAAGATAATCATTCCTGTCTCATCACCAACCAAGCATTCAGCAATTCGCATTTGACGTACTTGCGCTCCATCACCACGACCCTTCTGCAATACCATCTTTGTACTCACGACCTTCACTGTGAGAGTGTGCCCACTAGTACCAGGGCGTAGCTGATCAACCTTGGTAAAAACTGGTTTCCTCAATCCTGACTTTGAATCTGCCATTTTCAGCAAAGCTACAAAATCTGACCAATAAAATGCTTCAGTGGTGCAACTGAAAACAAACCCAAAGCGGTTCAACAATAAAAGTGGGCAAAAGACTTTGTAAATCAGTCCCAACTAATTAATACAAATGCAAAGCAAATTTATTGCAGCAAATACTATTTACTTACAATTATTGAATGGAATTTGGTTTCATTATCTATTTTATTCGTTCGTATTAGTGAACAGCTATTAATTACAGTTATTTAAAAGTAAACATCGATGCTTTAAGGGTTTTAGGGTTTTGATGTGTTAAAATACGGTACAACGCATGTAAAGAAACTGAAGTTTAACTAAGGCACAGCCTTTATGAGTTGTATGAAATCAGTTTTGCTTGATTTAACATCCAAAAGATGTTTTTCCTTTCATAAACTAGGTTTCGACCAAAATGAAATATAATTCAACTAATTCAGCAGCTCGCTGGGTCAATAATGCACATAAGGGAGAGAGACACACAAATGGATCCCACTAACCTCTCCATTAACTTATCTAAGTTGAACAAAAAAAAATAAAATTAAAGCAAGCCCTCCAATTCAATATCAAGAATATGTGGGAAAGTGAACCAAGTTTAATATCTGAATTTTAATACACACTCTCATTTCGTCCTGATATTGAGCAACTGGTCGTTCTGAAACACAAACAGCCAACCCACCCAAAAACAAAACAAAAGCTTTGGAACTTTTAATATCTGAATCTTTGTCACAAATCACACTCCTTTGTCCATGCAACCAAATTTCATGAAAACAACGTAGAAAAAAAAATTAAATCCATCATCTCACTTTAAGACTCTTCAAACAAAATTCTGATTGAACTCACATAAACCTATACTTACTGAGTTGAACTTTTGATCTTTTTCAAAAAAGATAATGTTGAGACATAAACATTACAATTTCTCCCCTTCACCAAATTTTCTTACTATCCAGAGACTGCGCACTTAAAAGACAAAATGTGGGACCTTTGATGACAAGCAAATACAAACACATCCTCATAATAACATTCAATCGATTCATATACATTGCAAATTGCAGTCTATGATCTCCAAAAACAAGTACAAAATCATTTAACTCTATCCATATATTTTATATTCTAACGGTCAAATAAATAGATGAGAGAACAAAATTGCATAAAAATAAAAGGAACATCACCCAAAAGAAAAAAAAAAAAAAGCTAATTTTTCAAACAAATCAACAATCGCATAACAAAACAAAAATAGAAAAAAAAATCTTCAATAACGAACTCGAGAGGTAGGGTTTTCACGAACCTGAGTTGAGAGACGAGATGATTTGGGAATTGAACGAAGATAGAGAGAGAGAGAGAGAGAGTCAAGAGGGAGTTAGAGATCTACTTGTTTGAGAAGCTAGCCGTCAGCGTCGGCAGCAGATGGAAAAAGTGAGTTATTATTATTCAACACAGACCGTCGATCTTAGATGACCCCAAAACTTATCTTTACCCTACACGTGGCGGGTTTCGTTAATTTTTTACGTCCTACTGAATGACGTCGTTGTACTTTTCGAAAAGAATAAAATGACGTCGTTGTACTGACTGATATGTTTGGATTCAATATATGCCGTCGATCTTTCAATAAGTTAAATGTAATCTTACCCTACACGTGGGTGGTAGCACATCAAAAGTACTTATGATCAACGACAGCGTCTAAGTAACTGGTACAAATAATAAATTGATAAGTTTTGACATGTGGCGCGAGGCGAGACAACTTAAAACTGACAGAACTGAAGAGATTGCATTACAATTTGGTACATACATGAGCAGGAAGTTGTGATTAGCATAAGCCGTTGGCAAGAACTACGACGTACGTTTGTAACATATGGAGACCATACTTACAACTACTGCTTCTAAACTCACAATCTTTCATTCTGTCTCCTCCGCCAAATTAAATTCGTTTTCTCAAAAATTTTCCTTCAGTTTCCCGGGAAACAAAAACAGGAGAAGAGTAACCGGCCTTAAGCAAGGCGCATTTTCTTACCTTCCTTTGAGAGTTCGAGCAAGTGCATCACAAGCCACTGAGGCTGAGGCCACTAAAGTGGGAACTGTTCCAACTGAAATGAAGGCTTGGTTGTATGGGGAATATGGGGCCGTTGATGTTTTGAAGTTTGATGAGAGAGTGACAGTGCCTCAAGTGAAGGAGGATCAAGTGTTGATCAAAGTTGTTGCTGCTGCCCTTAATCCTGTTGATGGGAAGAGAAGGCAGGGCAAGTTCAAGGCCACTGATTCTCCTCTCCCGGTATATTTTCATTTTCATTCTTTTTAATTTCAGTATTTTTTTAATTTAAATTTATTAGACCCCGGACACTGAGAGCATGCATTAGACTTTGTTCTTCTTATTATTTTTCTAAGGAAGTGGATGCAGTGTGAATAATTGTTTGAATTTGTAATCATTTTTCAGACTGGAAATTCCTCAAAAGGTATAATAATATTATTACAAGTTATAGAGATAGATGGGTAATAATAATTGTTATTAAATTTTATTTAGGTAAGCATATAAATTAATTAATTAGATAAGAATATTTTTTGATGATATTATTCAAATTTTTAGATTAAATAAAAAGCTAAAATAAAAGGTTAATTTAATGACTTAATGATTGAAAATTTTGGTTAAGTTGAAAAAAAAATGACTTAATTAATTGAAATTAAGTTATTAATAAGTAAAAAATCAAACAGCATTAAGTGTTCTTCTTTTAATTTTTTTTTTTTTAAAATAGACTGTTCCAGGCTATGATGTTGCTGGTGTAGTAGTGAAGGTTGGCAGTCAAGTGAAGGAATTTAAGGAGGGGGATGAAGTATACGGGAACATAAATGAGAAAGCTTTGGAAGGGCCCAAACAGTTTGGCTCATTGGGGGAGTACACTGCAGTTGAAGCGAAATTACTGGCCTCAAAACCTAAGAATTTGGACTTTGCTCAGGCCGCTGGCCTTCCGCTCGCTATCGAGACAGCCTATGAGGGTCTAGAAAGGACTGGTTTCTCAGCTGGTAAATCTATTCTTGTTTTGAATGGTTCTGGTGGTGTTGGAAGCTTGGTTATTCAGGTACATTCATTACTATTTAGATTTTTTTTTTTTTTTGGCTGATGTTATGTGCCTGAAATTTGATAAATATATATTGTGGTGCCACATAAATATCAGAAATTTTGTTGGAAAGATGGCTTTTCCTCTTGGTTACAAGAATTCCTTTTAAATTGATGTGGATGCATTTTCCAATTTGTCCTTGACTAAAGCACAGAGTGAACTGCATCAACTCATTTGTGCTTGATACTTTCATAATGTTTATTCCCTCATAGTTTGTGTTCTTGTTAATTGTTTACTAACAAATAACAATGAGGCTCAAGCGCAAGCATAGTCATTGCTGTCTATACTACAAAATTTCTAATGATGAGCCTGCTTTGTCAAATTTCTGTGTACTTACACTGGATATTGTAGTTAATACCTTGAAGAGCAAGTTCTTTTGATGAATTTGGTCCTTTCATATTTTGCCTAACTCTAGCTTCATTTCCACTCATCCTGTAGTAATTCTCCTGGTTGTTAGAGAAATCCTAAGATAATACTTCGAGGCTTGAGGCCTAGCGATCATGCCATGTATTTAAGTTAATATGGAAATGACATGTATAACTGGAGACAAAGCCTAGTTGACTGGGAACTGAAAAAGAATTGATGCTGCTAACTTCAAAACTATGAATAAGGAATTTTTTTTGGGTCTATATACTTAATTGAACTTATAGAATAATATTTTCTATACACTTTATTGAATTTATATAATATTTTCTTGTTTATGCAGCTGGCAAAACAAGTATTTGGTGCTTCAAGAGTTGCCGCAACTTCAAGTACCAGGAACTTGGAGTTCTTGAAGAGTTTGGGTGCTGATTTGGCCGTTGATTACACCAAAGAGAACTTTGAAGATTTACCAGAAAAATTTGACGTAGTCTTTGATGCTATTGGTAAGATTTTTTACAAATTGCTTGTTTTTGGTGTCTAAATGTCTTATTTTGTCTCACTACAGATCCTCAAAAGTCATTGTGGGACTGATGTGTCTTCAGTAGTCACTGGTTTCTACTTCCTGCCTCTGTTCCGTATGATTGCACATGTTTCTTCTAGCACTTGATTTTTAGAGTCAGTTAATGGAAATTATTTTTCCTTTGGTTCTTAAAAAACAGGTCAGTGCGATAGAGCTGTAAAGGCCATCAAAGAAGGAGGCACCGTGGTAGCCCTAACTGGCGCTGTTACACCTCCTGGCTTCAGATTTGTAGTCACTTCAAACGGAGAAGTTTTGAAGAAACTAAATCCATATCTAGAGAGTGGAAAGGTGAAGCCTATCGTAGACCCCAAGGGACCATTCCCCTTCAGCCAGGTTGTTGAAGCTTTCTCATACATTGAAACCAACAAAGCTACTGGAAAAGTAGTTATACACCCAATTCCATGACAAGTTAAAAGAAGGAGGCTGTTTTGTCATGTGTAAATCGTCAGTTAAAACGATACGAGGTCTTGTATCTTCTATACTCGCCTTTTTTTATTGAGGGCAGTAGCTCAATAATAAAAAGTGGTTATATATTGTATATGATAACGATCACAGCACTCTCTCATTTTTATTTCTCTGTCTTCTTTTTGTTACTTTAAATCTGCGTTATGCACATCGTGCATAAACCATCCTCGGTAAGTCTTTTGTAGAATTTCACTCGTTTGATGCTGGGGATATCGTTCGAAGTTTTAATTGCCTTAATTTTTTTTTAATTATTGACATTATAATCATATATACATTGATATTACAATTAGAAATATATTGATATTATAATTAGATATAAATTAAGATTTTTTTTTAATAATTTTAATATAGTACAATTCGAAGGTGAATTTTTGTTTTAATATTAAAGGGATATTCATTCTATCTTTTACACAGGATGGAGAGATAAAAAAAAATCTCTATTAAGAGAAAAAATTATGAGTTTCAGTTATACTGAGTTACCAATGGGCTACAAGCCCATTGGCAATTGCCTTAATTTGTTTGAAGTCAAAGAATTTATAGTGGGAGCATAATCATGGCCCAGATGCCTCTGTCACTGTGCATGGGGTAAAAGTTCATGTCTGGTATGGTTGGTCCTCTGAGCGAGACATTCAGCAACTTAAATGCAATTTATTGTATGCGTACAGCCTCACTGGGCTATGATTATTCAGCATTTAAACTGCATGACGGCATTGCAGGTCTAGCTCGAGACAAAGTAAATATTCACTCAACTAGTACAATTAAACTTCAACCATAAGTTGCGTAAACACTTTCACTGCATTTGCGCCAATACATGGATTAAAGATTACTTGTACAGACTCTACATTACAGCCACATGCTCAGCTCCCGTATAGAACCATGACCAGCTGAACTGGATTTACTTTTAGTATCGGTCAAGCTCAGGAGTTCATCGAAGCAAAGACGATGGAAAGGTCCCCACACTTTTCGACAACGTGGGCTCATATGATAATTTGGCAATGCCGTAAAAGACAGCAACCATTATGTTTGTGTCCATCTCAATAAACTAATGGGATCATGTAATGTCTATCAAGTAATCCTTCGTGTCACAATAACACAGCCCAGCCAACAACGAAATCGACCGGTCCCAAATCTTACATTTTGATAGGCAATCTGCTGGCATTAGAAATTTACTTCTCTACTCTATTATAAAAGTTTTGCTTATCTTGGTAAACACAAATATATAGGATAGGTTTTCGTTGTACCTTGATGGTAAAATGCCAACAACAGTCAACTAATACGACAGTAGAGTGCGGGATCGATGAAGCCATGATGGGGAAGAGAAATTAAGTGAATAAAACAATTAAACAGGCCAATAGGCGAGGACCTATCTATCAGGGTATGATAGCTGCACTCAGTTTTGAAATATAGCAATTGATACTGCTACAGTTAATGCATATGTAAAACATTTATTAATCTACTCTAAAGTCACCAATAAAACACACCAATTAAGCATGGTATGCAAGGGTTTATGTATATAACAAAGTAGAGATAAGAGAGAAATTAGAAAGAAAATGACATCCAACCAACAGAGAAGTAGTTGGTGGACACAATTCCCAATTACAAATGTTGAGTTCAAGCAGATCTATCAACCCTCAGTCCATTGCCATAAATACTGGTGAAAGCTAACAAGCTTGCCACATAAGTCAATTACCACCACATACTTGCAGAGCCTTTTCTGAAGAGAGTCCAATCCAGAGCGCCTACTTTCAAAGTCGAAACACACACACTCTCTCTCTCTCTCTCACTCTCACTGAGCAAACAAAACATGAAAGCAGAGAATGAATACAAGAAAGGGCTATGGACACAAGAAGAGGACAGGATTCTACTTGAGTACATAAGGGTCCATGGAAGAGGGCAGTGGAATCGCATCCATAAGGTGACAGGTAATTAAACAAGGACTCATCGGTGCAATATCACGTTGAAGCTTTACCTATTAAACTTTTAAATGGAAGATTAATTCTAATTTCTAAATTTGTTTGGGAATTAGGCTTGAAGAGATGTGGTAAGAGCTGCAGGTTAAGGTGGTTGAATTATCTGAGTCCCAATGTGAAACATGGAGAATTTACTGAAGAAGAAGAAAACCTCATTATAAGACTTCATAATCTCCTTGGAAACAGGTTCGGTTTATACACTTTTTACTTATATCTTTTGTTATTGTTCCAATTTTGAAGCATTTCCTTATGAACATGAAGCCTCATGTATAGAAGCAATGTCACAATATTATTCCCATTTGCCAGCGGCAATTTTTTTTTTTTCTAAAAATAATTTTCTGCTAAAAATAATTTTCATCTTTAACAGAAACAAATTGAAAAAAAAATCTATATCCTGTACAATGAAATCTCTGACAAGAACTGATTGTCTAATTAATTAAGAATCTGCACTGCACTCATTAGGAGGAAATTTTACTCCATCCAATAATGAGATTTCTGAGAAAGAAAGTACATCCTGGTTTTTGTGGATACTTGAGAAATTTTATTAGAGGTATAATCTCACCACCCCCATATAATAAGCCGATTAAATTTTCTCATATATATTTATGTTGAAAAAATGCTAGTAAACTAGGTGGTTGCGTTGAATGATAATATACGTCATTCCATTATTGCCTGTTGTATGGCCTCTTACGTGAGAAAGATTTATTATTATATTGTGGTCTTTTTGCGACCCAAGCAAATCAAGCATTGAATGAGTCATTAATGGTGGCTTATAATTTTCTGTAAAGGTGGTCTCTAATTGCTGGCCGAGTACCAGGACGTACCGATAACCAAGTGAAGAACCACTGGAATACTCATCTCTGCAAGAAACTCGGCATCAATAAGAAGCAGAAGAAAAAATTTGTGAGCTCCTCCGAAACACAAACACAATCATCTCGGATAATAAAAGATGGCGAAGGACTAACTCCTGATAACTTGAATTTTGAACATCTTCAAAATAGCGAAATGGCCTTGGATCAAGAACCCGGTGACGGTGAGAAGTTTGATGAAGAAGCAGAATCGATAAACCATCAGTGCAACGAATTGCTTCCGTTACCAACTGACGATGATTTCTTAAATTTGTGTAGCCCGGGATTGCTGGAACTTCTAGAGGGATACCCACTTGATATAATTTGGCATGATGACTAGTTTCGATCGTTTCCCAGTATTCAAAATGAGACTTCAATAAATTAGTGATTTCGATTTCTCTGTTCAAAACTTTCAAGGTGTTTGCATTATTATTTTAAATTATTCGTTTTGTTTTGTATCACACTACACAGCCAATTTGCAAGTATCACAGCATTTTAGAGCTGCTCAACTCAGGCTACTTCAGTCTAATAGCATCACAGAACCATCAGATTCAGGTCAAAATTGGTCACTATTGACGACGAGTGATCGATGAAGAAGCAAATTTCATTAAAACTGGAGTAAAAGAAAACATAATACATTGTTTGAGCCAAATACAAGAAGTAAGCTAAAATGCCTTATTTAGCAAAACATTATCCCGGAGGACATGTACAAGTATAAACACACACTATAAGATGAGCTGCTTTAATCTAAAAACCCATCAAAGGTAGGGCCACCGGGTATTATGCACCATGAGCTCAGACCGATACAGAAGGTAAAATATTGAAGTCGAGATCCCAAAGCTCAAATTTTCCATTGACGAAATCATAATGTGCTCCCTTCAACGCCAGGGTGTTTTTCACCACGCTCTCTCTCACAAATGGGTATGTAAATAGGTTTCCAAGGGACACATTCACAGCCTCCTGAATTAGAGTCAGTTGTAAGCTGTTAACCCAATTAATTGCAACTTATTGACGGTAGCCAGCATATATATATAATGCATAATGCATTCAGCACATTAACTTTTCCAAGTAAATATGATTAACCTCTTAATGTATATATATTTTTATATGATTTCAGTTAGATCGTCAATGAACTATATATTAGTTTTAATTTGTCAATCCGTTTTCATTAATTGTTCCTTTTCTCAACTCTCATGCTAACAAGATTCGGCCTTGTGCTACGTGCCACATGGCTAACTAGCTATTGCAATAGCAAACCTTTAGTTTTTGAGCATTTCAAAATACTTTTTTATTTTTATTTACATGTAACAGCAGTGCTTATGAAACAAGAATTAAATAATCACAAGTGTGGTACAGAATGTAACTTGCCTTTTCACAGTTTTTGCATTGCTCCTCAAAACTCAAATCATTGCATTCTGTTTTCACCTTGGACTTGGCAGATGAACAGATTTTGACCCACTCTTCTATGAAATCACTGAGAGTTCAATAGATAAAAAAAAACTGTTGGTGGTTCCACTAATTCATTCATATTAATTCATGCCTATCCAAAAGAGATGTCATTGCATACAAGTCTATGTAGTGTGTGTGAAATTCACATGGGCTAGCCTAGCCCTAGCTGCTTTAAAAAGTTGGGATAGTACCAGCGTATTTAAAAAGTAATCCTAACCTCTTTTGTTATCGCAGGAAAATTTTGCTGAAAGCACTTTTGACTTTACTACCAAAGAGTTTGATAAGATAAGCATGAAAGAAAAGCAAAAAACGAAAAATAACTTCCATATACCACAGAAAGTGCTTCACTTAAAGGAACAACAGAGAAGAACACAACTACGCATTGTCTTTAATTATTTGCTTTATCGAATGCCTCCAAGAATATGGGACCAACTCATGAATATAATAACTCCATTATCTTTGTTATTAGATCCAGCTATCTTGCTAAAACTTAAAATTAATTTGAAAGATCCTCAAGAATACATAACAATGAGTCGCAAGAAAGTGCAACAATACATATATATACTTTAATCAGATTGAAAGCTTATCCTTAGTTATGTAATTATTCTCGTATGATTCCATGAACCATGAGAGTTAAATAGTGCTTAACGAGATAAGCAAGTACAAGTATTACCTCCCAGTGGTCCCATCATCAGGGATAGACATGAGCCCCTTTATACCTCCACAGCAACTGTGTCCAATGACTACAATATTCTCTACCTGATGAAGTAATTAACATTGTCTTTTTCAACTCCAGTTCTTCAAAAGGAGGAATAATAAAAAGAAAAAGGAGCACGAATTCACACGGTACTGTCAGGGTGGATGGCATTATATAAGTGCAAGCTCTTTTCAACGCTTCATTTCATTATCAATTGTAGAATTGGGCTGTCTACACACACACAGACATCAGTTTGGGTGGGTATTGAATTATTTTATCAGTGGATAATGTAAAGTTCCAAAAATATCAAACCCTAAAGAATTTTTTTAGGTTAATTAGCCGCGATTCCAAAACGGAGCTTGTGGGGCATCAGGCATGCTTGCCTTGTGACTAGACATCACGTTGCCAGCACCGCGGTCACCGACTAAAGAAGCGACATTTTCATTTTTTAAGAGAGACGACATTGTTACTTATTTATTATTAATTTATTATCTTAAAAAAATAGAAGCCAAACATGAATTAAAAACGGTTGTGTATTACGAAAATTTACTATTAAATTTTCACCTTCAGCTGTAGCACCGCATATTCAATGGCTGCACCTACTCCAGAATATTTTTTCTGCAAGGAGCAAGGCCAGCTTTTCACTTAACAACAAACAGATAATACTCAAAATATCCAACGCGAATAATAATAATTATTATTATAAAATGCTTAGCTAATAGCCGGCTGCTTTGAGACCTGGTCATATGGAGGGACCATATTGGCAATGTTTCGAACCATAAACGCCTCTCCTGGTTGAAAATTCAGGATATGCGATGGACATACTCGGGAGTCTGAGCATGCAAATACCAAAAACTGCATTCATCAACAAAACCAACTTCAGTTAGCAAATAGCCGCCCGCATTCCCATCGAATTAATTAATTAATTAATAGCCCCAGGAGTTAGGGTATCCTTTGTTTTGGTTTGTTTTGGTGCGCCCATATTCAATTGTTTAATGGTGAACGACTCAACCACCCCATTCCCCAACGCTTTACCAAAAGAAAACACAAGAACCAATTGCAACCAACTCAGCAGCTCTGACAATTAGCTAATATAATATTTGATCAATGAAGACGATAGTATTAAGCTGAAAGCTTGACTTAACACAAAAGCAAGGATCAAGGGTGACAGAATTGCTAAGAAATAAAATCAGATTCGCTTAGACGTCGAAAGCAAGTGGACAGAAAAGCCGGGCCAAACCGTTAGTGATTACAATAAAAAGTGGCCAACCGACCTTGGGGCTTTGGCCTTTGGCCAGCGCACCGTACAAATCTGGATTCTTCCTGAAAAAACAAGGCAAAGCATCAGTAATCACATCCGTTGGCTCACCACCTTCTGAAAAGATGAGTACACGTGGCGATAATCTACACAGCTTAACCACGTCAATTCCCAATTAAACAACGACTCTCCCAACTATTCGTGACATGCTTCCTTCTTTTGACCTCCCGGTAACTTAAGCGAGAGTTCAAAAAGTGAAACAGCATATTCTCGAACTGGCAAAAGAAGGTGCCAGTAGTCCACCATATTGACCAATCCATGGTCCAAAATAATTTAAAGTATGTGAGCATTTATTTTTATGTACGTACTCGTATTTCTCTGTCTTAAATTGAATGAACCCGGTTTTTATCCTCTCGACCGGGTCAATGTCCCTCGAACCGGCCGCTTCTAAATCGGCCGTTATCTGCTTTATTTTCGCAGCGGCGATTCCTTCGAGGTCACTTTTCTCGCTGAAATAAAAGATGGATGGATCAGAACCGTCAATTCATAACACCTAAACAGATCAACGTGGGGCCCAGATCTGTGGATAACGGTGGATCGGGCATGGAATGGCGTGCCCGAAAAGAAAATGACAAAACAGTGGAAGAGTTAGCTATTAGAAAAGTAAAGAAAACACTGTACCTGAGAAGCTTGGTCAGTCCTGCAATGGCATCCTCGTACGCGTCGTTTGCCATGTCTTCTTTCTGCCAATTTCGAAATTTAAGACAACGAAACATTTATCAATACATCTGTTGACTTTCAGAAACGAAACCAAACAATTTGACAAACAAATAACTCACTAGAAATGCAACAATTACATATAACAATTGACGAAGATTTCTCCTTATAAGGAGAGATTAGGAGACTGATTAGAAGAAGACTGATAGCGAACGTGAACGAGATCAAAAGCTATAACGGTTTATATATAAGGTTCTGGAGCTGAATCGAGATCGATGTACGAGAATCTCTAGAAATCAACCTTTTTAATTTCTTTGGGATTCTGCGGGCTTCAACTTGCTCACTTCTTTTTGCGAACACGGACCAGTTATTGTAAGAGTTGTAAAATGTACCACACAATCGGCGTATTTATATTGGAGTATTTGAACAGTTTATAATAAGGCTGTTCATATACGAAATTAATTCTGATTTAAAAGCCATAATTATGAACTTATATCCTACACTAAAATTTTATCACGAGTAGTTCCATATATAAACAAATTTATTGTAAACTGGTCAAATACTCCAATATAAATACGCCCTTGCCCATTGTTAAGAAAACGCGTTATCTTATCACTTGTACACGTGTGACTGTGTGTGTTTGCTATAGTTTATTATTATTATTGTTGTTGATGCTACAATTCATATTTGTTATATAAGTCTAAAATTGATATTTATAAATTATATTATTATTAAAATTAATTTATATTAACTCTTACAAAATATTGTTTAAATTTTTATTCTTATTAAATTTGAGAGATGTCCACTCCACTTATATTTTATTAAAGAAGAGATTGCTTCCATCCAATTATTAATAAGTAAGGAAGGACTAACTAAGGATGATGTTGGTTAGCTGAATTTAGGGCATTATAGCAGTTAATTCAGTTGAATTGGGGGTTAGAATACCCAATTGACATGTTGAATATGACCTAATTCAATCTGATTCCATTATATTCACATAATTGAGTATATTTCTATTGGTTGGTCAGGCTAAATAACATAATATGAGTCAATTGTTATATATATTTACTAACTTATTTTTTAATTATTTTGTAAATATACCTTTTTAAGCTCGGTGTTGTCAAAATATAAGTTTATATTTTTATAATTATACTTTTCAATTTACATTACTTTATATTACAAGTTTAATTGATATTAATTATTAATTTTATTCTTATGCTCAACCCAATAAATTCAACCAATCCGTCCAATCAAGGATAAGTAAGTATAAATATGATCCAGATGTATGTCGTCCACCCTTCAATTTTAAATTATATACGTAAAGTTGAGTAATGTTATACATCTCAAATTTTTATTTTAAATAACTATTTCAAATGATGTGACATTAATCAATTAGTTGATAAGATAATATAATTAATTTACTTTAATTTTATTAATTAATTGATGAATGCCACGTCATTTAAAATAATTATTTAAAATAATTATTTAAAATAAAAAATTTAGAATATATAATATTATTGATATAAAGTTATATAAAACGTCTAAAGATATTAAGATAATTAATTCAACGGATAAAGTTTTAGAGATACAATTTAAAGGCATGTCTATAAAAAGCTGGCTTAAGGGAAAACCAAATAGAAAAATTATATGAAATACAATAGTCATGCTTAGACCTACATGAACATTTTCGTTTGTATGTATTAATATCATAAATAAAAGAAATAAACGAAGCATCCAAAATCTCCAAAATATATTATCTTCAACTTTCTATTGGCTATTTTATATTTTGATTAACATTAAACTAAATTGTTGATGCAAATTTTTTGTCGCTCATTTTTCGAGTAAGTTCTCTAACTAACTCTTAAGTTTTTTTATTCACTAAAGTAGTGATGCCTTCTAACCTGTGTACATAGAAAAAGTGTCAGAGATCGCCGAATATTTTTCTGACGAAGACTCTCCGACGCTGAAATCAATAATTAGTTTAATTTTTAAAAAATTCTTTGTAAATGAAAGAAGGAAAAATACTAGAAAGACGTTAACTCTTTTTTCTTTTTCTTCAAAAAATCCAACCTTTTTTTTTTGAGGTATTTATTGGGTTTTCTATTCCTCGCCATGGGTTTTCTATTCCTCGCCATTACTCTCATAACACACGTTCTCCACTTCTCACGCATTCGTTCATTTTGGGACGGTTACTTAGTCACCATGATGAGAATTGATTGTGCATGAGAGTTATTTTCCCATTATTGGAGAGAATCGTTTAACCGTCTCACATTGTGGGCTTGGACTGTCACACTTTGGTTTAGCTTGAGGACTGATTTATACTTGTTCTTGGTAGTGCTTATAACATAATAAGAGCTCGCTTGACTGCAGCAGTTATTCATACTCTTCCTAATTTAACTCGAGCATACTGCGAGCTTCTAGTCCCAGCTAACTTAATATTGAGTAAGAGTGTATTTATATTAACAATCAGTATTTATGTTTTAGCTGACTTTAACTCGAACAATAGTGCTCTTTATTTTTCAAATATGAATAATCAATAAAAATACACGTAATCGAATGATTTCTAGACCTTCGGCTCGAGCTAGATGGCGAGAAAATAAAGGGCAAAAGAAAATAAGAGACAACTTAGGATACGGCGTACTAATAAAGTGGCCACCGGGAGCTACAGTGGGCGCAAGTCATCAATTGGGCCGATGTGTGAGGAAGCAAGAGCACGTGGTGGGGCACGTCGCATGTGAGTATTTGGCGTTCGTGAGGCTCTATTATTAAATATACTAATAAATTCCTTTTAAAAAATTGTGGTTGTTTATTTTGCGTCCGTTTCGTTGGGTAAGTGTGAAAAAGAAGGGCCTATTATTTATCTAGTTATGCACAAAGCATGCATTATTGATTATTGTTGTGTTCTCTTTCATAGTTTAATTCAGATATAATCCCCTTGCTATTGCTATCCGTCATTGTCACGCACGAAGAATAAAACAAATAGCAGGATTGCCAATACGGAAAGTAATGGAATATAGCACGCAAATTGAAGGTGGTGGTCTTTTATGGACCAGAATTAGTATCTAGAACGTAAGAATCATAGAGACAGTTAACTCTGAGTAATATTTCAATAAGGAACCCTCAATTTTTTTTTAAAAAAATTAATTAAATTAAAAGATAGAAAACATGTTGATTCTAATTATATAAATATAAAATTCATGTTTTTTAATCTTTCAACTTAGTTCTTAATATTTTTACAAAAATAAAATTAAGATTTTTTTTTATTAAGAGAACTAGTTAAATATTTAGTATTGATCTACTAAACAAAATCAGGTACTTATAAATATTTTAGTTATTGTATGTTAAATTAAGTTGAAGCATAATATGTAAAACATGTCCTAAATAACTATAGTAAATATATAAAAACTTCAACTAAGATTGAAGTCATAATATATAAAAAAATTAAAAAAATTCAACCAATGCTAAGGGTAGGCAAAATAAATCATTGCCCCCGAAAAGATTGAATTGAACCGCAGTTCTGTTTCAAAAATTAAAATGAAAATTTAGTTTATATAAAAGAAATCAAAAATCTAAAACCTAGAAAGTACAAAATAAATTATGGTTTAATAAAAAAAAAATCAAACCAAACCAAGATTAGAACTCTTGTTTGAATTATATTTTGTAACGAAGATGATTTGTACAAGAATTGAACGGCCACCTCTAGTAATAATATAGGGCCTCATGATGTAACTTGTAAGTAGAATTTATATTTAGGATGTAATATTGTGTATTTGCGTGTCCTAATAATATATCGAGGGCAGGACGTGGCATGAAACATCGGGGACAAATGACAATGCTAAAGGGAAACGAAAATTCTAAATGGATATGCATCGTATCTTATTAATTGGATGAGATAAATTAAAAATAGTTCCTACGTGACCCTGAATATAAAATTTACAAATTTGAAAATATAGGATACGACCTGGCAAGATATCGGGCACCCCAGATACATAGAATACAAAGGACGATAACATTTTATTAAAGAAATTTTCAAAGTGGTGGCCAAAATACACGTGCATCATTGTATGGGTTTGACTCTAGAAATATGGTTCCCAAAGAAGAAAAATAAAATCTTCCGGGAAGTAGTTTCAGTTTCTTGACCTCCATTGCTATTTTAATATTATTTATGTGATCATTACAAATAAGGTAGCAGGCCTCAAATTTTTTATAATATGGGTGACATAATTGAAATTTTCAGTTGAATTTTTAATATCATTATATATTTAATAACTGCATAGAAGTAGAACTGCATCGAATGAAACCGTTCTGAGAGATCTTACCGCTACCGGGCTCTTTCTTACACAACACAGCATCATACACTTGCTAAATTTTGTAGCCATGTTTCACTTTTGTTCTAATTTCCCCCCTGTTTTACAGAACAAAAGCAAACGGATTAATAGCTAATAAGCAGTATAATTCACAAGCAGCCAACTCATAAATTGACATTTATTATATTCATCTGGCCGAAATAGCAACTGATTGACTTCATCAGTGTGATTACTTTAGGGTTCAGTGATGACTCATCACGTTAATTAGTCTTGAGGCAACAGGAGAGTGAACAAATAATATGCAATTAAGTGAACAAATAAATGGGATGACAAATAGAAGTGCACTTTTATATTTCAACAAAATGACAATGGCTCTTGAAAGTGCTCGTGGGTCATGAACAAAATTATTTTAAGTCTCAAATGTCAAAAAGTGGGGAGAAAAAGAGAGAGAGAGAGAGAGATTGTGTACCTACCAAAGTGTGGGAGCCGAAAATGGCTTTTTGAAAGCAGAAAATGGACTTTGTTTTCCCCAAGAGCTGTTACAAAACAAAATGGAGTAGGAAAAAATTTTGGAGGTGGCTTTTTAGTTGGGATGGGACTAATCGGGACGACCAAAGGCTGGAATCATCGTCATTCGTAGGGGAGCAAAATGCAGCAATCTGAAATCATAGCCATCCATATTTTTGGGGAATAAAAGTAATCAGATAAATTGAAAGGGTCTCAATATATACAAGCATCCATGCATCCGATAAAAGGATAAAGAAAGCGAAAGGTGTGTCAACAAGGGCTTTTAAATCTTTTGCTTCAATCTCCATGATTAATCCAAATGAATTGTTATGCAAACGGACAATGGTAAACTAACTAAACTACACTTACCTTATCACTACCAAGTCAAAACTCAAAACCAGCCCCTTACAATTTTCTACCTTCCAAATATAAAGTCAACTTATTCAAGATGGCTCAAGAATGCTGAATGAGCCAAATTTTGAAAGCTACACGTTACGCAAGTTGTTTAATCCTAATCTACATTTAGAATCCAATTGATTGTATCCATGTATATCGAAACCACCTCCTGGATATCGGCGACAAACCCCTTCTCCGTTCGTCATTTGCATATGTGGGTAACATTTTCTCTCAAATTATTTGATGGTAAATTTGATCCGTATGAATATATATAAAAAATGATAGTATAATATTTTCGATGCATCAATTCTGTTTTGGAAAATATTTTCGTTATTGATGAACACATATGCCCTCATCCGATTGATTTTACAGTACAAATAAAAATGAAAAAAAAAAAAACCTTTTATCGTCTAACAAACGTGCATTGAAAACATAAAGCGAAAAAAGTTTGGGCCATGTCGATTTGGGCCTCTAATTTGAAGTCCAGCAGAAAGGCCTGATTGGCCATGCTAGCCCAATGTTTAGTCCCATTATATATTTCGACAAAATGTTGTTCTCTCATTTTCACGTTAGAACTTTATCATGGGAATGGAGTCCGCGCCTTCTCCAAATAAGTACCTTAAACGACGACAATGCAACAACTGTGGGGTCATATTTTCGTTTGTTTGCTTATTATACTTTGTTCCGTTTATATATTCATTCTGAATCATTCAGGTCATATTTTAGTTTTTAGTTTTTCTTTTTTAATATCACATTTAGTTCTGTTTTCTCTCTCTCTTCTTAAAAAAAAATAAAAATCAGAAACCTCTATCTTTTCTTATTGCTAGAATTTATCAAAGTTTAATCGTTTGCGTTCTTTTGGTTAATCAACTAATCTCTTGCTCGTGCATTCATGTGATGAATTGCTTAAATAATTCTACGAGGTTGTTGCATGTGTTATTCATGGTAAGTGGTAACTGAGTGAGATGATCAAAGTTCATGTTTTTATACGGCCGCTAAATTGAAATTTTTGGTTTATATGCTTCTGACTTCTTTTGTCTCCTTGCTCGACGAACAACCTTCGGAGGTTGCTTAGGCCAACAACAATAATGTTTATGCACAGGATATGGTAAAAATAGCTGAGTAACAGAGCCAACATATGGGAAGAGCACAGACTTATAAAATGAAATGACTTAAAAGACATTCCAGTCAATAGTTCATGGGTATCACGACCACTCCTGCCATCCTCCACTGCCATGCATGCATGCCACAAGACATCGATAACCATTGGCTTAGGAAAGTCGACCGTGTGATAAGCAGTTGATGCCAAACTTGAAAATTGAACTAATGAGTTACAAAGGATCGGCAAAATTTCAGAGTCAGTTGTGGAACGGAGCTTAACAATTGGAGCCGAGTCCAAATCGAACAGAATTCAAGGAGAAATTGTTTTGTGTTTGTGAAAGTGTCAAAGTTTGAAAAGGGCACCGTCCTTTTAGATGGGCGGTGTTCAATTCTCTCAATTCAACACGGCACGCGGTGCCGTGTTGAGAAAAATATATATATAATAAAATAATAATAAATAAATAATGCATAGTAATCAAAATGTGGCTATAAATTGAGCGCCTCTACCCTTATTTCAATCATCTCAAAAAATTCATTTCTCTTGTATTAGAAAGAATTTTGAGAGTTATTGGGTGTAATTGAGGTATTGGGAAGTGAGAATAGTTTTCTCCTAGTTATAGAGAAAATATAATTTTTCTCTTCTATTATTAAAGAGAAGTTATTATTTTTCCAGTATAATAAAATTATTTCCTTCTGTCTTTATCCGTGGATGTAGGCTATAAGCTGAACCACGTAATTTCTAGTATCCAAATTTGTGCTTACTCTTTATTTTTCTTCCAATCTCATTTAGCTGTGTTTCTGTTTCACCCATAAATCTCCTTACAGTGGTATCAGAGCGAGGTTGCATTTTTTGGAATCGGAGTTACTGTTCACGTATATGGTTATGTTCACGTATACTGTTACTATTCACGTATACTGTTACTATTCACGTGAAACAGTGAGAGCCGATCCTAACTAAGTTAGTTCATGGTGAAAGCATGTCGGCAAAATACGAGATTGAGAAGTTCAATGGGAACAATTTCTCGTTGTGGAAAATGAAGATTAAAGCTATCATGAGGAAAAACAATTGCTTGGCAGCAATTGGAAAAAGACCCATAGAGGTAACTGATGATGCTAAGTGGAATGAGATAAACGGTAATGCAATTGTTGATCTACACTTAGTACTTGCAGATGAGGTGTTATCCAGTGTGGCAGAGAAAAAGACAGTAAAGGAAATATGGGATACTCTCACAAAATTGTACTAGGCTAAGTCGCTGCACAACAAGATCTTTTTAAAAAGGAGACTCTATACTCTTCGCATGGCAGAATCTACATCAGTAATCGACCATATCAATACCTTGAAGACTCTATTTTCGTAACTCACAACGTTGGGTCACAAAATAGAGGAAAATGAACGTGCGGAACTTCAACTTCAAAGTCTACCAGATTCATATGATCAACTTATCATCAATTTGACGAACAACAACCTGACGGACAGTCTAGTTTTCGATGATGTTGCAGCCTCCATCTTAAACGAGGAAAGCAGGCCCAAGACCAAGGAAGATAGACATGCAAGTTCGCAGCAAGCAGAAGCGCTATTGGTGACGAGAGGGAGATCAACAAAACGTGGCCCCAGTGGGAGTTACAATCATGGTATATCAAAATCCAGAAGTAAGAAGAATGTGAAATGCTATAATTGTGGCAAGAAAGGGCATGTGAAGAAAGAGTGTTGGAGTAATCAGAAGAGTAGAGAGAATAAAGCACATGAGTCATCAAATACTCAAGGTTGTGTGGCTAGTGCTTCAGATGATGGCGAAATTCTCTATAGCGAGGCAGCAGCTGTTATAGAAGGCAGAAAGCGGTTAGCTGACGTCTGGCTTATAGACTCAGGAGCAACATGGCATATGACCTCTCGGAGAGAATGGTTCCACACATATGAACCAATCTTAGGAGGATCTGTGTACATGGGTGATGACCATGCCTTGAGATTAGCTGGTATTAGTCTTGTCAAAATAAAAATGTATGATGGTACGATTCGCATGATTCGAGAGGTACGATATGTCAAAGGCTCGAAGAAAAATCTATTGTCTTTGGGACAAATAGATAGTCTTGGGTCAAAGTCCATATTGAAAATGAGATGATAAAAATTGTCGGAGGAGCACTTGTGTTAATAAAGGCAGAAAAGATCAGTGCGAATCTATTCATTCTTCAAGGAGAAACACTACAGGAAGCTGATGCGTGTGTCGGGTCAAATGGAGAAGAGTCAACGATGATGTGGCATCTCAGACTTGGCCACATGTTAGAACAAGGTTTGAAGATTCTCTCTCAGCGACAGCTGCTTTCGGGACTCAAATCTGTAAGTCTACCATTTTGCGAGCATTGTGTTATAAGTAAGCAGCATAGATTGAAATTTAGCAGATCTCATGCTAGAAGTAAATGCATTCTCGACTTAGTTCATTCTGATGTTTGGGAATCACCGGATTTATCCCAAAGAGGTGCAAAGTACTTCGTTACTTTTATTGATGATTACTCAGGAGATGTTGGGTGTATCAAATCAAGAAAAGTCGAGATGTGTTTCCGGTATTCAAGGAATTCAAAGCGGGTTGAACTTGAATGCGGAAAAAGATCAAGTGCTTAGAACGAGATAATGGCGGAGAGTATACGAGATGGTGCATTTCTTGCATCATGTAGCAGAAGGTATTCGAGGCGATTCTGATGGCATACACTCCTTAACAAAATGGAGTGGCGGAGCGGATGAACAGAACTCTTATGAGAGAGGATAAGAGCTATCGTTGAGGACTCGCTGGTCTACCTAACTCTTTTGAGTTGAAGTAGCCAAAATGCACTGTTATGTGATAAATCGGTCTCCATCAATGACCATTGAGTTGAAGACGCCGATGGAGATGTGGACGAGTAAGCCAATTGATTACTCTCATTTACATGCATTTGGAAGTCTCAGTATATGTAATATATAATGCCCGAGAAAGAACAAAGTTAGATCCAAAATCTAGGAGGTGTATCTTTTGGGGTATCTTGATGGTGTCAAGGGGTATCGTCTGTGGGATCCCACTGCCCACAAGATTGTCATCAGCAGAGATGTTGTCTTTGTAGAAGATCAACTGCATAAGAAAGATAGGGATGATAGTACTGTGAAAGAAAAGTCAGAGACTACACCGGTATATGTAGAAAATAGTCAGGAAGATTCAAAGTCTTCTGAAGCAACACCAGAGCACGAGGAACAAGAACCAGTCGAGTCTGAGGTTCTAGAGGTTCGTCAGTCAACTCGAGAGAGGCGACCACCAACTTGCACTCGAGAGTATGTTACTGAGATCAATGTTGCATATTGTCTTTTAACGGAGGATGGAGAGCCATCAACTTTCCATGAAGCTTTAAGCAATTTCGGATGTTACTTTGTGGACTGACGTGATGTAAGAAGAAATTGAAGCTCTACACAAAAACAAGACATGGGAACTTGTGCCATTGCCACATGGAAGAAAAGACATTGGAAACAAATGAGTCTACAAGATCAAACGTGATGGCAATAATTATGTGGAGCGGTATCGTGCAAGATTGGTGGTAAATGGATATGCTTAGAAAGAAGGTATTGACTTCAATGAGATATTTTCTCCGATAGTCAAACTTACGACAGTCAGAGTAGTCTTGGCAATATGTGCTACATTCGACCTACATCTAGAACAATTAGATGTGAAAACTGCATTTCTTCATGGAGAACTTGAAGAAGAAATTTATATACTCCAACTAGAAGGTTTTGCTGAAACAGGTAAGGAGAACTTGGTTTGTAGATTAAATAAATCTCTATACGGTCTCAAACAGGCATCGAGGTGTTGGTATAAGAGATTTGATTCCTTCATCATGATCTTTGGATACAACAGACTCAGTTCAGACCATTGTGCTTATTACAAGAGATTTGAGGATAATGATTTTATCATTTTGTTGTTGTATGTGGACTGACATGTTGGTCGCGAGGCCCGACAAAGATCAAGTCCAAGAATTAAAGGCACGATTAGCTAGGGAGTTTGAAATAAAGGACTTGGGACCGATGAACAAGATTCTAGGGATGCAAATTCACGAGACAGAAATAACGAGGAAGATTTGGCTTTCACGGAAGAATTACTTGAAGAAAATCTTGCGACGCTCGACATGCAAGATTGTAAGCCAATTTCTACCCCACTTCGCATTAATTTCAAGTTATCCTCAGTATGTGTCCTAATGATGAGCGAGAGAGGAAGGAGATGTCTCGAGTACCATATGCATCAGCGAGTGGGAAGTTTGATGTTCGCTATGATGCATACAAGACCGGACATTGCACTAGCGGTGGGAGCGATTAGTCGATACATGGCGAATCTCGGTGGAGAACATTGGCAAGCGAGTGAAGAGGATTCTAAGATACATCATAGGAACCTCAAATGTTGCATTATGTTATGGAGGATCGAATTTATCGTCGGAGACTACGTGGATTCGATTTCGCGGTGATCTTGATAAAGAAAATCCACTCATTGGCTATGTGTTTACACTTGCAGGAGGAGTCATGGTGGGTTTCAAAGCTGCAGATTGTTGTGGCTTTATCTACGACGAGGCGGAATACATGGCATCTACACAAGCATGTAAGGAAGCTATTTGGTTACAAAGGCTACTTAAGGAGCTCGGGCACAAACAAGAGAAAATTCCTGTGTTTTGTGACAGTCAGAGTGCTTTGCATATTGCAAAGAATCCAGCCTTTCATTCCAGGACAAAACATATAGGGGTTCAATATCACTTGTTCGAAGTAGTGGAAGATGGAAGTGTAAATTTACGGAAAATCTATACCAGGAGAACCTAGCGGATGTTATGACTAAGCCAATCATTACTGACAAGTTTATATGGAGTAGATCCTCTTGTGACCTAGCAGAAACGTAAGCAACATGTCATTGGCAAAGCAGAAAGGATGATGTGGAGATTGATTGGTTTTCGATCAAATCTTCAAGTGGGAGAGTGTCAAAGTTTGAAAAAGGCACCGCCCTTCTAGAAGGGCTGTGCCCAATTCTCTTAATTCAACACGGCAGCGGTCTGGTGTTGAGAAAAATATATAATATATATATATATATATATATATAATAATAATAATAATAAATAAATAATGCATAGTAGCCAAAATGTAGTTATAAATTGAGCGTCTTTGTCCTCATTTCAATCATTCCAGAAAATTCATTTTCTCATTTCCTCTTATATTAGAAAGAATTTTGAGAGTTATTGGGTGTAATTGGGGTATTGGGAAGTGAGAATAGTTTTCTCCTACTTATAGAGAGAGTATAATTTTTCTCTTCTATTACTAGAGAGAAGTTATTATTTTTCCAGTATAATAAAATTATTTCTTTCCGTCTTTACCCGTGAATGTAGGCTATAAGTTGAACCACGTAATTTCTTAGTGTCTAAATTTATGCTTACTCTTTATTTTTCTTCCAATTTCATTTAACTGTGTTTCTTATTCACCCATAAATCTCCTTACAGAAAGTTCATAGTGTGGGGATGACGATGATTCAAGTTGCCTTGTGGCCTGCACGAGGTGCTAATTTCTCTGTGTTAAAAAGTCGACGAACAAACTGGGATTAGTCTATCAGATGCAGAAAATTAACTGCTAAAGGAAACATTATCATTCGTGCTTTTACCATTGCAGCGGCAAATGAGATGAAACAAAATTTCTGACTAGGGTCGGTAAGAAATCTGTTAACGAATTTCATTAACGAAATTCGAACTCGGGATTCAATAATCCAAATTACTTTTATAGCCTTCCAGCTCCACCCTTTATCTAGTCTAGTAAATGGTATAACGGGCTTGGTAGTAGGGTACATAAGACAAATGCCCAAAATAATCCGGTAAAGGTATTTGGGAAATGGGTTAGACTGTTTTAGCGCCAACCCGGGTCATTTTCCAAACCGAAGTACCGAACCCCTTCGTTATGGAAATGCTCAAATCTCGACCGTTCATTCAAAGTTTGAAAAAGCAGCTTCGTCTGTAGACGATCAGGCAGCCTTTTTAATGGCGTCTTTCTACCTTTGTCAAGTAAGTGGGTGAATAGTTCTCTCTCTAAGCTGTTTGTTCTTATCAGTTTGTGTTTGTCAATAATACACCGTCAACAGATACTTCAGGTATGAGACTTTTGAAACCTTTATATGAATTTCTTCTTGATTGATCTTCGCAAGCAAAAATTCTAATGATGTTCAATCTTTGTTCTGTTGGGGTTTAGTTGAATTTTGTTGTTATCGGTTTATATTTTTCTGTTGTTGTAGTTTGTCATCGTCTCCGGCGTGTATCGTATCCCGTACTTTGAAGTAATGTGTCCTTTTTTGCGTAGTAGTTAACAATGAGCGAAATATGTGATCGATTTTTTTTTAACTAAGTTAGATTATACACACACACATAAAATAAGCAAATAAGCCGTACCAATTGATATTGTTTTCCGGAATCACTTGTTGTAGGCCGGTTTGTTAGCTCAGGGGTTGTTTGCAGGTGAAATAGTGTTCTTTCGGTTATGCAGCCTTAAGGACCATCAATGAAGAAAGCTTTGGGTTGCTCACTTTCTGTATTCAGTTGATTCTATAAGTAGTTGCGCCCCATATGAATATCTTTCTCCAATGTCCCTTCAGACAATAAGCAAACGGCCATGTGCTGGCCATGTCACTGCTCATGCTGTTACTCTGTCTTCTCCTTCTCCTGTACTCTCCTTGACAGCGAAAGCACCTCAAGGTGCGCTTGTTACACATGTTTCTGTTGCTGATTCTGATAATCAATTGAACACTGAGCCATCAATGTCTAAGGTCCTGCAAGATGTTCATATAGTAAGAACTCAATAACTGCTCTCTCTGCGCTTCCTCTTTAGTTTTTTCTTTTTTTCCCCCATATTAACAGGTTCTATTTCTCATGATGCTGAGTCTCATCCTCAGAATTTGAATTTCTTTTTTATTTTTTTTTAAGTACCTCAGCTCCCTATGTACTCTCCCAGAACGGTATTTTTTTGGAGGACAGTGTATTTAACTTCAAAAATTAATGGCTCATAAGTTAAATTTCATTTTCTTTTTATCAGTCAGCTCAGTTGATGGAAGATTTTCTTGAACTTGCAAAAGAAAACACAGATAAGGATCTGGAAACCTGTGGTGTTCTCGGTGCTTTTCTAGTAAGTAGTAATATTCATTCTCCTTTTAACGCTCTGAAACTAAACGTAAGTGTTTGGTTTGAATGTAACTTAACTTCATTTCAAAGCCAGTTTCATGTATTAGACTTTTGTTCGAATCCTTCATTTCAAAGCCAGTTATATGTATTAGCCTTTTGTTCGAATCCTCTCATTGTCTTAACTGAATCATAATAAGCTGTGTTTGTGTTATGTGTTATATTTGGTCCATGTCCTTTTGCACTTGAGAGTATTTTTTATTCACTTGATGCTTTTTTTTTTTTTTCCTAACCAGGAAAATGGAACCTTTTATGTGACCACTTTGATTATACCCAAACAGGATTCAACTTCCAGTTCTGTAAGCCTCTGGGAGCCTTTTACCTATCTAGATAGAGAGGACTTTATCAACATTGCTTTTAATGGCCTATTTTTTATTGTGCTAGCTGCTAACGTTGTGATACTGGGTGACAGTGTCAAGCTCTAAATGAGGAGGATGTTTTTTCCATACAAAATGAACAATCTCTTTTTCCTGTGGGATGGATTCATGTATGCCCTTATTTTAGTAATGTTTTTCATTTTTAATCCAATTTCTTTCCCTATTTGAAGATTTTTATTTCTTTTTATTTCATAAATGCTGTGACCTAAATTTTTTGTATCTATTTTCAGACACATCCATCTCAGAGTTGTTTCATGTCTTCAGTAGATCTGCACACCCACTATCCATATCAGGTAATTTGCCTCGTTGTTGATGTTGTTATGACTGATTAAGGAATTTTATTTTCTTCACATTTCATATGCTGAATGTTTAGTGGAGAAAACTATTAACCTGAATGTTATGATGGAAGTAACATTTAAGATGCAGTATAGTTTGTAGGTAGTTGTACATTAAGGTAGCAACTTTTAGAATGGAGTTTCTTTCATTTAATCAGCAGACCATATACTGTTTCATGTTTGAGCAGGCATCATTCACATGGTAGCAACCATTTGATGTACATTACACAAGTGAGTTATTAAGTAATCTTTCTTTTAACTTATAGATAGGACCTTGGAAGTTGGGACAATCCCCCTTCTGCTTGTTCAGGGATAATAATCTGATTCGTTTAGTCCAAACTGGGTCACACATGGCTTGTGAGAGAGGTTAGAGCCAGTATACCTGAGAGCTATGCCAAGTTGCTCATTAATTAATTTGTGAATCATTTAATTCATAAACAAGGATAAACTAGCATGTAAAAATTCCAGTATTTTTAAATTTGACCATTTTGTTCTTGTACCGCATCTTCTTTGACAATTTTGCGAATAATTCAGTTATGTCGAATACATTCAAGAATCAACTGTAAAATGAAGATGTAGGTTTAAGAACAATTAATTATAGAAAATTTGTGAGTTGCATTGCTTACTAATATTAGGAATGGTGTGAAATAATTGTCAACTTGTTTCCTTATAAGATAATTTAGCTGATATCACAGTTTGATATTTTAGTCTTTTTTCTATTTGTTCATCAGATGATGGTACCTGAGGCTTTTGCCATTGTCTTGGCTCCCACTGATTCCTCAAGGTGTGCAACTCTGACGCAGCAATACTGTAGCTTGTTAAGTCAGTTTTCAAAAACTCTTTTTACTTGATATAATGCGTATATCTCAGTATTTTGGTTAACTGCACATCTTCTATCATT
The DNA here is from genome assembly GCA_025617385.1 of Murraya koenigii. Lineage (NCBI taxonomy): Eukaryota > Viridiplantae > Streptophyta > Magnoliopsida > Sapindales > Rutaceae > Murraya > Murraya koenigii. The sequence goes on along the minus strand of CM046814.1, from coordinate 30,158,887 downwards.
TTTCATCTCTGTCAAGGCCATAATCATGGACTGATGAAAAAAAAGTATTTTTATCCTGCACCACTCTAAAATACTGCTTGCTTAGCCTTTCGTTTGAGTTTTCATGCCTTAAAACAATGCCTTAACCAAAGATTCATGTCATTACCTACAAATGCCATCATCTGACACAAGACTTGTATGTTTCTATTGTTATCTTTTCATGTCAAACAGCATTTACATGCAAATCTTGCAAGGCTGAGGAAGTTGGTCTTATATTTTTAGTAAATCATTTTTGAGCTCTTCAGACTAAATTTTTATATGTGCATGTCTTGCAGAAGCTATGGCATATTTCGGCTAACTGAACCCAGTGGAATGAGCGTACTGAAAGAGTGTCAAGAGACGGGATTTCATCCTCACAAAGAACCAGCTGATGGGAGCCCCATTTATGAGCACTGCTCTAATGTCTACACCAATTCAAATCTGAGGTTTGAAATCTTTGACTTGCGCTGATTCATTACTCTTGTATCAACAAATGCGGACATGCAAGGAAGAAGGTTGGAAGTGAGGACATGATAAAGTTACAGCTGACAACAAAATTTTGCTCAGAAATTGGTGTGGTACTACAACATTCCCAATGAATAACCTGAAAAGGAGTAGTTCTTTAAAACTATGTGATTAATACTACCTGATAGTTATGCTTGTTGTACCTCATTGCATTACAATTAATTGTACTATAAAAATGCTGATATATAATCTCCAAAACGGATATTGCTTGGTTTAAGTATATATGGATATTGTAAATACATTTGATCTTCATGATAATCAAGAGTAGTACCGTCTCCAAGAAGGTATGAGTTATGTTTGTTCTGCTTGATTGCATTATGATTGCGCAATGAAGTCGTTCAACTCAGTTTCTTTTGCTCAGACTTTTCAGATTTTACCTTCTGCTTTAAAGACATTGGTGCGGGTGGGATTGGATATATGTGCATGTTACCTGAGTTATTATCACTGTTGTTTTTGTTTGTAACCATGGACATTGAATTGTTGAGGAACAGTGGAGGAGGGTAAAGATCCGTAACAATAGATGATATATGATTAGATAATATAAAAATTGTGCTTTCAAACAAGTAATTGCTATAGGAGCAGGGCAGTTACGCCTGGATAGATTCCAGTTGGTAAGCCTCGCATCCATTGGCCTGAAATCCCTTTCCCTGGAAATCTTACATCATTTTCCAAAGTCGCTCTCCCTTCTCTCGTCACAAAATTCTTGAGGAGAAAGTAACTCTTCTTAGACATATACTTATTGATAAGGATCACCCAAATTTTCGTTTCAAACTAGCTTGTCCACTTGACGAACTTCTAGAGAAGCTTCTTGGGAAAAAATATGAGCGCGCATTTAAAAAAAGATGTTCGGATGTGACGTGCCATCCTCGTAATTTCAGAGAATGGCACGTGGGGCCATGCATTTCAAAACTTTCTTTTCTTGCGTCTCTTTCGTGGTAAATCGTTGGGGATGGCTGCATGGGCCCGAATCCATAGCCGGACCGTCCTCGAGGGTCTAGGCTCTGTCGAAGCATTTCACCCTTTACAATCACTTCTGACGACCGCCATTAATGTCTCTCTCTAACTTGAAAAGATTTTTTGAATTCGACACGGATAATTCTATTATACTCGGTTTTATGGTCTTCCAAAACCTGTTGACCATTCTTCTCTTCTGGATAAAAACCTCTTAGAAGCATTGAATTGAATTAATATTCTATTCTATGAACCAGTCAAAACACCAACAATCTACATTTTACAATCAAAATTGCATGTCTCATTGATATCGTAGTGTTGTATCTGCATGCAAATGGGACCTTCATTTCATTAATCATTAGCAAGCCCGAGATTTTCCAACTTAAAAGCAATAATTAAACAAATTTAATCCAACATCATCTCGTTAATCTTATATCCTAAGTCACTGATGATTACCAAAGACCCCCATCTTTTTTTCCAGGGGCTTACAAGTTTCAACCCAAAAACAAAAAAAGAATTTGCTACACTTGTAATTACAGAAAAACAATCAACCAAAGAAAAGGTTCAAAAAGGATGAACGTTTCTGCTAAGACCGTTAACGTTAGTGAAGAACCCAACCACATCTTGCCTGTACGGTGCATAAGACCTACGTTTATCACCTTCTCTCGTCCTCACATAATACTTCTCGTACACTGAAGTCAGGGTTTCAGCCTTCACCCGCTTATTCCCCGACACTTTTACTACCTTCTCACCCTTACTCGTTTTCTGGCCCGGCGTCGTTTTGGTCCCCGTCGGCTTTTCACTTGACTTACCAGGCCTTTTACTAGATTTCTCTCCCGGTTCACGTTCGCGCGTATTGTTGTCATTATTGTTATTCAAGAAAACAAACGCGTCTTTGCCGTCACTGTTGCTTCGAAGAAGTTCTCGAAACCTCCAAAGCTTTGAGAAGCCAGTTGAATTGCTCTTCTTACAAGGCTCCGGCGTAGCTTCCTTCACCGTCTTATTACGAGACGACCACTCGCAGAACGGCCCGACAGGCTCTTCTTCTTCCAGCTCAGACCGTTCTTCAACAAACAACTTCCTCAACGGAGGTCTCAGAGACTGCTTCTGCTTCGAATCATCTTTCCCTTCACCCTCACCATTACGGTAGAGTAAGGTTTGGTCGAAAACCGGAAATATTGGCCGGATCTGGCCGTTAACAAATGCGTCCTCCGCCGAAACCGGAGACTTATCCGAGTTCGCGCACGCGAAAGAGAATTCTTCTGCGTTTTCACCGTGTTCTTGTTTCGGTTTCGGTGCATGTTGCTCGTCGGGAACGTTCAGTTTTAACTTTTCCCCGAAATCTACTGAGATTTCGGTGTTCTCTTCACTTGAAGCCGATACTTGCATTGTCTTTAAGAGGGTTTGATTTGATGGGAGAGACAGAGAAAGAAATTTTGAGCTTTCAAGTACCAGAAGAGATTGTTATCGCTTTATTGCTTCTTATATGGTGGTTGTAGTGGTCCGAAGCATATGCAAAGCGCGTCAGCGGCCGAAATACTGGCAGTTCCCGTTTCTTGCTTTATCTGATTCTGGACCTTTCAAATTTTATGCGGTGCTTTCATTTATAAAAACACACACACGTTTATTGGGGGCTACACTTGAACTCTAGAAACCGTGTACGCTTTCCACGTGTCAATGGGTTCCCTCTAGAAGCCCTCGTGAGGTCAACGGCTGATTATTCATTATTTACTTTACTTTGGAAAGTCTTAGGTCAATAATCAAATGGCTTTGTCCACTCCTTGAAAGCTCTTTCATTTATCCATGAATTAAATTAGAATTAGAATTAGAATTAGAATTAGAAGATACACACATCATGGGTGACGCAAAGAGGAATTGCTGTTTTGGAGAGCAAGTAAGTGATACCCATGACCACTTTTCAATTAATTATGTCAAGAAAGGTTGTGATTTTGGAGAAACAAAACAACAAGAGTGTCATAAAGCTCGTGGTAGCTAGATGGCCAACTAATTTGTTTTATGGGTTTCCTTAAATGGATCATTAATAGCTCTGTCACTGCCGGTGGCTGCTTGTGTGCTGTAAGTGAAGGTCCATGAGCGAAGACTTTTCAATTAATTTTTATTTTTTGAACAACTTGTTTCTAAACGATACCGTTTTCTTGTTTCTAAACAATGTTTTGTGCTCATTTGTGTGCAAATAGCATATTCCCTTGATCACTTTGGATGGCTGCTGCCTAGTAAAAAATAAAAAAAAAATTGCTTGTTGGGTACCAAGCCTTGCATATGTTGACGCATTGGTTCAAGCTCCCATTTAGAGCTTATTTAATGGGTAGATATTTTTCATATTTTTATAGAATAATTTTTTTTACTATAAAGTATGTTTATTTAGATTATATTACAATAATAATTAAAAAGAAATTTTTTACAAAAAATAAAAATAAAGGATGGACATAGCTTATATAAGATTTGAACTTGAATAGTTAGTTAAATGAAATTATTTGAAAATCACTCACAGGCGGCCGTAATAATTAAAAGAGAAAGGTTGTTGAGTTGCCCAGGACGAGCAATAATGACAAAGACAATGCTAGGAACGGCCTTGTGCTGTGGATTGTGGAAGCAACGCAACAAAAGTGCTTATGATATGGGAACTGTTGGGTTTGTGGTCATTGGGCAATGAATGGATTTGTTATGAATAATTTTAAATCCATGTTGCCATGTTGAAGGGTTTTACATATATTCCTATTCTGAATTTGAAAAAATAGCAAAAATAGCCCAAATCTGAGGTCAATTTATAATTTTAGCTGAGTTGCCATCTCATTATTTTTGAAGTCAAAAACACCCCTCGTGCATTAAAAAAAAAAAGCCTTCTAATTTTTTTTCTTCTCATAATATTCTCACCTTTTATCTGCTATACCAAGTTTAAACTAAAATTTCAGTAATTTTTGCAATGGAGATGAGCAAGGAGCACAAATGAATATTAAAAAAACATTTGATACTTCCCACAAAACATCAAATCTATGTAAGAATGTACTTACCAAATAACAACTTTTTATCCGATAGTGTCATTATATATATCAAAGAACCTTATCTCTATAAATTAGTTATTAATTGGGTTATCCTATTGGACTATTTACCTCTCATTCTATTGAATTACTTACTCCAAAGTATTGGTCAAATATTTTTCACATAACTTTATTTAGCTAACAACCCAAGTTCGAATTCAAAATATATGCGTTAAAAAATTAATTTAAACTTTACCACCATTCTATTTTTTTTAAATTATAAATGGAATTAAGGGAATTATCATCCTGCACACTATGTTAAACAATACAAACAAGATAAATTAAGCTTAGGGATAGTATTTTGGCAGAAATAAACAATAGTATTTTCCAGTCCCTAAAGCCTCTGTAATTAATAATATTTAAAATTCGAGAAGGCAAGCCCATGGCCTCTGGGTTGAAGTTTGAACGTTGAAGATATCGTCGTGGTATAATTAATTTAATTTATTATTAGCAGCTAAACTCCTATATTTTATCTCCCACATTTCCCAGCTCAAGACGACACCAGGTCAACCGCGAATAAGAAGAAATCTTCGATGGAACTTTCAAAGTGGCCTCGTTGACAAATCCGACAATTGATACGACAAGTGACAATAATATTATGTATATACAGATATTTGACTTTGGTTGACGGAATGGGAAGTGCCGAACGCACATTGAAAATGAAATTGAATTGGGGGAGAATCAGAAATTCAGCTCCAGCTTCTTGTTTCGGCCTAAATTGGGTGGATATTTAAAGTATTAATCAACGGTCAAAGCAAAGGGAATAATAATAAGGGAAGGATTGATTGGGCGATGACATGACCCAACTAAGTCTAACGAAATGCTCATATATCAGCTATTCACCTAACCTCGCCTTCAAAGAAAGACAAAACAAAACAAAACAAAACGAGAGAGAAAGCCACCCAGATAATTTCCAGGTTTTTAAACCCAACAGTTGGATTGGGCTCCTAATCACATTTTGTACGCGTTGGGCCTGGACGCCTATTTTCAAAATAAAACAAGTTATTTTCCTCTACTATGCCTATTCTCTAATTCAAGTAAAACTGAGCAATCTTTTGAAGGAAAAAAAATTAAAATAAAAATGAGCAATGGCTATTATTGTAGCTTACATATTTATGCTCAATAAAAAAGACAAAAAAAAAAAAAAACTCAATTCTCATTCGATGGACTGAGTGTTTCATTTTTGTTGTTAGTTTATACAAACACAGCACAATGAATATATTATGTATATGCCTCGCCAAACGCCAATAAAAGAGGGGTAAAGATGGTTCCGATCTCCTTATTTACAAACATCTAATGTATTATTATTTTGATAATTTCAACTAAGTTTACAATTATCAGAATACAAGAGTGGTTTTAAGAGGACTTTAAAGGGGTGTCAATGGCTCCACTCCAAATAAAAATGTACCAACTAGTCATGAAGAAGGTGTATATTGTGTAATAATAACAGCTTTCAAATGTAACAATTCACAAATGCTTATTTGGAATCACCATTCCCTAAAAATAAATTGACCCTTTTAAGTTCTCCGGTCTTAATATTCAAGTGTAAAACAAGCCAATTAACCCTTCGCCACCATAACAGTCAATACCACCAGTGCTTATCATAACATAAGCTACAGCCACTGTACTTTATTTTCCATTTCCAAGTTGCTGCATAACATGAAATTTTAACTAGATATCACCAGATCAGTGTATTTATCCATGGCAGCAAAAGCTATTTGAAGTTAAATAAAAATTACGAACTAAAAAAATACAGCACCCATCGAATTACATTGGCAAGCAACATCTTCATGTTCATCTATACACAATTCATACCTCGTCCTTGCAAGTACAACAGCATTAATATTGCTGCTAGCAACTTTCTTTTCAGCCCTAGCTACAGCGACTTGCCTCAGATTTTGGATAATTTTTGTTGCGCATCTCATTAGACCAAATTGAGGTGGAAATGAAATTAAAATGGGAGAGTACAAGGATTAGAACATATGTAATTGATTGAAAGTTGAAAATAATTTATGTATCTCATAATCAGAGCCATTTTATAAGGATGACATGTATACTCATTTATGGCGGTTTAGAGTAAAATTGTATTTCAAAGGGCAAATTTTACAGAAATAGCCACCGTTGTTCCATGTAAGATTGCCAGAAAAATTTGTGACTGTAATTTGTAAATAAACTGGGAGTGAATGATCATTACACCAAAAGTGGCAGACACCGGCACTACCCTTTGCAAATTACAATATCACCGGCGGCAGAGCACATACGAAATTACTTTAAAGCTCAAAATAATGAACACCGGAGATGAAGCATATCATTGTTCAACCTCTCAGGTATGAGATTCTCTTATGGCATTGACTTAGTGGTTTTAGATTGCTAAATCGACTAATAAAAGACAAGCGTTTAAATTTGTCTCCACGTCTTAAAATATTAGGATTTTCCCAATCATGTTTAAAATGGGCTTCTGAAATTGGAAGTGGAGTCTTTGTTTGTCAAGGTACATCACTACGGTTAGAAATAGGAATCTCGAGTTTCACAGCTCATAAATGCCTACTGACAGTGTAAGAAACATGACAAATCCTCTATAACAGCTAAACTATATTTAGTATTTGAAATAATCATTTGCCAAAAACTAATTCGCCCCTCCACTTCGGATTTTCTATTAGTCTTTGAGATTCGAGTGTAAAACAAGCCAATTTGCACTTCTTCAAGTTCAACCATTCGTTACTACAGCACCAGGAATCGGCATCAGTTATATCCCGTCTTGTTTTATTTGACGGTTGACACTTCTGCTGCCGCTAGCGTTTCTTGCCGAAAGTAGCTGCAGAACATCTAACTCTAATTAGAAATTGCCAAATCAGACATTGGACTATTAGAGTTGCAATGCTTGAAGAAGAGGATGGAAATAAAAACTGAAACATTGACCAAATAGTCAGTAGTACCCAACTCAGCAACACAAGATGTCGTAGAGACCATGATTTTGGTGTTATGCATATGTATAAGTATAGAAAAAATCCAATCTGAAGGTCACTTTTAACAGCTATTATTTCAAGTCCCCTACCCCAAAGATAGACTACTTGCTGCCCACGTTTCTTCGGCATCAGATAACAATACTAATAAGAAAATATGTAGGCTATTCAAATATTTTGAGCAAACAAAGTCAAAAGTTGCGGCTATACAGATGCCGCAAGGGCCCAAGAATACTGTATATAACCAAGTATAATATGAACTCAACTATGCAATTGGCCTCTTAAATACTCAAGTCTATATGGTACAGCCACAACATTTAAACCCAGTTGTGAAGGCTATTTAAAGGGAAAGTGCAAATATGAAATATATCATCTCTATAACATGTGTCGAGGAAGTGTATACACTCATACCTCGTTCTTATAAAATTTTGTTACTGCATATAGCAACTTGTCCCCGGCTACCTGCTTCAGATTCGTGACAAATTGTTGCCCCATAATCTTTTGATTCTGTGATTAGAAAAAAAAAAATACACAGATCATCATTAGGAAAAACAAAAAAAAAGAAAAAATAATTTTATAAGAGCAAATGAAGTAATTGCATGAAGTATGAGAGATGATACTAAAATGAAAGTACTTACTTGAAGATCATCATAATATTTCACAACCAGAGCCATTTTAGAATGATGCAGAAACCTTGAAAGTATAGCCATTAAAGTTTTAATCCCCTTCCATGGTGAAGTTGTTTTGATTGCATTTGCTTGTGGTTTTTCATATAGAGAAACATAACAAAGTTCAGTATCACATACTAAAGCAGAACATCACATATCAAAACCAAAAGTTTCAAATGGAAACTATATTGTTGCTTACCATTGAAGCAAACAACCCCAAAACTGACGATGTAGTCTACAAAGATGTGAGAATTCATGTAACAACTCCATACAGTATATCTACTGGGGGCAGATAGATTGTCCACACCGGAATCAAATTCCGAAGAAGTTGGATGAAATTGCATGGAGCCACAAGGAATCACTTCCATCTTCCCCAGTATTACCCGGCATAACAATATATGCCTCATCCCCTTTTCATCCAACTCTGATGAAAGCACACTGTGAAATTGTAAAACTATATCAGAAATGAAAGTGAAGAGAATTGGAACCTCAATTCCCAACATACCCTTTATAATATAGAAATTAGAAAAGTTAATCTAGCAGTCAAAAGTTCTTTTCTTTTCCTTTCCTTTCTTTCCAAGAAATCGAATCAAACAACAGCTTAAAAATCGAGAGCATTCAAGAATCAGAAATTACAAATCCCTCAAATTAAAAAAAAAAAAAATAACTCGCCAAGAAAAGAATCATACCAGCAAAAACAACAACAATTTAAGAAGCGGAATTTACCCATTAATGGAAGAGTTAATAGGAGACAACTGAACACCAAAACCGCGCATTGGACGGAGTTTACGGGCTCCATCACCACCACAATGACTAAATCCATGGCACACAATCTCATTAATCTCGTCCCTGGAAGCACCAAACCAAGCAGGCCTAACATTAGCATCACCGCCACATTTCTCTGCCACAGCGTCGGCAAAAATCTTGAAAGAATCCAGACGAGCTCTTGCTGTCAAACTAGAACATGAGTTCTTGTGTATGGCCACAATTCTCGTATCAATGGCCAGCGGGCCCATGCCAGATAGAAAACATTTCTTGACAAGGTCGTGGTTCATGTCGCCTTCTTCAAGCTTGACCATTCCATTGCTTGCAAAAAACCCGAATGTATCAAATGCAGAGCTACACTCATCAGTGAGTGCTCCGCAGTCTGAGATTTCGTCGTATTTTATCGTAATTGAAACTTGTTCTTGGTTACTAACTTGTTCCATGTTTCGCTAAAACACCAAACACAAGCATAATAATAAATAAATAAAATTATCGATTTATAAACAAGATTAAAGAAACTTAAGTAACAAGAAAGCCAGAGAAATGACTTAAAAAAATAAATAAAACAATTCAAATTAAAGAACAATTGAAAGAGAGGAAAAGAAACCTCTTGAAGTTCGATGAGTCTTAAGATTTTGTTTAGGAGTATGAATTCGACAGCACAATTGCTTATAGAAGAAAGCAAAGAAACCAAAAAATTGAGTTATTTATATGTACATGTCGTGTGAGGATTTACGAAAGTAAAAAGTTAAAAATTAAAAATTGAAACGGGCCAATTTACGTAGCGATTTTTGGTGGCGGTTTGAAGAGTGACCGTTGTCGTGCCGCAGTGTCTAAACCAGGGAGATCAAGTTATCCTTAGCCGTGTACAATTTTCCTTTTTTTTTTTTTTTTAACGTGTGTCAAAGGCGCAATTACTGGAATAGCCATTACTGTTCCGGTTGTTATTTATTTTTATTTCGTTGAATTGAAGGGTGATTTAGGCATTTGGTAAAGAAATTGACGATCTGGTTTCGGATCGTCTAACCCGAAAGTTGTAATTTGGGCACTTGATTTATATTACTTTCGAGTCAAGTAATTAAACATTAAGAGTGGAATGGCAAGGGACATGACATGCGTGCACAAAATTAATCTTAAAGGCTGCTTCTAATTTGATGGGTTTAATCGACTTTTCATCAGTTATTATTTTGGGTTTTTTAATTCCTCATGTTTAATAAGATTTTCGGAATATTTTTTATAAACTTCAGCAAATTTTAAGACCATTGGAATGTACATCATTTTTTTTTTCGCGAATATCTTCACTTTTGGAAATTTTTCAAAATAACTACATTTTAGTTCTTATCTTTGGTCAAATTTGATCTACTATCCTTTATTTGCAGTAATTGCCCTTCGTCAATTCATGTTTCAATTAGTGATCCGAGGATGAAGATCCTGCAATGATATGCAAAAATAATAATTTTAATATGACATAGAAGTCCTTTAAAAAAAAAAAAGAAAGTCATAAAAATGAATATTGATGTAAGTCGTTCACCAATACATCATGATTAAAATGTAGTATTAATTCTAATAATGTACATTTACTTAATTAGTGCTAATTTGATAATGCAATACTTTTTAAAATAATTAATGTTAGTTGTGTTGTAAAAATAATCAGCTGTAAAAATAATTAATTAAATATTTACTATTTTTGTTCAAAAGTGTTGTGAGTTTTACAATCAGTCGTATGTATTTAATAAATTTTATTATTAAACTATTACAAGAGTATAACTAATTAGATTTGATATAATATTAAATAAAATTTATTTAAATATTTATAAACACACACACACACACATATATATATATATATATATAATTTTTTATTCTATACCTATAATAATTGATAATAAAATTAATATTTTATATTATTAATTTTATTTTATTATATCTATAGAATTGGTAATAATAATATTTTTAACTTTAATGATTTTATTTTCTAATTAATAAATATAATTTTAAATTTTTATAATACACGTAAGTATGTATATGGAATTGTATTATGTAAACAGTGATTATTAAAATCAGAATTTAAAAACTACTCCTTCCATTTTATAAAATCTACAGTAATAAATAGTGATTTTGTTAAAACAAAATTTTAAAAATATTTATCAAATACAAAAATTAACTTTTATCTTTTTAAATTATTTTTAATCTTTAAAAAAGAAAAAACTCAATCGCGCTCTTAATTTGATCTATTATCAGGAGGTCATCCGAACATATTTTTTTAGCGAATTATTTGTATGGATGAGATTGATTTGATTAAAAGAGTCTTCTTATCTATTTGATCTGTCAAAATACATTTATGTCAACAAAATGTAACAGTGGACTAATGTGAATGAAATTATGGGAAAATGGTTGTCAAACCTTCATCGTCAGTTTTAATGAACATCTGGACCATATCATTTGTGAATAGATAGTAAACCCATTGTTGTGTGTGTGTATAAAGAAAAAAAAAAAAACCATTATTTCAAAATTTTGACAACCAAGTCTAGTTATTATTCAATTTCGTGCATTTTGATGTGGAAAAGTTAAATATTATATCTAGCGGATAATATATTGCATTGATCTTAACGAACATTACGGAATTTTAAATATTTATTTTTTAATCAATCAGGTTTATTTGACTATTAACGATTTTATTAAGAGTAATACTATACATTTTAATTTTTTATTATCTTAAATGATGTGTCATTTATCAATTAATTGATAAGATAATATAATTAATTCATTTTAATTTTATTAATCAATTAATAAATGAGACATAATTTAAAATAATTATTTATAATAAAAAAATTAAGAATATATAATATTATTATTTCATTAAGAGTATCTCAATGTCTTTTTCCATGAGAGTTTATTCAATTCCGCTATCCAAAGTCTATTTTCTCTCACTTATCAATTATTTTGCAAAAACAGACGAATCTGTCCAAATGTTACCAAAAAAAAAAAAAAAAATCCTAGAGTTGTGTATTGTGTTATGCAAAAACAGAAATTGCCGGGCCTGAACAGATAGGATAATACAAAAAAAAAAAAAATCTGATTCGGCAAAATCGGGGCGGATAATGGGCCTGGTATAGTTTTTCCCGAAAAGAGAAGGCGCTGGTTTTGTTGCGCGGTAACCCGAAACTTTAGGAGACAGATACGAATGAAAATAAGAAAGATGGGTAGTTAACTAACGGAAATCGTGCGTACAAGTTCTGTGTATTACAGAAATGATGAAGAGAGAGACCGGACGACAATGACTTATAAACCTGAAAAAAAAAAAAACAGAAAAGTTTGAGAAATTTTCGGAAGTTGTTGTTCTGTACTAACAAAGGCTAGCTCCATACGCGTACGGTCGTGGAACCCAGAGTTTTTTTTTTTTTTTCTCTGTTTTTTGCTTTCATTGTCTGGAAATGGGTCGCTCCTTCTTGCAAGATTAGCTTCTCCCCCCATTTCTTAGCCCATTTTGTTTCTCTTCTTTGATTCTTGCAAAATTTTTGGTTACCTGTTTGCATTTTACATCTCCAATTGGAAAACTTATAGGGTAATTGAATTGACTGAAGAAATACTAATAGAATTACAAAGAAGAGGAAGAAAATTGAGTTTTAAAGAGAAAATAATAACAATAAAAAAAGGACAAATAAATAATAAAGAGCAGTAGAGGGTAAGAAGAATTGTGACAAAATTAGGAGAATAATGGCAAACTCGGCGGAAACGCCGGGTCCTCCAGCAGCAAATAATGCATCATCAGGATCAGGGGAGGGGAAGGAAGAGGCAAAGACACCACCTGCCCCAGCAGAGAAAACTGAATTGCCCGAAAAGAAGGTGACCCCCCCTCCTGCTAATAATAATGCTGGTGGCGGAGGCAATAACTCAACAACCCCGGCTGCCTCTCCTCCTCCCGCCTCCCCCCCGCCCGCATCGCCACCGCCTGCTTCGCCCCCACCTGCAGCTTCCCCCTCACCCGGTTCACCTCCTCCAACATCACCACCCCCAGCTTCAGGTTCAGCTTCGCCACCACCAGTTTCACCACCACCATCACAGTCAGAATCACAATCATCACCGCAACCTGGTGCAGCTGGTGCTTCCCCTCCTCCTGAACAATCTAAGAATTCGCCCCCCGCTCCACCTGGCCAAGCTTCTCCTCCCCCTGGTTCTCCCCCTCCCGGTGTTCAATCCAATCAAGGAAATCCAGTGCCCTCAAATGGTACCACTGATTCCGGAGACACGAAATGGGCTCCGCCATCACTTCCTGGTTCACCTCCATCCCCTTCATCATCTCATTCTGGAACCCCATCCACACCAAATGAGAATTCTTCACCGAACGAACTTAGCCCTCCTTCAAATTCCAAGTCTCCCACGTCAAAATCATCACCAGAAGGATCGTCCTCACCCTCACATTCTCACAGCAAGAAGACGCCTACTTCCAGTTCAGGGCACTCAAGTCATTCATCGAAAGGGAGTTCAAGTAATGATGATCAGGCTATCATTGGTGCAACAGCAGCAGGTGTGGTTCTCATTGTCTTAATTGCCATTTTCTTTTTGGCAAGAGGAAGGAGAAAGAGACGAGATGCATATGCTAGCCATTACATGCCTCCTCCCAACAACTTTAATGAAAAAACAGGTTAGTTCATTTTATTTTTTGCTTTCTGTGTGTTCTCAGTGTATGTAATATTTTATGGATTTAACTTTTATTACTAATTTTTCTCATGTAGATGCATATTACTATACTCAGAATTACCAAATGGGAAATTCTGGTCCAGTAGACACCTACTATGGTTCGCAAACACCGCAGATGCACAGCTATGGGAGTCAAAGAGGGGTTGGGTACCATGGTGGGGGACCAGACTCTGGTGTTTTAGGTGGTTCTAAGTCCTTTTTTACCTATGAAGAGTTAATGGAAATAACAAAAGGGTTTTCTCGGGAAAATGTTATTGGTGAAGGAGGCTTTGGTTGTGTTTATAAGGGAAGTCTATCAGATGGGAGAGTGGTGGCTGTCAAGCAACTCAAGGCTGGCAGTGGGCAAGGGGAGAGGGAGTTCAGGGCTGAAGTTGAGATTATCAGCCGTGTTCATCATCGACATTTGGTCTCTTTGGTGGGCTATTGCATTTCCGAGAAAAACAGATTACTCATCTACGAATTTGTTCCGAATAACAATCTGGAGCATCATTTGCATGGTAAGAGAACCTTTTTGAAATTTTCTTCTATCAGCTTGATTTTATCTTCTCATATCACTAACTCATTTATTGATTTGTGTTATCAGGTAAAGGACAGCCGGTGCTGGAATGGACGAAAAGAGTTAAGATTGCTCTTGGTGCAGCTAAGGGTTTGGCATATTTACATGAAGATTGTATGTATCTCTTTGTGCTTTCTCATCTCTTGTATCGTGCATGTTGCCTGAAGTATTTACTATAGAATACTGCAATGTCTCTTGGTGGTGAATACATTGATGACTGATGATTCATTGGTGGAGATTATTCAAAGAGATTACTCTGATTTATTTTTATTCTGCAAGTTACATGACATGATATGTTTTACTTTTTAGTGAAAGCAGCAAATGAAAAACATAAAAGATTTCTTCTTGTTACATGAAACGTTTCATCATCTTTAAAAAGATTTATTTTATTTACTTTTCAAAGTCTAAATTGAAATCATTGTAAGTTACATTATATATTCGAATAACCGAAACTGCCTTATTGTTATATGATTATATGTAGGTCATCCAAAAATTATTCACAGGGACATTAAGTCAGCAAACATTCTGTTGGATGATGATTTTGAAGCACAGGTTACCGATTGCTAGTTTGTTTTAAAAATCCTTTCTTTTCCTCTGCTGCTACGCAACATGGCTTTAATATGAGAATTGATTCAAAAACAGGTGGCAGACTTTGGACTTGCCAAACTGAACGACACTACTCAGACCCATGTATCGACTAGGGTCATGGGGACATTTGGGTAGGTTTAAATTGTACAGAACAGCTGAGTTCTTTTGCAAATTATTCTGTTTAGTTCTTATACTTTGGCTTCCTTATCAGTTTTGAGGTCCTTGGAGCTATTAAAAATCTTAATGCAAGCACTTCGAATGGATAACTGGATAGTTTGAAGTTCAAAGAAAAGTACCTTCTTTTAGAAGGGAAGAAAGAAGAGATTAGTACTTACAGCAGCATGTTTATAATAACTTAGCTACAAATATTTGTGTCTGATCATGCATCAATCTCGATTTGGCTTTCAGGTATTTAGCACCGGAGTATGCATCAAGTGGAAAATTGACTGATAGATCGGATGTATTCTCATTCGGGGTGGTGCTACTAGAGCTTATAACAGGGCGTAAGCCAGTTGATCCAACTCAGCCTTTAGGGGATGAGAGTTTGGTTGAATGGGTATGGATTAATTTTAAAAAGAAATTCCTTCTTGTTTTCTTATGGCATGCTTGCTTCTCTGTGAACAACGTGTTGATACGATTTTGGCAGGCGCGACCTGTCCTTGTCCGTGCCATTGAAACTGGTGACTTGAGTGAAATAGTTGATCCACGGCTTGAAAAGCATTACGTGGAGAGTGAAATTTTTATAATGATTGAGGCAGCTGCTGCATGTGTTCGCCATTCTGCTCCAAAGCGTCCTCGTATGGTTCAGGTAATATTACCAGTCTCCATTTGATCTGTTTTTATTTCAGCATTGGGATGGAGAGTTTTAGAGTTGAAGAATGAAATTTTTTGTTAATTGTCTCCTAGGTGGTGAGGGCATTGGACAGTGAAGGAGAAATGTCTGATCTCAGCAATGGGGTGAAATATGGTCAAAGCACCGTGTATGATTCTGGCCAATACAATCAAGACATAATGATGTTCCGGAAGATGGCACTCGGCCTCGGAGACAGCTCTGACATGAGCGGAGAATATACTTCCAGAGATGCATCCCGTGGACATTCGTCAATTATGTCTCAAGGGACTTCAAGCGAGTTCACCAGTGGTGAGTCAGAAACTCGAGCCATGAACCAACATTCTAGTGAGCAGAGATACAGCGGTGGTCAAGGCCGCTATGGGCATCGGTTTTAGCCTAAAGGAAATTTTCCTGAATATATCTGCTAGCTAGATTCTTCTTCACATTTTATCTTACACATGCAAATTACAATACTGGGAAAGGCCTTATCTCACTGTTAACCTTTGTTTGACCTGATCCAAAACTCATTAGCGTGTAAACAAAATTAAATTTTATGTGAAATAGTGATGCATTCTTTAGTTCCCTCGAATGATTTAGCAGAGAAGGGGGGCTTGTAAAGTGAGTTCTATTCTTGTTTTCTTTTTGAGTGATTAAATATATTTCC
This sequence comes from Murraya koenigii, assembly GCA_025617385.1. Taxonomy (NCBI): domain Eukaryota; kingdom Viridiplantae; phylum Streptophyta; class Magnoliopsida; order Sapindales; family Rutaceae; genus Murraya; species Murraya koenigii. The sequence goes on along the minus strand of CM046814.1, from coordinate 30,142,597 downwards.
ATTATAGCAAATCTTTCTGTTTTGGTGTGCTTACTTATCAGAAAGGTCTGACTATTGTGTTAAGTTTGAGCTTACAGCAAAATGAGCTCAATATTTTACACTTTTCTTGTTTATTTTGCTTTCATTTTCAAGCCCTAGTATTTCCCTAACTAGTAATATCATTTCAGAATAAGTTTGCCCTGAAGTTTCGAGCAAATGAAGGGACAGTGACAAACAAGATCAGTGGTTGATACTATGCCATTTTGAAACCAACAAAGAGGAAGGAAAACACTACCAACTACCAAGTTCATAGTTTCAACAGCTAAAAGTTAAACAATATTCAAACAAGCTTGATTTTGGATGCTTGGTGAAGGAAAAAGAAAAAAGTCGATTTAGATTGAATGGAGCTCTCTAATTTATCAGTTGAACCCTTCCTTATCTGAGATTGGAAATCTGTATCAGCTTTTTTTCCTCTTTTGCACTTGATATCTGCATCATTACCCTGTTAGCTCGATCAACGTCTCTCTTAATTTCTTTAGTCGAATGTTTTCCTTGTGTGCCTAACAGGAAAGTTAAAAAAGTTACTATGTACGAGAACAAAAAATTAATGAACTATGTTTAAGATCAGTCATTTTGTTTTGTTTCATTTTTTAGCAATTGTCATAACGTAAGACATGTTATGACAATTGCTGAAAAATTAAACCATCATCCAAGGAATATCTTCGGCATTTTTTTATTTTCTGCTACTTGTTCTCTTTTAGATTTTGTGAAAGCTCCAGTGGATCAAGCACCTTGTTAACTCCCACTTCTATACTAGTATTTCTTGCTATCGAATCTTACCTGAACCCTGAGAATGTTCAGCACCTTGCCATTGAATGCGGTAACATTGGCATCAATCACTTGAAGCTCTAAAGAATTTATAGCCTCCATCAACCTCACAAATCCACCTTGCTCATGCTTGCACAACAGCTTAATTAAGAAATCTCTATTGTTGATCTGGTTCACTTCTATTTGCACCTAGGAAAATATTCCATGCAAAAATTGCTGAGCATTTGATTGGGGGCTGCTAAAATTATATAGTTCATAGCCTTTCTTTTTTCATAAACAAGAATATAAAAGTGGCAGCTAAATTAGAGGTTCTGCTGGTATATTCTGTACCTCTGACTTTCCCTTTTCACCACAGCCTGGGAAACTTTTATTGTGCTCAGTAGTAGGCAAGTACATGGTGCTGGTGCCTTCATGTATCTCATCCAATTTGGATGATTTCATTTCTGCATTATCCTTCTCACATTCCTCGTTTTTAATTTCCTTTAGTTCATCCTGGAGTTTATCCACTTCCTGCAGCAACTCCTTGATATATTCGGCTGCATCTCCTAGAATAGCAGCTCTATCCATCTACAAGAATTCATTAACAAAATTTCCATGAAAATTAAAAAAAAAACAAAAATCAAATGTGCTATTGTAGTATTTGAAAAATAAGTAATGTTAACCTTGGATATCTTGGGAACTAGAGCGCGTAAAGCATAGAGCCCATCTTTTAACTTGTTCCTCCTGTTCCTTTCTGTGATAAGATTCTTGGCCCTTCCCAGCTTCTGTCTTTCTCCCAATTCTTCCTTGAACACATGGTTTTTGTACTTAGGTCTTTTGACACAGGAATTTCCAATTGACTGCATCAGAGGCACATTTTGAGCAATGTAGCCATAATTTGAATCAAATGATGGATGCTCAATTGAAGGATTTGAACCACTGGATGATCCCTCATTGTAAGGGTGGGTGTTAAATTGGGTTGTGGCAGACAGGACTTGGGTACTGGGAACGAATGTTAACAACTGAAGTGGAGATGGAAAGCTTTGTAAGTTCTCTTTGAGCAAAATATCAAGACATTGTTCATCTAGGCTCACGTTGGAATAGCTTCCTGCTGGCACAACTCTTTGTTCTATAGATGTGTTACAGTGAGCTAGGACTAACTCTATGATATTCTGGTCTTTTGTTATCTGAAAAAGGTATATTGTCATGTCATTGAAGGATAAACACTCAATCACATTGTTGAAACATAATAAAAATCTGAATAAATCTTACATGCTTTGCGGCAAAGAGCTCAATAAGACCACCAAAAACAGGAATTAGAACTTGAGTGGAAATTGATTGCTGTAAAGAAATAACATTCACCAAAGTCAAAACAGAATGAATCATCACATGAAGCATTAGTTTTGGTAGTACAGACAATAAACTAAGATGCATATGGTTGTTTCTAATTAATTGACAATAATGCATACTTGGCAGGTGATTTTCAGAAAGAATGTATCAAAGCTCATAGATTTGGATTTTAGGCTTTTGCTTCTGTTTCTAAAGGAGCTGGCTTGTCCTTTTAGATTCAGACTCATCAATCAATGAATGAAAAACACTGTGAAGAATCAACTTAAGCTTGACAAGTAAGTCAATGTTTTTGATAATTTCCAATTGAAGGACTTAAAAATAGTAACTCGTGTTTCTTTCTAATCAGGCCATGTTGTGCCGACCAAAGCTATGTTTGTTATAGTGAAAGAGGCCTGTAGAAAGAAATGCTCACATGTGAAGGATACGATTCTGAGGAATTGGCAAGGCTAATCCACTTGGGTTGGTTTGTAATCACCACCTCTCCATGAATTCTGCATGTTTCATTCAAATACGAAATCTTTCTATACAATCAAGAAACACACAAAGAAGTGAGAAACTGAGAGAAAATGAAACATACCCAGAATAAAGATCCATGAAAGAGGGTAACCGGGCAAGAGCCTCACAAGCCTTGGTCCTCACAGAATGCTTCAAGTGAGCATCCCTGCATAAAGAAAACTTTTGCTCTTCCCCACTTTCTTCTTTGACCTTAAAACCACCAACAACGCCCCCACCACTACAACAACAACCCAACCATTCTATAAACCTACAAAACCATGCAAAACATTAATTTAATTTTGTTCAAGCCCAAAGAGATTGGATCTACTAAATACTGCAAAACAAGTACAAAAAACCAATGAAGGAAATTTATTTTGTTTTTCTTTTTATTGGCCATTTAGCTTAAAATGAAATACCTTGAAGGGTCATCACCTAACTTCCACACAACACAATAGTCCCAAGCCTTTGAATCAACAAAGGGTCTTAGCCACCCAACTGCTTTCTCCAAGTCCCTCATGCTTCCTCTCTCTTTGGAGCTTTTATTCTTCTTGGTTTCTTTATGTATAGTGCAAATTTGTTGTAACAATGATATTTAATTTAATGCATTCCTTAATTTATCAATCTTTTGTTTCTTTCTCTACAAGACAAAGGTAACTAACTTCGTCTGGTTGAGACTGTGAGTATCAGCTTATTCAGTACAAAATCTGCAGCGACAGACAGGAAGGAATCTGATAGCTGCAGGGAGCCATGCAGCAGAAAACGGCCATCGAATAGTTCGAAATTGCTCTGGTGAAATACTGATAGCTACCCCTAACCACTTGCAATCATCAAATTTCATTGTTTTATTAAAAAAAGAATACGACACTTGTTGCTCTCCTTTCCTGTGGATTTTACACGCGCTCTGACAGTCCAAAATGATACCACTAATTTTGGTATTTTCCGATATGTTTTTAGCTTAATTTTATTTTATTTTTTCTTTTAAGAGAATTTAGATTTGCCTTTTCTTCTTTTCCTAAAATTATATTTAAAAGGTGCCGTCCTGAACATTGTCTCCAATTGCGCGTGGAGGAAGATGCTTGCTCCAAGGATAGGAATGTCAGGCAAGGGAATAAATATTTTCAAATAAATATTTTGCATTTTGCTTTTCCAAAACGGCACTGCAGAGTCGTGTGTACATTCATCAAAGCTGCACAAATTTCTGCAAGAGGAAAATCAAACAGCCAGCATTTAATTTAATTATTCATCAAAATTGTTGAGTTGTACACAGTACAACTAAGGATATACATATAAAACACGAAGGAAACATAGGTAATTAAAATATTTTCAATGCAATTGCTTTCTTTATCTTTTGTTCTAAAATCCAAAATAATTTTTCCGGAAAAAAACAATGATTGCCGGTTCAATGGCAAGTATTTGTCAGACGAAAAATAATTGTTTGGAATCGTTGGATGATGTAGACTTTGATGGGGAAATTTAATATACATATATTGCCATGGAGATAAGTTCATGCAAAGCAGGAAAGTAGTGCTCTTAATAGTGTGCATCACAACCTTACCATATCTTATGTCAAATAAGATAATTCTGTTAAGATACATACAATTACATAATTCAAGCTGCTGCCGCTACAAATTTGAAAAAAATAAAAACCCTGAAAGGAAGAGAAGGATTAAAATAGAATTTGGTCTCTTGAATCATGTTTACACATGTAATTGTTGAATCATGCAGTGTCCTTCGGCTCTCCAAAGTTAACAACCTTGGGTACAAATTTGATGTCTCTATTGTTAAACTGCTTGAAGCCTCTGCTTTCACCATTGCCAGCAGGTTTTGAAGCAGCAATATTCTTATCAAACCCAAACTCAAGATCCGTATTTTCTCTTTCTCTGGGGCGAAAGCTGGGGTTTCTTTCGGGATCTGGCTGGAATTCCAGGTCCCTTCCAGCACCAGGCCTTTCTTTTGGACGAATTTGCTTTGGAGGCTTCTCTTTGTGACTGTGAGAGCGGTGGTGGCGCCTGTTGCAAAGGCGTCCAAGACAGCAAGCTATTGCTGATATAACAATAATAACAGCTAGGACTATGAAAACTGTCCCAAATGATCCATTTGAGTGGGATGAAGAGGAAACTGCTGGCGGCTGCCCCGTCACAGTGTTTGGATATACCAAACCGGGCTGCTGCGGTTGCTGCAACGACGTCGAAGACATGGGCCTGTTGTAGTTTGGTTTAGAGAAGAGAACAAAGGCTGAAGCCTGATGGATTTATTAGTAGTTATAAGTTTCTGCAGCTCTTGTTCTTTGAGTGCAGACAAAGGGAGACTTTGGCTAAAACTCATGAAACAAGCAAGAATAATGTTATTGCTTGTGAGTGTTAGGAGAGGTAATGTGCTTTAAGTTATAATGGGGAGCTTCAATTTTCAAATATGTTTTTTTCTTTTTTTCAATTCAATAAAGAAGTTAGGTTCTTTTAATAAAGAAACAGACTAAAGATATTCCTTTGTGTTCTTTACTGCAGAAGAAGGGGCACTTGCACCTGGCTTTGCTTTGTATGGAGAGAAAGGAAGATTTTGGAGCCTTTTGACGCATAATCTCATTTTCTTCAATAAAAAACCGGCGGTTTAATTACGTACAAATTATAAGGCACTTAGTATCTAATCATTGGAATGGAATAATCTCCTGTGCAATTCATGCATACAATCATACAAGTCTTCATATGCATTCATATACTGTACAGTGTTGTGGCCTCTTAAAATCTGCATTGCCACAGCACAGCTTGGTAATTGACAGTTGACACATCCAAATAATGTCGTAAGTGTGAATTGAAGTCCTTGTGGGGCATTGTTACGGCCTCTTAAAATCTTTCATTGCCACAGCACGGTTTGGTAATTGACAGTTGACACATCCAAATAATGTCTTAAGTGTGAATTGAAGTCCTTGTGGGGCATATTTATGCATAAGCTTTTCCTCAAATTTTGATTAGACCCTTTGGAAATTTGGTCCAATTTGTAAGGCTTGCAGCAAATCTGGAAAACAGAAGAAAATATTGATTCAACTTAGGGATCTGTGTAACAAATATCAAGCTCCAATTTCCCATACAGAAGCTTTTCTGCTGCTTAATGGAGGGGTCAGCTTCTTCTCGATTTTCATCTTTATTCCTTTCTTTAACAAAGAAGATTCTATTAAGAGTGGGCTGCGCTTGATGATACATCTTTTGATGATTAGAAAAAAATCATTTAAAAACAATTAATACGCACTTATCTATAAAGGAACAGGATGTGACAATTAGGATTAAGTAACAAAGTTTTTGGCATACACACCTACCACTAATGTGTACAGACAAAAGATATGCAGCAATATGGAGGTCACTCTTCATCTTCCTTTTTTTTTTTTCATTTTGCTAAGATTTGGAACCAGGATTTACCTTAACCCATTTCCATCCACATTACCTCAACAACTAATATCCTGAGGACAATTTGAACTCAGTAAGTCGGTAACTGTGGTGCTTATTATCCTGAAGATGAAGAGTGCGATTCAGGCACTCAAAGTTGGTGGGAGAATATTGAACATGGTCCATGGTGCAATTTCTGTCTCTCCTCAAAGGTATCTAAACTTTTAACTGAAAACAGGTAGAAAAACTTGTAATTTATAGTTAATCGAAACAATGTAGTATAACAAAGAAATAGATCTATTTGATCTTATATATGTTCACGTGTATAAGGCTTCATAGTCTTTGTCGATGAGTTGTTTGTTAGGAACAGTACACAGCTCAATTTAGCTCACTCCAGAAGCTAATGTGGTCCTAGAGTTGAAACAAAGATGTAATTGTATGTTTTTAAGAAGATGTTAAGGTTTGTACTTTTTCTCATGCGGGTTAGGATGGTTAGGATTGACCTTAAAGTGAGAAATGACCTTTCCTCTCGTTTGTTCTTGTTCACTCGTTTGGTATGCCAAAGTTTGTTTGTGCCATTGGTAATGTACGAGAGACGTTGTGAAACCACAGAATTTCCTATGCTGAGCCTGAGGAAACCTGTAGGTCGTAAAAATGAGAAAGCATAATGTTACGGGATGGGTGTTTTGCGCAGCAAACCCGTGCGGCATTTAGACAACTTTGTCGGGATGTTGCTAAGAAAGCCTTTGGCTTCTCAATAGCTAAGCCAAGAGATTCTCGAAGTGCTAAAGAGAAGGAGGAGCTAGCGAGCAATGTAGCCAAATGCGGAAATTGTATTACTCGAAAGAAGCTTTACAAGAGAGCTTACAAGTGTTTGATGCTTTGCTTGGATGATTACAATGCTTTAGAGCTCACCTCTATTTATAGCAAAGCTTGGCTAGTTCTAGAGAATTCTATGTACATGTGTCTACATCTAGATCGTACATGTGTCACAAATCTAAGCTATGTACAAAAGTCGTTAGAGTTTGCTAGAATGTTCTAGAATCGGCCAAGCTTAGACATCTTGGCTCATTCTCTTAGGTTATTTTGAGTCTGGAATCATGCTACCAGTAATAATGCTCTGTTTCTGGAGACAAAGGACTTTCGACGGCCGAATGAAGGGAACCCTAATATCCCACCAGAAGATTTTTTTTTTTTTTTTCAAGGCACAAAAAGAGCTTTAACCTAAATTCAACCGAAATCAAAATGCAATTTGGAACCCATATATTACCTGCTATATACCATCCAATCCAACTATGAAGTTATATAAGCCACTCAAACTCATCATATAAGACTCAAAGTACATTATAGCTCTTGCACAAATTTCAGGCTTAATAATTCAAGCTTCAATGTTAATTTTCCTATTACCCCTCTTCTTTCTTCACTCTCCAACAGGTACATTATATAAGTTACTCATGATTTCTCCTACGCTCTTACACTAACCCAATTAATTTCTCTGGTTGCAGTGGCTGCACCTATTGGAATATGTTATGGCCGTGTTGCAGACAACCTTCCACCTCCATCTGAGGTCATCAACCTTCTCACATCCAATGGCATTTCAAATGTACGAGTCTTTAACCCTGACCCTTCAATTCTACAATCATTTTCAGGCACGGGAGTCAACCTCATGATTGGCGTGCCTAACGAAATCCTCCCTTCCCTAGCAGCAGGCAGCTCTACATTCTCCCTCGAATGGCTCCAATCCAACATCTTTTTTCACATTCCCACCAACCAAATCCGCTACCTTGCTGTTGGCAATGAAGTCCTTTCCAAAGATCCATATTACTCTCCCTTTGTAGTACCTGCTATGAAAAATCTTTATCAAGCTTTACAAACCCTTAACCTTGCAAATTCTGTGAAGCTATCTTCACCACAAGCAGCTTCAGTTCTCTCAGCATCATATCCTCCATCTTCGGGAAAATTTGATCCTTACATTATCTCCAATATAGTTCCTCTCCTTCAGTTCTTATATGATACTAACTCACCTTTCATGGTTAATGTGTATCCATATTTAAGCTACACTAGCAGCTCGGAATACATTTCCTTAGACTATGCACTATTTAAAAGTGACAAGGCGGTGCTTCAGGAGGGTGCATTAACTTATACTAATCTTCTTGATGCAAGCATTGATGCTTTCATATATGCAATGGAGAAGGAGGGGTTTGTTGGGGTTCCTTTGGTGGCAACGGAGACAGGGTGGCCGACGAGCGGCGGCACAGAGGCCAGCGTGGAAAATGCATTGGCGTATAATGAGAATGTGGTGAGAAGGGCAATGGCCGGCGTTGGGACACCTAAGAGGCCCGGACAAGGCGTTGAAGTTTACTTGTTTGATCTTTTTGATGAGGATGGCAAGAGTGGAGAGGAATATGAGAAGCATTTTGGGATTTTTGGACTTGATGGATCCAAAATTTATGATGTCAAATTTAATTGAGAGTAATGTTTGTGTTGCTGTCGCATAATTATAATTTTTGTCCATTACATCGACAGCGTTACAATTTACAAAAGGTTGTTTTGATGCGGAAGTTTTCAGAACATACGCTTGGAAATTTCTTATGATGTTTTGTCAACGTCAACTCGGTAGCGCTGAGTGTGAAAGAATAATTAATTAATTAATTGTTTTTGATGCCAATGGTCAATGGTCTCCAGAACAGAGGTGATGCGACAACTTTTGTTTTTGTTTTTTTAATAAAAAGAAAAAAAGAAAAAAGAAAAAATGGGGCTATACAGTAAATTAATTTTTGTGATTTACGAATGATTAACGCACTGATGTAAATAAATTAGTATTATCTAGAAAAACAAATTTTGTAATTTAAGGCAGTGGTGTGGGCCGAGGGGACATGACAGGCAAAGCAAATGGTTAGTTGAACCAATAAGCAGCTGACAGGCCGACACGATGGTTTGTTCCGTGGCATCCCTTAGTATCTAAGAGAAGAAAAAGAAAATATCTAGAAAAATCTAGTCAAAGCATCGTCGATCATCCTCGTCGTCATTAAAAAAAGTTGAAAAATTCCACAATCAAACTTCACATTCACTCATTCGGTAAAGTTGGCTTCTACTCTTTTAAATTCAAAATCAAGGAAGAGTGAGTGGTAGTGTGAACAATAACAACGAGGAGAAAAAGAAATGGACTCGAACGGAGCAAATTCTCACGAAATTCAATCCCTCCTCTGTTCTTCGGCGAGGGATTTTCTAATTCGCAGCAACGGTGATCAGGTACTTGCTTTGCTTTAGGGCGTTTTGCCGTGGTTCAATTTTAAACTTGCGAAGAAATTTTTGCTTATTTATTTGTGGATTTGGTGGGCACCTCTGCTGAATTCAGCTAAAATTAGAAATTTTTTATGGGCAATTTTGTGATATTTTGCTTCCGTGATATGTTTTTTTGTTTTGCTCAGTTCGAGAAAGCATTCAAGCTCAATTGATTGGCGTGTGTGTTCGTGTGTTTATATAAATTAGTAATAGTTCCACAAGCCTGCCGTGATGTATTTAGTTGAAAAAAATTTGGGAAACGTAAAAGATGGCAAATCAGATGTCGAGCAATTATAATTACCAAGCAAAGTTGATGAAAACTTTCCAACTATCTACTTGTACCTGTGACTTATTTGACCTCTGTGATGGAAATAATGAAAATTTATGAATTGCTATTAAGGGTAGTGAAGTTTGCATAATGATTGGTAGGGTCTATATTTTTATTTTTATTTTTTGATGAATTCTCTTGTTCAAACTGTGTCTAGCTGAGCATTTTAAATGATAGGATTGTTGTTATTTGGTGTACTTATTTTTATACATATATTTTGAAATTTTGCAGGTTAAAATTGACAGCTTGAAGGGAAAGAAGATTGGGCTGTATTTTTCAGCATCATGGTGTGGCCCATGTCAGCGATTCACACCAATTTTGGCGGAGGTGTATAATGAACTCTCTCGCCAAGGTGACTTTGAGGTCATTTTTGTCTCAGGCGACGAAGACGATGAGGCATTTAAAGGCTACTTCTCGAAGATGCCGTGGCTTGCAGTTCCATTTTCTGATTCTGAGACACGTGATAAGTTGGATGAGTTGTTCAAAGTGATGGGAATTCCTCACCTCGTGATTCTGGATGAAAATGGGAAAGTTTTAAGTGATGGCGGAGTTGAAATCATTCGAGAGTATGGAGCTGAAGGGTACCCTTTTACTGTAGAAAGGATCAAAGAAATGAAGGAGCAAGAAGAAAGGGCCAAAAGGGAACAGTCCCTAAGATCTGTCTTGACCTCCCACTCCCGTGACTTTGTTATTTCATCTGATGGAAAAAAGGTATTTTATGAATTATGGTGATGTAGCTTGTTAATTGAAATATGCTTATGGCTTTTCTCATCTTCTTGAATTGAGTCTTGAAATGTCCCATTGGTTGCCTAATCTGAATTTTATTTCTTGATTTTTTTATACAAGATATCTGTCTCAGAGCTTGAAGGAAAGACTATTGGTCTTTATTTCTCAATGTCTTCATATAAGTCAAGTGCTGAATTTACTCCAAGGCTTGTGGAGGTTTATGAGAAACTGAAAAGAAAGGGGGAGAGCTTCGAGATTGTTTTGATCTCACTTGATGATGAGGAAGAATCTTTTAAGCGAGACTTAGGAAGCATGCCTTGGCTAGCTTTGCCATTTAAGGACAAGAGCCGTGAGAAGCTGGCTCGGTATTTTGAGCTTTCCACCCTTCCCACTCTGGTGATCATAGGGCCAGATGGGAAAACTCTCAATTCCAACGTTGCTGAAGCCATTGAAGAACATGGAGTTGACGCATTCCCTTTCACCCCGGAAAAGTTTGCGGAGCTTGCTGAAATAGAGAGAGCAAAAGAGGAATCACAAACACTGGAGTCGGTTTTGGTCTCTGGGAATCTAGATTTTGTCGTCGGAAAGAATGGAGGCAAGGTATGGTACTTTAAAGTTTCTGAATTCTGTTAATTATAAAATCTCCTTTTAGCTGTGTGTTCATGTTTCATTCGACTACTGTAACCATGCATGGGTTCATCGATTGGACTTGTTATTGTAACTGTGAGTTTCGTCACTATGCAAACAAGCGGAAAACCACCAAAAAGCAAGAAAAAAAAAAAGCCCCAAACCCCTGCACTACCTCCCAAAAAATCTCTCTAACTGATGACTTCTACTACTATTCTCAGATTCCAGTGTCTGATTTAGTGGGGAAGACCATCCTCCTGTACTTTTCAGCGCATTGGTGTCCTCCGTGCCGTGCTTTTCTTCCAAAGCTTATTGAAGCATACAAGAAGATTAAGGAAAGGAATGAATCATTGGAAGTGGTTTTCATCTCTAGTGACAGAGACCAAACTTCCTTTGATGAATTCTTTAAAGGAATGCCATGGCTGGCTCTTCCCTTTGGTGATGCAAGGAAGGCATCCTTGAGTCGCAAATTCAAGGTCTATGGAATTCCTATGCTAATTGCCATTGGGCCATCAGGTCGAACTATCACAAAAGAAGCCAGGGACATGATTGCTGTCCACGGAGCCGAAGCTTATCCTTTTACCGAAGAGCGTATGAAGGAGATTGATGGGCAATACACTGAGATGGCAAAGGGATGGCCTAAGAAGGTGAAGGATGCATCGCATGAGCATGAACTTGTGCTCAGTCGCTGTGGGGTTTACAGTTGCGATGGATGTGATGAGGAAGGACGTGTATGGGCATTCAGCTGTGATGAGTGTGACTTTTGTCTCCATCCCAAGTGTGCCTTGGGAGATGACAAAGGAACCAAAGATGATGACTCAAAAGAACAAAATCCTTCCAAAGAAGGATGGAAATGTGATGGGGAAGTCTGTTACAAAGCTTGAGACATTTCAGTGCTGAGAAGAACTGTGGTCATTTCATGTTCATCTTGCCTTTATCGTTTCGGAATGTGTTATTTATTTATGGTTTATATGTAGAAGCAATGCAAGCTGTGAAGTATTCCTCTGGATAAAGCCTTAATGTATGTGTTTAGAACATATAGCACGATGGGGTGAAATGTGTGCGCCTTATGGGTGGGTGCTGTTTGTATCAAATTATATGGTATGCTGCAATGCCTATATATTTTTATAGATGTGGCGGCAATCTGGCAAATTTTATTAACTTGTAGGTTAAAAAAGATCTGTTTGTAGCTGTAACCATGGATGGCAGCAGGTAGGATTCAGTTCGGTGGCTTCACCGATAAAACAAGAACTTGAGATGCCCTCGTTGGTCTTGACACCATTCGAGGTTCTGGGATCTCATGTGGCTGCTGCAAATGTCCTAGTAAATGTTGACACATGAACACGGGATGTGTTCATGGGATCTCAGCAGAATGTGAACGTGAGATGATATTGGTCCCGGAGACTTACCGTCGACCTTTTGTGCATCAATATTCAATATCAAGCTCTATATACAGCAGTTTAAACTTTAAACCCATAGGTAAGTAAGGCAAGATACACAAAACGGTGTATATGCTGATATCTGTAGATGTAAAAGTCAGTTGTTTGAACTGCATGATATATCATCGCATAGATAATTTCTGATTTATTGAGTGGAATAATTACTGTAGATGGCGAGAAGAGGAGCTGGTAGTTGCCCTTGCCTTGCAGGGGGAACGTTCGCTACTTATTTCAATATCATGATCGTGCCATCATAAATCATTTTCCTTCGCACTAAGATTTTGTGATGGGTTTGAAACTCTTCTTTCTCATTTAATCAGTACTTTCATTTTCAGTTTTAGTCCTCCTTGCTCACGACATAACAAAACGATCCATTCTCTAATCACGCCACCACATGTAGGAACAATCTGATAAATGTGTACGTCCATGAAACATGATCACAATCTTCACTTATTGCATCATAATTCCAGGCTTCCAGCTCCATAGCCATAAGCAAAGTCTACACATCAGCTCCACAACCGTCCATGGTCTTATTATCACTAGTCATTATAAGCTCTTGTGGACTAAACTGGCAGCAGCTGGTAGTCAAGCATCCGCCAAACTCAGAAGCAAACTGAAGCGAAACTGTATTTCTGGTCCAATTTCAGTTGCTTTTTATCAAATGCGGAAAACTTTTGCCAGGGACGGTGGGTCGTCTACCTTACCGACGACATGACATTCATTTATTAAAAACGCAGAAGACATGTTGGCTTACGGTTGCAACGGATATACTTCGACGTGCATATTATAATATGCTTAAGACGCACATTTTGCACGCTTGTCGTATACATAAAACGACGGTACATCCTATTTACTAATTGATAAACGACATGACGTTACAAGTTTTTCTTCTCAGCGCGCGTTTATGTTGTCCTTAATGCCGTGTTTTTCTTCCAAAGCTTATTGAAGCATACGAGAAGATTATGGAAAGGAATGGATCATTCGAAATGGTTTTTCATCTCTAGGGAGCGATAGACACCAGACTTCCTGTATTGACTTAAAAATGTGAAGCTTGCTTTACAGTATATTTTCCTTCATGTCTTGCTCTTCTTCTTCTTCTTCTTTAGACTTTCTTCTGCTCTGCTACTTTGCTGAGTGCCCTGTCTTGGGAAGTTATTCCCCTTTATAAAGCTTATGAAGTTTGATTTGCTAACAACAAGAACAGCTCTCAGTGTCAAAGTATTTGTATTACACTTTTTCATTATGATAAACTCTAAACATTGGGTTTGTTTTATTTATGAACTTTGGTCCATAAATATTTTAGCCCATACACTCCATTTGATGAATTGTTTTAAGAAATGCCATGGCTGGCTCTTCCCTTTGGTGATGCAAGGAAGGCATCCTTGAGTCGCAAATTCAAGGGCCATGGCATTCCTAATTTCCTATGCTAGTTGCCATTGGACCATCAGGTCGAGCTATCACAAAAGAAGCCAGGGATATGATTGCGGCCCATGGAGCTGATGCTTATCCTTTTACTGAAGAGCGTATGAAGGAGATTGATGGGCAATTCAATGAGAGGCAAAGGTGAAGTGCCATGCATTGCATGAGCATGAACTTGTGCTCGGTCGCTGTAGAGTTTACAGTTGCGTTGAATGTGAAGACGAAGGACGTGTATGTGGGCATTCAGCTATGATGAGCGTGACATTTTTCTCCATACCAAGTGTGCCTTTGGGAGAGAAAAAAGGAACCAATAATGTGATCATGATAATGATATCATTCATGGGTTTGAAACTCTTCTCTGTTTCTCATCTAATATGTCGGAATTTTCATAATTTTAGGCTTCCACATCCATAAGCAAATAATAACCTCTTCAAGCTGTAAATAATCAACTACTGTATCCACTGTCCCGATTCATTTGCTTTTCCCATTCCTAACAACCAATACGGGAAAGTTTGGCAGGGGAACCGTAGGTCGTCTACTAACCAACGACGTTACATCATATTACTTACTGTTTCGACGATATGTCGGTTTAATATATATTAGCAAATACATGACAAACTTAAGTCTTATGCGTCCGACACATATCTCTTACGCTTGTCGTATGCTGTTAAAAGACATTGCATCCGATTTAAAAATTTAGAAACGACATAACGTTTATGAGTTTTGGGGTTGAATTTCTTTGGACGATGATTCTAATCTGGGGATGGCCCAAAAACTTCACCGTTGCAGAATTTCATTAACACCCCCTGCGGACCACAGGCAGGGAGTGCAAACAAGGAGCAAGCTGTTAAAAGCATCTTCCAGCTGTGATTTTTGCACTTCCAGTACTTTCGCGACCATGTGCATGACGTGTTTGCTTACTTCTAAATTGATTTTTCAAACAGAAAAGAGAAGGCAACTAAAATAAGAAGAAAGATAGATGTCAATGTCCCATTGCTAGCCCAAACTTCGATCTCAGTTCTAATTAGAAAGAAAATCCTTTCCTAGGATGAATACTTTTCTAGCTTTATCCAATCTTTAACTGTGAGCGAATCCTTTTCATTTTGATTCTTCGTCAAAACATTAATTATAATTTATACAGTTACGGTGGATATGTCTTTTATCTTTTTCGGCATCAATCATTTCAGTTTCAAAAAGTGATGAGATCTTTCACTTTTGAGTGAGTTGACCTACTGGTTACCTTGCTCTCTGTTTCTTCATATTCTTTTCTTTCCCTTTAATTTTGCATTATTTTTCTTTTGCATAAATTTTAGTGGATAGCGTGTTATTGTTTCATTTTTGCTGCAACAAACATGTATATTTCCAATTTCTTTAGTTCTTTATTCGTATACTTGGATTGTGTAATTTGTGAAATAATATCGTAGTTGGGTGCTTTCTTGAGATTGATGTACTGAACTTCTTAGATTGCTTACAAGACTTTGTGCATGATATTTAAGCGTAGTGATTATAGAGTAACAACAAGTTGTCTTGGCTGGGTCATGCGGCTTGATACTTGAAGGTATAGGTATTCAATTTCGTGCCCGGACTTCTATATGGCTTTAATTTTGTGTGTGGACTTGTACATGGCTTTGGCTAAACAATGCCTTCTTTTTTTTTTTTTTTTTTTGCTGCCAACCATCTATAAGTCAGCATTTTAAAAAATATGGACGGCTGCTTTGAATACTTTTCATAAGCAGATGTTTGGAGATTATCCACATAGTGTTTAATGACAGAACCACATTTTTGTTTGCTAAAATAATAGAAAAGTTCTTTCAGAGAAACATAGAAAACAGACATACATTTACAAAACATTTCAGGTTCTAATGGGTGAGAAGGAAGAAACCAAGAATAGCATTGATGTTCACAACAATAAGACAAACAGCACCTCAAAGGTGTTTGATCCGGCAATTTCTTCATTTTTTGTGCAGTTGCCTCACAAGCTTCAGAATTACCTTAAGGTCTGTATTGTAGAAACCTTCAATGGATGTTGGTTTTCTTCTTGAAGTTTTATAGATAATAAAAACCCTTTCATTGTAGACACCGCTCAAGGGATTAACTAAAGATAATGAGATGTCAAGTACAATGAGCTCTGACCTGGGAGAAGGGAAGGGGTCGCCTACTGCCTTGGAGGTTGATATGGAAAGACAACTGCAGGGTTGGAGAGAAAATCCCACATGGACGGATCAACCTCCAGTAGTTAAGGTAAGGAAGAGTCAAGTATTTTCAATAACAATGCTCCATTTCTGGATGAAGAGTTGAGCATTTTCAATAACTGCATTCCATTTCTTGGACCATCTTATAGAGTTGATTGCTCTCCAGGATATCTATCCTGAATTCCTGAGGCCAAGTGACAACATGCATTTTGACTCTAATATCACTCTTTGACAGGTTAGTGTACCTAAAGGTTCCCTTTGTAACCTCAATGTAAATGTCAATGTTGGGTTGCCTCCAGATGCTGTATATAATATCGTGACTGACCCAGATAACAGGAGGGTTTTCAAGAATATTAAGGTACATTGTATCTTCTATTCCACCATTTCTTTTGGGGCTTGATCAGTATCTCCCCATTATGTTATCAGATACTACTTGTCTAAGATTATTGCCTTCGTCAGGAGGTTTTAGCCAGAAGAGTTTTGATCGATGAAGGGCATAGACAGGTTGTTGAAGTGGAGCAAGCAGCTTTATGGAAATTCCTTTGGTGGTCAGGGATCATGTCAGTTCATGTTTTAGTTGATCAGGACAGGCGAGATCACTCGGTGAGGACTTAGTGTTCTTTATTTCTTTTTCTGTATATATTACTGATTCCATGTTCCATTTTACCAAGGGCTTGATGGTTTTCCCTTAAACATATTTCTTTTCTGTTATTCATTGCTTTCTTAGTTCCTTTTATGATGATTGTTTGACAGATGAAATTCAACCAAGTGAAAACTGGATTCATGAAAAGATTTGAAGGCTGTTGGGTAATAGAACCTTTATTTGTTGATGAAAAGCTCTGCTTTCCATTTCAGCCCAAGACATGGGAAGATTACCATTCGTGTACCAGAGGCAAAGGCAGGATTGCATCAACAGTGAGCTTGGAGCAACTGATTCAGCCTGCCATTATTCCTCCACCTCCCATTTCCTGGTACCTTAGAGGAATTACTGCTAGAACTACTGAGATGCTGATATATGATCTTCTTGCCGAAGCTGCCAGAATCAGGGGAAGTTTTGACCCTGGAAAGTCAAATGGAAAGCTTGAAATACATCAAGGATCAAAAGATTTACACCAAATTGATCAAATTTCTGATATCAAAGAAAGATGGGCCTTTCGGAGGAGATTTGCTAAGCAATATCTCAAAAGGTGGTTTGATGAACCATCTCAGTAGTTTTGTAGCAATTCTTGACCTTCTTCTGTTTTCCATTTTACTCCTATATATATAACAAAAATATCTGGCAATCGTACCATTGTTTTCGTGTTATTCCCCTGTCGGCAGCTTTCAGCCAGTTAATTGAATTGAGCAGCCTTCACGCACACTTTCTTCCAGCTTTTGGCTGTGAGGTACTGTGAAAAAGGAAAAACTCAAACCAGAGGAGAGAAATTGAAAGCACGAATGCACAATAGATATCTGAGGACTTATTAGATTCTGCATGTGGTTATATTTTTCTGTAGGACTGGATAAAGGTTTATTTATCTTCTTTTAGACAGTAACATCACAACATGAACAGAATTTCAGTGATCCCCGTGCTGTGAACTTTGCACTTCGCCTCGATATAACAAATATGAAACATATTTAACTTAAATTTTATTGTTCACAAAAAAAATTCTTTTTGAACAATTAAGTTACAAATGGTATTGGTATAAATAAAACTAGAAAATCTAGTATTGATACAACAGATCTTGTTTTGTCATCAACTCCATTATTTCTTTATTGTTTTCCAGCTTTTCTTTGTTGTTTCAACAATGGTACAAATAGTGTGAACTCTGTGATTCTCGCTTCGCAAGGGAGTAGAAGATGGTCACTCAGAAAAAACTTTTCAGGTCTTGCCATATCCAAGTCCAAGAGGATTTTCTGCTGCAGATGCTAAGCTGCAAAGACTACACTAAAATCTATACTTTCATTGTCATTCAAATCCTCATTTACCAGGCAACAAATTTTTTTTTCTGCATAGGTCTCGCTGACTGCAAATTGTTGCACTGATTCATGGGTCATCAAGCCACCAAGACCATGCTTTTCATAGCTCATGAATGCACCCAATGCTCCAAGAAATCCTTCATGACGCAAGAACATTGCCTTTGCCTCTCCTTTAGACCTGAAAATGGAGAGGATAGAGAAAATATTAATAGTGAAAGCCATGTGAGATATGGATGCTGAAAAAATAAAAATGAAGCAGAAAGCTATGTGACAAATTTTCAAGGCAATTTGAACCAAAGGCTGAGGAGAAAATGCAGGAAGAGCAAAAAACAAATAACTCAACCACCACAATGAATTTAATTTCAGTTAATATGGTTACAAATATATTCAGTTAAAAGAAAAAGGTGTACTGTTACAATCTCAAAGAATGATCATTGTTGTTTATTGTGATTGGTGATAATCTAGGGTTTGTCTGATAATTTGAGAGAATAGTTAAAGAAAATGAGTTTGGCTCGGAAGATTCAAGAACAGTTAATAGCTATAATTCTAAAATTAGTTTAGAATCCAAAGATACTGAAATGTTATTTTTGTTATTCTCTTTAAGCTAATATTTGAATGACATCCAAGAACACAGATTTTAACCAACTTTTATTTGGAAAAAAAAAAAATGAATCAAATGTCACTTAGTTCATAAGAAACCTTTTCCTTTCTGGTGGTTGCTCAATTTCTAGCAATGATGTTATGCTTGAAATACTTATCAGATATTTTAGATTCAAATGGGTCATTAACTCAGTTGAAGCACCAACTAGAATTAAAAAAATGCTCCAGAACATGCAGGAGCCAAAAAAAAAAAAAAAAAACCACAATTTGAGGCATGAAATGAAGAACAAGCTCTGAATAATCACCAGAAACTAACTGCAACAGAAATTGTGTCCATGGTATATGCATGACCTCGAATGAAAAATCCAGCAAAAAATATCCGCTTGAGCCCAAATCGAAGAGCATTCAAGTAAGAAATCTGGGACAAAAAGATGTTACTGTTATGATGGAATTAATCATAAGAATAAGACAATCATATGTTCGATGCCAAACTTACATATAATATATATGTGTGTGTGCGTGTGTGTGTGTGTGTGTGAATGTATGTATGTATTAAAAGAATACATTTTTATTTTCTTGTGACCCCCAGAAAAAAAAAATGTTTTATCACAGTGACCAAGCACATCTTGATTGATGACTAGTAAGATTTAATTCTCTCCTGATTAAGCCAGTTAATTTACAAGCATAACCAATTTACAAGCATAGCCACAAAAATAAAAAGAAAAATATATGTCCAAATATGTCTACTAACTCCCTCGTAAAAAGGAAAAAGAAAATGTTGTCAAGGGTACCTAGAACCTAACTACTATGCACAAAATCTAGGTCTTCTGATACTGGAACGGACTTGTATGTTTTAGAGCACCTAAATTCAGACTGAAATTGGAGTACCAGAAAGAAGAGTGGAAGCCTTGCAATATGATATACACACGTGACTTAAAGAAAAAAGAGCAGAAAAACTTTTTTAAACTTTTTCCATCCACAGAGAATATATCCACCATCTGCAATAGCATTCCTATAAAATATGCTTTGATGTCCAAGTCACCTATTGACTTTTGCTGACAATCAGGGTAGAGAAATTTCAATAAATAAATAAATAAATATCTCGGAGATGGGTGTCAGCTCTGCTTTAGTAGCCAAACTGGTGAAATGATGACAAAAGTATTCCAGAATAATGACAAATTACTGGGTTGGGGCTGCTTAATGGGACCTTCATTATTTACTGCACTAAAAAATGTTACTCTTTCCTCTCCACTAAGCACACTTCAAACAGATAACATCAGCCTTCATGATCTATATAATTAATGAATTGTATGAAAGAAAACTGCCTCACAGCAACTAACCTGCCCAATATTATTTGAAATCATTCTTAAAAGGGACCGGGCTACATCTTCAGGTTTGTAATCTTTAAGTTCTTTATTATTAGAAATTGCCTTACCAAAGCTGGAAGCAATGGCTGTTGATGTAAGACCAATCTGTCATCATTTGAAAAGAAATTAGAGAATAGAACTGAAAATAAGAAAACAAAACAGTAAACCATTTTAAGATGGGAAATTAATATAATAAATAGAAAGTTTTCTTCACAGATTAAGAATAGAACTCTGCTAATACTCAAACACTTACATAGAAACCAGAAAAAGAGGACCTATTTTAATACCTTTGAGTACTCTAACCCACCATAAATGTCCCCGACAAGCATGTCTATAACTCTATTGTTTCCCTGATGGCTTAATTCCAGCAACTCATCAAAACTGAGAAAGAAAAAACAGGGGTTTAAAGTAAAACACAAACAAAAAATAATAAAATAAACAATTAATCACTGTATTAGAATCATAAATGAAAATAATTACCTCTTGCAATTTGTTAAAAGCCTTCCCAAACCCCAAAAGGTACCACCACCAACACTTGTTCCACTAATTCGCTCAAATTTGCCATCACCATCCACCTACACAAGCACAGGACTGAATCAATAAAAAATTTAGAAAGACTTATTAGTTAGATCCAAAACTTATCTATAATCAAAGTACCTTAATCATGCTAACACCAGAGCCAATATTAACAAGAAGATAAGGGTATAAATCATTCTGGTCAATCTGCACAAATTCCTTCTGACCGTCCACATAAGTAAAAGCTTCTTGATGAACTGCCTACTCACAGAAACAAAACACAGGAAAAATTTTAGTAAGGCAAAAAGAAAGTGAATCAACACATTAGATGCAATAGAATAACCAAAATAATAATAATAAAACTACAAGTAGAAGATAAAGAGAAACCCATGGATAATCCACAACATTTTGTTCATAAAGGTTCATAGGCAAGAGTCTATATAATAGACAGCTTCGCATTATAGTTCTAAATGAAGAGACTCCACAGTGTTCATATAATTATATGTATTTGCAATTAGTATCCTACCTTCAGCAGAAAATTAGCACCAGCCACAAGACAGTCCATCTCATCTTCCTTCTCAAGAACAACACCAAGCTTTTCTTTGATGAGATCAGCAAATTTGTAAGCCCCACCACCTGTGGCCTATTCACATATAGTAACTTAACAGAACTCAACCAAGAGCTACCATGAACAGAAACCCAGGTTATTAAATAATAAGCAAAAATTCTAAGCAATTCTTGAATGCTCAAGTCAATTTTTAGAGTAATATATGAACTAAGAGTGGCAGTAGCAAAAGCAAAAATTTAGATTGTCTGAAAATGAGTATGAAGAGTGAATTTTGGATTTGAGGAACAAAATTGAATGAAAGTGCAGTTCAGAAAGACCAACAATAACTATTCACTTCAATTATAATCTAAAGACAAAAATACCTAGCTTTTATCTAGAATATGCACTTTCTTTGATAGTGTTGCAGCAGTCAACGATTAATTTATACCTTAATAAGGGTCTTGTCACTGGCAGGAGCATCATGATGCCGGAAACCTGGATTCATCTTTATTTGTAAGCAAATGAAAAGAACATATATAGCCTCAAATATTCAAGAAAAGTTTGCCTCCAAAGCCTGCTAAAGTCAGTTCTAATTATCTAATTGGAATTTGTTTCTCACACTACTACTGCTTTGAAAGACCAATTTGTATGGCTAAGGCATTAACTGCAAGCTAGTGTATATTTAACAAAAATGCATTACTACAATATGAGTTTGAGATTTAGATATCACACATTTTAATGATGCAGTGGACTAAAGGGGAAGCTAGTCTGGTGTTCAACCAAGATTCAGCTCAAGCAAAGCAGGTACCATGATACTATCTTTAAAGGCCAGTTGAGCTCAGATCAAGCTTCAATTCAGCAGCTCAAGCTTCAAACAAAGTAAACCAAGCACACCATGACAATAATTATGCTGTCTATTGCAAACATATTTGGATAAATGCCTTGGTATTTGCAATTCACATAAAACAAATATTTTTCAACTTGAATATTAAGGGGAAAAGAAAAGGACATTATATAATAGAATATATATATATATATATAGAACATTCTTATTTTAACAAACTGAAAATGCTACTAAGAGATAAAAAAAAAAAAAACAAACAGAGTTTTCAATGTATTGAAATCTGTTTTTACACATACCGCCAAGGTGAAGGTTCTTGGAACGAATAAACTCTAAGCAATCATGTATTTTGCTGGTCTCGAATTTCGCAAAATGAAGCCTCCCTTCGAGAATAGGATGCTTGTTTTTACCGTTGTCATCTCCGGAACTACCACTACCGTTATTTCTCAAAAAATACACTATCTTTATTAATGAACCTGTCAGATTCGCCGTTTTTAAAAATTCGTTAATCAACCGAACATTCAAATTATAGAGCTACCACAATATAAAATAAACAAACATCAAATTTTTAAATAAGCACAGACTCGTGCCATATTGAAGAAAGGAAAAGGGTTGAATGATGATCACCTCCAATGTCCAGAGACAAATGAGATATTTGACCTTCGGATTCATCTCCGTTCAAATTTTCTTGACTTTCAGGCATCTTTACATCCATTTTAGTCTTGAAGTTTTGTAAATTGAACTAGGTCACTTGATTGATTTCGGAAGAGCCGATTAGTTGAAGCCTGAACAAGCTAATTAAATAAATCAATAAATATAAGCAAAAGGCGCGCGACAGCTATTTCACCTAACCCATCACTACATACAATACCAGCGAATTAGGCTGATCCTTACCAGATATAACGGGAACAATTTTGGCAAAGAGTAAACACGATGATGGCGCCACTCGCGCCGTCGGGCGCGTTGCTTTTCCTGATTATTGCGAAAATATTTGAATCGTCAAACTCAAAACGATTCGTTTTCGTTCTCTTCATCATTCAGCATTCGCCACGTCAGCATGGAATTGTAAACCTGTTGTTGTTTAACAAAGACAATATCAAGTTATCAACGTCACTGTATTTGGCAACGATAATTGAATTGAATTAATTATTAACATTAAATTAAATTATATTGAATTAAATTAGGTTGAATTATATATAATATCTACTTATGTTTGGTACTAAATTGAATTATATTAAATTAAATTTAAATGAAGTTAAATAATATTTGAATTTAAATATCAATTATTTATAGATATTTAATAAGAAATAATCTAATTAATTAAAATAAAAATAATAAGAAAAAATATATATATATATATATATATATATATATATATATATTTAATTAGTTATTGGATAGTCATTGTTGATGCAGTTTTTCTCGCGTGCCTGAGCGGTCGCTCGAACCAGGCTCGAGCTCGGCGAGGATTGTCTCCTCGTCCTATTCATCTGTCTTTTCAGAGCGGAGATCTCCGAACCTGCACTCACGGAAAATAGGGTCGGGGGTGGCCGGACGTGTTCCGTAAAACCTCCAACGCTTCAGTCGATGTCGGGTTGTTCTTTTTGGTATCTCCTTAGTGAAAAGCCGGAAAGATGAAAGAGATATTTTACGCCTCACTTTTGAATAAATATGGTGTTTTCGGAGAATCAGGATAAGGAAATCGGAATAGGAAGAACACGTATATCTTTTTAGAACCCTTGCGAATCAAATTTTTCAACCCCATAACGTACCTGTTCATTTCCTTTTATACTCCATTTTCCCGCTCTTTCTCTCAAGAGCATCCATTCCACGCTCGATGAGTATCCGGGTCCCTCGACATCCGGGATTGGCGTAATATTCCTTAGGGATGTCTGGCTGTCTCCTTAACCCGGTTCACGTGGCGGATCACCATGTCGGGCATGTGCGCTAGGAATGATGATCTAGTAGGGCATGTCTTGACCATCGGCAATAGTACCACCACCATACCATGTGGGGCCACGATCGAACATTTAAAGGTGTGCCAAGATTCGGAGAAAGCGGGTCGGTCGCCTAGGCTCGGTCTTGTCCGGTTGTGCTCGGGGACTTAATCTCGTGGCGGGAAAGGAGTGCTAAGTTCTCGACCTTGACCGAGCTTTGGTGAGGCGGACGACCTCAGCGAGCAAAAGAGCTCGGAGCTCGGCGGCTCGAATTCCTCGACCTCGACCCGGCTTTGGCGTCTAGTGAGGTCGTCTTTGTACTGATGGTCGAGACTTACGCTCGAGGTAGGTCATCCTCGAGGTATTTTATTCAGTTGGAAGGGCCTCGAGGAGACACTGCCGATATTACCCGAACACCGGTCCCAGGTTTCTAGTCTTTTGGGTGAAGCGAAATAAGATTAGAAACTCGTTAATGATGGGCGAGTCGCGGCCTTTTACGCTTCCACGTTTCCCGGTTGTCTCCACTCGATCATTTAGCATTTAAGGCGGGACACGTGGGTTGATCCGATAGAGCGTTTAAAATTCGAAGGGACGTTACCCAAAGGTGGTGTCCTCGAAGCATACGCCATGATCGAATAGACAGCGTCCTCCTCTTTAAAACCCCGACTTCTTCATTGTTCCCTCTGTTGCTTACTTTCGTTCAAATTCAAAATTAATCTGCTCTCGCCGTTTACTCGTCTTCTTGCTACGTCGAGGTGATTTCGGCTAACCACACTTCCTTTTGCGTTCGGTATAAGCCCTTCTTCCACTTCACTGCAGCCATTACTGTTTCTTCCTCTCTTGAACTCTGTAGTCTATACCACTAGGAGAGAAAAATGTCAAACCCCAGCGTGCAGTAGGATGTTGCTAGAGGATTTGTCCTCTTACAGTGAGGCCTGACCCTTAGTATAATCCCGTGAGGGATTCTAGTCAGAGAGGAATTACTCGTGGTAGAGACCGGTAGCGTCGAAGGCGAGGGCCGATCGAAGGTCTAGCGTGGGGAATACCCGTTGACCACATGAGATATGAAACCACCCATTCGAACTTAGATAGGCTTAGGCGGACTTACCACATGCAGAAAATGTGGATTTAAGGTTCTTAGGGCGGGTGAGATCCCAGTAGTCCCCAAGATACACGACCTTGACTTGTAGTGCTTTAAATGAGGGGTCGGGATGCCTCTCGAGCCTTATTTTGCCGGGGTTTTATCCGGTTTCGTCGGCCGAGGCAATTGAACCCGAATGGGTGGAGGGTCCTTTCCGGACTCTTTGAGTTGTGGAAGCGGCTGTGATCCGGGTGAGCCCTCGGTAGGGAAATCGAGACACCTTTACTAGTTGAAGTGCGGCCGAAGAATGCTAGTTGGTATTACTTACCTCCGACTGAAGGGTAAAAGCCCATCACCGATCTCCCGACCTCCGGTGGCAGCTGGAAGAGCAAATTCTTATTCGTTGGGGAGAGTGGAGGCAATGCACTGCAGCTGAGGGGTCCCTCTAGTCCGTGACACTTTTGCACTCAGGGTCGTTTATCCATCTTGTGGATTTTATTTTTAGTTTTCACTGCTCGCGTCATGTTCTCGTTATTTTGCTTTGGTTGTTTCTGCGACCTCGCAGGGTGCCTCTTATTGGATTGGGGACTAGCTTCGAGCACGTGTGCGAGCCGCTCTTACTAACGCGAGCTCGTGCAGGGAGTTGCTGACACCCCAAAACTTTTTGGAGTCCAATTTAGTGCCAAGTGAAGATATGAGAAGCGGGATGCGTGAGATGTTACATCGGCGTGGGGACGGCCAGAAGGTGCGAGCACCTCAAAGAGGCCATGAGCGAAGCAGGTGCTCGCCTCCATCCACTCGAGCTACCTCTTACGCTCAGCAGGACCGAGCGAGCGGAGGAAGGTCCTCCACTCGAGACGGCCGAGGATCGTTGCTCCAGCTCGCCCTCGAACCGACAATGTGCAGGAGCAAAATCAGCCTGGCCGCATCGAGCCTTACTTGAGGACCTACAGCGAAGAGTTGGGCGGCAGATTCTTGGATGAGCTGTTCAGTATTTTCCAGCGACTCTCCTCTCGAGCTTTAGCGGCTGCAACTATTCTCAGGGCCTCAGCTCGGGGCTCCCAGGAAGAACTTAAGCAAGGTTCGGAGCTTGGAGCGGTTATGAGCGGTGAAGGAGGAAAATAAAAAGCTTCTGGACGAGAACTTAAATTTTGCAGAGAAGACAGTAGTGGCTGACTCCAAGGCCTCTCAACTCGGAGGAGCCGGTGACACCGCGATGGATTGGATGATGCTCGAAAGGATCCGGACACTCGAAAATCTTACTACGAGCAGCTCGTGGGGAAAATTGCTTCGTCTTCGAGGGCAAATTGACACTTTAAAGGTCCATCTTGCCACTGAGTACAACAATGGGGCGGACTCCAGCTATGACTGCCTCATGTATGCTTTTGGTACGGCATACCCCGAGGCCGACATGTCTAAGGTTGAAGGGTATGTGTCTGAATACATGAGCAATCATGAAGCTACTCAGTCCGAGCCCAGTCGTTGTCGAGAGCTCGCTCCCTCTCCTGCTGATGCCCCTCCTGCTGACGCCCCTGCTGATGTCCCTCCTACTGCTCCTCCTGCTGATGTTGGCCTTCCCCCTGCTGCTGCTGACGACGTCCCTCCTGCTAATGCTGGCCCTCCTCCTGCTGCTGACGACGTCCCTCCTGCTGCATAATTTGGACTTTTTTTTTTTACATTTCCTGTACTTGTAATCATTCAATAAATAAAAAACATGCGTTTGAGCAACAATCATATGTGCAAGCTTGTGTTTCACACTTATGAAATTATCTTCGTGTGCTTGGTTAAGAGGAATTATTTATAAGTGTTGGGCTCTTCTTTTGTTTTCTGCCCAAGTATGATGTTATTTAGCTCGTGCATGGTAGAGTTTTACTTTGACTTGGGCTGAAAGCCTTATGTTTATCTTGTGAGTTCATTTTACTTGGCTCGACATTTTGCTCGTGAGTGCATGACCACTTATTTGGTGAGCACTGTTTACCTCGAGCTCGGTCATTGCTCGAGTTTAAACTATGTAACCTCCTCACACTTTTCTTGCTCGAGCTTACAATTGGCTCCTGCTAGACACCAGATCCGCCTAGAGGCTTAGGCTTTGGGACTTTTGGCCTTAGCATACCTGCTCGGGCCTGCAATTGACCAAGCTTCTTCGTGTTACTCACTGCTCGGGCTGCGATTGACCCGAGCTTGGCACGTCACGCTAAGACTTAGGCTCTAGGACTTTGGCCGAGGTTCTTCTGAACTTACGCTCGGGCTGCAATTGACCTGAGCTTGGCACCGTCACGCCTAAGACTTAGGCTCTGGGACTTTTGGCCAGGAGTTCTTCTGAACTTCGCTCGGGCCTGCAATTGACTCAAGCTTGGCACCGTCCAGCTTAAGATTTGAGGCTCCGGGACTTTTGGCCAATGAGTTCTTCTTGAACTTACGCTCGGGCTGCAATTGACCCGTGCGTCTTCTTGCGTTACTCCTGCTCGGGCTTGCAATTGACCCGAGCTTAGCACCGTCGCGCTAAGACTTAGGCTTTGGGACTTTGGCCGAGGAGTTCTTGAACTACGCTCGGGCCTGCAATTGACCCGAGCTTCTTCGTGTTACTCTGCTCGGGCTGCAGATTGACCTAAGCTTGGCACGTCCGACTCTAAGACTTAGGCTCTGGGACTTTGGCGAGGAGTTCTTGAACCTCGCTCGGGCTGCGATTGACCTGAAGCTTACTGCTCGGGCTGCAATTGACCGAGCTTCTTCTTGTGCTTACGGTCTTCATCTTGAACTTACATTATGAATGCTTTTCTTATTCTCATATACATTTATACTTTTACACATCCCATTTTGGGTAGGAATCTTACATTAACACTTCACGATCTGAGAGGACTTCTTGGAAATATTTCAGTCGGGGTTGTGCGTTCACGGCCTCTTGACCTCTCGTCCGTTTGGATGAGCTAGGCCGATACGCTCACTGGTCACTGCTAGCTGAGTGACTCGATAGGGGCCTTCCAATTTAGTCCTAGCACACCTTGCCTTGGGTCGCTTCGTGCTCTGGTTGACCTTCCCGACGCCGATCACCCACGCAGAGCCAGCGAATGTGTACATTTCGGTTGTAATAACGAGCCACTCTCTGTTGATATTACGAGATCTTAGCGGCGACCACTTTCTCTCTTCTCTTCCGGTAAGTCCGGACTTGCGCACATTTGCTCGTTGTTTTGCTCCTCGTTGAAGTGCTACGTCCGGTGTGTCCCGATTCCTATTTCGGTGGGAACCGCTGCTTCGTGCCCAAGCGCCGAGGAGAATGGGGTCTCTCCGGTGGCCGTTTTGTGTGTGGTTACGTACGCCCACGAGACACCGAGCAGCTCGTCCACCGAGACTCCTTTTGCTCGCCTGATCTTGTCTTGAGGCGTTTTATAGTTTTATTCGCGACCTCTGCTTGCCCGTTGGCTGCGGGTGTGAGGAGAGCAAAACTTGACTCTATCCCGAATTTGCGAAATCTACGAATTTGCCATTGTCAAGCTGTCTCCCGTTATGCGTGACCAATGCATGAGGAATCCGTACACTGCAAATCACATTCTTCGAATGAAGTCGGTGGTTTTACGCTTAGTGATCTTTGCTTCGAGGCTCCAGCTTGACCCGTTTGGTGAAATAATCAATCGCGACTATGGCGTGGGTGGCGGATGCTTTCCCTTCGGCGGTGGCCGATCAAATCAATTCCCGTTGAGCAAGCGGCCATGGCGATCTCATCACCGTAAGGTTCTCCGGAGGCTGAGTTAGGTAGTTGGCAAAGCTACGGCAACTCTTGCGACTTCTTGTCTTCTCACGAGCATCTTGATGCATGCGGGGCCAAAAGTATCCTTGCCTCGAGGCCTTGAAAGCCAAGGACCTCGCGCGGAATGATTTCCACAGATTCCTCGTGTATCTCTCGGAGGACATAATCGGCCTCCTCTCGGTCTAAGCCTGCAGCGAGGGAGAGTGTATCCCGTCTATATAAGACCCAGTCGATGAGAGTGTACTGGCTGCTTTGTACCTCGACTTTCTTGCACGCTTCTTATGGCAAGCCTTGTCCACTTCGCTGAGGTAGAAGCGATCGGTTCCATCCGGTGTTGCTCGTCGATAAGCTCATTACCTCGTCCTCCTGCTCGATGCTCGAGCGGATCTTCATTCGAAGGGATAGACTTTGGTAATTTGGGGTCAGATCTTTGCTGCCATGCGAGCTATCATATCTGCTTCGAAAATTCTTCCCCTTGGGATTTGTTCCACCTCGACAGCTCGGAAATTCCCGATTAGTTGCTTCGCTTCGAAGGTAGGCCTCCATCTTCTCCCTTTGCTGAAAGCTCTCGTCGAGGTGATTCGTTACCAGCTACGAGTGCGTTCGAGCTTTACCTCCTCTGCTTTCACTTCTGAGGCGAGCTTGATCCAGTATTACTGACCGTACTCGGCACGATTGTTGGTGACTTGAACTCTAATTTCACAGTGATTGCATCTCGCTCCTTGGGACTTAGGAGCACAACTCACGCTCCAGCTCGCTTGATTTCCACGAAGTCAACTAAAGGCTGTGCTTTTATGGCTCTTGGGTCGGTAATTAATGTCGAACTCGCTCGGCTCAGCGACCATTTTACCGACCTTCAGAAGTCTCGAGGCTTGTCTGAGTTTGCACGAGGGTTGGTTTGTTAAAACCACTCTTGAATGTGCTGAAAATAAGGCCTCGACTTTCGAGTTCTTGTGACGAGGACGAGTGCCCACTACTCCATTAGTGGATCTAGGGTCTCGACTTCAGCAAAGCTACTGCTTGTGTAATAAGCAGTCTTGTACCACGACTCCTCCACTTACAGGCCGAGGCTCGTTGCCCGTTGGGACCATGACTAAGTATAAAGCAGTACCTCTCCTGCTTGAGGTGTCGGCGATGATGGAGCTTTCAGCGGATACTCTTTCCGATTCTTTGGAGCAGCCTCGCATTCAGGCGTCCACTTTGTCTTCTGCCTTTCTTCGTTTCACGAAGAAGACTCGGCATTTATCCAGTGGCTCGAGACACGAACACTGTTGAGGGACGCTAGTTCTGCGGTCGGACTTTGTATCTCGCTTGAGGTTGCTGGGGACCTCATTTCCACCATTGCTCTTATCTTCTCGGATTGGCCTCGATCCCCTGTGACTCACCATGAAGCCTAAGAATTTTCCGAACCCACTCCAAAGCACATTTCTCGGGTTTAGCTTCATCAGGTACTTTCTTAAGAGTCGCGAAGGTCTCCTCTAGATGCCTTACATGCTCCTCCGCGTCTTTAGACTTGGTGATCATGTCATCCACGTATACCTCCATCGTCCAGACCGATCAATGGCTTGAAGACCTTGTTCACTAGCCTCGATCGTTGCCCTGCATTCTTTAGGCCGAAAGGCATGACCTTATAGCGATCTGACCCACGATTAGTGATGAAGGCTGTGCACTCCTCGTCGATCGGTGCATGGGAATTTGGTTATATCACGAGAATGCATCCATGAAACTAAGCGGCTCGTGCCCGTAGTAGAATCCACCGGTTAGTCTATCTTGATGGTGGAAAGCTATCTTTTAGGCGGGCCTTGTTCACATCTGTGAAGTCGACACACATTCTCCATTTCCACTTGCCTTCTTGCCGCGCTGCATTCGAGATCCGTTCGGGGTAGGATACCTCCGTATGAATCCACTTTCAGTGACTTTTCCACCTCGCGATTGATGGCTTCGTATCTCTCTGGTTGACGCATCTCCTTTTACGCCTTGCGGCTTAGCATCTCTCCGTATTGCCGGCACTGTGACCGCCACTACGGGTCGATCCGGGCGTATCCTCGTGCGTCCATGCGAACACATCTGCGTGTGCTCGCGAGACACTCCGCTGACTTTTCCTTGACGGCTCGCTAAGGCCGAGGCGATTCGGATTTTCTTCTCGGGGTCGCTGCTCTCTCTCGACCTCCTCGACTTCTCGATCGGCTCTTGCCTTCGTTCCTTGATTCCCGCTCGAGTCCGGTGAGGTTATCCGCATGGTTTCTTTGGCGGTTCTGACGTAGCGACTCCTCGCCACCCTCTGGTTGCCTTTCGCGACCCTACGGCCCCGTTTACTCGATGCTTTAGGGCCAAGTAATGGGTGGATAGCATGCATTGGTGATCCTCGTAAATGGCCTCCCTAGAATTGCACGGTATGGGTTGGTTTCATCTACCACCACGAAATCCGGCATCATGTTCTTCTCGAAGGCCTCGAGCCCATAGTTCTTGCCGAACAGATGATTCCGGAGGTATTAGCTTTCCTCCCGAGATCCTTTCGAGGAAGTGCTCGATGCTGCTCGAGGCTCGCGCTGTTATTCCCAAATCCTCGAGTGTGGATTTGAAGAGAATATCCACTAGAGCTTCACGAGTCGACCGATATTGAGTCAACTTCCTTGTTTGCTATGTTGGCTTTTACCACTGGGGCATCCTCGTGAGGTACTGACACCCTCCTCGTCTTCATCCAGTCCACATAATTGGCACTGCCGAACCTTGGCCTTTGGCAGCGAGGCGATGAACAAGACTTCTCGGCGGCGTGGCATATCTGCGATAGTTTTTCGAGCCCTATTTGAACTTCACTGCCATCGTGGGCCCTCACGAGATTACCCTCGTGGACGGTGGCTCCATGTCTATTTCGTAAGCCGGTCATCTTCCTCGGGCTAGCTGCTCGACCACTGGATGCCCTCGCTCGACAAACTCATCCAGTCTCAGATTCTAACCGGATCCTCCACTTGGTTTTCAAATCACAGCCTTTGTGATGTGGAGTGGCCGTGGTCACCATGGAAAGCAGCGAGCAGCCCCTTGTTTCTCTTGCCGGTGACTTGGTCATCGGCGTTGGAGGGCTCGGCGATCCTCGCTCCTCGACCACTGAAGTATCTCTTGAGAGATACCTTCGACCTCGATATCTTGCTACGTGGCGGGGCTTTGCTCTACCACTATATCGCTCGATCCGTCGGGAAACTTCTTGGTGGAGGAGGCGATGGACGATCGTCTCTGTTGTGGTTCACCTCGAGTGCTCTTGGTGGTTGGTTGCGGGATGTGTGGTCGTCGTGGCGCTTTGTATTCTCTGCGATCCGGCCGGTGACTGCAGGTGGCGAGGGAACCATTCAGCGGTGGGGAGCTCTACGGTAAGGGTTATACTGAGGCGACTCGGTCCCTGCTGCCTTTGAAGCTTGTGCCCTCGGGCGGGACCCCTCTCTCTTCCTCTTTGCTCCGTTGCCTGCTCGTTCCTTGGTTTGGCGACTTTTCTTCTTGATTACCATATCCGGTTTTACTTGCTCATACGGCGTCCGAATACTGAGCGGATCGAAGGACTCATGGATTATACCATGGTCTCCCCATTCGGATCCCGTCCTTGATCCTCTCGAGCTTGGGGATGGTTAAGCGCACGAGATCTAGAGCCGATCTATGGTATCTTTTGACAAACTCCGGAGAGATTCTCCCTCATTACGCTTACTTACGATGAGCTCCATCATGTCATCCTCGAGGGTCACTGCGCCCGGATGCTCTGCGAACTCCCTGCACATGCATTAGGCTCGAGATGCTTCCGCGTGGGAGTCTGCGGTACCATTCTCTCGTTCTTCCCTCCGGGGTGAGTGGGAAGGCCGGCACCTCCGAGCTGCGATAATCCTTGCACCCCTGTCATGTCGTTGAACCGTTCTATGTGCACTGATGGATCACTTTTCACGAGAACTTCGGATGCGGGAAGCGGAAGTCACGTGGGATCGTGACACCCATGATCTCCGTCGAGGTGGAGATTCGTTATCCGGCATTATTCGCCGACTTGGGCTCTTTCCGTTCCCGAGGTCTTCCTGACTTGTGCCAACCTGCGCATCTCTCCTCCGACTCTTCACGCACGAGGTCGGGTCGTGTCCTGTAAGTGTTGGCGGGACCCCTTTCCTCCATGTTTGTTTCCTCCCTCACTGCGGCATTTGGTGCCCTAGGTCTTTGGGCTTCATCTCCCGCATTTTCCGAGCAGGGAGCGTTCCCACGGTGGACTCAGGGACATCATTACATGCTTTTCTCGTCCTCCACGAGTTCTTGCAATAGGGAAGTCAGAGTCTCCATCTGTTTCTCCATCAGATCCATTCTTTCACGGATCTCCACATTACAGGCCTCGTTGGCTACTTCTCTCAAAGTTACTTGATTCTTACGGACTTACTCCTCTTGGTTGTTTCCCTCGTCGTTGCGTTGTGTATCTTGAGCGTATTAGGAAATCGAGGCTTTTGTGTCGATCCACGAGGCGGCGCAAAAGATGTTGATGCTGATTTTCCGCGTGCCTTGAGCGAGTGCCTCGAACCTCGCATGCTTCGAGCTCGAGCGGGATTGTCTCCTCCGTCCTATTCCATTGTCTTTTCGAGCGGAGATCTCCGAACCTGCACTTACGAGAAAATAGGGTGAGGGTAGCCGGGCATGTTCAGTGAAAACCCTCCGACACTTCGAGTCGATGTCGGGTTGTTCTTTTGGTATCTCCCTTAGTGAAAGAGACCGGAAAGATGAAAGAGATATTTTTCGCCCTCCCTTTTGAATAAATATGGTGTTTTCAGAGAATCCAGATAAGGGAAATTAGAATAGGAAGAACCTGTATATCTTTTTTAGAACCCTTGCGAATCAATTTTTTCAACCCCCATAACGTATCCGTTCATTTCCTTTTATACTCCATTTTTCCGCTCTTTCTCTCAAGAGCATCCATTCCGCGCCGATGGTATCCGGGTCCCTCGGCAGTAGGGATTGGTGTAATATTCCACAGGGATGTCGTGGTGTCTCCTTAACCCGGTTCACATGGCCAGATCACCATGTCGAACATGTGCGCTATGAATGATGACACCGTGGGGGCATGTGCCGGCCATCAGCAATAGTACCACTACCATACCATATGGGGCCCTGATCAGACATCTAAAGGTGTACTAGGATTCGGAGAAAGCGGGTCGGGCTGCCCTGGGCCTGGTCTTGTCCAGTTGTGCTCGGGGACTTAATCTCGGCGAGCAGGAAAGGAGTGCTAAGTTCTCGACCTTGACCGGCTTTGATCGAGGCGGACGACCTCGAGCGAGCAAAAGAGCTCGGAGCTCGAGCGGCTCGAATTCCTCGACCTTGACCCGACTTTGGCGTCTAGTGAGGTCGTCTTTGTGCCAGTGGTCGGGACTTCTGCTCGAGGTAGGCTGTCCTCGGGGTATTTTATTCGAGCTGGAAGGGCCTCGAGGAGACCTGCCCGATATTACCCAAACAGTCATAATAATAATAATCAAGAAATAAAAATTATTTAAATTATAGGTTATTTCATATGAGATGTATGTATCATTTCATTAAATAAAATAAATAAAACTATTGATATAATAAATTCATTAATAATTTTTAATTAAATCATGAATAACAAAAATAAATTACTTAATTAATAACAATAAATAAATAAATTTAAGTTATAAATAAAAATAATATAATAAATTATAAAAATTATCATAATTGGACAAACATTTTTCTTTCCATTATTTAATCTCAATTAAACCCACGTGAAAATTGGGATTACTAATCCCATGAATTTAGGATTAAAATTTAAATTTAAACCATTAATCAAATCCAAGCGAGTATGCCAGACATGAAACTAATATTTTATCCTAAAAATTAGTCCAATTCTATATTTAATTCTAGTTTCCAAACACAGCCTAAGTGCAAATGACACATGAATTAAATATATATATATCTCTCTCGCAAGTTTAGATTTTTTTTTTTTAAAGTTCTATACAATAGAGTATAATACTATATTGACATATTTAAAATACATAATTTATATTATCATTGACCCGAAATTTTATATGCTACTTTTTTATTAGATTGTAAAATTAACAGGTCAGTAATTAATAATAAAATTAATTAGAGAAATTATTTTGTACTAACTTTTTTTTATCATATATGTATTTACTCACTACAAAATTTTTGACATATTTTTTTTTGCAACATGTTTGTTTTAAAACTCGTATCAATCAATCATTTTTATATCATAAATATAATTAGTTTACCCATAAATAAATTAAAAGACTATTTTATTCTATAAAATTTAAAATGTAATACAATTATAACTACAAAATAATCCCTAGATTTAATAAAATAAATAAATCTCAAAATTTAATATGTTAATTTTTATATTTATAATTTAATTTAATGTGTATAGGAAATTTTTTAAATTTTAATTATCGGGAAATCTAAAGTAATTAGAGGATATTTTTCTCTTCATGTTAAATTTTTGTAAGTTTCCCTATACTTAATTTAATTACAAGAATTAAATGACATTTTAATTACAAAAAAATAAAAAATTAACATCTTATATATTGTGATATATTTTTGTAATCATAATTTTTTTTATTTTTTAAAATTTTATAGAATAAAATAGTCATTTAAGCCATTTAGAGATAAAATGATTATTTTTAATGTCAAAGTAGTTAATTGATATGAGTTTAAAAACAAAAGGTAGTATAAAAAATATTTCAAAATTTTGTAGTAGTTAGATGTATATATTATATAAAATATATATATATATATATATAAAGATAATTTTCGGTATAATCATAATAGCGTAGGGGTTGTATCAGTTTAACAGTGGGGTGCGAATAGCTCAACTCATACGTACCGGTCCCAAAGGCCAACCGCCCAAAACCGAAAGCGTTAACTTTGCACGAAAATAAATGAAAAGGCTACAAAAGAACAATGTCAAAAATAAGCGAGAGTACTAAAATCTTCCACAGGAGCGCGGGAGAGTGAATTTTGTATTTTGTTCGATTGCACCAAGTCTTCAGAGAAAAAATGGAAGTTCCTTCTGTTCAAAGGCTCTGTTTACATGTGAGTAGTTGAGTAATCTTCAAGGTAGCATCTAATTTCTCATAACAAATTAACCATTGCTGGTTATTTACATTGTTTTTTAAAATTTAAATTTGCAGTTAATTTCCGCTGCATTTCAAAGATGCCGAGTATCTGAAGATCTTTGCCGATTATCAGTTGTTTTTAAACGTTCTTCGGATTCTGATCCTTCAACCGTTCGAATTTCAAGTAATTAATCTCTTCCTCTCAACATAATTAATTACCTCTCATATTTTACTTCAATGTTTAAGAAACACATACAGAGAATGGTGCCGTCTTCAGTGGATTTTAAGAAATTGAAACGGTGTAGTTTTGCGCCTTTTTCTTTTAATTTTTTTTTAACTGTAATTTGGTTGTTTACACCAGAATGATTACATCTTTTAATATATAATGTTATTCTTAAGGAATAAGATGAAATAATAGTTGTAGAACTAAAATGCAAAATCTCTCTCTCATTTTCCTTGGAGCAGTATCAGATACAGGTATTGGTACCAGTTTGGAGGAGTTTCAGGGTCTTAAATTCTCTAGGGAGGTTTTTGATGCTGAAAAATGGGGTAAGTTTATGATTACAGCTTATTAAGTTCTAGAAAATACTCAATTATTGTTCAATTGTAGTGCAAAATCATATGAAGCTATTATTTGAAGTCTAATTTATATTGCAGATGGAGTGCTTAATGTCCTAACAACTAGTAAGTTTCATTATATTGGAGAAACTTTGCTTTGATTTTATAGATTTTTAGGTATTTTTTATTGTGCCCCTATTGAGCTTGGTTATAATGTGCAACTATACAAGCATGCAGATGTTGCGCTAATCAGCTCAACATTTACAAGTTTTGCCATGGTTCATGTTGTTTGTTTATTGTAGGTGTTCAGCTACTACATAAAAATTAATTTGATTTTTGACATTCTTTTACATTCTTAGTTAGCATTTCCTTTCAGCATTACTAACACCTTTTTCTGGAGATCGCAGACATTGGTGATGATGAGATATATCATTACCATTTAAATCTAAGAGAAAGCAATTCTGTTAGAAGGCTGACTAGGCTGCCTTCAAACCCCAAGAATGGAGCGAAATTCAGGCATGCCTTTCACTTAAACTTTCCATGGTGCTGTTTAGATTATCCATCTCAAGTTGCTTTTTCAATCTTTCTATAGTGGGACTGAAATATATCTGTCCGTTTCTGAAAGCATCGATGTTTTACTGGCAGAGTTCATTCGCTTCTTTCAAAAGGTTGGTCAGCTCTGCTCTATAAAATGTATTGGCTCGTGTCATTCAATGCAAACAAATATTGTCCTAACAATAATTGGTGCATTGTAAATTTGCAAAGTCACTAATCTCTTGACCTTTGAACTTCATAACTAAAACGCCTAATGAGTGGTACTAATGGGAGTATGCAATGGTGAAATACCAAATTCATCCACTGCAGAGGATTGCTCAATTCAGCATAGCTCTTAGCAACCCTCTTTGTTGCATTATATGTTCAGTCTGTACTATTTATCTGTAACCATAAATTCCTTGCGATACCAATTTTTCAGTATTTACCAAGATTCATTTGATATAAGATTATTTCAGAATGAGAGCTCTCAAAATCTTGATGGAAATAATTTATTGATGATTCATTCGTTCTCTCATCTGTTTTCCTTAAATTTGTTTCTTTATTGTTTTTGCAGATACTTGTGTTAAAGATCCCTGTAAGTTCAACTTTCAAATCTAATGATGTTGATGGCTTTTGTTTTGAAATCTGTAGGCATAAAAAAAAAAAAAAATCTAATTTTGCACTTCAAAAGTTGAAGTCATACTATGTTAGGCAGGTAAATATACATTGATGATATTGCTCTGCAAGCTTGAACAGCTGCAATTTACATTTCTCTTTATTCAGAATGTTGCAATTGAACTAGTCGTTAAAGAGGGGGGTGTTCCTGGATCACAATATAAAAAAGTTTTTCTAGCAAACGAGTGCAATCCTGTACCTTTTTCAGCCTCAAATGTTGAAAGATTGAAGTCAGGCCTTGAAGACTATGTTATCAAGCATGGAAATAGTTTACATAGAAAATGTGACTCCTGCTTCCCAAATTGGTACGATTATCCTCAACTCATGCTATCTTCCTGTTATTCTAGAAGCAACTACATCAATTCAAAAGTTAATAAGATGGTTTGGGTGTTCACATAATGGAAGATCTCATCTACAGAAAATGTGTGTTCTCATTCAATATTTATGTGCTACTCTCAATTTTCTAGCCAACTCAAGTACTTGATCAACTATGTAGGTGCATGTATAAAGTTAGTTTGTTTTCCCTTTTTGTTTCCTTTTGTGAACGTATGTTATTTAGAAAACAATCTGTTTAAATAAAAATTCAGTTAAGCACATGATAAAAAACTTAATTTGACTGCTAAAAAGCCACTCTTCTTGATATTTATTCTACTATGATATTTGCAATCAGAGATGAACAACATTTGTTTATTTCTGGTGAGTTCCAAAAAGAATTTTCTCATGCCGCAACTATGAGGTGAATAATTTGAAACTACCATATCTACTATTGTTTCCCCTGTTTCTTAAATTTAATGGGCTTAACAATCTTTTTAAGTTAGCTGTTGATTCTGTAATTCCATATAATCATTTTTGACCCTTATTGTATGCCTAATCATATATCAATAACTTTCAGGAGTTTGCTAACATGTATCATTGCCTTAAAACTCTTTGGGAAGTCCAATTTCCTTTTTACTGTCTCTGTTAGGGAACATCTGAAGGCTGGAAGCGGACGAGCATGCTGCACAGAAACTCAAAGGAGTGCTGGACTACAGATGGAAGTAGTAATAATAGTCAGTGAAATATCAGAGATGAGTCCTTGCTCCAGATCATCCGGGGCTGAAACTGAGGTTTATATCTTCTTTCTACTTTACTTCTTGACAATTATAATGTTAAAGAATATGTCTCATGTATATTTTAGTAAATATGAGTTGATATGGTGATGATATGTGGTTTCCACTAGTTTGTAATGCTACATGCTGAAAGTCGCATATTAGAATTTTCTCTGGGGGAAAGTTAAATGACTGTAAATGGTGTTAGCTCATGTTGATACTTGGTCTTAGTTAACAATGTGATTGCAGAAAAAATGAGTTATCAGACCCATAAAATATATGATTTTATCTATACGGTCTAAGTAAATTACTTTTGTTTGGAACTGCGTTCATTGGCAATCCATCTCATTCAAAAAGTTAAAAATTTGAGTAGACATTGGTTGTGGGCAGTCATATTTTATCTGTAATTTATCGGATGACCTGACTGTATTCCTTTCCAGGTTTTGTATTTTAAAGATTTTTCGCCATGTTCAATCACCCAATCATCTCTTACTGCATTGACTACTATTGACTGGAAGAGTTATGGGTTGGTGTTGAAGAACATTGAAATCCAAGGAGGCTACACAGCACTAGGATGGGAAAACTTACCTCCAAATGTTCATATTGACATGGTCATCCACTGCTACCATAAGCAGTATGAATTTACACCACTTGGGCAAAAGACTCAATCTAATCGGATTCTCATAAAGAAGGCAGCTAAACTTGCGTTGGATGATTTGAAGGAGAAACATGCAGGAGCGCTTCTAAGTGCACATGCCCTTAAGGTATCTCTTTCAACGGTTGGTCCTTGAGGAAAAACAAAAATTCAGAAAGATATTAGAAATTCAGTAATACTGTGGCCTCCACAATGGTTCTAATAGAATACAAGTGTTAGTTCATAACCTCTTTAGTAATTGGGATCATGCTGTGTCTCTGTGGTTAGTTCTTACATTTTAGGAACCCCATATCAGATAGTGGGATGATCAATGGTATAATTTGGCACAATTCAAAAGTCTGTAAAAAGTTAAATCATTTTTGGATATAATACATTCATAGAATTAAAAATGATAAGTCCTTTAGAAGAGTATCAACAATATCGCCTCCTGTTGGATGAACAAAACCATTTGAACATGCACAGAGATGCTGCATCTAATAATTGGAAATTACTATTTGGGGCTCCTTGGTATATGGGAAGGAACTCATATGATGATTGATTGATCATGATCAGGCATCTTCTGACTGATCTATTGCATT
Source organism: Murraya koenigii (assembly GCA_025617385.1). NCBI lineage: Eukaryota > Viridiplantae > Streptophyta > Magnoliopsida > Sapindales > Rutaceae > Murraya > Murraya koenigii. The sequence continues at coordinate 30,102,801 of CM046814.1, read as the reverse complement.
TATGTCTCTATTTCAGATATGCAGCTATGCCCCTGACCTTGCAAGAACAATTGCCGGCCTCATCTTGTCATCTAATGACTCAGAATTCCAAGAAGAATGCTTCTCTATTCTTGGATTGCAGTCTCAAAATCTTAGAAATGAAATTGTTGAAGATCGTATCGAGCAAAAGATTATTTCAGTCATACAGATGAATGATGGGAAGCCCATGAAAAGCAAAGAGGCTGCATCATCATTTCTTTTCGAAGATGAACGCCTCCAGGAACCAAACATCCAGGAAGAGGAATATGATGCAGGTGAACTTGTGTTTAGTTCCTTGGATTTTTAAACTGATTTTTGGCTTCCTGTAAAATTTTCTGAATCTTTTACCATCCCTTGAAATTAAAATTTCTGGCTTGAAGGTCGGGTACTTAGATTTTGAAAAATTTTAAAATCCTCGAAGCCATTTAATATTCTAGCGTTTTAATTTGATTGCATTGAACAGGAGGAAATGTACTGAACATTACCATGGAAGGTGTGGCTTAATGTTTTGACGTTAGAATGGCGATAGAGTTGGATGGACGGAGTGGTTTATTTTGTTTTTCAGTTTATTAAAAATTTTATTATTTTATTTTTTAATAAATTTATTGATGTAGAGATAAGAATTTTAAAATAATTTTTTTTTATTTTTACTTTATTATTTATGTATTTATTTTATAATAAATATGAATATATAATTTTAATAAACTAAAAATTAAATATTTAAATAAAATTATCATTATATTATAAAATATTTAAATTATTAAAGATTTTAAAATAATATCTTTAAATAATATTAAAACTGTAAGATTTTAAAAAAAACGGTACTTTAAAAGAAAAAAGAAAATATAATAATATTTTAAAATAAAATAAGAATTATATTATAGATTTGTAGAGTTTTTTTAATTATGATTTATTTTTATTACTTGAAAATAAAAAAAAATTATTAATCAATATTATAATTATTAAAATAAAAATTATTTAAAAAATATTTATATATAATAGAGATTGTGGTCGGGGAAGAATAGATGAGGAGTATAAAATTAAATTTCATTTTATTAAAAAATTTAAAACTATTTTTTCCCTATTTTTATTTTATTTTTTAAAAAATTATTTAAAATCGTAAAACCCCAAAGCCATAAAAAATTTTGCCGCCCTCACTTTACATAATAACCCAGAACTTCCATGGGTATTGGGTGGGTTCATTGGGGAATCCGAATCTGTCACAGAACAAGAATCCAATAGAGGTCGATTTTGGGACTTGACAGAAGAATCGTCCGGACCTCAGAGTCATCGATAAGCTGCCAAGTTCGCTGATGGTCGTAAGCCACATAAGATTTAAGAGAAGGAAAAAATAATAATCCTCTAAAAATTAACATCTCGCGATTTATACGGTTATTTAGTATAATTTCGTGCATATGCATGCGGATACTATAACAAGTATTTTGTGAAGCCCACGGTAACAAATTGGCTTATTTTCGAATAATTAATATATATACTCTCATACATGCTAGCTTTAACATTTATGTGAATATCATCATAGTTTAACAAGAGTCCTATTCATAGTCAGTAACTCTCGCAAATCGCAACCAAGAAAATAAGGCCAAAGTTAGCCTAGAAAAGTATATATATATATATATATATCGCTAGGAATGCACACCAACTTCAAACACGCTTAAGGACTTTTCAAGCAGCAGATGGAGCTGGAATGTATGAAATGGCAGGCTCGGGCATGGGCGCAATGATCTTAGACTTCGAAAATGTTTCCACTTCTGCAGCACCAGGGTTTTGATCAGCCTCGAAATCAAGGGATTCATCATTGTATATATCCCACCATTTTGCCACCAACATCTTGATGTCCTCTCTGTCCATGTTAACTTCCTTGCCCGTGTACCTCCATGGCTTTGACCCCTATTGACCAGGAAAATTAAAAGATAAATGTTAATTAAAAGAGAGAATTTTTTTTTAAAAAAAAAAAAAAGCCTCAAGCTAATATAAAATTGATGAACTTTAAGGACCGAAGATTACTTACAGCGGCACAGTAGTGAACCACTTTAACTTCCTCAAGCTCCACGTTCTCTGGGTGGCGCCATAACATGGCTAGAACAAGGTTGTATACCAGAGGGATGGGTTTGTACTTCTTTTGGAAAAACATATTCAAGAAATCCTATCATGTTGCATTGGAAAACAGATAAAAATTAGAAACAGTAATACTTGTTGATAAATTATTTGTAGCACTTTCCTTTTCTTTTATTGGAGCTTGTAACTTGTTACTTTTCTTCCTAGATTTGTGGTGTTTGTAATGATGATATCTTGACTTTAAACCTAAATAATATCAAAATTGATGATTATTTTCTTATTATTATCATCGAATGATCGAAAGAAAACAAAATTAAACTCACTTGCTCAGCAAATAGTGTTGGTGGGGTGATCATGAGAGTCTGGATAAGATTCTCGTAAGTTAAACGGCTAGGCTCAAACACAAACATCCCAGCATTGAAGTACAATGGAGGAGGAGATCCCATCTCAGCTGGCCATGTCACTTTATCCGGGCGCTGCTGGCAATACCCAATTGAGTATTGCGGCGAATTGCTCCATGTCTTCTCACAAAAGCAGTCCATTACAGCATAGAAGAACCCGTCTGGCATGTCAAACAAATGGTCTATATTCTCAAACACCTGAATATCAGCATCCAGGTAGATCATCTTGCTGTACTCCTCAAACTGTTAAAAAAAAAAGCATGTTAATATTGTGTGATGAGAATTGTCTGTATATATATATGTGTGCGTGTGTGCATGGCATATAAGTGGGGTACGTGCATGTGCATGTGAATCGTTGACTGTTTTCATGCAGCAACACAGGTGATAAGATATTGGGTTTTACATACATTCCATATACGGAGCTTAGAGTAGTTGATCACATAGTAGGCCATCGCAAATTGAACCTGGTTCTCCGGAGGATAAATAGGTTCGATTTCATGAACGATGCAACCCTGAGACCTTAAGAGCTCACGGTGTTCTTCAGGCACATCAGGCAAAATTGCAACCACTAGGGGGTATACACTCTTGGACTTTCTCAAACCCTTAGCCAAACCAACAACCCCTTTAACATAATCACCATTACCGGCTAAAAATGTTACAAAGGCTCTTTTGGAATAGCCTGTGCTAGAAATCTTTCCATTTCCGAAGAAGACATCTTCAGCCACTCCAGGGGCCATTGAAGTTGATTCTGTAAGGCTTTAATTTGCTGATGATGCTATGAGAAAGCTTAGAAGATTGGTGTCGAGGATTTTAGGGAAAGTAAAACAGCAACACGTACTTAGGATGCTACCTTACTAACCTTTTGTTCCTGAGGCAACAATGGTGAACTTGGCCTCTTTAAATAGATTTCAAAATGAGGACCAAAATGCAAGCTAAATTAAACTCAAATGCAACTCCTTGTTGTCCTTTTCATCTTTTCTTCTAAATATAACTTTTATGCAAGTCCAGGTCGTTATGGATTAAAATGAATGAACATTATTTGTTCCCCAATCCACCCCTCATCTAGCCTTATCATGAAAATGGAGGATTAAGATATGATTGGTACTGTAGTCATAGTCATTTGGAACTTGGAAATGAACAGATGTTATTACATATCCACTGACACACAAAAACATAAATTTCAAAACACTAACTTTGTTAAAATAAAAATGTTCATATTTAAGAACAATTTCATATATATATATATATATATATATATATGAAAACATTACCTCCTTAAAGATAAGATTTTGAGTTCAAACTTTATTAAAGTGGAATAAGGTGAAATCCAATGATCCTCTTATATATATATATATATATATATATATATATATATATATATATATATATACATGTATTACATATTCCATACGTAGCATCATCTCTTTGGAGATGGATGTTTTGGGCTCCACAGCACCAATTTCATATATCTTGGTTTTTTGTCTTTTATTCTTTTAACCTTTTCCTTTTAAACTTTTGTAAAGGCTTCAGAAACATCAGCATATTAATTATAAAGAGATCCCCTGATATATACTGCTCATTGGTCTTCAAAGGCTAATTAAATTAAATCCAGTAATTGGAATCCTTTTTCTTTATTGCACTTTGACTGCTGTTGCAAGGGAAATAATCGCGTCTAACCAATCTAAGTAGTAAAGTAAAGACAAGATCATGATCTTGGCAGAGAAAATCCTCGCTTTTATTATAAATAAGATGAGAAACGTCATGTTAATTATGTCGGTAGATGGTGTCACCTATGATATCAATGCAATTAATCAAAATCAAACAAGTAAAGCATGAGATATACATAGCTAAATAACAATGAAAGCGGTAGTTATCTCAAGATATATTCTATAGGATTAAATGGCGTAAAGTTTCTATTATTATCAAATTAAATTCCTCTAGAAATATATCGAGGTGCAATTTTCCCTTGGTTTAACATATGTGCATAATGAGATAACATTAATTAACTAGCTGTATGCGTCACAAGTGACATTTGATCAAGATCTACAATGGCGATAAACATGACAAACTTGAACAAAATAATTATATGTAATAAAAAGGGAAAGACAAAAGGAAAGGACTTTTCAGTAATAAATTAAGGAATAAAATTTTGAAAGAAAGTTAAAAGTTTTTCATCAATTAGGTTTAGGTAGTCATATCCATGATCGATGTTTGAGCTATAGCCAAATGTAGACAATTATATAATTAAACAATGGAGCAAGCTAGGAAGAAAGCAACTTGATTTATTTCTCATGATTTCTAATTTTATATTACTAAGGAATAAAGAAAAGTGAAAATAACTTTCCATCATAAAAATATCTCTTCCTTGTATGCCACAATCAATGCCCGCAAGCGTGTCTATGGAGTAAGGAAGGATAGTCACAAGGCCACTGCTCATAGACAAAATCTTCAAAGATAAAAGAGAGAACATATAGTTGCGTTAAATACTTTTTATGAGAGTTTTACTGTCTTAATATCCTACCTGATTCGGATTTAGATTAGTCGAGGTCCAAACGTAATCTTAAAATACTCAATATGTATATCAACTCCAGCAATTGCTTAATTACTTTTAAATTGAGTAAGAATCATATGAATTCATGATCGATGCATACACCCTCTGTCGACTCTGTTAGTGCTAATAAATATGTCTACGTACACTGGAGAAAGATTCGTGGGGTCATAATTAACTTAATTTAAACATGCTCATTGTGTGTTGCCAGAAATTTCCGAAACTATGTATCTCCTGGAAAGTCTTTATACCATACTGAAGGGAATAAGCTTTGGGCAGATTCAGCGGGAAAATAGATCGTGGATTCGATAGAGATATGTTTTCGCGGAGTCATTTTCCAAAGCAAAGCGCCTTGGCGGAACTTTGGCGAACGAAGCGTGCACAGGAACAGGAAGAAGGGGAAACTTGCAAACCAAATTATTGTAACGTAGCATCGCTTAATTAGTTTGAAAGTAAGGTGAATGGGACCCAATACTTTCACCTTTGGGAATTTGGCATCTGGTGTCCAAAATTTCTGTCATTCATCATGTGGGCGGAATAGAATGCAAGAGGACAAAGCCAGTTCAATCGGTGGACCAATCAATAATCAATCAAACTTGCTTTGGAATATCTTTGCGAATGCTAAAATGCAGTTTGTTATCGTTCACAAAAATTGGGTGGGTGTCTGACTACTCTCACCGTTTTAGAAATGGACGTCCAAGTCTTTCCATGTTAGTGGTTTGTTTCTACTTGAATAAAAAAGATGAGAGTATTAATGTAATTATAATATACTATTGGACATTATATGGCACAATATTAATATCTATTCATCTTCAATGAAATAAATATCTGGGTGTTCATTTTTTAAAATGTCGTCTCATTATCAATTGGGATAAGCCTTGGGGATTTTTGTGTATTTTCTTTTCATACACTACTTATAGCAAGTAAACTTGCATCTCTTGTTTTTTAGCTACTATTCATCTTGTTACCATGGCATTTTCTATGTAGAGTAATGTTTTAACGAGAGATTTTATATTTTATTAATATAAGAGATTATTAAAATGTGTATTTTCTTTGCCTTTTAGCTCATCTCTTAGTTTAAAAACTTAAAAAATCTCTTATGGATAAAAATTCTTTCTTTATTAACCTATAATTTATATTAGATTATTTGTATCACTTTTCCAGTCAATTTAACGTTACTTATTTCAGTCGTAATTTTTCATTCGTCTGGCTAGGTTATGTAGCCTATGTGAAAGCAAGCACCAATGATATAAAATTTCATTACACTAGAATGTATCTTTTTTTGAAAAAAAAAAAAAAAGAAAAAGATAAATGAAAAGAAAAGAAAAGAAATCTAATGTTCTTGAAGATGCCATGGAGTGGGGCCAAAGCAATGTAACTTTGATGTAGTAGGAATCTACAACGTTATTGCGGTGGATGATTTTGTTCATCGACCAAGCGTCAGAGGGGAAGACCAATCGAATGTAGAGTTTTCACAGTAAAAAGTCATTTGATATCTAAAGCGTTTGAATATGAAAGATATAATAATTATTACGAAAATACTAATAATTAATTTATAATCTTTACTACGTTAAAATTTATATTTATATATATATTTTTTAATGACATTTTTACTTTAATAAAAAAGTGCTGCTAAACAAACGAAACAAACAAAGAAAGAAGGACAACAGAAATGGCAGCGCTGTTGCTATTTCAAGATTTCATTTTTTTATCTTTTGTGGCTTACCATTAATAAAATAAAGCTAATAAAACTATCTATTCACCCAACACATTATTCTCATCCCCTTATTCCCTCTGTTTCATTTCTCCATCACCAACGAGACTCTAAACAATATTTGTTCTCATCCTAAATGCCTGCTAACGATCTACTACCGATCAATCTACAACGGAGCCGCCACTATGGGAAACGACCTGCTTTGGCCAGGTAATTGTTATTATTTTTTCCTTAATAAATTAATTGTTTATTTATTTTTATTAATTTTGATTGTTTAGTTTATGGAAAATGGTTTGAGTTTGTTTGTGGAATCTTGACTTGGGGATGTTAAATAATTTTTAATTTAACAGTTTTTCAAATATCACGGAACCCAACGATGCTTCTCATCGTATAATCTATTTAACCAATCACTATCCCATAAATCATATTACGTAATCATGTTATATTAAGCTTCTTCGAACGCATCATAACTCAATGAATCATAAACAGTCGAAAGTAACAAATAAATAATACTTCACGTTCTTTAAAAGCTTCGAACTTTTTAGGTACATTCTTCATTATATGCCATAAACATCATCGATGTCTAGTAGTAGAAAAAAAATTAATTGCTTTTTGCATGACTTTGTCTTGGTCTATAATGATATTACGGGGAGGATAATCGAACATACATGCAAGTCATGCCTCAAATAACTTTATAAATGTCTCTATATCATTACGTGAAATCAATTCATATCCTAAAAAAATCGACTGGTCATGATGATTAACCCCGACAAAGGGAGCAAATGACATTTCATACTTACTGGTAAGATATGTAGAGTCAAATGTGATGACATATCCAAAATATTTGTAAGCTGCTTTACTCCTCATATCTGCCCAAAATACATTATTTAATCGATCCTACTCATCTAAATAAATGCTAAAAAAAACCCCTTACATTATGCTTGCTTTTTCTAGACGAACTTTAAAAGTGTCCATGTAATTGCCTAGTTTTGTCAATAAAATTTCTGCAATCTTTCTTTAAGTATGAGACATTTTCATGTCCGCCAACTTCGACAATAATAGAATTGAAATTTTGTACTATTTTAATTCCAGCAGAATCATTCATTTCAATTTGCTTTTTTGCACTTACACTTATTCTGCGATTACAAGGGAAATATCTAGCTTATCTGGACTCAATCCATGATTCTGTTGAAGGTTTAAAATTTGAAAAACTCATTTTCCATCTTCATTTAGATAACCTTTAATTTTAGCATCACAGCCATTCTTCGCAATAAGTTTCGGTACCAATATATTAGTAGATTTGCTTTATGACTTGCCGCTACAACTACATGCAAATGTTGCATATTTTACAATCTCATTACTTTTCTTAGTAGTTCGCATCTTCACAAGAAACTCCTCTTGTTTACTATAGGCTTTCTAAAATGTAAATATCTCTTCATAACTATCGATTAACATCCTAATAATTGGCTCATATTTTATCTGTTGCACATTTTCATCCACATTGTTGGATTCTGTTTCTTGTAACTATTTAAATGCATGCTCATTTTCTAAATTCTCCATGGCTACAAAAATAATTAACATTTCTATAAAAAAAATAAGTAATTAAAAACTTTTATAATATTTTTTCCTAGTAAAAAATATTCTAACAATTTAAATATATCATACACATTCTGCAATAATTTTTTAAATTTAATCTATTACTTGCTAACAATTGAAATATATAAAACACATCTAGCAATTTTTATAAGTTTCTAACAATTTAAACTGAAAAAAAAATTCTCACAATTTAAATATATAATTCAACAGAGTTAATTAAAGGTTAGTTGAAAGCTAGCCAGCAGAAGAACAAGGGGAGAAGCTGAAGAGGAGATTAAACCAAGAAAAGGCTTCGCCGGAAGAAATCGAGAAAGTATAAGGGTCGCCGAAGGTGAAGGAAGAGATATCCAATTTGATATCTTCTGATATATTGAGGATGCTGCAGCAGTTTGGTATATTTGAATGTAATAAAAAAGAGACTGTTACCAATTATCGACTACAATTTCATCAAAGTTGTTGGCGCGGTCTTTGGCACCAAATGCAGATCTCCAAATGTATATGCCAATCTACAACAAAGCCGCTGATTTTATTTCACTTTTCCACTAGGTTATCGTAAAGGGAAAAGTCTCAGTGATAATGATTGGGTGATATCACACATTCATTTTTCTTTTGTCTTTTATCATTATTTTAATGTTTCCAATCCTACTCTAATGTTTAGGTTTTATTATTTCTCCGTTTCCTTACATTATTTATTGTCTTAAAACAAAACAAAAGAGCGAAAGTGGGAACGCGTGAAACGACAGCAGACCACAGCCGTTTCTATCGTCCTTCTTTCGCTTGTTTATTCACAAAGGATTTTCCTTAATAAAATGATAATGTTATCATTAGATAAAATTTTTAATATATATATAAAGAAAGATAATAGTGAATAGATAGGAGGATAATAACAAATAAAAAATAATAAACTAACTAGGCCGTGTATCAATGATCACTCCAAGAAGACAATATACACATATATTTGATGTATACGGTATGGAATATGGTGGCCCACAGATATTATACATAGAGTTAGAGAGTGCCAAGACGTGGCGCAGGTTTCTAATTTGATAAGAGCCGAAGGTCTTCTTCGTGTTGTGTGTGTGCGTGTGTGTCGCAGGATGCAAGTTAATGGGCACAACAAATATGGTGTGTGGACTCTGGTCATTTCATTTTATGGTTCAATCAGTATTATTTTACAAATTGAAATAATTATCATGATATTTCCCTATAATTATTTATACATTTGATTATATAAAAATGGACTGCAAAAGTGGGGGTAAAAATTGAGAGTGTCGTGATTTTACAAGCGTACAAGTAGTGAGAAAGTAAATCACTAGAGTTTTGTTCTTGTGTTGGAGAAATTTTAAAGTATATCAGAAGTAATACAACTGCATAATAGATGTATTTTAAAATTTCTTCATGCGTGGATATTTCGGTGCAATTTTTAATTTGTTAGGTTTTCCTAAGAAGGGTTTCAAACCAGAGACCGAAGAAAGTGACCAAGATACAGGGACTTGAGGAGCAAATATCACGACATGATTTATAAGCTCCCACCCGCCCCCTAACTATTTTCTTTTAAAACTTGTGGCTTGGTTATATATGATTGGTGATATATGATGCACAGAAAATTCAAGATGTGTGTAGGAAAACGAAACAATCAACTGAGGCTCAGCCTATCAATCAATCTTTACCACAATGGAAATATCTCAGTCGTGCACTTCTCTTTGGATGGAAATGGAATCTTTAGTCCTCCCAATGAAATTAAAATTAATAACAGTCTAGCCTTTTTGTCTTTCTGGGACACTGCCAAATTGATAATTATTCTTTGCCCAACTTGCTTCAAGAAAACTAGAAAAGCACTTGTCCAAGGTTAAGCAAGACTCACTTCTGGTCCTCTATCTGGTCCTTTCAAATTTGTCCTGGCCTGTGGACACTTGAGAGACGATTATTTTAATTAATTAGTGACTTTTCCTGTTTCTCAAATGATAGATCTCCACTCAATTCTTGTAAAATCAGTAATAACATTCCAATTAAATTCTCACAAAATTATCAATAGTATACGACAGCTTATTTATTAGTAGATAAAACAATTTGCAACACCACTTGTTTTTGTATACGCCACTCCGATTGACAGCTTATTTATTGGTAGATAAAGCAATTTGCAACACCACTAGTTTTTATTTTATGGTAGTATGCGTACCTCGAATAAATAAAACAATTTGCAATACCACTTGGTTTTATGGTGGTATGTACCACGTACTTCAACAGTAAAAGCATGTCCCAGCTTCTGATGCACATGCTCAGAATAAAACGGTAATTAACCAATTTCAGCAAATATTATTATAACGACATACAACGCAAGTCATAGCGAAAATTCAAGACCTAACTAGTAGAAACTAGCAGTATACAAGATTGCTAAGGAAGAATTTGCTTTCTAGCAAAAATATTTTCCACCGAACAGAAACAGAGATATGAAAACACAATGTCAAAAGGTCGAGAGCTTAAAGTGCAGAAGCCATCACAGAAGCACAATGTGAAAAAAAATAATATATGTCAAAAAGGAGTGGTGCACCAAATTAGTTTCAATTACAGATAAGACATATCTAAACCCAGCCAAAAAGCTTGGAACTACAAGTATCCAACCAACAGTTCTTCTATTACAATATAGTTGTAAAGATCCTAGGACCAAAACACGGAACAACCCAACTGTCTCAAACAAAAAAGTTTCAAAAAATATAAAATAAAAAAAATAGATAATATTCACCCCTGCATCCAGAATTGCCAGTCCGCAAAAAGATCTTAACAGCTTCAGGCCTGCGATGTGAGCAAACAGGAAAATTCAGAAAAGGCAAACTTTAACACCAATAAAAAAGCATGAATAACACATGGATTCAATATCACAAAGTGCTCATATAATCAGTTAAACCTTGTATACCAAAAGGGATAAAAATCAAAAGAAAGCAAAATAAAAACTGGACAAATAGAATTTGTTTTCATGTGATATCTTTTCATAAAGCCAATCTAGCAAACTGGACAGGCGTCGCAGGCCATACATAAAGAGCTGGGCATATTAGACAAATCAGCAGACTCAGACTTTCGAAATATCATATAATTGCGAAATTTCCAAGATAGCTCATTTTGGTTCTCACAGATTTTGTAAGAAATACTAGAAAAGGATGCATTCTCACCTTGTTAGCAATGTTGTTGGAGAGCCAATCCAGACCTTCATAAAGACCCTCACCAGAGGTTGCACAGGTGCTCTGAATGTACCTGGAATAACAAAGAAGCATATAAAAGCTCATCACAAGCATGAAAATAAACAAAATAAAAACAAAAAAGCCAGTAGTCAAAATTTTACCAGTGGCGCTGCCTGAGAGAGTGGAGGCCAAGCTTATCAGTAATCTCAGCAGCATTCATTGCATTTGGAAGATCCTGTTTGTTAGCAAATACAAGCAACACTGCATCTCGCAGCTCATCCTGAAACCCATGAGCTTAATTTTAGCTTACCATAAAAATATTTGAATTTAAAGTGAAAAGTGCTTCACTGCTTCCTTAGCTGCTAGATTCTTTTCATGTTACTCAGGAGGGCCAGGATATCAAAATCCTGCCCATACCAGGGAAAGGGCATAAAAAAATGGTGAACACCACCAATAACTAAGAACAAGATATTCAGACTTCACAGAAAACATGTTTTTGATGATAGCACATAGTTTATATTCATACGAAAGACGAAGGTAATTTGAAAAACTTCATGTGTAACCAAATTTTCCACCAGAACACCAAAATTAAAATCCATCGGCAAAGGAACCATGTTAAATGTGGGCACTTGATTTACTAATTACTGGTGTTTTGATTTACTAATTACTGGTGTTTTATTTGTGTCTTTTTCCATGCATTTCATAAATCTGAAACAAAATTTTCCACCAGTACAGCACAGTGAATTTCTCTTCAGCTACATGTAGCACCTGTTGCATTCTAAACACATAATAATAATAGCATGAAACAGAAAGAAGTCCCAAAATAAATTAACCAGCAACTAACATACCTCATTCAACATCCTATGCAATTCATCCCTTGCTTCTACAACACGGTCTCTGTCATTGCTGTCCACAACAAAAATGAGACCTTGAGTGTTCTGGAAATAATGCCTCCACAAAGGTCGAATCTGTATGAAAAAGAAAACATCAGAGTTAATCTATTACTGAGTAAAAAGTCTCACAAGTCTTAATGATGAATTTAAAAGAAATATGATAGTCCAGTTCAAAAACTTCACAACTTTCAAATAACTACTAAACATTAAACAGTAAGAATGTTTTAAATACATACCTTGTCCTGGCCACCAACATCCCACACGGTGAAACTAATGTTCTTATATTCAACGGTCTCCACATTAAACCCTGTAGATAAATGAACATTCAAACAATTACAAAATTGAATAGCTAAGTGAAATCACAAAATGATATGTTTAATTGTGCATGCATATCTTCTTAAACAGTGAGAATATACATATCCTCTTAAACAGTGAAAATCTGTTGGTGTATTCTTCAATTGTCCGTATTTCGGTTGTTGTGCACTCAGATTTCATGGTCCTTGGTATCTATAACTTTTACGACTCTCTAAAAACACAAACTTCTCAATCCAATAAATCATATGGTATATCATCAGGGTCTTCAAATGATGATAATTCTAATGCTGAACCAAGAAAGAACACAGCAATATGCCACTGGGCTTGTTGCTCAGTGGTGGACTGACACGCTCAACATGTTGAGGGCATGAGTTCAAGCCCATACTGAGGGCTCCTTACAAATCCTATCCAAAATTTGGAAAAGGAGCAGATATACCTCCTCAAATATTAGCAGAAGTAGATATATCTCCATATGTATAGGGGGAACAAGTCGAGATTCTAATAGGTGCAGATTCCCGAGGCATGCTCAGCAGACCTCTCGGCTGCAGAATCAAAGTATGCATTTCGACAGCAGACCCAAGATTTGTAATATATCTGTAGATGTAAGATAGTAACCAAAAAAACACACACACACACACGAGAGTGCGCGCACGCGCGCGACAACAACAACATGCCTAGCCCCAGCTGATCCTTTTCTTCGTGATCTACCTTCTTTGCATGAAATTTATGTTCAGGTATGTATGAATAACATAGATACATCACAACCTTACAAATTCAAGTTGAAGCAAATTCAAAAATAGAAACAGGAAAAATAAAAATAAAAAAAGGTAAAAGCAATCATCGAAATCAAATATCAAGTTTTAGCACGTGCAGATAGCTCATGACACTGGTAAAAGTAAGTCCTAATTGCTTGGCTGAAAACTAATTGCCAAACATCCATTTGGCCAAATTCTAAACTTATGAAATCAAAAACCATTAACTGTGAAATAAAAAACCACAGAAAAAAAGGAGAGGCCAGAAAATGTATTGTAAAGTTATCTGATTGAGCCATGATATAAGCACCTACTAAATGATAACAGTGGTGGCAATCTAAATCCCAATAACTCCTATACATATGGTGGTCTGAATTAAGCAAAAACAGAAACAAGAAAATCAAGCAATCGAATAAACTGAATTGAGCTAAGAAGACTCACCAATAGTAGGAATTGTGGTGACAATCTCTCCAAGCTTGAGCTTGTACAATATGGTGGTCTTACCAGCAGCATCAAGACCAACCATTAGAATTCGCATCTCTTTCTTGGCAAAGAGTCGGCTGAACAGCTTTGTGAAAGTTAGCCCCATTCTTCCTGGCCGGGGATCACTATGTATCATAACATCAACACATTAATCAATCAGTAAATATCAAATTCATCAAAAAGAAAGACTACAACTATATTAAAACAAATTCGTCATAATAAAATTGGAAAAAAAAAATCAGTAAGCACGTGATCTTAGATCAGGCAGATCCCGCGGCAAAATGAATGACGTCAGCTAAAACACTTCCGGATCAACTTATTATCATCGAAATTCATATCGCTCAGCTAGATCTAAACGATTTAATTGTGCGATCAACATATCAACGTTCAAACCAAACAATTCAATCATTAACTATAAATATAATATAGAGAGTCCGAAATCGAATCATTAATCATAACAAATCTCGAATTTCTCAGGATTTCAATAGACTACTCCCATCACCTTTGAAATATGAATTACAATAACATGCAAAACAAAACCTTGAAAGCGAGCAACACAGAATTAGCTTAAGAGCCGAATTTGTTCATAAATGAATCTAACAGTGATAAGGAATTTTGAAATGCGAGATTTGAATTTACCTTCAGAGAACGAGAGAGAGAGGGGAGGGGATGGGGAACGAAGCTTAACAACAACGCGAAATAGGGGTTGAGAAATGTGAAGCGGAGAGATTTATAAAGGAGAGAGCAGGGGCACCTGAATTGTTTAGAATAACGGAAATGCCCCTAGTTTGAGTGTAAATGTTAATTGTAACCTACGTTATCAGTTCCAATGAATCGCTGCCACGTCACATTAGTTAATTATGAGGGAGATCTAGGCGGGAAACCTGATGGTAGATTTACCTTAGCAAACCAATGGAAATTCGCCACGTAATAAAAAATTGTAGCTACTGTGACCATAAACGTCGTTGATGGTTCCAATTCAAAGGCAATTTCGGGGAAAGGAGCACAATAAATGAGAAAATTGAATGGCGGAAGCTTAATCTGTCGACCATCAACCTCAGGCAGAGCGCATAACATTTTGAATTTTTTCTCCCCCAAATATAGAAAAAGAAAAATGGGCGTAAATATGCCAAAACTTAATAATTATAATTATTAAATAATAATTAATAATATATAATAAATATAAATTTATAAATTATTTATTATATAAATAATGATTAAATCAATTTAATTTTTAAACTAAAATAATTAATATTTATTAAATATTTCAATATTATAAATTTTAAACTATAATTCTTTCAGATACTAAACAAGGCTCAAGTAAATGAATAACTTTTTTGTTGCATCAATATAATACAGAAAAACCTTACATAATAAGTGTAAAACATTAAATTTTCATCAAATGTTGTTAACATGATACAAACTCTTTTCAAGATCTTCTGATGTTATTAATTAGAATACTTCTCATTTAAGAATTAAGAAGTCTAGCAATTACCTGATATAATACTATTATCACCTATTATCGCATGCATATCAAAATAAAATAAAAGAGTATATTTGTAATCGAAGAAAAACTAATATTGGAAAATAAAAAAAATGATAATGTTTGGGATCAAGCAAACAATCTGAAAAGTTTAAAAACAAATGTGACCGAAACAGGATCCAGATCATATCTAAAAAGAACCCGATATCTTCTGGTCTGTCTACAGACGATTTATTTTCCTTCTTTTGAGTTAATCGGGTATCAACTGCCGGCGACAAGCACTCTAGCACGTGCATATGATAACATACGGTAACAAAGGGCATATTTTTAGAAGAATCCATGATATAATAACTACAAATCGCAATAACTGCGATCCACCAGCAGCATCTAAGAACCAAAACTTTTCGCTTTTTGGGCTTTTCTTGAAATCGCAAACTCTCCAACTTATTAGGGCCCGTTCATCATTATTTTTCAATTGGTGTTTCCATGAAATAAATATGAGAATGAAAATGCAAGCTGGCTGCTAGACAAGGAGCTAAGGAAACAATGACATCCCACATGTACACGTGAAGTTAGCTTCTATGAAACTGCCAAATATTTATAAATAAATAAAATAAAATAAAATAAAAACTGAGTCTGGCGTTGCTTAGATAATTGTTATTAGGCATTAGCTAAGGCCAAGAATTACTATATACAAACATTTTACAACTTTGTTAATTTTCTGTTCTACCGACCAGACTTCTTCAAAAGGTGTCTTCTATCCTTCGTACTCACTGTCAATCCAACATGAGGAGAATACGTCAATAAGAAAAGATGAGAAAGAAAAAACAAAAGTACACGCATTCATGTACGCCATATGTAGAATAAAGCCGGCTCCGGACGACAAGTGAAAATCCAAACAGAAACAGCACATATAAAGAATGGAACCCAACATTACCAGGCTGTGCAAAAATAGCTTAAACTAAACTCCTAATTTGGTTCTGGGATCAGCGCCAATATTGGGCCCACCGATGTATGGTCTCAACCATTTGAGGGAACAAGGCGCTAACACTTTCATTTATAAGATCCTGGAAGAAGTGTACACAGGCCTCATCATCCAAGTCCAACCGAAACTTCTCTTGAAGCTATTGGAGGAGCACCAACGCAAAATCCCAGTCATATAAAAACACAAAGATGTATAAACATGGATTACAAATGTAAAAGCAAATACCTTAAGGATGCCTTTCTCAGGATCAGAAGCTATGTCAGGAATGTTTGAACCCGCCATCAGATGAAACAGATTTAAAATAAGGTTACTAGATTTTCGGAGGATGTTGTATGCTTCACAACAGTAGGACTTGAACCTTGTATAGTATTGGCTGCAAGGAACAAGTAAGCAATCATTTATGAAATGTCAATTAATACACACACCCACACACACACACACACACACACACATATATAGAAATATTATCCAGAAAAAAAGGAATTAAAAGAGAAGTTATCTTTTAGACAGAGAGCAGGAGGAAAACCTTTCTGCTCCTCCCATAGCCTCAACCATTTCTTTGCACAGCTTCATTGGAGGGGGAAATGGCTTGGGATCTCGCCCAAGAATATAACCAAAATCCACATGGAAAAGACGCCCATCATCCCGAAGAAGAAGGTTGTCTAGGTGCCTGCCTTTCAGAAATGCAGTTCAGCTTGAAAAATTCAGAGAAAACCTTATGCAATAGGGAATTATAAAACCAGACACTACATAAGGCAGAGAATCATCCCTAAAATGGGAATGTGACATGACGCAGATACTCATCCCTCAAATAAGAATGTGACGGTGTGGGGGCATAAGAGGTTAGATGCAACATTCAACATCCATGTATAGCAACATTGTGCATAGTATAGGCTAAATTGACAGATACTACTGACAAAAAATAAGAGATCTAGTCTAGACAGAGATAAATTTTGACTCCACTTTGGGCACATATACCTAAAATTAGGCAAGTTCAGTTATAGAGAGATGCAAAAACCACATATGTACACATTTTCCTCAGAAGAAAAGGGAGGCATTTCAGAAACTATTATCGAAAGTCTTTTATTTGATTCATTTAGCGTCGTCCATAGCTTACAGGAATGAAGTTCAGATATGCTTCTGTCCTCAATAATCAAATAATAATAATAAGAAGAAGAAGAATAGCATGGCTCATATGTGTGCAAAATTTAAGAACTTTGGCCTTCATTGCACCTCCACTTCCAAAAACATTACAATGAAAATGTAAAATACAATTGCTAATAAACATGGCAAGTAGAAATTTAGATAACTGCAATAAACAAAACCAAAATTTACCTGTCTCCAATACCCAGTATATATGTGATAACAGAGTAGCCAGCACAGCTTTTTATAAATGTTTCCAGACAGGGAGCTGTAATCCCAAATGGTCCATGCTCATCAGGATGAAACTTCTGCAAATAGCTTATAATGCTACGATGCTCTGAGAGAATCTGGATGTGGAAACAAATAGCGAACTAATCATTTCATAGTTGCATATTTCAAAAACTAGATAACGTTATCCTGTTCATTACCGTGACTGCAATTGTGACAATAAATTGGAACAGGAAAAATAGACTAAAATTCCCCAAAGCAAAAACCAGTAAGTCATTGGCTTTGAGGAATCGGACAAAAAGAATGCAAAATATTGAATATGGTTATGGATCAGCTTTACAGCACATTCAATAACTCATTTCACATTGACTATCCTCATGATAGAACTTAAAATTTAAGTTGCCTTAAAAATGCTCTCTTCCATAAATTACAAAACAACAAAAATTCTATCAAAATTTTACTGATCTCAGCAGATCAACAGCACAACAAATATTAATAGACTGGTTAAAGATTTCAATTGAGTTCTCATGTGAAAGCCCCACTTTGTATTATACATCGATTTATAAGCTACAATAATGTTAGTAATGATTTGTAAATTGATCATTTATTAAAAAAATGACCGAAATTGTTTGGAGTAATGCACTTTTCCAATCAAAGAAACATATTTCAAATGACATATTACCTGTGCTAAAGAACGAGATGGTATGAATTCCAACAAGCCCTCATCTTGTCCGGTTGCAAGCACCTTATATGGAGTTAAGTGCAAGTCAAGATTTTCCAGCTTGAGCAAACGATCCATAAGTGACACCATTTGTACCACCTATAGCAACCACACATCAAGGATGTGACCAATTTCAAAGATTTACCACCTTCTGTGCAACACAGATGAAATCTTTCTTTGGATGGATGGAAAAATGAAAGGAGAAGGGGAAAGGAAAAAGTATTAAGGATGGTTGTTGATTTTGTTCTAGGCAGTAGTAGAAGTCTAACAGTTTACCAATTGATCTTGACGAATATCATCACCCTTCTTAAAAATCATCTTGCAAGTTCCACCACTAGCCGTTCTAAAAGTCAAACGCAAAGGATGCAATGCACTTTTGAATATAGATGACTCTGATGGCACAATCCCAGTGATGAGAATGTTTGGAGCCAATGGTGATCGTATTGGCTGAAAAGACAACACAAGGAAAATGGAAAAGACGCTTTAGCATTAGAAACGAATGGACAAGAAACTTTAGCATTATAAACGAACAGATATCTTAAGAGAAAAATTTAGCCTTAAATAATTATGAAGTGCTAAATAGACAAGAAAGTTCAAATAAAAAACAACCTCTTCAAAATAAGTAAGTTCACTAAGGAGACCAGAAAGAAGCTGTCTAAGTTTTTCAATTTTCTTCTGGGTATTGCCTCGTACATTTCCAACATCTCTCATTATAGAACACAATTGAGCAGTCAGTTCAGTCTGACGCACCAAGCTCTGCCACAATTTATATCCATCTTCTCCATCCACACCAGGTGTCAACTGTTACACGTAATATGTGATCACTGAACTGTAGAAATAAAATTCAATTCCTATCGTATTTTTATTTATATGATTCCACCATCCAGATGAGTGGATACTAACCCTAATTGTGGGATATAACGCAGCAAAAGAAAAACATAAATAAACAAATACCCATTTCCTTCGAGATTGTCCAAGGATCTCAATAGTTTTTAAAGAGCAAATAGAAAAACAAGAACAATATCAAATGCCAAAGTTTTCTAAGGAGTTGAAATTTATCTTTGAAATCCGGATGAAAAGACACATATCTGGTAAAATTCACAATATAAATGATTTGAAGTCATCTGTGGCATCCATGTATACCACAATATACAACTGTTGAAGTAATAAATAATCAAGAAATCACACCTTCGTCATACTTTCTTCCAAGATCTCATGTGTAGAATAAAACCGTTTGGCATGTACAGGATCATGAAACTCCACAGAAACATACCACCGGAGACAGCTAGCCAACTCAATATTGCGTGATGCTGTAAAAGTTCAAAGTATATACTCTCAGAAACTATCAAATTAATTGAACACTAGATAAAATGCAACCTCAAAGATGTAAAGACAAGTGTTGCGTGCGCGTGCTCATACACACACACACAATATTGAAGCTTGTAAAGTGCCTACACCGTTGTACAAGAAACTGAGAAAGGCGAGATTTATCAGAGCGCTCAAACCGAAGAGCCTGAACCAGTTGCAATAAGTAACACTGGAGTTCATCATCATCAGCTCTTTCCAGAATACGAACAGCATAAGCCCGAACCTGTTGAAAAGGGATTACAATCATGCATTATTCAGTCTTTATGATAGAGCAATCCTTTCTATAAAGAACATGAAAAATGGTTTTTGTAGAAGTAACTACCAGCCATTAACTAACTTCTTCCGAAATAACCCATAGCTATATAAAGCAATTTTTTGTATGCAATAATGAAGGAGGCAGTAAAAACACCAAATTTATCTTAAGAATAAACCTACCTCTTCACTTTCAAAGACAGGAGAAAGAAGCTCCAATGCATCACAGACATCAATCATTTCCCACCTACCCATGAGTTCTAGCGCTTGCTTTGCTTCCTGCAATATTAGCATAGCGATCTTCAGAAATAACAATTATTGAGCAACAATATTAATTATAATTTAGATTAAGCAAGACAATTCAACCAGAAAAAGAAAGCATATCAAAAATGAAAATGTAAAACAACTATCACAAGCATCGCTTCAGGTTAATCTTAGAAAATGGATCTACTAATGAGTTGTTATGCTCAATCCCAATTACTAGGACCATAAGTTAGTAGTTATAAGAAAAACAAGAACAGACTACAGACCTGAACATCACTCCATTCAACACTTTGGAGAAACTTTGTAAGAGCCCTCTTCTCAGACATTAATGAGAATCGGAATTTCCAAAGGAGCTGTTTTTCATCTCCACTCAAAGTCCTTGTTGGTGGATATTTTAGAATTCGTTGTATTGACCTTAAAATCAAGAAGTAGGCATAATGATATAGCTCTGAAGCCTAAAAAACCAATGAATCAAAAGAATAGAACAATAACGATAGACACACACAGAGACAAAACTCTTTGTTACAGAATCCTAAGCTTACTTCCGTTCAGCATTGCTTGGTTTAAGGTCCCTGTCAATAATGCCGCGGGTTAAACTCCTCGCCAGCTTTAGTTGCTTGTGCTCAGAGGGATTTATCTTTCCCACTTCTGGGTCCCACACAATCACAAGCTCATTGGTTGAAGTTATAGGAGCTGGCAACAAGAAATTTGCTCCTGAATCCTACATGTCAAACAAAAGAAAATCATAACCACAAATAATATTTTGGTCAGCAACATGAATTAATTTGAATTGAAAATCATAACCACAAATAATATTTTGGTCAGCAACATGAATTAATTTGAATTACCCTAATTTGTGCATAACTAACAATAATTCCTAATATGGCAAACATGTCACCATAGTCAAAATAAACATCTAACATAACGAGCCGAAGACCAACTGAAAAGACAGAGATCATTTTTTGATCCAGCATCAGAATTCAACTTTTGAACTAGCAGAGATACAACAACCACCCATGATACTTAAATTGAGTTAAGCTACAAGGAATGTCTAAATACATCAGGCCAGCCTAAGACATGAATTCATATCACTATTATAGATGGTTGTTGGCTAGCACTTTCATCGAAATATTTTATACATAAGTGGCCAACTTATTAAGTCATGAGGGGAAAAGAATCACTTTGAAAGAACTCAAATCCAAAGTATAATTCCTACGCAAAGACAGAAAACAAGTAAATTTCAACAGCAACCTGCCAAAACTACACACCATTTGTTGAGTTGTCATAGCTAACTCATATAATGACCATATAAAATATCAGGAGCAAACAAAAACCAAGTAAATAAAGAAGAAAAACTTTAGGAAAGAAAATCAAACTTATGCTGCTATATGAACCCATAAAATATTGTATGATTGCAGATAGTGACTACCTGAAAGACAACTCGGTGTTCAAAACTACAAAAATCAACAACCAGGTATAAATATGAATTGCCATTTCGAAAGTTTTCTTGCTCTTTGATTTTCTCCAAAGCTTTGAATGTGAGACGGTCTAGCCAATCAACGCGCTGAATCTGTCCCCTTTCATACTTATTTATAAGCTTTTCCAAACGCTCCAACTCCCCACGCTCATTCTTGGGGACCTATTGAGGGGAAAATAGTGTATGGATTAGCAAAACAGCAATGTCAATAAAAAAAAGAAGGTGATATTTTTAACATAATAAAATTCTTTATTGATTGACAATTGGAAACCTTTCCAGGCGTAGAGGTAGGTAATGATCCATCAGCCTCTTTCCCTGGCCAAAGCCTAAGCTTTTGCTTCCCAGTTTTGAGTTGCATTTTACTATTAAAGAGAAGTATGGTAGCCCCACCAACCAATCCCTCATCTTTCCCACATGAAACATCCCAAACCTGAATTTAGGAAATGAAGGACAAATAAAATCTCAGCTCCTAGGATTTAAAAAGTGTCTGACCAAATCGTAAAATGTCTGCCATAAACAAACATAAGATGAGCAAGTGAACTGCAATTGCTAACTCACAGTTAAAGCAAGTTGTGAGTGTGCAGCTAAATCCCGATATTTAGTACTCAGTGTAATAAGCTCATTCCAGCAATACATTGGTCCCATAGATTCCAACCTTGTACCAAAAAGAAAGATTAATATATGGGAATATTGCACCAATTTTTATTTTTTTAACTACCTAAGAAAACTTAAAATTCAAGTATGAAAGAAATCATAAGTTGTGAAACCTCGTTCTCATTGGAAGGCCAAATGGCGCACCATCAATGTACAATGCACACTCAACATATAGCTCAGGTCTTCTCTCCTCGGTGGTGGAATTAATTCCAGAACGAGCATTGACTTTAGTGTCAAAAATTACAGCACTATTAGAGAATTGCCGACTCACATAAAAGTCCTCAATTTAAAAAAAAAAAAAAAAAAAAAAACTAGTATTCGTCCCTCATTACTCCAACTCCGCTCAAGGCTTAATTGAGACAATTTCAAAGCAAAGTTGCACTAATGCAAAAAATTAAGCCACTGATATAAGTTAAATTGCTGAATTTTAGTCTAATTGAGCGGAAACTAAAAGTGATACCTGAATTGGGGGACTTTGTGGAAGGTAAAGTTCCTTCCAATCTCTCGACGCGAAAAGTTACAGGAAGATTGATGTCGCACGACAAGAAGAATCGGAATTCGTTTCCGCTCATCGCTTCTTTTTGGCTTTCACAAGCTGCGAATTATCATAATCTAGGGTTTCGAATGGATTTGTTAAATGTTAAGAGTGTTGATATTCGCGTTACAGTTTCAGGCGAGTGGGCGTGGAAAACACACAAACTGAGAAGATGATCATTTATTTATTTATATTAATGAGATGAACTGGTATTTATCGTGCGGGGAAAAGAGGAATGCCATTGGAGGCTTAAATAGAAGTGTGCCACGTTGGCACGCAGAGTTGAGCCTAGTCCTACAAATTCGTTGACTACTTGACTGATCTTATCTGCCTTCTTTTCATTAAAATTACTAATAATGGCTCTGACTCTGAGCAATCAAAATTTTTTCATACTGTTAGTGTTGCTAGAAGCCATGAATTGAATGCCCTGTAAGCTCATCAGGATAGGAATAGGATTGATCTATCACATGTCAAATTGAAGCTATTAGCCGAACTATCTAAAATTTTTATTAGAGGTTGGTTGATCTCTTTGACAACTGAAAACGTGCAACTATCAAGAAGAATCAGGTCTGTATCCCACAAATAAAATACAAATCCAATGTTTTATCTCAAATTATCCCCCTCCATTATTTCTTGACGTTGGAGAAGAGAGAATGGTCACAGAAGCAGCACCTGCCAGAAAAGTTTATGCTGTTGGTTAAAATTAAGAGAAGAGACAGCAAGCACTAAGGTCGTCGAGGAAATTTTGAGAAGTCTGGGCGTCTGCGTTCCACATATGCT
Source organism: Murraya koenigii (assembly GCA_025617385.1). NCBI lineage: Eukaryota > Viridiplantae > Streptophyta > Magnoliopsida > Sapindales > Rutaceae > Murraya > Murraya koenigii. Next base: position 30,078,939 of record CM046814.1, on the reverse strand, counting down.
GTCTTCCCCTCACTACCTTCCTCGGTGCCATAAAATATGAGGGTGGCATCTCCGCCAAGTGCCTACATACAGAAGAAAAAAGGCAAATAAGCAATGCAGTTTAGTATACATGTATTGCAATTGTCCTCATAAAGTGAGATTTGGATGACATTCACGAGTTCTACAACAGTTCAGCCATTTGGCGTTCAATGGATTGCAAACCATGAAGATACTCTACTTATTTATGAATTGAATATACCTGGAGTCCGGCATGGCCATCGTCAACTGCATTTAGAGCTGATTTGAGCACTCTAATTGCAGTCGGACTGTTTCTTAGGATCTCTCGACTCCATTTAATTGTTTCTTGCTCTAACTTCTCTAGCTGAAAAATAGGAAAACAAGTAAAGTGACAATAAGGGGAAAAGAGAGGAAGTAAGAGGCATTTTGTTAAGGACATGGAGTATACTACAAATAAACTCACTGGTACAACAGTGTTCACAAGTCCCATTTTCTCTGCCTCCTCAGCAGTGTAAAACCTTGTTAGAAACCACATTTCACGTGCTTTTTTAGGCCCCACCTGTGAAATAAAAATTCATTTGTATTGAGTTTCCCGGAAGTTGAATACCAAAAGACAGGGAAGGTAATAAAGTATCAAGCACACTAAAGACATTGTTGTACAGTGCTTACCAAACGTGACATGATGGAGCTTCCATAACCTGCATCAAAGCTTCCAACCTGCCTTCCGTACAGAAAGATGTGTGTTTGAAATAGCAATATTATAAAGAGCAGTTAACCATGAACTCATAAACAGGACAATATGGCATTAATAGTGACCAGTTTCCTGTGAACCTTGATATGTTCGATCAATTCAGGCACACCATTTTAAGTTAAAAATTAATAAACACCAGGAGAATGAGGTAAGAGAGATTGATAAGCACCTTAGGACCAGTTTGGCCAAAAAGTGCATTATCTGCTGCAATGGTAAGATCACAAACCATGTGCAACACATGTCCTCCTCCAACAGCATAACCTGCAACCTGGTTTGGAATAGAATAAACAATTTTAAACCAATCATACTCTTAATAGACTTTGAGTCTCTGTCAAGGAAACTGTAAACCAACTCGCATGTATCTTCAGACAACTTAAGAGTTCAATGCCATACCAATTTAAGCATAATTTCCAACATCTTTTATTCACACACAACCTTACAACAGAGAATCCATGAGATCATCTACATGCAGAATTAAGGAAGGTGTACCATTGCAATTACTGGTTTGGGAAGACGTCGAATCTGAACCTGCATCAAGATGAGAGATGAAGTAATATAAATGAACAATTAAGAGCCAAAATATAGACGCATACGTAGTTAAAGATGGTTGCAGTGGAGATCAATCAAAAATAACTGATGAAAGGCTAAAAATTACTAATCATTTGGCATTGCATTAACGCTCAAATAGGAATGATGAGTATGGGCCTGCAAAGGAAAGGAGTTGAAGGGGAAGCTTCCACCAAATTTTGGTTCAGATTGGCATTATAGGTAGCAAGCACGTGTTCGTATAAGTAAGCCTTTGAGGGGTTCACTGTAAATACAGTACCTGCAAATCTAAGACATTAAGGCGACCAAAATTTTCATAATCAGCATAACCATCTCTGGTTCTGAACGCCTGGTCACCACCACTACAAAATGCACTGGTTCCCTACAGCAATATGTTGCAAATAAAAAAGAAATCAATACAAACCCTCCATCAAAAATATTTAAAAGTAGAATGTCACTCCGGACTATACCGTCATTGATATCTGAAGGGCGTATTAAAAAATAATAAAAAGACAAAACTCAGAGTTTGGTTGTCAGATAAGGAGGAGGCCAATAGTTCTAATTTCCAAAGATGGATTTTTCCTTTCAATGACATTTTCAAACACTTACATCAGAAAAGGAATGCCTAAGTCTATGCAGAGTAATAAACAAACCATTACTGCAAATACAAAGGAATCAAGGATAAAGACAAGAAAAATAAACAGAGACCATTAGCATTAACTAAAAGCATGGACATCACATCTAGTAGGTGAAAAAAAATTATGCAGAGGTATGTTTGGGACTAAGGTAGGCAGGTGAACCTAACCCCTAAACAATAAAAATATCTTATGGATCATAAGCGACGATTTCGTGTGAATAAATTCAAGGATAGCAAACAATAAAAGAATTACACTCCAACTTTAAGTGGCTGGAACTCTGGAAGCACATGTTCTGCATCTCTCTCTCTCTCTCTCTCTCTCTCTCTCTCTCTCTCTCTATATATATATATATATATATATATATACATACCTTCCCGGTAAGAATAATAACTCCCATGGAACTATCATCTCTAGCATCATTAAACGCGCGAATAAGCTCCTTAACCGTCTGTGGCCGAAACGCGTTTCTTCTCTCCGGCCTATTAATTGTAATCTCAATCACACAATCAACCCAAAAAAAAAAAAAGTTAAATTAATTAATAAGCAACAATTTTCTGCGACCGCATACGTGCTAAGTCTCAAGTAACTAATGGGCTAACTTAGTAATAGTAACTTACCTTGGCAATACCTTCACCGACAGCTTTTTCATAAATAATGTCGGTGAATTCCATGCCAGACTCATCACATGCAATTCTCCAAACGACATCGTGGCTAGGCACTTCACCGTGTATCCGGTGATATCTATCATTCATTGAGGCATTATTTAACCCGATGAAACCGCTATTCGAATCCGAACTGATGACCGGAACAAGGTGGTTGGCAACAGCGGTCATTCTTCTCCTCGCAGAATCAATTTGCGGCAACATTGGAGTTTGGAAGGTCAGTGAGAAGCTCTTGACTCTGACTAATGCTTTAGTAGATTATTGCATACAAAATTGACTTGTTTAATTTGAATATGTAAGCTTGCAAATGGTCAAGAGGGATCATGTTGAACATGCAAAAAGTCGGATATCGCTATTTCGTTATTTTGACTTGTAGTGCAGCCATTAGATTAAGATAAGGCGCACCTATCGGTTGTGTCCGTGCACGGACATGAACCGTTATTTTTGAGTGATGATTGAAACGGTGCGTTTGGTAGAAGCGTGAGCGGCGTCAGGCGTGAGGCAAAACTGGCATTGTCCATTATGCTTAAAATTTATAACAGGTAATTCTTTTTGTTATTTCGAATCACCAAAAACACAAAAACTGGAGGAAAAAAAAAATTACTAAAGTTTTTAATTAAATTTTTGTAGACGTGGAACTCTATTAAAATCCTGAGTAATTTTTCTTTTCAAAAGAAAAAATCCTGTTGCAAAATTAATTAGTTAGACGTATAATTTTATGATGAAAAAGTGAGGTGAATTTATTATGGATTTCTTGAATTGAGCTTACATCCTCCTCTCTGTTGAACATAAAATACTACACTATAATGGGATTGAGTGACACTACTGCCACCCCTCTTTTTCTCTTATAAAATTTCTATTGCTCTGTATATATAATTTTATTCTCTATATTTTAAATTGTATTAAAATATTTTGATTAATGGGGATGGTCTAACTGGGATATTTAAATTGTAGATAGAAGATGATGATTTTTGAAATTGCATAGTTTACGGATAAGGAGACGTATTTATAGCAAATCAAGCGCTATGTGTATTGGCTCACAATCTGACAATCAAGACAATTAGCCACAGCATAACAATCAAGGCCGAAATCAATACTGATATTTATAAACCCCCCACCCCCTCTCTCTCTCACACAATGAAAACCAATCTATTGAAGGAAGAATTTCTATAAGCTAAGAGCTGCCTAAATTAATATACACATTCACATTCGTAACCAAATGAACTAATGGTGTGATAGGGGTCAGCAAATCGTGCCTACCACTCAAATGGATACACCAGAAGTCACCTTTGGCTGAGCTTAAAAGCATGCATCTGGATTGGACTGAGGCCTTTTGCTTGGTGGTTTGCCCGTTTGCAAACAAGTGATCAGGGGCTTAGTTAGAGTGGTTGACTCACCAAATGTCTGCCCCTCAGTCACCTTAGGCTGAGCTTAAAAACATGCATCTGGATTGGACTGAGGCCTATTGCTTGGTGGTTTGCCCGTCTGTAAACAAGCGATCGGGGGCTGAGTTGGAGTGGTTGACTCACCAAATGTCTGCCAGCAGTAGGGATCATACATGTGGTAGCGCTCTTGCACTGGTTTTAGCTCTATAACAGATAGAGTTACATCTACACATGGTAGGCTGTCACTGCAGGCAAAGTGTACTGGCTTTACGGTATATGTCCCTTTAACTCTTTCATAAGTGATTCCTGATAGAGCCACAGCTGATGTTTGGTTCTTGCATGTACTTTTGTCACAATAGAATTGGTCAATCACTATTGGAAGTTGGACCTCAGAAACTTGAATGTTTGAGAAAAGTACCCCCTGCACAGAGCCTGATCCACCCTGAAGATGTGAAATTTCAAATTGTGAGAAAAATGTGCTTGTATACTTCTGGAAAAATGACTTGGAGATGTTGTCCAATGAAGGAGATGGTAATGGAAATTAAGTTATTGGAATTCTCCATGTGTTCAATGCTCCAAAAAATAGTTAGAACACATCTCCAACTCTTTGAGATTCTTTAAATATTTGTTACAAATCTTGTAATTATGTTTAGAAGTGCTTGGAAAAATTTTTTAAATTGCTTTAAATAAGTCGGTGAAAATTTTGTTGACTTATTACTATGTTTCTGCCCTTCTTGATGATTTAAATCTTAATCCATTATATAAGACATCACTGCAAATCAGTGCAAGTCACTAAATATACTCTGATATCGTATGTGATTGTTAATCTAACCCATCACTCTACCTCAGTTTTGATCACAATATCGGTTGTTTTTTACATTCATTGTTTTTTATTAAGTTGCTTATATTCTGATTTATAGCATTGGGCTCCAGATGGTATCATTACCTGCCAAGTCTTGATTCTGACACCATTCATTGTGTTATGCATCATGACATCTCGGACAGTAATGTTTGAGACACATGCTTTGGTGTTATCTTTTCCCAGACTTCCAATGCTGATTCCATGTCCTGGACCACAGTTCACATTATGCACGTATACATTTGAGCATCCAGTCTGAATAGAAACACAGTCGTCTCCTGCAAAAGTCATCACATTTTAAAAAGCTTAGCGTCAATGCAACACATGTATCTAATTCAACATTAGTCATTTATATTAAAGAAATCAGCTTTGATTTAACTTAAAGCTAATTTTCAATCCTGCCAACAGTACCCTATTTATATGTTAAACTAAACCTCCAATTTTTAAGTAAGCACTCGACTCAATATTAAAATCTTCATTCAGTGTAGTATCAGATATCTGTTTTATATTCATTTCTATGTTGTATGCCGTCTAGGTAGGCTTTCATTTTAGTCAACAAGATAAAGAAGATGGCCACAGAAGATTATGTTGCAAGATGAAGACAAATGCAAGTTGAAAGAATACAAGAAAAGATGTGCTTTTTGTTGCTTGTGGGGTTCAAAACCTCATCCTAAATTGGTCCATCCCTTGACAAGTTCAGGTATGACAGCATCGAATAACTAATGGATGAAAGTTTCCGGAATTTTGAAGATTGCTTCTCGCCATGTGTTAGAGAATAAGGTTGCGAGGTGGTGTGGATAAGATTGTGCAATGAATTTTAAGGAACCTGCACCAAGGCATGGCATGTCACTTCACACCCTGTTGGGTAAGTGGATAGACAGTGCTATCAAGTGTTCCAGAATAACCTCAATCTGACTCAGCAGGTCTTCTTGCTTGTCCAGATTCAAGCTTGACCTGCAGCTCATCATGTGTAGCTAAATTTGGTTTATATGACAACACTATTCATCAACGAGCAATATAATTACCGCATGCAAGATTGGAAGTGTGAATTAGCACATCCTTGGAGTTTTGCAGGTGAATTCCATCCGTGTTGGGACTGTCACCAGGCGATGAAATGCTCACATCATGTACCACAACTCCAATGCAATTATCAAACTTTAGGTGGCATTGCGGACTGTTTTGAATTGTTATCCCGGTAACTGTAACATTAAAACTCCCGTAGAACCTCAAAGCCTGTTACATAACAATGCATGATGTTAGGGGACTGAATAGCCATGAATTTCAATTTGAACTTTTGTAATTATTAAGTGGTCCTTACAGTTGGTTTGATGCTTGGCATTTTCCCAGAAAGTTCACTTCTTATCTGCCGCAGAATTTGAAGGAGGAACAAGAATAGATGCCGAAAATCAAAATTCGAATCACAGGGAAAAATTAACGAACTGATGAAATTAACTAAAATTACCGGCATTGGTGGCTTGTCTTGTAATGTGTTGTTGTGTAATGGGATGATGAGCTTTGATTCATCATCTATAGGATCATCATAAGGATAGTCTTGCCACCATACTGAGCCTCTTCCATCAATGATACCTTTTCCCTGAACTGTGATTCCTTTCAGCTTTGTGAAGTCAAGCCACCATAACAATCCTTTACCCCAATCTTTGGAACTTGTAGGAGCAATTATTGTTCCATCCAGCTGAAAATGATTTTAAAATTCCATTAGAAAGTTCCTTGGTTGATAAAATGTATCCTTTTAAATTTTTCATTTTGTTGTTTAATAGATTTACCTGAAATATAATGTTTGCTTGGCAGTATGGGCCAGAGAATGAAATGGGTCCTACCAGGAATACGGATTCCGCCGGCACCATCATAATTGACGCCGCAACTTTACAAGCAGCTGCCCATGCAGCTTCAAATGCCTGCACCAAATTCAATCGCATGATTGAATTGTAAATTCTCTACGACCAGCTATATTTACCTGAGTTATTTTTGGTTAAAATATAAAGGCAGTAATTAACACTAACTGTATTCATAGTATGACAGTTGGTGTTGGTTTTGTGCTGAAAAACTGTAAGCAATTATTGATGGAATCGTGACCGAACTGCCGTAACGAGAATCGATTTTTTTTTTTTTAATTGTTGAGAGGGCCCACACTGTTCGTTCTGTTGTCCTTTTCATTGTATTTATAGTTGTTATTTATTTTCATGTACGTTTATTTACTTTAGGTTTATGGTACCTTGTACCCTTAATAATATGGTTATAAATTTTATTATCATATTATTAATTTTTATATAATTTATTAAAAAATATAAATTATCTAAATTGTAACTTAATAAAATTTTTATTTTATTCCAATAACATTACAACACCATAAGCAGGGCCGCAGTCCTATTAACTCTATTTGTTACAATTTTAGAGATTAAAAAAATGAGCAAGATTTTAAATTAGTGCTTTCGACCATAATGTTTTTTAGTAAAAAAAAACACGTTTCTTGTGGATGCAACAATTGAGAAGAATGACAAAAATGAAATCCCATGTCACCTAATTATAGAATGTTGTTAAGAGTTTATAAAGCGAAAAATTATCCTCAAAACTAGGCTATTGTTCTTGAAAGGAGTTCTCCATGTGTAAAATAACAAGGGGCATTGAATGTAAATGAATTACCTTAGTGTCATCACTAACTCCATTACCCTTAGCGCCAAAATCCTTCACGTTAAAGACAGAAGAATGGTGGCTGTCGGAGCCCTTTGACGGGCTTGGTGGTGGAGCATCTTTTACGGGCTTAGTAGGCACCGCCGGAGGCAATGGAGGAGACTTGTTATGAGACGGCGCCTTTGGTTTGGGCTTTGGTTTTGGTTTGCCATTGTGATAATTATGGTGACTTTTTTGATGGCTGTTTCCTTTACCATTCTTCTTGGACAAAGAAACTGAGTTGCTGCTTCTGCTGTGCCTCCAATGCCTCCCTCTTCTTGCATTGCAAGTCTCAAAACTTGCAGACCAAACAAGAAATGCAATCAAGAGTACGAATGCTAGGCTTCTGAAACTTAACCCTCTCATCATTCTTAGAGAAAGAGATAGCTAGAAAGAGAGAGAGAGAAAGACTGAATTGTAATTTTAATTAGTTAGCCAAGAAAAGTTATCTCCCTTTATATAGGGTGAGCAATGAACCTCATGAGAGCAAACAGTTATCATCAAAGATTGCTTTGAATAATGCAAAGGCTTTTATGTTTCATAATTCTCTCCCTAAGTCTGCATTATTGATCATTTCATATCCCTTTATGTGAATTCTTGTTGGAATTAAATTTAGCTCGTCTACAGTAACTATAGGGCCCATTGTTGCCACATGTAAAAAATTTCGCTGCACGTGACTCACCCCAGCTGTTTAAACAAATAACGGGTTTCGAATTCGCCAATCAATAACGTTATCAAAATATTCCAAAGCCACATACAATACAAGCCATGGCAAGCCAAAGCTACCATACATTTTGTATATTGCATCGAATTTTCTTGCTTCTTCCAGTTTACTCGCAACAATTATGTCATGCATTTTGTAAAATGCCGGGTCCTTGAGTTAATTAAATATTGATGCTTAGCTATAAAAATGGTAAGAGATTGCAAACTGAAATTTTTATTTTACAAAATGAGGACCTCCCCGAGAAATTAATGACTCCAGTTTTATGAATCTATTTGTTTGTGTATTAATGGATGCAAATTACAATGCAAGATATATATATATATATATATATATGGGTGAAAATCATGATACTGAAAAGTTGCTTTGCTGTTTCCTTGCGTCCACAATTTTGTGAGTTGGGTATAAATATTTTAACGAATATGTAATATATGGAAAAGCCAAAAAAGAACACGTGAGTGGGTCTATATTGTGTCAAGGGGCACTGATTATAACAGCTCTTTATGGTCACATGCAACGTTCACGGGTTTAAAGTTCTGTAGTTTGTCTTCACAATAACCCGTAACTACGGCTTGCAAATTCTGAAGGGTACGTGTCTCTTCTTCCGTCAAATCTTTTCCAATTTCAAAATGACCCAACAAATTTAAGAAGCAGTACTGAAATCTGAAAGAGAGAGATAAGAGAGAGGTAAATAGTAGCTCAAAACAAACTGTTTCCAAGGGAATACATATATATATATTAAAAACATGTGAAGAAATTCAGAACGTACTGCTGATCGAAATCATACCAAGAAAAAAGGTACTGCTGATTTAAAAAATAAAAAAATAAAAAAATCTACCTACGCCCATGGTTTTGAGATGTTCAATTTGATGGGCTTGTCATTAATAATTAGTTTTGACGAATGGCAGTTAAGAGAAGTACTACTGTGCAAATAGGCAAGTAGAGTGTACACAAGCTGACAATAATTAGAAAAAAAATGCTCCTCTTGGAGTCACATGCCTAATCCCTGTGAAGAGAACAAGCTTTTTAAAAAATAAATAATAGAACCGCAAGAAGAGAAAAGGAAAGATTGTGATTTGTGATAAATCATTTCACAAAGAGGCTCCTGCTGCGATAGGATCATATCACCATGTCCATAAGCTTTATTAGATCCATTTTCTTAGGACATTTTCACCTAAAATTTTGATATGACCACCCCGTGATTGAAGGACCGTATACATAAACTTATCTAGAATGAATACAATATATATAGCTTTGTTTAAAAAATCTCAAGTTTTTTATGTTCTTAAGGTGATAACAACAGCAAACTTGAGTGTGTAGCGGAGAATTTTAAAGGTTTTCAACAGAGAGTGTTGGGGGCGCTGAACTAAATTAAATATAACAGTTAATGTATTTAACTCATACTCAAAAGTTGATGATTGTATCAAGCCGCCTCGTCATTCACAAACTGATTTTATAACTGATCATATTATCATATGATAACTTATTGTGGATTCACTCATGTATAAGTCTAGTTTGGATATATACCACATAAAAATTCATATACAATTTATACCCAAATGCTAGCTAACATAAGAGTTAAGGATTAATTGCCTCGAGCTTATATTATTAGCACAGTAACTATTCTAAGCAAATACGAAATATTTTTTTTATATCACAAGAGATGTTGCATTAATTGTATAAATAAACTAACTTAGCACTCAAAAAAAACACATATATTGATGCTATCAAAACTAAATGAAAATGACTGAGTGGTTTGGGATTAATATTTTGAGTACGTGGTGGGTGCGTTATATATATTTGTCTCAAAATAAAATTTACAGAAACCCACAACAACAGTATGGTATTGGTTCGGGATGGGAACCACAACTCACTTTCATGAGCCAACAAAGCTTATGTTGCAGTCTTTGACCTCTTGCTCCTCTAGTCACTTTCCCTCCAGAATTCCCCGTTACACATCCCCTTCTCATTCATGTGCTACGCTGCAGAGCTTGCCTTACCAAGCTTATGATATGCTCGAATTCTATTTATGCACAAACCTTTATGCTTATATGAATATCAATTCTACTTACTAAATTAATATTAATTCTGCATGCTCAAATATTTCAGTAAGAAAAATATGTGCAAAACTGACGACATAAAAGAACCACACGAGTGACATACAGTCGTTATATAATTGAATTAACTAACTTCTGAATCACAAACATTTTCATTTTCTTGTTCTTTTTTTTTTGGCTAATTTTTAAGTCTCCATAATAATTTAATTAGTCACAGTTAAATAATTCACTAATTGCAATTGCAATCTTTGGTGTTTATATATATATATATATATTATGTGTGTGATATGGACCTTATATAAGTTTGATGAAGCTGGAGTAGTAGTAGTAGGACCTTCGAAGCCGTCTTTTTGTGAAGCTCGTGAACTTCGAATCTTCTCGTGAACTCCATTAGTGTTAGGGTTTCTATTAATTTTTTTCTCTTCTCTGTCTCTCTCTGCTCCATTATTATTATCCACTTTTGTAATTCATTTTTTTGCCACCAACCAAGGCATCAACCTTCATGTTTTCTTTTAACTTGTCAACATGTGCAGCTTCAGCAGCCACCATCAAATGGATAAAGTGGGAATTCTTTCATTCTTTTTAGGGTTTCATGTACAATTTATAAATAGAAAAGTTGCCCGCAATCTTGATGCACCCATTTGGTTATAGCAACAAGATGCTCAAACTTAATTTGATTTCCTGTTAAAGAATTAATTAATGTTAAATTATAATATACTGGTTGGATTTTTGTCATATTCATTGTCTTTCCTCATCATTACCTTGCGATTAGATCAAATCTTTTATATACATATCTTGAGTGTGTATGTAAAGCAACGAAAGCATTATGTCATTCATGAGTTCATTATATTTTACAATTCAATCATGTCAGTTAAATAAAGCTAATTTCTAACAGAGAAAAGAAATAAATAAATAAATAAAATGAAGTGATTATTTTACTTCGATTCCAACTTAATTTACGGTCGTACTCAGTTGTTCTTTTGGCTCCTGACAACCAACATATTCAGATTTTTGGAGAATAAATTAAGTTCAACAATAAATTTATTAAATGATTGGTGATACACACAAAATCAACATTAATTAACGCGTCTAAATTAATTAGAGAAAGGTACACGTTTGAGTACTTTCTATGTGTTTTAAACCCAAATTAGCAAATTTTGTCGAGTTTTAGATAATACTATAAAAAATATATATATATTACATGATCAGCTAGCTAGCTAGCATTATTGTATGTTTCTATCATGCTAAAAATATTCTAAATCAGCATCTGAACAATATTTTGTAATTTATTCACTTTTTGTTTCTCAAAAGATAAGATAAAGGGAGGGGGAAAACGAAAGAAAATAATGACCCTACAAGTACTCCAATCACTACCATTAATTAATCAACTTTCCGTTTCAGTGTAAAAGTGGAAATTTAGATCTGACTCTTCAATTTGCAATCACTTTTCTTAGACCGTGCTTCAGCCTCTAGTTAAAATGACCAAAAAAATAAGAGGGGTTGGGGGGATATGTTGCACGGTTCATTGTAGAACTTGAATGGAAGCTACAAGAATTTAATTAATTAAATTTTCAATACACAAAAAAAAAAAAGAAAAGAAAAAATGCATGAACTGAATTTGATCATAAGCTTTTCTTATTGTTCTTGCTGCTGATGTTCTGGTTTGTGAATTTGTTGTTGTGCATGTGAAGAATCACTGAGTTTTCTTTTCGGCTATTAATATTGTGCTTCTGCTTCTGCGTCTCCTTGAATGCTTGATCTCTCTCTCTCTCTCTCTCTCTTTCGGTTCTTGATTCTTAAATTTAGAAGGACAAAACTCAAAAGTGCTCTGTCGCCAGCTTTTTGTTTCTATTACACAATTTACAAGACCCTAAAAAAAGCCGGCCACCATGCATCCAAATCAATGTCACGGATCATTTCGAGCCCCTAAAGATTTGATTATCATTATTTTATTTTCTGGGGACAAAAATACAACATCTCATTCGTAGACCCCTTTCTTTTCTTTTTTTTTTTTTTTCCTTCCTCTAATATAATTAGGATTGGATAAAAAAACTGTGGCCTAAAAAAATCCACATTGAACCGGTGGTTTGATTCAGTTACGGATCGATTTTTTTTTTTATAAATAACCGAACATATAGTTATATAAAAAAAACTAAAATAATGGTTCGAGATTTGGTTCAAAATGCATAACCGAATAACCGAATCGAACCGAAAAACTGAAATATTTTTATAATTTTATTAAGTTTTAAAACATATTATATTTTTATTAGTTATCTCAAATTATTACAATAAACTCACACATACACAATTACTACTATATATATATATATATATATATATATATATATATATATATATATATAATATTTTCACCATAAAATAAATCATAAAATCAAAACTTATAAACTCATAAAACTGTTGAGTCATTAATCTGCACTAAAAATTAGTTTCGCTCAACTCTATTAGGAGAGCATATAATACAACCAAGTCAGGAGGAAGCTGAATTTTATGAATTAATTAAAACATGTAATATTGTTATTTATTATGTTATTTTTTGTTGTCTCATTTTTAACATTTAGTTTATGGAATTAATGATTTTAACATAATTATTTTAATTTCTTAAAGAATTTTTTAGGCCAATAAAATCTCAACAAGAGCAAATGACTGTCGATTGATGTTTTTGACTAATAAATTTTTTTAATTAGAAAAAAAACTAGTATCTTGTTTTCATAATTAGTTTATTTAATTATTTAATGTTGTTTTAAATATTTTTATAGATTCAAACATTGAGCTGGAAATTAGAAAATGCATGTTGATGAGTAATGAAATCATGAAAATGGGAGAATATTGTTGATATTTGTTTGTAATTCTTGTATTTTGTGTTGTAAATATTGTTATTTTTATGTTTTTAGTTTTTGTAATTTTATGTTTATTTAAATAGTGTATTTGAGATTGAGTTTAAATTTATATTTTTAAATGTGTTTTGAATACTTTTTATTTATTGTCAATATTTCAGTATTTGTAATAAAATTGTGATGAAAAATTTATTCTATTAATAAAGTTTTATGGGTTATAAATTTAAAAATTCGAAAATAAGCCCAATAGGCATAGAATTGAAAAATTCAAATCGAACCGAACCAAATAGTTTGGTTCATATTTAATTTTTTATTTATTTAATTTTTATTTAATTTTTTTTAAATAAAAACCGATTTAAATTAATTTTATTAAATTTCAAACCGAATCGAACTGAACCGAACCCGTGCCCACCCCAAATATAACTTGCCTATAACGCAAGTAATTAAATACCAGCTGCTGTTACACAATCATTTCCCACCAATCACCTTTAAAACAGGATAGCACATGGTTTTTAAATGAAGACATGTTATTCGTACGATTTTAATTTTCTGACAGATAGATTGAGACGGTACTAATTATTGATCTGAAAATTGTTTTCACCAACTAGTAATTTGATTTTGCAAGTCGGAATGTTCTTTGCTCGTACAAATATTTCGTGCCGATGCCATCGTGTGTAAAAATGAATAAAGTTGCATTTCAATAATTACACTAAAAGATTGTCTTTTTCACAGGCTTTGCTTTGGTTCCACCACCAGCGGCCGATGGGTTGGCAGGTTATTGACAGCTCGTGCTTTCAATTGAGAGTATGAATTTAAACATTTCTTTTATATTCAAATTATATCATATTAAAATTAATATAAAAATCTTAATTTATTATTAAAATTAAAATTTTGATCTGTTTTAAAATTAATTCAAAGGGTCTCGATTTATTTTTAATTATTTTATTAAGCAGATGAAAAATAGGATGATGATAAGTTCTGTAAACTGATTCACATTTAAGAGGGTAACTTCAAAAAAGATGGCTGACTCAAGGAGAGGTCATATTTAACCTTTTGGTCACATACTACATTTTTAATCAGTGGACAAAGAGCACCCGCCAGATTCCAATGGCCTCATCCTATAGATCATTTTATTTTTATTATTTCAAATATTGATCAATAGACCCTACTGTGATTTATAAACGATAATCTAATCTCATTTCTTTAGTAAACTTCGTCTATTTGAATATAGATAAATGTATTAAATGTTTTATAATTATTAACATATTATAATGCAGATAATATCTTCTCCTGCTAATTTACTAGAGAAAATCATATTTAAAAAATAAAAATAAAATAAAGAAATAATAATGAATATAACGAACTTAGATTCTAGCTGGCCTCTTGGAATATGCAATTGTCTTTGTCTCTCTCGATCCTTTCATTCCCACCAAAAATACAGATGATGAGGTGGCGTATGCCCATCAAATAATTGATAAAGAAATTAAATTAACATAATATTATGGGTCATTGAAAAGTTTAAAAACTTACTTAACAATATTCCGACTAAAATTGTCTAATTGTCGCACGGATTAGCTGCGCAAAACACTCATCCCATGACAATAGGATGCGTGTGTGTAGCATTATCAAAATTTTTAAAATAAAATTTTATCCTCGATTAAATGTGCCAACTGATGTGTATCTATTAAATAATAGAGTTTGTCTAGTTGAATTGCCATCTCTAAAAACGAATTAAGTTAGTGACAACATAAAAAATCACTCTCATATTTCTTTGATCTTTCTTCAAGCATACGTGTAACGAAATCAATGTTATATTATACATATGTTAATATATTATACTAAATCCTAACTATAATTCAACCTGAACGTGAGTGTAACAATTATACTAAAAAGAGGCAACTTGTAATTGTGTTCACGAGGGACTTCGCTGGTCATTGGGTTTTTCCAGATAACTCTTAAGCATCAGGCTGCCTGGCCCGATTTCGATCTTTTTTTTTTTCTTTTTGGTTGAAATATTGACAGCCCTCTAAAGTCTCGATAAAATTTCTCGCTATCTCCCCCATTTTTTTTTTTCAAAGAAAAAACATGAATTGATTAGAAGAATTTATTATTTATAAGAACACTTAATTCATCCAAAAGTACCTTTAATTCAATCTCTTTCTAATAAATCACTTGAACAAATTCTTTTTTTTTTTTAAATTGATACTTCTTTTTAATGAATTAGGGAACTGTAGAAAAATTGAATTATTTTTTCATCAAAATAAATGAAGACCCAACAGACGTCTCAGATGGAAATTTGATTAGAGGAAGATTGTTGAAGAGAGAAGGTTGGTGTTTAGGAGCAAGCTTGTTGGCACAGTGTGCACAATGGCCATTGGGGGTGCGCAAACCCAATCAATTTAGATGGGTTGATTGGATCAAATTTTTTTGACAACCCAATTAATGATGAGATTGGATTGAGTTCAGTAACATAAGCTCGGATTACTCAAACCAACACAAGAACAATAAAAATCATGAAAAAAGAAATGAATGTTAACTATCAATTATTAAACAATAACTGGCTAAATCTAATTTTGAATTTTTTTATTCTTTATTAAAAGAGACTCTTTCCAAAATCAAACCTGAATTGAAATACTCTAAATACAAAATACAGAAATCAAACCCGACTTTTCATTAAAAGTAAGTTAATAGATATTCAAACATTATGTCATACTTTTTATTGATAGATTTTAGGTACAATAGACAATATTTAATGTTATGATAAATAATTAATGTGTGTTTTACTATTTGAATTTGATTTCTAGTACTAAATAATTTTTGTTTTAACTTTTATGTTTAAATTTTTAAATTTAATCAAGTTGATCAACTCAACGAAATCCAATAATTTAAAGGTCGGATTAATTTAAACTAAATATATTTATTTAGTTAGGTTGAATTTTCACAACAAAACTGATCCAACCAATCCACATCCATATGTAGTGGCCATACATCTCAAAAAGAACTGCTTCGTTGGAGGTGTAAAACATTGAGGCTCCGTTTTTTGCCCCAGCCCCAGTGGACCTTCTATCTTCTTAATTATTATTAAAGTGGTAATATATGGCCCTTATAAATAAATTGTTATTTTTGTTATAACTTGTTCTCTCTCTCAAACGTCACGCCATCCCTTTCACCAACCTTCATCACCAGTTCACTATTGCACCAAGAAATATAATTAAAAAATACAATATCTTTAGTTGAAATAAAAATCAAATAATCAAATTAAGATTACAAAATATTTAAATCCATAGAAACTAGATTTGACAATTATAATAAAATTAAAACCCATATATTCTAAAATCACAATCCATGATCCAAAATTGATAAGTTAAGATCCAAAATATAAAACTGGTCAATGCCACTGTTCTAATTTTTAAGTTGCTTTACATTTAAATTATGCTAAATTGAAGTTCTTTTTATTTTTTATGTGGATAATTAAAATGACTATAATCATCTAATTGAATTTAAATAGTTTCATTCAAAATTAAAATATTCACAGAAATAATTAATCTTTAGAAAACAATGTAGGGCAACTTTGTCAAAAATATTGAGTTTTGTAATTCTAATTCATAGTAACGAGGAAAAAATGTGGTGGTATTTCAGAGAAAAGAAAAAGAGTGCAGATGAGAGAGGGGAAAAAATATTTTTTAAAATTTTTCATAAGGGTAAATTTAAAAATAAATAAGATTGATTAAAAAGTGGGGGATTAATGAGATAAATTAAGGGGTCAAGTATCATCGCCCTTATCATTATTATCGAGCTCTTTAAATTGAACTTTGTTTTGAATCAAAACAAGAAAAAAAGCAAAAATTGTTTGTTATTGACTCTTTAGTGTTTCAATTTAATTGCCTCAGAAACCAAAAGCTCAATTTACTACAGAAATAGGGAAAGAAATGGGATAATAATTGGAGAGAAGAAGAAGAGAGAGTAAAAATAATGACGTCTGGAAGAAGTGCAAGAGTTTGAATAAGGGTAATTTTGGAACAATATAAGTGTATGAGTTTTGTTACTCAATTAATGGGATTTTTTAAGATGAGAGATTTTATCGACTTTAGAGGGTGCTAATAGTCCAACCATTTTTTCTTTTTCTTTTTTTTTTTTTTTTTAAACGTCCGTACGGTTTAATTTCGTTCCAAGTTTTAAACGCTTTATATAACCAAGAGATACTATTTAGTAAGTACTATGAATTAGTTTTATTCAATTTTGCTCTTCAATATCAATTGTACTGCAACAAACATACAAGGGTTTCCAGTTCGTGTATAACAATATATATCTATATATGACACATAAAACATCCTCAATATCCCATAAAAATTTAACTCGGTCACCTCAATCCTGCACCAAGAAACCTATACTAGTATGCCCTACGGTCCAGTTACGTACCCGATCAATATACTATGACACAATTATTTAAGTGCCTATAGGTGGTAGGTCAGAGCTCTGTGTGAACAATTTCATTTCTTGTTGGTTCTGCTAGCCCAGCATCTTTATCATTGGAGGTTAAGCAGTCTGCTGAAGGATGCACAATGCCGTACCCGAAGCCTTGAGCAGAGTTGCAGTAGGTCTCCACTGTACCGTCTTTCTTCTCTAAGTTGACATTGCTCAAGACTATGTTACTGCAGGGGACAGTGTCACTGCAGGCAAATTTCATTGCTTTTGAGCTCTTTGTAGTCCCACTAATGTTCCGGTACATGATCTGGCTTATATTCACAGCAGATGTCTAGCAAATATAAGAGAGGATTAATTGTTTACAACCTTTACAGAATTGAGACTCCATGCTTCAATTATAAAGGGAACTGGATAATGTACCTGATTCGGACAAGGTTTTGGGGAGTCACAGTAGAACTGGTCAATGATAATGGGGTTAGAAACATCTTCCATCCTCACATTTTCAAATCGTACCCCACGAACATAACCAGAACCTCCCTGCACCATTAGATTCAAAAAGAAAGGATTCATGTCAGTTTCAAAGGAAAACTAATTGGGGCTTAGAATGAATTCTATGTTTTAACATGTAAGAGCTACCGGTGTATCTGTAAAATTCTGACCCATAAAAAGTATAGATAATGTCTCTGATACAGAAAATTGGAGAAGCACAAACATTGTTTCTTAACACCAAAGAAAAATGTTGTTTCAAAGCCTTGAAAAAACATTCAAACACTCGTTACCAATTTGGAGTGTTAATGAATGCTTGAAGTTAAATATACAAATAGAAAGATTCTCTTTCCAGGTTTCAATATCATAGCCAATCTAAACCTGTCCTAATGTCTCTCCAAAAATAGCTAAACTTGTACTGCCAGTGTTACCATATCAGATCTACATGATTTACTCATGTTATGAAGAACTACCTGCCAAGTCTTAATCCTGAGGCCATTAGTAGTTTCCCTGAGATATGCTGTATCCAAGACCACTTTTGTAACTATGCCTGTCGAGTTATCCTTTCCGAGGCTTCCAATACTAAGAATCAGAATTTCACAGCAGAAAACAGAGTAGTGTTGGCAAAATCAGTTTCAGCTTTTCTATATTTTCCAGAATTGAATGGTATTCGACTAGTTCCAGTGCATTTTTATGGACTGGAATATAGAAAAAGATCAACAATCTGTTGAAATAGTGTACAAAATTAACTAAATATACCTGATTCCATGTCCAGGTCCACAAAATATTCTCTTCATCTTGATAGCAGAGCTACCATTGACAATTGAGATGCAATCATCCCCTAAATACCAAATGCAAAGTCACCATCAAACACAACCTGTCAATATGCTGTCCTACATTGCACGCTACATATGCAGAAAATCTCAGAAAGTATGCAGGTTTCTATAGTAGGCACAACTTCAGCAATTTTTTGGATTTTGTCAATCATTTTGCCTTTTTCGTCCCATTCTTGGTTTGAACTATAAAAACTGCAATAAGGTTAACGAAATAATGAAATACATAAAAAGGACGAGGCATTTGAACCTGTTCCAATTTTGCAGTCTTGGAGAACAACATTGGTGGACTCAGTAATATGAATTCCATCTGTGTTTGGACTGTCTTCTGGAGCTGAGACTAGTACTTGATAGACTCGCACAGATTCAGATCTGGAAATGACAAAATTCATCTGTTGGCTGTTCTGAATGGTAAGGCCTTTGACCTTTACAGCCGAGCTTGAATCTATAGTTAATGCCTGTAAAAAAACTGAGTTAAATCTTAATAATGAGAATAATTTGGCAGTTTTAATCCAAAAGTGCATCTTATGATTTTTCTTTGGATAATTGACTAATATAATGGAGGGAGGGGAAGGTGCTCACTGTCGGTGCCCCTCTGCAAGGCTGTAAACAAGCAAGAAGAAAAGAAAGATATGCGTCAAACGTTTACTTTTTCGAATTGAATTACATGGAATGGAAGAAATATGCGAATTTAGAATAATTACATTTGATTTGTTCGTTTTGCAAGACGATGCCCACCATTTACTGCCGGAGCCATCAATGACTCCTGACCCCTGGAAGAGGACCCCATTCAGCTTAGAAAAATCAAGCCAGATTCGTGCCAACTTCGGATCCCAATTATCAGGTTCAGCTGGTGCAACTATTGTTCCATCAATCTGTATGGTGATGATATCAGTAATGCTGACATTGATAATATAGAGTATTATCAACGTGAATGTTAGTAGAGGAACAAATCATGAGAGCACAAAACTATTACTAAAATTATCTAAACGCCGTTTATAGTTCTATACTGGTATCTATAGAATATTACCTGAATGACTAACTTATAAGCACATGGCCCCTTGAATCTTGTTGCGTTAACTAAATAATGGCGTCCTCCAGGAACCAAGAAAACTGATTTTGGAGTAGAGCAGGCTGTGTTCCACGCATTCAGGAAAGCCTGATGACAGCAACAGAACACAAGAAGAAGGACCATGTTACAGAAAGTAGGAAGAAACAAAATACCAAAATCTAATCATGAAAAATAATTAGGAAAAAGACAAAAGTCATTATTTGGTAGTGTCACGGTTAAAATCATCACGAGACCTGCTGGTTAAGTGACACCACCATCATTTAAATAAACCAAACTTTGATGTCCACATTAGTAAATATTACATCATGTCATTTATATTGTTCAAAAACTTCAACTGTTTTTTTCTAAAACAAAAATTATATAATAACATGAATGTACCTGGGTATCATCAGAAACTCCATCTCCAGCAGCTCCAAAGCTATCCACGTTTACTAGAACCTTGCCGCCTCGTTCACTTGTCCATGATGGCTCTTCAAAAAGTTCTACCTCATTCTCTTCTTCTACGTCCAGGTTTTCAAGCTTCTGAAGCATGGCAATATTGTCATATACCATTTTTCCTGAAACTGCATGAGCCACTATCAGCAAACCGAAAAAGGAAATCACGAAGAATTTATCCATATTTTGTCTGTTCTGGCTGTTCCACAAGATTGGTTAGATTTGTATAATCCGGTGAAGAGATCGGGTTTTAATTTATAACTGCGTATTAGTTTTGGAAATGAAGGGATTTGTGGCCTATATGGCTTTGCTTAAAAGTAGATGAAGGTGCTACATTTTCTAAATGCCCACACTTGAAGTACAAGGGAAATTCTTTTTTAAGTTCTTTGCTTTACTCTTAAACTAGTGTACAAAATTTTAACCAGTCAATGTGTTCATGGATTCTGTCTTGGCTTGTGCTCTCTATAGCCCTCATATAAATGGATAATGAGCGTGTATGTAAAGGAAAATTCTTTCTGGGCAATCTGTGTTTTTATATATTAGTTATTGACATATACAGAGTGCAACTATCTAATAATGCATTAAACCTCCATAAGAAAAAAGAAGGAAAAAGAAAAAGGTCAAAGGATTAGTTAGACCAAATAAGGCAGAAGGAAAACAGATCCCGCTTGCTGTTTCCACTTTCCATGCACTCTAATGCAAAGGCTTAAAGGAAAAGAAATCTCTTGATTGTAAAACATTGTAGAGTTTGTAACCTTCACACGTGGGGCTCAGCCAGTCAGCCTATCAAAAACACAGCAGAAAAATCATATATGTGGCTTCAGCATTTGCGGTCAATGTCCTTGAATAGGTAAGCGGAATATAATCCATTGCTAGTGGCAACTTGTTACTTCAAATAAACTACGACCAATCTTCCTCGTCAGCCTCCTTGCCAAAGCAGTCTCCCTAATTTGCATTGACACTTCAAATTCCCCTATTTCAGAGTAAAAGTTTGACACTTGCAAATAAACTGCAAAATCCACCAGCTCAAGCTCCATCAAAATATTTGCTACTCTTCTTCCAACAATTTCATTGCCATGAACCCTGCAACTTCGCAGCAATGAGCTCCACATCACACAATCACCCCCTCCAGGGGTCTGTTGCAGCAACTCTTCAGCCTTGTCCAGAATACCAGCACGGCCTAACATATCAATCATGCATGAATAATGCCGCCTGTCCGCATCAATGCCGTAAACAGTTTTCATAGAATTAAAAACCATTTGTCCTTCTTTGACCATTCCCGAGTGATTGCACCCAGCAAGCACACACAGAAATGTCACTTTATCAGGTATCAGACTCTTTCGGATCATCACTTCCAGCAAGTCAAGACCTTCTCTTCCCATTCCATTTCGAGAATATCCATTGATAATGGATGTGAAACAGACAACATTTGGAGAGGGAATTTTCTCAAAAACTTGGTGAGAAAGTTCAACATGACCACATCTCGAATATGCATCAATTAAAGAACATGATACAGCAATATTAGATTCAAAACCTAACTTTATTGCACAGCAGTGCAGCTGTCTGCAACTACTTAGATTTGCCAAAGCAGACAGTGATAATGCTTTCAGTGTTGTGGACAAAGTAACCTCATCAAGTCCAATTCCTTCATCAACCATTAAACCAAACATCTCAACTGCATCCTCAATGTTCCCAGAATGCAACAAAGATGTCATTAGTGAGTTACAACTCTCCAATGTTCTCTCAGGAACAGACTCAAATACAGCAACAGAACTCTCAATGACATTGCACTTCCCATACATATCAGTCAAAGCAGATTGAACATGGACACTCCCACGATCAAATCCCAGTTTTGCAACATAAACGTGAATCTGTTTCCCAAAATATACATTGCTGGTCCTACTAGCAAAATTCAAGAACCCCACAAATGAACGTATCGATGGCCTCTTTCCGCAAAGCTGCATCCTAAAAAACAATTCAAGAGCATCGAATATTAAACCATAATCAGCATAAACTGAAACAATTGAATTCCACGAAATAACATCATCCACTGGAATGAAATCAAATGATTTCTTCGCATCAATTAAACTCCCACAAGCAGAATAAAAATCCACTAAAGCATTTGCAACAAATATATTCACATCCACCCATCCAAGCTTAATCAAGTGAGAATGCAACTGCTTCCCTTCATCAAGTAACATCCCATTACTGCACCCACGAAACACATAACAAAAGCTAAGCCCATTGGGCTCCACGGCGTCAGCTTTCATTTTATTATACATTTGCAACACTTCATCTGGTCGCCTCAGTTCACAAAACGCTCGTAACATCAAATTCCATGCTGCCAAGTTTCTCTCAGGCAATTCGTCGAACAAGTCCAAAGCTCCAACACTGGGTCCCATTCGCATATACAAATCAACGAGTGAGCTTCCTATATACAAATTCGATCCAAACCCAAGTGAAAGAACCCTACAATGAATTTGAATTCCTTCTGTATAAAACCCAGCATTGCTACAAACACTTAAAACAGAAGAAAAAGTCGATGCACTTTCTTTGATCCCATGCGAAACCATTTCATCGTAAAGATGAAGAGCCTGTTTTGGGTGTCCGAATTTCCCGTAACCAGATATTAGCAAGTTGTAGGTTACCACGTCACGAGCTGGCATTTCATCGAACAGTCTTTTAGCAGAGTTTAGATGCCCAGACGTTACGAAATCATCAATTGTACGATTACTGGAGTATATATTCAGCTGAGGGTTGGGTTGAGAGTATGAATCTAATAGCAGAGAGGCGGTTAGTGGAACCATTGATGTGCACATTGGTGCCAAGGTAGTTATAGTACGGACACGTGGCCAAAATTTAGTGCTTTGCATTAGATTTTCAGAAAAAAAACATAAGCTTTCAGAGCACAAATGAAGGAGTACTCCGAATTTCAGTCTTGTGGGCTTGTGAAAATTGTTTTCATCAATCAGCTCATAATCATTTTAACCTTATTTGAGTAGTTCATTACAGAGTATGTTCTGTATATATTATATTTTCCATCCTTTTTCTTCAAGGCAACTCCAAGCTCGTCGGCCAAAGCAAACGAAATCACACCGGCAATTCATAATATTTTATAAAACGAGAAAGAGAACAAGGTCATGATGAACAAGAATCACAAAAATTGAAAACCATCAACATTCTACCCCCATTATACCATCTCCATATAAACGAGACGTTTAGTCCCGCGGCAAAGATAACTAAAGTGCGAGTGCTCATCTCTCTAAGAAGAAGTCAGTCCTCGGCAGATGGACGTAAAGCAAATTATTATTTCATAATTATATTGATACAGTTGTTTCATTACACACCAGCACAAGAGAAGACGTGAAAATTCAAATAATTATATATTTAACATGTTGATGCAACAGCCTCAAAGAGGGTGGCTACTAATTGCATCTGGGTGTCTTCGTCAATTGTTGAGAAGAGAGGAACATGGACAAACAGAGACTTGTGACCCTTCTGCTCTGCAAACCGAAGTGAGTGGTAGTAGACATAATTGCAAATGAAACGGCCTGCATCGTCAGATATAACTAAATCAAAGCCCTTCTTCTTCAGGAACTTCAGGATTGCCTCAGTGGATAGAGATGTCTTCAAGAAACAGAAGATGAAAACGTTAAACAAACAAGGAGAGAGCCAGAGAAAGGAGAGAGAATTCAAGATATCACATACTTATTTCTAACGGTAAATGATATAAATCCCAAAAAAGAAAAAAAAAAAGAAAAAATTCTCCTAATCTCATACACAGAAATTGGTGAGAAGGAGAGTTGGGGAAGGTTGC